>CM065805.1:169683786-172083786 GCA_033398695.1 Orobanche coerulescens
TCATCCTTACAATTTTTTGCAATCTGATTTTCTTCTTTCTTGAATCTTGATCTTCCCATAACTTAGGGTATATTACAAAAACTACCCCTGAGATTCAGCCAAACATGTAACTAATGTCAAGGCTATCCGTTGAGCTTTCCCATGGGCTATCCGTTGAGCTTTCCCATGGGCTATCCCTCGTACCATCCGCGTCGCTGCTCAAGGCTTCTCAACCCTATAAGTGGGTTACCCCCAACTTTAGGGGTGGGAAGTCCATGAGTGCGGCGTGGATAGAAAAACCAACGGGTAGCCATTGAAAATCCCCAGGGGAAGCCCCGGTCATTACAATTACAAAAAAACTCTGGTTATCTTTCAAAATTACAAATACTACGGTTATATAACATACCAAACATCCATTTGTATTTGTATTACTTTAAAAAATAGATTGAACCTCTCGAGGGTGGTGCTAGTAAAGAAAAAGACATTAATGGTTTGGGGAGTTTGGCGCACGCAGTGTAACGTTTGTCTGACCCGACTACTTTAATCCTAAAGTTCTAAAAAAATGGCGTCTAAAGGACTTTTGGCTAGGATGACATACAAGTCACATGACACCTCATTAAATTTTTTAAAAAATAAAAAAAATAAAAAGAAATACACAATCATATCCACATCAGCAAAAAAATAAAAATAAAACTAAAATAGTCTAAAAAACAAAAAAAGCATAAATCACCGATTTTTTTAAAAAAATCAAAAAAAAAAATATTTTTTCTTTTTATAAAATTTAATGAGGATAAGATGTGGAGATGACTTTTTTTTTTAAATTTTATTTTTATTTTTAAAATTTAATGAGGATGAAAAATAAATTAAAAAAGCTAAAAAAATAAATAAATAAAACGAGAATGGGAGTGACTTATGCTTTTATTTTTTTATTTTTTTTAGACTTCTTTAATTATTGTTCATTTTTTGCTGATGTTTTTAATTTGATTCTTCCTTTTTTTATAAAATTTAATGAGGATGGAAAATAAATTTAAAAAGTCTAAAAAATTAAAAAAAGGGGGGAATAAGAGTGATTTATGCTTTTTTTTAAATTTTTTAGACCTTTTTTAATTTCTTTTTATTTTTTTTGCTGGTGTGGACATGACTCAATTTGATTTTTCCTTTTTTATAAAATTTAATGAGGATGAAAATAAATTGAAAAGTCTAAAAAATTTTAAAAAAGGGGGGAATGGGAGTGATTTATGTTCTTTTTTTTGTTTTTTTAGACTTTTTTATTTTTATTTTTATTTTTTTTGCTGATGTGGATATGACTGTGTATTTATTTATTTTTTCTTTTTCTTTAAAAAAAATTTAATGAGATGGAACGTGACTTGTATGCCACCTCAGGCAAAAGTCCTTTAGACGCTATTTTTTTGGAACTTTAGGCCTAAAGTTGTCGGATCGGACAAACGTGGCACTGCGTGCGCCAAACCCCCAGACTTTAGGACCGTTGGTGCCTTTTTGCTCGGTGCTAATATCTAGTGAGTATTTATATAATTCTAAAGGACAATGTTGTCTTGTTTGTCCCCATTCTTTTGTTTCCGCTCCATGACAGTGGCTATTTGGTCTGAGCGTGTTCATGTTTCCGGGGGCTTCCGAGAGGTCGAGGGGAAGAGCCGCTCCATGGCACATAAGCGGAGGAAGAGCACTTTTATATATGGCTATATGTGCAGCCTTGACAGGGCTGACGGAGAAAGTGACTTATATGGGACTGAGGCATCAGAGCGAGGCTCGTGTCATCAACTTTCTTGGATTGGCGATTCTGCTCTTTGGAATTTCAGTTGATCTTTCTGTTTCTCTTGGACGCTATGCATGAATAATCTTTTTTTTTTTTTTTTTTTCTTCATTGGCAATTCCTAATTGTGTTCAAATGTTGTAGGAACTTTCTTTTGGTTGTGTTGCACAAGTGATTTTTTTTTTTTTGGATTTTTTTTAGTTATCAAGTTATCATCGTACCAATAAATGTACTAAAACCACAATTTGATCGATACATGTACTTCCGACCCCCAAGTTTTATTGGACTCATCTAAAGATACGGGTTTCCTAGACACAGAATTAGCACTCACAGATATTAGTTGTTAGTTGTTACCGTTGGAAATGGTTTAGTAATTAACCATTTATTAAGAATAAATATTGTTAATTAAATAATTATTATTTAATTAAAATATTTATTGAATGTTAATCTACGTCGTGAGTAGATGAACGTGGTATATTTAATATTTCTAAACCGATTTCCGGTGAGTGAGATATTATATGTTAAAGTTGGATGTTGGAGTAGAATGATTAGTTATCCCACATTGATTGTGGATGGATGTTTTGACTTGTATTTAAAGTCTTTGCCTTTATGGGCTTAATAACAAGTGGGTTGGTGTGTATGGGTGACCTCGCGCACACACACACACACGCGCGCCGCCGACCGACCGTCCGGGTCGGGTCGGGTGACCAGGACCAGGACCAGGACTTGGCAATTGGTGCTTTGGGCTGGTGTTTGGGCTTACCTTTTTGGACCAAATCCGTAAGTCCACTAGCCTTTTGGTATGGACATGACTCTTGCTTGACTCTTCATCCGACCAGCCCTTTGGGCGTCTGAAACCGCCAGCCATCATGGCAGGAGTAATGGCGACGAGTCCCTTCACATGATCAAGGAGTAGCATTCTGTTCATTGCAAACACAGGAAAATCACTACATTTTTTAGCATATCATATACGATTCGATGCATTCGATTCGCAGTGCTCGGTCGGTTGCGCTTGCTGCGCGAGACGTCGATCGTTTTAACCTTTGGGGACGAGCCGCTTCACCGTGAGCACTACCGGGGCGTATTCTCGTCTTGCGGGCAGAAGCTCTAGCTTCGGACGATCTTCTGTAGTTTATTAAAAAAAAAATTGTTCGTTCATTTTAAGTGTAATATTTTCTTTCTGTTCTTTGTTATAGTTCAGTTCAGAATATTATTTGTAATACACGTGCAAGTATCGAATTATTCCTACAATCGCAAGACGAGAATATTCGACCATACTTGTTCGTGTAATCCTAAATCTTTTTCTGGAGAAAAATGTCGTTCAATGCAAGCACCGGCGCATCCACTAATCAATCCACCGGTTCTGGAACTATTGGATCATCAAGCTCTTCAATGGCTCCCATTCACAATGCTGCTCGGCTAATGCCTATCGCCGAGAAACCTCCTGTTTTCTCGGGCTCCGACTTCAAACGCTGGTCTCAAAAGATGCTGTTCTACATTACCACAATGGGGCTTGCGAGCTTCCTGCGTGAAGAAAAGCCTCCTGTCCCTGCTGAGAACGAGGCGAATGTTCAAGTGCATACCGAATATGATACCTGGGTTCATTCCGACTATCTGTGTCGGAATATGTTGCTGAACGGGCTTGATGATGGCCTGTTCAATGTGTTCAACATCAAGGAGACTGTCGAAGAAATTTGGGATGCTCTTGAGCTGAAATACCGTGTTAATCCTGCTAGCACGAAGAAGTTTGTTGTGACGAGGCTCTCCGAATTCCAAATGGTGGATTCTCGTCCAATGATGCCCCAAGTACAAGAGTTCCAAACTCTTATACATGATGTTCATTCTGAGGGGATGCCTCTACCCGAGGCGTACACTGTGGCGCTCTTGGTCGACAAGTTGTCGTCTAGTTGGAAGGAGTTCAAGGGATACCTTAAGCATAAGCGAAAGGAAATGACTCTTGAAAGTTTGGTTGCAAAGCTCCAAACTGAAGCTCAAGTCCGTAATCAAGACTTGAAAACCAAAGCACCAATGGATGCTAAGGCTAATCTGACTGAAGGTAGGGGCGGACCTTCTAAAAAGCGCCCACTTCCTACCAAAGACAAGGGAAAGGATGTGGCACCTCCGACGAAGTTTACCGGAACATGCTACAATTGTGATAAGCCCGGCCATATGGCGAAAAACTGCCGAAAGCCGAAGAAGAACATGGGAAAAGGCAAAGTCAACCATGTCGAGAAGGACTTTGACTCTTGGGACAAAGATGATCTTGCTGCAATGATCACCGAGGTAAATCATGTCTCGGAACCTAACCCTGTTACTTGGTTTCTTGATACAGGTGCGAATGTTCACATCTGTGTGAACCGAGATTTATTTTTCACCTACAAGGAGATTCAAGACCGCTTCATCACAGAGGCAAGTGATCGTACCTCTCCAGTTCTTGGAATTGGAACTGTTGTGCTTCAATTCACCTCCGGTGTGGAGATAACTCTGAAGGATGTGCTGCATGCTCTGGCAATCCGCAAGAATTTGGTGTCTGGTGTCAAATTAGTTAGAGCTAAATTTGATGTAGACCTTCGTAGCAATTTTATGATAATACGCAAGTTTGGCAAGACTCTCGGGAAAGGTCATATTGTCGAGGACATGTTCAAACTTAGCGTTCGTACTTGTAAGCCTCCAAAGGCAGTTGCTAATAATAATGCTACTACTTCTGCTTATTTGCTTGAGTGCTCAAATTTATGGCATTGTAGATTAGGTCATGTGAATCTAAATGCTATAAAAAGATTAGTAAACTTAGATTTACTAAAATTAAATGAAATCAAAAATCAAAGCAAATGTGAGATTTGTGTTGAGGCAAAAATGACGAAACTACCGTTTCATTCGGTAAAACGGGACACAAAACCCCTTGAATTAATTCACACAGGCGTGTGATTTAAAATTTGTGCAAACTAGAGGTGGTAAGAAGTACTTTATCACTTTCATCGATGATTGCACAAGATATTGTTATCTTTATCTTTTGAGAAGTAAAGATGAGGCTATTGAAGCCTTTAAGAACTTCAAGAATGAAGCCGAGAATCAATTAGGTTGTCGTATTAAGATGGTTCGAAGTGATAGAGGAGGTGAATATGTAGCTCCATTTTAGGAATTATGCAACGAAAGTGGTATAATTCATCAAACCACGGCTCCATATGCTCCACAATCTAATGGCATTGCCGAACGTAAGAATCGAACACTTAAAGATATGATGAATGCCTTATTAATTAGTTCAGGGTTGCCCCAGAACATGTGGGGGAAGCTGTCTTGACAGCCAACTACATATTGAACAAAATTCTACGCAAAGGTAAGGATGTTACTCCTTATGAGTTGTGGAAAGGAAGAAAACCATCATACAAATATCTCAAAGTGTGTGAGTGTTTGGAGAAAGTTGAGGTGCCTCTACCTAAACAAGTTAAAATTGGTCCTAAGATGATCGATTGTATCTTTATTGGTTATGCACTTAACAGCAGCGCTTACAGGTTTGTTGCACACAAATCCGAGATACCCGACATTCATGTAAATACAACGATTGAATCAAGGAATGCTGTATTCTTTGAAAATATCTATCCTTATAAGAATAAGGTTGATCCTAACTCTAGCAAAGGAGTTGATGATGAAGCTACAAGCTCTAAACTTGTAGATGAGCCTATGTGTTATGAAACCATAGATGAAGCCTCTAGCTCGAATCCGGTGTTATCTGAACGACCGAACAGAAAGCGACCTAGGTCTACGCCAGTCAACGTAGAACCTAGACGAGGTACTAGAATACGGAAAGTAAAGATATACGGACCCGACTACGTCGTTTTGATGTTAGACGGTGAACCAGTATCTGTAAAAGAAGCTTTATCCGGTCCAGATGCGGCTTTCTGGAAAGAGGCAATAGACATTGAGATTGAGTCTATTATGCTGAATCATACTTGGGTGTTAGTTGAACTACCACAGGGTTGTAAGGCTTTAGGATGCAAATGGATCCTAAAGAAGAAGTACAAGTCTGACGGTACTATTGACAAATATAAGGCCCGACTTGTAGTTCAAGGCTTTAAGCAAAAAGCTGGTTATGATTTCTTTGATACCTACTCGCCCGTAACAAGACTTACTTCTATTCGGGTGCTACTCGCTATTGCTGCTTTGCGCAATCTCGAGATTCATCAAATGGATGTTAAGACTGCATTGTTGTATGGGGAGCTGGAAGATGAAATCTATATGAAACAGCCGGAAGGGTTTGTAGTACCTGGGAAAGAGCACATGGTATGCAAACTACAACGGTCTTTATATGGTTTGAAACAAGCACCTCTGCGGTGGCATTTGAAATTTGATGAAGTGATGTTGTCAAATGGTTTCAATATCAATGAGAGTGACAAATGTGTCTATGTTAAGAAAACGGGTGACAATTACGT
Organism: Orobanche coerulescens; assembly: GCA_033398695.1. Lineage (NCBI taxonomy): Eukaryota > Viridiplantae > Streptophyta > Magnoliopsida > Lamiales > Orobanchaceae > Orobanche > Orobanche coerulescens. The sequence continues at coordinate 169,689,964 of CM065805.1, forward strand.
CATTGTTTGTCTATATGTAGATGACATTTTGATAATGGGTAGCAACTCTCGTGTGATCGGTGAAACAAAACGAATGCTAAGTAAGAATTTTAGCATGAAAGATATGGGCTTGGCTGATACTATTCTTGGAATTAAAATTCTGAAAACGCCTAACGGAATTGCTTTGACGCAATCTCATTATGTTGAGAAAGTGTTAAGGAAATTCAACGCTTTTGATAAACCCATTGCTAAGACTCCTTGGGAACCGATTGTTCATCTGAATTATCATAAGGGTGAACCTGTGGGTCAAGATGAATATGCTAAGATCATTGGGAGTTTGATGTATCTGTCAAATTGTACCCGTCCTGATATAGCATGCTCGGTTCACAAGTTGAGTAGCTACACAGCTAATCCAAGTAAAGAACATTGGAGGGCTCTAGAACGAGTACTGAGTTATTTAAAATATACTTAACTTTGCGATTCATTATTCAAGAGAGCCTGCCGTACTTGAAGGGTATTGTGATGCTAATTGGATATCCGAATCGAAAGACTCATTTTCTACGAGTGGATATGTGTTCACTATTGGAGGTGGTCTTTGTATCTTGGAAGTCCAAGAAACAAACTTGTATTGCTAGGTCTACCATGGAATCTGAATTCATAGCTTTGGATAAAGCTGGTGAAGAAGCTGAATGGCTTAAAAATTTCCTCGAGGATATTCCATGTTGGACGAGACCTGTGCCGTCTGTGTTGATACACTGTGATAGCCAAACTGCTATTGGACGGGCACAAAATATGTTTTATAACGGTAAGTCTCGACATATTCGTCGACGACATAATGCCGTGAGGCATTTGATCTTGAGTGGGATTATCTTAATTGACTATGTAAGGTCAATAGATAATCCGCGATCCGCTGACGAAGAGTATTAATCGAGATCAAATGTATAAATTGTTAGAGGGAATGGGTGTTAAATCCACATCTTAAGGATGATTATAGCGGAAACCCAACCTTGTAGATTGGAGGATCCCAAGAGCTTGGTTCAATGGGATAACGAAGTTATAATAATCCGTGTGTTAAAACACTCAAACATACCTATTCTCTGAGAACAGTGAGTGATCGTTTACCTACATGTGGTGAGGTTAAGTCTTATGATTTTTAATGATTCTTGGTTACCTAGGAGAGGTCAAGTATAGTAGGATACTTGGGAATAAGAATCACCTATATAAGTGTGAAGTGAGGGCCGCTTCAGTTGATACACTTATGAATCCAAAGGGGTGTCCAAGGCCGAAAAGGACACAAAACGTTAGAACGGACGGAATTGAGATGATATTGTGTCTATATTATTGTCTTAGTATACACCATGGAGGACTAGTTCAAGGTTTTCATGACCACTATGCCGCCAGTATACTCGATGATGTTGACAATGGATAGGTTCAAGGTCACAAGCCACCTAGCCAAATGCAATATTGTCTCTTGAGGACTGAACTATGCATTTGCATTCATTTTGCATTGGCATTCTCACTGGGGGATTGTTGGAAATGGTTTAGTAATTAACCATTTATTAAGAATAAATATTGTTAATTAAATAATTATTATTTAATTAAAATATTTATTGAATGTTAATCTACGTCGTGAGTAGATGAACGTGGTATATTTAATATTTCTAAACCGATTTCCGGTGAGTGAGATATTATATGTTAAAGTTGGATGTTGGAGTAGGAACTAACATGATGTATATGATGTTAGTTATCCCACATTGATTGTGGATGGATGTTTTGACTTGTATTTAAAGTCTTTGCCTTTATGGGCTTAATAACAAGTGGGTTGGTGTGTATGGGTGTCATCGCGCACACACACACACACGCGCGCGCGCCGCCGCCGCCGACCGACCGACCGATCGTCCTTCCGTCCGGGTCGGTTCGGGTTCGGGTTCGATCTCGGTCTCGATCTCGGTCTCGGTCCAGGACTTAGACTCGGACTCGGACTTGGCAATTGGTGTTTGGGCTTACCTTTTTGGACCAAATCCGTAAGTCCACTAGCCTTTTGGTATGGACATGACTCTTGCTTGACTCTTCATCCGACCAGCCCTTTGGGCGTCTGAAACCGCCAGCCATCATGGCAGGAGTAATGGCGACGAGTCCCTTCACATGATCAAGGAGTGCTATATATATGTCAGCATTCTGTTCATTGCAAACACACGAAAATCACTGCATTTTTTAGCATATCATATACAGTTTAGTCTGCATTCCAAATTCGCGCAGTGCTCTGGCCATTATGCCATCGCGAGACGTCGGATCGTTTTAACCTTTGGGGACGAGCCGCTTCACCGTGAGCACTACCGGGGCGTATTCTCGTTTTGCGGGCAGAAGCTCTAGCTTCGGACGATCTTCTGTAGTTTATTAAAAAAAATTGTTCGTTCGTTTTAAGTGTAATATTTTCTTTCTGTTCTTTGTTATAGTTCAGTTCAGAATATTATTTGTAATACACGTGCAAGTATCGAATTATTCCTACAGTTACGATAGCTATATTAGCTGTCAAATTGATAGTTGTTCGACATATATTAGTTGTTGATCTAGTCAAGTAGATTTTGTATTCGAAAATTCGAGCCGAATCGAATCGAACTGTAAAAAAATATTAGCCTTCAGTCTAATCGAACCTCAAATTCTCAAGTTCGGAACTTTCGAGACGAATCAAACCTAAAGTTCGAATAAATTCGAGGCGAGCCAAACCCAATAAAGGTTCGGTACAGAGTGACTCGTTTACAGCCCTAATTATATCAATAGCTAAAAGCTACCATTCATTCTTGTCTTGCCAAACACTACTAACGGTAAAAAAAAAAAAAGATATCTTTATACAAAAATGAGTAAGGGGGGTACTCAGGCCTAAAAGTATTACAATCACCTAGCCACTCGATACATCGAGACTCCTTCACTGGAATTAGTTTGCTTGATAACCAAGCTCTCAATATAATACCTGCCCATATTGTACTTGCCACCTTGCATCTTTTTCTTTTCTGGAAAAGTTTGCCATGCTGCAGAAAATTAATACTCGGATCATTGTGTGCCACCATTTGCGTCTTCACCTACCTATACATCGAGTCACATAAGGTTGTTGCAAACCTGCATTCGAACAGCAGATGGCATGTCGATTCTGCCTCTTCACAACAGCGAGGGCACTTCGCTTCATCATTAAGCTCAATGCCTCTTGATCTTAAATTGTCTTTCGTTGCTAATCTTTGTCTCAAAGCCTTCCACGCCACCATCTCAAACTTTCTTCAGAGCCGAGCACTTCCACAATCTTCGAAATATCTTTTCTTTTAGCCGAGTTCACCATTTTTAGCTAATTTGGTCATTGAAGTCATTGATATCATTAGAAGCCCTCCCTCCCTCCCTCCCTCCCTCCCTCCCCTATAGTCATACTTCCACACCCATTCTATAGTCATACTTCCACACCCATTCTTTCTAAGTTCTGGTTACATATATTCCTCCGTCTCAGCCCAAATGCAATATTTAAAAGAAAATTGGTGTATCTTAAATGAACGAATGTGATAGATGTGTAAGTTGTATAATATTAATTATGAATGTGTGGTGTAGATTAAAACGTAAAAAATATTGATTGGTAATTGTTTGATTTAATTTAAGATATTTAATGAAATGTTACACTTCTAAAGCAACAATTTTATGGACCAAATGTTGCACTTCAGACGGGACGAAGAGAGTAGCAGAATCAGAAAAGAAAGAGACATTTACAAACTCTAAAAACGCAATTTTTGTTCTTTTTTAGTATTTCCCAGCACTTAAACAAAATCATGCGCTTTTCTCCCTCGCACAAAAAAAAAATATTGTCTCAGCACTCAGAATGTCTATGAAAAATGTCTACTTTCGGCCGTGAATACCAACGACAAATCACTAGAATAAAAATACAACCGGAAGTTGAACACAGTGTCCAAAATGGAAAACTCAGACAACATATATTTCCAAAGGCAAACAACAAACTACAGGTCACCATAATAGTCATGACAAACACCGACTATTAATATCCTCAACTCAACGGTATAAAGAGAAAAAAGAGAAAAAATTACACCAGCTGTTGCTTCGTCGCTTCCATTCTCTTCAACAACCCCGAAATCTCCGACTGCATTCTCATCTTCATCTTGTAATAATCGCAGTGGGAATTCTCCAACACCTTAAGCTCCTCCATTTTTTTCCTCCGTCTTTCGTCAGTCTCCTGCAAACACAACTTCGCCAGCTTCTCGCCATACTCTTGTTCCAATTTCTCGGTTTTCAGTCTCATCATCCGCCTGTAGCTCTCTATTTCCGTGCGGGCCTCGTCAGCCCGGCTCTGAAACATCCTGGCTTCAGCTTCCTTAACTCGCACAAGGCTTTCCAGGCTGTCAAAACCGTCTCTTTTGGCAGTGGGCTTAACCGACCATTCGTCCTCGAGTATTTTGTTGTTCGTTGTGGGGACATTGACGTCGTTGTGATAAAGGTCAAAGCGAGTCGACCTGTGTCGCCCGTTTGACGAGTTTGTGTTGTAGAAGGATGGTTTTGGAGTTAGGGAGTTAGGTAGCGCAAGGGCAGAAGCGTCTTTTCCGAAACTGGGTTGACTGGTTGAGTTCTTTAAAGGCATGCTTGATGAACCTATGTCTAAGTAACTATCTGCAGCTGTGAATGAAAACGACGTCAAACTCGTTACTCAAATGCATGTGGCCTTTTTGGATGCATAGACAATCTACCAATATAAATATTTACGAGATTACCCGTGTGGATAAACTTTCTTCTGAGGATATAATTACAAAAACTACCCGAGGTTTAGTCTAATTAAAAGAAAAAACACTTGTCTTTTAAAATGCTCTCTCTCTCTCTCTCTCTCTCTCTCTCTCTCTCTCTCTCTAGGGGTATTTATAATCTAAAAAGAGAACTGATTATGTATTTATTTTGGTAGTTACTAGTGAGAATAAACCTTGGTATAAAAAGAGATGCCCAGATATGGAAGTTGAGAATAATTAACGCCAAGATAACGAAGATCGTGCATGTATGATTAAAAAAAGGAAATATTAATAATAAAATTAACAAACAAAAAGGAAAACACCAAACAAACAAACAAAACTTCAAGGCAGCTGCTGTGGTAAACAAAGTAAGGAAATATGTTTAAGACTTTGGATAAAAGTGTTTCATATATATGTAAAACATGATGAAAATTGAAAAATAGCAGATATCAAACCGTTACTGTAAATTTCTAAAAACAAATTCCTAACGGAGCAAGATCATCGAGATAGATTCTTTCAAGGTTGCATTAGAAAATGGAATTAAGATTTACTCGAGGCAAGGCATATATATCTGAGATGTAGTAAGAAAAATAAATAATCATAACGCAAAATGCGGTTTACTATTTATTTATCTTTGATTATATGTTCTAACTGGAACCATTACAGATGTGCCAATATCTTCGAGTTGATGTTATAACAGTTCAAGAAAAAAGAACCCGAAAAACATTGCTTCAAGACAAGAGCCGACCTCCTAAAGTAGTAAAAAATCAAGTGCTGATGCAAAGTTATGATGTTGTATTAGTGTAATTTTTCTGCTAACTTTTTACTTAAAACCAAAATAAGGCTTATTCTCGTTCGGATAGCTTACTAAACGAGCAAGTCTGAATCAAACTCGATGCATAAACCATTTCCCAGTTTCCGATGCGACAAAAACCATATTCTTCTAAACATACTAAACAAATGTTGGTACAACTATAAAAACATGACAACCATTTTCCGTTTCCCTTTTTCAAAATCAAACCAAGATTTCAGATGCTAATATTTGGTTCAAACACAGTCCAACTTTAGAGACGAACTTATAATCAAGGCCGGCGCTACATATTTGGGGGGCGAGGCGAGGTCGGAGAATTAGCCCCCACCCAGCCACCACCACCACCACCACCCGAAAAATTTCAAAAAAAAAAATATAAAAGCACATATATTTATAAGCAAATAAATATATTTTTCGTAAAAATTTGGATTTTTGTATGCATATAGTGTACTATGGGTTTTAGTTCATGTTTACAAATTAATACTACAAAACTGGCGTATCACATTAGATGAATATAAAAGTTCCTTATTCAGAAAATAATAAAACTGAAAAAGGTATATGTAAGATAGAACACACAAAAAAACAGAGCAAATGATAAAAAAGGGAAATAAACTGTGACATAAAAGAATACTAGAATAAAAAAATATAAAAAAAAATGAGAAAAAGAAGCAAATCCGATAAATATATAGGGTCAAAATTGCAGAAACAAAAAAATTAAAAAGAAACCCATGTCGAGGTTTGATCTGGGGTTTGATCGGGGTGAAACTAAAATACAAAGAAACTATTCACCACTCCACGAACAAAAACACCTGATGATTTTATCCATATTAATAAGATATTAATATAAAGCCCCAAAATTTGTGGCCCTAGGCCCATGCCTGCGCTGGGCCTAGGGCCGCCCTGCTTCCAACTCCATTTATCTTCCCATCATATATATTTTGACAATAAAAATAACTGTCTTGTCACCCTTCATTAGATAAACTATCAGATAGCTTACTAATACAAACAAGATGTCAAGAACAAAAAAAGATAGATAAACAACACATCAACACATAATTAGCACCAACAATCATTCAGATCATCACTTTGTCTATAATACATAGTTACCGTAAAAAGCAAGAAATAATTGGTTCAGGAAACTCACAGTTAAAAAACTGAAAGATCGAATTGCAGACTTCCGGAGGAGTTATCATCTTGTTCTGAAGTTTGCTAAGCATCTCATCGGCCTTGACATGCAACTCCTTTCCTTTCCGATCATCACTTCCTCCAAATACTTTTTTCACACAGTCGAGCTCCTTTATCAGGTTTTCCAAACTCCAATCCTTAGCACAAGACATGAACACCTCCTTGACGAACCCAAACATCTCGGAAGCATGACCGCAACCCAAACAATGGAACTGCATCTCGGTCGTCCCCGAAGAAGACCCTTTTCTCAAACAAGGACTCGGTTTTATCAAGTTTCTCTGAAGCCCACATGCCGCATGGCACCAGTGGGAACAAGCATCACACCCGACCCAACTACATGTATTGTTAGCACAATCAAAGTTCAAACACACGGGACACATGCACTCGCTGCAAAACCCTTTCTTAGTCGAGCAAATTTTGCAGTCACAATCATCAACCGGTAACATCCTCCTACAATTTACATTCCGGCACCTTTCGAGTAAGAAAATATCAACTAACTCCTCAGACGGAACTCGATTCTTGCCGTGTAAAAAGCTTCCTAGCCCCATTTTAATCGCGACCAAGATTTCGAGCTGACTCTTTTGGCATTTCGAAAGAGTCTCATTCGTAAGATCCGATCTTCTCTCAAGCCTCCTCTGAAGACCCGCCAATTCATCTTTCAATTCTTGGTTATCGATGATTTTTTCCAAGTATACCCTAACGGATTCAATTGTTTCATCCGTAAGCTCTTGAATTATCTGAGCCATTACGGGAATAGACTCCGAGACGATTTCTCTAAGTATCCTCTCGGCTTTAGAATGCTTGCGTGCTGTCATTACATCTAAATCTTCCGAACCTCTCAAATTCTCCAAAGCATCTGTTCTTGGCCTAGCCGATAATTCAGACGGGAAAAATGAAACATTATCCGAGCTTGTAGTCCTATAAAGATTATTATTGTTATTATTTGCATCCTTATTGAACACATTGCGATTACCCATCCCAAAACCTACACCGCCCGATAACGCGACATTCCCATCTCCGATTGGCCGAAATCGGCTGTGGACTGAACCATTAGTCCCTTCCCCACAATTCCATATCTGATCACAATCCCTTCTGTGGCTTCCCATCGAGTAGTCATAGTTCTCGGTCGAGTTCCGAGTAAGGGAGCAGCTAGGGTTGTGAGAGAATTGGTGTGAATACGAGTAGGAAAGAGACGCTGCTGTAAAATCAGTCGAGTATGTTGTTTGTGTATTATTGTTGTAAGATGGCCCCAGTGACTGTACACTTCTACTCGGCCTTAGCCTGGAGGGGAGATCGCCATTCGGGGCACGGTTAGACCCAGCCAATGAGAGGGAGACATCTGGAAGAGCCAATGAGAGGTTCAATGACTCAACTTTTGGCTTCTTCTCCCTATTTTCTAGATCGGTTTCGACGTTATCAGCCTCCCTCTTAGATGAATTCCCTCTGTTCTCATTCAACTGAAGAAAATCTCTCTCTATCCATATCTTGTTATTATCCTCTTCATTCTGATCCTCTGCAATCACAATTTCTTTCCCCTTATACTTGCCACTTAATTTATCTAAAGAACTCAGTAGGGTTTGGCCTGAAACATCCTTCTCAGGAAATCCCAGTTTAGAATTTTCACAAAGATAACTAAGGGTGAGCTCCTGAGAGCTAAAATTGCCAGCCCTTTTTGGCTGTAAAGCAGACATTTCATCAAAACCGCCAACTGTTTTAAATTTATCGGGTGATTTTCTCTCTCTAAGAAAATTAATACCCCCGTCTTGAAACTCCGTTTTCTCATCTGGGTTATCCCTATTTGTCTCTCCGGATAGCTCATCTGGATTTTCTCTCTCTCTAACCATCGTCGTCAACCCCAATAACTCAAAACCCAAAAACGAAAAAAAAAAGGAAATATTCGAAGGATAGAGAGAGAGAAGAGCTGGAAAAACTCACAGACACATAGCTCCAAGACAAGGGCGGTTGCCGCAAATTCAAGAGAATCTTAGGGTGTGGTTGAGAGCTTCGAGCTTTGACTCCATTGCATCTCTCTCCCCCTCTCTCTCTCCCCTCTCTTTCTCTCTCCGCTGTCTGTATATTTGACAAGTTGCAACGGCCGAATTCTTTTTTCTTTCTCGGAAAATGCTTAAAAAAAAAACATTGAGCTTTTGTGAGAAATCATTTTGCCCCCTGAAGTTATAATACTTGCATTATATCCAACAATTATATAAGAAACTAACACTTTAATATCATTTTCAGCAAATCAATTTTTGTTGTGATAGATTGAAAATTAATTTTGAAAATTCTCGTATGAGGTGAAAATTCATTATAGATATGATTTAAAAAGTATCTATTTTGTATATATGTTTTCAATTGGTGATTTGTTTCTTCGGGAAATCGAACTTTTATTATGAAAAAATCTGTTATATTTTATATAAAATATAAATTATGAGATACTGAAAGGAAATCTCTTATGATATCAATTTTATAAACGACATGTCTTTTAATGGAAAAGTCGATTATCTGAAAACAACCATCCTTAAAATTCATATATAGAAAAAAAAAATATCTTTGTTTCAGGAGAAAGTAAAAGACAGTAAATCAATTATATTGATAACAATGAATAGAGGGGCCTTTATATAGGCATTACAATGAGAGTCCTTCCATACATAGGATTCCTAGTTAAGGTAAGACATCTAACATGATCATACTACATCTGGAAGGGTCTAGAACCTTCCATATCTCTATCCCCCTACAACCAGTATTAGGTAAAACACCAATAAGAGAAGGATATCCCGGAACACTCCCCCTGTGTCGAACACTAATACTAACATGGTGCATAAGATGTTGCCTCAGTAAAAAATCTTTCCAAGTCAAACAAAACCTCGTGGGAAAAACAAAGACTTGGTGAGGAAAAAGAGCACAACGCACCAACTACAAATGTCAGAATCATGTGAAGTATACTCCCCCTGAGGTATACATGACAGCTCATCCCGTCGAGCTATCATTAGTTGAGCTCGGATAATCGACACATGCTGATGCTTCTCACATGTTTCTCAAATGTAGATTTTGGCAGAGACTTAGTGAACAAGTCTGCGATATTCTCATCGGAACCCACTTGTTTCACTTCGACATTCAGCAATTTCTGCTGCTGATGATTATAAAAGAACTTCGGCGCGATATGCTTGGTATTGTCACCCTTAATGAAACCTAACTTCATCTACTCAATGCATGTCGCATTGTCCTCAAAGATGCAAGTAGGGGTTGCTGTAATGGGATCTAGTCCACAAGTTCCTCGTATATGGTCTATGACTGACCGAAGCCAAATGCACTCCCTTACGGATTCGTGCAATGCAATTATCTCTGCATGGTTCGAGGAAGTTGCAACCAGGGTCTGCTTGGTAGATCGCCAAGATATCGCCATATTCCCAATGGTGAATACATAACCAGTTTGGGAACGTCCTTTATGCGGGTTAGAGAGATAACCGGCATCAGCAAATCCAACTAACTTATTGTTAGGATTCTCTCCATATGGGGTAAGCTTGCTCGCATTAGCACTTCTGGTAGTCAAGCTACCATGCTTACCTGCAATATCAGAGGAAGATCGACGATCGGTATGCATCGTCTTAACCTCAACAATTCCTTTCGGAATATCACTCTCTCTTGCGTAGGGAAAGAACTAGAGCTGCAAACAGGTCGGACTCGAGTCGAGTACACACGAACTCGAGTCGGATTTTTTATTTTTTGAATTCGGGTCGAGATATCCCGAGTCGAGTCGGGCAGCGCATGAGGGTGCCGAGTTCGACCCGCTCGGTACCCTCGGGTCACCCGAGTAGCTCGTCGAATCAGGCGGGTCGGGTAGGATTCGGGTTGAGTCGGGTTGTACCTATTTTTTTGAAATTTTCTGCATATTTTTCTGTAAAACTCAAATCTTTTTATTCTACAAAAATTTACTTTTTACATAACATCAAACAAGAAAAAAAAATCATAAAAGAAAATCATAACGTTAAAAAATAAAAGTAAGGAAAAAACCCAACATAAAATTAGGAAAAAATTACTAAGAACAAGAAGTAACTAAAAAGCGCAAAACAAAAATAAAAATCATAGTCCAGTACAAAATTCGGGTAGGATTCGGGTCGAGCCGAACCCGGGGATAAAATTCGAACACTCTAGTTGGGTAGTCGAGTACATCCGACCGACTCGACTACAAAAACGAGTTGAGAGATCGCGCCGAACTCGACCCGAGTCGAGCCCAAAAATCCGAGTCGAGCCCAAAAATCCGAGTCAGACCCGGGTCGAACTCGGGTATACCCGACCGGTTCTGCAGCCCTAGAAAGAACAATTCAAGATCACTGGAGCCTTTCAAGTATCGAAAGATGTGATTTACTCCATTCCAATACCTTATCGTGGGAGCGCAGCTAAATCTCGCTAACAGATTCACAGAGAATGCGATGTCTGGACGAGTACATTGAGCCAGATACAACAACGCACCGATTGCGCTAAGGTACGGTGTTTCTGCTCCAAGGACCTCTTCATCCTCCTCTTTAGGACGAAACGGATCCCTTCTCAACCAAGTATTCACGTAGGCGGTTGTACCACATCCTTCCGGATTGTTTCAACCCATACAGTGAACGTCGCAGTTTCACAGCGTAAGTGCTCCGTGGTTTAGAGCTACTTGATTTGGGTAACGAAATCCCTTCGGGAACTTTCATATAAATATCCATATCTAGATCTCCATAAAGATACGCTGTAACCACATCCATAAGCTGCATATTCAGTTTTTTGGACACTACCAAACTGACTAAGTAGCGGAAAGTGATGATGTCCATAACGAGAGAATACGTCTCCTCGTAGTCAATGCCATGGCGCTGCGAGAAACCTTGGGCAACTAGTCTCGCTTTGTAACGCATGACCTCATCCTTATCATTGCGTTTACGAACAAAGACCCACTTATGTCCAACTGGTTTAACACCCACGGGTACTGGCTCGATACGGCCAAATACCTCACGTTTAGCCATTGAGTCTAGTTCAGCCTGCATTACATCTTTTCATTTCGGCCAATCGGCTCGTCGTTGACATTCAGCAACCGAGCGCGGCTCAGCATCGTCGTCTTCAATAATTTCTTGAGCGACGGAGTAGGCAAAAGCATCATCGACTAGCGTGGACGACCTATCCAATAATACGTATTCACTCGTACATTGCATCGAGATTTCTTTATTCTCTGAAATCAACAAAGTTTCCGATGCGTCCGTCGATTGTTCCATTGTTGATTCGAGAACATATCCGTAGTCAGAGATAATCTCATGTGACAAAGTCACTGTGTCAATAATGAGAGGATTTTGTGCCTCCATTCCTCTTCTCTTTCGAGGTTCGGTATCCTTTCTACCCACTAGCCTCCCCCTCTTTCGAGTAGGGATAAGAGCATCCGAAGCAGCCGTCCCACCACTAAGGTTGATGCCAGGGGCATCATTCCTTTGGACGGCTGAAACTTGCCCTATAACTGGGACTTCTAACCTTGCAGGAATATTCGCAGTGGGAATGGTAGATCTTGTCACTTTCGCAGTATCAGTAAAGCTGTCGGGCATCGAATCCGCAACTTTCTGAAGACTGAGAATACGTTGCACTTCTAGATCGGATTGAGCCGTGTGGGGATCTTGATGAGGCAATGAGGGAGAACACCAGACAATTTCCTGGCGTTCAACTGGAATCGTTCGATTACTCTCTTCCCCTAACGACGGGAAGTTTGTCTCATCAAAGTGACAGTCTGCAAATCTTGCAGTAAATAGATCTCCTATCAAAGGTTCCAAATAGTGGATAATTTTAGGCGATTCATAGCCAACGTATATACCTAATCTTCTTTGCAGACCCATTTAGTACGCTGTGGAGGCGTAATTGGCACATAGACTACACAACCAAAAATGCGTAAGTGTGAAATATCAGGCTCATATCCAGTTACCAACTGGTACGCATTAAACGGTTGATTGGCAGTGGGTCGAAAACGAATAAGTATAGCTGCATGCAAAATTGCACAACCCCAGGCAGAAGTCGGCAAGTTGGTGTGCAATACCAATGCTCGGGCGATAAGCTGTAATCGCTTAATCATAGCCTCATCAAGGCCATTCTACGAATGAATATGGGGGACGGAATGTTTAACTTCAATCTCAATCGACATGCAATAGTCGTCAAAATACTGTGACGTAAACTCACCAGCATTGTCCAATCTTAATGACGAGATTGGAAAGTCGGGGTGGTTAGCCCGTAACTTGATGATTTGTGCAAGGAGTTTAGCAAATGCAGCATTTCTTGTGGATAGCAGAGCGACCTGTGACCATCGCATCGATGCATCAACCAGAACCATGAAATATCTGAATGTCCGCACTCTTGTTGGATAGGTCCACAAAGTCCCCTTGAATTCTTTGTAAGAAGCGAATGTTTTGTGTTGAGTCTTTAGCAAAGGACGGAGAGGGTATCAACTTTGCTAGTGAACAGGCTTTGCAAAATGATTTATGGGCATTGGATATTGCCACGGAAGCCTCGGGATTTATGAAAGATGCACCGTCAATCTTATCAGGGCGTGCGACCTCTAATCCCGGTGATACGGTATCAAGCTCACTCACATCAATGCCGATATCGAGTGGTGCTTCCAATCATTTTCTGGAATTGAAAAACGGATGATCATACGAGTCTTTCAAAATGCGAATCATCATGTCGCGTCCAGGGTGACCGAGTCGGTCATTCCATAGTTGGTATGCTTCGGAATCACAAAGTTCGTGACTCACTGCATAGGATTCAATAACCCTTATTGTAGTGTGGTATAAACCACTACTTAGACTCATAAGTTTCTCGAGAACATGGCGTCTTCCGCATTCTGCCAGAGTAACACACAAAAATTCTGTCCCATTCTCACAGTGTGTATCAAGGTGATAACCGTTGGCACGAAAGTCCCTAAAACTTAGCAAGGTTCAGTTTGCTCTTGGGGCATAGAGAGCACTTGTGACATTAATATGCGTACCATTGGGTAGCAAGAAATGAGCAGGTCCCCTCCCTTGAATTACTTGGGAGGAACCAATCATTGTTGTCACTGAGGATATATATATGGCACAATATCCTTAAATAATTGCCTATTCCGAAGAATAGTGTGGGTTGTTCCACTATCAGCAAGGCACTCAATCTCGCCACGAGACATCTACAATAAGACATGAAACTCGATTAGTCTTGTGATGAAATACATAGCGAAAACTCATTAACTTCGAGTTTGGAGAAATTCGACCAAGTTGGTTAGGATCAAAGTTAGCACAATCGCTGGAAATAATTTCCGCGTAGCTTGACCTTTATTCACTAAAATAGCAATAACTTCTTCGTTAAGAAGGCTATGGACGAACGGTCAGTGATCGCTAGGATTCGCGTAGTATGGTTTTCAAATCCGATCAATTTTAAAATTTGTAAAACCTCGGAGTATTTCCAAGGTGTCGAACCCAAGGGAATTGATGTGTCGAAAATAAAGGAATTAACTCTACTCAAAATTTGACTGCTATTTAGGAATCCGAAAAATTGTTTTGATTCTAATTATCTAATTTTAAAAATCGAAGAACAAAAATTAAATAAAAGATGAAATATCTAAATTAAGCAAATAAAGCAAATTAGCAAGATAAAATCACAAGTCGAAAGGTAATTGATCCTAGGGTAGTATCATCTAATTGAGTTCACACAATCCATTCACTTGATTCCTTCTCCCCAAAATTTAATTCAATGATATAAATAATCAATCTGAAGATATAGAATAACTGTAAAGGAAACCTAGAAAGATAGTTAATTAAAACCCTTTTCGCCTTGGCTCAAAGAATTAAAATCACTTAAAAAGCACCAACTTATTTATCTATGATTTATCTTTCTCCGCTAGGTCTCAAGATAAAATCATATTGTGCATCAAGTATTTCCACTAATCAATTACTCCTTCCGGACAAAATCAATTAGCTAACATGCATCGATTAAGGGCCATTTAATCTAACATGAGATTTAACACAACTTGAACACAAGCCTAGGATGAAAGGTCAAAAGGTAATCAAAGGAATATCATGTGATCATCAATTAAATTTACTAACCCTAGAATCAATCAATGAATTAGCCAGACATAATTGAAATCAAACAAGAAATTGATGAAGAATGCATATTATTAATATGAAAAGAGAGATTACAACCCTTATGGATGAACTCCGAGTCTTCAATCTCCCAAAAACAATAATAATTCTCCTCCAAAAAGTTCTTGCATCAAAGAAATTAATCTTGCTAAAAAGTGTAAAAATGCTCTAGATAATAAAAGATGAAAAAGGTCACTAAAAGATAGATAAAAGATACTCAAACTAGGTCTAGAATGAGGTTTATATAGCCTAAGGGGGTTACAATCCCGATTAACCCTAATCTAGGAAATAAAATCTGCCCAAAAGAGTCTAATTCCGTCAAAATTCGAGAGTCCGCTGGGCAGCCTATCGGGCTGGCCTATCGGCCGATAGGCTGGCCGATAGTTGCTTCGTCGATCTCTTCACTCGATAGGCAGGAATTCCTTTCGGACGCCCCTATCGGCCGATAGGCTGGCCGATAGGTTCTTCTGTTTTCCGCAAAAATCCGTTTCTTCGTCCGTTTGACTCGACTCTCGGTCCTTTGTCTCGTTTTGGGTCCTTTTGGCTCTAAAAACCTGCAAACACACTAAAACCAACCCAAACGCGTAATACGGCTCGACTAATCATAAATAAGCCAAATACGAGCACATTAATCACGAAACGAGAAAAAAACCTAGTATAAAATCCTAGAAATAAGTGGTAAAATTACCACTTATCAAACCCCCCCAAACTTAAGCCTTGTTCGTCCCGAACAACAAAAAGAAAAGAAAAAGAAAATCGTGAATCATCGTGCAACTCATAGTGTTCAACCTAATCAATACTACCCTGTAATTCTCTCTAAATAATCCGAGTGTCGTAAAGCGAGCCGCACTCGAATAATGATTCCACAAAGTAGTCAAGTTCGGTCTAATCATTCGCTCATGAAGAAAATCCACTCAAAGATTAACAAAACGTGAGTCAAATCGACCGTCAATATGAAAGGCTAAAATAAACAAGCTAGTTCGTCCCGTTACACAGTCGAGTGGCACATTTTTCACGAGTTTCATAACAAATAAACCTCGGTCAGTATTCCCTTATATATATGTTCAAGAATTTAATTCGAGTTGACCACTAGGTTAGGATCTCGGGATGTTTCATCTGGGTAATCCTAGGTGGAACTTCCATTCTCATGTATTAGGAAACCGTTTGACGTAAAAGACACTCATGGGGCACATGGATGCTTCTAGTTACTAAGTTCCCGTCTACAATGGGAAACAACTCGAATATATAATTTCCGCATGTCCGAATCAAGGTCGCCGTTTTACGCGAGTAAACAATGGTCACGCGAATACCCCGGTTACTAGGTTCCCTATCATTGGCACATGTGAAATATCTAAATCACTAGTCTAATCGTAGTCGTCGTTTTACGCGAGGGTAAACAACGGTCACGCGAATGCCCCAGGTTACTAGACTTCCCTTCATAGAACAACATTATCTCAACTTTTGGGAGAAACGACCGACTCTAAACTCTATCTAAGTGCCAACACGACCGAAACAAGCACGACTCACTATCCTAAGATGTAACCAAACGTATTGACGGTGATTTTAAAACAAGTATGTATCGTCTCTTATCCGCCAAGACCTCTACAATCACGAAAAACTTTGGACCTAAATGAATACATGCAAAACGAAATAATCGACTACAACTCGACTAAAACTCGACCGTTTCTTCGAGAGAAAAAGCAATTGTCGTAACATCGGTATCACACAATTAGAAGCACGAAAAATTCACTAATAAGGAAAAACTAAAGACAAGCAAGGCTATCTAAAAACAAACAACGAAAAGCAAATAAAAGCAAACACGAAATCTAAAAAAAAAAAAAACTACTACGACCAAAAAATAGAAAATAGAAACTAGCAAACACACCGAACGAAAATGAACAAAAAAAAATCTAAAAACTAAGCAACCAAAAGCCAAAACCATGCAACACCAAAATGATAAGCACAAATAAACACAACGGGCACCAACACAAGCAAATAAAGATACAAGGCAAACACGGTACTCACACGTAAAGAAATTAACAAAGCCGCACTTATTCCCCCCCCCCCCCCCCAAACTTATTTCGCATCCCAAAGGAGGAATAAGTTTGAAAAGAGAAAGGAGTGGCTTTGTTAATGGAGTACCTGATCACTGTGGCGGAAATGGCGGGTTTGTCGGCGAGCTCGGATCATAGCGGGCATGTGAATCGGGGAAAGGAGCAAAGTGGTACATCTCATGTAGCATTCGGTGGTAGTGGTCCTCCGGCCCACCTATCTTCTGCCTCTTCCTCTCTTGCTCCCTCCAAGCAATCTCCTCTAGTCGCCACACTCTGTCCTCCTCGGCTCGTTTCTCCACGAGCTCGTACAACTCATTGACCCGAGTGGCAACAAAGACCCACCCGAGTCTCAACCTCGCCCAACCGAGTTCCCAAAGAACCAAACTCGGTTGTCAAAGAACGCATACTCGCCAAGTGATAGTTATCTTGCGCTTGCATATTCTCTTCGTGCATCTCTCTCTCTCTCTCAAAAAATCTCGTCTCAAAAGCATCAAAATCTGGAGCTCTCATCTGAAAACTAGTACCTCCACCGGTGGGAATCTCGTCACGGCTACCCCCCTTCGGGTATATCATCCATCTCCTCCTCGGCTCCCTCCAAGAACGGCTCATCAATGGTCACCTCCCGGCGTTGCCTCTTACGAGGCGCATCTAACGGTCGGATAAGTGTCACATGCGGAGCTCATACTCCACCTCGCATATACATCGGGCGCGTCGCCCATCACCGAAGTCAAGGTCGGAGAGGGGAGTCGGAAGAGGGACACGGTTTTGTTCCGACCGTGCAATTTCGATAACCCCCTGAAGGCAAGCATCTCCTGCCTCTGCAGTGTCGGTTTATCCAAATAGATGTCTCGGGATACCGGCTCTCCTCTAATGTGCACCCCAAGATGCTCCGCGATAGGGGTCACGAACGCCCCAATACCAATCCTCTGCTTCCCGGTCAGCCGGGCTTGTTTCTCCATGTGCTCGATCAGAAAACATCCGGCGTGCTTCCGTGTACCGTTCAAGGCCGACCACAAAAGGTGAAGATCCGTGGACAAGCACGTCCCCGAGTCGGTACGGCTCAAAATCGTCGATGTGAATAGGCGGTGGACATAACGGAGAACTGGGTTCCTGATCGAGGAGGCTTTGGCATATGTCGGATTATAAATAAGAAGCGTCTCCTCCCTGCGGGAAATCATCTTGGACCACAGCTCTAAGTTTTCTTTGGCATGATCGCCCTGCTGGAATGATCCGTCCTCGGCCCCGTTGATAATGGCATTAACTTCATCGGCCGAGAGCTCCCTTTCTATGTTGTCGAGGTTGAAGCGAATAGAAGCCGGAGTCCCGTTCTCTCTAAAAACCTCAAGTGTGGACAGAAACTCCACGGTGAGCACGTGGTAAGCGAGGTAGTTAGCCCGAAAAATTTGCTCAAACCCGCACTGCCTTGCTAGTAGCACAATATCATCGTAAACACCCATACCCCGAGCCGTCTCCTCATGCGTAAATCGGCAATGCTTGTGTGACATGCCGATAAGGTGCGACCACCTTCTTTTAGACTCGCCCGGTCAATCTCAGCTTGAACTTCTTGGTCGAGTGCGGTAGGATCGGAATAGCCGGCACTACCTTCATCTGAGCCTTTTCCTTTTACGTGGTTGCCTTAGATTTTCCTACCGTACTCGGATTCGACTTCTTGCTTTGCTTTCCCATTTCAACGTTCCTACAAAACAACCATCCAATTAAAATCCAATAAACACTCATAATACAAACATTCAACGAGCATCGACATAATCCAATAATCCCATATACTACGATCAATAAATCACTCAACCTCCCCCAAACTTAGTCTCCCCCATTTCATATTCAAAGTATCAAAATCACAACCCACAATAACAAAACAACACACTATGAACATATTAGGGCAAATTCTCTCCAATCCAATCTAATTCATCAACAATTAAAATCATATCAATCCCAATTAACAATTCAATTCAACAAATTTACCCCAATTTCAACAATTTCAAAATTAGGGTTCTTCCAATTTGGGGTTTTTTTCAAAATTCGTTCAATTTCATCAATTAATCCCCCAAATTCGAAGTACCCATGAACAATCAAGCATAGATAACTTGTTTCCCTCAAGATTCTATCAACAATCGGGCATAAAATTCAAAGAACATCAAAGTTTAGCAAAAGCCCCAAAAAGTGGATCCCCAATTCGATTTTTATCAAAACTCCAAAAAGAATCCGTCAAAGTACTTCAAAACATGTATAGAATTTAAAAACAAAAGGATTAAGCGTCGAAATTACGTACCTTGATCGAGTTTGAAGGAAGAAAAGTAGAAAAAAAAATTCGCCCCTTTCGTTCTTGTGTTCTATCGGCCGAGAGTTGTGTAAGTGTGTGATAAAATCGGGTGTTAATTGTTTAAATGGTTTTTAAAATAACGGGTTATATGTGGATACTGGGCCGGGTATGTTCCTATCGGCCAGGCCTATCGGCCGATAGGCTGGGCCGATAGGAACTTCTGTCTCTTACCATGCTCATATCGGGTGGGATTTCGGTCGATAGGCAGACCCTATCGACCACTGCTTGTAATCAATAAAAATTTTTTATTTTCCTCAGCCTATCGGCCGATAGGCTCGCCCGATAGGATTTTCTGTCTCAAAAATTTTTTCAGCTCGTTCTACTTCACATACTTGGTCCCGTTTTTGCTTGGATATGGCGATTAAAGACCTGCAAGTATTCAAAACTCGGCGTGCATGGATTAGAACTTAACAAAAACTAACAAAGCTACTACGAAATTAGAAACTACAAAAATCACGCAAACGAAAAATCGAAAATAAATGAATAAAACGAACTAATATACATACATACGTTGGGTTACCTCCCAACAAGTGCTACGTTTAACGTCTTTAGCTAGACGATACCTCATTCAACCCGGGTCTTCAGTGACAACTCCCCCTTGAACGGGTTTGTTGATATCAAGATAGCATACACTCCTCTCATTAAGTCGAGACTCGTTCGCCTCCAACATTCGAACATACTCCGGCAAATCCTCGGAAACTTCATCAACCTCAGAATGTGAGTAAATGGAGTGTGAAATACAATGCTCCAACAAGTCGGTCGGGGGCGGCATAATAGACTCAATTTCAAAACATTCCTCGGGCGCATCGTCGGGCTTCTTCATCGCGTCATAGATGGAAATTTTCAGATTTTGATCGTTAACCCGGAAAGTAAGATTGCCCTCCTGGACGTCTATAAGTGCTCTCCCCGTTGCTAGAAACGGTCTCCCAAAGATCAATGGTTGATTTTCGTCCTCGGGCATATCAAGAACTACGAAATCGGCCGGGAAGACCAAGTGTTGGACTCTAACGAGCACATCCTCCACAATTCCCCTCGGATAAGTGATCGACCAGGTCCGCCATGAGTAGAGAAATGGTAGTCGGCTTCATCTCCCCAATCTTCAACCTCTTAAAGATGGATAGAGGCATAAGATTGATGCTTGCCCCGAGATCACACAACCCATTACGAACGTTTGGTCGCCAATCATGCATGTCAAAGTAAAAGCGTCCGGATCCTTCGCTTGAGTGGGAGCTTGTTTTGAATGATAGCGATACACTCCTCTGTCATATTTATTGTTTCAAACTTCCTCAACTTCCTCTTGCTTGCCACAGCGTCTTTCAAGAATTTCACGTACCCGGCATGTCTCTCAAAGCGTCTAGAAGTGGAATGTTGATATTCACCTTTTGAAACATGTCGATAAATTGTTGAAGCTTTTCATCATATCTCGACTTGGCCAAACGCCGTGGAAATGGAGCTTTTTCCTCGAATCTTTCATATTCGAACTTCCAGAGCCTTTCGGCCGATAGGTGGGTCGATAGGCTTCACTTGGCATCTTTGTATGGGTATCGGTTGGGCTGTCGGTAGATAGTGGCCGATAGGTTCTCTTGTATTCCATCTTCTTTCTCGTTTTCGCTCCGTTTCTAATACCTCCTCGTTTCCAGATTCCTTAACTCCAGCCCCATGATTATCGTACTTTGTCCCACTCCGAAGCTCGATTGCGTTGCATTGTTGAGTCTTCGGGTTGGTCTCAGTCTTGCTCGGAAAATGGCCCGCTTATGAAATCCGGCAGGCGTTCGCCATTTGACTCATTTGGGTCTCCACCATCGACATCGCTTAGTCAAGGCTATCACCGAGTTTCCAATAGATGTCACACTATGCTCAAGAGCTCCGAACCTCTTGTCTACTTTATAAATAAAATCTTTTGGCTCGCCTCCAACCGTTCGAGATCTCTTCCATAGGTGTCTTAGCAATCGGCTCTTGAATAACCCCATTTTTCACGTTAAATCCGGTGGTGGTGTAGAGCATTGTTCGGATTGGCATAGGAGAAATTAGGGTGGTTTCGATTGTTCGGATAAGAGTTCCCCCAATTTCCCCCTTGCCTAAGTTTCCTCCTTGCATGTAGTTCACATCCTCCTTAACCGCAATCGGCTCGTTTAACTCTTCAAAACCGAATTGACTCCCAAAGTATTCTTTCTTAGCATCTCGAGCTCTTTTTGTTGTTTTCAAATTTTGCCTTTAAATCACCGTAGGCGTCCTCGTCACCGGATGGGACCCTTCTTCTCGTCATCTTCCTATCGGTCACCTCCTCGTAATCATTGTTGACCGCTAGCTCAATGAGATTCTTGGCCTCTTCATAATCGTTAGCTAGAAATCCCCCTTTCGATGAATAGTCCAATTCTCTTCTAGCCTTCCTCGTCAAACCCCGATAAAACCGAATATAGATCTCCTCTTTGTCAATTCCATCTTTGTGGGCATTTGCGAAGTAGCTTCTTGAATCGGATCCATGCCTCGTATAAATATTCATCCTCATATTGCTCGAATCGCAAGATATCGTTGATTTGTTTTTGCACCTTGGAGGAGGATAGAACTGCTAAGAACAACCGAGTCATCTCTCTCCAAGTACCAATTTCCTTCCGATCTAGGCTCTTGTACCAATCTAGCGCATCGTCTTCTAAGGAGAATCGGAATAGGCGGAGCTTAATGACATCCGGAGGCACTCCGTTTTGCTTGATAGTGGCACATATGTCCAAAAACGACTCAAGGTGAGCGTTTGGATCTTCATTAACTCCCCCTCCGTATGTTTGAGACTTCACTGTAGCAATGAGGGACGGCTTAAGCTCGAAGTTGTTGGCATCAATCTTTCCCAACCTCCTTCTTGATAATCGTCCGGCTTAGGTCGAAGCGGGCATTCAAAGGGATCTTCTCGGACGAGCGAGTTCTCGTGGTTGGTCAACAATGCCGGCCATGGTATCAACGAAAGGTATAGTAATAGTCTCGGTTCTCGCTTCTTGCTTCTTCCTCCTCAAAGACTTCTCGATTTCCGGATCCAAAGGAAATAAGTTCTTTCCTTGGGATCTCGTGATCATGCACCGCCTACAAGGAAAAGAAAACAAGATGTGAGGAAACGAGATCGAATATTAATAATAAAAGTAAACTACCTAAAGTAACAATCTCTTCTTTTTCGAATTATTCCCTTAAATTTTCTATCAATTCCCCGGCAACGGCGCCAAAATTTGATCGCTAGGATTCGCGTAGTATGGTTTTCAAATCCGATCAATTTTAAAATTTGTAAAACCTCGGAGTATTTCCAAGGTGTCGAACCCAAGGGAATTGATGTGTCGAAAATAAAGGAATTAACTCTACTCAAAATTTGACTGCTATTTAGGAATCAAAAATTGTTTTGATTCTAATTATCTAATTTTAAAAATCGAAGAACAAAAATTAAATAAAAGATGAAATATCTAAATTAAGCAAATAAAGCAAATTAGCAAGATAAAATCACAAGTCGAAAGGTAATTGATCCTAGGGTAGTATCATCTAATTGAGTTCACACAATCCATTCACTTGATTCCTTCTCCCCAAAATTTAATTCAATCCTAGAAATAATCACTCTCGATCTAGAATTCCTATCAAGGCAACCTAGAAAGATAGTTAATTAAAACCCTTTTCCCCTTGAGCTCAAAGAATTAAAATCACTTAAAAGCACCAACTTATTTATCTATGATTTATCTTTCTCCGCTAGGTCTCAAGATAAAATCATATTGTGCATCAAGTATTTCCACTAATCAATTACTCCTTCCGGACAAAATCAATTAGCTAACATGCATCGATTAAGGGCCCTTTAATCTAACATGAGATTTAACACAACTTGAACACAAGCCTAGGATGAAAGGTCAAAAGGTAATCAAAGGAATATCATGTGATCATCAATTAAATTTACTAACCCTAGAATCAATCAATGAATTAGCCAGACATAATTGAAATCAAACAAGAAATTGATGAAGAATGCATATTATTAATATGAAAAGAGAGATTACAACCCTTATGGATGAACTCCGAGTCTTCAATCTCCCAAAAACAATAATAATTCTCCTCCAAAAAGTTCTTGCATCAAAGAAATTAATCTTGCTAAAAAGTGTAAAAATCTGCTCTAGATAATAAAAGATGAAAAAGGGTTGCTGAAAAGATAGATAAAAGATACTCAAACTAGGTCTAGAATGAGGTTTATATAGCCTAAGGGGGTTACAATCCCGATTAACCCTAATCTAGGAAATAAAATCTGCCCAAAAGAGTCTAATTCCGTCAAAATTCGAGAGTCCGCTGGGCAGCCTATCGGGCTGGCCTATCGGCCGATAGGCTGGCCGATAGTTGCTTCGTCGATCTCTTCACTCGATAGGCAGGAATTCCTTTCGGACGCCCCTATCGGCCGATAGGCTGGCCGATAGGTTCTTCTGTTTTCCGCAAAAAATCCGTTTCTTCGTCCGTTTGACTCGACTCTCGGTCCTTTGTCTCGTTTTGGGTCCTTTTGGCTCTAAAAACCTGCAAACACACTAAAACCAACCCAAACGCGTAATACGGCTCGACTAATCATAAATAAGCCAAATACGAGCACATTAATCACGAAACGAGATAAAAACCTAGTATAAAATCCTAGAAATAAGTGGTAAAATTACCACTTATCAGTCAGTTGTTCTGGAAACTAGACTTCCGTATCTTTCTGTCTATAGGTCATAAACTTTTTGGATCATTAAACTCAGATCTCAGTGCTCGTTTCAAATTGCTATTTTGGTATTTCTCTATTGTTGAGTGATAGAGCAAGGTTGAAGTCTTTTTCAAAGGCATTATTGTCGAAACAATACTATGGCAATATGGCCATAAGATCGTTTAAACACTTCAAAACGTATCGGGGTATTCGATTTATATCTCGACTAATAATCCTTTCGGTAACTCCAACTTGGTAGACTTGCAGAGAAAGTAGGAATGTCGGTACAGCTAAGGTTGTTTAAAAACCACTAATTCCGTTTGAACTTTCAAAGAATAAACAAATATCAAGGAGGATGCGCCTAGTCTTGATCAAAAGTTTTGATGAAATCCACCAATGTTTCAAATTGACCAAGCAATTCATTACTGATCAATTATTTTGTGATAAACCAAACATGCTTTTGAAGGGAAAAATAAAATTCGTTTTTGCACAATCACACCAATTAAAAGAATTTTATTCACCATGTCCAACTTTATTACATTCATAGAAAATTCCAAAGTAGTTCTCGAAAACTAGAAACAAGACAAAACATAACCAAAGTGTAAAACTAGTCAAACTACAATGATCTAGTCAAAGTCAGCAACATCCAAATGTTGGTCTTTGTCTGCAATGGTGAGAGGAGGGATCTCAGTATGGTTCACCTCCGTATTCTCATTATCTTTCTCCATGTAATTTGACTCTTGAGACAAGTACTATTTATAGTGCTTGTAGTAAGCTTGGATGTTCTTTGGCGCCTTGCAATTGCGGTAAGTAGGCTTCTTTGAGCCGCAAGTATAGCAATTCCGGCCTTCCTTTGGAGTGGTTCCAATCCCGGCGGCAGGAGGCGGTCCACGTGGTTGGGCTCCACTAGGACCCGTGGACGAGCCACCTTGCCTCTTCCACACATTGGAACGACGACCTCGTCTTTTCCCTTGCTTGCTCGAGTCATGCACCCATGGTGCTTTCAAAAACTGAGTAGCGTTGCCTTTTCTATTTTGTCGTGGTGCCTTCCTGTGGGTAGCCTGATTCACTTCTGGAATCGGCTTCGTACCAGCTGGGCGCGCATTGCTATTTAGAATAATCTCATTGTGCCTTTCTTTTTTCGCGAGGTGGGAGATAAGGTCACTAAAATTTTAATTCTCCCTTCCTCATAGGCAACGCGCAGCTGATGAGCAATCACACTTGCTCCCACAGAAAACGTGTTAAGAGTCTTCTCGATCAAATCTTGATCAGACTTCTTGACACCACAAAAATCAAGATCAGCGCGAAGATCGGGGATGGCTTGGTTATAGGCCTCCACATTCGCATAATCCAAAAACTGGATTTGCTCCCACTGAAGTTGCAATTCGGGGAAGCGCTGATCATGCACATTATTAAATCGTTGTTCGAGTGTATCCCATAGTTCTTTGGAGGTTTGTAAATTCATGTAACACTTTTTCAACAATGGATGTATATGTCTACGCAAGTACATCAGTGCATTAGCCTTGGTTTCCTCGCTCGGTTCTTGAGCGGTAGGCTCGTTAGAGGGAAAGATGGTCGTGGTAAATCTCTTACCGACGGACGCCAAGCGAACGTCTGAGACCCACCTATGGTAATCCTTACCAGCATGGTCAAGGATGTCGAACTCCGGATGAACATTGGAGCTTTGTGCCATCTAAAAGATATAAACAAGAGGAAGTTAGTCTTGTTGGATTTTCAGTGACAATGTAAACGATCACAATCGATGCTTTTAAAAGCGTGTAACATAACCGTTACTCGATGTACTTCCGTTAATTGTTGTTTAGTAAAGTAAAAAAAAAAACGGCGATATCAAATCGCACCCAGATACGTGGTGTATGTAACAACCACAAGTATCGACTTTCAACAATTCCGTGACTCCCCCAGGACCGTCACACAGTTTTCTTCGACACGCAGAGATACCGACTTCTCTCGCGGTCTCATCCACCACAAAGTAGCGTGGGAGATAAAGAACCCAATAACCCATGTCCCCAGAAAAAAAATTCCCAAAGAGAAGAGAATTGAATAGGGACAGGTAAGATAATTACCTCGATTATAAAATTAGGCACGTGATATGGATGAATTTGTGGTGTGCTTCGATCTACCGGTTGGTACTTGATGCGACGACGTGAAACCGGGGGCGCAATTTTGTCGGCTTCCGAAAATAAGTTGATGTTTGGGTTTTGGTCTGAGGTTCTGAACCGGGTCGGACTTGGCTGGGCTGGAGCTGGCCGGCGGCGGTGGTCAGCAGCGGTCGGCGGCGGTGGTGGTCAGCGGCGGTTGGCGGTGGTGGCTGGACTAGATCGGCGGCGATGGTCCGGCGGTGGTCGGCTGGACTGGATCGGCTGCAGTGGTCGGTGGCGATGGTCCGGCGGTGGTCGGCTGGACTGGATCGGCAGCGATGGTCCGGCGATTGCGTTCCAACTGGACTGAATCGACAGCGGTGTTCCGGTTGGACTGGATCGACGGCGGCGTTCCGGCTGGACTGGGTCGGCGGAGGCGTTCGGTGGCGGCGGTGGTCCGACGGTGATGGTCCGGCGGTGGTGGTGGTGGTCCGGCGGCGGTGGCTGGGCAGCAGTAGGACTGGGCAGTGGCGGCGGCTGGGCAGTGGCTGGGCGGCGACGATAGTCCGGCGGTGGTCGGCTGGACTGGATCGGCGGCGGTGGTCGGCGGCGATGGTCCGGCGATTGCGTTTCGGCTGGACTGAATCGGCGGTGGCGTTCCGGCTGGATTGGATCGGCGGCGGCATTCCGTCTGAACTGGGTCGGCGGAGGCGGTGGTCCGGCGGTGGTGGTGGTGGTGGTCCGGCGGCGGTGGGCAGGCGATGGCGGCGGTTGCGGCAGCGGGCGCGATCTTGGCGGCGGCGGGACGAGCGATGGCGCGGGCTGGCGGCGGCATGGCCCAGCGGCGGTAGTGGCGGTCTTGGGCGGCGGCGATATGGTGCGGTCGTTTTTTTTCTTGGGCCACGTCTTGATAACGTGTTTCAGGAGAAAGTAAAAGACAGCAAATCAATTGTATTGATAACAATGAATAGAGGAGCTTTTATATAGGCATTACAATGAGAGTCCTTCCATACATAGGATTCCTAGTTAAAGTAAGACATTTAACAGGATCCTACTATCTCTGGAAGGGTCTAGAACCTTCCATATCTCTATTCCCCTACAACCAGTATTAGGCAAGACACCAATAAAGAAAGGATATCCCGGAACAATCTTTTAATTATAGTAGAATAATTTTTTCTCAAATGACATTGAAATTCATCTTCAGTTTTTTAGGAAATAATTAATAAATAAAGTGTTTATTTTTTTATAGTATAATGTAAATCTTACAACATTAAGGGGTAAAGTTTTTCCCCAAAATTTAGGGGTTTTAAGCATTTCTTTGAAAAATTATAACGTGTAATATGATATATTGTGTATGGTATATAAGAGGTAATTATATTTTACTCAAATTGTGATTTTGTTGCTGCATTATATTCTTAGTGTAATTATTATATTATATATAATTATGCTATACATCAATATATTCTAATTATCTCAATTAATATGTATCTTATATCTACTAGTGTATTTTATACCGTACGTTATTACGTGGGATATCTATCTATATAAAGATTGAATCCCAATAATTAAATATTGAGTGTTAATAAAAATACTTATCAACAATGCCAAAATATCAATGTTAAAATACGTTTTAAAAATGATTAAATTCCTTTTTTGTCTAAATTGTTAAGTATAATACAATCTTTAATTGTCTGGAGTTAAATTGAGGCAATTAAAAGATTAGGCAAAAGTTTTAGGACCACTAGCTCAATTTTTATTTACTTTTTACATTTATAGATATTAAGAATTCTTTTTGGTTCTGTGGTTGGTTAATATTTTTTTTTTTGATACAGGGTTAGAACTACACTTTTAGTCGCTGATAATGTACTTGCCCCACAATACTGCTACCAGTTAAATCGCGAGATGTGTATCTGGCTCCCAGGTTCTTAAATATCCTCAACTACCGCGCACAAGGAGTCGTCCCCCAAGTGATTGCTCCATGCTGGACCCCCCAAATACAACTGCAGGTTCCCACCGAGATCTGGCCTCCCACACTGCCGCTTGAAGTCCTCAATATTTAATTGTTCCACCAGCGTACCCCGGAGGGCTAGGCCCTAACCCTTAGTCAAAGACTAAGGGATCATTGAGCCTTGAGAAATTCAATTCCAAAGTGTTGCCACTAGGAATTGAACCCCTGACCTCCAACTAAATTGAAGGTCAGGTGGCCAACTGCGCCAAGGCAGTTGGTTGGTTGGTTGGTTAATAATATTTAGTTATGTTGAAAGTGTTTTTGGATATTGTCGTCTATAAATTATAAAGATATTGCTATTAACCCAGATAAAAACTTAGCAAGCGGCATACGTATTATTATAAAGAAAATTGTATCACAACCTATTAGTAAACACCGATTTGGTGCGACTCAACCTGATCCGATCCATTCAAATAACAAGTTATAATTAACAGTTTGGACAATTCTTTTATCAATACTTTTAAATATTTACGCTAAATATTAAATTTTAAAAAAATTATATTATACGTGTGCAACTCACGAATGTGAATGACTAGTACCGATTTATTTTTCTCTTTTGTTTGACAGTCAAGTTTTCACACTCTCAAGACGCGGATGGGTCCAATTACTATAATAGCCCTTGAAAAACTCGAAGTTGGTGATTGGAATTGGACGAAGTCCAAATGTTTGCACGAGTTTCAGAGTTTTTTTCTTTGGTAGAGACCCAAACGCTCCCGCAAAGTTGAGAAATGAAGGTTATATTTTTATACTAAAAAGAGTAATAAACCCTCTGTGTTACACGAAAATTTTAACAAATAAATATATCTCAATTCTCACAGTATTAAATTAAATATATATATATATAATCAACCCATTATTTTCAAATTGTATATAATTATTAAGAATATAAATATATCTCTATCCCCATATAAAATGATGATACCTTTTAATAGTTTAATGGCAATAATCGAATAAAGTATGTGTACTATAAAAAAATACCGATTGCCGACTCTAAATCAATCGTTAGGGTGGGGGGAGTGCACCACTCACTCTCATTCCCTTCACTCACTCCCAACCAATCGTCGTATTCCAAGAAAAATTCGTCGACGGTTGGCTGAGCTGCCTTTAATGTGCTGTCTTTTCTTAATTTATTTTTGGATTCTGAAAAAAAAAAATATTTAATATTCTTATATTTGTTGATCAAATTAGGGAGATGATTCTGATTTACCTAAATTATTGCAGAAAGTAACATTGTGTGGAACCAATGCAAAACAATATGTAAAAAAAATAAAATATATTCTCTCCATCCATTTTTAAAAGTCACATTTGCCTTAAATAAATATATTTTACTCACATCAAGAGTCCCACCACTAGTTAAATTATATTTATTTTTATTAGGTCCGGCCCAAAATGGTTGGGCAAAAAACGGGCATTTTTTGGACCGGGCCAAAAAGACCTATTTTTTCGGGGCTTGAAAACTGAGGCATGTGGCCCGGCCCCAGACGGGCTTGGTCTGGCCCGGCCCGTGAGCCTTTTCTTATAATTTTTTATTTTTAAAAGTCTAACATATAATATAAAAATACCGAATAAATATATATATATATATATATATATTTTAATTGATCATTATATTATTTACTACACAACCACAATTAAAAAATAAATATACAAATATTTTTATTGTATCAATATATCATTTATTACATTACCATAATAAAAAATAAATATATAAATATTTTACTTGATTATTAGAATATTTATCAATACCACTATCTAAAAAATCATGAAATAGTATTATATATTCATATGAGATCATACAAGATAACCACAATTTCCCATAAAAAAATAAGTTTACATCAATAATGAACATATATATATAATATAATCTAATAAAATATATAAAGAAAATAATTTAAATATTATAATTACATATAACTTTAAAAAAAATGGGCCTGGCGGGCAGCCCGCTGGCCGGGCCTCTGCGGGCGGGCAAAAATTGAGTCGGGCCAAAGAGGCCCGTTTTTTTTGGGCCCCAAAAGTGGAGCCCAATGGCCGTCCAAAATCGGCGGGCTAGTCCGGCCCGCAAATCTGGGCCTGTTTTGTAAGGTCTATCAAACCAATCTCTACACACATCAATGACCTCATCGCTACTTAAATTACATATTTTTATTAATACCCATCATTTACACACATCAAGAGCTCCACCATTACTTTAAATTACAACGAGGCATTATCCAACCCTTGCGATGCACGGTCTTTGGTTGAATATCTACGTGTTTTGTACGTAATGTTGGGGCAGACGATTGAATGAGCAGATGACATAATTTAAACGCCTTTTAGAGAAGTTTATATATTTTTTTTATTGTTATTGTCCTTTTATTTTAGTCTATATAATTAGTTATATGAAATGAGGCTTTACTAACATGTATGTTGCTCCGGGGTTGTTTTTGGTTTATTCAACCCGAGTCGAGTCGACCAGACTTGCAGCCCTACTTTTAACCCTTTACGCTAAACATCAAATTTAAAAAAAAAAAAAGTTATACAATATGTGTGCAACGTAGATATGTCATTTCTTGTTGAAATCTCCCTTTCGAACAGAAGTCCGAATGGCATATATATATATATATATATATATATATATATATATAGGAACGCGCTGGAAGTGGCGCCCATTTCAGCAAAAGTTAGGGAAGGGAGATTGAAATGGTTTGGCCACGTCCGCATGAGGCAGACATCTGCTCCGGTGAGGAGGGTCGAGAGTTTATTGGTTGTCGGGGAGAGGAGGAGAGGCAGACCGAGTAGGATGTGGGAGGAGCAGCTGAGATTAGATTTGAAGGCCTTAAACCTTTCCGAGACCATGACTGTTGATAGGTGCGCTTGGAGGCGCCATATCAGAGTTGTGGATTCTTTTGTTGGGAGCGGTGCTGTAGTTGAGAGGCTTAGGGTTGGGTTGTCTCGGTTAGCTTTGACCTATAGCATTGTATTGTTTTACCTTTATTGTTTATTTTATCCCATTATCTTTGCGTGTGGTCACTACGCCATAGATGGCTTTCTACAACACTTAGGGGGCTGTTACCTTCTTGGATGTCACCATAGCTATGAAATTTTGGACCTACCACAACGTTCGGGTTATGGTGTTACCAAATCCTGAAATATATGTTACTCTAGCTATAAAAGGTGTAACTCTCAGTAACACGATGAGATGTGTTACCTTAGAGTATTAATAAACGAAATTTTGAATTTTATATAAAATTAATGATTTAATAAATTTTTAACTTTAAAAATAATTAATTTTAATAAAACATTGAATATATTTTTATAAAAACTTATTCTATCAAATAATGAATTATATATATTTTATAAATAATAAAATATTTTTAATAAATTTAAATTGAAAAGGTTTTAAAATAAAGTAGTATTTGAAAATTAATAAATTTCAATTTAAATAATTAAAAAAATTATTAAAAAAATAAAATCTTGTAATAACTATGAATAATTACAAAATAGTTAAAATAATAAATTTAATATCTACATATAATAATAATTTTAATCATTATAAAATACTATGATATAATGACTGAAAATGAAAATAAAAATATATTGCAAATTGAACGGATTATTAATATTAATTGAAGAGTTAACATTACAAATGCACTAGTAGAATAAACATCAAAGACTTCGGTACGTCTCACTTCGGTAATGTATATTAGCAAAGTAAAAACAAACAACAACTTCGCTTTTCAATTTACTGAAGTAAAAAACCCACATAGACTTCAAGAATGGCAGAACAAAAAGTAGGAGCTAGTTAGAAATTTAAAGTTACAAAGACTTCGCTAATTTGATAATTACTGAAGTAAAAAATGTGAAATTTTATTTTTTATCAAAAATTTTTTACAAAATCAAAGTGTATGTCTTGAGACCGGAAATTGAAGAAGGCATTGGCTCAACCGAATAAAGATATTAATTAGTAAAAACCTATACTTATTTCTCACAACCTATAATAGATCCAAGTATTTTTATAATTTTTTTTTGTAATTTTGAGTGTAATAATTAGAAGGATAGTTGGGATTGATAAGAAGTAGAAATATAGAAATATGAGAAGAGAATATAGAAGGGGGAAGATAATTGATAGTATTATTTAGGGTTTGATTTCGTCATCACGTACACTTTTATATGACATGATCTACAGTGGGGACCAATATCATATTTGTTGAAATGAAATTACAGCCAAGTAGAGTGAAAACAATTAAATGGAAATATAAAGATAGGGAGACACGCTGGACTATCAGGGTCGTCCACGTGTCTCAACAACTCGCAACCTTGTCCGTCGAATCTAGCCACTTTCCATAAGCTTGCTCAGCAACTCTTAAGTACCATTCTTCCCCGTTTTGGTCAACGATTCTCCTCCACCAAGTTTCCGTCTCTATCTCCTCTCCCCCTTTCCTTCTTCTCACCACTGAAACCTAATAATTCTTCGCTGCTATTCTCAATTCCTTTTCCCACCATCGATTCCATGACATTAACCCCCGGATTTTCAGATCCATGACCGCAAGGATCAGTAATTGAGAATTTCCGGCAGAGAATTTTCAGATCTACCCACTCGACGGTGTCTGCGCTCCCCTCCGTCCGCTGCACGAGTGCCTGCTGAACTTGCCTGTCGCCTCGCGTGATTGTGCGGTACTCCAAGACAGAAAAATGAACCACCTTGAAGTGACCGTCGGCGTCGACACCGGGAAGTTCCATTGAAGGTTGATCTGTGTGGATGCAGCTGTGTTGGTGAATCAATTTTATTTATCTATGGAACAGTAATTGGATTTTAGTATAAGATTGTACTTCTTCCACATGCTATTGTCATAATTCTCTTGAACTAGGGTATCGTTTATATCTGCTTATAATCCTGCGTGTTGTTCAATATTATTACTATGATTCCACTAATTAGGGGTTAAGAATCTATTGTTTTTCTATGGACATGCTATATAAAGTAAAAACGAACAGAAGGACATGGCTAGTAAGTTACAGATTCAAGGGGATGAATCAG
Source organism: Orobanche coerulescens (assembly GCA_033398695.1). NCBI lineage: Eukaryota > Viridiplantae > Streptophyta > Magnoliopsida > Lamiales > Orobanchaceae > Orobanche > Orobanche coerulescens. The sequence continues at coordinate 169,723,019 of CM065805.1, forward strand.
TTCTTTTACGTCTCGCTCACTCCAACATCAAGAATTTTTCTGTCGGTGTTCGGTTTTCTCTACAAGTAATTACGTTTTTCCGACATTTTCTTTGCTCATGCTTGATTTCCACTTCCCTTCTATTGCATGTTTCTGATTTTTTATCCTATCATTTCCATATGAGATGATACTTTGTCTGGGACTCTGAGTATATGCTTGTGACTTATCCTTTGTCTCAGAAGTTCATGGGTTTTGTCTGGCTTATTCTAGCTGGCGATCCATTGTGAACTATATAGACAAAATATCAACAAATTCACATGTAAAGAAAATCATAAAATAAGAGTCAAGAGATACTTCTTCACAAGAATTTTATCTTTATGGTACTATTGCTGGAAGACAAGCATCTGTCAATATTAAAGAGATGGATTTCTGCATTGTTTGTGAAGTATTGGTATAAATTTATATATTCAACTCTTGTACTTTGTCGGGCTGCTTCTGTTTTTAGTGTTCTTTTACTACTGCTCCGGGATTCTTCTAATTAGATTCATTCAATGCTCTGTAGCAATTTAGATTCATTCAATTCTCTGTAGTAATACTTAAATTCAGATTTGCTGTAAAAGTTTCACCTTTACTAATGAAGGCATCGCGAAAACGGGAGCGAGGTGAGCGTTTTGAACAAAACGGGGGTTCTATGGTGAGCTGCTCTTTTCGGAGTCCCAGATCCATTTATTTATTGCTATCATTCAAGTTCCACAATCTTCCTGGCTTTTCTTTCTTTTTAATATTGATTTTGTTCTGTTCTGTCATATTCAATTTATATCATATAGTCTCCCACTTTACTTAAACGTATGCCAAAAGCCAAATACAGAGAGATAATAAGAGGGGTGAGTTCTTATAACGATTAAACTCGAAGTTCATGTATTTTCTGGACAACTCGAAAGCTCAAACCTGAAAATCGAATTTTATCAATTTTCCATTCTGGCCGTTAACCTTTACTATTTACTATCTGTCCATAATCTATGAATTTTTTTCTTTGTTTCTAATAATGATATTGATATACTCTCTCTTTCTTTATGCTCTGCTATGTTCGTTTATATGGTGAAGTCTCCTGCTCTATTTAAAATGTCAAGTTTATGTCTTTATTGGACAAATTGCACCTGATAAAACCGAACCGTATCACCATATACCCCTTACTTACTATCATTTCATAACCTATAAGAATTTTTCTTTCTTTCTAATAATGATATTGATACACTCTCTCTCGCATTTTGCTCTATTGTATTCGTTTATATGATAAAGTCTCCGGCTTTATATACAACGTTGATCCTCATGTTAATTGGGGGATATATAATTTCCCTCATGAGATTGTCGGTCTCCTTTTAAAGTGGAACATTGATCATATTGATTATGGTTTTACATTCATTTGTTTGTTATGGTGCAGATTATGGAAAATCATATTACGACGTTGTTAAAAGTGTGGAGCACGTACTTGAGAATTTCAAATCAGATCAGATTTCAGAGCCTCCTAATTTCAAAGTGTGCATATACAATCCGTTCTCTCATTTCAGAATTCTATACATATATTTGAAGTTACATTATTATATTCAACACAATATATTTTCTCCGGGTTTCGCTTTCTTTGACGATAATAGTAGCTTCGTAATCGGGTTCTTTTGATGAGAATTATAATGTAGGGGTAGGGATGCTTTAATTTTTTATTTTGCTTTTGGTTTGGTTTTTACACAAATGAAGCACTTGTACAACTTGTCGACCAAACACTCACTTAATCAATTTTCACTTCTATTTGGAACACTACCAACTTTTGATTCTCAACAACGGAAATCACTTCGTTCAACAAAGATACATGTTTGCAAACACTCCCATTGTCGATTCGGACACATTAGACATCGCTTGGTGGATCAAAGTGAATACTGTCAGATGCCAATTGGCTTGTTTGTCATCTCTTCTGCACTGAGTCTGTTCCATTACTGGATTTGGTTGGGCGGGGGAGGGGGTAGTTATTCAATTATAGCTTCTGGATGGAGGATAATTTGAAGGGTATGAGTTTATTTTGTTGGATTATGCAGTAATAATTCACTGGATAATAGTTATGGTTTTTGGAGCCCAACTATAGTACAATTTTGTCATCTCTTTGATTATTGAGGAAAATGATACTGAAGCATATGAGAAAATGTATGAAGGGGGATGCTATTTTCATATTTTGTTCTGTAGGATCATTCAAAGGCTTTGTGTTGATGGACTTATGGATGCATGATTGCTCGAGAATAGTTTATGTTTTTTGTGGAATTTCAACTATATTTAAGACTTTTAAGTATCTTTGAATAGTCAGGAAAATGAAATTACTCAGTGCATGATTAAAAATTTATTGACAATTAAATTGTCAAATGATGGTTATCATTGGAAATGTCCTGATCTCAGTCACTGAAGGGACCTCATGGATCGGGTGACATTGGAAGTGGGTGCAATTTGTTGAACAATGATGGCCTAGTGCTTCTATGCAATCCAGGTAAGCATACTCATGGAACACATAACGTTTCAACTTTCAGGTTAATTATACATCGACTTGCATTTATGTTGATGCATGCTGAATGCATTGCTGTCCGTAGATTTGTGACACATAACCCATGTTTGATTTCATGTCAGTTACTTGGGTTACCCTTTCACTTGGGAGGCAAATGGATTATGTATACCTAAAGGTTCTATTTCCTCGGTTACTTTTTTGAGAAAGACTGTTGAATGGAAGGAACCGAGAATGGCCAAAAAAACAACAATAGTGGCTTCCAGCATGTTGCTTTCAACGACTTCCCCACGTGATGTCAACAGTGATAAGGAAGAGGTTAAATTTCTCGGGGCAAAGAAGCCGATGTATGCAAGAAAATCCGACCAAATTTATAGTTTATGCAGGTACATTTCCTTATGTTTCCAGTTTCTATGGTGCACTAAAATGTAGCAACTTCCACACTTATTTGTGTTTCTTAGCGTGCTATCATAATGAAACCTTAGCATGTTGTTACTGATCAACAAGTGTGTTATGGCTTGAGAAAAGATGGCAGGAGTCACAACCTATGAACATGTAAAACACGAGTTTATTCAACACAATATATTTGAAAGCTTAGTAACCATCACTAAATTGGCTCTTCTTTCTTGTTTCATTCTGCAGCTCTCTCGTTCAAAGAAGGTGAAGTTTGAGAATGGACACCAACTCAGGCAAATTGGCTAATCCTTGGCTAATTGAATAAATGTTTCGCATAATAGTTTCTTAGAGTCTATTTGTATATCAGTCTTAGACATCCAATGATGTAATTGGTTAAAAATGACCAAGTTATTTTCTTCTAGTACTTGTATATATGTATTTGGTGATGTAGTTGGTTGGTTTTGTGATTAGATATAGTTGTTTTTTTATGATGGGATTATGTAGTTGGATGATGTAGTTGGTTTCTCTTAATTGGTTTATTGGATTTTTTAATGGGAAATGCTAAATATAAAATTTACATTTTTATTTTGTTAAAATGGAGTTGTTATCTTAGGTACTATATATATATATATGTTGCAAATGTCTTTCATTGGTAACACCTGTAACACCTAATGTGTTGCTATTGGTAATATAGGTGTTGCAATAGACTAAAAATTGTTGCACATTTCCTGTGGGCCCCACAAAGTAGACCCCACTAACAGGCCCAAGAAAAGTGGGTCCCACATAAGGGCTCCACCAACGGACCCTATTAAGTGGGTACCACCGGTGGGCCTGGCCTGTGGGACCCACGAAATGGGCCCCACATATGAAACCCACTAAATTGGCTATATATTTTACAAAATTATAAAGTCTATTGCAACACGAATATGATGTTGCGGTAGAGTCCTTAGGATGTTGATGTAGGGTCCTTAGGTAACAAATAATCCTATGTTAGCTTAGGATGATCCACATGTTGCCTTTGAGTCCAAAGGTTACTGCTCACAGAGCAACTTAGCTGAAATGTTACCTTTGCCCATTTTAGGTCCGTGGCAACAGAAAATTGGGTCTAAGGTAACACAGTTATGTGGTTGCCGAAGGCCATTTATGGCGTAGTGGGTGTATTTTTGACAGGGAGCTGTGCGCTGAGCCAACCTCTCTTCTGTTAGAGCAACGCTCATCGGGAGTGAAGTAGGCAAATTCCGCTTAGGTAAGTCCCATGTGGATTAAGCCATGGGCTCAGGTATGGTATCAGGCTTTTTAGAAGCATTTTTTATCACTCTATATTCTGCTGTGCACTAAGCTGGGGGTCTTCACGGAAACAGCCTCCCTACCGTAATAAGTAGGGGCATGGTCTGCGTACATCTTACCCTCCTCAGACCCTGCTCTAAGCGGGATATACTGGGTATGTTTGGTTTGGTTTATATATAGGAAAGAAATCATATGAGAATAGAATTTATGTTCAAAAATAAGAATACATATCAGCCTTTATTGCATGTGATGGATGGTCCGGATTGTATGATATTTGCAATATTTTTTAATTAATTATTGATTCCTCATCTGATATATATATATATATATATATATATATATATATATATATTGGAGAACTTTGAAATAATTTATTTACTTTATAAATGAGGCTATTTTTAGAATTGTGATTTAAAATTATCATTAAATAATTGCAAAGCTTGAAATATCAAATAGTTTTAGAAAATGTATTAAAAACCTCATAAATAAATAATAGAAATTAATTAAAGCTGCTATTGCTCAACGACATTTTATTCTTTTTTACAAATTGCACTTTCATGAGGGAATTTTGGTGGATACGTGTACACACTTAAGGGAGTATTTTAACCATTTAAGGAGTTATTACTTTCATTCCTTTAACATGAATAAGTGACATAAATTCCCCTTCCACATTAAATTAAGGGGATAAGTTTTATATAATACGAGGCCTTACGAACCCGTGCGATGCACCGGCTGGGTCATTGGTTGAATTTCTACGTGTTTTGTACGTAATGTTTGTACAGATGTTTGTATACTTTTTATCAAGTTTGCGTCAATGTTTATAATATAAGTTTTATATATCGGAGAATTTATCATTTAGTACTAAATAACTCATGTAAACGATGGATACTTTCGTAGATCTTGATGTTAACACATTTTTGGTGGAAAGTAATTAAATATATCAATATAAGTCGAATAGTGCACATCATTGTCATATATAACTTGGGCTGCCTCAGGACCCGTGTGATGCACACAAATGTTTCGTAAGATAAGTATTTTGACAAAATATTGATATATTTTTATCATTTTTTGTGTCGTTTTTTTAATTAAGTAAGTATATTTATCATTTCTCCAAAATTGTCATAAGGAAAATCAAATTAAAACGTACTACGAACGAATAATCATACATGCAATAAATTTAAAAAAAAATGAAGCAATAATAGACCGTCTAATCAAGTAATGATGTTAGAAATAGTAATATATTATTGCGTAAATTGTTTTACGTAAAATTTACACGATGATCGGTATTCATCTCCCAAGTAACATCTACAATCATTAAGTGACTAAATGAATACATGCATTTGTATCTCAATAACTACATGGACACTCACATTTGTATCTCAATAACTACATGGACACTTCACATGGACCTCAGATTAATCTCATCAATCGGATTGATTATCGCATGACTACATTTTTCACTTCAAAAAAACTGTGCCATTAATACTCCTCACAAAATAGGTGTCATTAATAGGGGTGTTCAAAAATACCCGACCCGAACTACCCGGCCCAACTACCCGATGACCCGAACTAAATATTCCGGGTATTTTTAAAATTTTTAAATTTTTTTCGGGCCGGGTACCCGACCCGGAAAAAAGTCATATAATCGGGCCGGGTCATGGGCCGACTTGTTGCGTAAATTCGGGTACCCGAAAACCCGATTATTTTTTAATAACTAGTTTTTTTTATAAATTTAATTATTTAATTTGTAATTATATGAAATTTTATCTTTCAACAAATATGATATCTATATATATATAAAAATTGAGTTCCATGTATTAATGTGAGCATTTATGTCAATTTATATATATATATATATTAATGTGAGCATTTATGTCATAAGGTAGGGTCATTCATATCAATTGAAATATTGCTACTCTCTAAAGCTTTTTTTAAAGCTTTAAAGAGCTTTTACAAACCAAAATAAAAAAAAATGCACGAATAAAAAACGTATGCATACATGTTCATTGTCATAAGCTAAATTAATTCAACCAATTAAAACATGTCAAAATCTCATTATTAAATTTTAAGAATTTCTATAGTCATACCACACAAAGCATGTTTATTGTTTAACTCTTTCAACTTCTTCTTTGAGGTATTATACTCCCTTATAAACAAACAAAAAAAGTCACACAACTCACCCACAAAACAGGTCACAACCTTCACCTCCAAGAAAGGCATTCTTACGCCGCCACACCACCGAATCCGCTAACATCAATCGTCACGCCGACACCAATGAATATTAATTCAATAGGTGGTGTTTCGAGCTTGAGTGGTTTCATTGTTGTTTTAGTGGTTCCGCTGCCGACATACCAAACTTGAAATCTCAAACAATTTTCTTATAAACAATTAAACAACTAAAACGTTTCTATTCAAAATAGCCTACAGATACCTACAAACCATGAGATATCCAAAACATTATAAAATCAAATTGTCAATTCCCACCAAATCTTTAAAAAATAAAGATGATATCAAGTTCTTTATAGCCAAAATAATGGATTGATTGCAAAGATGGGTTTTCAATATTTATTAGTATCAAAGGAATTGAGCTAAGGGTGTCCACATCGTTGGTTCTACCTTCTCGACCACCGAAACCCCACCACCATCGCCATAACCGCCGTCGGCATCGTTGGTTCTACCTTCTCGACCACCGAAACCCCACCACCATCGCCATAACCGTCGTCGGCCACTGAAATATCCAGATCTGAACACAAAACCAAAACCCGAGTTTGTAACTTACTTATAAGCTCGAAACACATTCTAGAGGAGACCCGAGATTCCAGCGATGGAGGTTTGTTGGTGGTGGTTTGGCGACAAGGGTGTGGTTACGTGGTAGTTTTGGTCGGTGTTTGGTTGTTGATGGATGATGGTTTAGCGAGAGAAATGAAAGGGTCGTATATATTTTGTGATGAGAAAAAAAAGTGTGTTTTTGGGTGGAGGATACAACTTACAAGTAGTTTGATGCTAGGATGCACCACCGAATAAGCTATATATGATAGTTTGATGCTACTAATTAAAAAGTAGTTCGTATTGATTTCTGTAAACACGAACAAATGTTTTGCTTGAGTGATAAATAATTCATCTAAAGAAATGCACATGTAGTTTTTTTTTTTTGGTGTTAGTATCATGTATAAATATATTGCACATTTTGAGTACAAGTCATTTTAACCTGTTAATTACCCAGCTTAGGCCATACTTGATATTAAATACGTTAGATAAAAATACGATATTTTAACTTAGAATAATTTCACTCGAATAATAAAAACTGTGAATGCTCGGGCTTTGAAATAATATGTAATATAAATATGATATTCGATATTAACGAAGATAAAGTATCCGTGCTTTAGAGTGAATAAAGCCCGTGCATCGCACGGGCCATGATGTCTCGTATATTTAATATGAGAATCCATGTTAATGTATTTTCACTCATGGTATTTATTCTCACAAGTTTGGAAATTTATAAAATCTTTAAATAAAAAATAATATATTCTTTCATATATATAATTAAATATTGAATTAAGCATAATTATATAATAAAAATATGATATATATATAAAAAAAATTAGTTAGTTTTGAAATTTACTTATTGTACGGAAAATATTTATAATGTATTTAGTACTCGGGGAATTAATTTATATAATAAATTTTAAAATAAATTTATATTAAAATTACAAATTATTTATAAAAATTTAAGTAGTATTAAATTTTGGTCCGCATTTTCGGTGACCGACTTTTCGGGTCGGGTCACGGGCCGAATTTTTCATTACCCGAAAAATCGGGTACCCGTAAATTCGGGTACCCGAAAAACCGGGTACCCGGTTATGAACACCCCTAGTCATTAATACTACTCAATGATTTTTAGAAGCTAATCTTTCTATATATATATGATAAATACTTCATTAACTGCATTAACTATTGCGCAACAACCCTACGTAACCATTAAAAATTGACAGATGGTATATTGTTTATGAGTTTGGATGTGAATTAAATATAATATATAAATAATTAAGTCATGTAGTTCGTGAAGTTTTTATTACAGTAATAGATTACATGTTGTACGACTACAAAAGTAATGAAAGGGAAAATGAATTTTTTTTTCGTAGGCGCTAACGTTACACATGTTATTTTTAGTAATTACGCTGAGGAGAGGTTGAGAAGAAGACAATGAATGGAATGGTCCGACTTCATTCAACTTGCATAATTTTATTTTAATTTTTATACAAACTTCTCTGTATTAATTATAATGTTTTAAAAACAAAAATAATTTTTTTCAAATATGGGGTATTCACTCGCGAAAATTATAATTTTTTATCTTTTATGTTCTAAAAATAAAAAAATAATTTTCAGTGGTTAAATTTAAAAATTTGCCCCTCGCAGGGCTTGTTCCAAGAAAAAAAAAATATTTTTAATGGTTAAATATAAAAATTATAACTATTAAATTTAAAAATTATAAATATTTTTAATTAATATAACAAGACTATATTAATCTCCATTTAAGTTAAGAACTGACAATAAGACATACAATTATGATATTATCATAATGTGACATATTTATAAACTCACCCATTAGTTTATAACATATTATACAAATTTTCTTTTTATTTAGTTTTTTATTTTTTTGAACTATATTAAAAAACAAAATTTCTCATGAAAGTATTATTTTCTGAATTTTTAATTAGTATAGCAGATCCAAATCAGCATAGTAGATCCACGTCAGCGTGTAAAAAATAAAAATTTCCCCGTAAAGTTTATTTTTTTAACGGAAAACTTGAATGAATTAACGGAATGACGACGGCATGACTAAAATGGTAAATATGTGTAACATTAGTGTCTACGATAAATAAACTTTTAGTTGAGTGGCAAGTTTCTAGAAAAACTAATAGTTGAGTGACAAAAAATTCATTTTCCCTATTTTTATTTCATATAATTTTACCATTTCTAGGGTCATTTGTTTTCTCATTCTCCTATTCGATATCGCGAATTTTGAATATCTTGGATCCTAAATATATAAAGTCAACAAAAATTGAACGAATAGAGTTTTATGCGAGAAAATGCTCTGACTGTTATAGCGGAACAACGGGTAACTAATATAATTTTTTTTACTCTCTCTGAAAAAAAATTGAACAAAATAATAATATGTTGGATTGATTCAATAATACGTAAAAAGAACAGTATTATAGTAAATGATAACTTTAAAAATAATATAATTTAATAAATGAATAAAAATATTTGAATAAAATATGCATTGAATTTTAGATGGAGAATAATCTAAACGATAATTGATGTCCCTTCACGATCAACACTATTCCGCTGACTTAAAAAATGGGAGAAAACTTATTTTGCCATTTTCCATATAGTAATATTCTTTTTTGTCCCAAGTTTAGTAACAACTCTTTTGATACCCAAATTGTCGAAATTGACCTTTACTCGTATAAATTCGAGTCATTTGTTATAATTTCGAGTAACATAATTTCGAGTCAACTTTAAAAAATGTACAATATTGAGGAAGATTGACAATCGGGTAACACAATTAGACAATCGAATTATCCGAATTCGGGTTACCGAACAAAATACGAGTTACCCGTAACAAATTCGGGTAACTCGAATCAGATTTGAGTAACTCAAATCTATATTCGAATAACCCGAATCTGTTTCGAGTTACCCGAATTCAAATTCGGGTAACACTGCATTGCACATGATGTTTGAGTTTGGAGGAAAAAAAATTCACTCATCACACATGAATATACAATTTCACCTCGGGTAACACTCCCCACAACACATTTATTTTAAGATTTTTTTTATGTTTGTCACAAATGGACAATCTCACTTCGGGTATCATTGCACTGCCCCACAACACATTTGTTTTAAGATTTTTTTATGTTTGTCACGAATAGACAATTTCACTTCGGGTAACACTGCACTGCCCCACAACACATTCGAGTAATACTGCACGTGTATATTTTTGCAAGTTTACTCGAAATTATGTTACTCGAAATTACAATATATGACTCGAATTTATTCGAGCCCGACTATGTGTGACTCGAATTAAATTCGGTTAACACGATTTGATTGGTCTAACCCGAATTTTCGGGTTCGTGGAACTCATATTTTCAATCTTCCTCAATATTGTATGTTTTTTGGAGTTGAATCGAAAATATGTTACTCGAAATTACAATATATGACTCGAATTTATTCGAGTAAAAGGTCAATTTCGACAATTTGAGTATCAAAAGAGTTGTTATTAAACTTGGGCCACAAAAAAATATTAATATATGTAAATGGCAAAACAAGCTATTTCCACAAAATTTGAGTATTGACTAACTTATTTACCACGCTTGATTTGCATACTTCTTGGATTTAAACTTTATTTGCTACTTTATTAATTTATTGGGAAAATATTTTCAATTCCTCGAAAGGCAACACCAATCGTATGTCGTGTCATATTAAATATACACTGAATTAGTAATTAAATTAAATTCAATATAAATTATATTCTCATCGTTGGTATGACCATTACAAAGATGTGTTTGCTTAAATATATGGAGGAAACACAATCAAATAGTCACTTTGACTAGGTGAACTACAATATTTGTCAAGAAACTTTATATAGACAAATTCTAGCTAATTTGAGTGTTTTGGGACTATTTTATCCTTACTTTTCACTTTCTCCATCTTTTTTCTCTATTTTCAGTTCTTTTTTATTCATTTCTTTTCTATCTTCTCTTTTCTCTTTTTCTCTCTCTCTCTTTCTCTCTCTTTAACCACAATTATTCTCTCCACTCTTCATTTCCTCATTTTTCTATTTTCTCTCTTTTCTCTTTTTCTCTCTCTCTCTTTCTCTCTCTATCTTTCTCGTTGTCCTCACAGAACTGAAAATCCTCCCTCTCTCTGGTAAACACACGTCAGATAAAAATCAGAAATCATGGAGATTACCCCTTCAAATCGAAATCGGAATTGATAATCCCCGCTCTCTCTTTTCTCTTTTTTTCCCATTCTTTTCTCATCTCTTCTTCCCGCTGAAGCTCGAAACCGCGTTGTTGGATGATTTTCCTCTCGCTGTCGATTTTCCTCTTGCCGTCGATTTCGCGACTTGAAGTCGATTTTCGAGGTATTATTTTGTAATTTGTTGCATATTAATTTTGATTGTTGTATTTGGTTGTTGAGTTTTTGGCGGTGTGTTGGATCATTTTACAACTCTTTTTCTTTGTTAGAGTTTTTTTGGTAGCTGTGGTTGCTTTTGTGGTTGTGGATTTGGCTACGTTTATCGATTTTGTACTGTTTTTGCATGCTGTTACGATTTCATTTTTGTGTTACGATTTGTTGTTTTCGTAACAGTTTTTATTATTATTTGTGGATTTCGTAACGAAACGATTTGTTACGATTTTGTTTTGGTGTTACGACTTGTTAAGATTTTATTAATTTTATTACGAATTTATCTTTTCGCACAATTTAGTGTGTTACAATTTGTTTATTTCGTACAATTTGCATGCTGTTACGATTTCATTTTTGTGTTACGATTTGTTGTTTTCGTAACTGTTATTATTATTATTTTTGGATTTCGTAACGAAATGATTTGTTACGATTTTATTTTGGTGTTACGACTTGTTAAGATTTTATTAATTTCATTACGAATTTATCTTTTCGTACAATTTAGTGTGTTACATTTGTTTATTTCGTACCAAAACGATTTTTTACGGTTTTATTTTTATGTTACGATTTGATGATTTCGTAACTAAACCTTTTTGTACGATTTTGTTTTTGTGTTACGATTTGTGGATTTCGTAACGAAACAATTTGTTACAATTTTCTTTTTGTGTTACGATTTGTGGATTTCACAACGAAAAAATTTGCTACGATTTTGGTTTTGTGTTACGATTTGTTGATTTCATAACACAACAAATTGTTACAATGTCTTATGTTGTGTTAGGATTTGTTGATTTTGTAACTGCGTGATCATGTAGGACAGTGGGATAACACTGTAAGAATTTAAAATCTTACTCCTTTTATGCAGATGAGTCCATCTTGCTTAGTTGTTGTGCATGGAGGACAGTGGGATGAGAATATATATGTAGGTGGGAGAAAGGAGTGTATTCCCATTCCTCCAATGGGTATAACCTTTCAACAATTTTTGAGTAAGCTTGAGGTCCGATTGAAAAAATACATTAGCATGTATGCGTTTGATGTAGATGCTTTAGTTCAGTCGCCTGTAGGCGAGACTATGAGAATGAAGATAACAGATGATTTTGAGTTGTCTAGTATGCTGGGGTTGTTGGATTTGCCTACGGTATATATCACGGTTTCTCCTAGAATGAATGAATGCTCATCTAGCCGGAAACGTCGAAATGCTAAGGTGTTGTGTTTGCAAAACAAGATTCAGTGTGAGCTTGATGTTGGAAATGATGAACCCAATTTTGACAATGTTGGTGATGAAATCTACGATAGTAAATTTGATGACATGGGTGATGTATATAATGGTTGTGATGATTCGGCTGATTATTGCAGTGGAGATGAGCATAATCAATGTAACACAATTACTAATGAGGAAAAACAGAAAGAGGTTCGTCTGTGGATGATTCCCGGTGCAGCGGAGCAGGATTCTATTGCATCTGAGGATTTCGTTATACCTTCTGAGCTAGTGACAAATGAACTTGTTACTGGTGGTATATTTCGTGACAAGTTGAAAATGACTACAACTGTTGGTTATTTCCACATGAAAAATCATGTGGAGTCGGTGACAGCGCGCTCAAGTGGTACTCGTTATCATCTCGTATGCAAATTTGGCGATAGATGTGAATTTGTTATTCGAGCATCTGCGGTGGTCCAGGCTTGTAAAATCAATCAGTGGAGACCTCACAATTGTGAATTTGATTTGAGATGTCATCCTCATCCAAAGGTTTCTTCTAAAGTCGTAGCTGCTGAATTTGTTGATAATTTTAATGAAGATAGTTTTCTTCTTAGGCATCTGGATATTCAACGGAAGTTGTTAAGGGATTATGGTGTTCATGTGACGTACCGAACTGCTTTGGCTGGGAAGAACCATGCAGTAAAGGAATCATGCGGTGATGCAAACAAGTCTTTTCAGGTTCTTTTGATTAGCTCTACTTAAGATTATATCTTTTGTTTTCTGGTACGAATTTGATGAATTCGTAATGCGTAGTGTTACGAAATTGAAGAATTCGTTGTTACGAAATTGATGACATCAATGTTACGAAATTGATGATATTGATGTCACGAATTTGATGCTTTCGTGATGTGTAATGTTACGAATTTATTAAAATCATAATGCATAGCATTACGAAATTAATGAATTCGTTGTTAAAAAAATTGGTGATATTGTTGTTACGAATTTGATGAATTCGTATTGCGTTATGGTACGAATTTGATGAACTTGTAATGCATTGTGTTATGATTATGTTGTTTTAATGATTTTTTTCTATATTTTCAGTTGCTGCCCACATACCTGTACATGCTAAAGGACTTAAACCCAGGATCGATGGTGGCACTACAGACATCTGATGATGGTATCTTTCAATTCGTTTTCTTTGCTTTAGGTGCATGTATAAGAGGATTTAGTTCATGTCGCCCTGTTATTGTGCTTGATGGAACCCATTTGAAAGAAAAATACAAGGGTATTATGTTTATTGCTGCAACGAAGGATGGTAATGAGCAAATATTTCCTTTAGCTTTTGGGATTGAGGGCAAAGAAAATGTTTCATCATGGACTTGGTTTCTCCAACAAGATCGTAACACATTTGGTTGTCCAGCTGATCTTTTGATTGTGTCTGATCAGCACTTGAGCATAAACAATGGAGTCGATTTGGTTTATCCAGGGATCCCCTACGGTTTGTGTTCATTTCATATACAAACTAACATGGAGAAATGGGGTTATGGATATTTTCCAAGCTGCAGCAACTGCTTATAAGCATTCGGATTTTGAGGAACACATTGCAAATCTGCAACAGACAGCTCCTCGTGCATATGCCAGGGTTACGAATCTTGACCCTAGTAGATGGGCTATCTATAAATGCCCTGTTCGCCGGTATTACTTTGGAACATCAAATGCTGTAGAGGTTTTGAATGCTAGAATAAAATGGGCTAGATCTTTGCCAGTGTGTTCTTTGATTGAGTATGTCCGTAAGATATATCAGGATTGGTTTTTCAAGTGCCGTACCAGAGCTGCAGCTAGATCCCAAGAGTTATCGAAGTATGCAACCCAAAGGCTACAGAAAGCTATCGAGTTGCGCAGGTCTATGAAGGTTAAACCTATCAGTGATATTAAATACAAGGTCATTTCTGGATCTCACAACCATATGGTTGATCTTGCTGTTCGGGAGTGCTCGTGTCACGTCTTTGATCTTGATCTTATACCTTGTTCGCATGTCGCTGCAGCAATAAGGTGATGTTAACTCATTACGAAATTGTGTTTTTCATAACATATTTTTTAATGGTTATGATTTTTTTATATGATTTGTTATGAATCTATGATATTCTTAACATTATTCTTAGATGTTACGAATATAGTGTCATTTCATAACTGGGTTACCATATTGACTGGTGTTACTAGTTACAAATTTAACATTTCGTAACTAAAATTTATTGTGTTTGTAGTTATCTTATTACTTTCTTGTATGTTTGTGCAGTTTCGCTAGACAATCTCCAGTGTAATATGTGCATCGTTATTACTCGACTCAGACGTTGCTTGAAACTTATACCGGTGAAGTGATGCCGTTCCCGGATCAAGATGAATGGCTTGCACCCGATTACGTTGCCTCAAGGGTTGTTGGTACCCCTCCTAACCCTAGGCAAGCTGGTCGACCACGTGGGAAGAGGATCGAGTCTGGACATCGTATGTGCTCTCGATGTCATCAAAAAGGTCATTACCAAAACACACGTACTTCAGTTTTAGAGGTGATTACTAGGGAGGAGGAAGTGAGTAGCAATCGACCAAAGATTCGGAATAAGAATAAATGTGGGATCTGCGGCGTAGAGGGGCATACTCGTTTAACGTGTGAAGACCCGAATAGATTTGGTTGATAGTTTTACGGTTTATGTATGTTGACTGTTGGTATTTTTGAATACATTGTATTTTTTGTTGTATTTTTTTTGGATTTTCGTTGTGGTCTGTTCCGAAAAATTAATTTTCTAATGGAGTAACAGATTTCGAAAATTATATACGTATTACGAAATGACATTTTCGTAACATTCATTACATATTTGGATATGTTACGAAATTACAATTTGGTAAGAGAGTAACATCTAATAATTTGTGATTTGTAACCGGCTGGTTATGAATTATTTGTTACGAAATTATAATTCTTACAAAACAGGATACAAAATATGAATTTCGTAACAGAGTAACATCTAATAATGTGTAACTCTTACAAAATAGGATATGAAATATGAATTTCGTAATAGAGTAACATCTAATAATGCGTAACTCTTACAAAACAGGCCATAGAAATATTGTTTCAAAAATTACTTTCCAATACCATGGGAATGGGTTCCTCGGTGCCGTGAGCATATATAGTTCTCGCAATGTGGTCACGATAATTATGGGCGTCCTGTTCTTTTTTCAAGTTTTTTGGGCAGCGGGGTACTCGACAGGATCTGCTCTACGTACTTCAATGCATAGAGCCCACATTTCACATTACCTTGTTGTTTGAAAGGATTCTTTGTCTTTGTTGGTAAAGTCAACTCCCACTGTGTTAGAATTGGTTTTTTTATGCGATGATGCTCGAAGTATCCGATTTCCTTCAATATCTGAGGGAGTAGCCCTGGAATGGGTAGGAAAATGTCCTTCCTATTTGTGATGTGGTGATCCTCAAATATCCACTGAAATGAATCGTATAGCACCAATTTTTGCTTTTTGAGATCCATTAGGAGCATACCCCAGTGTTCTTTGTAGTTGCAGATGGCTACCACCTACAAGGAATAGTGAGACAAAAATCGTAACATCAAATCATGACAAATTGATAAGAATTCATAAAATCGTAACATGAAATTATGACAACATGATACGAAATCATAAATTCGTAACATAGAATCATGACAAAGTGATACGAATTCATACAATCGTAACAGATAAACAGTAATGTTGATGCGAAAAAAAAATGTAATAGTTTTAGTTTTACCTTTTCGCAATCGATCCATTGCTTCATATTCGGACCCCAATTAGGCAATGTACCCTCAGCAAATAAGCACAACCTTTCCATCAGATCTACCGGAACAACCTCTTAAATTATATTGTCAAACAATTTGTGATTAAATGGCTCATCAAATTGTTTCCTATCCTTTGCATTTCTTCGAACACATCATCAACAGTTTCCTAGTAACAAATCAGAAAATTAGTTAACAAAATCATGTTACGAATTCCTTCTCATAAATCAGAAACACATGTTGCGAATTGATAATTTCGTATCAAGGCAACACAGACAGCAAGACAGTTACCATGAAGTAACATGATGTGATCGCAATATTGGACTGGATATGTTTGATTCCTGCAAGGACCGGATCCGAAGTGAGTACAGCGAGGTAAGCTTCAATGTGATCCGCGTCGAGCTGTTTATTTGCATGCAAGATGTGTTGGAAGAAATCTTTCTACACACCATAAAGCAATCCAACATTCCTCTTATTATTTTTAGCATATTCAGTAAACAATTTGCATTATTCTCATTAATAGAATAAAGATTTAATAATCAAACTTACACTCCGTGGTCCAAGATGAGGAAATGTTCAAACATATCTCTTCCCGGATGTATGTCATTGGGAAGGAATGGACTCCTATGTACGGCAGCCGAATATCTTCTTCTCACGGGCCTCACGTTCAAGATCACTTTGGGAATTCCACTTTCAGTTGCAATATTCTTTGATGTAGTGGTGCTTGATGGAGCGTGCACTGTAGGAGCAGGCAATGTTGGAGGAACTTGACTCAATGGTTCAGCCTTGATAATTAATGGATGGATGTTTGTTGGAGCGGACAATATATCGAGATTCGGTGGTATTAGATTACCTAGTTCCCACATGTTGTCGAATATGGAATTGATTTGCGTGTCCGTCGGTTCGAAAAGCTCACTCTCTTCAGCATGGGACTGGTAGATTTGTAACTATGTTATGCTATTACGATTTATCAGATTCGTATCTTCGATTTGAAGTTACGCTGTTACGATTTTATCTAAGTTATATCAATGGTACGTTGTCTCAAATGTGAAGATTTTATGTACGAATGATACATATTCGTATCATGAAAATAAAGTAACTACGGTACGAACTATAAATATCGTACCATTCGTACTTGCATAAGATTTTAGCAACAAAAGTTGTTACAATTTATTAAATTCGTAATGTCGATTTGAAGTTATGCTGTTACAATTTATCTGATTCATATCAAGGGTCCGTTGTCTCGAATGTGAAGATTTTATATACGAATGGTACGCATTACTATAAATATCGTACCATTCATACGAATTATGAGATTCATAATGTGTATTGACGCCAATATATGAAATGATACAAATACATGAAAAAAAATATAACGATGATACGAATTATTAATCGTACAAATTATTTCAACCGAAAATACACCAACACAGTTTGTACATAAATAAAAAAAACAGATAAAACATCATTGTTTTGATTTCACACTCATCTTCATTTTTATACCTGTTTGGACTCCAGCTCAGTGGGTTGTAGGCTCTGCTGCTTCTCTTGGCGTTCTCCTTCTGTCGTTCCTTCACCACCGGGGGCTAGCATTTCTTGAGCAAGATAGGGGGATGCTGCTGCTGCCATTTGTGGAAGATTGGCTGACGCTACTGCTGCTTCTGGTGTCGCCATTTGCAGTCGGTCTGAATGTACCCCTTTATGTGATTCGACTTCTAGCAACTTCTTCAAGATGTAATCTCCCACAGCTTCAACAAGTTCCTGCTGTTGCTCCTTTTGGCATTGGATAATGGCTTGTAGCATTTGCTCTTGCTGTGTTCGGAGAAGAGCCTCAACCTCTATTTTTGCTCTATTTGTTGCTACACTCCCGGCATATTCACCTATCTGCTTCAGGAAAGTGTCCCGATCTTCAGCAAATTGTATGTTGGGAAGGGAGTAGCGGAGGATTCGCAGGAGCAACAGTAGAAGTCGAAGCAGCATTGGGGGTCAGCAACAACATCTTCGTCTTTATCTATTCCCCTCTCCCTCTTCTGCATGTTGTCATTTGGATCATATTGAAAGGCAAATGGTTTCTTCTCAGGATCTTGCTCAAGAGATTTTGAGTAAGTTGTCTCCTTCTCCTTGTCAGTTGGCTTATGTTCGGCGACCACCTCCTACAAAGACCATATCATGCTATTATAATGGATTGAAACAATTGACGCACTGTTATGAATTGATTAATTCGTAATGCATAATACAAGTAACACTGTTACGAATTAATAAATCGCAACCAAAACATGTGTTACGAAATTTATTGAATCGTAACATCAAAATTAACAGCAGAATTAATTACGAATTTCCTGAATCGTAACACCTGTTACGAAATTCATAACAAATGTTACGAATAAGGAAATTCGTACCATCAGAATGAATAGTGTTACTAAAATCCACCAAAAACCCCAAGATGCTTCAAATAATGATACAAATTACGAAATTCATAACATAGATATAAAACCTAAATTCGCAGCTTGTTATTAACAATAATTGAAATTGTACCTTTGAGCTGAAGCTCGACAATCCCTTTGAACTCATATATTTATACCTCAGCATACGAGGCATAAATTCTTTGCTGTCCTTGCCTCTAACCAGTCTCCCCACAGTCAGTATTGCTTCATGTATCCAAGCCTGAAATATTAGTAGTATTTTGTCACTGACACGAATTGGGTTTTTCGTAATAGAAAAAATAACTCAATTTATTACAAAATCCTGAAATCGTAACGGGGTAACAACATATACTAAATTAGTCAATTCGTAACAGGGAAACAAGATAAATTTATACAAATTGCACATAAACTTGCCAAGAATGCGATGGTGTTCCCTTTGAGATGGTAGGGGCCAGGAATGTCCTTTTTGACAGCGTCAATTTGCTGAATCAGTATCTGATAAGCATAACTCCCCCACGGGAACTCCTCCCAAGCCTCATCATCTTCTACTAAAGCCCACATCCATTCCGGCACTTTATTCTTGTTAGGATCAAGTCCAAGCACATAAAGACAATCCAAGAGAACCTTCGCCATTTTCAGGTAGTCGGCTTCGGTACCCTTCACTCCCAACTTTTTCAATTCGAATTTCTTGTTGATGAACTTTGTTCGGATGTAGGCAATCAACAGTTCTTTGTTTCCAAGCATCTTCGTGAAGACTGAATTTCTGGGTATTCGGTGGGCCTTATATGGCTGGAAATTGGCAGGTGTAGGTCCAAATCGGAGGCCGGTAATCAATGCAAACTCAACCCTTGAGAACCGTAGAACTCTCCCTTTGACCTGGAACCACAAGGCTGTTTCATCAATCTCCAGATGCGGTGTCACTTGGAGATATATCATATAATGTAGAGCCTTGCCGGATCCCGAGACAATGTCTGGGAGCTTCATGAATGCCCCAATTGCTGATTGCCTCAATGCTTTGATTGATTTTTTGCTGAATGATTCGAGCACACACCGTATATCCTTCACTATGTTCTCACCACCGGTTAGCATGATCCGGTGGTGTTCGTATGCCAGATTCTTTCGTTTAAAAACCCATTTGTTCTACAATAAATAAATAATAAAACCAAATCAATAATTCAGAACATGTAACCCATGTTACGAAATCACAAACAACATTACGAAATGATAATTTCGTAACAGGTGTTATAACACATATAAAAGGTATACAACTCACACATGTTATGAAATTATAAATCGTAACATCAGAATTTACAGTATAACTAAATCTCACAAAGAAACACAACAAGCATCACATGACGATACAAAGTTCATGATACTTCGTAACATGTATAACAAATATTCAATACAAACTTATCAAACCGGCAAAAAAGTGTTGCGAAATTTAAATTTCGTAACTTAACATAAACTTCTCACATTACAGAGTCAGTTACGTATTGATAAATTCGTAACACCAACTATTCGTAACAGCAGATTTTACAGTCTTACTAAATTGCACAAAGAAACAAAACAAGCATCACACGACGTTACGAACTACGAAAATTCGTAACATGTAAACCAAACATTCCAATACGAAAATTTTTAAATTGGTACAGCTGTGTTACAAAGATATAAAATCGTAACAGAATATTCAATACGAAATTCTATTTTCGTAACATGGGTAACAAATATAAGAAAAACTTAGGCGACAATAACAAGATTCAACCACAAATCGTATCAATTCACCAGTTCACTATATGAAATTAGCACATTAAGTTAAGAAATTCATATCAAGCCCCGGATATGAATTTGATTCAACCCGTCGATTTCGCGACTTGAAGTCGATTTTCGAGGTATTATTTTGTAATTTGTTGCATATTAATTTTGATTGTTGTATTTGGTTGTTGAGTTTTTTTGGTAGCTGTGTTGGATCTGTTTTCTGAACTCTTTTTGCTGTTGAGTTTTTTTGGTAGATGTGGTTGCTTTTGTGGTTGTGGATTTGGCTATGTTTATCGATTTTGTACTGTTTTTGCATGCTGTTACGATTTCCTTTTTGTGTTACGATTTGTTGTTTTCGTAACTGTTTTTATTATTATTTGTGGATTTCGTAACGAAACGATTTGTTACGATTTTGTTTTGGTGTTACGACTTGTTAAGATTTTATTAATTTCATTACGAATTTATCTTTTCGTACAATTTAGTGTGTTACAATTTGTTTATTTCGTACAATTTGCATGCTGTTACGATTTCATTTTTGTGTTACGATTTGTTGTTTTTGTAACTGTTTTTATTATTATTTGTGGATTTCGTAACGAAACGATTTGTTACGATTTTGTTTTGGTGTTACGACTTGTTAAGATTTTATTAATTTCATTACGAATTTATCTTTTCGTACAATTTAGTGTGTTACAATTTGTTTATTTCGTACCGAAACGATTTTTTACGGTTTTGTTTTTATGTTACGATTTGATGATTTCGTAACTAAACCTTTTTGTACGATTTTGTTTTTGTGTTACGATTTGTGGATTTCGTAACGAAACAATTTGTTACGATTTTCTTTTTGTGTTACGATTTGTGGATTTCACAACGAAAAAATTTGTTACAATTTTGATTTTGTGTTATGATTTGTTGATTTCATAACACAACGAATTGTTACAATATTTTATGTTGTGTTACGATTTGTTGATTTTGTAACTGCGTGATCATGTAGGACAGTGGGATAATACTATAAGAATTTAAAATCTTACTCCTTTTATGCAGATGAGTCCATCTTGCTTAATTGTTGTGCATGTAGGACAGTGGGATGAGAATATATATGTAGGCGGGAGAAAGGAATGTATTCCCATTCCTCCAATGGGTATAACCTTTCAACAATTTTTGAGTAAGCTTGAGGTGCGATTGAAAAAAGACATTAGCATGTATGCGTTTGATGTAGATGCTTTAGTTCAGTCGCTTGTAGGCGAGACTATGAGAATGAAGATAACGGATGATTTTGAGTTGTCTAGTATGCTGGGGTTGTTGGATTTGCCTACGGTATATATCACAGTGTCTCCTAGATGAATGAATGCTCATCTAGCCGGAACGTGGAAATGCTAAGGTGTTGTGTTTGCAAAACAAGATTCAGTGTGAGCTTGATGTTGGAAATGATGAACCCAATTTTGACAATGTTGGTGATGAAATGTACGATAGTAAATTTGATGACATGGCTGATGTATATAATGGTTGTGATGATTCGGCTGATTATTGCAGTGGAGATGAGCATAATCAATGTAACACAATTACTAATGAGGAAAAACAGAAAAAGGTTCGTCTGTGGATGATTCCCGGTGCAGCTGAGCAAGCTTCTATTGCATCTGAGGATTTCGTTATACCTTCTGAGCCAGTGACAAATGAATTTGTTACTGGTGGTATATTTCGTGACAAGTTGACAATACCTACAGCTGTTGGTTATTTCCACATGAAAAATCATGTGGAGTCGGTGACAGCGCGCTCAAGTGGTACTCGTTATCATCTCGTATGCAAATTTGGCGATAGATGTGAATTTGTTATTCGAGCGTCTGTGGTGGGCCAGGCTTGGAAAATCAATCAGTGGAGACCTCACAATTGTGAATTTGATTTGAGATGTCATCCTCATCCAAAGGTTTCTTCTAAAGTCGTAGCTGCTGAATTTGTTGATAAAGATAGTTTTCTTCTTAGGCCTCTGGATATTCAAGGAAAGTTGTTAAGGGATTATGGTGTTCATGTGACGTACCGAACTGCTTTGGCTAGGAAGAACCATGCAGTAAAGGAATCATACGATGATGCAGACAAGTCTATTCAAGTTCTTTTTATTAGCTCTACTTAAGATTATATCTTTTGTTTTCTGGTACGAATTTGATGAATTCGTAATGCGTAGTGTTACGAAATTGAAGACATCGCTGTCACGAAATTGATGACATCGTTGTCACGAAATTGATGATATTGATGTCACGAATTTGATGATTTCGTGATGTGTAATGTTACGAATTTATTAAAATCATAATGCACAGCGTTACGAAATTAATGAATTCGTTGTTAAAAAAATTGGTGATATTGTTGTTACGAATTTGATGAATTCGTATTGCATTGTGGTACGAATTTGATGAACTCATAATGTGTTGTGTTATGATTATGTTGTTTTAATGATTTTTTTCTATATTTTCAGTTGCTGCCCACATACCTGTACATGCTAAAGGACTTAAACCCAGGATCGATGGTGGCACTACAGACATCTGATGATAGTATCTTTTAATTCGTTTTCTTTTCTCTTGGTGCATGTATAAGAGGATTTAGCTCGTGTCGCCCTGTTATTGTGCTTGATGGAACCCATTTGAAAGGAAAATACAAGGGTATTATGTTTATTGCTGCAACGAAGGATGCTAATGAGCAGATATTTCCTTTAGCTTTTGGGATTGGGGACAAAGAAAATGATTCATCATGGACTTGGTTTCTCCAACAAGTTCGTAATGCATTTGGTTTTCTAGCTAATCTTTTGATCGTGTCTGTTCAGCATTTGAGCATAAAGAATGGAGTCGATTTGGTTTATCCAGGGATCCTCCACGGTTTGTGTTCATTTCATATACAAACTAACATGGAGAAATGGGGTTATGGCTCTTTTGTGACCGATATTTTCCAAGCTTCAGCAACGGCTTATAAGCATTCGGATTTTGAGGAACACATTGCAAATCTGCAACAGACAGCTCCTCGTGCACATTCCAGGGTTATGAATCTTGACCCTAGTAGATGGGCTATCTATAAATGACCTGTTCACCGGTATTACTTTGGAACATCAAATGCTGTAGAGGTTTTGAATGCTAGAATAAAATGGGCTAGATCTTTGCCAGTGTGTTCTTTGCTTGAGTATGTCTGTAAGATATGTCAGGATTGTTTTTTCAAGCGCTGTACCAGAGCTGCGGCTAAATCCCAAGAGTTATCGGAGTATGCAACCCATAGGCTACAGAAATCTATCCAGTTGGGCAGGTCTATGAAGGTTGAACCTATCAGTGATATTAAATACAAGGTCATTTCTGGATCTCACAGCCATATGGTTGATGTTGCTGTTCGGGAGTGCTCGTGTCACGTCTTTGATCTTGATCTTATATCTTGTTCGCATGCCGTTGCAGCAATAAGGTGATGTTACCTCGTTACGAAATTGTGTTTTTCGTAACATGTTTTTTAATGGTTACGATTTGTTTATATGATTTGTTACGAATCTATGATACTTAACATTATTCTTAGGTGTTACGAATATAGTGTCATTTCATAACTGGGTTACCATATTTACTGGTGTTACTAGTTACGAATTTAACATTTCGTAACTAAAATTTATTGTGTTTGTAGTTATCTTATTACTTTCTGGTATGTTTGTGCAGTTTCTCCAGACAATATCCATTGTCATATGTGCATCGTTATAACTCGACTCAGACGTGGCTTGAAACTTATGTCGGTGAAGTGATGCCCATCCCGGATCAAGATGAATGGCTTGCACCCGATTACATTGCCTCAAGGGTTGTTGGTACCCCTCCTAACCCTAAGCAAGCTGGTCGACCACGTGGGAAGAGGATTTAGTCTGGACAAGTCAATTGTGAGTTTTTCGGTGTGTTCTTTGCTTGAGTATGTCTGTAAGATATGTCGGGATTAGTTTTTCAATCGCTAAACCAGAGCTGCAGCTAGATCCCAAGAGTTATCGGAGTATGCAACCCAGAGGCTACAGAAAGCTATCCAGTTGGGCAGGTCTATGAAGGTTGAACCTATCAGTGATATTAAATACAAGGCCATTTCTGGATCTCACAGCCATATGGTTGATCTTGCTGTTTGGGAGTGCTCGTGTCACATCTTTGATCTTGATCTTATACCTTGTTCGCATGCCGCTGCAGCAATAAGGTGATTTTACCTCGTTATGATATTGTGTTTTTCGTAACATGTTTTTTAATGGTTACGATTTGTTTATATGATTTGTTACGAATCTGTGATATTCTTAACATTATTCTTGGATGTTACGAATATAATGTCATTTCGTAACTGGGTTACCATATTGAGTGGTGTTATTAGTTACGAATTTAACATTTCGTAACTAAAATTTATTGTGTTTATAGTTATCTTATTACTTTCTGGTATGTTTGTGCAGTTTCACCAGACAATCTCCAGTGTCATATGTGCATCGTTATTACTCGACTCAGACGTGGATTGAAACTTATGCTGGTGAAGTGATACCGATCCCGGATCAAGATGAATGGCTTGCACCCGATTAAATTGTCCCAAGGGTTGTTGGTACCCCTCCTAACCTTAGGCAAGCTGGTCGACCACGTGGGAATAGGATTGAGTCTGGACATCGTGTGTGCTCTCGATGTCATCAAAAAGGTCATTGCCAAAACACATGTACTTCAGTTTTAGAGGTGATTACTATGGAGGAGGAAGTGAGTAGCAATCAACCAACGATTCGGAAAAAGAATAAATGTGGGATCTGCGGCGTAGAGGGGCATACTCGTTTAACGTGTGAAGACCCGAATAGATTTGGTTGATAGCTTTACGGTTTATGTATGTTGACTGTTGGTATTTTTGAATACATTGTATTTTTTGTTGTATTTTTTTTGGATTTTCGTTGTGGTCTGTTCCGAAAAATTAATTTTCTAATGGAGTAACAGATTTCGAAAATTATATACGTATTACAAAATGACATTTTCGTAACATTCATTACATATTTGGATATGTTACGAAATTACAATTTGGTAACAGAGTAACATCTAATAATTTGTGATTTGTAATTAGCTGGTTATGAATTATTTGTTACGAAATTATAACTCTTACAAAACAGGATACAAAATATGAATTTCGTAACAATGTAACATCTAATAATGTATAACTCTTACAAAACAAGATACGAAATATGAATTTCGTAACAGAGTAACATCTAATAATGCGTAACTCTTACAAAACAGGCCATAGAAATATTGTTTCAAAAATTACTTTCCAATACCATGGGAATGGGTTCCTCGGTGCCTTGAGCATATATTATGGGCGTCCTATTCTTTTTTCAAGTTTTGGGCAGCGGGGTACTCGACACGATCTGCTCCACGTACTTTAATGCATAGAGCCCAAATTTCACATTACCTTGTTGTTTGAAAGGATTCTTTGTCTTTGGTGGTAAAGTCAACTCCCACTGTGTTAGAATCGGTTTTTTTATGCGATGATGCTGGAAGTATCCGATTTTCTTCAATATCTAAGGGAGTAGCCTTGCAATGGGTAGGAAGATGTACTTCCAATTTGTGATGTGGTGATGCTCGAATATCCACTGAAATGAATCGTATAGCACCAATTTTTGCTTTTTGAGATCCATTAGGAGCGTGCCCCAATGTTCTTTGTAGTTGCAGATGGCTACCACCTAGAAGGCATAGTGAGACGAAAATAAATTCGTAACATCAAATCATGACAAACTGATAAGAATTCATAAAATCGTAACATGAAATTATGACAACGTGATACGAAATCATAAATTTGTAACATAAAATCATGACAAAGTGATACTAATTCATACAATCATAATAGAGAAACAGTAATGTTCATGCGAAAAAACAAATGTAATAGCTTTAGTTTACCTTTTCGCAATCGATCCATTGTTTCATGTTCGGATCCCAATTAGGCAATGTACCCTCTACAAATAAGCACAACCTTTCCATCAGCTCTATCAGAACAACCTCTTCAATTTTATTGTCAAACAATTTGTGATTAAACAACTCATCGAATTGTTTCCTATCCTTATGCATTTCTTCAGACACATCATCAACAGCTTCCTAGTAACAAATCAGAAAATTAGTTAACAAAATTATGTTACGAATTTCTACTCATAAATCAGAAACACATGTTGCGAATTGATAATTTCGTATCAAGGTAAGACAGACAGCAAGGCAGTTACCATGAAGTAACATGACGTGATCACAATATTGGACTGGATATGTTTGATTCCTGCAAGGGCTGGATCCGAAGTGAGTACAGCGAGGTAAGCTTCAATGTGATCCGCGTCGAGATGTTTATTTACATGCAAGATGTGTTGGAAGAAATCTTTCTCCACACCATAAAGAAATCCAACATCCCTCCTGTTATTTTTAGCATATTCAGTAAACAATTTGCATTATTCTCATTAATAGAATAAAGATTTAATAAGCAAACTTACACTCCATGGTCCAAGCTGAGGAAATGTTCAAACATATCTCTTCCCGTACATATGTCGTTGGGAAGGAATGGACTCCTATATACGGCAGCCGGATATCTTGTTCTCACGGGCCTCACATTCAAGATCAGTTTGGGAATTCCACTTTCAGTTGCAACATTCTTTGATGTAGTGGTGTTTGATGGAGCGTGCACTGTAGGAGCAGGCAATGTTGGAGGAACTTGACTCAATGGTTCGGCCTTACTAATTAGTGGATGGATGTCTGTTGGAGCGGACAATATATCGAGCTTCGGTGGTATTAGATTACCTAGTTCCCACATGTTGTCGAATATATCATTAATCTGCATGTCCATCGGTTCGAAAAGCTCACTCTCTTCAGCATGGGCCTGGTAGATTTGTAACTATGTTACGCTGTTATAATTTATCATATTCGTATCTTCGGTTTGAAGTTACGCTGTTACGATTTTATCTAAGTCATATCAATGGTACATTGTCTCAAATGTGAAGATTTTATGTACGAATGGTATGCATTACTATAATTCGTATCATGAAAATAAAGTAACTACGGTACGAACTATAAATATCGTTCCATTTGTACTTGCATAAGATTGTAGCAACAAAAGCTGTTACGATTTATTAAATTCGTAATGTCGGTTTGAAGTTATGGTGTTACAATTTATCTAATTCGTATCAAGGGTCCGTTGTCTCGAATGTGAAGATTTTATGTACGAATGGTACGCATTACTATAAATATAGTACCATTTGTATGAATTATGAGATTCGTAACGCGTATTGACGCCAATATATGAAATGATATGAATACATGAAAAAAATATAGCGATGATATGAATTATTAATCGTACAAATTGTTTCAACCAAAAATACACCAACACAGTTTGTCCATAAATTAAAAAAATATAGATAAAACATCATTATTTTTTATTCCACACTCATCTTCATTTTTATACCTCTTCGGACTCCGGCTCGGTGGGTTGTAGACTCTGCTGCTTCTCTTCGTGTTCTCCTTCTATCGTTCTTTCACCACCGGGGGCTAGCATTTCTTGAGTAGGATAGGGGGAGGCTGCTGCTGCCATTTGTGGAAGAGTGGCTGCCGCTACTGCTGCTTCCGGTGTCGCCATTTGCAGTCGGTCTGAATGTACCCCTTTATGTAATTCGACTTCCAGCAACTTCTTCAAGATGTAATCTCCCACAGCTTCAACAAGTTGCTGATGTTGCTCCTTTTGGCATTGGATAATGGCTTGTAGCATTTGCTCTTGCTGTGTTCAGAGAAGAGCCTCAACCTCTATTTTTGTTCTCTTTGTTGCTACACTCCCAGCATATTCACCTATCTCCTTCAGGAAAGTGTCCCGATCTTCATCAGGTTGTATGTTGGAAGGGAGTAGCGGAGGATTCGCAGGAGCAACAGTAGAAGTCGAAGCAGCATTGGGGTCAGCAGCAACATATTCGTCTTCATCCATTCCCCTCTCCCTCTTCTTCATGTTGTCATTTAGATCATATTGAAAGGCAAATGGCTTCTTCTCAGGATCTTTCTCAAGAGATTTCCAGTAAGTTGTCTCCTTCTCCTTGTCAGTTGGCTTATGTTCGGAGACCAGCTCCTACAAAGACCATATCATGCTATTATAATGTATTGAAACAATTGACGCACTATTACGAATTGATTAATTCGTAATGCATAATACAAGTAACACTGTTACGAAATTAATAAATCGCAACCAAAACATGTGTTTCGAAATTTGTTAAATCGTAACATCAGAATTAACAGCAGAATTAGTTACGAATTTTCTGAATCGTAACACCTGTTACGAAATTCGTAACAAATGTTACGAATAAGGAAATTCGTACGATCAGAATAAATAGTGTTACTACAATCCACCAAAAAACCCAAGATGCTTCAAATAACGATACGAATTACAAAATTCGTAACATAGATATAAAACCTAAATTTGCAGCTTGTTATTAGCAATAATTGAAATTCTACATTTGAGCTGAGGCTCGGCAATCCATTTGAACTCATATATTTATACCTCAACATACGAGGCATAAATTCTTTGCTGTCCTTGCCTCTAACCAGTCTCCCCACAGTCAGTATTGCTTCATGTATCCAAGCCTTAGTAGTATTTTGTCACTGACACGAATTGGGTTTTTCGTAATAGAAAAAATAACTCAATTTATTACAAAATCCTGAAATCGTAACGGGGTAACAACATATACTAAATTAGTCAATTCGTAACAGGGAAACAAGATAAATTTATACAAATTGCACATAAACTTGCCAAGAATGCGATGGTGTTCCCTTTGAGATGGTAGGGGCCAGGAATGTCCTTTTTGACAGCGTCAATTTGCTGAATCAGTATCTGATAAGCATAACTCCCCCACGAGAACTCCTCCCAAGCCTCATCATCTTCTACTAAAGCCCACATCCATTCCGGCACTTTATTCTTGTTAGGATCAAGTCCAAGCACATAAAGACAAGCCAAGAGAACCTTCGCCATTTTCAGGTAGTCGGCTTCGGTACCCTTAACTTCCAACCTTTTCAATTCGAATTTCTTGTTGATGAACTTTGTTCGGATGTAGGCAATCAATAGTTCTTTGTTTCCAAGCAGCTTCGTGAAGACTGAATTTTTGGGTATTCGGTGGGCCTTGTAGGGCTGAAAATTGACAGGTGTAGGTCCAAATTGGAGGCCGGTAATCAATGCAAACTCAACCCTTGAGAACCATAGAACTCTCCTTTGACCTGGAACCACAAGGCTGTTCCATCAACCTCCGAATGCGGTGTCACTTGGCGAGATATCATGTAATGTAGAGCCTTGCCTGTTGGGAAAAACAATGTTACTTTGATAATTACCAAACAACAAAGCTTGATACAGCAAGCTAGCTTACAACAAGTTGATAAATGCCCAGCATACAGCAAGCCGCTGTATCGAAAAGTCCGATCGAAGTTGTCAATCCTGTATCGAAGACCTTCTCATAGCGCCAGCATACAGCGAGCTCTCGTGCTACCAAGATACAGCAACAAGGTCTAAATAAATGCCAAGTATGGAAGCTATCCGAATACATCATCTTTCCATATAACATCGGACTACTCCAATATGCCTACAACATAATTGGATGCATCATTCACATCGAAACAGGATTGAAGCCCATTTGGAAAGGAATCTTTGGTATTCATTAAAGTCAAGTCCCGTTCGATAAACAACTATTTAAATACTTAAAGGACAAAGTATTTAAATACTGAAGCCGACAGAGATCTTCAAATCCCACAATATCCGGATCTCAGTCTATTCAAGTCAACTATCAAGTTGTCACAGAATCTTGCTCAATGGACATATCTCAATGGATATATCCAAGAAGGCTATATATATCCCCAGAGTTTGAAGATCAAAGTAACCAATGCAACACAAAGAAGAGATACAAGCTTACAAGCGATATTCAAACCATTGAAAGACTAAATATTCATTATCATCAGATCAAGCTTACAAGAGCAAGTATATTTCTTTCTAGCATCAATCCATATCTGAGAAAGAAGAAATATACTCAGTCATCAAGAACATCCATCATCAGCTCAAGAGCTTCATATTTAAGCTGCTGTTCTTACCTGGTTACCTACCTTTACCTTTGTGTAAAAACTGAGCTCTGTGTGAACTCAACAAGTTATTCTGACCTATATGGGACGAATAAGGATGAAGCTTTGAAACTGTGTGTGAAGAAGCAAGTCAAGAGGAAGCTTTAACCAATCTGTGTGAACGATTGAAAGCGACAGTCTTTGTATCTATCTGTGTGAACGATACAAGGATAGGTTTGATTATAAATACATAGTTGTGTATGCAGTATTTATAATAAACTTTTTACTCCTGTGTGGAGGACCAGTGGACGTAGAGTGGTTTACCTCGAAACACTTAAATACTGTGTTATTTACCTTTCACCGTTACTATTTTCATAAACTGTGATTTATATAAGTATACACTGCAAAACCCTGTACGCACCAAGCTAACAGGAGAATAGACTGAGTTGCTGTATCGACAGCAACTTACTGTTTTAAGACTTCCGCTACGCACTCAGATTAGAAAATCATACATCCTGTTGCTTAAACATTTCCCAAGCTGTATCCTATATACTTAAAGTGGACCAACAAGTGGTATCGGAGCGGTTGATTCTAAATCAGATTATTTTTCAAAAATAATTTATCTTTCCTATTTCCTCACATATGGATACCTCATTAATAAGCAAGGTACCTATGTTTTCTATTAACGAGTTTGATGACTGGAGAAACAGGATGAAGAACAAACTCAAGGCCTTCATTGGTGAATCAAAAGCTTCACCCGCATCAACAAGGACTGAATGTCTTCAAGTGGTCACTGATAGTGACTCGTTTGATAATGAGCTAGAAGATAGAGCCTATATGTGCTCTATGGCCAAAGTTAACGAGGAAAATGAAGACGGCTATGATGATGAGGTAAGCTCTACCTCGACTACTCCTGTAAATACTATTAGGAATACTTGTTAGATTTTGATGATGTCATTATTATAAATTCAAATGTTTATTACTTGGCAAAAATGTAAGGAAGAACCAAATGAGTATCTTCCATAGGCCATATAATGTTAAGTATAAACTTGGCAAAATGTAAAAAAGAACCAAATGACTATCTTCTATAGGCCAAAAATAGGTTAGGCTAAAAAATCGGCTAAGTACTAAAGATCAGCTGAATTCATTAGAGAGGTACAGCCGAGTCAAAGTCAGAGTAGTTCTGGTCAACAAAAATCATCAGGGATGTTTGACCAGACTGCAGTCAAGATACCTCAGACAAGTCATCTGATCAGACAAGTCCTAAACAGTGAACATCAGAGAGGTCCATACTGCAGAGAAGTTAACTGCACATCAACCTAGTCGAGATCAGTCAAGTACTCCAAAGTCCACGTCAGCATGCGTTGAAAAGTCAAATATTACGGAAAGTCACATGCAATGTGAAGAGACAAATTGGAGAGATTCCCGCAAAAGATATGAATTAAATAATTCATCCAGACCCATCTTGAAGACTTTAATCGTATTATATTCAAAAAGTTCGGCGCATCACATGCAGAGTCTTCACAACGGTCGGAAGATAGATTAAAATATGGGAATCCAGCCTTGCAACGTTCAGAAAAGAATAAACAAAGAAGTTTCCCTCCAACGGACTGATTTGTTACAGATTTGCAACGGCTATGAAGAAATGCTCAAGGATCAACACCTATATATATCCGAAGATTTGAAGTTGAGCATATACCGGTGCGAACATACCTTCAAGCGATCAAAGCATTCAAGCAATCTAAAAAACGAAATACAGCATCGTGAAAAGAGCGGTTCTAAAAAGTTCATACTTGAAGAAGCTCTTAGTTGGAGAAGACAAAAACTCGTGTCTTAAAACCTGAGTTCGGGGTACTTCACTGGTTGAATTTCGAGACTGTAAAGGCATCCAAGGATTGAGGATCAAGAGGTGCAAGGCAGTCAAGTGTGTTACAACGGCACAGATTTCCACTGGTTGGAAGCTGTTGTAGTTTGGTTGAATCACTGTAATATTTATCACTGGTTGAAAATTATAGTAAATTCATCTCCAAATAGTTTGGATAAAAGTGGATTAGTAGAGGATTACCCCACCTCTGAGACCACTATAATTGCCTGCGTACTTTTCTGTTTTATAGCATCATACTTTAACTGCTGCATTCATTGTTAAGTGTTTCATTAGTTGTTCTGTATTCGTCATCAGCTGACTTCCGCACGTATTAAGGTCAAACGACTCCAAGTCATTTGTTTATCTATCAGCTGAAGAAACTCACTCTTTGAGAAAAAGAGTTTAAGAGTTTCAATAAGTCTATTCACCCCCCCTCTAGACTTATTCCTGGACGACTTGTGACCTACAAGTGGTATCAGAGAGGTTGGTTCATTTATTTCATGAACCAGATCTATATCAGAGATATATCTTTACTCTCCTTTTAGAATGGAACACATGCATTCTAGACTACCTGTGTTTTCAGTTTACGAGTATGATCTTTGGAAGATAAGGATGCAGGCACACTTATCTTCAATCCATGATGACATGTGGTGCATCATAGAGGATGGTCCACTCATTTTCGAGAAGGACAACACTGCAGAGGAGATTGCAGTAGGGAAGCCAGAGAAGATCCCAAAGAAGAGGACAGAGCTGACACCCGAAGAAAGAAAGCTGGCCAATCTTGATAACCGGGCCAGAGATGTGCTATATCAAACTCTTGACAAATCCACCATGGTCAAGATCAAAAATTGCAAGAATGCCAAAGAAATCTGGGACACATTAGCCCTAATGTGTGAAGGAACAGAGCTGATCAAGGAAAACAAATTGTCAATTGCTATTCAAAAATTTGACAACTTCAAAATGAAGAATGACGAATCCATAGACCAAGTGGACACAAGGTTCACTGAGATTATCAATGAAATGAACTCCCTCGGCAAATCTTATGGCAATAGGGAGATGGCGCTGAAGGTTCTAAGATCTCTCAATCCTGAATGGAGCATGAAGGCAGTGGCCATGAGAGAATCTAAGGACCTCAATAAGATAAAGATCCAAGAGCTGTTCTCTGATCTGAAGGCTTATGAGTTCGAGCTTCCAAGTTCATCCTCAACTGAGCCTGCAGAGAAGGGAATAGCCTTTGCAACTGAGTCCCCCGCCAAGAGCTTATCTGATGTAAAGCCTCCAAATCCATTAGATTTTGAGGAAGAAATGGCGTTCATTATGCAAAGGTTTAGCAACTTCTGGAAAAACTACTCCAAATACAAGAAAAATTATAAGGAGAATCCCAGAAGGAACCAGAAAGCCGGAAGCTGGAAGGTGGAGTGCTACAATTGTCACAAGACAGGACACATCCAAATCGACTGTCCTGATCTCAAGAAGGACGAAAGAAAGAAGGAGGTGGCAGAAAAGAAGACAGAAGGAAGGCCCTCATCGGAGAAGATCAGGAGCATGTAGAATCAAGCAGCGGATTCTTTTCTGATGATGATGAAGAATATGACTGCCTGATGGCCAACTTAGCTGATGAAGAGGTAACATCAAAACCCTCTGGTTCAAATAATAGTTCAGCCATGTCACAAGATATGGATCTGCATGAATCTGTAAATCACCTATTTAAAGATTTTGAGACACTTAAATCTGCACACCTAGCTGTATCAGCCGAGAAGACTCAGCTGCAAGATGAGAATAGGCAGCTAAAAAATGATTTTGAAAAACTCAGCCTAGAACTGAATAAGGTTGAGATAACTGCAGCTGACTTTAAAAACCAGGCTGATGATAATACAGCTGAGATAAATCGACTAACTGTCTTACTTAAAGAAAAATCAGCTGCACTTGCTCATGTCAAAGCCGAATTTACTAAGCTGACTCAGGCAAATAAGACTCAGGCGCAGGAAATAACCTCCCCGAAGGCGTCTTCAACCCTGGAAGAATTGTGTACCAATAAAAGGCCACTATATTCCAGATCAGGCCTTGGATATGATCCTCACACTCCCTCTAGTTCCAAAACCACTTTCATCAAGGGAGAAACAATTGTCTCGACTGCTTAGCCTACATATAAACCGATATTTAAAAACAGGCAACAGCCAAGTCACAAGTCTAGGCTGCAGTCAGGTTACACAAGGCAGCCACCTAGACAAGCGACTAGGCAATGGCCCAGGCAGAAGCAGCATCCCAGACAACATGCCCACTATTATCAACAACTCCCTAAAAACAGATTTCAAAATGGGAGGGGCAGATGGAAACTTCAAGGTTATCCTAATTTTCAAAATGAACAAGTGTGGAGACCTCAAAGATTTAATAAATGGTCTCAGCCAAGATTTAGAAATGGCCCACACTATCAATAGTTTGAGGAATATCCGGTATACAATCCCAACAGGAGATTAAGACCTCGACCTTACACACCTTATAAAGGTTATCATGATAACAACTTTCACAATCCAAGGAGAAATCAATTCTCCAGGAAACCAGCTAACCCGAGAGGACCCACACAGATCTGGGTACCTAAATCTCTGCTTGTTTGATTGCAGAAAAGGTGGAAGGACTACAACCATATCTCCACAAATTCAAACTTTGGAGGTGAAGAATGGTTTGTAGATTCTGGATGCTCGAGGCACATGACCGGGAACAAGAAGATGCTGTCCAAATACACCAAAGAAAGAGGTCCTGATGTAACCTTTGGAGATAGCTCTAGAGGACAAACAAAGGGCTTTGGAGAGCTGCACCGAGGAAATATTGTGATATCCAAAGTTCATTATGTCAAAGGGCTCAAGTACAATCTCCTGAGCATAAGCCAATTTTGCGATGAGAAGAATCTAGTAGTCTTCACCATCTGGAAATGCATGATGATAGATATCCTATCTGGCGAAGTGAAGCTACAAGGATTCAGAAGGAGAGATGTCTACATGATAGATTGGAACACAGGAACACCTAACTCCTGTTTTCTATCCAAGACAGTAGCCGAGAACGGATGGCTGTGGCATAAAAGATTATGTCACCTGAACTTCAAAGCCATCAACAAGATTAGTTCTCAGAAGCTGGTCACAGGACTTCCAGATGAAGCATTTAAGAAGGAAGCACTTTGTGATGCCTGTCAGAAAGGAAAGCAGACCAGAGCATCAATCAAGCCAGTCCAGCCTACAACTCTCACAACAAGAATATTAGATCTACTCCACATGGATCTATTCGGTCCTATCAAACCAAGGACCCTGAGCGGCCGAAAGCATGCACTTGTTGTAGTAGATGATTACTCAAGGTACACTTGGATTATCTTCTTGTATAAGAAAAGTGAAACCTTGACCAAGCTACCTGAGCTGCTGAGAAGGATCCAGAATGAGAAATCCCTATCCATCATCAAGATCAGATCAGATAGAGGAGGAGAATTTCTCAACAAGGCGATCACTGATTACAGCGATCAAAATGGGATCCAGCATGAGCTCTATGCAGCCAGGACTCCCCAGCAGAACGGTGTTGCTGAAAGAAGAAACAGAACCCTGAAGGAAGCAGCAAGGTCCATGATTGCGAAGAGACACCCCAAGAGGTTACGGGTCAAGGCGTCAACACGACTTGCCATACTGAGCAGAGTATGATAGTAGGGAAACATGGCAAAACTCCCTATGAGGTTTGGAATAATAGAATTCCTACTGTTGCTTACTTTCATGTTTTTGGTTGTAAGTGTTTCATCCACAACAACGGTAAAACACAACTAAGTGCCTTTGATGCTTAAACTGATGATGGTCTCTTTATGGGATACTCACAAAAAAGCAAGGCATATAGAGTATTTAATAAAAGAACCTTAGTTGTGGAGGAAACACCCCATGTTGTTTTTGATGAATCTACTGTTGAGTACAGGAAGCAAGTTGAGCTAATTGAGAACAAGCTCAAATCAGCAACCCTTGAAGAAGTCATTGTACATGACACTGGAATGGTGGACTCACTGCAGACCCGGCTGAAGATCCAATCAGGCTGCCAAGACCCAATCTGCAGATCGACAGATCACCAAACCTATCCCGATCCGATTGCCGATGAAGACCGAGTAGGTGAAAAAGACTCATCTGCGAATCAGACCCAACTGCAGATGACAAGACGGTAGGATCCAGTGCAGACCAAGGAGACAGAACCCAGTGATGCGAGAAATCCACCCGAGCAATTCAACAGAGCAGGACCGAGAAGAAGACGATATCCCCAAGTGTCTCAAAGACCATCCAATCCAGCAAATCATCGGGAAGCTGACTGATGGAGTTAAGACAAGACAATCAACTCTACCCGCAGGAATGGCTATGTTCTCATGCTTCATGTCTCAGATAGAACCTAAAACAATAGAACAAGCTTTAGAAGATTATTCTTGGATAAATGCCATGCAAGAAGAACTGGAGCAAATGGAAAGGAACAAAATTTGGGAACTAACAGACAGACTAGATCACAAGAAGGTTATTGACACCAAATGGGTGTACAAAAACAAGAGTGATGAAGACGGAACTGTTGTTAGGAATAAATCCAGACTTGTTGCAAAAGGCTATGCACAGTGTGAGGGAATAGATTTTGATGAAACCTATGCACCTGTTGCAAGATTAGAGGCCATCAGACTATTCCTTGCATATGCTGCATTCAAAAAGTTTGAAGTCTATCAGATGGATGTAAAGAGTGCTTTTCTAAATGGCATCCTAGAAGAAGAAGTCTATGTAGAGCAACCCCCAGGTTTTGTCAAAAGAGACAAAGTCTACAAGCTGTTGAAGGCTCTCTATGGACTTAAGCAAGCACCAAGGGCTTGGTATGAAACACTGTCTGTGTTTCTTGAGAAGAATGGTTTTTGCAAAGGAAAGGTGGACAAGACCCTATTCAGAGTGGAGCACCACATATTAATAGTCCAGATATATGTGGATGACATCATATTCGGCTCAACCAATCCAGAGCTATGTGAGAAATTCTCCAACCTCATGCAAGGAGAATTTGAGATGAGTATGATGGGAAAGCTTAACTTCTTCCTCGGACTACAAGTTAAGCATATGGAAAATGGAATTTTCATCAACCAAGCTAAGTATACCAAAGATCTGATCAAGAGATTTGGAATGGAATCAGCCAAACCAGCAAGAATTCCTATGAGAAAAAGTACTCACCTAGATGCAGATGAGGGAGGCATATCAGTGGACTCAACCCACTACAGAGGACTCATTGGATCATTGCTTTACCTCACTGCAAGCCACCCTGACATATCCTATACCGTAGGAGTTTGTGCGCGATTCCAATCTAAGCCGAAGCAGTCACATCTAGATGCAGCAAAGAGGATAATTAAGTACCTTAAGTCTATAGTCAATGTTGGACTATGGTATCCCAAGGATGATAACTTCGAGCTGTCAGGATATTCAGATGCAGATTTCGCAGGATGCAAAATCAATAGGAAAAGCACTAGTGGAACGTGCCAATTCCTAGGAACCAGACTGATATCCTGGTTTAGCAAGAAGCAGGTTTCTAACTCTATCTCCACCACAGTCGAATACCTTGCTGCGGTAGTTGTGCCTGAGATCTTATGGATCAGGCAACAGCTGAGGGATTATAATATCATTGCCAATGAAGTCCCTATCTGGTGTGACAACAATAGTGCTATTGTAATAACCAACAATCCAGTTTTGCATTCGAGGACCAAGCACATTGATGTTAAGCACCACTTCATCAGAGACCACGTGCTTAACAAGAGAGTCAGAGTTGAGAGAGTCAGCACAGACTACCAAATAGCTGACATCTTTACCAAACCTCTGCCAGAAGAAAGGTTTTTGGAGCTGAGCAGAGATCTTGGATTACTAGATTGGAAATCTAGTACAGAAGCAAGCTGAAGCATCGCAGAGGAAGGACGGACCCAGCTGATTAAAGAAATCAGATCCTAGCTGATGCAGGTAAGAGGACGAAGTACAGACAAAGGAACCTAGCTGATCAGAATCTCAGGCGAGAAGTCCAAGGAGTAAACTCACCTGATGCAGAGCAGTCAACAATCAACAGTCAAACCAGCTAAGTTTTCTAAACTCAACCGACCTCTGAATATTTAATTATTATCTGCTATATGTATAATAATATTATATTAATTTTTGGTTCGCAAGTGGCATTTTAAATACACGTGGTGATCAATTGATAAATCGACCTCCACGGTGGCCAATTAAAACTAACCGTCAAATTTTAAAATCTAAACCTGGACCACCGTTTCGAATTTGAAATTCAAATAGAATCTCAAAAGGCGTACCACCGTTTCAAAATAAATAATAATTTAATCCAACGTCTTTTCATCTCCTTTATAAGGAAGAAAACTCTTCACTTTACCTTTACACTTACCAAACCCAAGATTTACAGAGCAAAAAATTCTTTGAACTCCAAATACACTAAAAATCCTTTGTTTGCAGAAATGGAATCGTATTTCGAAGGCGTTAACATGAAGGCGGTCAAGGACCAGATTATCTTCTCCCTGGTCGTTGATTTCGAAGGCCTGTTGGAAGCAAATCTGGAGAATTACGACGTGCTTGACCTAATCCGATCGATGAAGCTAAATGGGATCTACCCATTCCTGGATATCAGCCCTCAACATTTGTACAAGGAGGATGTTATCGCGTTCTATCGCGAAGCCCATTTGATTCAGGCAGGAATTCGGAGCACAGTTGGCGGAAGACAAGTCGACATATCGCCGGAGTCGATTCGTACAGTTTTCGGTATGAAACACCGTGGCTTAGCTGTCGAAGCCCTCAAGCAGAAAGAAGCCGACACCTGGTTGAAAATCAAGGCGGACAATCAGCCGGAGAAGTTGAAACTCACCGCCAAAAGGAGCGAGATTAAGAAAGTCTATCGATATGCGTTG
Organism: Orobanche coerulescens; assembly: GCA_033398695.1. Classification (NCBI taxonomy): domain Eukaryota; kingdom Viridiplantae; phylum Streptophyta; class Magnoliopsida; order Lamiales; family Orobanchaceae; genus Orobanche; species Orobanche coerulescens. The sequence continues at coordinate 169,762,434 of CM065805.1, forward strand.
GATATAACTAACAAAATCATTATGGGTATGGCCGGCAGTTACGACCAACTGTCGTCGGCGAAGTTCATGGTGTTGGGAGCACTGATTCAAGACGAGGCAATTGATTGGGCTGACTATATTTTTAGGCAGCTTGTTCGAGAAGTCAACAAAGCCGAATGGCTTTCTGATGAAAAGAGATTCAGATCCAAGCTAGCATTTGGAACGCAGCTGAGTTGGATCCTTGAAAAGACAGGTGTGGCGAAGGGAAGTACTGTCCCCTTCCACACCAACAAGAGACCTGGTCATCTGGACCAAGAAACTTTGAGGAAGTTAGGGAACAACAGAAGAGCAGCTCAGATGTTGAAAGAGCTGTCTGACTCAAGGACCTACCCCAGATACGATTTATCAGACGAGTCGGACAAGCCTGCAGATGACAACCCCCCTGCAGATAAGTCGGACTCAGAGTCAGACAACATTCCCATAGCTGTCCGATTCAAGAGAAGGGGACCAACCCCTGAAGAGCCATCCATCATGCAGTCATCTCCAGAACCCTCCCCCAAGAGGCCCAGGCGACTGCAGTTTAGTAAGGAGGAGCAGTCAGATCATCATGCCAGTCCTGCAGCCAGGTCACCTACTCACCTGGAAGACCAGCCTGCTCCAGGTAGCCTGGAAACTCAGATCGTGGCTGTCCTCACTCCAGCATACATTCCTGAGGAGGAAGAAGCAGGTTTAATCATCTCAATCCCTGAAGCCAATTACACATTTAACCTTCTGGACAACAATGTTTTCAACCTGTCCATTGAACAATTACAGCTTGTTTAACCACAAGCCTTAAAACACTCTTTTGTTAACATTTTTGAAGAGTGGAAGTTTTTCAAAACACTGTCATTTACGGAACTTCAGTCTTATATTGAAACCAGTGGTTGGGAATATCCCCAAGCCACAGAGGAAGTACTGATTCATTTTTGTAAAGAATCAGACATAGTTTTAATCCTCCAAGAGAATTGGTTCATGTCTCATTTTAAAACCAACATGGACCAATTCATCCATTCCATTATGTATAGTATTTTTGATGGTTCATTGGTAAAAGAAGATGAGGAGGAAGAAGAGAGAGAAATTATAATTGAAGAAGTAAATGGAGAAGAAGATGAGGAAGTCATTGTCTTAGATGACGAAGAAGAGGAGCAACAAGAGAAAAGAGAAGGAGAAAACAGTTTAGTTGAAAAACAATCTGAGGAAGTGGAGAAAACAGAGGAGTTAATTGTTGAGGAAGAAGAAGAAGGGGAAGAGGTAGAACAGGAAGATGATGAAGGAGAGAAGGATGATGATGAAGGTGAAAAGGATGATGAGAATGAAGGAGAAGATAAAAAGGATGAGAAAAAGGATGATGATAATAATGATGATGATGAGGATGATGATAATGATGAAGGAGGAGATCAAGGAGCTGAGCAAGAAAAGGAAAAAGATGAAGAAGAAAAAGAAGAAGAGGAGAAGGAAAAGGAGCCAGAGAAAGAGATGGAAGTAGAGGCTGCAGAGACGGGGCGCCGCCGTATACCACGGCTAGATCTTTGAGTTGACTGAGGACTCCAGATCAGGGACACCAGAAAAGACCCCATCTGGAGTACCAGCTGCAGATAGGAGCCTACAGTCTAGTGGTTCATTTGCAGAAGGCTCAGGCGAGCACTCTCCACCATCGCAGATCTCACCTGTGATGACTGAGCTGATTCGTCAAATAGTGAAGGATACCATTGGAGAGCTGCTTGCATCTCAGGTCACTCCTGACCTCCAATACATCAATGCCAAGATTAACACTTTGCTGCAGAGGGAAGTACCTCAGCCTCCTCCCCCTACGAACAACAGAATGCCATTTGGCATGTCTGACTGGATGTGCAGAATAGAGCAGCAGTTGACTACGTTAGTTGATGCTGGCAAAAAGGGGGAAGATAGGCTACAGGGGGAAGGCAGTATTCAAGGAGAGATAAGGGAGGAGTTTAGATCGAATAAGAGGCAGGATGTCCAGATGATTACAGCTGGGACATCCTCAGCTAAAAGGAAGGGAGAAGCAGAACCAGAAGAACAGGCTAATCAGCCTGCAAGCAAGAAAAGGAGGACTAGAGGAGGATTTGAGCCTACTCTAGAGTGGGAAGGTAAGGAGTTGTGGTATGTTGAAGAATTTATACCATACGAAGCTATACCCATGTGGGGATCTGCGAAAAAGAAATTCATCAGAGACTACTACATCTGGGAAATACTCCAAGATGATAATCTCTCCCCTCAGCAGATCTTCATCAACTTCATGGAAGAAGCTCATCCACAACTCTGGGCTATTCTGAAGAAACATGCTGAGACATACAACGCTTATCCCATGATCCCTCAGTTCAGAGCCAAAGAACCTCCCACCTTGGAGAAAGGTAGTGCTTTAAATGAACTTGCTCTCTAGAGAAAAATCAAGAAGCCGTGTCTTGAGAATAAGTTCTCATCCCAAGAAGAGCAAGACTTTGCAGCTCTTGTTGTAAAGAGGAAGTATGGTCTTGCACCTGTCAAGACAAGACCAATCGGAGCTAAACCGTTCAGGCCTGCCAAACAGCCTATTCAAAGAGGCAAATAAGACTCAGCAACAGGCCTGCCAAATTAGCTGCACTTGCTCATGTCAAAGCCGAATTTACTAAGCTGACTCAGGCAAATAAGACTGAGGCGCATGAAATAACCTCCCTGAAGGCGTCTTCAACCCTGTAAGAATTGTGTACCAATAAAAGGCCACTATATTCCAGATCAGGCCTTGGATATGATCCTCACACTTTTTCTAGTTCCAAAACCACTTTCGTCAAGGGAGAAACAATTGTCTCGACTGCTGAGCCTACATATAAACCGGTATTTAAAAACAGGCAACAGCCAAGTCACAAGTCTAGCCGCAATCGAGTTACACAAGCGGCCACCTAGACAAGCGACTAAGCAATGGCCGGCCCGGCATGACAGCATAACATGCCCACTATTATCAACAACTCCCTAAAAACAGATTTCAAAATGGGAGGGGCAGATGGAAACCTCAAGGTTATCCTAATTTTCAAAATGAACAAGTGTGGAGACCTCAAAGATTTAATAAATGGCTCAGCCAAGATTTAGAAATGGCCCACACTATCAATATTTTGAGGAATATCTGGTATACAATCCTAACAGGAGATTCAGACCTCGACCTTACACACCTTATAAGGGTTATAATGATAACAACTTTTACAATCCAAGGAGAAATCAATTCTCCAGGAAACCAGCTAACCCGAGAGGACCCACACAGATCTAGGTACCTAAATCTCTGCTTGTTTGATTGCAGAAAAGGTGGAAGGACTACAACCATATCTCCACAAATTCAAACTTTGGAGGTGAAGAATGGTTTGTAGATTCTGGATGCTCGAGGCACATGACCGGGAACAAGAAGATGCTGTCCAAATACACCAAAGAAAGAGGTCCTGATGTAACCTTTGGAGATAGCTCTAGAGGACAAACAAAGGGCTTTAGAGAGCTGCACCGAGAAAATATTGTGATATCCAAAGTTCATTATGTCAAAGGGCTCAAGTACAATCTCCTGAGCATAAGCCAGTTTTGCGATGAGAAGAATCTAGTAGTCTTCACCATTTGGAAATGCATGATGATAGATATCCTATCTGGCAAAGTGAAGCTACAAGGATTCAGAAGGAGAGATGTCTACATGATAGATTGGAACACAGGAACACCTAACTCCTGTTTTCTATCCAAGACAGTAGCTGAGAACGGATGGCTGTGGCACAAAAGATTATGTCACCTGAACTTCAAAGCCATCAACAAGATTAGTTCTCAGAAGCTGGTCAGAGGACTTCCAGATGAAGCATTTAAGAAGAAAGCACTTTGTGATGCATGTCAGAAAGGAAAGCAGACCAGAGCATCAATCAAGCCAGTCCAGCCTACAACTCTCACAACAAGGATATTAGATCTACTCTACATGGATCTATTCGGTCCTATCAAACCAAGGACCCTGAGCGGCCGAAAGCATGCACTTGTTGTAGTAGATGATTACTCAAGGTACACTTGGATTATCTTCTTGTATAAGAAAAGTGAAACATTGACCAAGCTACCTGAGCTGCTGAGAAGGATCCAGAATGAGAAATCCCTATTAATCATCAAGATCAGATCAGATAGAGAAGGAGAATTTCTCAACAAGGCGATCACTGATTACAGCGATCAAAATGGGATCCAGCATGAGCTCTCTGCAGCCAGGACTCCCCAGCAGAATGGTGTTGCTGAAAGAAGAAACAGAACCCTGAAGGAAGCAGCAAGGTCCATGATTGCAGAAGCAGACCTGCCCAAGAGGTTACAGGTGAAGTCATCAACACTGACTTGCCATACTCAGAACAAGAGTATGATAGTAGGGAAACATGGCAAAACTCCCTATGAGGTTTGGAATAATAGAATTCCTACTGTTGCTTACTTTCATGTTTTTGGTTGTAAGTGTTTCATCCACAACAACGGTAAAACACAACTAAATGCCTTTGATGCTTAAACTGATGATGGTCTCTTTATGGGATACTCACAAAAAAGCAAGGCATATAGAGTATTTAATAAAAGAACCTTAGTTGTGGAGGAAACACCCCATGTTGTTTTTGATGAATCTACTGTTGAGTACAGGAAGCAAGTTGAGCTAATTGAGAACAAGCTCAAATCAGCAACCCTTGAAGAAGTCATTGTACATGACACTGGAATGGTGGACTCGCCTGCAGACCAGCCTGAAGATCCAACTGTAGCTGCTGAAGACCCAACTGCAGATCAGACAGGATCACCAAACCTATCTGATCCAGTTGCCGCTGATGAAGACCGAGCTGTAGCTGAAAAAGACTCATCTGCAGATCAGACCCAACCTGCAGATGACAAGACGGTAGCTGATCCAGCTGCAGACCAAGGAGACCAGAACCCAGCTGATGCAGAAATCCACCCGAGCAATTCAACAGGGGGAACAGACCCAGAAGAAGACGATATCCCCAAGTGTCTCAAAGACCATCCAATCCAGCAAATCATCGGGAAGCTGACTGATGGAGTTAAGACAAGACAATCAACTCTACCCGCAGGAATGGCTATGTTCTCATGCTTCATGTCTCAGATAGAACCTAAAACAGTAGAACAAGCTTTAGAAGATTATTCTTGGATAAATGCCATGCAAGAAGAACTGGAGCAAATGGAAAGGAACAAAATTTGGGAACTAACAGACAGACCAGATCACAAGAAGGTTATTGGCACCAAATGGGTGTACAAAAACAAGAGTGATGAAGACGGAACTGTTGTTAGGAATAAATCCAGACTTGTTGCAAAAGGCTATGCACAGTGTGAGGGAATAGATTTTGATGAAACCTATGCACCTGTTGCAAGATTAGAGGCCATCAGACTATTCCTTGCATATGCTGCATTCAAAAATTTTGAAGTCTATCAGATGGATGTAAAGAGTGCTTTTCTAAATGGCATCCTAGAAGAAGAAGTCTATGTAGAGCAACCCCCAGGTTTTGTCAAAGGAGACAAAGTCTACAAGCTGTTGAAGGCTCTCTATGGACTTAAGCAAGCACCAAGGGCTTGGTATGAAACACTGTCTGTGTTTCTTGAGAAGAATGGTTTTTGCAAAGGAAAGGTGGACAAGACCCTATTCAGAGTGGAGCACCACATATTAATAGTCCAGATATATGTGGATGACATTATATTCGGCTCAACCAATCCAGAGCTATGTGAGAAATTCTCCAACCTCATGCAAGGAGAATTTGAGATGAGTATGATGGGAAAGCTTAACTTCTTCCTCGGACTACAAGTTAAGCAGATGGAAAATGGAATTTTCATCAACCAAGCTAAGTATACCAAAGATCTGATCAAGAGATTTGGAATGGAATCAGCCAAACCAGCAAGAATTCCTATGAGCACAAGTACTCACCCAGATGCAGATGATGGAGGCATATTAGTGGACTCAACCCACTACAGAGGACTCATTGGATCATTGCTTTACCTCACTGCAAGCCACCCTGACATATCCTATGCCGTAGGAGTTTGTGTGCGATTCCAATCTAAGCCGAAGCATTCACATCTAGATGCAGCAAAGAGGATAATTAAGTACCTTAAGTCTACAGTCAATGTTGGACTATGGTATCCCAAGGATGATAACTTCGGTATCAGATATTCGGATGCATTTCGCAGATGCAAAATCAATAGGAAAAGCACTAGTGGAACGTACCAATTCCTAGGAACCAGGTGATATCTGGTTTAGCTGAAGCGAGTTTCTAACTCTATTTCCACCACAGTCGAGAATACCTTCTTTGCGGTAGCTGTTGTGCACAGATCTTATGGATCAGACAACAGTTGAGGGATTATAATATCATTGCCAATGAAGTCCCTATCTGGTGTGACAACAATAGTGCTATTGCAATAACCAACAATCCGATTTTGCATTCGAGGACCAAGCACATTGATGTTAAGCACCAATTCATCAGAGACCACGTGCTTAACAAGAGAGTCAGAGTTGAGAGAGTCAGCACAGACTACCAAATAGCTGACATCTTTACCAAACCTCTGCCAGAAGAAAGGTTTTTGGAGCTGAGCAGAGATCTTGGATTACTAGATTGGGAATCTAGTACAGAAGCAAGCTGAAGCATCGCAGAGGAAGGACGGACCCAGCTGATTAAAGAAATTAGATCCTAGCTGATGCAGGCAAGAGGACGAAGGACGGACAAAGGAACCTAGCTGATCAGAATCTCAGGCGAGAAGTCCATGGAGTCAACTCACGATGCGGGCGATCAACAATCAACAATCAGGCAAATAAGTTTTCTAAACTCAACTGACCTCTGAATATTTAATTATTATCTGCTATATGTATAATAATATTATATTAATTTTTGGTTCGCAAGTGGCATTTTAAATACACGTGGCGATCAATTGATAAATCGACCTCCACGGTGGCCAATTAAAACCAACCGTCAAATTTTAAAATCTAAACCTGGACCACCGTTTTGAATTTGAAATTTAAATAGAATCTCAAAAGGCGTACCACCATTTCAAAATAAATAATAATTTAATCCAACGTCTTTTCATCTCCTTTATAAGGAAGAAAACTCTTCACTTTACCTTTACGCTTACCAAACCCTAGATTTACAGAGCAAAAAATTCTTTGAACTCCAAATACACTAAAAATTCTTTGTTTGCAGAAATGGAATCGTATTTCGAAGGCGTTAACATGAAGGCGGTCAAGGACCATATTATCTTCTCCCTGGTCGTTGATTTCGAAGGCCTGTTGGAAGCAAATCTGGAGAATTACGACGTGCTTGACCTAATCCGATCGATGAAGCTAAATGGGATCTACCCATTCCTGGATATCAGCCCTCAACATTTGTACAAGGAGGATGTTATCGCGTTCTATCGCGAAGCCCATTTGATTCAGGCAGGAATTCGGAGCACAGTTGGCGGAAGACAAGTCGACATATCGCCGGAGTCGATTCGTACAGTTTTCGGTATGAAACACCGTGGCTTAGCTGTCGAAGCCCTCAAGTAGAAAGCAGCCGACACCTGGTTGAAAATCAAGGCGGACAATCAGCCGGAGAAGTTGAAACTCACCGCCAAAAGGAGCGAGATTAAGAAAGTCTATCGATATGCGTTGGATATAACCAACAAATCATTATGGGTATGGCCGGCAGTTACGACCAACTGTCGTCGGCGAAGTTCATGGTGCTGGGAGCACTGATTCAAGACGAGGCAATTGATTGGGCTGACCATATTTTTAGGCAGCTTGTTCGAGAAGTCAACAAAGCCGAATGGCTTTCTGATGAAAAGAGATTCAGATCCAAGCTAGCATTTGGAACGCAGCTGAGTTGGATCCTTGAAAAGACAGGTGTGGCGAAGGGAAGTACTGACCCCTTCCACACCAACAAGAGACTTGGTCATCTGGACCAAGAAACTTTGAGGAAGTTAGGGAACAACAGAAGAGCAGCTCAGATGTTGAAAGAGCTGTCTGACTCAAGGACCTACCCCAGATACGATTTATCAGACGAGTCGGACAAGCCTGCAGATGACAACCCCCCTGCAGCCAAGTCGGACTCAGAGTCAGACAACACTCCCATAGCTGTCCGATTCAAGAGAAGGGGACCAGCCCCTGAAGAGCCATCCATCATGCAGTCATCTCGAGAACCCTCCCCCAAGAGGCCCAGGCGACTGCAGTTTAGTAAGGAGGAGCAGTCAGATCATCATGCCAGTCCTGCAGCCAGGTCACCTACTCACCTGGAAGACTACCGGCTGCTCCAGTAGCACTGAAACTCGGATCGTGGTCATCCTTACTCCAGCATACATTCCTGAGGAGGAAGAAGCAGGTTTAATCATCTCAATCCCTGAAGCCAATTACACATTTAACCTTCTGGACAACAATGTTTTCAACCTGTCTATTGAACAATTACAGCTTGTTAAACCACAAGCCTTAAAACACTCTTTTGTTAACATTTTTGAAGAGTGGAAGTTTTTCAAAACACTGTCATTTACGGAACTTCAGTCTTATATTGAAACCATTGGTTGGGAATATCCCCAAGCCACAGAGGAAGTACTGATTCTTTTTTGTAAAGAATCAGACATAGTTTTAATCCTCCAGGAGAATTGGTTCATGTCTCATTTTAAAACCAACATGGACCAATTCATCCATTCCATTATGTATAGTATTTTTGATGGTTCATTTGGAAAAGAAGATGAGGAGGAAGAAGAGAGAGAAATTAGAATTGAAGAAGTAAATGGAGAAGAAGATGAGGAAGTCATTGTCTTAGATGACGAAGAAGAGGAGCAGGAAGAGAAAAGAGAAGGAGAAAACAGTTTAGTTGAAAAACAATCTGAGGAAGTGGAGAAAACAGAGGAGTTAATTGTTGAGGAAGAAGAAGAAGGGGAAGAGGTAGAACAGGAAGATGATGAAGGAGAGAAGGATGATGATGAAGGTGAAAAGGATGATGAGAATGAAGGAGAAGATAAAAAGGATGAGAAAAAGGATGATGATAATAATGATTATGATGAGGATGATGATAATGATGAAGGAGGAGATCAAGGAGCTGAGAAAGAAAAGGAAAAAGATGAAGAAGAGGAGAAGGAAAAGGAGCCAGAGAAAGAGCCGGAAGTAGAGGCTGCAGACAGGGCTGGGGTGCCTGCCCGGTATACCAGCTTAGACGCCGAGTTGGCTGAGGACTCCAGATCAGGGACACCAGAAAAGACCCCATCTGGAGTACCAGCTGCAGATAGGAGCCTGCAGTCTAGTGGTTCATTTGCAGAAGGCTCAGGCGAGCACTCTCCACCATCGCAGATCTCACCTGTGATGATTGAGCTGATTCGTCAAATAGTGAAGGATACCATTGGAGAGCTGCTTGCATCTCAGGTCACTCCTGACCTCCAATCCATCAATGCCAAGATTGACACTTTGCTGCAGAGGGAAGTACCTCAACATCCTCCCCCTACGAACAACAGAATGCCATTTGGCATGTCCATTGGATGTGCGAGAATAGAAGCGTGATTGACTACGTTAGTTGATGCTGGCAAAAAGGGGGAAGATAGGCTACAGGGGGAAGGCAGTATTCAAGGAGAGATAAGGGAGGAGTTTAGATCGAAGAAGAGGCAGGATGCCCAGATGATCACAGCTGGGACATCCTCAGCTAAAAGGAAGGGAGGAGCAAAACCAGAAGAACAGGCTGATCAGCCTACAAGAAAGAAAAGGAGGACTAGAGGAGGATTTGAGCCTACTCTAGAGTGGGAAGGCAAGGAGTTGTGGTATGCTGAAGAATTTATACCATACGAAGCTATACCCATGTGGGGATCAGCGAAAAAGAAATTCATCAGAGACTACTACATCTGGGAAATACTCCAAGATGATAATCTCTCCCCTCAGCAGATCTTCATCAACTTTCAACTTCATGGAAGAAGCTCATCCACAACTCTGGGCTATTCTGAAGAAACATGCTGAGACATACAACGCTTATCCCATGATCCCTCAGTTCAGAGCCAAAGAACCTCCCACCTTGGAGAAAGGTAGTGCTTTAAATGAACTTGCTCTCTAGAGAAAAATCAAGAAGCCGTGTCTTGAGAATAAGTTTTCATCCCAAGAAGAGCAAGACTTTGCAGCTCTTGTTGTAAAGAGGAAGTATGGTCTTGCACCTATCAAGACAAGACCAATCGGAGCTAAACCGTTCAGGCCTGCCAAACAGCCTATTCGAAGAGGCAGAGGCAGATGACTTTTTCTTATTTTGTACTTGTAAATATTTATGTACTTGAAAATTCTCTTGTAAATTTCAGACATGTATGTGTAATCAAGTCAGAAAATTTTATAACAGTCTTTTGAATGACAATTTCCAGTTGTCTAAAAAATTAGACTGATTTTAGTTTGTGTCTTGCACTCAAGTGCAGACTTGTTCATTTGAATATTTTCCTTAAGTTTTGCCATCATCAAAATAGGGGGAATTTGTTAGGAATACTTGTTAGATTTTGATGATGTCATTATTATAAATTCAAATGTTTATTACTTGGCAAAAATGTAAGGAAGAACCAAATGAGTATCTTCCATAGGCCATATAATGTTAAGTATAAACTTGGCAAAATGTAAAAAAGAACCAAATGAGTATCTTCTATAGGCCAAAAATAGGTTAAGATAAAAAATCGGCAAGTACTAAAGATCAGCTGAATTCATCAGAGAGGTACAACCGAGTCAAAGTCAGAGTAGTTCTGGTTAACAAAAATCATCAGGGGTGTTTGACCAGACTGCAGTCAAGATACCTCAGACAAGTCATCTGATCAGACAAGTCCTAAACAGTGAACATCAGAGAGGTCCAGACTGCAGAGAAGTTAACTGCACATCAGCCTAGTCGAGATCAGCCAAGTACTCCAAAGTCCACGTCAGCATGCGTTGAAAAGTCAAATATTACGGAAAGTCACATGCAACGTGAAGAGACAAATTGGAGAGATTCCCGCAAAATATATGAATTAAATAATTCATCCAGACCCACCTTGAAGACTTTAATCGTATTATATTCAAAAAGTTCGGCGCATCACATGCAGAGTCTTCACAACGGTCGGAAGATAGATTAAAATATGGGAATCCAGCCTTGCAACATTCAGAAAAGAATAAACAAAGAAGTCTCCCTCCAACGGACTGATTTGTTACAGATTTGCAACGGCTATGAAGAAATGCTCAAGGATCAACACCTATATATATCCGAAGATTTGAAGTTGAGCATATACCGGTGCGAACATACCTTCAAGCGATCAAAGCATTCAAGCAATCTAAAAAGCGAAATACAGCATCGTGAAAAGAGCGGTTCTAAAAAGTTCATACTTGAAGAAGCTCTTAGTTGGAGAAGACAAAAACTCGTGTCTTAAAACCTGAGTTCGGGGTACTTCACTGGTTGAATTTCGAGACTGTAAAGGCATCCAAGGATCGAGGATCAAGAGGTGCAAGGCAGTCAAGTGTGTTACAACGGCACGGATTTCCACTGGTTGGAAGCTGTTGTAGTTTGGTTGAATCACTGTAATATTTATCACTGGTTGAAAATTATAGTGAATTCATCTACAACTAGTTTGGAGAAAAGTGGATTAGTAGAGGATTACCCCACCTCTGAGACCACTATAATTGCCTGCGTACTTTACTGTTTTATAGCATCATACTTTAACTGCTGCATTCATTGTTAAGTGTTTGATGGTTGTTACGTATTCGTCATCGGTGACTTCAAGCGTATTAAGAACAAACAACTCCAAGTCATTTGTTTATCTATCAGCTGAAGAAACTCACTCTTTGAGAAAAAGAGTTAAGAGTTTAAACAAGTCTATTCACCCCCTCGAGACTTATTCCTGGACGACTTGTGACCTACAAATACTTCTCATACCTTTGAAAATATGTTGAATGAATTTAATAACATTCAAAAGGCCCATGAGATATTGAAAAGAGAAAACATACAGATCCAAATTTCTAACCTAGAGCTGAATGAAGAAAACGACTTGCTGAAGGATAATTACGAAAATATGTCTGTCGACTGCGAAAACAGCAAAGTCAATTTAGAAAAACTCATGGAGAGCAATCATCAACTTGCTCACGATATAAATGAGACTAAGTATCATCTTGAAAGCAAGACAAATGATTTGGCTCTACTCGAAGCCAAAGTAAAATCTCTCGAGAAACATGAAGGAGAATTAGAGACAATCTTGAATTCTTTCGTGAAATCCTCTAATAGAATGGAAGAGATCCTAAGCACTGGGCAACATGCTCATGATAAATGTGGCTTAGGGTACAACTCGTTCTCCAACAAAGAAAAATCTAGTACGGTATTCGTCAGGAGTGAGGAATCCATTCCTATATCGAAAGAAGTTCCGAGTCCTATGAAGGAACCAGTTGCACTGCGAACAGCAAAGGCCGCCATTCCGCCACCACAGTCATATTCCAGACAGCGGAATCACCGGCCATTCAGACCTGTAAGGAGTATTCAACAGGATGCTCCCCGAGCATATCAACAGCGCCAACAGCCGTTCAGAAAGAAGGCTGTATCTAAATATCAAAGGCCCGCACGATAGTACTTTCAGTACAACGCGCCTAGATATTGGATACAAGAGCCCCATTATCCATCAAGAAAACAGGTCGCAGTATCAACAACAGATTTGGGAATCCAACTGGAGACCCAGGAGGCAATCTGTAAGATCTATGAAAATGGCTCCACCTACGAAATGACAATCGTACTGGAATAACAACTACAATTCTCGATTTTTCATGCATTATAATTATCATGATTACAACGACTATGTGCCTGCCCCACGTAGATATTGAAATAATGGACCAAAAGTAGCCTACAACAAACAAATGGTTGTCCGGCAAATTTGTGTACCGAAAGGCACTATCACACCAGGACCCAAATTTACTTGATTTCTATTGGAATATTTATTCCACATGTTAATGAGTTGTGTTTTGATGATTAAGCTGCTAAACAAAACAAAACAACATAAAGGCGAAGCAAAACGACGAAGCAGACGAAGAAGCAAAAAGTTGCAATCTGGACTGCATTAGCGCACGCAAGTCATCACACGTTAGCGCACGCTAACGGGAAGTCATCTGCATGTCAGCTGAGTTTGAAGTAACCTAAAGTGAAGTTAGCTGATAAGGTAGCGCACGCTACACATAGTCTTTAACGCACGCTATCGAAGGATTGTTACCATTGTGAGGATATTCAAACACAGAATGATGTATGCAATAAAGTCAGTATTAGCGCACACAAGGAATGATATTTAGCGCACGCTAAATATCAGTTTGAATTATAGTCAATCAGAACGTTGGGAAAAGCAGGTCAAAGTCAGCATATCAAACGGATACTTTGACAAATGAAGGCAACAGATATATTGCTTAGCGCATGCTATATTGTATTATTAACGCACGCTAAAGCAAGAGTATAACGTACGTAAGGAAGAAGTCATAACATACGTAAGAGGAGAAACGAAGCTACTGGACTGAAACTGGGAACAGTCTAGCGCACGCTACAGGCACGCTACAGGCACGCTAATAAGTTTAGCGCACGCTATTAAGAAAGGTCTAACGCACGCTAATAACAACTGGCAGTAACGGCTAGTTTGATGATGAAGGCTATAAATACCACATCCTTGGTATTATTCCATACAACAACTCCAAGCAATCAAGACATTGATCTTATAAATCCTTGTGTGATTTATTTTCCACAATTTATTTACGCTTCCGCATAAACGGCGCAAATATCCGATTTTATACCAACAATTGGTATCAGAGCTGTACTCCAATACACGGCTTAACATCCGAGGAGAAAAAGATCCAATGGCATTTCAAATGGCTCCAGTCGAAGGCCTTGCTCTCAATCGACCACCATTTTTTGACGGATCGAATTTCATGACTTGGAAAAAGAAAATATCTATTTTCATCCGAGCTTACGATATCGAATTATGGAAGGTGATATGCCTTGGTCCCAAAATTCCGACGAATTCAAACGGAACTCTCAAAACCTTTGAAGAGTATGATGATGCGGATTGGAAAAACGACCATTATAATTGCAAAGCCACGCAATTATTATACTATGCTTTAAATCCAAAAGAACACAACCGGATATCATCGTGTGATAGTGCCAAAGAAATCTGGAAAATGCTTGAGGTAACACACGAAGGTACGTCTCAAGTCAAAGAGACGAAGATAAACATGCTCCTTCACGATTATGAACTATTCCAAATGAAGGACGATGAATCCATCTCGATTATGCTCGATCAATTTTCGGTCATCACTAATGGATTAGCATGTTTCGGAAAACCACTTTCGAGTAGTGAGAAAGTAAAGAAAATTCTCCGATCACTACCTCGAGAATGGGACGTTACGGTTACGACAATAATGGAATCTAAAGATTTAAATAATCTTGATTTTAGTGCTCTCGTTGGTTCTCTTATCAACTACGAGATTGTTGTAAAATCTCGGAATGCCAAACCGAAACCGAAGGAAAGATCGATAGCTATGAAGGCTAAGATATCGAGAAAAAAACAAGAAATCCCAGTGGACGAAAGCGATGAAGAATCGGCATATTATGCCAAGAATATTAATAAGTTCCAACACTTATTAAACCGTAGGAAGAAGGACATCCAAGCGGGCGAATCTAAGAAATTCGACAACACCTGTCGATTATGTGGTAAACCATGCCACTTTGCTAAGAACTGTCGAGTGAAGCAAAAGGAAGTCTTAGTTGAAACATGGAGTGATGAAGATCCTGATGATGATTTCATGAATCAAAATAATCTCTCACTCATGGCCCGAAGTTCATTCGACGATAGCGACGTCGAAAGCCAAGTAAGTAATTCTTACGACGAACTTTTTGAAGCATTCGAGTTATTACATACCGATTATCAAAATGCTTTAAAAGAAATTAAATCCCTTCAAACTAAATATAAATCTTTGGAAAATAAAAATTCCAAAATTCTAGAAAAGGGAAAATTTGTCGAGATCGATCATTCAAAATGCATTGAAAATGAGAATATTTTAAAGAATAATCTTTTAAAAGTTCAAGATGAACTTAAATTTTTGGCGAAGAAGTTCTCGTGCGGCAGCGATAAATTTGAACAAATGTTATGTGTTCAAAAATATACTTTAAATAAAGAGGGGTTAGGATTCAAACCGCGTTCTAAAAATGAATCTGTAAATTTTAATATACTCCGATGCGAAAAATGTTTAAAAATTGGGCATCATATTTCAAATTTCAAAAGCCCAAGACGGACGATAAAAACAAAGAAAATTTGGATTCCCAAAGGAACGTTTATTCCTAATATCGTCTATGTCTCAAAACAAAAACCAACTATAGGTTCGATCCCCAAAAATTAATTTTTAACAATTGATATTTTACAAGGGGGAGATAATACTTTCAGGGGGAGTTTATACCCTTATTAATGCATACTCATTAATTGGTTTCATGCATATTTATATTTCATTGGTATCCTCTATTTTTTTCATTTTTTGCTGAATACAAAAAGGGGGAGAAAAAGTTGAATCGGATAAAAGGGTCATGAAAGATATGACGAGAAAAATAAAAAGTAAAAAGGAGGAGAAATAATAAAAATCGAAAAGGAGAAGAAAACATACAAAAAGGGGGAGCAACGACGGAGTTGAAAAATCAAGGAGAAGTCGAAAAAGAAAGGATTGGTGAAACTAACGAAACGATCAAAGTCGAAAACTTTGAAACGTATATATATATATATATATATATATATATATATTTATAGGTTTTATCCAATTCAAGAGTTGTTTTGTAATCATCAAAAATGGGAGATTGTTGGAATATTTATTCCACATGTTAAAGAGTTGTGTTTTGATGATTAAGTTGCTAAACAAAGCAAAACAACATAAAGGCGAAGCAAAATGACGAAGCAGACGAAGAAGCAAAAAGTTGCAATCTGGACTGCATTAGTGCACGCAAGTCATCACACGTTAGCGCGCGCTAACGGGAAGTCATCTGCATGTCAGCCGAGTTCGAAGTACCCTAAAGTGAAGTTAGATGATGAGGTAGCGCACACTACACATAGTCTTTAACGCACGCTATCGAAGGATTGTTACCATTGTGAAGATATTCAAATACAGAATGATGTATACAATGAAGTCAGTATTAGCGTATGCAAGGAATGATATTTAGCGCACGCTAAATATCAGTTTGAATTCTAGTCAATCAGAACGTTGGCAAAAGCAGTTCAAAGTCAGCATATCAAACGGATACTTTGACAAATGAAGGCAGCGGATATATTGCTTAGCGCATGCTATATTGTATTATTAACGCACGCTAAAGCAAGAGTATAACGTACGTAAGGAATAAGTCATAACGTACGTAAGAGGAGAAACGAAGGTACTGGACTGAAACTGGGAACAGTCTAGCGCACGCTACGCACACGCTACGCGCACGCTACAAGCACGTTAATAAGTTTAGCGCACGCTATTAAGAAAGGTCTAGCGCACGCTAATAACAACTGGCAGTAACGACTAGTTTGATGATGAAGGCTATAAATACCACATCCTTGGTATTATTCCATACAACAACTCCAAGCAATCCAGACATTGATCTTATAAATCCTTGTGTGATTTATTTTCCGTAATTTATTTACGCTTCCGCACAAATGGCGCAAATATCCGATTTTATACCAACAATTTCTATGTTTCAACAAGAATTGGGAACGCCACAGCTAGACTCCATGTAAGTTCTTATGCTTTTACTCATTAATTGAGGGGAAATGCTGTAAGACCCAAGAATACAGTATCTCCCATTAATTAATTGTACACTCAAAACAGTCAAGACAGCACTGTAGGACAAAGAAGGCATGAAACCTTCCTACAACTGACGTGTGCATTAATTAAGGGGGAATACAGTACGACCCATGAATAAAGTGTTAATCCTAACATTTATGTAAGAATTGAATCCTGTATGTACCTTTTAAGGGGGAACGCTGTATTATTCGCGGATACAGTACTTACACTACAGGACATCAATTATGCTTGATAGTTTTATTGTATTGTGTATTGCAAACAGTTTTAAGTCCACATGCCCTGTTTTTATATTCAAACTGTGTTTTTAAATGCTTTGCACGACATTTGGACTTCTCTATCTCGAACGACGCGAATTTTAACTCATTCAATTTTTATTGCTGCAATCCAACTAGTTTAAGTATCAAACTGTAAGAACTTGTCTGCGAATAGTTCATAGGTTCAGTTGTACTCAACTAGATCATACTGTAAGATTGTGCATGCGCGCCAATCATAAGTTTAAGATGTAATACACTTCCCTATTAGATGCTATCATTTTAGAACTTTCCTGCGAGCAGTTCACATGTCTTTTAGACTAAGTGCTGAAGACCAGTTCATTCGAACAGAAGATCAAGAAGTCTGCTCTTGACATTATCAAAAAAAAGGGAAACTATTGGGAAAATCAAATCCTGTATCGAAGTCTTCTCAAATTAGGCATCAAAGTTTTGGCATGATCAAGAAGTTTTGGAAATTATTAAAAAGGGGGAAATTGTTGGGAAAAACAATGTTGTTTTGATAATTACCAAACAACAAATTTTGATACAGCAAGCTAGCTTACAGCAAGATGATAAATGCCCAGCATACAACAAGCCGCTATATCGAAAAGTCCGATCAAAATTGTCAATCCTGTATCGAAGACCTTCTCATAGCGCCAGCATACAGCGAGCTCTCGCGCTACCAAGATACAACAACAAAGTCTAAATCAACGCCAAGTATGGAAGCTATCCGAATACAGCATCTTTCCATTCAGCATCAGACTACTCCAATATGCCTACAGCATAATTGGATACAGCATTCACATCGAAACAGGACTGAAGCCCATTTGGAAAGGAATCTTTGGTATTCACTAAAGTCAAATCTCGTTCGATAAAGAAGTATTTACATACTGAAAGGATAAAATATTTAAATACTAAAGCCGACAGAGATCTTCAAATCCCGCAATATCCGGATCTCAGTCTATTCAAGTCAACTATCAAGTTGTCATAGAATCTTGCTCAACGGACATATCTCAACAGATATATCCAAGAAGGCTATATATATCCCCAGAGTTTGAAGATCAAAGTAATCAACGCAACACAAACAAGAGATACAAGCTTACAAGCGATATTCAAACCATCGAAAGACTGAATATTCATTATCATCAGATCAAGCTTACAAGAGCAAGTATATTTCTTTCTAGCATCAATCCATATCTGAGAAAGAAGAAATATACTCAGTCATCAAGAACAGCCATCATCAGCTCAAGAGCTTCATATTTAAGCTGCTGCTCTTACCTGGTTACCTACCTTTACCTTTGTGTAAAAACTGAGCTCTGTGTGAACTCAACAAGTTATTCTGACCTGTATGGGACGAATAAGGATGAAGCTTTGAAACTGTGTGAAGAAGCAAGTCAAGAGGAAGCTTTAACCAATCTGTGTGAACGGTTGAAAGCGACAGTCTTTGTATCTATCTGTACAAGGATAGGTTTGATTATAAATACATAGTTGTTTACGCAGTATTTATAATAAACTTTTTACTCCTGTGTGGAGGACCAGTGGACATAGAGGGGTTTACCTCGAACCATTTAAATACTGTGTTATTTACCTTTCACCGTTATTGTTTTCATAAACTGTGATTTATATAAGTATACACTGCAAAACCCTGTACGCACCAAGCTAACAAGAGAATAGACCGAGCTGCTGTATCGACAACAACTTGCTATTTTAAGACTTTCGCTACGCACTCAGATTAGAAAATCATACAGCCTGTTGCTTAAACATTTCTTAAGCTGTATCCTGTATACTTAAAGTGGACAAACATTGTCGGATCTCGAGACAATGTCGAGGAGCTTCATGAATGCCCCAATTGTTGATTGCCTCAATTCTTTGATTGATTTTTTGCTGAATGATTCGAGCACACACCGTATATCCTTCACTATGTTCTCACCACCGGTTAGCATGATCCGCTGGGGTTCGTATGCCAGATTCTTTCGTTTAAAAACCCATTTGTTCTACAATAAACAGACAATAAAACCAAATCAATAATTCAGAACATGTAACCCATGTTACGAAATCACAAACAACATTACGAAATGATAATTTCGTAACAGGTGTTATAACACATATAAAAGGTATACAACTCACACATGTTTAGGAAATTATAAGCCGTAACATCAGAATTTACAGTGTAACTAAATCTCACAAAGAAACACAACAAACATCACATGACGATACAAAGTTCATGATACTTCGTAACATGTATAGCAAATATTCAATACGAAATTATCAAATCGGCACAAAAGTGTTACGAAATTCAAATTTCGTAACTTAACATAAACTTCTCACATTGCAGAGTCTGTTATGTATTGATAAATTCGTAACACCAGCTATTCGTAACAACAGATTTTACAGTCTTACTAAATCGCACAAAGAAACAAAACAAGCATCACATGACATTACGAACTACAAAAATTAGTAACATGTAAACCAAAACTCCAATATGAAAAATTTCAAATCGGTACAGATGTGTTACAAAGATATAAAATCATAACAAAATATTCAATACGAAATTTTATTTCGTAACATGGGTAACAGATCTCAGAAAAACTTAGGCGACAATAACAAGATTTAACCACAAATCGTATCAATTCACCAGTTTACTATATGAAATTAGTGCATTAAGTTAAGAAATTTGTATCAAGCCCGGGATATTAAAAATTCAAAACTTTACCAAGCATTTCTCGTACGGGAGGGGTCGACGAGGTTGTTCGGATGCAGATTCTTCTTCCTCATTGTCTTCTCCGTCGTCTGTCGCTTCACTTTCTTCACTCGTTTCACTGTTTTCTTCCTCTACTATCTTCTTCCCTTTTTTCTTCTCTTCCCTTTTCTTCTTCATTGCGGGATCGAATTCTATTCTTTTCTCTTCCTTCCTCTTATGCTTTCGTTGTCTGATAGCATCGGCGCTTGAATCCGACTCGGCGGCGTCAGCGGCTTCAGAGGCGGCGGCTTCGTGTTGTTGGTCGCCGGAATCAGCGGGGCGTGGTTCGTCTTCTCCGTGGGGTTGCTCCTCATGGTCGCTGTTGGAAGCCATGCAGCAGAGTAGACGGAGATGGCGGTGGAGCATTATGGAGCGGCGTACAATGAGTAGAAGGAGCGGCGGGAGAGTTATTAGGTTTCAGCGGGTTAGAGAGAGAGAATTTTGAGAGAGAGAGAGAGAGAGAGAAAGTGACATAAATGGGTTATTTGACAATAGAGAAATGATAGGGACACACCTTCCCAACCACACCCCATACACATCCGTGCTTTATGGGGTTGTACCGTATGCTTTACATATAAAATAATCATAATAATATTATAATAAATTTTATCTGTAAAGCATACACTACAACTCCATAAAGCACAGGTATGTATGGAGTGTGGTTGGGGAGGTGTGTGCCTATCATTCCTCTTGACAATATTAATGAATTAGCCGTCGAATTACTCTTGATAAATGAAAAAAAAACCTTCCACCCTTTAGTAAGGGCAAAATGGTCCACAATTCATGAAATTGGCTAGAATTTGACAATATTAAGTTGCATGACATAATTTGCGTTGTAAGGGATCTATATTGCTACATTCCCACTCCGCTCTAAATATATGTATCACTACCACCTAAGGTGAACTAAAAACACAACCAAATAGATATTATTGACAATTGTCGATATAAATCATACAAAAAAATTAAAAATTATTTAAAAATTCACCGTTCAAAATGTTAGATGTGGTTATGGAAATTTGACTATGATTGTGAAGTCTTTATCGTCTTTTACCACGCGAACTATCATCGAGTTGATGTATATTTATAAATAAATTTTCAGACCCTTCCTGTTACATATTTCTAGATGTGGTTATAGAAAATGAAAAACACTGCAT
Organism: Orobanche coerulescens; assembly: GCA_033398695.1. Taxonomy (NCBI): domain Eukaryota; kingdom Viridiplantae; phylum Streptophyta; class Magnoliopsida; order Lamiales; family Orobanchaceae; genus Orobanche; species Orobanche coerulescens. The sequence continues at coordinate 169,783,356 of CM065805.1, forward strand.
TCATATTTCTAGGAATTTTTCTAAGCACCAAGCCTACAGAACTACACACCCTTCTGTTACGACAATATTTAAACACTTCCACAACATACTAATGTTAAAAATATTGGGTACCATTTATTCACTCGTTCCTTGAGTATATTTTGATCAACGGATGTTTAATTAAGTTTCTATAAATAATACTATAAAACTACGGAAAAAATCAAGTTTTATCACAATCATATATAATTTATTACCAAAAATCAATATATTGCCCTTTTTAAGAAAAAAATATTTAGTTTTGTTTTTTTACACAATCCCGTAGAAAGCATGTTTTTAAAAAAGTAGTAAATGATTTCAGTTGAAAGCGTTGTGTTAAATTTTATTTTCAAAGTACATTAAAAGTTATACAATAAATTGACTAAAAATAAAAATGGCTCCATCTGTATAGCATGTACTCGTCTTGGCTAATTCAGCGTAGTATCTAATGGTTTGATTAGATTCATGAATTTATTTTTATTATTCGTGGTATACTAATGTTATTTTCATGACTTAGGGGATGCTTGGTAAAATAAGAAGGAATAGAAAGGGAATGGGAAAGGAAATGTAAAGGAATGATACTCATACCACTCAAATTGTTGGGGTATGGGGGATTCCTCATTTTGGGGGAATTAGAATCATAGTAGTGTAATTCCAAGCACATACTATGACTTTGATTCCCATACCTTACTCCCCAAACCCCTCAACCAAGCACTCCCTTAATATTTCAGGAAGTAGTGTATAACATGGATTCGGAAAAATGAAAATATACTTGGTCTGAACCAAACCAAGCCTATAGGACTATGAGAATATGAAAAATTCCTAGAAATTCCTAGTTAAACATTAGTGTTTAACTGAACCACTATGAATGCAGTATGATGACAAATATGAGAGTTGTGCGAAAGCAGTAAGACAATATTTTTAGAATGGATCCAAGCAATGTCTTCTACGTTCACTGGCTCCACATGTGAGATATTTACTAGAAATAATTTAGTTCACAACATGAAACTAAGAAAACTCACAAATTGTATCGTTTAAACTTATTAATACATTTAGTTTATACAGATACATTGTTCACACAGATTACAGTAAGGCTGGACTTAAATCGTCTTCTTCGTTCCACATAGGTTGCAAGTTGGATTCCTTCTAAGCACCTTTGACCCACACAGGTTGGAAGCTTACTCGCTTTATCAATCTACGCAGGATTGATTTTCTGAACTGAGCTAGGATAGAATCGAATCCGAACAACTATTGTAGTCTTTCGAGTGACCGGCTGTAGTGTGTTGCTTTCAAGAGGACTTTTTTGGTTGTATGATATTAGTTGTAGATTCACAAAAAGCTTTCATAAGTCCGTACATTGTAAGTTAGCAAAGTTGCTTGCGCAAGTTCTTTTAATGGCTATATATACTACTGAATTAGAACCGTTCATTAATATTACTATTACTGGCAGATGAGATGTTGATAGCTCCCGACTGGCGGCTTCTGAATTCGAAATAAAGTAATTCTTCTTATCCCAGCACTTTAGTCATCAATAAATGCTTTTGTACACCTCGAGTTTGTGGTGTAATTAATGCAGTCTACATCTGCATTAAATGCGTTCAAGCTATGAATATTTTAGGAACATTTAATTTCCTTAGTCACAACAGTAACAACTTGTGGAAATCAAACTGTAGAAGTATTTACACTTCCTTATATGGAGCCGACATCTATGTTGTGGCTTTCGATCGCTATATGATGCTGCTGAGGTTCTATTAATAAACCAGATTCGGTCCTGACCAACTCTGTTTAATCATCCCAACACAATAACGATCTACATTTTCTTCCATATAGAGCCTCGAGTGGTGCCATTTCAATTGAAGCATGCCAACTATTATTGTATGTGAACCCGAATAATGGCAGATGTGACTCACAGTCTGTAATACTCGTACTTTATATTGACTGTTTCACCTTGCTGTTCTTCCTATTTTTGTCGCTCTGTAAACTCTTTGTGATGTTGTCGATATTGTTATAGAGTTTTGTACCTTGTTTGGATCATGATCGTGTTGTTTAGACCTTTCGGCAGTGTTCTGGGTCAGAGAGATAATGTACGCTAGGTTTCGGCTAGCGCACGCTATATGTGTCGTGTAGCGCATGCTAGCTATCATAGCAGCGCACGCTAAGACTCGAGCAGGGCAGAGGACAGTAGGTTCTGGACTCGAAATGCCTAGACACCAACTCCCAAGTAGTGCACGCTAACTATCGGCTAGCGCATGCTAAAGGAAGGCGATTAGCACACACAACGGTATACTTAACGAACGCTAATGAGGCTGGCAGATGCCACTGGACTACCCGGTGACCCTGCTAGCGCACGATAATATTGAGGCGTAGCGTGCGCTAGACTGGGCACAGTATATATTAGACAGTTGACTTCCGATCGTTATTATTTTCATCCTTCTCAAATTTCCGATTGGGAGCAGTGAGATTTGGGCGATTCAAGGAGTTTGGAAGCGATCCTTCTTCAGATATCAACATCCTTGGTTGGAGAACGAAGATTTCACAACATCTAATCCGTTCTATCTTCCAAATTAAGGTAAGAATGCTTAGAACCCTAATTTTGGGAAATTTAGGGATTTTTCTTAGATTCGTCCGATTTATCGGTTGTGGAGCTTGAGAACCTTGAGATTATGATTTATCTACCCCGTATCCATGTTTCCCCTATGATTTTACGGATTGGTTTGTGCCGTGTTCGAACTTGTGAGGTTTTGGGTGATTTTCCAACCCCTAGATGTCTATTCTCGTAGTTTCGTGAATCGTAGGCGGGTTTCGGGAGTTTCTTCGTGAGTTATGAGTATGGATTATTGATTATCATATCCCTTGCGAATCGCTTAGGTACCGGAAGCGCGTTCTTGGACCTACCGAACTCATACTCTTTTCCGTTCGTTTTCTCGATGTCTCAAAGGCAAGTATATATTTATGATTGTACGTTCTCGACTTTGAAAGTAAGATATATGAATGGCATGATTATTTATATCCACTCTGGGATGGGCCACGGGTCCTCTGAGGGTTTCGTAGCCTCTGGTGCGATTCCACGGACAATATGAGTTAACCACTCTGGGATGGACCGACGGGTCCTCTGAGGTTTCCGTAGCCTCTGGTGTGGTTCCACGGTTGTTCATGTATATATTGATGTGATGCCATGAGATTTAGTTATTCCGAAATACTAGTCTTGAAATGATGAATTGACGGTTACCTTTACTTTATTGTCGAGGAGTATTGTATTTCATATTTGATATACTTGCACTAGCTATTCGACGGCTAACCCCTTTATGGGGGAAATACTTTTTATGTATTTCAGGTTCCAGGAGAGCGGACAGGCACGTATCGGGTCGGCATGAAGATGATGGGCAAGCGTGATACTGTATTTTATCTCCGGTTATATTTTGTGTTCCTTCATTCCGTGTTGTTGTACTGGGATGGTTGTTGAATACTCGAGTATTGCTTTTCAGTTTCTTAATGTTCTGGCCTGCGTTGCCGAGGTATTGATTCGTGTTGTGATGTATTTGGATATTTTGGATATGGTTTGAATACCATTTGTATCGTCCTTCATTTCATTTTATTAAGACCTTCTCGGTCAAGTTTTATGATTCCGCTTATGATTAGCCTTGTGGGTCCCACGGAGGGGCTCACGGCGCTGTAATATATCCTGAATAACTTGAGGGTGTTACATAATATGGTATCAGAGCTTAGGTCTATGGATACCTAAGCTGTCGGTCTTTTAGGTCGATTGAGTCATCGGTTGTCTACAGTATCACTACTTTTCCATCATCATAGTGCGACCGGTACTTGTAAGACCTCTTACTCTTCTGGTGTTTCCTTAATAGTTTTGCTTCTATTTTGGTATTTTTGAGAACCGGTCACTTTGATGACGTGCAATTGAATTGTACTTACGTGCCTTGTGTGTTCTTCAGTTTGTCAGCTGGTAGGGGACGAGGTCGTGGTCGTGGCCGTGGACGTGGACGAGGACGTGGCGCGGCCGTTTCCCTTAGTTCTGTTTCGGGATCGACCAACCCCATCCTATCTAACTCGGTGCATCCTGACACCGAAAGTCAGCACGATCAGTCGACTAGCCAGGGGAACAGCGTGGATGTTGGAGTTGCGAACGTACTCCAACAATTGGCTAACCAGATGACCATTTTGGCCCAAGTCGTTCAGTTGAACAATCCGAACCCAACAACGGATGTCTTGCTTCAAAATGTAATCTGTATGCACCATCCATAGTTTGGAGGTGCCACAGACCCGTTAGGATGGGAGGATTGGCTAGCGGAGTTGGAGAAAATTTTCGAAGCGGTTGATTGTCCTGAAGCGAGGAAAGTACCAATTGCTCAGTATTTCCTCACCAAGGAGGCCGCTACGTGGTGGAAAGTTATCAAGCCACAGGATCATGTTGCTATGTGGGAAGAGTTTAAAGAGCGTTTGAAGGCCGAGTTTTGTCCTTGGCCAGTGCAAGAAGGCCGAATTTGAGCCTTTTTCGAGGCTAAGTCGCAGAATATTCCCAATTCGCAGGCAATCATGGAGTACAACCAACAATTGATCCACGTGAAGGATCAAGTGCGAAACGAGCGTGATAAGATCCGTTACTTTGATATGCGGATGAATATGGACTTACGACGGTATATGGCCGGATTTGCTTGCACCACGTTGAAGGAATATCAGGACAGAGCTTTGGCCCATGACATGCTAAGCCCCGACAATGATACCAATGAAGAACCAAAGAAGCAGAAGATCGCGGGAAATTTTTCGGGTTCTAAAAGTGACAATTTCCAGAGGCCTCAGACGACTAATCGTTCCGCCGGACAGTCGTCACATTCTGCTAAAGTAAAGAGGAGTTTCCGTTTTGCTCCGGGTACCTCAGCTCGCCCGATGACTTGCTATTATTGTGGTCGTCCAGGCCACGTCAATTTGGAATGCAATTTCCCACCTTTAAAGTGCCATACTTGCGGACAGATGGGGCATAGAGCGGCTTATTGTTCCGAACCAAATCAGACTCTAGACACTCGGGCTTATGCCCCAGCGCCATTAGATCAAGGCATGAATCAGCGACAATCTTTTGGTTAGTCTCAACAGAATTACAACAGAGGCCGGCGACGAGGCCAGAACACTAAAGGGGGAAACTCTAGCGTTGGTTCGGTACAACCACGAATTTATGAGATGCGTCGGACAGATGAACCCAACGCGGCGGTGGCTTCAGGTACCATTCATATTTTATCGCATCCAGTCCGTGTACTTCTTGATATGGGTGCTACACATTCTTTCATTTCCTTGGAGTGTGTACGCCGTTTGAATATAACTTGTATGGCTGCTTGCGATCCCTTCATTGTGAAACTACCTAGCGGGGATAGAATGTGGGAAACCGAGAGATTAGAGATTTTTCGATGAATATAGCCGGTATAGATTGGTTATCGAATTTGATTGTAGTTGATATGGAATGCGAGGATGTGATCCTCAGCGAGGATTGGCTTGATAGTCACCAAGCGATTATGAATGACCGTACTAAGGTTATCACCATGATGACTAAAGACGGATCCGAGTACTCATTTTTGGGACGTAAGTCAGGCCAATCTAAGTTGCTTATCAGCGCCATGAAGACCGTAAAACTTTTGAATAAAGGTTGCACGGGCTATTGGTGTTATGCTTTGAAGACGAAAGGGAACGAAGTTGATTTCTCTTCGATTCTGGTGGTTAATGAGTATTCCGACGTTTTCCGGACGACCTCCCGGGATTACTGCCAGATCGAGAGATAGAATTTATTGTGGATTTTGAGCCTGATGCGGCTCCGATTTCTAAGGCACCTTATCGGATGGCACCTTCCGAGATGCAGGAATTAAAGAATTAGCTGGGAGAATTATTGGAGAAAGGGCACATCAGACCGAGCGCTTCGCCTTGGGGCACGCCTATTCTTTTTGTGAGAAAGAAGGATGGTTCACTACGTCTATGCATCGGCTACCGTGAGCTGAACAAAGTGACCATCAAGAACAAGTATCCTTTGCCTCGAATAGATGATTTATCTGATCAGTTGCAGGGGGCTACAGTTTTCTCGAAAATTGATTTGAGATTAGGGTACTATCAGCTCAGAGTGAGAGAGTCCGACGTTCCGAAGATTGCATTTCGGATGAGATATGGAAATTATGAATTTGTAGTCATGCCTTTTGGATTGACTAATGCACCGGCAGTATTCATGTAGTTAATGAACAAGATATTCATCGAGTACCTCGATAGTTGTGTAGTCGTATTTATTGATGACATTTTGATCTATTCTCGAGATGAGGAGGAACATGCCCGACATTTGCGTTTGGTACTAGATATTTTGAGAACCGAGCACCTCTATGCAAAATTCTCGAAATGTGAGTTCTGGTTGGAAGAAGTTATATTTCTCGGCCATGTGATCTCAGCCGAAGGGGTTCGTGTAGACCCGCTGAAGATTGAGGCAGTGCTAGATTGGGTACCGCCTAAAAATGTTAAGGAAATTCGTAGCTTTCTGGGCCTTGCTGGGTATTATCGTCGGTTTGTCGAGGGGTTTTCGAAACTCACCCGACCACTTATGAAATTACTCCAGAAGATAGAAAAGTTTGTTTGGATGCCTGAGAGACAACAGAGCTTCGATGAGCTGAAGAAACGTTTGAATTCAGCGCCGATTCTAGATTTACCACATGGTAGTGAGGGATTTGTTGTTTATAGTGACGCTTCGGGTCAAGGTCTTGGTTGTGTACTTATGCAGCACGATAAGACGATAGCTTTTACGTCACGACAACTACAGCCATATGAGATGAACTATCCTACTCACGATTTGGAGTTGGCCGCAATTGTCTTCGCACTCAAGATTTGGCGACACTATTTGTATGGTTCTCCGTGTCGGATTTATACCGATCACAATAGCATGAAGTATATTTTTAGTCAGAAAGAGCTGAATATGAGACAGAGACGTTGGTTAGAATTGATAAAGGATTACGATTTGAAGATTCTTTACCACCCAGGAAAAGCCAATGTCATGGCGGATGCTTTGAGCCGCAAATCGGCATCGCTTCAAATGCTCGAGATTCTTACATCTCAGACGAAGATTCGTCAGGATTTAATCGAGCTTGGAATAGAAGTTTGGCTTCAACGAGTACAAAGACAATTGTGCACTCTCGAAATTACTTCATCCTTGGTTGACGACATCAAAGGGAAACAGTGGAGTGACCCGATGATCTCTCAACTAAAGGAAGATCTAATTAAAGGAAAAGCCTCTGGCTTTATGGTTCACGAGGATAGTATTATGAGATTCCAGGGCAGGCTTTGTGTTCCGAATGATCTAGAGTTGAGGTAGAGAATTCTCCGAGAAGCCCATGCTACACCTTACTCAATCCACCCCAGAATGAGTAAGATGTACAAAGATTTGAAGTGAAATTTTTGGTGGAATAACATGAAGAAAGATGTCACAGAATTTGTACTACGGTGCTTGACGTGTCAGCAAGTCAAGATCGAACATCAACGACCGGCAGGGTTGTTGAAGTCGCTTCCCATTCCCGAGTGGAAGTGGGAAGACATCTCTATGGATTGTATTAGGGGTGAGCAGAAAAACCGATAAAAACCGATAATACCGAAAATACGGAAAAAACCAAAACCGAAAAACCGAACCAATAAGATATTGGTATGGTACGCTTCTTAAAATTTTGAAAACCGAATTATGCGGCTTGGTTTCGGTTTCAGATATGGATCCCAACTTTAAAAACCGAATCGAACCGATAAAACAAATGACTATTCTGCAGACTTTGTATTTTCTTTATGCAGGTTGTTATGAATTGATGGACTTGTTCTGAGGAGGAAATTCAAGACTTTTGTTTAATCTGATATTGGACTTTTTGAATCCTTAGTTATTATCATGTTATTGAAGTAGGTTTTATTTTTATTCAAGCTTTGAAGTGGATTAATTATGTCTAAATCCTTCTATTTGAACTTAAAATTGTCTGATTTAGCCCAAGTAGTTCAATTTTGGTCTGGCGCAAGCCCAACTTAAGTGGCCCATTTAATCAGCCCATTGACACCGAACCGCTACCGAACCGACACTGAAACCGATCACACCGAGCCGATTTAAAACCGAATCATTTCGGTACTCAAATGCTAGATGCCGATAAGATGCGGTTCGGTATCGGTTTTAGCTAGAAACCGTACCAAACTGAACCGAGCTCACCCCTAGATTTTATCACTGGCATGCCGAGAACTAGAGCCGGGATGAATATGATTTGGGTAATCATCAATCGGTTGACCAAGTCTGCACACTTCTTGGTAATTAAGGATATTTGGGGACCAGAGAGATTGGATTGAATTTTTATAGCTGAGATCGTGAGATTGCATGGTGCCCCCAGGACCATTGTTTCTGATCGAGATGGTCGTTTCGTATCGCATTTTTGGCAGGTTGTTCATCAGGCTTTGGGTACTGAATTGAGATTGAGCACGTACTTTCATCCGCAGTCAGACGGTCAGATGGAGAGGATGATTCAAACGTTGGAAGATATGTTGCGTGCTTGTGCCCTAGACTGGAGTAATGATTGGGAGCTTCATTTACCGTTGATCGAGTTTGCCTACAATAATAGTTGGCATGCATCGATCAAAATGGCACCATTCGAGGCACTTTATGGTAGGCGATGTAGGTCGCCATTATGTTCGGACGAGGCTTCAGAGCTAATCGGAACGGAGTCGGATATGTTGATGGAGACGAAGAAAAATATTTCTATTATTCGGGACCGGTTACTGACTGCCCAGAGCCGTCAGAAATCTTATGCTGATACTCGCCGTCGACCTTTGGAGTTTGAAGTGGGGGATCACGTTCTACTCAAGGTGTCGCCGACCAGAGGGGTTTTCCGCTTCGGGAAAAAGAGGAAACTTAGCCTGAGGTATATCGGACCTTTTGAGATTTTGGACAGGGTTGGAGATTTAGCTTATCGCTTGGCGTTGCCTTCAGCTTTGAGTCACATCCATAGTGTTTTTCATGTGTCTCACCTGAGAAATTACGTGCCGGATCCAAGTCATGTTATCGACTATAATGAGATTAACATAGCCGAGGATATTACCTTTCCAGAGAGACCTGTGAAGATCCTTGAATGTCGTGAGAAACAAATTCGTCATAAAACCATTTCGTTGGTTAAAGTGCAATGGTTGAGACATGGAGTCTAGGAGGCGACTTGGGAGACGGAAGAGAAGATGCGGTCGGATACCCCGAACTTTTTATTTCTTAAGTTTCAGGACAAAACTTCTTTTTAGAGGGGGAGGATGTAATACTCGTACTTTTTATTGACTGTTTATCCTTGCCGTTCTTCCTATTTTTGTCGCTCTGTAAACTCTTTGTGATGTTGTCAATATTGTTATAGAGTTTTGTACCTTGTTTGGATCATGATCGTGTTGTTTAGACCTTTCGGCAGTGTTCTGGGTCAGAGAGATAACGTACGCTAGGCTTCGGCTAGCGCACGCTAGCTATCATAGCAGCGCATGCTAAGACTTGAGCAGGGCAGAGGACAGTAGGTTCTGGACTCCAAATTCCTGGACACCAACTCCCAGGTAGTGCACGCTAACTATCGGCTAGCGCACGCAACGGTATACTTAACGCACGCTAACGAGGCTGGCAGATGCCACTGGAGTACCCGGTGACCCCGCTAGCGCATGCTAATATTGAGGCGTAGCGTGCGCTAGACTGGGCATAGTATATATTGGACAATTGACTTCCGATCGTCATTATTTTCATCCTTCTCATATTTACGATCGGGAGCAGCGAGATTTAGGTGATTCAAGGAGTTTGGAAGCGATCCTTCTTCAGATATCAACATCCTTGGTTGGAGAACGAAGATTTCACAACATTCAATCCGTTCTATCTTCCAAATTAAGGTAAGAATGCTTAGAACCCTAATTTTGGGAAATTTGGGGATTTTTCTTAGATTCGTCCGATTTTTCCATTGTGGAGCTTGAGAACCTTGAGATTATGATTTATCTACCCTGTATCCATGTTTCCCTTACGATTTTACGGATTGGTTTGTGCCGTGTTCGAACTTGTGAGGTTTTGGGTGATTTTCCAACCCCTAGATGTCTACTCTCGTAGTTTCGTGAATCGTAGGTGGGTTTCGGGAGTTTCTTCATGAGTTGTGAGTATGGATTATTGATTATCATATCCCTTGCGAATCGCTTAGGTACCGGAAGCGCGTTCTTGGACCTACCGAACTCATACTCTTTTCCGTTCGTTTTCTCGATGTCTCAAATGCAAGTATATATTTATGATTGTACTTTCTCGACTTTGAAAGTAAGATATACGAATGGCATGATTATTTATATCCACTCTGGGATGGGCCGACGGGTCCTCTGAGGGTTTCGTAGCCCCTGGTGTGATTCCACGGATAATATGAGTTAACCACTCTGGGATGTACCGATGGGTCCTCTGAGGGTTCCGTAGCCTCTGGTGTGGTTCCACGGTTGATCATGTATGTATTGATGTGATGCCATGAGATTTAGTTATTCTGGAATACTAGTCTTGAAATGATGAATTGATGGTTACCTTTACTTTATTGTCGAGGAGTATTGTATTTCATATTTGATATACTTGCACTAGCTATTCGACGGCTAACCACTTTATGGGGGAAATACTTTTTATGTATTTCAGGTTCCAGGAAAGCGGACAGGCACGTATATGGTCGGCATGAAGATGATGGGCAAGCTTGATACTGTGTCTTATCTCCGGTTATATTTTGTGTTCCTTCATTCCGTGTTGTTGTACTGGGATGGTTGTTGAATACTCAAGTATTGATTTTTAGTTTCTTGATATTCCGGCCTGCATTGCCGAGGTATTGGTTCGTGTTGTGATGTATTTGCATATTTTGGATATGGTTTGAATACATTTGTATCGTCCTTCATTTCATTTTATTAGGACCTTCTCGGTCAAGTTTTATGATTCCGCGTATGATTAGCCTTGTGGGTCCCACGGTGGGGCTCACGGCGCTGTAATATACCCTAAATAACTTGAGGGTGTTACACAGTCATCCTTCCAAATTAGTGTAATACCCGAGATCTTCGTTCCTATTTCGTTGAACTTTTCTTCAGTCGAGCGGTTTGTTGTCATCCACGTCTTTGGAATCATGTGATTGTACTGTGGTATGTTGGGTTTCGTAGCCTGCTCGTTGTTTTTAATCTTAGTATAATGCCCAGATAATTATTGTGTATTTTACCTGTATTCGAACTTGTAAAATTTGATTATGTGGTATTATTAATCAAAGTGTGGTTTCCCGTTTTCGTATTCTTGCGATTTTGAGTTTCCAACACATTCATGCATGCATGCATCTGCACGTCATAACGTACACTAGACTTTGAGCATAACGTACGCTAAGTCTTGAATATAATGTACGTTATAGTTGTATCGTAGCGTATGTAAGCTTCAGTCAGAGGTAGAGGGAGATTCGTCGATATTGCCCCGCGTGAACCTGGACGGCTTTTCAATAAAGCAGGTCAACGATGCTTAACGTACGTTCGGTATGGGTGTTAACGTGCGCTAGGTACATGGTTTTGGATAGCGTACATAAGAGAAGCCAGAATCGAGGCAGTGAGCTATCGTTGGACGTTAACGTACACTAAGGATTGAGAATAGCGTATGCTAAGGCTTTAACGTATGTAAGGCATTGCCGATAACGTACGTAATGTTTAAAGTTCTATTTATAGACCTCAACCTCCTTTTCATTTCCTCCTCACTCCTTATCCGATTTAGATGATCGTAGACCTTTGTGGATTGGTGTTCAAGCTTCCGGTGTTGAGTTCACCAAATATTTCGTTGTTCTTCTCCATATTGAGGTATGATGATCCTTCACCAACTAGATTACATGTTCTTGATGATGTTTTGAACCTGTTTTTGAGATTACCTAGTTCGTTATCATCATGATGAGTCGTATGCCATGTTTTAAGAGGAATAGATTCGGTTATACTTCGGTTCTCCTTCGTTGTTAAAAGTATTAATCGAACCTTGTTGGATAGAACCCTAGGATGTGGTGTCCTGAGTTGTTATGGTTTATGAGCATGATTCTAGTGAGTTTTCTGAGATTACTAAGATATTTCACTGAGGATAATTCGTGTTTCGATATAGGTGTTTGATTTAACGATTTTCTTCATATTCATGATTTAAATGAATCGGCTATATTGAGAGAATCAAAACCGAAACACCATTATATCGTTCCCTTTCGAAGTACGCTTGGTATGCTTGTTTCTTGAATCACACATTTGATATGAATTGTAAGATTAGCCGAACCATATATATTGGAAGTCGAAGTCAAGATTGAGGTTGGATTGTGGTGACATGTATATCCATGAATCCGTAGACGTCGACATTTCATCTTCGATATAGTCATTCGATTCTTATGAAGTATGTTATTGTTTCTGGATTAGCTTTCATCGAGTAGATAAACTGTGAACCGGCCTTACATTAATGTTACCTCGGATATAACTTAAGACGCTAGGTGTTCGTACGTTAACTTTGTGAAGTAAGTTGAACCCTTCGTTATTTCTTTTAAACAAGGTCCGAGCCTTGCAAGGTGATTGATCGAGGGAGGAGACCTTCGGGCGTATTGACGGTCGTTGAAGTATTTAGTTCTTGATGTTGGGAGTATGCCCTCGAATGCCATTCAGAGGATATTGAGTGAGGGCATTGTACTTGTTATTATATAAATCATTAATATAAGGCAATGAATGTTTCTTTATTTACTCGTAGTTACTGGCATTCCTAACTCATAAATATACATATAGAAACTAGTCCGTGTATTTGAGAGCAAAACGTTCCACTCCTTATTGGATAAGGGGGTCGGCACTGGAAAGGTTTATAGCTCAAATACTTAATCGTTCGCAAGTTGATGAAACTTGACTGGGCGTTAAGTTTATGTGAAGACTTGTATGACGCGTTATTTGACATGGAGAGTGCCTGTCGAACACTAATGGTTAGTGGGAGCACACATTATAGGTATGCTAATTGGATTTGTATACTCGAACCGACTCACCCTCGATTCGTCACACGGATTTCACTCCGGGACAGTCAATGACGGAATCGAAAGGTTGTGATAGGTATTCGTGAACCTTCGACTTGAGGATTTAGTAGGGATGTGCTTGTGACGTCAAGATTTTCATTAGAGTAGTTCGACCCTGTAAACCGGGAGGTGGGGGTAAACCTCGATGTGCATCTTGACGGGCAAGTAGCAGGTCCTACTGAATACCAAGATAGAATTCTTTCTCCAGTTAGTGAGTGGGTTAGATGTCCTATGCGGTTATTGGCAGATGAGATCATAAGTCTTTGGCCAAAGCATTGGAGTTAGTTGTATTAGATACACGAGATCTCGATGATCTCGATTTGCATTAACGCGTGCATAGCGTCAAGTACAAATAGGGTTTGACTGACCGTGACCCTATAACTTGATCGGGATATTTGAAAGAAGGGTTTATACGTATACTGGTATTCGCGAAAGAATGGTTCTTGAATGATCCCAATCATTCGTTCTCAGTTGGGGTACAATGTAGGCCGCCAGGCTGGCTAGGCGGTGCTACTACTCTTTGGTTCCTCCCATTGCTGACTGAGATGGACCTACCGAGCCGCGCAATAGGATTGACGATGGAATGAATCAAGCTTCATTCTCTCATTATAAATATTAGATATTGGATATCTAATTTGGGACATTGGATGTCTAAATTAATTTATTGGATAAATTAATTTACGGCCTAATGAATTAAATTAATTACTGGGTGATAAATATAATTCATGAATATTATTATTTCTTGGAGAAATTAATTATGTTATCATGTATTTGACATGATTAATTAATTAGATTAATTCATCGATATAAATACATTGGAACATAATCGGAGTTTATCTGTTTGGACTCACGGGAGTCTGAAACGAACCGAACTCGTTCGATTTCTACATGCCCCCCCACATTTCGACCCACCTTCCATTTGGACTCTTGTTCCATTCTTTAATGGATGACGATTGTCTTGGTGGGGTTTGATTCTCATTAGCATGAGTTGTTCATGTGAGGGAGTTGAATAAAAGGAAAGAAGACACCATTCACTCACAGACAAGTGGTTTCCAACGTGAGAGAGAGTGAGAGAGAGAGAGAGAGAAAACTTTTCTCAAAGTCTTCATCATCTTCTCCAAGTCTTCTTCCATTTTTCTTCACAAGTTCTTGATTTTTCTTGGAGGAAAATTGAGAAATAAATGAGAGAAAGTGAGTTATACACTTAGAGTGCTATAATCACAATTAAAAGCTTCATCACTTAGCTCTAGCCGTATCCTTAGAGGATATCAAGGTGATCGTCGTTCAAATCGTTTCTCCGGTGCGTGACAAGTAGAGACGCGGTGTTTTCGGCGTTGGATCATCCAAGAGCTTGGAGTGGATTGGATCGTAAGGAAAACAATCTAAAGCTTGGGGAATAGCTCAAGAGAATGACACCGTTTAATCAATGACTACAAGGGTATGTTTTCTCGTATCCTTTGTGTTTCGTTTTAATATTCGTATATACGTAGCTCGATCGATCCTCGTAGGGATTCAGATCTAATTAATTTTTGTTTTACTGCTTCCGTCGGGCCTTCGTTTTAGGCACCGAATCCCAACAGTGGTATAGGAGCGTAGGTCTTGCGATCGTATATACGATATTGGCATTTGAAATGCTTGATTAGATGGTATATGGTTTGGAATCATAATCGTATTAATCGCTGATTTTCTATTATTCATCCAAAAATTATTTTTTCATGATTTTATGTTACAATGCAAATCTATTTTTCTTTTGAAAAACTGATTTAAAGTGTAGTATAAAGATTAGAAAAATATTATTTTTGGAATCGGGGCAAAAAACGAGCCAAAAACATAATCGGATCCGGCAGACTGGGGCTGGCCGGGTGCTGCCTCGCGGTCCGAGGTAGCAGATCGCGATATGGACTCGTGATCGGCCAGGCTCGACAGTCTGTGCCGGTCGATGCCTGGCAATGGTCTCGGTCCCTGCCGCTCCCGCTGGCACTTTGGGTAACTTGGCCGGGCGATGCTCCGGCCGTGTTTTTCCGACTCCGTTTTTTATATTTCGTTCGATAATTAATTTCCCACAAATTAAATTGGATTTAATTTTACTAAGATTTAATTATGGTAATTTTAATCTTAGGGGAATTAATTTAATGATATATTTTATCGTCCGGAACAAGATAAAATTGATGGTTGTTTGAATTAATTGGATTAATTCGTTTTGAATAAATCGATTGGATCGGTTCGTATTGTTGATTGGATCAATGTATCTCTACGTTTTCCATTTATATAGTATTTATTGGATGAATGCTTTTGAATGGGGATGTGGTTCGTGGACTTAGTTTTTTGAATTGTTCGTTTTATTCTAATGGGTTGTAAATGCCGTTTTGAGCCTATTTATTTTACTAGAAATATTTATATCTAGGACGCAATTTTCAATGTAAAATTTATATGTAATGACGAAGACCGGAGGAAGATCCCATTTCGAGAAGATGAAGATTCAAGACGAAGACTTTTAATTAGATTACAGAGTTTTTGTTTTCTAGGAACGGTCCATGAACCACATGTTGGTAGCAACTAGTTTGTGAATGGTTGTTTCATATTATATAAATGCCACAAACGCGCTTAAATGATTAATGTGCAGAGTGTAACGTTAATTGCGAAAATTCTCCCACAACAAATTATTAAGTTTATAAGGTTTCAAGGTTTTCCTTCCCTCCATCGAGCTTTCGAGAAATTGAAATCCAAACCAGATGTGCTATGCTTCCGAGTTATCGGGGTAGTCATTCGGGGAGGACGGATAAATTACCGGGAGCGCATTGGATGCCTTCGGTTGGAACAAATTTTATTCCTAGAAACCTGATAGGTTGCCGGATAAGATTCAATTGTGAAACTGATTTACGTCGATGGTATAAACTAAACTTGTTCACGAACCACAGAAACAGTATAGGTTGAGGGGAGTGAACAAGGGGAAAAAGAAGATCGAATCATCCATTAGATGGGTTGGTGTTGGACACCACTTTATTAAAATTAATAGACTAGAAACCTGTTCGGTTGCCCTCTATTAAGATTTATAAAGAACTCGATCACCACTATGAAGTAGAGTGACGATACTTCCAGATTTCACATGGGAGTGTGTTATTCCGATAAAAATAGTGGGAGCTCGGTAACAAGAATAGAAAAGACCTTAATTCTATACTCATATCATAATTAAACAAGTTACTAATTAATCTGTTATACTTAATGCAGACATAACTCTCAATATGACAATGAATCCACTCGCAATGCTACTCGAGGATAAGACCCTGATTGGACCTAACTTTGTGGACTGGCTCCGCAATCTGATGATTGTCCTCAGTATAGAGGCACTGAGATACGTCTTGGAGACGGACATTCCGGCGCCTCCTGTGCGGACCAGAGCCAATCAGGAAGAGATTGAAAACCACGAAAAGTGGGTTAAGGATGACGTAAAAGTCCGTGCATACATGATGGCTTCTATGTCTAATGAGCTTCAGAGAGCTCATGCAAAAATGACTTCTGCTAGGCAGATTCTATCTCACTTAACCGAACTTTGTGGTGACCACAGCAGAACTGCTAGATATGAGACATCTAAGCAACTGTTCGGTGAAAGGATGGAGGAAGGTGAGAAGGTTGGGGAACACGTCCTCAAAATCATATCCATGATCGAGAGATTGGAGGCTCTTGATTTTAAGATGGATACTTCTCTCCAAACCGACCTTATACTTCAGTCTCTCCATGATTCCTTCTCACAGTTTGTTATGAACTTTAACTTCAATGAGATTGTATGTAATTTAGCTGGGCTAATGAACAAATTTATGACCGCTCAGTCTCAGATGAAGACTCCACGGATGAAGGAGTCTGCCCTTGTGATTTCTTCTGGACCTCGGAGGTCTAAGAACAAGAAGAAAAAGACCAAGAAGCAGACGGGACCATAAGCCAAGGACTTCAAGGGAAAGGGCAAGGCCCCGATGGTTCCGAAGAATAAGAAGAAGAATGATGCTTGTCTCAAGTGCGGTGATCTGGGCCACTGGGCTAGAGACTGTCCGATTCTTCATGGCACTTCAGGTACAGAACTTTTAGTTTTGGAAACAAATTGTTCTGCTACTGTATTTTCTACTTCCTGGATACTGGATTATGGTGCTAGTTCTCATATTTGAAACGTGGATCAGGATCTGGAACAAAGTAGGAATCTTGGAGCTAGAGAAGTTATGATCACAGTCGGAAGCAGGCATAGTGTCGAGGCAACCGACATAGGATCACTTCTTTTGGGTTTAGAATTCGGCTTTGTTTTTGTAATACCCACGATTTTTGTTCTGGTTATTTTGGATTTTTTCGGATATTTACCGGTTGTCGAGTGCCAGTATTATTTTCTCGACAACTGATTTTGGTGTTTATGGCCGTATATGGTGTTTTGTTGTATGTTTTTTTCATTCCGGATTGATAACGTTGTCCACGAGCGTTTTGTCGTGTTCGTTCCGTTCGTTTTCGAAAAATCGAGTCTTCGGGTCATGGAGGTTGGGCACTGGCCGGACAGGTGCGGCAGCAATCGTCATAGCGCACGCTATGGCCGGAAGGCTGCGCACGCTACGGCCGGAAGGCTGCGTACGCTAGTCAGCCGAGGCAGCAGGGACAGAGAGGTTCCAGACTCGGAGGATCGGCAGGCATCGCACGCCACTGTCAGACACTGTGCGCGCTAATCGGCCGGCCTAGCGCACGCTACGGCCGGAAGGCTGCGCACGCTACCCGACCGAGCAGATTAGTCCAAGAAGTCTATGGATTGCGGCACAGGCCGACAGCGCACATGTCCAGTGCGTGATGACAGGCCCCGGCCGAACATTCTCGACCATGACCACCCGTTAGCACACGCTAGCTCGGCAGCCTAGCGCACGCTAGGCTGCACCAGTATAAATATGACCGAGCAGTCATATTTTCACTCGTTTTTCATTTTCTTTCATTTCTGTCCGCGGCTGGAGTCTTAGAGAAGTCGAAGACATGTTGTTATACCATGAATCCATAAAGTTCTGGAGTTCATATCATCGATTGATCATCCCATAACATCCTTAGATCCAGCGAATCAAGGTTAGTTTTCCTAAAATCCTAGTTTTGGGAAAATTGGGGATTTTGTTTGATTTCGTCCGTTTAATTCGTTATAACTTAGAATAGTGATGGATTGATGATTATTAAGTTGTGTACATCGAATTCCTTGTTGTTCCATGGTTGGATTGCCGAGGATTCGTCGTTTTATTGAGTTTCCATTCGACGCCTTGAAGGTGTTCGATAAAATATCACAAAGGGGATTCGGGCGTTCTACGATTATTCTTCCTCGTACGATCGTTAATTTATTGATGGTATGATGTTAGGGTCAGGTTCCTTGCGAAGAACTCGAGTCGGAACCCTTCCCTTCGCCGTTTCCCGATCAGTTGTGTTACCGTCGTTTCCGCCGAAGAGTTGTGGGCGTTCGTGGTTTCCCGGTTGAGCCATGTTTGTCGGAGTGTCCGGTATCGGCTATCGAGGCAAGTATCTTGCCCATACATTATGTGTTTTATGGATATGACGATTGGTCATCTTACTCATGCCAGTGTGAATAGGGTAATGTGTGGTATGAGCTTCTCTCAAGATCGTATACCTCAACTCGACATCATTCAGTGCTCAAAACCTCCCATCAGATTTCAACACATTGCCATCTTGAACTACAAAAGGGCTTTTCCCCTTGCCACATATCTCAACTGAACTAAGAATGAATCCCTATTTTCCGAAAATTTAGAATCTTACTGAATCTCACCTGCAAGAGACCATGATTGACTTGTGGGAGTGGTAAATCAACTCGGTCGATCTCTCGACGGAGTTCAAAAGGAGGCATCAGTGACTAGAAATACGAAAAATAGAGATGTGTCCTACAAAGAAAACTAAATCCCGACATAATTTGAGAATGATCATCAACTAAAAAACATAAATGCAGGGCAAGAAAGTAAAGGAAATCAAGTAAATAAATCTAAATACAAGATGCCAAAATGCATGAAAGCAAGTAAATGACTAGAATTAAATATGGAATTAACAAAATCAAGTAAGAAAGCAAGTGAAGTGCGAAATTTAAAGAAATAAAGTAAAAACTATCATTAGGGCAATTAGTTAAACACATCAAGGATAGGAAATAACAAAGGATGAAAAAAATACAATTAAAGGTCTAGGGAGATGGGAATCTCGTCAATCCTTCTCGGTATTTAGACGAAATCAACAATTAAATCTTAATCTTAATCTTAAATCTCTTGAATTATACCCAATTATAATTTGGAAAATTTTGGGACAAAAATTACCCTCTTGAATCAATTTTCTCAAAATTATGGTTACTCAAGACAATTCTCCCAAATTGGGTCAATTCAATTACTAATGCCCTTAAACCCTAGGTGAATTGGGTCAATTTATCTAAATTTCTAGAATTAGGGCTCTAGCTAGGAATAATTAAAGAAATAAAAAATTAAAGAGAAGACAAGTAAAATAAAGCCAATTACACGGAGAAATGGAGGGAGAAAGAGAGTACATCTAGGAATTGCGAGCAATTAAGCAACTAAAGAACAAAACTATAAAAACTTATAAAGCAAGTGAAAATACAACTAATTGGAAGTAGTAATTGAAAAGGGATTGAAATTATAATTTAAACCTAAAAACAAGGGTTTATGGAAAGAGAAAAAAAATTATAGAAAAAGAGTTTCCCTCTTAGAAATCTAAAACATGAGGATGGGTGATGGAATTAAATGGTCAAAATATCTATTTATAGATTTGATCAATAAACACAAAAACAGACAAAAATCCGCCCAAGGGTAAGTCACTTTGGCACGACCTCGGTCAGGCTTCGGTCCGTGCGAGAGATAGCCTCGATCTGGCAAAAGAATGACCAAGCACGACCTTAGTCATGCGGGCGTACACGACCTCGATCGTGTTGCTCTCGGTGCTCGATCAAGCGGGGCTTGCTTCGCTTGGCAACTGCTTGGCTCACTCGACTGTATCGTATGACAAGCACCCGAGGCACGTTCCGTGTCAAATTGCGCGTGCTATTAGGACTCGAGCGGCACTCCTCAATAGCTGCTCAGCAGCTCTATTGGTCCATGCTCTACCTTAGTGGCCAACTGCTTGGCAGCTCAGTCGGGCAGTGATCCAGGCCCATGTTGACCCATTTTTGCTCCCGGTCCAGTTTGCTCGACCCATTTTTGTTTCCACCTATAAAAATATATAAAAATATGAGAAAAAATCTACAATCATAAAGCTTTGGCTTTCATTCCGCCCCTTCCGCCTTTGTAACACGGCGGTCGGGAAGTCCAGGACAAAGTCAACTCATTAATTCCAAAGTTCATTTAGTCCCACTTCTAGTTACTAAACAAATTTTCTGACTGAAAATGAAGAGTTAAGACTGACGGTTTAGTGATCGAGCAAAGATAGACGACAAATGTAAGCCCTATTGTGCTCGCTTGTTTAGGGACTTGAACCAGAGACCTCGCTCGTGAAGTAAATCATTGCACTGATCGGGGGCGTTCGTAGTGACTGGGGGGGTCGAAGACCAATCATCTAAGACACGAACAACGAAAAAATCTAAGAAACGAGACAAAAAGCATGGACAATATATATTACACGACTAAACTACGAATAAAAGCACTAATCAAAATGGTCAAAATAATCCGCAAGATGTTTCTCCTTGATATCAGCAACCAAATACGAAGTGATCTCTAATGGACACAGTGAACACAGAAATTATTCAATAGAATATAGGGTTGAATAATCATAATAAGGATTTCAGATTTTTATTTGAAGAGTGGAAGAGTAAAAAATGCTGAAAAATAAAAGACGCAAAGACTTATAGAGGTTCAGCAATAACTGGATTACATTATATATTCGTTCTTTTATATTTGTTCAAGAACAACCATACTCAAGTTTGTCTCGTCTTCTATCGGTCTAGGCACAATCGTTACGATTCGCTTATCTTTTATATGTCCAAGCACAACCATACAAAACAACAAGAAAATTTTACTCTAGTATTCTACTGGAACTACAAATCTCATTTTGAATCATAGTAATAAATCCTAAAAATACCGGACCAAAGATCCTAATGTAACACCCCTAAAACCATAAAAGAATACCACACATCGTAGACCTTTGCCACAAGGATCTAGCAGGCTAGACACTGTTGAAATATTTTATTCCACACAAATATATTAAAGAATTTTGATGATGTGTTGATGATCAAAGAAAAAACAACAATTAGACAGCAACAGTTGAAGACACAAGAGTCAGACGAAAATTCAAAAGAAAAGTAAAAGGAAAGAAAAGAAAAAGGAAAAAAATGAAAATGAAAATAAAAGGCGTAATCATGAATATAGTGAAATGACTAAAGCAAAAGAGGAAGAAAAATTGTAAAGCAAAAGTTGATGGAATGATTATTTCAAACGGACACTTTTGACCTGGTATAAACTCTACAGAGGATATGCAACGAACCAGAAGTAATCAAAGTGTAACATCCCCAAAACCGTATGGGAATATTACACGCCGTAAACCCTTTCCGCAAGGATCTACCAGGCTAAACGTCCATAAACAACCAAATGCTTGCCCGGCCAGGGTCAAACAATATAATAATACAGACCGTTAAGGTCACTCACACATAAACACACAGACCGATGAGGTCACACAACTCTATCAACAAGACCGACTAACAACATTACCCACGCAGGGGTCGAAATACAATACATCGGAAGACTGAAATCAACTCTGACAACACAATGAAAATAAAACAACTCTCGACTCATGATTAGTATCGCAGCTCGTCATCCTCTTGTGCCAATCCTGTGACTGCTCCCCTGAATCTGCATGTACCTGGACGCAAAACAGACATCCACCCCCCGAATACTCGGGGGTTAATAAAACTCCACTGTTTTACTAGTGCAAGTATCAAACCATACGAAATGTAACAAGCAAATAGCAACTACGAATTTAATACGGAAATCCATTATCAAAATGTTTCCAAGAAGTTTTAGAATTTCGAACTCAAGTAAGAGATATTTGAAAAGGAACACATCATCTCGGGGATTTTTAAAGCAGAAAATCTTTTGGACCTCGAGTCCCAATTTACAAAACCTTTTCGTAAACATTAGGGCCTTAGCCCGATTCTCGTTTCAAAGCATACTAAATAATATATCATTATGAGTCCGAGATCCATATTTAAAATGTTACCCGAACAATCACTGCTACACGATCATTGTTCGTACACATCATGTACCGAACTCCGGAGGCCTCAACGGACCTTACCCGGGCCACACACACTGTTCGTACACATCATGTACCGAACTCCGGAGGCCTCAACGGACCCTACCCGGCCACACACACTGTTCGTACACATCATGTACCGAACTCCGGAGGCCTCAACGGACCCTACCCGGCCACAACATCGTTCGTACACATCATGTACCGAACTCCAGAGGCCTCGTCAGACCCTACCTGGATCACACACCTTATCCGTACACATCATGTACCGGACTCTAGAGGCCTCGTCAGACCCTATCTGGATCACACACCTTGTTCGTACACATCATGTACCGAACTCCAGAGGCCTCGTCAGACCCTACCTGGAACACACACACATCGACACGGCACAATTCATAATCATTAAATGTCAAGCCATTCCACATTACACCAAAATGTACAATCAAGTATGTAAACCAAAACAACACAAGCATCATGATCATCACAACGACTCTTATCCAACATAACACACATTCGGTACACAATACATTGAACAAACACGTGTACAACCATCTAATATGTACATCGCAATCCTGCACAAATGGCACAACGCCTAACACGTATACCAATAGATATCACTATTATCACAAAGCCTTCAAATTTCGGAAAACACAACCAACTCAAACGGAACATATTTACGGAGGCAAGCAAAATCGTCATACATATCATACGTAATTACTATTCACAAGATACAAGTCGTATAATAAGATACTTGCCTTGAATTATTGACGACGCAACGAACGGAAAGGAAAGTCACCGACGAACGCTAGGAACCAACGAAACCGAACCTAACGATTCGAAGAATACAATCACAACCATTTCTAAATGAATACGGAATCGGAATACACCCGAAAACCCGCCTACGATTCATGTATATTCGCATATAAACAACAACGAGGGCGGACCACAACAAAACCCTCTCGATTCCGTAAAAATCACGAAATATACCATGAATCCGTAGGGAAACTAAGAATACCAACAAGATTAATCCTATTCATCATGAATTAATCGACAAAACGGAACGAATCGGACAAAAACGCGAAAACCCCCAAATCTACCCAAAAGTAGGGTTCTAAAGATCTAACCTTGATTCATTTGGATCGAAGGATGTTATAGGATGATTGATCGGTGATATAAACTCGAAACTTCATGGATTTATTGTCCAACAACATGGTTTCGTCTCCTCCAAAACCCGACCTCGGACCGAGGAAATGAAATGAAAAATGGTGAAAAAGTCGGTCTGTCATTTTTATCGGGCGGAACTAGCGTGCGCTAGCCTTCCGGCCTAGCGTGCGCTATCGACCAATATCGGCCGAGCACTCTCGGCCATGGCCCGCATGACCGGCACCACCGACAATTCCGCCGACCATGACTCGACCGCCCGACTCCGCTAGCGTGCGCTACGGCCGGAAGCTTTGCGCGCGCTAGCCGGCTGTCGGTAGCCCGGGTGACAAACTCATCCGTGCGTCGCGCTAGTCGGCCGGCGTGCGCTACCCCTGCCGGTTAGCGTGCGCTACGACCGGCGATGGCGTGCGCTACTGCCGATCTGGCCGAGTCCGAACCTCGAATCCCTCTGCCCGGGCCGATAGCGTCTGGCTGGTGACTCGGCAGCGTGCGCTACACTGCCGAGCTAGCCAGCGCGGCCATCTGCCTTAGCGTGCGCTACGCCGGTTCTGCCGTGCTGCTCGGCGATGCCAAGACTTCCGACAGCACCGGTCCGGCCAATGCTCGGCCGCCACGACCCGACGCCTCGATTTCCGAAGCGCGCAGGCGGACACAACGAAAAGTTCGCGGACGACATCAACGACTCGAAATGAAAACGTAATACCATAATTAATCATACGCGACCAAGAAAGCGGGTCGAGATAACAATTACAGATACGGATACGTAACTTTCAAGAAATTACAAAATGGCCCAAAGCGCTGGAAATCACGATACGTGATCGAATAACCAAAGCGAAGTTCACAACACGTCTAACAAAGTTAAACGGACTTGCGGAAACTCGAAGCAGCGATTTGGACGAGATTCGCAAGAATCGAACTCAAGTGCGGAAAAGTCGCTAAAAGCACGGAACTCAACAAAACAACACCGAAACGAACTCGGATGACAAAAAGTGTAGAATTAATCATTCTCGGAATGGACGAAAGCGGTCATGAGCGAGTCGTCAAAATGGACTCCGGCCGAAAAGAAATTTACCGAAAATCGAAAATTGCGGATATTACATTCTACCCTCCTTAAAAGAAGTTTCGTCCCGAAACTTAAAACAAGTAGGGAGAAGCAATATCCCTTGAGAAAAAAACTCAACGAGATACACAAGAAACGCGTAACTAACGCCCAACGGCGAAATGTTACAAACAACGCAACGGAATATACGGTGTGAAAACACACTCCACGACGACCAACACAACGTCGCTGCCTAGGATTTGAAACAATAACGAGCAATTTACGTCACATCACATGCACACATTAAATCAAGAAACACACGCGACAACAAGCCGCACCCGACTGGAACGGCTATGTGAAAGAAACAAATAGAGTATAATGATAGAAATCACTCCGTTACTCATCAACAAGGAAATGTCCGACGTCAAAACACAAAAAAAAATTCAAGATAACAGAAAACGAGAATACTGGATATTACATCCTATCATACAAAAAAAAAAAAATAAGTTACGTCCCGAAACTTAAATTAAGGTTATCACAATGATACGAAACAAAATATAACGACACATAATAAAATACCATGATCATGACCCCGCGGTCCGCTGTCACGCCTCTGTATGTTCAACAACTATACAGGAACTTATTCAAAACAGAATATCATTTAACAAGTTCCAAACGTAAAAACGTCACAAGATACCCCTCTACACGAGAAACAATCCGCGCAGCTAGTACCAAAAACACTATCACTGGACATTGCTGCGCCCTCCGGAATAAGGAATGGTACTCCGGTCCCTTATCATCTCGGCAACGATCTCGCAGTACTGAACTCGATGCCCCTCGTGTCCACAATTATAACAAGTCACGGGCGGTTTCTTACAATGCGCGCGTTCATGGCCTAGTACGTTACAGTTGAAACACCTAGGAGCATTACCAGAACTCAAAGACACCGTCTTGGGTCCTTTGGATTCTCTAGCTGACCGAGAAGGTCCCATGCTCGGCTGATACGAAGGTTGAGGTGTGGGAATCCCAATTCCCTTACTTCCCGATGCGTCAACGGAGATCTTCTGCTTCTTCGCTACTGATACGGACTCGGTAGACATTATAGCCATTTCAAATGCTAAGGCTCGATCCTGATAGTCCTTCAAGGTTGTACACATAAAAGGAGCCATACACTGCCGAATCTGAGGTTTCATACGCATATCGAAATAACGAACCTTATCTGCCTCACTTTTCACCTGATCCCGAACATAACACAGCTGTCGATTATAATCGACTATCGCCTGGGATATCGACACGTCTCGGGGCGTAGCCGAGAAAAACTCGACAATCCTACGCTCTTTAACAGGCGGCGGACAATACTCGGCCTCCATGGCAGTTTTGAATTCAGTCCAAGTAGCGGTACGATCACTAGGCGCTACGGCCTCCCACCAGTCTGCAGCTTCCCTGTCGAGTAGGTATTGAGCGATAGGCACTCTTCTCTCATCGGGGCAAGCTACAGCATCAAATGTTCTATCCAACTGGAAGAGCCAATTCTCCCAGCCTAACGAGTCCGAAGAACCTACAAAACGGGGCGGGTGCATTCTCATCACATCTCGTAACCACTTACTAGCTCTGTTATCCTCATCTGGAATCCCGTCATGGTGTACGGTCTGATTCACATGCGCCAACTGGTCAGCCACCTGACGAAGGATCGTGGCGGCGCCAATGTCAACCCTACGACCACGTCCTCGGCCTCGACCTCTCGGCATACTGAACGGACGATCAATCAGAATAACACAACCAAATAAACATCACAACGTCAACATAGGACGATAAATAGCAGCACGATATAACATCAACCCCAAGTAATTACACACGTGCACGAACTAACACTGTAATTCTAGAAGTTCATAAAAAAAAAAAAATTCACACAGTCACATTAACAGAGATGTTTGGATTTTATCAAATCAAACACGGTCAAAACCACACACATATCGTAAGGACCACACACTAGCAACGAAATAAAATATTTCCGGGGTATTATTCGAATGATAAAATTTTAAAATTCTTAAGTTTGAAAAATTTGGTGAAATGAAATTTTTGAAAACACTTTTAATACCTCGGTCGTTCAATAAAAACCATGTATCTCAACATTTAGAAAACACTGAAACATTCTCCGGCGAGCACAACAACACCACAAATTTATGACAACCACTTAGCCCCAACACGTGGACATATGAGGTTCAAAATTTCGAAAACCAAAAATCGTTCTGCAAAATAAAAATTTTCCAAAATCCTTTAGTTCATAACCAAAACGACCGTAATATTTTACAATGTCTGAAGTACTTCAAAACACATTTTTCAAATACCGTCTGATTGTGTCATTTGAAAATACACGGCCCATTTGTCAAATTTTAACAAATTTTAAAAAAAAATCCACATAGACCGTGGTTTGACCGCACCACCAAAATATTTTCCAAAAATTGATTTTTACAAAAATTCTCAAACTGTAAAGTCCTTCGGAAAACATTCTCAAACTTACCCATAGCGGACAAAATTACAACGTTCCAAAAACAGTCGAATTTAAAACCACATACTCCAATGGCAACCAGGGTCGCCAATTCAATCAAATGCATCTCGTGGTATCAAGTTTAAGCACACAGCAAAATCATTCATCGGAGTTTCTCACAACTCTTCCGTCGGTACCTTTTCGAAACCCATCAAGGTTTACAACTTTCACAACATACCACCCCACCCGGTGGTTCAAAGATAAAATAATAACGTGTCCAGTTCTACACACATACTATGTGCCACGAATATTAAACACAACTATATTACACAATACTATGTAAATAAAATTATGCGCCGCAATTAGCTTACTAAGATAAAATCGAGATACACAGGTATTACGCATAAAAGAGGAGACTTACATCCACAGGTCGCACGGAGGTGACGGTCGCCCATGATACTAATCTCATCCGATAACATAACCGACACGTTGTGACTACGCACAACTCGACTTGTCACCTGACGACTCGAACGACAAGACAACACATTACTCGACAATCACGACTTGACTCGACCCGACAGCCTAGGTTTCCGCAACCTAAGCTCTGATACCATAAATGTAACATCCCCAAAACCGTATGGGAATATTACACGCCGTAAACCCTTTCCGCAAGGATCTACCAGGCTAAACGTCCATAAACAACCAAATGCTTGCCCGGCCAGGGTCAAACAATATAATAATACAGACCGTTAAGGTCACTCACACATAAACACACAGACCGATGAGGTCACACAACTCTATCAACAAGACCGACTAACAACATTACCCACGCAGGGGTCGAAATACAATACATCTAAGACCGAAATCAACTCGACAACACAATGAAAATAAAACAACTCTCGACTCATGATTAGTATCGCACTCGTCATCCTCTTGTGCCAATCCCTGTGATCGCTCCCCGAATCTGCATGTACCGACGCAAAGCAGGACATCCACCCCGAATACTGGGGTTAGTAAAACTCCACTGTTTTACTAGTGCAAGTATCAAACCATACGAAATGTAACAAGCAAATAGCAACTACGAATTTAATACGGAAATCCATTATCAAAATGTTTCCAAGAAGTTTTAGAATTTCGAACTCAAGTAAGAGATATTTGAAAAAGAACACATCATCTCGGGGATTTTTAAAGCAGAAAATCTTTTGGACCTCGAGTCCCAATTTACAAAACCTTTTCGTAAACATTAGGGCCTTAGCCCGATTCTCGTTTCAAAGCATACTAAATAATATATCATTATGAGTCCGAGATCCATATTTAAAATGTTACCCGAACAATCACTGCTACACGATCATTGTTCGTACACATCATGTACCGAACTCCGGAGGCCTCAACGGACCTTACCCGGCCACACACACTGTTCGTACACATCATGTACCGAACTCCGGAGGCCTCAACGGACCCTACCCGGCCACACACACTGTTCGTACACATCATGTACCGAACTCCGAGGCCTCAACGGACCCTACCCGGCCACAACATCGTTCGTACACATCATGTACCGAACTCCAGAGGCCTCGTCAGACCCTACCTGGATCACACACCTTATCCGTACACGTCATGTACCGGACTCCAGAGGCCTCGTCAGACCCTACCTGGATCACACACCTTGTTCGTACACATCATGTACCGAACTCCAGAGGCCTCGTCAGACCCTACCTGGAACACACACACATCGACACGGCACAATTCATAATCATTAAATGTCAAGCCATTCCACATTACACCAAAATGTACAATCAAGTATGTAAACCAAAACAACACAAGCATCATGATCATCACAACGACTCTTATCCAACATAACACACATTCGGTACACAATACATTGAACAAACACGTGTACAACCATCTCATATGTACATCGCAATCCTGCACAAATGGCACAACGCCTAACACGTATACCAATATATATCACTATTATCACAAAGCCTTCAAATTTCGGAAAACACAACCAACTCAAACGGAACATATTTACGGAGGCAAGCAAAATCATCATACATATCATACGTAATTACTGTTCATAAGATACAAGTCGTATAATAAGATACTTGCCTTGAATTATTGACGACGCAACGAACGGAAAGGAAAGTCACCGACGAACGCTAGGAACCAACGAAACCGAACCTAACGATTTAAAGAATACAATCACAACCATTTCTAAATGAATACGGAATCGGAATACACCCGAAAACCCGCCTACGATTCATGTATATTCGCATATAAACAACAACGAGGGCGGACCACAACCAAACCCTCTCGATTCCGTAAAAATCACGAAATATACCATGAATCCATAGGGAAACTAAGAATACCAACAAGATTAATCCTATTCATCATGAATTAATCGACAAAACGGAACGAATCGGACAAAAACGCGAAAACCCCCAAATCTACCCAAAAGTAGGGTTCTAAAGATCTAACCTTGATTCGCTGGATCGAAGGATGTTATAGGATGATTGATCGGTGATATAAACTCAGAAACTTCATGGATTTGTTGTCCAAAAACATGGTTTCGGCTCCTCCAAAACCCCAGCCTCGGACCGAGGGGAAATGAAATGAAAAATGACTGAAAAAGTCGCTGGTCTGTCATTTTTATACTGGGCCGGAACTAGCGTGCGCTAGCCTTCCCGGCCTAGCGTGCGCTATCGGCCAGTATCGGCCGAGCACTCTCGGCCATGGCCCGCATGACCCGGCACCACCGACAATTCTGCCGACCATGACTCGACCGCCGACTCACTCCGCTAGCGTGCGCTACGGCGAAGCTGCGCTTGTGCCGACGGCCCGATAGCCACCGGGTCGACAAACTCATCCGTGCGTCGCTAGTCGGCCGACGGCGTCGCTACCCCTGCAGTTAGCGTGCGCCACGGCCGGCGATGGCGTCGCTACTGCCGATCTGGCCGAGTCGAGAACCTCGAATCCCTCTGCCCGGGCGATAGCGTCTGTTGGTGACTCGGCAGCGTCGCTACACTTCGAGCTAGCACGCGCAGCTCCGGTCGTGGCGTGCGCTACGCCGGTTCTGCCGTGCTGCTCGGCGATTGCCAAGACTTCCGATAGTGCCGCACCCGGTCCGACCGGTGCTCAGCCGCCACGACCCGACGCCTCGATTTCCGAAAACGCACGGAACGGACACGACGAAAAGTTCGCGGACGACATCAACGACTCGAAATGAAAACGTAATACCATAATTAATCATACGCGACCAAGAAACGGGTCGAGATAACAATTACAGATACGGATATCCGTAACTTTCAAGAAATTACAAAATGACCCAAAACGCCCGGAAATCACGATACGTGATCGAATAACCAAACCGAAGTTCACAACACGTCTAACAAAGTTAAACGGACTTGCGGGAAACTCGAAACAGCTTGATTTGGACGAGATTCGCAAGAATCGAACTCAAGTGCGGAAAAGTCGCTAAAAAGCACGGAACTCAACAAAACAACACCGAAACGAACTCGGATGACAAAAAGTGTAGAATTAATCATTCTCAGAATGACGAAACGGTCATGAGCGAGTCGTCAAAACGGACTCCGGCCAAAAAAAGAAATTTACCGAAAATCGAAAATTGCGGATATTACACAAAGCAGAAAAGAAAATAAAGATAATATACGCTACCAAGTAGATTAATGTACTGCAAGGGTTACACCGAAGAAATCTGAAGAATGACACTCAGACATGTTAACGCACGCTATAAGAAAGAACAACATACGCTACAGGCAGAGCCTAACATATGCTATGTACATGTCATTATGGCCGCTATGAAGTTTGAAATGTGAATTCAAATATCAGACCGTTGGAGAAATCTAGAAGCTCAACTCGTACAACGTCATATGCCAGTTGTACTTAACGTACGCAACATCAAGAGCTAACATACACAATGGAAAAAAAGATAGCTATTGGACTGTGTTGGATTGGTACCGCCACTAAAAGGGGGGGTTAAATAGTACGGTGTAGAATATTATATTCTTTTCGTGCGGAAGCAATAGTAAAGTGCAGAATATAAATGATACAAAGACTTATAGAGGTTTGGCAACGTACCTACGCCCTCTCTCCTTTGTTATCTTTTTCTATAGGTTCAAGATAAACCTTTCCGCCTTGTCTTCGCTTGGTCCAGGTAAACCATTACAATCATGTCTTCAATTGGTCCAAGATAAACTGTTACAATTTTGTCTTTTTGTCGGTCCAAGATAAATATTTTTCCTTTTCTATGGATAAGGAAACAACCTTTCTAGTTTTCAATCAGCACTAGAAAAACCTCACTTGGATTTATATTATGATTCTAGCATTATCAGATCCACGATCCTAATAACACTGAATCAAATCTACAATCTTTTGTTTTCTCTCATGTATAGTTGAGTGAATTAAATAATTAATTTCTTATAAATTAAGCTTGATTACATCAACAATAATCTCAGACGTATATGGATTGTGCTTGGAGTTGTTGTATCATGAATACCAAATGAAGTGGTATTTATAGGCTTGAGAACCTAAAGTAGCCTTGCATGTTCCTTTATAGCGTATGTTATGATGTATCATTAGCATACATTACGCTGTTAGCATACGTAAGCCTTTTCCTGTTACGTACATTAGGGTCTATTCAATTCAGTCCAGTAGCTACTCCTTCTTCCCTTGCGTATGTTGTATCATCATGTTGTGTACGTTAAGTACGACTGGAATATAAAAATTGTACAAGTTGACCTTCTAGATGCTTCCAATGGACTGACATTTGAATTTGCATTTTAAACATCATAGCGGTCGTAACGCATGCATCATAGCGTACGTTAATTTTGTTACGTTAATCCTGTAACGTTGCGTGCATTAACATGCATGAATGTCATTGTCCAGTTTCTTCTTATTACGTACGTTAACTTGAATTGTTAGCGTACGTTAAGCTTGCTTTTGCTTCATGTCTTTGATTTTCTGTCCAGCTCGTGTGTCTTCGACTATTTGTTGATTAATTATTGTTTTTCTTTTGATTATCAACACATCATCGAAATCATTTAATATATTTATGTGGAATAAAATATTTCAACAATCTCCCTCTTTTCGATGATGACAAAACAACAATCCTTGATGGATTTATACCTGTAATATAACAGAAAAACATACAAGTCAAAGTTTTCTGCTTTGTCCATTTTGTTAGTTTTCTTCTCCCCATCAATCCTTCTCTTTTACTCCTTTTCTTTCTCCTCATTTTTGTCATTAGCAAAAAGTGTAAAAATATATATTAGTAAAAATAATGAAACACATTTTACAAAAAAAAAAATGTATTCGCCCCTTGAATAATTTACTCCCCCTGAAAATAATAATCCCCATGAGTTTAATAAACTTATTTGATAAATATATAAACAAATAATAAACAGTTAATTTTGAATTTTAGGAATCTAACCAACTCTAGGTTATTTCTGATCTGACAAATAAATTATATTCGGCACTATAGTTCTTTTTGAATCCATATTTTCTTCATTTTAATCGTTCGTCTAGGACTTTTGCAATTTGAAATATGATGCCCGATTTTCAAGCATTTTTGACAGTGGGGTATTTTAAAATTTTAAAAATTTATTATTCATTTTTATCACATAGTTTGAATCCAATTTCTTATTTATTTAATGTAAATTTTTGAATAGAAAGTAATTTTTCAAATTCTTCATTTTTACATGAAAATTTATTCGTTAAATCTTTATGTTTATTTTGAACTTTTAACAAATCATTCTTTGATTTATTTTCTTTTTCTAAGCACAACGAGTGATTATTTTCGATTGATTTTACCTTTTCTCGTATTTTGAAAATTTCATCTTCCAAAATATTATTTCTTAATTTAAAGGATTTATTATCTTTCAACGAATTTTGAAAATCCGTATGTAATAATTCGAAAGTATTAAAAAATTCGTCTTGAGACGAAGTACTTACCTGGCTTTTTTTGTCGCTATCATCGTATGAGCTTCTGGCCATGAGTGTGAGATTATTTTTATTATTTTCATATTCTTTGTCTTCGTAGCTATATAAACTTCATTTTTGGAAGTCGAGCCGCGATAGTTTTTCGCAAAATGACGGGATTTTCTGAAATTTCGACAGTTATTATCGAATCCTTTTGACTCATTTCGGACTTGCGAGTTGATATCTTTTCTTCCCCAATTTAATAGATTTTGATATTTATTAATATTTTTGGCATAAAATGTCGATTCTCATCATTTTCATCAACATCATTATCCGACATCTTCTTAACTTTCAAAGCTATGGATTTTTCTTTCGGAATCGTTTTAGCATTTCATGATTTTAACACGATCTCGTATTTTATTAGCGAACCGACAAGGGTGCTAAAGTCTAACGTGTTTAGATCTTTCGACTCCATAATAGCCGTGATTGTTCCATCCCATTCACGAGGTAGTGATCGTAATATAATCTTCACATTTTCACTACTCGATAATAGTTTCCCAAAGAAATCCAGTCTATTTTTGACGACCGAAAATCGGTCGAGCATGTTTGATATTGACTCGTCATCTTTCATCATGAATAACTCGTAGTTGTGGAGAAGCATATTTATTTGTGTCTCATTGACTTGAGTTGTTTCTTCGTGAGTTACCTCGAGCATTTTCCAAATTTCTTTGGCACT
Organism: Orobanche coerulescens; assembly: GCA_033398695.1. Taxonomy (NCBI): domain Eukaryota; kingdom Viridiplantae; phylum Streptophyta; class Magnoliopsida; order Lamiales; family Orobanchaceae; genus Orobanche; species Orobanche coerulescens. Next base: position 169,817,039 of record CM065805.1, read on the forward strand.
TTCACACGGTAATACAATTATATTCTTCCGGGTTAAGAGCACAATATAACAATTGTGTTGCTTTACAATTGTAACGGTCACTTTTCCAATCTTCATCGTTAATTCTTCGAATCTCCTGAGCGAACCATCTAATTTTGTAGGGATTTTTGGACCAAGGCAAATTACCTTCCAAAGTTCGATATCGTAAGCTCAAATAAAGATTGACATCTTTTCTTCCATGTCATGAAATTCGATCCGTCAAAAGATGGTAGTCGGTTTAAGGGAAGACCTTATACCGGAGCAAAATTATATGCCATCAGATCTTTTTCTCCTCGGATGTTAAGCCGACTATTATAAGAGACCTGCTCCGATACCAATTGGATCTTTTGTTGGATTGGTACCAATTGTACCAATTGTTGGATTGATACCGCCACTAGAAGAGAGGTTAAATAGTGCGGTGTAGAGTATCGTACTCTTTTCTTGCAGAAGCAATAGAAAAGTGCGGAATATAAATGACATAGAGATTTATAGAGGTTCGGCAATGTGCCTACGTCCTCTCTCCTTCGTTATCTTTTTCTATAAGTTTAAGATAAACCTTTCCGCCTTGTCTTCGATCGGTCCGAGCCGTTACAATCTTGTCTTCAATCGTTCCAAGATAAACTGTTACAATCTTGACTTTTTATCGGTCCAAGATAAATCATTTTTTCTTTTCTATCAGATAAGGAAACAACCTTTCTAGTTTTCTATCAGTACTAAAAGAACCTCACTTGGATTTAGATTATGATTTTAACAATGCCGGATCCGCGATCCTAATAACACCGAATCAATCTACAATCCTTTCCTCTTGTGTATAGTTGAGTGAATTAAACACTCAAACTCTTATCAATTAAGCTTGATTAGAACAACAATAATGTATACAATAATCTCAAACGTATATGAATTATGCTTGGAGTTTTTGTATCTTGAATACCAAAGGGAGTGGTATTTATAGTTGAGAACCTAAGCTAGTTGCTGCTGCCTGTTCCTTCATAGAGTATGTTACGATATCTCCTTAGCGTACATTACGCTCTTAGTGTATGTAAGCCTTTCTCTGTTACGTACATTAGCGTCTGTTCAATTTAGTATCTATTGCTTCCTTCCTTACGTATGTTATATCATCATGTTGCGTACGCTAAGTACAACGGGTATATGAACATTGTGCAAGTTGACCTTCTAGATGCCTCCAACGGACTGATATTTGAATTTGCATCTTAAATATCCTAGCGGCAGTAGTGCATGCATTCTAGCATACGTTAATCCTGTAATGTTGTGTATGTTAACCTTATTTCATTGTGTGCATTAACATGCATGAATGTCATCGTCCAGTTTCTTCTGTTGGAACATTTTGTTCCATACATGCTTAATAATGTTTTGATGATTAAAATTGATAAACAAAGCAAAACAACAACAAGGCGAAGCAAAGCGTCGAAGGAAATGAAGTGCAAAAAGCTGGAAATTGCATGCCTAACGTACGTAACACAAACAACATAATGTACGTAAACATGGAAGATTAACGTACGAAACAAAGACACTTTAACGTACATAATGTGTTCAAATCAGATGAACGTTGGGAAGAGTCAAAGTCAAAAAGGCGGCAACGGATATATGACGTCAGCAATGACGTACATTTAACATGCGTAATGGATCAATGGCTAACGTACATAACACAAGAAACGAATGCTACTGGACTGAATCTGGGAGAAGCTAACGTACGTAACAGGGGTGGATTAGCGTACGTAAACAAGCTTACGTACGTAATGCAGTGAAGATAACGGCCGTAATCAAGTCTGAAGGTGCAAACGGCTAGTTTGGTTGATGAAGCCTATAAATACCATAACCTTGGTATTATTCCACACAACAACTTCAAACATACGAGACATTCATCTGAGATTCATATTCATTATATTGTTGTTGTAATATTGAGCTTATATTGTTAGTTTGAATGTTTATACATTCAACATATACACGAGAGGAAAAAGAAAAGATACGATTGGATTCGGTGTTATTAGGATCAAGGATCCGGTATTATTAGAATCGCAATCGATATCTTCGTGAGTTTTATCTAGTACCCATAGAAAACTAGAGCGGTTGATTCCTTGTCCAATAGAAAAGAAAAACGGTTTAACTTGGACCGATACAAAGACAAGTACGAGTGGTTTATCATGGACCAATAGAAGACGTGACTGTAACGGTTATCCCTCGACTGATAGAAGAGATATGCAGAGGTTTTTCTTCAACCTAATGAAAAAGATATCGAGAGAGGACGTAGGCTCGTTTATAGCCGAACCTCTATAAATCCGTGTGTCATTTATTTCTGCACCCTTTATATTTCGCGCTTCCGCACAATGGCGCATATCCCGATCTTTCTCCAATAATTGGTATCAGAGCAGTACTCCAATACGCGGCTTACCATCCGAGGAGTCGATCTAAATGGCGTTCCAATTTGCTCCAGTTGAAGGCCTCGCTCTAAATCGACCACCATTTTTTGATGGCTCGAGTTATATGACGTGGAAGAAAAAGATGTCGATCTTCATTCGTGCTTATGATATTGATATTTGAAAGATCATTTGTCTTGGCCCTAAAGTTCCTCTCAAATCCGACGGTACGCTTAAATCTTTCGAAGAATATAACGACGAGGATTGGAAAAACGACCATCTAAATTGTAAGGCTACTCAACTTCTATATTGTGCCTTAAATCCAGAAGAGGTCAATCGAACCTCATCGTGTGAAAGTGCTAAAGAAATATGGAAAATTCTTGAAATCACACACGAAGGGAAAACTCAAGTCAAGGAGACGAAGATTAATATGCTTCTCCATGACTACGAGTTATTCATGATGAAAGGTGACCAGTCTATCACCAACATGCTTGATCGATTTTCGGTCATCATTAATGGACTTGATTCATTCGGAAAACCATTATCTAGTAGTGAAAAAGTCAAGAAAATTTTACGATCACTACCTAGCGAATGGGACGGCACTGTGACAGCGATCATGGAATCTAAAGATCTCAATACGCTTGATTTTAGCGCCCTCGTTGGTTCGTTAATTAATTATGAGATAGTTTTAAAATCACGAAGTGTCAAGCCAAAGCCGAAGGAACGATCAATAGCCTTAAAGGCTAAGATGTCAAAGAGAGAAGAAATTCCGATGGATGATAGCGACGAAGAATCCGCATATTATGTCAAAAATATTAATAAGTTTCAAACCTTATTAAACCGGAGAAAGTAGGAAATCTAAATGAGAAAATCTAAGAAATTCGACAACTCTAGTCGATTATGTGGTAAACCATGCCACTTTGCTAAGAATTGTCGAGCTAAACCAAAGAAGGAGGTTCTCGTTGCAACATAGAGCGATGACGACGAAGATGATGATTTTATCAATCAAAATAATCTCGCTCTCATGGCCCGAAGTTCATTCGATGATAGCGACGTCGAAATCCGGGTAAGTACGTTATCTCAAGACGAACTTTTTGAAGCATTCGAGTTATTACATACCTCTTTAAAATAAATCAAATCCCTTCAATCGAAAAATAAATCATTGGAAAATGAGATTTCCAAAATTCTTGAAAAAGGGAAATTTATCGAGACCGATCATTCGAAATGCGTTGAAAATGAAAATATTTTAAATAATGATCTTGTTAAAACTCAAACCGAGCTGAAAATTTAACAAAGAAATTCTCATGTGGAAACGAGAAATTTGAACAAATGCTCTCGGTTCAGAAATTTACTTTGAATAAAGAGAGGTTAGGATTTAAACTGCATTCTAAAAATGAATCCGTAAATTTTAAGATACCCTGTTGCGAAAAATATTTGAAAATTGGGCATCACATTTGTAACTTTAAAAGCCCACGCCGGACGATTAAAATAAAAAAGATTTGGGTTCCAAAAGGAACAAATATTTCAAATATCTTCTACGTTTCAAATCAAAAATCAACTCTCGGTTGGATCCCCAAAAATTGATTTTTATCAAATTATATTTTACTCAGGGGGAGTAATAATTTTTTTAAAAGGAGAAATAATATTTTCAGGGGGAGTTTATTCCCTATTTTTTTCATATAGTTATATTCATTTGGTATCATGCATATTTTATTTTTGGTATCATTTTATTTATTTTTTTACACTTTTTGATGAAAACAAAAAGGGGGAGAAAAATCGAAGAAAAGTCGAAAAGGAGAAGAAAAAGTCGAAAAGATGAAGTTGAAAAGAAAAATGAGGAGACGTCGAAAAGATGATGAAATATGAAAAATTCGAGAAGAAAAAGAAAAGGAAAGAAGGAGTCGAAAAATAAATGGGAGAAGAACTAACGAAACGGACAAAGTCGAAAACTTTGGTCTGTACACATATACATATATTTGTATTTTTGCAGGTAAATTCCATTGACGAAGTGTTGTTTTATAATCATCAAAAATGGGGAGATTGTTGGAATATTTTGTTCCATACATGATTAATAATGCTTTGATGATTAAAGTTGATAAACAAAGCAAAACAACAAGGCGAAGCAAAGCATCGAAGGAAACGAAGTGCAAAAAGCTGGAAATTGCATGCCTAACGTACGTAACACAGACAACATAACGTACGTAAGCATGGAAGATTAACGTACGTAACGAAGACACTTTAACGTACGTAATGTGTTCAAATCAGATGAACTGGGAAGAGTCAAAGTCAAAAAGGCGGCAACGGATATATGACGTCAACAATGATGTACATTTAACATACGTAATGGATAAACTAACGTACGTAACACAAGAAACGAATGTTACTGGACTGAATCTGGGAGAAGCTAACATACGTAACAGGGGTGGATTAGCGTATGTAAACAAGCTTACGTATGTAATGCAGTGAAGATAACAGCCGTAATCAAGTTTGAAGGTGCAAATGGCTAGTTTGGTTGATGAAGCCTATACATACCATAACCTTGGTATTATTCCACACAACAACTTCAAGCATACGAGACATTCATCTGAAATTCATACTCATCATATTGTTGTTGTAATATTGAGCTTATATTGTTAGTTTGAGTGTTTGTACATTCGACACATACACGAGAGGAAAAAAGAAAAGATACGATTGGATTCATTGTTATTAGGATCAAGGATCCGGCATTATTAGAATCGCAATCGATATCTTCGTGAGGTTTATCTAGTACCCATAGAAAGCTAGAGCGGTTGATTTCTTGTCCGATAGAAAAGAAAAACGGTTTAACTTGGACCGACACAAAGACAAGTACGAGTGGTTTATCACGGACCAATAGAAGACGTGATTGTAACGGTTATCCCTCGACCGATAGAAGAGAGGTGCAGAGGTTTTTCTTCAACCTATTGAAAAAGATACCGAGAGAGGACGTAGGCTCGTTTATAGCCGAACCTCTATAAATCCATGTGTCATTTATTTCCGCACCCTTTATATTTCGCGCTTCCACACAACGGCGCATATCCCGATCTTGCTCCAACATCTTCTGATTGCATACGTTAATTTGAATTTTTAGCGTATGTTAAGCTTGATTTTGCTTCATGTCTTTGATTTTCAGTCCAGCTCGTGTGTCTTCGACTGCTTGTTGATTAATTATTATTTTTCTTTTGATTATCAACACGTCATCAAAATCCTTTAATATATTTATGTGGAGTAAAATGTTCCAACAGACTGCACTGAATAGATGATAACATACGTAACCATGCAGGGTTAACATACGCAATGAGCTTAACCTATGCTAAGGCAATAGTATAGCGTACGCTATGAGAGATCATGAAGCAACGGCTAGTTAGGCTTTGGAGCCTATAAGCACCACTTCATTTGGTATTTAACTTACAACAACTTCAAAATTAATTTCTATACACCTGAGATACTTATATACATCATTGTTGTTATAATTGAGCTTAATCAAGAATTTGAGTGTTTGATTCACTCATCTATATTTGAGACAAAATAAAAGATTGTAGATTTGATTCGGTATTATTAGGATCGTGGATCCGACATTATTAGAATCATAATCTAAATTTAGTACCGACAGAAATCTAGAAATGGTTTTACTTGGACCTATCGCAGAAAAGATTGTAACGGTTATCTTGGACCCATAGAAGACAAGATTGTAATGGTTTAGCTCGGACCGATCGAAGACAAGGCATAAAGGTTTATCTTGAAACTATAGAAAAAGATAACAAAAGAGAGAGGGCGTAGGCAAGTTGCCGAACCTCTATAAGTCTCTGTGTCATTTATTTTCCACACTTATCTAACGCTTCCACAGAAAAAGAGTTCATTACTCTTCACCGTACTATTTAACACCCCTTCTGGCAGTACATAATTCAACAGACACTGCAATAGACATCATAATGCACTACGCCATAGATGGCCTACGGCAATAGATTTTGTTAGTGTTGCGCTAAAAAATGTTGTAGTAGCTCTAAAATTTTTACCTGCTGCAACATTGGTTTTTTGATGTTTCTGTATATGTTTACAAAGTGTTGCCTTAGTAGCAAAGTGTTTCATGCTATAACATTTTATGACACAGTGTTGCCGTAGATGTACTATTTAAAAAAACTTCATATTTTTTTATGTAAAATTAAAATTAAATAATCTTTTACTTGAGAACTAATTAATTTTGATTGAAGTGGCGTATGACATTTATTCAGAAGTAATACTTTTTAATTAGATTTGATATGAACAAATTAAAAAAACTATAATATTTATAAAATTAAAAATTAAAAATTAAAAATAATAATTTAAAATAATTATCTGGATAGAATAAAAGGTGCCAACAATTATGTGTAATATCCAGGAATTTTTAAATTGAAATTTTGATGGTATTAATTTTTTTACTGATTTGTTTCATTTTTATTTCGTTTAGCTAGCTGAATAAAATATCGAGCGGAGACATTAAACTAATATATTGGCGAGTTAGTATTGGTGTTATGTGACGCAACGATTAATTGAATAATCGAACCAGGGGACTGAATAATGAATCTCAAATTGATCCATTTTTACTCGGTTAATTTATAGTCGAACCTTGTTGGGTCGAATAAAACCCAACTACCCATATATATATAACAGCCCTATTCACCCTAATCTCGTCGCCCGCCAGAGGGCTTCATTCACTTCCTCGCCGCGTCTCCTGCTTGCCTCTCGTCTTCCTTCTCCCACGACTGACACGTCCTCGTTTCTTTATTCCTCGATGATTTCTTCTTCTCTCGCGCCTGTGGATATTCTGTGGCGGGTAATTTTTTTTGCTCTCTTTCTCATTTTCTGATTTTGTTTCTCTTCCTTTGTTTCGTTCATTTTGTTTTGGATTTCTCGGTCAGGTTGATCTTCCCATCTCAACGGTTTCTTCTTTCTCTCGTGCTTCTGGATAATCTGCGGCTGGTGACTTTTCTCTCTTCCACTTTTTCGTGTTCTGATTTTGATGATGTTCTGGGGCTTATTTTTGTGTGTTTGTAATGACTTTGGAGCATTCTACTGCTCAATTTTGGGGTTTGGGTATGTAGTTGTGATTTGTTGTGCCTTAATTCGGTCCATTTCCTTTGTTTTAGGGCTCGCTCAACTATATGTTTATTTCCCACGTTAGGTTCTATTCTAAAAGTTTTTTAGAACTGAAATAGCCGATCATTTTCTTGTCTTTATTTCTATTTTATTTCGCTAAATTGAAGCAGGGTACTTGTGTATGTATTGAATTTATATCTCCATTTCTCTGCAGTTCTTTTGTCATCATCTCTTTATCGCCTCTAATTGTTTGGCTTGCATTTGAATTGGAAGGGTCTCATTTATGCATAGTTTGTGTTGTTTGAAGTTTACCTGCCATGATGGCTAGATAGTTTATATATCTATTGTGAAGACTTCTTCACAACAACTTCAGAACTTGTTATCTTGGACTTGGTTTTGTCAATACCTGACCAAATTTATGAAATTCTATCAATTACCATCTATTGACTCTAGGCTTCTAAATTTGTTATCTCAAACATATTGTTAGTCTTTTGTATTTAAATATATTATTGGAGAACATATTATCATAAAATATGTTGTTATAGTTACAAGAAATATCTTGGTTAGTCAAGGCGGTATCTTCCACTTAGTCTAAACAAACTAAGTTTTAAATCATACAAGTACTATTACAAAGTTGTCATTTCCACACAATCATAAATAAAGGTTGTTAGTCCCAAAAATATCGTAAAAGGGGGTTGAATATGATACTCTCAATAAACTCGATTTCTTACGGATAAAGATTTATGGCTCTAGAAACCAAAATAACAACACGGCCCAGGGAAAATATCGTTTTATATATAAACATCGAAGGGGTGCTACACAATTAACACATTATGTTAGCTACAATGATAATCGTTATAAACAATAAATACAGACACAGAGCTTTTATGATATTCTTAGCTATGCTCTTTTCTCTCGCTCTCTATAAGTATATGTATTGAATGAAAACGAAGATAAAACATTAACTGTTTTGCTTCTGCTTTTGTGTAGGCTTGAATTTCAATCCGTAATACGTGGCTTTGATGGAATCATGATAAATAATGATGTAAGCATCCTTCTAACTATGTGTGTATGTGTAGTTTTGTGCCTATCATAAATTTAGGTTTGTTATTTTGTGTAAATTACGATGTATATGTGTGTGTTGTGATTGTTTTAGACCTTTTATGATTTTAAGTTTGTGTATCGGCAAACCCAGAATAGTTTAGTATCGGCAACATGGAAGAAGGCCCTGCGAACGTATTGTGACTATAAATCAGTCTTCATTTCATTTTCCAGAGAAGAAGCCACTTTTTCTCAGTCAAATCCTTTTTGTTCAGTAATGAAATGTCAAGTAAAAATTAGGGTGAATTACAAAAACTACCCCTGATGTTTGGGGTAGTTACAGAAAAAACAGAAAAGTTCTAAAAAAATTGCAAAAATAATACCCCTGAGGTCTGATGCCATGTTATTAAATATAAGTGGGATGTTTGAAATATTTTTGCTTATGAAGGGGGTAGAGTTTGATGAAAATCAAAAGTTAATGTTTTTTTTTTTTTGTAAATTCCAAAAACTTATGGGTTTTTTTTGTGTTAATTGTAACACCCCGAGATATTCGGAATAATTACAGCGCCGTAAACCCTTTAAGTAAGGATTTACAAGGCTAATAAAAAAGAAAGTAATCTAAGACATCAATACTGCGGAAATTCAAGTTTGTGAAAACGTACAACTGGTTCAACGAGTAATTAATACAACCATATCGAATTAATATCAATAAGACACGCGTACTCGAGTACAGAAACCAAACCAAGAAAACAAATCTCCAATAACACTAAACATCACTGAACCCCTTAAATGCGTCACGTCGATCTGTTCTGTGGCTGTTTCTCTGCTCCTCGGCTACCTGAACATCAAAACAAATGTCCACCCCCGAAGGGGTTAGCAAAACGATGCTAGTACAAGTATCATGTAAAACAATTTGAATATGCATTAACAATACATAACAAGATACATCACACGGACTTCCGCTACCGGAATCCGACAATGCGAATCCACAAGATTCCATTACAAAGCATGGGTATTCCAATGATCCAGCGCCCTCAGCATAGATCCCAAGATGATCCCGTCGGACCAACACGAGGTGGAAATAACCCGTCCAATGATCCAGCGCCCTCAGCCTAGATCCCAATATGATCCCGTCGGACCAACACGAGGTGGACATCCGATCCAGCGCCCTCAGCATAGATCGTTCAACGTATACAAACACAACTCATGCATACACATATGCCAAATCATTATGTTCATCAACATGAACATATAAATACTATATAACGAATATCATGGCAAATCAACGAAGTAAATATCATGTTCAACAACATGAATAAACATACGCATGCTCCAAAAATACCGATATTAACATATCACGATACTTGCCTCGAAGATGGCAAGAACGATATACTTCAATGATCTCAACCCACTCGAAGGTCGCCTCCTTCGATCAACGTAGCAAGCTCGAACCTTAACAAAAGCAATGATATACAAATCATCTCAAGTCGAACAATGGCCTAACAATTCGGCCTACGGCCGAAAAGCTCAAAATAAACAAGCTGTCTGGATTGCTTAGCGCGCGCTACGTACTCTACGTAACGTGCGCTAAGCCGGACTGTTAGCGTACGCTATCGTATAAGACTAGTGTGCGCTAGCCGCAACTTGATCGGACTCGGCTGGTCTCATAACGTCGCTACGTGCGTTTCGTGCGATCTTAGAACCTCGATAGCGCACGTTAACTCACACATGTTAGCGTGCGCTAATCTTGCATGGCGAATCGCAAACCGAAAACTGGGTTGAATGGTGAAGAACTCATGAATTCTACCGTGATAATACAAGTTATCCTCGGGCATATCATGCTAATAAGGTTTGTGGAAGTTCTATGATTACGAGATACAAATATACGGATAGTTATCTCGATATCATAATTCCTCTACGATCTTCAAGAAATAATCTAAGTTCCAATCGTCTCACGTTCCAAAACACAAGATTCCAACGTGTACAACGTATCAACTGGGTAATATCCGATTACTGATCATAAATCGATTTGAACATGCTTAGGAGTCCTTATAATAAGATGGTTCAAAGGTTCATTCGATATATAGTACCGATACGTCAAAAGTATCCTTCTAACATGTGATGACCGATTATAAACGAAATACTTGCTATCCAAACATGATTCAAACTTCCTTAGGAACATTACTAATCATTGGTGAAGAATCACCTACCTCAAAGTAGTGAAGAACACGGATGAAAATGAAGCAATCCAACACCGAAGGCTTGAACACCACTCTCCAATGATATATGATCTTCAATCTCGAACTAGGAGGTTGATACGAAGTGTTTAGGACGAAGGGAGTTATGTTCTAAGTGTAAGAGTTCGGGTTATGGGAGGAGAAGGACTGAAATCACGAATAGGATGCTGTCCTATTTATAAAAAATGGCTATTAGCGCGCGCTAGTCCCTGCTCGTAGCGTGCGCTAACGGCTGTCTGACTTAACTGAAGTCGGCACTTAGCGTGCGCTATTCACATGTCTGTAGCGTGCGCTAAGGCGTTGACTTGGCTTTTCCCGAAAGCCGTCCAGATTCATTCGACACAATCCGACAAGGGTCCCCCGGCCAGATCTCACCTACCGCACGTCTCAATCAACTTGACCACGCATAGCGTGCGCTAATGACACTCTGTAGCGTGCGCTATAAATCCATGTTAGCGTACGCTACCCGTAGCCTGTAGCGTGCGCTACATGCACAGAATTTCAATCTCTATATCACATATACGAAATTACATGCTCGACAACAAAGGATTATTAAATACGGAGAATAGTACTCAGACAAACGTACAATCATTACAATATCACAAGTTCCAATTACATAACAGAAATCTCGGGTATTACATCCTTCCTCCCTAAAAAGAAGTTTCGTCCCGAAACTTAGGATGAAAACAACTCCGGATATTTAGCCTTCATACCGTCCTCCGTTTCCCAAGTGGCCTCTTCGACTCCATGTCGTGACCATTGTACTTTAACCAAATGTATTGGTTTATTCCTCAATTGTTTGATCTGGCTCTCAAGTATCTTGATTGGTCTCTCTTCGAAGGTGCCATCATTAGCTATCTCGATCTCGTCGAAATCAATGACGTGGTAAGTGCAGTACATACTTCCGCAGTTGGGATACGTGAAACACATTGTGAACATGACTCAGCGATGGTGGTAAGGCCAACCTGTATGCTAAATCCCCAACTCTCTCTAGGATCTCAAATGGTCCGATATATCTTGGACTTAGCTTACCTCTTCTCCCAAAACGGAAAATCCCTCGTGTAGGAGACACCTTCAATAGTACGTGGTCCCCAGCGTCGAACTCTAGAGGGCGACGACGTACATCTGCATAAGACTTCGTCGACTCTGGGCGTCAGCAGTCTCTCTCGAATCACAGCTATCTTCTATTGAGTCTGAATAATCAATTCCGGTTCCGTCCCGATCAAATCCGAAGAATCATCCCAACACAGGGGTGATCGGCATCTCCTCCCGTACAAAGCTTCAAATGGTGCCATTCTAATAGAAGCATGCCAACTATTATTGTAAGTGAATTCGATCAAGGGCAAGTGAACTTCCCAATCAGTTGACCAATCCAACGCACAAGCTCTAAGCATGTCTTCTACAGTTTGAATAGTCCTTTCGGACTGACCGTCTGTTTGGGGATGATAAGCTGTGCTAAAGTTGAGCTCAGTCCCCAAAGCCTTGTGAACTGCTCTCCAGAAATGTGACACGAAACGACCATCTCGATCCGAGATAATGGTCTTCGGCGTCCCATGCAATCTGACTATCTCCGCAATAAATACTCGCGCCAATCTTTCGGGTCCCCATGTGTCTTTGATCCCTAGGAAATGAGCCGACTTGGTTAGTCGATCAACTATAACCCAAATCATGTTCATTCCCGTTCTAGTCCTTGGCATACTGGTGATGAAATCCATCGAGATGTCCTCCCACTTCCATTCAGGGATCGGAAGCGGCCTTAACATTCGGCGGAGTCGGACGTTCGATCTTAACTGGCGACAAGTCAAGCACTTGAACGTGCTGCCTCGTCCTTCTTCATATTCCCCCACCAGAAATTTTGTTTTAGATCCTTATACATCTTACTGCTGCCCGGGTGAATAGAATAGGGCGCGCTATGAGCTTCTTTCAGAATAGTCCGTCTCAAATCATCATCATCGGGAACGCAAAGTCGACTTTGAAATCTCAGAACTCCATCATCTTGTATCACGAATCCTGGGGCTTTTCCTTTCTTTACTTCATCACATAATCGAAGGATCAGAGAATCGTCCAACTGCTTAGACTTGATCCCCTCGACTAGTGATGAAGTCAGTTCCATCACATAAAGTTGTCCTTGGATTCCTGGTGCCCATACTTCAATCCCTTCGCGGATCAGTTCCCGTTGAATACTGGTTTGGGATGTAAGTGCTTCCAACACTCGAAGAGAAACGGGTTTTCGGCTCAACACATCGGCTACTACATTTGCTTTCCCCGGATGATAGAGAACCTCCAAGTCGTAATCCTTGATCAATTCCAGCCACCTTCTCTGCCTCATGTTTAATTCTTTCTGACTGAAAATGTATTTGAGGCTCTTATGATCTGTAAAGATCTGACAATGAGTGCCGTACAAATAATGTCGCCAAATTTTCAAGGCAAAGACCACAGCTGCTAGCTCCAGATCATGAGTCGGATAATTAACTTCGTAAGGTTTCAATTGCCGAGAAGCATAAGCAATCACTTTATCCTTCTGCATCAACACACAACCCAAACCCTGATTTGAAGCGTCGCTGTATACCATGAATCCATCAGTTCCCTCTGGCAGTGCTAAAATAGGTGCTGTCGTCAGTCTCTTCTTAAGTTCATCAAAACCAGCCTGACATTTCCCATCCCACGTGAACTTTCGAGTTTTCTGTAACAGCTGAGTGAGTGGACGAGCAATTTTGGAGAATCCCTCTACAAAGCGGCGATAATATCCAGCAAGTCCTAAGAAGCTTCGGACTTCTTTCACGTTTTTAGGAGCTTCCCACTCCAAGATTGCTTCGACTTTCTTCGGGTCCACCTGAACTCCGTCGGATGATATCACATGCCCAAGGAAGGTTACTTCCTTAAGCCAGAATTCGCATTTAGAAAGCTTAGCATACAGCTGTTCCTTTCTCAAGATGCTCAAAACCACACGTAAATGTTCAGCATGTTCCTCTGCATCCCTCGAATATATCAAGATGTCGTCAATGAAAACGACCACAAATTTATCCAAGTATTCCAATAATACCCGATTCATCAATTGCATGAATACTGCAGGAGCATTGGTAAGTCCAAATGGCATCACTACAAATTCATAATGCCCGTACCGGGATCTGAAAGCAGATTTCGGTATATCCGATTCCTTAATTCTCAACTGGTGGTATCCTGATCGCAAGTCAATCTTCGAGAATACCCTTGCCCCTTGCAGTTGATCAAACAAGTCGTCGATCCGAGGTATAGGATACTTATTTTTGATCGTCATCTTGTTGAGTTCCCTGTAATCAATACACAGTCGGAGGGATCCGTCTTTCTTCCGGACAAAGAGAACGGGCGCTCCCCAAGGAGAAATGCTAGGTTGAATATAGACCTTCTGTAACAATTCCTCCAGTTGCTTCTTGAGTTCATACATCTCGGTTGGCGCCATGCGGTATGGTGCCCTGGAAATAGGGGCTGCTCCAGGCTCTAATTCGATGGTGAATTCCACTTCTCTTTGTGGAGGTAACCCTGGTATCTCATCAGGAAATACATCTGAGAACTCATTCACAACTGAAATAGACGAGAGCTCTACTCCTTCCCCTTTCCTCATGGCATAACACCAAAGTCCATGACATCCCTGTTTCAGTAATTTTACGGCTTTCATTGCTTTGATCAATTTCACCGAGCTTCCCGGTCTCCATCCTCGGAATAAGTGTTCAGACCCGTCATCAGCAATGATAGAAATGACTCTCTCTCGGTAATTCAGGATAGCTCCATAACGGTTGAGCCAATCGTCTCCGAGAATTAAATCGTCACCGTAGATGTCAACAACAATGAGATTCGACGGCCAATCTCTTCCTCCTATAGATACTGGAAAATCTCTAGCCTCTAGGGTTCCCACAATTCTCTCTCCACTCGGCAATCCCACAACATACGGTTCACAATCAATTAAGCACGAGATTTTTAAACGATTTACACAGTTCAAAGATACAAAAGAATGTGTAGCTCCGGAATCGAATAAAACACTAACTGGTTGCAAAAGGATCTGAATCGTACCTGATGCAACAGTAGTGTTCTGATCGTCAGATCTCCTCATTTCATACAGGCGCGGAGGAACGGATCCAGCACTGGATGTCTCTCTCTTCCCAACGTTAACTGCTGAAATCCACTCTGCTGCATCTGGTTCACACTTGTTTCCTTCGGAACTGGCGCTGGAGTGCGAGTACCAAAAGATCTAGCAGCGGCTCCACAGAAGGCCGCACGGTGCCCTTCTTGCCCACAATCGTAACAAGTCACAGAAGATGCGGGGCAATCACGTCGAATATGCCCTGCTCGACCACAATTGTAGCATTTCTTTGATGCGTCCGAAATCACGATCTTTGTTCGGAACTTCTTTCCGCCTCTAGAAGGATGTGGAGGTTTCCTAGCCGAATAAAAGGAAGACTGGCCCTTGCGGGCCCCACCACTCTTGTTTTCTGCAAAGCTGCCGGTCACCTTCTGCTTCTTTGCCTCTACTGATTTCTCCACCGCCGCCTCTTTCATGTCGTAGGCCAGCGCTTTGTCTTGATACTGTCGCAACGTAGTACACTCGAATCCGAACATGTACTGCTGAATCTCCGGCTTCATCCGCATATCAAAATGAAAAATCTTTTCTGCCTCCGTTCTGACCAAGTGTCGCACACAAGTCAGCTGATGATTAAAAGTTTTAATTATATCTGTCACAGATGCCTCCGAACTCTGTGGTGAGAAAAACTCTCGGATCTTTGCCTCTCTAACTAGACGAGGACAATACTGTGCTTCCATTATTAGTTTGAACTCCGTCCAATCCGCATTATGATCCTCGGGTCGAATAGCCTCCCACCAATCAAAGGCCTCCCCAGTCAGAAAATACTGGGCAATGGGAACCTTCCGGTCCTCGGGACAGTTAAGACCTGCGAATATCTTCTCCAACTCCTTGAGCCAGTGATCCCAAGTAAGTGCCTCAGCAGATCCGTCAAATTTTGGCGGGTGCAATTTAACCACCTCAGCAAGCCATCTGTCTCCCCGGTTATCCTCGTGGTGCTGCTGTCCCATCGCCGTCTGCATGCGATCAACGACCTGAGCGAACTGGTTTATCTGCGCCACCACCTGTTGAAGCACTCCTGGCATATTAGGATTTGCGTCATCATTCGCTGATCCTTGCTGCCCTCCAGAATGGGAATCGGTTCGACTAGCCGATATTTCTGGGGTAGTTGCGGAATCCTCATGTCTCATGTTACCACGTCCGCGTCCACGACCGCATCCGCGTCCACGTCCTCCTCTCAACATACTGTAAATGCAATTTCTCAATATCCAGAACAAAATTTTTCGAAATAAAGTCCGTCAATACTCACAAAACAGTAATGAAGTAAAACGGTAGTATAAGAGATTAAGAGACTTACAACCACGGTCCACATGACGACTTCGGCTGAACAGTGATGTTACAAACGACCCGTAAATCAAATAACGTAAACAGACCCAAATAAAACCCGACTGCCAAGATATCTATGAATCTTAGCTCCGATACCATATTCTGTAACACCCCGAGATATTCGGAATAATTACAGCGCCGTAAACCCTTTAAGTAAGGATTTACAAGGCTAATAAAAAAGAAAGTAATCTAAGACATCAATACTGCGGAAATTCAAGTTTGTGAAAACGTACAACTGGTTCAACGAGTAATTAATACAACCATATCGAATTAATATCAATAAGACACGCGTACTCGAGTACATAAACAAAACCAAGAAAACAAATCTCCAATAACACTAAACATCACTGAACCCCTTCGTCGTCACGTCGGTACTGTGGCTGTTTCTCTGCACCTCGGCTACCTGAACATCAAAACAAATGTCCACCCCCGAAGGGGTTAGCAAAACGATGCTAGTACAAGTATCATGTAAAACAATTTGAATATGCATTAACAATACATAACAAGATACATCACACGGACTTCCGCTACCGGAATCCGACAATGCGAATCCACAAGATTCCATTACAAAGCATGGGTATTCCAATGATCCAGCGCCCTCAGCATAGATCCCAAGATGATCCCGTCGGACCAACACGAGGTGGAAATAACCCGTCCAATGATCCAGCGCCCTCAGCCTAGATCCCAATATGATCCCGTCGGACCAACACGAGGTGGACATCCGATCCAGCGCCCTCAGCATAGATCATTCAACGTATACAAACACAACTCATGCATACACATATGCCAAATCATTATGTTCATCAACATGAACATATAAATACTATATAACGAATATCATGGCAAATCAACGAAGTAAATATCATGTTCAACAACATGAATAAACATACGCATGCTCCAAAAATACCGATATTAACATATCACGATACTTGCCTCGAAGATGGCAAGAACGATATACTTCAATGATCTCAACCCACTCGAAGGTCGCCTCCTTCGATCAACGTAGCAAGCTCGAACCTTAACAAAAGAAATGATATACAAATCATCTCAAGTCGAACAATGGCCTAACAATTCGGCCTACGGCCGAAAAGCTCAAAATAAACAAGCTGTCTGGATTGCTTAGCGCGCGCTACGTACTCTACGTAACGTGCGCTAAGCCGGACTGTTAGCGTACGCTATCGTATAAGACTAGCGTGCGCTAGCCACGGACTGGCAGTCTGACTCGGCTGGTCTCATAACGTACGCTACGTACGTTTCGTGCGATAACCGAACCTCGATAGCGCACGTTAACTCACACATGTTAGCGTGCGCTAATCTTGCATGGCCGAATACTGCAAACCGAAAACTGGGTTGAATGGTGAAGAACTCATGAATTCTACCGTGATAATACAAGTTATCCTCGGGCATATCATGCTAATAAGGTTTGTGGAAGTTCTATGATTACGAGATACAAATATACGGATAGTTATCTCGATATCATAATTCCTCTACGATCTTCAAGAAATAATCTAAGTTCCAATCGTCTCACGTTCCAAAACACAAGATTCCAACGTGTACAACGTATCAACTGGGTAATATCCGATTACTGATCATAAATCGATTTGAACATGCTTAGGAGTCCTTATAATAAGATGGTTCAAAGGTTCATTCGATATATAGTACCGATACGTCAAAAGTATCCTTCTAACATGTGATGACCGATTATAAACGAAATACTTGCTATCCAAACATGATTCAAACTTCCTTAGGAACATTACTAATCATTGGTGAAGAATCACCTACCTCAAAGTAGTGAAGAACACGGATGAAAATGAAGCAATCCAACACCGAAGGCTTGAACACCACTCTCCAATGATATATGATCTTCAATCTCGAACTAGGAGGTTGATACGAAGTGTTTAGGTCGAAGGGAGTTATGTTCTAAGTGTAAGAGTTCGGGTTATGGGAGGAGAAGGACTGAAATCACGAATAGGATCTTTGTCTATTTATAAAAATGGCTATTAGCGCGCGCTAGTCCCTGCTCGTAGCGTGCGCTAACGGCTGTCTGACTTAACTGAAGTCGGCACTTAGCGTGCGCTATTCACATGTCTGTAGCGTGCGCTAAGGCGTTGACTTGGCTTTTCCCGAAAGCCATCCAGATTCATTCGACACAATCCGACAAGGGTCCCCCGGCCAGATCTCACCTACCGCACGTCTCAATCAACTTGACCACGCATAGCGTGCGCTAATGACACTCTGTAGCGTGCGCTATAAATCCATGTTAGCGTACGCTACCCGTAGCCTGTAGCGTGCGCTACATGCACAGAATTTCAATCTCTATATCACATATACGAAATTACACGCTCGACAACATAGGATTATGAAATACGGAGAATAGTACTCAGACAAACGTACAATCATTACAATATCACAAGTTCCAATTACATAACAGAAATCTCGGGTATTACATTAATGCTAAGCCTCGGGGGTAGTTTTTGCAATTAACCATAAGAAGCATGACAGAAGTAATATGAGATGTTATGTGATGGACAGACATATATTCTCTGGCAAAATAAATGCAAATATTCTTAGAAATTTTCTTAGTATGAACAGCACGATCAATGCAATATGCGTACGTAAAACATATATATATGGATCAAGATGATAATTCTGAATCTCTAAATGAAATGAACTGAAAGTCCTAACTGAACTGGGGAGAGAGAGAGAGAGAGAGAGTTGAATGATCATTTTACTAACTTGAATTCTGGAAGATTATGGAATCTGCGATATTAAGTTGATGGATCTTGTACGACTTGAATTCTCGAAGATTATAGATTGCACGATATTAAGTTGATCATTCACTGATGGAATTTGTGTCAGATTTTTTGGATTGTGACAAATCTTGTTACCCCTACGAAACACTTATTTAATAGTTAGGGATTTTTTGTAGCATTGAAAGCTTGGAGATTAGAAGTATGTACATTTATGTAGTCCTTGTTTTTAGATGTTCGTCTTTGCATGTTCTGTATAATTAATTTATTCTTAGCAAGCTCATAAGTAGCTTTTAATTTTGTAAGTGTGAAGTTGTAGTAGAGAGGGGGGAGGCAGTTGTCTACTTAGGTTGACAGTAAAGAGTTTAACTGTCTTCTTAATGATTCTAATTAATATAAATTGCATCATCATGTTGTGGTTTTGCTTATGCTTCTACTTGATAAATTTCACCACTGTTTGTCGTAATTTTCCACTAATATGGTTGTGAGGTTCTGTCTTGCGGTCAGTGACAATTGGAACAAAGTCTGTCAGGACAATATGTATGAAATTCACAACAGGTGTCATAAACTATGCATAAATGAGACCCTTCCAATTCAATTGGCAGGAACTCCAACCAAGTTGTTGACGAAATGGAAGAAAAGCTGGAGAAGATGCTACAATATCAAGTGATAACGACAACGGCACCCCTATTACCGGAGGAGATGCTACATTTTTTATTTTGTGTTTTTTAAGTACTGTATTTCATGGTTTTTGGTCGTTGTATTTAAGCTGTGTAACTATTTCCATTACGTACTTTAAGACTTATAACTCTATGTATTTGGTTAGATATTATGGTGGATGGATGGTGTGGAGGGTTTTTTTTTTGGTGGTTAGACTTATAACTATATGGTGTGGAGGGGCTTTATTTGGTTAGATATTTTGGATGGATGGATAGTATGGGTTAGTATTTTGAATGAGCGGATTATGAATTGTAATGGATTGGTAATTAATATAAACAAATATTTCATGTCAATTTTTTTTGTGAAAGTGTTGCAGTAGGTGGTACATAGTGTTGCAGTTACTTACGAAAAAAGTGTTGCAGAAATTTAAGAAGTGTTGCAAAAAAGTGTTGCAACAGGCAGGTATCGGGCCCACAGTTGGGACCCACATCGGACCACATATGTGGGGCCCACATCGGACCCCACATGTAGGGCTCACATGTGGGCCCCTACTTTTACAGAAAATTGACATCTGCTGCAACACTTGATTAATATTGCTGCAGACTATATTTAACGATGTCTTGTAGTCTTATGGTAACAAAAGGAGTGGTGTTGCAGTAGGAGACGGAAGTGTTGCTATAAGGACCTACGGCAACATTGAAAAGTGCAACACCAAAAAAGTGTTGCCGTTTTGATTTTCTTGTCTGCAGCAACGTTTTTTTTGCTTCTTGCAATATTTTGTAGGAGTTGCCGTAGGTCATCTATGGCGTAGTGATGTTTGACCGGAAAAAGTCAAACTACATAACGACACAGATTGATAAGGTCGAATACTCAAAATACACAGACCTGCAAGGCCACACGACAAAATCAAAACCAAATAAAATCTCGTTACAAGACATACCTACGCAGGGGTCACAATACACTACATCGAAAATAGGATACAACTCAACAATACGAACAAAATCAGACTCCTGATTGATCATATCGCAGCTTGTCACCTTCCATACCGACCGTGTGACTGCTCCCACAAAATAAGTATACCTGAAATACATGAAATGCGTTTCCCTTATTTAAGGGGTTAGCAATTAGAATTTGCTAGTCCAAATATTCTAATCATACAGCATATGCCATGCAAATATCATTCATAGTCAAACAACGACAAACAATAAGAGAAGTTCCTGAGAGGTTTTCAGTATTTAGAAAATAAACTCAAGTCTTTGAAAGCAATTCATCAACTCGGGAGTTTCAGAAAACAGAAAAGCCTTTTAGGACCTCAAGTTTGAAGTTATAAAACATTTTCACAATATTAGGGTCTCAGCCCTATATCTCAATTCACAACACGAGAGTTTATAAAATGGAAAATCTTTTTGGTCCTCGAGTCCTTAGTTATAAACTATTTTAAAATCTTTAGGGTCTTAACCCAAATCTCATTTCAAATCACAATACTCGAAACAATAACGGGGTCCACGACCCAACAACAAACATCACAACATTAAACCATAAGTTATCCCGGTCCTACACTCGCAAGTGCATGTAACACCCCCAATCCGCTCAGGGATATTACACGTCGTAGACCCTCTCCTCAAGGATCTACCAGGCTGGTAACAACATCGAACATCTCAACAATGCCTTTAAGGCTAAAATGACTCAGTAGACCGATTTGGTCTTTCAATAAATACATACAACTCAAACACATTACATGCCCACGCAGGGGTCGAATACAACACACTCCCGTACAACGGGTAAGAATACTGCAGTGGAAATAAAATACATCTAAACCAATGATATCATACGGATCCTCGTGTGATTAGTATCGTTCATCTTTCATCATCCTTCGTGCCGACCCTGTGTTATGCTCCCAAACCTGAATGCAAAAACAGACATCCAGCCCCCGAATACTCGGGGGTTAGCAAAACTCCACTGTTTTGCTAGTGCAAGAACAAAGTGCAAATACGAGCCATACAATTCAAGTTCCAAGAATAATAACAACCAGGGATCCTCAAAGATGTAAACATAACGAAAATACTTCCCAAGGCGAGAGCTTAGGTAAAGCTTTCCAAAATCAAAAGATCCCAGGTCAAGGGAAACAATTTAAAAAGTGATTTAAAATGCCATCGGGAGTTTTGATAGAAACAACTCAGGATTTTCAAATCCTTCTCTTTCCCAAATCAACAGGGTTCACAGCCCAAAGGTTTTATTTTCACAAATAGATCCAACAACAATTCACAGGGCCAGAGCCCGATTTAAGTATCCTCAACGGACATAAAATCAATACAACATAATCACATACAAGCATCGCCTAGGACCGGGACGAAGCCACAAATCCCACCCGAGGCCTCTAAGGACCCTCCCGAGCTGGCCACAATCATAAAACAAATCACGCACATGCATCGCCTAGGACCGGGACGAAGCCACAAATCCCACCCGAGGCCTCTAAGGACCCTCCCGAGCTGGCCACAATCATAAAACAAATCACGCACATGCATCGCCTAGGACCTGGACGAAGCCACAAATCCCACCCGAGGCCTCTAAGGACCCTCCCGAGCTGGCTAGCTAAACAAATCACACACCATATCTCACGGTTGGATCAATCACTTGTTGCATCCTGACCACATGATCACAAGCCATGTGTCACCGTAGATTATCTCAGGCTCTCACGGCTGGATCAATCACTTGTTGCATCCTGACCACATGATCACGTGCCATGTGTCACCGTATACCTTCAACCATATCCACACTTTCACACAAATAACATATCACATCAATAATATCCAAGTAATTCACATCAATGGCAACAAACACAATGCACGACGAAATGGTCAAATCACAACGCACCGATATGAGATAATATATACATATATATTATCAAAGCACAATGACAACACCAAGTGTATTCATAGTAATTCACGTAACCATCCACGAACACAATGTCCACAAAACACACACATTTTGAAAGAGGGCCTTTAACAAGGCTAACCGAATCTTTGAAGGTGAAACTCAAACGATCAAATAAACACAAGGAGACGATCACTAATTATCATATCCATAAAACAATAATTGTATGGACAAGGTACTTGCCTCGAATAACCACAAACGCGAAGAACCGATCGAAGTAGATTGACACGAACTGATTACGAACCCGCCGACTCTACCGAGCGCTAACCCGCAATAATAAACTACGAACAACAATAACAACAATGAAAATGAATCCCATAGCACGAACTAAAGTCGCTGAATCCAAAGAACAAATGACGAAAGTTCAAGGGTTTCCCCCAAAACGGCCAAGAACGCAAATCGACCGACCAAAACATGAAAATGGAATTCCATACCGAAATATGGATATACAATCCATAGGATATGTTTAACAACATCTTTAAACAATAATTGTTTTATCAAAATGGATAGAAAACGAAATCAAGAACAAAACTCCCAAAAAGTCAACTCTAGTGATTCAAGAAAAATACCTTGATTCGGCGAAGAACAATGGATTAGATGATGTTATAATCACCTAGGATGCTCTAAAACACTTTGGAATGGACGAAAATTAGCCCAGGTCGTGAACCCTAGTCTCCACGTCTCAAACCCATGGAGGAAGAAGAAGAAATGAAGAAAATGAAGATTAAAGACTGTTCTCCAGTTTTTATACTAGACAGCTTAGCGTGCGCTAATCTTACCTGATTAGCGTGCGCTATCGAGACGTCAGAATAATCGTTCTGCCAAAAATGCACAGTTAGCGTGCGCTAACCATCAATAGTTAGCGTGCGCTAACGAATCCTCCAGACCCAGTCCAGTAGCCACTGGACTCCCTCGAACTACTAGTTAGCGTGCGCTACCAAACCCGTAGCGTGTGCTAACCACAGCACTGCAGCGCGCGCTAATGACCTGCACCTAGCGTGCGCTAACGGTCTGGTTCCAGCTACTGACTTCTGACCTGCTGCTCGATAGCGTGCGCTAAGGATATCCCTTAGCGTGCGCTAATGCACCCAGAAACCACAGCAGTAGAGCTCTCAAAACGGGTTACAACAACGGACTCCTCGGATCGAATTACCAAGTTCAAGATACGTACGGAAAACTCCAAAATAAGACCATACCAAGAGTTTGAGTTACAATCAAACTCACACGCGACCATAAAAAGGGTCGAGATAACAAATACGCATACGGATACCCACAACTTTGGGAAAATTACAAAATGGCCCAAAACGCCCGAAAATCACGATACGTGATCGAATAACCAAACCAAAGTTCACAACATGTCTAATAAAGTTAAACGGACTTACGGGAAACTCGAAACATCAGTTTCGAACGAGATTCGCAAGAATCGAACTCAAGTGCGGAAAAGTCGCTAAGAAGCATGGAACTCAACAAACCAACACCGAAATGAACTCGGATGTCAAAAAGTGCAGAATTAATCATTCTCAGAATGATGAAACGGTCATGAGCGAGTCGTCAAAACGGACTCCCGCCGAAAAAATAAAATCACCGAAATCCGAAATTGCGGGTATTACATTCTACCCTCCTTAAAAGAAGTTTAGTCCTGAAACTTAAAACAAGTAGGGGAAGCAATATCCCCGCCTGAAAAACTCGACGAGATACACAAAAACCGAAAACTCGCGCCCAACGGCGAAACACTGCAAGAAACGCAAAGAGACATACGGCGTGAAAACACGTTCCCCGACGACCAACACAACGCCACGGTAGAAACATAATAAAACCAACAATTGTCAAGCGTCATCAAACAGATAATATAATCAAGTCAATTATCCGAACAACCACAAAACACTAAGCACCTATTACAAGGAAACTCGCACAATCAAGAAAACAGAAATAAACACACAAACGATCCACAAGGATAAACACAAACAATTCGGACTACGCCGAAATCCTCAAAACCACACTAGGCATCTCCGTGTCCTTTCGGAGCAGAGACGCAACCTCGATACCCGAATCTCTCAGTTACCGTCTCGCAATGCACGGCTCGGTGACCCACCTGGCCACACTCGAAACAGCTAACTAACGGTGAACGACAATTCTTCGCAGTATGGCCAGCTCGACTACAGTTATAACATATCTTCGAGCTGTTCACATAACTCACTGCAGGGGTACTACTCCCCTGATCACGCGATCGAGGAATCACCTTAGGAGGACGAAACGAAGTCCCCAACTCGGGGGGCCCACTCCCCTGATCTCCTGAAAAGTCCCCAACGGTTTTCTGTTTCTTCGACGCGGACATATTTTTGGTCGGCAATTTGGATATCTCTCAAGGAAGTACAAGCGAGACCTGCCATGTACTGACGAATCTCCGGCTTCATCCGCCTACTAAAATGACAAATCTTGTCCTCCTCTGTCCTTACTTGATTCTGCACATAGCCGAGCTATTTGCTAAAATCAATAATAGCTTGAGACAGCGGTACATCCTGTGGTTTCGCCGAAAAGAATTCATTAATCTTCTGATTTCTGATCGGCTCCGGACAAAACTCATCTCTCATGAATCTCTGGAACTCTGCCCATGTAACAACACGATCTTGAGGCTTAACAGCCTCCCACCAGCTAGCGGCATCCTTGTCGAAAAGATACTGAGCTACCGGGACCTTCCGTTCTTCTGGACAATCAACTACCTCGAATATCTTTTCCAACTGGAAAAGCCAACCATCCCAGCTTAATGCATCTGCAGCACTAGCGAAACGAGGGGGATTCATACGAACCACTTCTCGAAGCCACTGATTTGCACCAGTGTTCTGGGTCACATCTGTAACACGCTGAACTGCCTGAGTCAACTGAGTCATCTGTGTGGCTACCTGCTGTAAAATAGTAGCGACACCGATACCGGCATCATCACCGGATGCATGATCTCGACCATGCGTCTGATTGCCACGACCACGACCTCGGCCTCTCGGCATACCGAATAAGTAATTACTCAGCACAACAAGAAAATCATAACACATACCACATATAACGATTCCCATCGTAAAGCAACACGCATACTAAAATCATAGCAACGACGGTATCGTTCAACAATCTCAACGGCCCGAATGATAACCAGCACATAATCACAAAACATCATGGAAACAATCACACATATACACAAACGTACCAACCCAAGCTTCAACAGCTCACACTCGTGCGACAACACGCAAATCACCACGAGGCGACAAACCGTAAATATCAGTTCACACCCCTCACAGAGGACTATTATAACAATTGCGTGTCAACGCCTCAATGTTCATGCCACCCATTCGATCATATTTGGGAGCTGACATTCTAGCGACAATGTGAATATCATATATACATTCCTGGACTGCAAACAGGAATGATAGGTTTTAAAAACGAAAACCACCTTTGAAAAAGAAAGATTTTGGAAACACTAGTTGATCTTGAGTATCACCTTTCGAAAAGTAGTACAAACACCATTATCGAGACTTTGAAAATCATCTTGTGTTTGAACAAAAATGAGGACACTTTTCTTTTGGTGAAAAACTTTCAAAAATATTCGACCCTCTGGTCTAAGCAAAGCATTTCTAAATAATTTGAAAATATCTCAAAATATTTTGGTCCTCAACTGGAATAATTCTGAAACATATTGCAGCACTGGAAAGCACCTTGAAAGTACCGCGAGAAAATAATTCATTTTAAAAGTACGTCTCGAAGTTTATTTTCTAAGAAACTCAAGGTTTTTGAAAATCTATTAGGCTAGAATGCCCAAAACTCGCACGTATCAACATTCGGTTACACACATCATAATGTACGCATCAATTCGCTCAAAATCAAGACAACACCTGTCTTTTACCGGAAACAAACAGTCAAATATCCTAGTCAGAAGGACATAAATAACGAAAACACTCCTCATATAAATGAAACATGAGAGTCACATAAACGCATCGCGAAACCAAGAATCTGCATAAAGATTCCGTCACTTAATACATAATCATATCAGTAACTCACATCAGACAAGGCACAAACACAAAGAAAGGAGACTTACATCCACAGGTCGCACGAAGATGATGATCGCCCCACGATACTAATCACAACCAACAAACTCATACGACGCGTCGCGACACGACTCAGTCAGACAAAATCCGATAAGACAAAACTCAACAAACACCACTTGACCCGACAGCCTAGGTTTCCACAATCTGGTTGCTCCGATACCATTTCTGTAACACCCCTAATCCGCTCAGGGATATTACACGGCGTAGACCCTCTCCTCAAGGATCTACCGGGCTGGTAACAACATCGAACATCTCAATAATGCCTTTAAGGCTAAAATGACTCAGTAGACCGATTTGGTCTTTCAATAAATACATACAACTCAAACACATTACATGCCCACGCAGGGGTCGAATACAACACACTCCCGTACAACGGGTAAGAATACTGCAGCGGAAATAAAATACATCTAAACCAATGACATCATACGGATCCTCGTGTGGTTAGTATCGTTCATCTTTCATCATCCTTCGTGCCGACCCTGTGTTATGCTCCCAAACCTGAATGCAAAAACAGACATCCACCCCCCGAATACTCGGGGGTTAGCAAAACTCCACTGTTTTGCTAGTGCAAGAACAAAGTGCAAATACGAGCCATACAATTCAAGTTCCAAGAATAATAACAACCAGGGATCCTAAAGATGTAAACATAACGAAAATACTTCCCGAGGCGAGAGTTTAGGTAAAGCTTTCCAAAATCGAAAGATCCCAGGTCAAGGGAAACAATTTAAAAAGTGATTTAAAATGCCATCGGGAGTTTTGATAGAAACAACTCAGGATTTTCAAATCCTTCTCTTTCGAAAATCAATAGGGTTCACAGCCCAAAGATTTTATTTTCACAAATAGATCCAACAATAATTCACAGGGCCAGAGCCTGATTCAAGTGTCCTCAACGGACATAAAATCAATACAATATAATCACATACAAGCATCGCCTAGGATCGGGACGAAGCCACAAATACCACCCGAGGCCTCTAAGGACCCTCCCGAGCTGGCCACAATCATAAAACAAATCACGCACATGCATCGCCTAGGACCGGGACGAAGCCACAAATCCCACCCGAGGCCTCTAAGGACCCTCCCGAGCTGGCCACAATCATAAAACAAATCACGCACATGCATCGCCTAGGACCGGGACGAAGCCACAAATCCCACCCGAGGCCTCTAAGGACCCTCCCGAGCTGGCTAGCTAAACAAATCACACACCATATCTCACGGTTGGATCAATCACTTGTTGCATCCTGACCACATGATCACAAGCCATGTGTCACCGTAGATTATCTCAAGCTCTCACGGTTGGATCAATCACTTGTTGCATCCTGACCACATGATCACGTGCCATGTGTCACCGTAGACCTTCAACCATATCCACACTTTCACAAAAATAACATATCACATCAATAATATCCAAGTAATTCACATCAATGGCAACAAACACAATGCACGACGAAATGGTCAAATCACAATGCACCGATATGAGATAATATATACATATATATTATCAAAGCACAATGACAACACCAAGTGTATTCATAGTAATTCACGTAACCATCCACGAACACAATGTCCACAAAACACACACGTTTTGAAAGAGGGCCTTTAACAAGGCTAACCGAATCTTTGAAGGTGAAACTCAAACGATCAAATAAACACAAGAAGACGATCACTAATTATCATATCCATAAAACAAGAATTGTATGGACAAGTTACTTGCCTCGAATATCCACAAACGCGAAGAACCGATCGAAGTAGATTGACACGAACCGATTACGAACCGCCGACTCCACCGAGCGCTAACCCGCGAAAATAAACTACGAACAATAATAACAACAATGAAAATGAATCCCATAGCACGACCTAAAGTCGCTAAATCCAAAGAACAAACGACGAAAGTTCAAGGGTTTCTCCCAAAACGGCCAAGAACGCAAATCGACCGACCAAAACATGAAAATGGAATTCCAAAACGAAATATGGATATACAATCCATAGGATATGTTTAAAAACATCATTAAACAACAATCGGTTTATCAAAAATGGATAAAAAAGGAAATCAAGAACAGAACTCCCAAAAAGTCAACTCTAGGGATTCAAGAAAAATACCTTGATTCGGCGAAGAACAATGGATTAGATGATGTTATAATCACCTAGGATGCTCTAAAACACTTTGGAATGGACGAAAATTAGCTCAGGTCGCGAACCCTAGTCTCCACGTCTCAAACCCGCGGAGGAAGAAGAAGAAACGAAGAAAATGAAGATTAAAGACTGTTGTCCAGTTTTTATACTGGACAGCTTAGCGTGCGCTAATCTTACCTGATTAGCGTGCGCTATCGAGACGTCAGAACAATCGTTCTGCCAAAAATGCACAGTTAGTGTGCGCTAACCATCAAGAGTTATCATGCGCTAACGAATCCTCCAGACCCAGTCCAGTAGCCACTGGACTCCCTCGAACTACTAGTTAGCGTGCGCTACCAAACCCGTAGCGTGCGCTAACCACAGGACTGCAGCGCACGCTAACCACAGCACTGCAGTGCGCGCTAATGACCTGCCCTTAGCGTGCGCTAACGGCCTGGTTCCAGCTACTGACTTTTGACCTGCTGCTCGATAGCGTGCGCTAATGCACCCAGAAACCACAAAAGTAGAGCTCTCAAAACGGGTTACAACAACGGATTCCTCAGATCAAATTACCAAGTTCAAGATACGTACGGAAAACTCCAGAATAAGACCATACCAAGAGTTTGAGTTACAATCAAACTCACACGCGACCATAAAAAGGTTCGAGATAACAAATACGTATCCGGATACCCACAACTTTGGGAAAATTATAAAATGGCCCAAAATGCTCGAAAATCACGATACGTGATCGAATAACCAAACCGAAGTTCACAACACGTCTAACAAAGTTAAACGGACTTACGAGAAACTCGAAGCAGCAGTTTCGAACGAGATTCGCAAGAATCGAACTCAAGTGCGGAAAAGTCGCTAAGAAGCACGAAACTCAACAAAACGACACCGGAACGAACTTGGATGTCAAAAAGTACAGAATTAATAATTCTCAGAATGATGAAATGGTCATTAGCGAGTCGTCAAAATGGACTCCCGCCGAAAAAAAAGAAAATCACCGAAATCTGAAATTGCGGGTATTACAGTGCACACCCCAGAAACCCCGTCGGATCATACCCGATTGGATACTCATGGACGACTACTATTCGCTCTAGAAAGTGACGAATATCAGAGGGCTCACCGGACCCTACCGGTACCACAACACAGATTGTTCGTGCTCGCAAGTAATGAACTCCAGAGGCCCCGTCAGACCCTACCTCGAATCACACGTTAGTGGATTTCGACCCGTACTCACAAGTACCGAATCCCAAAGGCCTTGTCAAGCCTTGCCTGGTTAAACCCAGCACCAATACGTTGCAAAATGATTTACTCCAATAATATTACAGTCTGCTATAATTACCACTATTATCCACCTTGGTAGTAGAGGTGGCCACTGGGCCAAGCCGACCCAACTCGGCGCAACCGCTTTTTTCAGGCCCAAGGGCCACCTTAGTCCCAACCCAGCCAACCAAGATCCGGGGCGGTTCCAGACCCAAAGTCCCCAAATCAAAGCCCAGCCCGCTCCCACATCCCGAACTGGGCCAACCCACAGCCCATCCAAACCCATCCCAACCCGGCCAGCCCACACCAGCCCAGCACCTTCAATTTTCAAATTTAAATATAAATTAATGGACCTCTCCTCATGAGATGTGGCACCAGCCGATTGGATGTTGTAGTAGCCGTTGCCCAACAACTACTTCATGGTCCGATTTGGTATGAGTTAAACGGTCAGATTTCAACTTTTTTTTGCAAAAATAAAAATACTGATAACTCGTCTCTCTCTCTCTCTCTCTCTCTCTCTCTCTCTCTCTCTCTCTCTCTCTCTCTCTCTCTCTCTCTCTCTCTCTCTCTCTCTCTCTCTCTCTCTCTCTCTCTCTCTCTCTCTCTCTCTCTCTCTCTCTCTCTCTCTCTCTCTCTCTCTCTCTCTCTCTCTCTCTCTCTCTCTCTCTCTCTCTCATCGTCAATCTTTCCAAACTCAGAAGTCTTGATTTAGCTTTAACTTGAAAGTTATAATTTAATATTATTACTTTTTGTTATAAGTAATTTTGTGATAATCTATCTTTAACTAGAAAATAACTGTGGCGGACGGATCGAGGAGTGTTCATCGTGAAGGAACCACAATAATACCAACTTGTATTTCAGTAAGTTTACTGTTTCTATTGTTATATATGCTTATTATAATATATTTGTTTAGTATTGTAATTTGTTATAAAATTATAACGTTTACTTAGGAATTAATTATTATAAATTATTACCATTTCACAATCTCTCTCAAGACTCTACAACATGACACCTCCACCTGAACCTACGACCGGAACTTCAAATAAGAACAAAAAACTATGGGTTTGGGCATATTATGGGAAGATTCTCGGCACCACACCAACACATTACAAAATGATTTGCCTTGTAAGAAAAAGCCAAAATAAAAATATTGTTTTCTCTTGGAAGATTGGTATCAGAACCGAAACGCTAGCTCGTCACCTGAAAAATGACAACTATATGGCTAAGGATAATCATGATCAAGAACGTCCGGATGATCAATTTCAATTATCCAGCTATTTCTTAGAAGCGCCCGATGGAGGTATGCCTTTCATTTACAATCAATAAAAATTAATTGACAGATTTGCTAAATATGTTACTCTTGATGAATTGCCTTTAAGTCATGGTGGGAGTGAAATTTAGAAAATATGAATAGGATTTTAATGAAACCTGCATATAGAAGAATACCAAGGAACATTATTAAACGTCGTATTCAACAACATTATTATATTCAACGTGCTCAATTTATTGAATTTCTTAAGACTGGAGGTTGTATATCTCTTACTAGTGATTGTTCTCCTACTGTGAACCTTATCTTTGTATTACGGTTCATTGGATTGGAACTGAATATGTGATAAAAATGTATTATTGCTTTTGATATTATGGAGGAAGCTCTAGAAACCTATAAGATAGAATAATGAATGTTGTAAGGAATTTAGTGTATTTGATAAAGTGCTTTCTCTTTCTCTCGATTATTCGGATGCAAATAATAAAGTATGGACAAATTGCTTTACTTGCGGATTGTATTTTTATACATATTAAATGTTGTGCTCATACTTTGAGTTTGTCAACTAAAAAGGGAATTGGTATAACTTTACCTCTTTTAAACCCGATTAGAATAAATGGCTTAGATTGAGTCAACAAGTTAGGAGATATTATAAAAGTCTATGTAAAGAAAATTGGTTTAAAACCAAAAAATGGAAGATTGATACACCTACATGTTGGAATTCTACTTATGGATTGCTTAATGACGTTATTCCTTAAAAGAAAAGTATTACTCAATTGTATAACTCCGATCCCAAATATTTAGCAAAGCAGAACCTCTAAACTGAAACTCATTGGGAACTTGCTACGAATATTCATAATAATTCCATGTACTTAGTTTTTTATGTTTATGAACCTAATGTTCATTTGATTATTTTAGGATGTTGTAAAATTATTGGTGCTTTAAATAAACATCAAAATAATACATATTTATTTGAAGTTATTTCTAAAATACAAGAAAAATGGTTAGAGTACTTGGATAAATTATATGAAGAACAATATCCTATACTGACTAGAATTTCAAGAGATCTCCTTATAGTTCCAGCCTCAATAATTGCGTCAGAGTATGCTTTTAGTGCAGGTAGAAGAGTTACATCTGATAAACGAACATCTTTATAGCCCGATGTTGTGAAGATTCTAGTCTGTAAAAAAGATTTGGAACAAGCAGAAAAACGTCACAGGGACGAACAAGAGAAGAAGAAGATCACAACGAGGATGATGATCCGTAGATGATGATGGATAATCGAAAACTTCAGCGAGTGGCCAACAAATCGACGATTGAGCACATCATTCAACCTTCAACCTCCAGGTAAGTAAGACGAACTACGTGAACTTTGATTTCTTAAGATACGTAAGCAACTTAATTTGTAAAAATTAAATTATTTTTATAATCTAAATATTACAAATTAAATCTTAGTCCAATTTTTCTTCCCCCTCTTCTCCCTATTTACTCTAATGTTAACAGTTTTTTTTTTAATTTAGAATAGATTTTTTAATTTATAATGAATTTTTTAAAACTGATTTTTCATTTACGCTTTGTTTCCCGAGTTTTAGTAAAGGAAAGAAAAGAAAGGGAAGGAAAATATGGAGAGAAAAGAAAGGGAGGGGAAGGAAAGGAAAAACTACTTTTGTGTTCTCGAGTTCGTAGGAAATGTAAGGAAAATTAAAAAAAAATGTGTTCCCGAGTTGAAAGGAAGAGAAAGGAAAACAACAACTTTACAATTTTACCCCTAATTTTTTTTTTATCAAACATGTTAATCTTTTGAATTCAGATCTTGGTCAATAAAACTGACAACTTTACAAAATTGGGACCAGAGAAAAATATTCATTTAGCAAAATTATTCATTTATAGAAAGAAAATTTGAACATGTTATAAACAGTTGGGACCGGAAAAAATTATTCATTTGGCGAGGTTATTCGTTTATCGAACATTCATTTATCGAGATTTAACTGTATACTTTTAATC
Organism: Orobanche coerulescens; assembly: GCA_033398695.1. Taxonomy (NCBI): domain Eukaryota; kingdom Viridiplantae; phylum Streptophyta; class Magnoliopsida; order Lamiales; family Orobanchaceae; genus Orobanche; species Orobanche coerulescens. The sequence goes on from CM065805.1 coordinate 169,850,325, forward strand.
TATTTTCACACCAAAATTGATAATTTAACACCAATAATAACATTACACTTTTGGCGGAAAACTCAAAATTGAAACGAAATAAATGCATTTGAAATTGTCCTAAACGTTGAAATTATCCCAAACACGTAGGAGATATCACTTGAATGTCATCGCCATCATCATCATCTATGCGTTGGTTCTCCAGGGTAACGTCATTACTTCTCAATAAATCATCAACTTCTGCAATAGTTTCTAATTTGATGTCCACAGTTTTGCTCAATCGGGCATTTTTCTCTTTCGCTGTTTCAGCATGTGCTCCCGAAGCTCTATCTCTCGCAAATAAGACCAACATTTGATCATAGTTTGCCACTTTTTTTGTCTTCAAGGAGACTGCCTCAGGCTTTGACTGTTTAACAAACCCAAATACAATTAATATTGTGAATAATAACATAAATATATAAGAAACTAAGTAAAACGTAAAACAAACACTTACATTAATCAAGTTTTCCCACACTTCATCATCTGCTTCAATTAGTTGGGTATCGGAATTCCATGCGAACCCACTCAATGAACTTCCACGAAACATATCATACCATTGCGAAAAATAAACTTTCAAACTTTTCAAACGATTTTTAAGATTATTTTTGTTAAATTCATTGAAGTTTTGTATTCAGCTCCTCCACCATATTGGCGTATGCTTGTGTAGTAAAGGTCCCATTAATCCTATCCTTTTTCTTGTTGTGTTACCATTGCATCAATAAAAGCGAGAATCCATCCTATCTGTCCGATTCACGCTATGTTTCTTACCGCATTTCCAACGGGTTCTTGCTTACTCATTATCAGTTTCTACATAGCAACAAAAATAAACGAACCATATATTGTTATAAAAGGTACATACTTAGAAACTCTACAAGTTACAAATAAATAACATTCACAAAAACTAAATAGTAACACAAATAAATTCAAATTGAAATACTATAATGAACTACTATTGAACTACTTTGACATATCTATTTCATTGTTCGGATTCAACAAGTAATTAGTCCACATTTGATTTGCAATTGAGTTCCTTAGTTGATCTGTCGTGGTAATATCCTCACGTGCATTGCTTAAATTGTGTTGCACTTCCTCCGTTGGTCCATTTAACACCTCTTGTAGTACCTCATCTTCAATATCTTTGTCACGATCTTCCTCCAACAAAAAGTTATGTAAAATACAGCATGCCAAAAAAATGTCTGATTGTGTTTCACAAGAATAAAAAGGTTCCTGTGTACTTCTAATGATAGGAAGCCTTTTTTTTAGAACACCAAATGCCCGTTCTATAGCGTTACGTAATGAAGCATGGCGAAGATTGAACAACTCTCTTGCATTCTCCGGGGGACGAGCGGAATACTCTTTCAAATGATACCTAACACCTCTATATGGCGTCATTAGTGTACTCGTATGAGGCAAACCCGCGTCTACCAAACAATATCGGCCTATAAATAAGGTGTAATTAGTTTTATAATAATAAGTTACACACATAATGAAAGTTGGTAATAAAAATTACCCGTTGGAATTACTAGTTTGTCATCTCTACTGAGTGCATTCTTCAGTATTCTTGAGTCTGATGCAGTACCTTCCCAACCAGTTAAAACATACGTAAACTTTAAATCAAATGAACAAGCAGCTAAGACATTTATCGTCGGGTATCCCTTGCGACCACGATATCTAGGGGCATCTTTATCAGGTACCTTGACACGGACATGTGTCCCATCAATTGCCCCTACGCAATTCTTGAAGTAAGGATAAAATCTCTTTTTCTCTTGAATTTCTTTCGGGACAACATCACCTTTTGGTTGTTGAATATAACGACTCTCTAATGATATAACCGCACGCAGAACTCTATGGAAGCACCTACTTGTTGTGGACTTTGAGCGCCGATACATCCAGGAGACCAATCTATTTTTCAAATCATTACCTACAATGTGCAAAAATCTTGCAACATGCTCTTCAACGGACATGCGTTGAGTAGGTCTAAGACCACCATCACGCTGTAAGATAGTGCACAACTTCTTAAAAGCTTGCTCACTTATACGGATAAGCTCACGACATTTACCACCCTTTAAAAGGTCGTCTAAGAGCTCTTCTCGTACACGTCGACGACGTAAAATAACTTTTTTAGTAGGTAAATTAGGATGATCTTTGTTCGAAAGTCTACGTTGTGTCAGAATGGCCATCAACAAGCAAATAAGATGAACCACTTGCATTTGTCTGGCTTTCAGAACATGAGCGGGTGGGGGCAACTCATTATCCATTGAAAATATTATCTGTTTTATGAAAAAAGTAACTATGCATATATCAACAGTGGATCACCAGATAATGCCAACGACCCATATGGACCGACAATCATATATAGAGTAGTTGTAAAAAGAATCTTAATGCTAAGTATTGTGTATGGGAAAAAAATAGTTAGCTTTAATCCTTGTTATTAATAATTATTAATTTATGTAGAATTATTAAATATTAATTATTTTTAATCCCTATTAAATTTTAATGTTCATAAAATTTTACATACCTTTGAAGGAAAACACAGCGTAGCAGAGAGGAAACCATTTTCAAAGAATACGGAATTTTTTTATGGAAGTCTCAATCTTCCTGTAAAGTTTTCTCAAGATCTCCATGATGACAAACAAATATGACGAGTCCGATCCATTCATATTTATAAAATCGTGATGAAAATCGAGAAAAAAGTTTTTTCTCAAGAAGAAGAAGAAGTACCTGCAAAAAGCAGAATAGCGGGACGGAGACAACTACTTTCACGGCCGCTACTACACGTTCTCGCTTTTTTTTATCTTGCGAGAGAAGAGCCAAGAAGAAGAAGATGATGAGATACGTGATATAATAGGGTTGAAGGAAGAGGGCAAATCACAAAATAAAAGATATGTATAATAACGTGATTCCTTTCTCTCCAAAACTCTCTCCACTGGAAGGAAAATTTGGAAGGATGATTATCCCCCAAAATCTTTTCTTTTCTTCCCACTTCCTTCCCAAAAAAAACTAGGGAACACATTTTAATTTTTTTTCTTTCCGTTTCTCTCCAATTCCGTTCCTTTCTCTCCTTAAATAAGACTCGGGAACAAAGCGTTAATGTTAGTTTTTTTTTTAAAAAAATTCAAAACAGATTTTTTAAATTAATTTTTTTAATTAATGTTAACGGATTAATTTTAAAAAACTCAAAATATATTTTCTATTATTATTTAATTAATTAGTTCTAAGAGATTTATTCTAAAATTCAGAACATATTTTGTTAAATTAATTTTTTTTGAAATAAAGAAAGTTTTATTCCATAGACAATGAATGTACAACTCCTCAACTCTAACTTACTCCAGCTCTGAAGGCTGTACTACAACTCAACTCACCAAAATCAGACAAACCATATCAGTGTTCTCAAGATTACAAATGAGGATAGGAATCTAACATCTGACAATAAGTATGCATCTTTGAATTGTGCAAGCAGAGGCGGAGGGAGGGGGTGGCGGGTAGGGGCTGTGGCCCCCCTTCCCAAAAAAAATTCTATTGATATATTATTATTATTATACTATTTTGTAATTTAAAAAATATTGATCCCAAATAAGAAAAGTAGTTAGTCAAATTTTGTAAATGAATGTATGTTTGTGAGTTCTATTAGTATAGTTTTACGTATTAATATTGATTCATTTATTTAATGTGATTTTTGTTGTTAATAACTTATCTAAAAAAATTTAATGCCGTTGCGTCCAAAAAAAAAAATTAATATCGCGCCCGGCTCCGCCTGTGTGTGCAAGCATCTACCAACAGTGTTTTCCTGGAAATTCATTTGATTCCTCTCACGCCAAACGACATAAATAAAAATCACCTTAAGAAATCTGTTATGTGGCTGTTTTCCTTTCGCAAATCTGCAGATTTTTGGAATTGTTATCCCCCAAGAATCAACAGTTATGTTCCACCCCAGCCAAGACAAAATAGCTTCGAATAAATGACTCGATGTTTCTTCATGAGCTTCACATAGCACACATGCAGAATTTACACTGGGTTGAAAGCGTAGAATCCTGTTGAACATCACAGGGAAGGGACAGACATGCTGAGAACATCACAGTTTTTTATATAAAAGCATGGATCCACAATTTATCTGCCTTTGAGTTCAAGGCCCACAAGAGTTTCAAGATGCAGGTTCTATTCCAACAGATGTAACAAGCCTAGCCCACCCTCAGATTTGGGCCTACATATGCCTACATATGCTTTAAGCACTTTTTTGGGAAAATAAAATAGTTGGCTCCAGTAATTTTGAACAGAATAAAGAACATTTTTCACCAACTGTAATCTTCCCCCATAACTCTAAGAGTATTCGAAGTCCGATCTCGTACCTTGGCTATCATCATTTCCAAAAGAGGCTGATATTTATTGTACAAATAGATGGTGCTTCTCAACTCTTCTCTTACCCCACAGAAATAAATTTCACTTTTTCCAACCTGATGTGGCAGTGAACAGTTCAAACTTTTCCAATAGTGCATCTGTTGTTCCTTTAGAAAAGAACAAGAGGTCGTCTGCAAATGTCAAATGGGCGATTCTCAGCGGTGCACAATTGGGGTGGTATCTGAAACGTGGGTGGGACTGTAGTGTCTTCATGATTCTATTTAAGTACTGTAACGCCTCGATTTCGCATATACATTTATTGTGAATTATAAAAAAACATGTTCAATTTTATTAAATTAATGTCCGAATAATTTATCATTTAATTCATTTCATTCTCATGATCATGCAAATTCGTTTGTCATTATAATTCATATTCAGACATGTGATTCATGTCGTTTCATTTCTCGTTTTATTTCATCGTGTTCATGTCGTCATTTCTAGGCCCGAGTCAAATTTTAAAGAATATTAATCGTTACCCAAAAGATTTCACAAGTCCATTTTTAATTAATTTTAATACATTCATTTTGGGTCAGCCAATCATTATAAGACCCAAATCAAATAATAATAATAATAATAATAGTCCAAATCCTACAATCAATTGCCAAGCCCAATTAAAATTAATAACCCCCAGCCCATTTAGAAATATTCCACACGACCAGAAAGGTGGGAAATGGAGGTTGTCAAGAGTGGAGTTGAGGGGGAGGAACGTCAGGAGAAGTTATTCATCATGGGGGAGTAGTTAATATATTCTGTATATAAGAACTCACCTTCAGCAGATTCACACTTCACAATATTACAACAAAATTTTATATACCAAGATCAAACACATATCCTTACTCCAGAACATATACACAGTAATTACTCTCATTCTTTTAAACGTTCGAAGACCGTCCTTCAACCTCTGCGGCAATCAACCTTTCAACAGAACATGTAGAACTCTGGAAATCTTCGCAATTGTAGAAACATTTGTCTCCTCTCAATTGTTATTTTCCAGAGCAAAATTATTTCCCTCAATTGAAGTCAAACTCCAGGGGTAACACCCAGCCGCCGAGTTCCTAACTGCTTCAAAAAAAAAAATCACACACACACACAAACAAAATCCTTCAAAAACCAAATCCCAAACCAAAACCAAAGTATAATTTTTATTTCAAAATCAGAACTCATTTAAACCTACCTGTGAAGTCTTCTATCTTCTTCTTCGGCTCCGACAGATCCAGCCACCATCTCCGCCACCGCCAACTCCTACCAAAGATCCGCACCACACCAAATTGAGTTCCGCCAAGAACCTACCATCAAGCCTTAAACCCATTTCATCAGAATCCAAATCGAGTGCAGGCCTTTGAACCGGAAATTCGATCGGGAATCTTCTGACCCTCAACCTAACCGCCGCTGCCATACATCGCCGTCGAACCATCAACACCATACCCTTCATTATTTTTTTTGAGTTTACAGGTTGCGTTTCTTCTTCTTCAATTCATGGGTGCATGTGTGTGTGCTTCAGTTTTTCATCCGATGATGTACGTGAGAGAGAGAGAGAGAGGCCAATGAGAGAGAGTGAGAAATCGGGAGGAAAAAGGATAAGGGTTTCTGTCGACTTGCTCCTTGAAAATGGGTCTTATACAACAACTTTCCAGTCATTTCAATTTTAATCCCAGTTACTTTTAATTCTTGCAAAGTAACCCAAATCAACCCTTCAATTTATTTAATTTCAGTCCTCAGATGTTTCGTTCTTTCAATTTTACTCCAGTCAGCTTTTCATTAATTAAATTCAGCCTTATTTAATCGAGCCATTAAATATGTAGATCTCGCATATAATATTAATAATTCAATTTTAATCTATTTTATTCTCAGTTATTATATATTATAAATTATAATAATAGTGATTATCATTAATTGTAGATAATAACAAGAATTTACGGGCCTAGAATTGTCGAGTCAAGCATCTCATCACATTCAAGTTCAAGAACTGCATTTTATCCAGGTGTGGGGATTTATTACGCTTTTGTTTATTTAATTGCTTTATATATTGTCTCGTATGTGCACGGGAAATCAGTCAGAAACACTTAAATGTGCAACCAGTCAGAAGCACTTAAATGTGCAACCAGTCAGAAGCACTTAAATGTGCAAATTAGTCAGAAGCACTTAATTGTGCATAAAGCCTTCTGCCAGCCGACGGCTTTAATTTATCAGTCATGTTGTTTATACTTGCTAATATATTTAGTAATTAACGTAGACATATTGCGTACCCTCTACACCGAGCGAGTTGGAAGCTCACCCCACTATTTAACCCCTTTCAGGTTGAGGAGCTCGATGTGGCATGCGATTGAGAGTGGGATGATCAAGCCTATGATTAGATGTTTATGTATTTAATATTATTTCTGTCAAACTATGTTTATGAACAAGTGTTCAATTTGTTTTATTTTTACGTCAAGGTATGTTTTGTTTTAACAATGACTCGACAAGATTACTTGTAAATTATTAAGTTTGTCTTTTGAGATGTATTTCCGCTGCAGCATTTTTATTTATTCTTCTTAAAATTTGAAGAATCATATTTAAAAAAGTGGTCGCTACATAAGTGGTATCGGAGTCAGGTTTATGGTTCTGTAGACTCGTTAAAATGGTTTCTTTTTCTAAACTAAAATTTCATTTTCGCAAGTAGTCAATATTTTTAGCAATTGTGATCATCCACCTCTGCCACTCCACGTCGACTCCAAGGTACATTAAGTTATTATTATTCATTATGTGATAAATGCAGTTTACCAGATCAACCATGATTTATGCAGTATAGATGCATCTTCAGTCTACTTTGTACATAAGAATTTTCTGATAAAGTATTTGGGCTTGAAATTGTTTTCTAATAAATTCAGAAGTATATGTGTGACATGCGAAAGTCATCATTGCTAGAAATCTCTGGTGCTCAACCTATAGATGCAGTGTAACGCTCCATTTTATTTCTCCCTCTCGTTGGGTAAGTACTGAAGGATTGTTGCGTGTGGTATGCCTTAGGATAATGGCAACTCGTGGACGTGGACGCCCAGCTAACTGAGGTGCAGATAATGTCGGTGGTCAGAATGCCAACCTCAGTGGTGGTGACGAAGGTCAGGATAACCACAACAATAACGTGCCAGCTCCTACTCAGGCACAAGTTGTGCAACAATTCCGACGTTTCACCCCACCCACATTCAACGGTCGAGAAGGACCAGCTTTCGTTGATGAATGGTTCATGTCGCTGGAGCGCACCTTTGAGCTCATTGGGTGCACCGATGCGCAAAGAATTATTTGTGGCCAATATCAAATGGTGGAGGATGCTGGACGCTGGTGGATAAGCTATTGGCGTTTGAGGCCGGCGGCCGAGCGTGCTGCATTAACATGGGATTGGTTCAAGGAAATAGTGATGGAACAGTACTACCCACAGCACTACCGAGAGAAGATGGAGAGAGAGTTTTGAAACCTTGAACAAGGAGGAATGACGGTTGAAGAATATGAGAGAAAATTCAACCAAATCAGCTTCTTTGTGGAGCACATGGTGGATACAGATCGAAAGAGGGCCCATAAGTTCCGGAGTGGTTTACGCCCGAGTATTCGTCACATCGTGGCTAGTCATGGGGTGCTACCCTATACCGAGACGGTTTTTCGAGCCCAAGAGGTTGAGGCTAGCCATAATCTGGATCAACAACAGTCTACGAAGCCTAGTACCGGTAAGAGGCATTGGAATGTAAACCAAAATAAGGTCGTGGTTTCTAATAAGCAAGCAAAGGTGGATCAAAGGTCGGGACCTAAGCCTCAAACCAGTAAGCCAGAGTGCTCGAAGTGTGGTAAGAATCATGGCGGGGAGTGTTTGTATGGAAAAGGTGTCTGCTACAGATGCAAGGAGCCGGGGCATGCAGCTTCGAATTGTCATCTCCAAAGGGCCAAAGGTCAAGGTTCTGGAGGAAAGGCTCGTATTTATTCTTTGACCCAAAAGGACGTAGATGAGAATCCCGGCACAGTGTCAGGTATGCTTATGATATCTAATGTGCCTGCTTTTACTTTATTTGACACTGGTGCCACACATACTTTTATGTCTGCAAAGTTTTATCATGCTATTGGTCATAGAAGCATTAGAACCGTTGAGTCTCTTGAGGTTAGCTTACCGTCAGGAAATACGATCCTCACTAATACAATGATTGACGAGAATATTGAGATAGGAGATATAGAATTTGATGCTAGCCTGTATTTAATTAACTCGATAGATTTTGATGTGATCTTTGGTATGGACTGGCTCGATAGACATGATGCCGATATAAGCTGCCGTGAGAAGAAGGTAACATTGAGGTGTTCCGAAGGCGAGTCAATCACCTTTTATGGTACTAAGAGTAGGACAGTACCAAGAGTAATCACAGCCATGAAAGCACTGAGAGGTCTAAGGAATGAGAAATGTCAGGGTTACTTGGTGAGTTTGGTCGACACTCGTACTAATGAGGTGTCCCATGCAGACGTACCTATAGTATGAGAGTTTCTGGATGTGTTTCCAGAAGATTTGCCGGGCATCCCACCCGACCGACAAGTGGAGTTTAGCATTGATTTGGTCCCTGGGGCGGCCCCTACATCCAAAGCGCCATATAGAATGGCTCCGAAGGAACTTCAAGAATTGAAGGTCCAGATTCAAGAGCTACTGGAGCTCGGATTTGTTCGTCCTAGCGTGTCACCCTGGGGTGCACCAGTATTGTTTGTAAGAAAGAAGGATGGGTCACTTCGGATGTGTATAGATTACAAAGAGCTGAATCGACTCACGGTGAAGAACAAGTACCCACTACCGAGGATCGAGGATCTATTCGATCAGTTGAGGGGAGCCGGAACCTTTTCGAAGATTGATTTGCGGTCGGGGTACCACCAACTGAAGATTAGGGAGTGTGACATTCCCAAGACGGCTTTCAGAACCCGTTATGGACATTTTAAATTTGTAGTGATGCCTTTTGGTCTGAGTAATGCACCGGCAGTCTTTATGGATTTGATGAACAGGGTGTTCCAGCCTTACTTGGATAAGTTCCTGATCGTCTTTATAGATGACATCTTCGTGTATTCTAAGGACAAGGAACAACACCAAGAACATTTGAGGATTACATTAGAGACACTTCGCAAGGAGAAGTTGTATGCTAAATTCAAGAAATGTGAGTTTTGGTTAAACATAGTTGGATTCCTTGGACATGTGGTGACTTCAAAAGGAATTGAGGTTGATCCCGATAAAGTTGTAGCAGTGAGTAGTTGGGGAATACCCAAGAATGCGAGCGAAGTCCGCAGCTTTCTGGGCCTAGCTGGCTATTATAGGAGATTTATCGAAGGATTTTCGAAAATCACCACTCCTATGACCCAGTTGACAAGGAAAGGCATGAGGTTTGAATGGAACGACAAGTGCGAGGAAAGTTTTCAAGAGTTGAAAAGGAGACTAACCTCGGTACCAGTATTAACGATTCCTGATCCGACGGAAGACTTTGTTATTTATAGTGATGCCTCAAAGCAGGGGTTGGGTTGTGGTCTGATGCAACATGGTAAAGTAGTAGCCTATGCATCAAGACAGCTTAAACCACATGAGTTGAACTATCCAACGCATGATCTGGAGTTGGCTGCTGTAGTACATGCGCTGAAGATTTGGCGTCACTATCTCTACGGAGGGAAGTGTGAGATATACACTGACCATAAAAGTTTGAAGTATCTTTTCACACAGAAGGACCTTAACATGAGACAAAGGCGATGGTTAGAACTAGTGAAGGACTATAATTGTACCATCCATTACCATCCCGGTAAGGCTAATGCGGTAGCTGATGCCTTGAGTCGGAAGACTAGAGGCGAGTTAGCTTGCTTGACTGATCAGGAGAGTTTGATAAAGGAGTTCTCCCAGTTGAGGGTTGAGGTAGTTGAGTCTTCAAAACATTCGAAAGCAATCCTATCATCTTTGGTCTTGCAACCAAACTTGAGGGATAAGATTAAGGAGGCTCAACCACGTGATAAGTTCTTGTGCAAGATGAAGGATCGAGCACAAGCTGGGAGTATTGAGAAGTTTGTCGTTTCCACATATGACGTTTTGACTTATGATGGGAGGTTATGTGTTCCTAAGGATCCATCCCTTAGGAAGCAATCCTTGAAGAAGCTCACAATGCACCATACTCCGCTCACCCGGGAGGTACAAAGATGTACCACGACCTGAAGAAGTTCTTTTGGTGGAGATGAATGAAACGGAACATTGGTGTATTTGTGGAGAGGTGTATAATATGTCAGCAGGTGAAGGCAGAACACCAACGGCCAGGAGGTTTACCCCAACCGTTGAAAATCCCAGAATGGAAATGGGAGCATATCACAATGGATTTCGTGGTTGGTCTGCCACGAACAGTGAGGAAGAACGATGTTATATGGGTGATAGTAGATCGCTTAACGAACTCATCTCACTTTCTACCTGTGATGATGACTTATAGTATGGAACAATATGCACGGATTTATATTCAGGAGATTTTGAGGCTACATGGTGTTCCAGTGTCGATCGTATTGGATAGAGATCCACGATTTACATCGAAATTTTGGAAGAGTCTTCAGAGTGCATTGGGCACTAAGTTGAATTTCAGTACTGCATATCATCCGCGGGCCTATGGTCAATCTGAACGGACTATCAAGATACTTGAAGATTTGTTGAGGGCGTGTGTTCTTGATACTAGTGAGAATTAGGAGAATATTTTGCCGTTAGTAGAGTTTGCTTATAATAATAGTTACCAAGTGTTGTGTCAAGATTTAACACCTTCCGACCGGCGATCGCCTCCGAGGCCGAGCGACCGACTTACTGCCGAGCGGCCAAGGCAGATCTGCCGAGCAGCGACCAGGCGACCGAGCCTCAACCCAGCGGACCATCTAAATCGGCCAAAGGAAGGTCCCAGGACAAATCCCGGTACCGAGCGATCGACCTCAGATACGATCATCACTCGGCACTCGGCGACCGACTCCTGGCGATCGACTTATGGACGATCCTCTATCCGCATCATGACGATCTCCACCGATGACCATCCAGTCGGCAAAGACCAAGTCTCAAAACTGGCCCCACGTGCAGATCCACAAAAGGCGCTGACAAACCTGTCACCTACCTCACCTACCAGCATGGCCCAGACCTGCGAAAGGAGTTGGCGGACAAGACATGTGACTACAGCCTGTCACCTACTCTGACAAAGTCCGCCGAAAGCAACAACGTGGGACCTCCTATGACAGTACTTCCGGACGCGTGCCGGCTCCTCATTGGACCGCACGGCTAGCCACCAGCTGTAGCTTTGGATGGCAAGGCGGCCACGTGCCCTTTAGGACGATCGCCTGCTACATTAAATGCCGAAAGGCGATCGCCCACAAGGGACAGGGCCCCTCAGCCTCTATATATACAAGGCAGCAGGCACTTGTAAAGGGGATCGAAACCTTTACCACAAAAAAGGCTTCAGCTTCTTTCAGCTTCCTTCAAGCAATATTGCGATTCAAGCACACTATACAGAAGCAAATTACTTACACTTGGCTAACATCCAACTCTTGGCAACAGCTTTCTTTCGGTCTTACTTCTCCCGGCCTATCTCATCCAGCAGATATCCGGCGGGGACGAAGAACACCTAGCTTCGCTCAAGAGCCGGATTAACAGAGTCTTTTTACACTCATTGTATTTAGATTTCTCTCTTTAATACTTGTATCCACGAATATTTGTATTAATAACATCTCGCGAGAGCATTCAAGCCCGGGCCTAACAAACCCGGCAAATCTTGTTTTATTTATCTTCTCTCGGAAGTGCTCTCGCAACCTTGTTTGTTGTCCGTCTTCCAGCAGTATTAATCTTCGGATAAATATTTTGGGCAACAACAATTGGCGCTAGAAGGAGGGCATCCAACCCTCAATTTTTTATACTTACCGTTCCGAAGAACACTCACTGTTCTCGGGGCAGATACTTGAAGTGACACTCACTGCACTTCAAAGAAATCCTTCAGAAATCATGTCTTCCGCCTCCGCATCGAAGAAAGCCGCCGCCGGCCAGACCCTGCCTGGCCCCACCGAGCCGCAGCCGATGGTGGAAGGTAGCCGCCGCGATCGAGACGCTCGATCCCGTCCACGGACGGCGGCCCAAGCCTCTCGCTCGATCGGTTCCGAACCAAGGAACAGATCGAAGGGGCCCTGGCCGCCCTACGGGAGCGACGGAGTGCTCTCGACGCGCCTCCAGCTACCGCCCACCCTGTCTATCGCCGGGAGATCAAGCTGAAGCTCAAGGCACTACTGGCCGAGCAATCGCCAGTAGGCTACAGTCCGCAGTAAGAGGCGATCGCCATCCTGGGCACCTCTGTCTTCGATCGCCTGGCGGTGACCCGACCAGCGGCCGGGCGGTCCGGCCCCGGCTACGAGACGACGGAGTTTGAGTCCGTCACCGGGAGCTCGGCCTACCCGACTCCCGGAAGGCGCCCAGCCGTCCGGCTCCTCGCCAAATTGCCGAGGTCGGCGGTAGCGAGCCGGAGATCGGTACACGATCGCCTGTGCCTCGCTCCCAAAGCCGATCGGCAAGCGACCAAGCCACGGCGATGGCTGCGATGCAACGTCAACTCGACGACATGAAGGCGCTCCGAATCCGTGGCGCGCCAAGAAGACGATCGCCGCCAAGCGAGCCGCCGCGATCGACATCGAGCTCGCCCCGTAAAGACAGATCGCTCCCCGCAAACACCCGTACGTGGGGCGATCGGACCCCAAGTGCACTGAGGAAATTCAACATCTACATGATCGGGTGTGGGGCATCCGACGCGACCAGTGCCGGATGTTCCTCCGACGCTGGACGACCTCGCCACCGGTGGTACACTTCATTGCCACCTCGGTCCATGGCTCCTTCAACGAAGCCGGCGCACGGCTTCACCGAGTACTTCGCCACCGTGGTCGTCTGCCCGAAGGTCCCCTTCGCATGATGCAAATCAAGCGGGGAGAAGAAGAGTCCGACTCGGACTACATCGACCGGGTAGACGTAATCATCCTCAATGGCGAGCCCATAAGCGATGAGACCGCCCTCTACGCGGTCCTAGGAGGTTTTCGTGGTTTTTCGCCTATGTTCGGGCATCTTACGAAGACCCAACCTACGACCTACGCAGCCTTCCGGCAAGAGCCGCAGATTTTCCGCCAGCAAAGGTTTCTTCTTAGCTTTGTGAGCGCTATCGGCACACGGACGACGATCACCCGCCCGATCGCCAATATCGACCTACGAATAAGCGATCGGCAGCCGAGCGACGATCGCCAGTCTTCCGGCCCGATCGCCGATCATCACGCTACATCATCCGCAGTTCGGAGGACACGATCGCCATCTACAGTCCAGCATATAACATGACGGACTAAGGCATAAGATCGCCTCCACCGCACATCATAAAGCCATGGTCCTGACAGTCGATGGAACCGGCTGCTTCGGCCATGCAAGGTCCCTTTCGGCCAAGATCGCCCGCCCTTCGTTTAAATACGAGGCCGGCGTAGTCTGAGGGCTCTCCAACATTAATCAGTGGACACGATCGCTCGCCCTCAAAGGTTCATCATCTGACATGGTGAACCCGGACAATGCGACGTGCCACAACCCCGTCTCAACATACACCGCCGAGGTCGGCCATCTCCATGGCTGGCCGAGGTGGAAGCAGAGCTAACAAGCCGCGGGCGTGGAGTTGATTCATCCGACGCTGCCCCGCGCAAGGACTCCTCTAGACCGAGACCGCACGCCTTTCATTTAAAAACAAGGCGGCGCGGCTATGAGAGGACCCTCATAATAAAGTGAGTCACGAGACACTCATTGTCTTCGCGCACCAAGACACGGTCATGGGGTCGGTCCATCGATCTCCGCGACTGTGCACGATTCCTCAAGCAAGCGAAACCACCAAGTTTCCATGGGGGATCGGCCAATGTTGTTTTTTGCAGGTACAAAACCGAAAGATAGCTAAGCCAATCGACTATGTTAGCCCAAGTCCGAGTCCTAAGTCGGCTCAGATCGCCCGTCCTCATCCAGACGCGATCACCAGCAAGAACCACCTCGCCCCATGTCTTCAAACATAGGAGCAAGCTGGGGGGCAATTGTTGTGTCAAGATTTAACACCTTCCGACCGGCGATCGCCTCCGAGGCCGAGCGACCGACTTACTGCCGAGCGGCCAAGGCAGATCTGCCGAGCAGCGACCAGGCGACCGAGCCTCAACCCAGCGGACCATCTAAATCGGCCAAAGGAAGGTCCCAGGACAAATCCCGGTACCGAGCGATCGACCTCAGATACGATCATCACTCGGCACTCGGCGACCGACTCCTGGCGATCGACTTATGGACGATCCTCTATCCGCATCATGACGATCTCCACCGATGACCATCCAGTCGGCAAAGACCAAGTCTCAAAACTGGCCCCACGTGCAGATCCACAAAAGGCGCTGACAAACCTGTCACCTACCTCACCTACCAGCATGGCCCAGACCTGCGAAAGGAGTTGGCGGACAAGACATGTGACTACAGCCTGTCACCTACTCTGACAAAGTCCGCCGAAAGCAACAACGTGGGACCTCCTATGACAGTACTTCCGGACGCGTGCCGGCTCCTCATTGGACCGCACGGCTAGCCACCAGCTGTAGCTTTGGACTGTTGGCAGGCAGCCCACGTGCCCTTTAGGACGATCGCCCCGTTACATTAAATGCCGAAAGGCGATCGCCCACAAGGGGACAGGGCCCCTCAGCCTCTATATATACAAGGCAGCAGGCACTTGTAAAGGGGATCGAAACCTTTACCACAAAAAAGGCTTCAGCTTCTTTCAGCTTCCTTCAAGCAATATTGCGATTCAAGCACACTATACAGAAGCAAATTACTTACACTTGGCTAACATCCAACTCTTGGCAACAGCTTTCTTTCGGTCTTACTTCTCCCGGCCTATCTCATCCAGCAGATATCCGGCGGGGACGAAGAACACCTAGCTTCGCTCAAGAGCCGGATTAACAGAGTCTTTTTACACTCATTGTATTTAGATTTCTCTCTTTAATACTTGTATCCACGAATATTTGTATTAATAACATCTCGCGAGAGCATTCAAGCCCGGGCCTAACAAACCCGGCAAATCTTGTTTTATTTATCTTCTCTCGGAAGTGCTCCCGCAACCTTGTTTGTTGTCCGTCTTCCAGCAGTATTAATCTTCGGATAAATATTTTGGGCAACAACACCAAGCAACTATACAAATGGCCCCGTACGAGGCTCTCTATGGAAGGAAATGTCGATCGCCTCTTTATTGGAGTGAGGTTGGAGAAGGAAAGATTTTGGGTCCAGAATTGATCGGACAGACTGTAGAGAAGATAGTCGAAATCAGAAGCAGAATTAAGACTGCCCAGGATCGGCAGAAGTCTTATGCTGATAAACGAAGGAAAGATATCCAATTTGAGATTGGAGAGAAGTGTTCTTGAGGGTAGCACCTATGAAAGGAGTGATATGATTCGGTAAGAAGGGAAAGCTACAGCCTCGTTATATCGGACCTTTTGAGATTTTGGGTCGTGTTGGTGACCTTGCTTATAGTTTGGCATTGCCGATGGAATTATCAGGAGTGCACAATGTCTATCACGTCTCCATGCTGAGAAAATACGTACAAGATCCTGATCATGTATGCAATTTCAAAGAGTTGCATGTAGCCAAGAATCCGACTTATGAGGAGGTACCTATAGCTATTCTGGAGTGTAGGGTACACCAGTTACGAAATAAAGAGGTTAAATTGGTGAAAGTTCAATGGAGTCGTCATGGACCAAATGAGGCAACTTGGGAACGTGAAGAGGAGATCCGTTCTAAGTATCCAACATTTATTTTTCAAGGTACGCAACTTAATTTTTGAGGACGAAAATTTGTTAAAGGGGGGTAGGTTGTAACGCCCCGATTTCGCATATACATTTATTGTGAATTATAGAAAAACATGTTCAATTTTATTAAATTAATGCCCGAATAATTTATCATTTAATTCATTTCATTCTCATGATCATGCAAATTCGTTTGTCATTATAATTCATGTTCAGACATGTGATTCATGTTGTTTCAATTCTCGTTTTATTTCATCGTGTTCATGTCGTCATTTCTAGGCCCGAGTCAAATTTTAAAGAATATTAATCGTTACCCAAAAGATTTCACAAGTCTATTTTTAATTAATTTTAATACATTCATTTTGGGTCAGCCAACCATTATAAGACCCAAATCAAATAATAATAATAATTATAGTCCAAATCCTACAATTAATTGCCAAGCCCAATTAAAATTAATAACCCCCAGCCCATTTAGAAATATTCCACACGACCAGAAAGGTGGGAAATGGAGGTTGGCAAGAGTGGAGTTGAGTGGGAGAAACGTCAGGGGAAGTTATTCATCATGGGGGAGTAGTTAATATATTTTGTATATAAGAACTCACCTTCAGCAGATTCACACTTCACAATATTACAACAAAATTTTATATACCAAGATCAAACACATATCCTTACTCCAGAACATATACACAGTAATTACTCTAATTCTTTTAAACGTTCGAAGACCATCCTTCAATCTCTCCGGCAATCAACCTTTCAACAGAACAGGTAGAACTCTGGAAATCTTCGCAATTGTAGAAACATCTGTCTCCTCTCAATTGTTATTTTCCAGAGCAAAATTATTTCCCTCAATTGAAGTCAAACTCTAGGGGCAACACCCAGCCGCCGAGTTCCTAACTGCTTCAAAAAAAAAATCACATACACACACACACACACACAAACAAAATCCTTCAAAAACCAAATCCCAAACCAAAACCAAAGTATAATTTTTATTTCAAAATCAGAACTCATTTAAACCTACCTGTGAAGTCTTCTATCTTATTCTTCGGCTCCAACAGATCCAGCCACCATCTCCGCCACCGCCAACTCCTACCAAAGATCCGCACCACACCAAATTGAGTTCCGCCAAGAACCTACCATCAAGCCTTAAACCCATTTCATCAGAATCCAAATATGGTCCAGGCCTTTGAACCGAAAATTCGATCGGGAATCTTCTGACCCTCAACCTAGCTGCCACTGCCATACATCGCCGCCGAACCATCAACACCATACCCTTCATTATTTTTTTTGAGTTTACAGGTTGCGTTTCTTCTTCTTCAATTCGTGGGTGCGTGTGTGTGTGTGCTTCAGTTTTTCATCCGATGATGTACGTGAGAGAGAGAGAGAGAGAGAGAGGCCGATGAGAGAGAGTGAGAAATCGGGAGGAAAAAAGATAAGGGTTTCTGTCGACTTGCTCCTTGAAAATGGGTCTTATACAACAACTTTTCAGTCATTTCAATTTTAATCCGAGTTAATTTTGATTCTTGCAAAGTAACCCAAATCAACCCTTCAATTTATTTAATTTCAGTCCTCAGATGTTTCGTTCTTTCAATTTTACTCCAGTCAGCTTTTCATTAATTAAATCCAGCCTTATTTAATCGAGCCATTAAATATGTAGATCTCGCATATAATATTAATCATTCAATTTTAATCTATTTTATTCTCAGTTATTATATATTTATAAATTATAATAATAGTGATTATCATTAATTGTAGATAATAACAAGAATTTACGGGCCTAGAATTGTCGAGTCAAGCATCTCATCACATTCAAGTTCAAGAACTGCATTTTATCCAAGTGTGGGGATTTATTACGCTTTTGTTTATTTTAATTGCTTTATATATTGTCTCGTATGTGCACGTGAAATCAGTCAGAAGGATTTAAATGTGCAACCAGTCAGAAGCACTTAAATGTGCAACCAGTCAGAAGCACTTAAATGTGCAAATCAGTCAGAAGCACTTAATTGTGGATAAAGCCTTCGGGCTAGCTGACGGGCTTCAGAATTTATCAGTCATGTTGTTTATACTTGCTAATATATTTAGTAATTAACGTAGACATATTGCGTACCCTCCACACTGAGCGAGTTGGAAGCTCACCCCACTATTTAACCCCTTTCAGGTTGAGGAGCTCGATGTGGCATGCGATTGAGAGTGTGATGATCAAGCCTATGATTAGATGTTTATGTATTTAATATTATTTCTCTCAAACTATGTTTATGAACAAGTGTTCAATTTGTTTTATTTTTACCTCAAGGTATGTTTTGTTTTAACAATGACTCGACAAGATTACTTGCAAATTATTAAGTTTGTCTTTTGAGATGTATTTCCGCTGCAGCATTTTTATTTATTCTTCTTAAAATTTGAAAAATTATATTTAAAAAAGTGGTCGCTACAAGTACTCCATGCATATAACAAACAAGAAGGGATGAGGTTTTTTAGATTCAAAACATACTCAAGTTTTTCAAAGTTCAAAACATATTTTTTTTAATATACAAGGCTGCGCTGCCGGGACCGGCCCGGCCTATAGAGATCCCGGAGCGGGAGGGCAACTTCGGCCTTCCAGTCGAGGCCCAGCTTGTTGACAAGTTTCAGCCCGGCCCGCTCAAGCCCGATCCATGACCACGAATTTGGCTTTATTACTTCTTAGGAACAATGTCTAAGGAGATTCCTTAAGGCAATCTTGGTTATTCAAATTGGATAGAATAAGATCTATGGTTCACATTCAATTTAGTTAAAATCTATGGATAGAACAATAAAACTTCTTCAAAACATTTCTTTTTTAATTTAAAATGAACCAAGACCATGCCAGTAAGAATCTCCATCTAACTTAGCTTTTCTTTAATTGTGTCTTTGTCCGTGTGTTTGTTTGCAATTCATGGGCATTGGTTATGCTAACGTAATGTCACCATGTGTATTTTTTTATGTTGCCGATTTTATTCCCTCAAATTTCTAAAATCGTGGGGATTGTTATTTTTGACTTCTTTCCATAACTTCAGCAGAATTTAAATTTCAAAATCAAATTCCATTTCAAACTTTTTTGAATCCAAAAATCAAAGTTGAATTTCAAAGCATCAAACTCTGCAAAGACCATTTCTGAAATTCGATTTTTTCAAAGAGTTGCTATTTTTTTTCATTGCATGGTTTTCCATTTTGTTCTAACATCTACATTAAAACGTGTTGATTGTGGGTGTTGGAAATAATGGAATTATATAAATACAAGGAGAACAAATAATAGAAATGAAAACTTATGACGTAAATGCCGAGGCGAGAATTGAATTCTCTCTCCGTAAGACAAATTGCTCCGCACTTGTGCACACGGTCTATAGCAAATGTCCCCAAGATACAACGACAAACTTTGAATACGAAACGCTGCACCGCGGGTCGTAGTTCCGGTCGAACAATATAGATACTCGGGACTGAGTATAGACTCCTAGACTTCCACTAGGATGATGAATGAACCGAGTAGACTAGTATGAAGGTAATGCTCGAATTTGTAGACGAATCTATGTTCGAATGAGTGTGTTTGAATTCATTTTTTAACCATCAACTGTAGGGGACTATTTATAGTCATAAGTGACTTTTCGCGAAGTGGTGTGACCTTTCATCCCACCTTTAATCATGAACCAATGTGTCCGTTCATGAAGAGGTGTGGTCCTTCAACCACCATTAATCATGAACCAATGCGACTTTTCATGAAAAGGTATGATCCATTTTTCATAATTAACCACCAAATGTGGCTATTCGCGAATGGTTGCGACCTAGTAACCACCAAACATTATCTTATTTCAAGTATTATTCTTTGTAATTTAATTGCTCATTCATCCGAATTTGGATATGAACAAATAAATACGTAAAATATATCTACTCGAAATAAATACCATATTAGAATATGGTTCTACTAGGATTTTCATATCAAAATTTCCAACAATCCCCCACATGAATGACGATTAATGCAAATGCAACATGTACTTAGTCCCGACGACCCGTTATTGCATAAGGATAGGTGGTAGTTAGCCTTGAACCTTCCGTGGTGTAGTGCTATCGGATTTACTCGCTGCTTGGTGAACGCGATGTCTTGAACCGGTCAGCTTTTGTGTAAACCTAGACAATAACACACACACAATAACAGATCTAATATCTCTTGTTCTTATGTTGTGTCCATTTTTGGCCTTGGACCATTCTTGGATTCATAAGTATTTTGCGTATTGTAACGTTTAGAAGCGGCCACACTTCTTACTTATATAGGTGATCTCCTATAAAGAGTATTCTGCCATACTCCACCTTAAAGGCTATAGGAATCATTAAAAGCTTTTTAGGCTTATCCTTTACCACACGCTGCAGGTTTGCACTTGAGAAGCTACGAGAATGGATTTCAAATTTCAAGTGCACAACTTGAACATTCATAACTCAGTTGTCTCATTGAACCAAGTTCTTGGGATCTCCAATCATCATGGTTGAGTGTCATTTATGAACATCCATTTGATTGTGGTTTTCAATCCATTCCCCTTACTCCATATTTGACCATATTTTATCTCAAGTAATGGCCATATTAATGTATTTGAGTTTTATTAGTCAACATACACATATGATCAAATATATTATCCGAAGATGACTATACAACTTTTCGTTCTTTAGTCGTCTTAGTAAATTTTCAAGTGTGAAGTGTTTGCAAGACAAATTTCTTTATTGTCCTTGTCACACTTTCCAACACTTGATTCTACTAAACGACATAAATTTTGTCGTAATATTGAATCTCTTTCAATATTGGAATTTTTTCTTGTATTTTGACCTTTCCGTCAAGATACCCCCACATTTCCTTGTATTACGTATCTTGTCTAGATACTTGTGGTCTTGGATTACACAAATCATTAAATGTCATTTCCAAACCAATTTAGTCGTTTGACTAGCTCTCAACTTGATTTGTAAATATATTTGTAATTTCCAACGACGTTCTCGTCACCAAAAGCATGATTATTTCCATGAAATAAATCATCTATCATTTAATTTGTTCCAAAAATTAAATATTTGGATTTATAGTGAAATCATTGATCTAAACTTACAAATTACTTAGCTACGTTCCCCCACATTGATTATCTATTTAAAATAGACCAATCAACCATTGTTATTGACACGGGGTCGACTTGATCATTTACCTTTTTAAATGATATTCGTATTTTCTACCGTGATTATCTACTTCAAAGTAGACTAATCAATTTCCTCTATCGCTTTAAATAGAGTAATTATCACCTTCATTATCATAATTAAATGATCAATGCCTTCATTTAATTTTTAAAATTAAATGTGCATTTCCCTCTATTCTTATAATAGAGTGATTAATACCTCTATTTAATTCTTAAAATTAAATATGCATTAATATTACATGTCTACAGTAATTAATATCTTCATTTAATTCTTAAAATTAAATGAGCATTAATTCCACATGTCTTTTGATTATCTACTTTATTGTAGACTAATCAAGATAACCGTTTTCATTTAATTCTAACGAATTAAATATATCAATTATTTCTCTACTTGAATGTAGACGAAGCAATTTCATTCATTTAATTGTATCAAATTAAATGAACATGCATCAAATACTAAATATTTGATTATATATATGCACAAGGAAGGCTTTATTTATTTACAAGCCTTTATTATAGATAGTCATACATGACTTTCTATATACAAGTTTCGGAAAAGTCACACGGGACTTTCTTTGACTCGGAAGCGTGAGCCTAACAGACTCGCCTTGAATCCGATGACTGTTCCGTGGCCAATCCTCTTCTTGTGTAGGCGCCACTTGTAGCCTAGCGGGGTTGTGCCTCGGATGTTTTCAAGTAGGTTCCATTGGAATTTACAAATGATCTCTATTTCTTCCATGAGGAGATTCATCTAATTGCGGATTTCTTCCCTCCATAAGGGATCATCCTTGCCTGTAAAGGCTTCCTCGATCTTACGAGGATCATCTTCCGTGTCTTCAAAGTGTGGGCCATCGACCTTCGCCTTCTTGGCTTGGTGGGAGTGGTCAATGCCTCCAACGTTGAACGTTACCTCAAAGGCATCCCAGAGTTCCTTCGAGGTGTGGCAACCTGTAAATATGACGTAGATAGGAAAACTAAGGTGATAAAGAATTTTGATTACGACATTCAAAATCACCGTTACTCCAGACGGTCATTCTGGCGAAGTTGAGGTTGTCAGAAACCTCCGGTTGGGCAGCAAGTGGGTATTCCGTTAGGAATCGAGCCATGTCGAACATTGTGAGAAACAACAGCATTTCGTCCCTCCAACAACGGAAATCAGTTCCGCAGAATTTCGGCAACCTCCTCGTACAAATAGTAGACTCCATCTTCCAACATAAGCCAGTCCAGAAAAACAGCCTCATTACAGCCCCTTGAACACGAACCTCTGGACCTCCAAATCCAATCTCCACCGTTCAGAATTTAGATAGAGACCTTATTAAGTTATCATCCAAAATTCAAGACGATCCAACGGTTGAAACTTCGAAAAACGTCAAAACAAGATGGCTGACGTAACCAGAAAAAATACCTACGAATTTTCACAATTTGTCTTACGATTGTTATTTGTGGGTGTTGGAAATAATGGAATTATATAAATACAAGGAGAACAAATAATAGAAATGAAAACTTATGACGTAAATGCCGAGGCGAGAATTGGATTCTCTCTCCGTAAGACAAATTGCTCCGCACTTGTGCACACGGTCTATAGCAAATGTCCCCAAGATACAACGACAAACTTTGAATACGAAACGCTACACCGCGGGTCGTAGTTCCGGTCGAACAATATAGATACTCGGGACTGAGTATAGACTCCTAGACTTTCACTAGGACGATGAATGAACCGAGTAGACTAGTATGAAGGTAATGCTCGAATTTGTAGACGAATCTATGTTCGAATGAGTGTGTTTGAATTCATTTTTTAACCATCAACTGTAGGGGACTATTTATAGTCATAAGTGACTTTTCGCGAAGTGGTGTGACCTTTCATCCCACCTTTAATCATGAACCAATGTGTCCGTTCATGAAGAGGTGTGGTCCTTCAACCACCATTAATCATGAACCAATGCGACTTTTCATGAAAAGGTATGATCCATTTTTCATAATTAACCACCAAATGTGGCTATTCGCGAATGGTTGCGACCTAGTAACCACCAAACATTATCTTATTTCAAGTATTATTCTTTGTAATTTAATTGCTCATTCATCCGAATTTGGATATGAACAAATAAATACGTAAAATATATCTACTCGAAATAAATACCATATTAGAATATGGTTCTACTAGGATTTTCATATCAAAATTTCCAACAAAACGTAATGGATATTGTTGAAGAATGCATGAAGCTCCTGCAATCTATTCCATGTTTGTTTTTATTCTTTGGCTTGTATGTTATTCTTGTTTTTTATTTCCATATTAGTACATGTAGATGGTGGCATTTTATTCTTTTTGTTTCCTGGAATGTAGTATTTATTTGACATATATGTTATTATGTTTTTTTGTTTCCATCTTATTACATGTATATGGTGACACTTTATTCTTTTTATTTTCTGGAGTGAAGTATTTATTTAGTATATATATTATTTTGTTTTTAATTTCCACGTTAGTGCATGTAGATGGGGATATTTTATTCTTTTTGTTTCCTGGAATGAATATTTATTTGACATATATGTTATTGTGTTGCTTGTTTCCACCTTATTGCATGTCTATTGTGACATTTGTGTTTATGTATCACCGGGGTGTTTTTACTACCATGAAAAGGGGCTCTCACATCGCTTTTTTGGGCAATTCACATCGGTCTTAAAACTGATGTCTTATCCACCAATGTAAAAATTCATATTGATTTTAAAACCGATGTTAAAATTTACTATTCATATCGGTCTTAAACTGATGTTAAAATTTATTATTCACATCAGTTATTGACTGATGTTAAATGTAGTGCTATTCACATTGGTTCTAAACCGATGTTAAAATTTACTATTTACACCAGTTCTAAACCGATGTTAAAATTTATTATTCACATCAGTTTTAAACCGATGTTAGAAGTAGTGCTATTCACATTTGTTATTAATCGATGTTAAAATTGCTGCCAGAATTTACATCAGTTGCTTAATAAACTGATGTGAATTGTTGTTATTTTTTCAAAGCAGCACTACCAAATGTGCCAAATCCCAACCTCCATTTTATTTATTACACTCAAAAAAAATATTTAAAATTGCAATTGGTAAAAGAATATTTGCCAAGCAAGATAAAATCACACAACATTATACGTGTACTTTGGGATTGAAATTTTACTTACTTTGGGATAAATCCATTTAAAGACCTGTTTGGGTTTACTCGTATGCGCACCATCCAACACTCTCAATAAGATAATAATACTGGAAGAAAGAATTTTAACTATAAAACAATAAGATCACATAAAAAATTAAATAAGTGCAAAAATATATTAACCAGAATTTTAAGTTTTTAGAATAACCACAAATAGAGTTTTATCTTTTTATTTGAAAATAAAAACAAATTTAATTAATTAATCAATAAACCTTTTCTAATGCTTATCGAGACATTTATACATTTGGATTTAATCCTCTTAAACTAAATCTACATTATATTGAAAAAGAAATACCTCCAGTGTAATATAATACTTATATTCTACCAAACACAAACCAACCAATTTCCAATCATAAATTATTCTATCTTTATTCATTTCACTTCTTTCGAAGCTTACCTCTGCACTGTGAATTTGATACCCTGATCAGGCTTAGGACTTAACGAACAAAACCACACGACAGTCCCTTGCTTAGGTAAAATTACCAAGAGTTGCCAATGTCGCCTGCATTTTGAAAATGAACAAGCTAATTTTGATAAATAAGTATAAAGTTTCTTCTTTAACCAAAAGTGTTGCATTGTTCAAAATATGACGCTAATTGTTAGGTCGTTGTACTTACTGTTGTTACCCAAAATATTATCCGGAGATAGTATTGCTGGAATGATCGAGTAACAAACAAATGCGAGAACACTTCCGTGAGAAAATAGATAACACAAGATTTGCCGGGGTTGTTAATCCCGGGCTTGAATGCTCTCGCGAGATGTTATTAATAAATATACTGTCGAGTACAGATATTAATGTTAGAATCTAATACAAGGAGTGTAAAGACTTCTAGTTATCTAGGCTTTAGAGCGCGTAGATTGCCGGAAGAACCAGATAGATGAATCTGTGAGTTCTTGCTTGGGATATATGATGAATGTGTATGAATATCACTATGAATGTGTTAGTGGTTGCCAAAAGAGCCTTTGATTCTCTCTTTGGTGTGTATTTTGCACTTAATTCGTAGTAGAATTCGTCCCTCCTGGCCGCAGCAGTGAGTCCTCTATTTATAGGGGACAAGGTAGTTGGGATCCCTCAGGCGATCGCGGGCGATCGCCGTTTTCTATATTAAAATAAAACGGCCGATCGTCCCGTCACGTGGGCCTGTTCCCTTGAGGTCCTAGGTTGCGATTGGAGGCCGGTGGGTGAACGATGGGAAGCCGGCACGCGTTGCGGTCATTTGTCCGAGGAGGGCCCACTTCGTACCTTTCGGCGGCCTTGTCGGTAGGTGTGGTAGGTGACAGGTTGGGGTCAATGATCCTATCTGTCGGTATCCTTTGAAGATCCGCGGGTGGGCCATCGTCTAAGATTCGGTCTTCGACGACTTTGACGGATGCTGGATCCATACGTGGCATGAGACGATCGCCTCTGGTCCGCTCATGAAAGGCGATCGTCAGATAACAAAAGACGATCGCTGGGTACTAAAAGACGATCGCCGCATTGTGCCGAACTCTAGGCATTTGTCCTGAGTATGTCTTCCATGGTTGGCTTCTCTGGAAGGTCTCCGATCGCCTGTCGTGGCGAATTAATCGCCGCACAACAATTGCCCCCCAGCTCGCCTCGATGTTGTAAACACGGGGTGAGGTGGCTCTATTGGCGATCGCCAAAGTTTTAAACGATCGGCCGATCTGAATTCAAATATGGACGACCTCCTTTCGCGTCGGGAGCAGCGGGAAAAGAAGGCGGGCTTTCTAAAGTGGCAGGGACACGCGTCGCGCCGCTGTTGGGGGAGTCCGACGGTTTTGTCGGTCTTGTCGGTTGGCATGCCCTCGAAAAGACGCGTTTGCGAGATTCGAGGGCGGCATTTAATGCGGCCCCACGTGACGGTTGCGATCCAGCCCTCGAGGTTTCTCCTATTTGCATTTAGACCCTCGTCCCCATCTATAAAAGGGCCTGTGCTTCTTCTCCTTAACTTTTTTACGCGTCCTTTGTATCCATAGCCGAAATTCTGCAGAAATTTCTGGAGCTTGCTGTGCCGACCGTCTTCCTTTCTTTAGGTAAGAAACCCAATTCTTCTTTCTCCCTTAATTTTTTGAGAATATGTCGGGAGGGTCTAAGGTCTTCGAGGTCGGAAGCACTTCTGCCGCCGCGGCTTCGCCGGACCGGGAGGGAATTCCTGTGGGAATCCCCGTGGAAACGGCCGCAGAGGCTATTCGTGCGGGGATCGCACCCGCAGAGCTTGAGGAGCTTTTCAAGGAGGCCGTAGTGGCGGGATCTGCGGCGGCGGAGGAGCGAGATGCGTCGCCGGTGGAGGAAGACGAACTGATGCGTTTGTCTTGGGAAAAAGATAGCGTCTCCGGCCCCGTCTATACGGCTTTTGCTAAACTTATGGAGGGGATTGCCGGGCCCTGTCCGGAGTTTGATTTCGAGGCTTACTCCGCCGCTCATCCTTACGTACATGTGAAGCGGACGGAGTTTCGGGCTGCTGACCCGTCTCAATGGACTCTTGGTCAGATTCGGAGTTCGGCGACCTGGAAGGACATGACCCGCTGGAGGGTCAAATATCATATTCCCTCTGATGTGTCATTGCACGTGCCCACCGAGAACGAACGTGCTGACCAGCCTCCCGAGGGTATGGTCGCCATCAACGAAATGACCCTGGCCGCCGGACTGCGGTTTCCCTTGCCATTCGCCGTTTCGTATCTGCTGATCGCCTGGAATTTGGCGCCTCTTGATTGGCGAACGCTTTGAGCTGCAGATTATCGGCACATTAACATTGTTTGGCGGTCACAAAGTTGTTTCGCTTGCCTTCGCTGGAGATGAATTATCTTTTTAAGCCGATGCGAGAAGGGATCGATCGGCGGTTACCATATCCAAGGTCGCCGAGTAGGGTGGTCATTGGGGTGCGAGCAAGGCTCGGGCGACTGACAAAGTGGTCTTTGGGTTGGTGGTGCATGGAGGTCGGCATCGAGCGAACCGCCGGAGGAGGAGTTGGATATCCCCACCAATTTTCGGGAGAGGAATCCAAGTAAGGGTTTCCATTCTCCCTTTATTTGGATACTCCTTGGACTGATCTAATTTATTTCCCTTTTTGCAGGATCCCTTGTTCCATCGATCGACGATCTCCCCTTTGATTTCTCGATCGTCTGGGAGCGGATTCGCGCATTGCCGGATTCCTATAAAGACGTTCAATCAGTCAGCCACGAATCTCATCGGTTGGGAGCTCGACTGTTTCGCTTCCCTCGCCACCTGAAGGCCCCTGGTATGACTTTTCATCTACTCTCTTCTGCGAGGCGATCGTCTCCAAGAGGTCGCCATGTCTAAGTAAGTGTCTAACTTGTTTGAGTTTCTTCTTTGGCAGAGATTTATTTTCCCCGTATCGCCGAGCTACCGCAGGAGATTGCCATGTCTAATCCCGGTTTTATCGGTCGCCTTCATCTGGGAAAGAAAACGGGTCGCGTTGCTGCGACGTCGTCTCGCCCTGCCCCTGTGGTGAGGCCCGCTGCGGTGCCGGTCGCCGAACCGGAATCTCAAGGTGAGGAACAACTTCAGCGTAACCGCAAGAGGCGGAGGCCGGAGGGGTCCCTTTCGTCGGCTGAGGCGGATTTAGCTATTTTGGAGCCGCCGATCGCCGCTCCCCCTGTTTCTTCCGTTCCGATGGCGGAGGGGTGCAGTCCCGTGCCATCGGCATCAAGCTCCGGACACCTGCCGGATTTTTGAAAAGGACGGCGATCGCGACGCGAGACTTCTCGGGGAAAACCCTATTTCGGCCGTGATCCAGAGCTGGTCAACAGGTGAGAATGGTTTGAACCTTCGGAGCTAGGCGTTCTGAGTAAGGTTTAGGCTAACTCCTTGGTTTCCTTGGTTTGCGCTGCAGGGTTCGTCTTGCCGATCCGGACGTTGCTCCCATGGTGCCGACTTTACGTCGAGCAAGGCTCCGCAGATCTCTCGAAGTCCACCTACGTTCGCGAGCTATCACCTCACTGCCCAAGGCTTGGACGACCGATCTTGATGCAATCGCTCGTCGGCGATCTGGAGACGCCATGCAGGCGACCGTTGCCCTGGCTCTTCAGACGGCGACGATGGCCGTCCAAGCCGCTAGGGATTTTGAGGGGCGACCCTCCACTGCTCATCTCCATCGCGACCTCGAGGCCGCCCGGAACAAAAATATCGAGGATGCCAACCGGATCCGGTCTATGGAGAGGGAGTATGAGGAGACGGCCAAAAGGGCTAAGCAGGACGTGGATCGATTGAAGCAGGAGTTGAGCCGCTCCAAAGAGGCTGCCGATCGGTCCCGTGATGAGGAGAAAGAAACCCGCCAGAAGCTCGCGGCGTCGCAGGAGGAGGCGGCCGGACTGAAGGCGATGGTGGATCGGCTCAGCGGTGAGCTGGACGTGGCGAGGAAGGAGCTGGAGAAGGCCCAGGGTGAGAATGCCGCCAAGGTTGCCGAGCTGGCGGAGGCTGAGAAGACGGCCGTGGAGTTGAAGGGCCAACTGAAGGCGATCGAGACCGATCCCTACCAAAGTGTGGCGCTCGCCGGCGAGTTCGCCTATTACTTGGCCTATCTTGTGCTGTTCGAGCCGCAAAAGGCGAGGATCGAGATCGGTCCCTTGATGGAGAGCTTCAAATCCTACGCCCTCGCGAATCCTCTGCACCCGGAGTTCTCCTTGCCGATCCTTGACTTAGCCGACTTCGGGATCGACTTGAGTTGGTATACGGGTAAACTCATTCATCCCGAGGCCGAAGCCGATCCGCAACCCGAGGGCGAAGACCAGCAGGCGGGGCCTTGAGAGGCATTTTTGTTTTTCCTCCATAACTTGTACTTTTTGTTTTCCTTTTGTAATGCCTTCGGGCCCCGTAATGTATGAAACTCGCGTTATGAATAAAATGTTCCTCTTTTCATACTGTCTTTTTATATACGATCGCCCTTTGAATGTTTTGCGTGCAATTTTTACGAGTACGTGTATGATTGCTCTCGTCGTTTTGCTCATCCGACCGATCGTCTGAGTGTTGAAAGTATTGACATGTTTTGAATCGGAATTCTTACTTGTAATTTTTGTCAAACGTCCCCGATCGCCCTGCATGTTTTTGAGCGACGCCGATCGAGTGTGGTTCCTCTTTGTTTGATCGTATTTGAGATTAGTTCGACCTATCCCTGCCCCCTTGTTTTTGTTCACTTATTGTAAGTAAGGAGACAAAAACTAGTCTGTCTGGCGAGCTATCTTCATTTTGCCGATTCTGAAGAGTCATGTGTGGTTGGGGTGTTCGATGGACCGATCTCCCCAATCGTGTCTTCGTGTGCGAGGAATATTGTGTATCCCGCGACTCACTTTTTGTGAGGGTCCTCCGTTAGGCTACGCCTGCCTTGTGTTAAACGAAGGCGGGCGATCTCGTCTGGAGGAGTCCTTGCTCGGAGTGTTGTCAGCTTATTCGACACCACGTCCGCGGCTTGTCAGCTCTGCTTCCACCTCGGCCCGCCATGAAGATGGCGACCCTCGACGGTGTACGTTGAGACGGGGGTAACGACACGTCGCATTGTTCGGGTTCACCATGTTAGATGATGTACCTTGAGGACGTGCGATCGTGCCTATTGATTATTTTGGAGGGTCCTTCGGCTACGCCGGCCTCGTATTTAAACGAAGGGCGGGCGATCTCAGCCCAAAGGAACCTTGCATGGGCGAAGTCGGTTCCATCGACCTCCAGGACCATGGCTGCATTAATTTTACCTAGGATCGTCGTGATCAGCGATCGTCGGCGGTATGCGATATGCCTGGTGGGGCGATCGCCATAATAGATGGGATAGGAAAAAATCTCATTATATTCCTTGTACATCATTGAAATTGAATACAAATTTATCACTGATAGTATTTTTTCAGATGCACGGCGTTCCAGGGGTATTGGTCCGGAGTACCGTCAGGATGTTCTAGTTCGTAGGCTCCTTTAGTTAGCCATCTGGATACTCTGAAAGGTCCCTCCCAGTTCGGACCAAAAACGCCTGTATGGGTTTGGATCTTCTTAAGGACGAGATCGCCCACTTGAAATCTTCTTTCTTTGACATTTGAATTGAAGAACTTCTCGGCTCTCCTTTTGTGAATCGTGTTCTTCATTTCTAAGGTCAGCCGTCTTTCTTCGAGCATGTCTAGGTCGATTCGTCGGGCTACATCGTTGTCGGTCGTCATCTCCTGCTCGGTTCGATGGCTGAGGACGGCGATTTCTGAAGGAATCACCGCTCATTCAAGGCAAGGGCGAACGGGTTTCTCGGTTGAATTGCGGGTCGCCGTTCGGTATGACCACAAAGCGTCTGGGAGCTCGCCGCCCAACGTCCTTGCACGGATTCGAGTCGCGCTTTAATCGTGTGTTTGAGGATCTTATTTACCGCCTCTACTCGCCGTTAAATGCGAGGGTGATAGGCGCGAGAATAACCTTTTGATTCCCACTTCTCACAAAATTGCATGACTTCTAAACCGTCGAATCTGTTTTCCGTTGTCGGAGATGATGGCTGAGGCGAGGCCGAATCGGCATACGACGTTTTCCATATAAAATTGATCACTTGCTCTTGGCGATCTTGTTGAGCGGTTCGGCCTCGGCCCATTTGGTGAAATAGTCGACCCCAACGATGGCGAACTTACACTGGCCGTCGGCAAGGGACCTATAAGGTCGATGCCCCATTGCGCAAATGGCAAGGGCTATACATGGAGGTGAGCTGTTCGGGTGATAGTTTAATGTTGGGGCCCATTATCGACACCTATGACACGATCGGCATAGGCGATCGCATCTTTACGAAGTGATGGCGAGAAAAACCCTTGTGCAGTCGTCTTATGGATGAGGGCTCGCCCGCATGGTTTCCACAAATCCGTCATGGATCTCGGCTAAAGCGAGCCGACCTTCCTCCGGTGTAATACACTTGAGGAGGGGAAGGTGAAGGCTCGCTTGTAATGCCGATCGTCCAATAGGGTATATCCGGTCGCACGGCCGAGTTGGCGAGCTTTAACACGGCCGTCGGGGACCGTTCCGTCCTTTAAGTATTTGATGAACGGAGTCATCCAATTCTCCTCGGCGATGGCGACCGTGGTAACCAGATTCGCCGATCGCGGCCTTGCGACTTTGTGATTTGGATATTGGAGAAGTCGGTGCCCGTCCGATGATGCTAGCTTGGAAAGAGCATCGGCACAGGGGTGTGCTCTCTCGGGACTTGTTCGATTAGCACTTCTTCAAATTTTGTGCACATTTAGGCGACCAGCTCTTGGTATTTGACCATATGTTCGCCGCGCGCCTCATATTCTCCCTTGACTTGGTTCACGACCAAAAGGGAGTCCATGAAGATATGGAGGAGACGAACATCTAGGGCGAGGGCTAGATCGAGTCCGCCTACCAAAGCTTCATATTCGGCTTCATTGTTGGTCGCACGAAAACCGAAACGCACAGCATTTGTGAAACTCTGACCGTCGGGGCTGATGAGGACAATCCACCTTTGATCTCGCATTGGTCGCCGAGCCATCCACGTATAATTTCAGACAGTCGGCCGACTGGTCGGTTGTGAGGAACGTTAATTCCACCACGAAGTCCGCGAGCTTGGCCTTTGATCGCCGTGCGGAGCGTAGGTGATTCCGTAGGCGATCTCCGGCGACCACTTGAGGAGTCGCCCGTTGGAGTCCGGTCGGTGCAGGACTTGTCTTAGAGATAGAGTTGTTAGGACTTCCACTTGGTGATCGAAGAAGTAAGCCCTCAGCTTACGTACACTCATGACAAGGGCGTAGGCGATCTTCTCCAATGGTGTATAACGTGTCTCAGCGTCGTGGAGCGCCTGGCTAACATAGTAGATCGGCAAATGGGCTTGCCCCTCTGCTCGCACTGAGCGGCACTCGCCGCGACCTCCGAGGCCGCTAAGTAAAGGAATAATTTTTCACCGGGGATCGGCTTTGCCAGGATCTGGGGGTTAGATAGATATTCCTTTATTTTGGCGAATGCTATCTGGCTTTCTTTCATCCACGCGAACTTCTTGTTCTTGATGGTCGCGAAGAAAGGCTTGCTTTTATCGCCGATCCGTGATATGAAACGGTTGAGGGCGGCTAGACAACCTGTGAGGCGTTGCACCTGTTTGATGTTTCGCGGTTCCTGCATGTCAAGGATCGCCTGTATCTTGGTGGGGTTCGCCTCGATCCCCCTTTGGCTCACTATGTGCCCGGGAACTTCCGGAGCCCAAGTTGCATTTCTTGGGGTTCGACTTCATGTTAAACTTCTCAAGGATGGCGAACGTTTGGCGAGATCGTTGAGGTGATCTTCCTTCTTGAGGCTTTTGACTACGATATCGTCAATGTAGACCTCCATGGTCTTGCCGATCTGATCGGCGAACATTCATTGACTAATCGGTAGGTCGCCCCTGCGTTTTCAAGCGAACGGCATTCGACCCCAAAAGTATATGTCTATATCTGTGTGGAAAGATGTGTGTTTTATGTCTTCCTCCGCCATTGGGATTTGATGATATCCGGTGAAGGCATCCATAAACGACATCATTTCACAACCTGCCGTGCTATCGACCAGGTGATCAATATGAGGCATCGGGAAGTGATCTTTTGGACATGCCGCGTTGAGGTCGGTGAAGTCAATGCATAATCTCCAGGAGCCAGTTGGCTTTTTGACGAGCACCGCGTTGGCGACCCACTGCGGTTAAATGCGTGGCTACTCCGATCAATTTGTTGTTGAGTAACTTCTGGACTTCTATGTCGAGCGCCGCGTATTTCTCGGGACCGAACTTCCTATGCTTCTGGTGAACAGGCTTCATCGCCCGGTCGATCTTCAGATAATGGCAAGCGTGTTCGGGACTTATGCCAACCATATCTTGATGCGACCAGGCAAAGACTCCAATGTTCCTACGTAGCAAGTTGATCAGATCCCCCTTTAATTCGTGGTCTATGCTTGCGCCGATATGTACCTCCCGTTCGGGGTGATCCGGATCCATCGTAATGCTTTCCAACTCTTCGACAGGAACGGTCGCCTCTCGTTTGGTACGATCTCCGGACTCGGTCCTTGGATCGATGTCGAGACTTGGCTCGAAACCGATCCTTGGCTCGATGTCGTCCGTCAATTGATGAGAGATGGCGTCCCCTGAGTCGGGTTGGTACGAAGTGTTAGGCTCGTCGATCTCCATGGGTTGATCGTCGGTCGCTTCAATGTTACATATAGTATGGGAAGTATTGAAAGAAGTAACAACATAGGAGTAACTCAAACATCTCTTTGCCATTAGCTGATCTCCTTTTACAGTACCGACCGTCCCATCGGCAGTGGGGAATTTGATACAGTAAAAGAAAGATGAGGCGACCGCCTCAAAGGTTTCTAAAAAGGGGCGACCTAGGAACCCATTATAGATGTTGGGCCTATCTATGATTACAAAGCTTAGGTTCCTAGTAATCCTAACCTTGGGATCATAAAAGCATACTAGCTCAACGGAGAGCTTGATCCTCCCGTAGGCTTGGATTGTGTTGTCGCCGAACCCTTGGAGCACGGTGTCGAAAGGCTTGATGAATTTGATCAAGTTGCCGAGTTGGTCTAGGGCGGATTTGAATATGATGTTGCAGAAACTCCCGTTATCGACCAGCACGCGATCGACCGTCTTCCCAAGGATACAGGCGGAGATCACCAGTGCATCCTCTTTGGGGCATTGCACTCCCTCCCTGTCTTTGTTGGAGAAGGTGATGAGTGCGTCTTTAGAGATGGTTGGCTCCGGAGGTACCACGACGTGGACCTCGGCGAATGCCCTCAGCTCGGCCTTTCGCTTCCTGTTCGACATGGTGGAAACCGGGGAAAGACCCCCGAGGTTTCCACCTCCTGCTTGAAGCATGTTGATCCGACCGCCAGAGTTGATCGGTGGGACCGAATCATCAGAGTACTCCGGCTCATGCTCGATCCTGGCGACCGGATTGGGAGGAGTTCTCTCGTGTTGTCGGTATTCGCGCCCTCCGGTCCTTTCCGTCCTTGGCTCCGGCTTGGTGACCAAGTTGTCCAGTTTGCCTTCCTCAAGCGATCGCGGAGTCTGAGGAGGTCGCGGCATTGGCTAGTGTTGTGGCCGGGACTCTTATGATAGGCACAGAATTTGCTACGGTCTAGGTGACCGTGGTCCCTTATCGGCTTTGGTTTGGAAAGCCACTCGCGACCCTTGATTGCGTTGAAGATGTGGGCCGGAGATAAGTTGAGGTTGTGGAGAAGGTGGACTTCTACATCCTCGAAGGCTTTGAACTCGCCAGGCGGCTTGGCGATCGCCTTTCTGGGCTTGGCGACCGCCTTCTTCTGGACATGGGAAGGTGCTTTTCCTTCTTCGGATGGTCCCTCTTCTAAGCGGAGTGAGAGCATCCTCTGTCTGGCCAGGAAACCGGCGGATTTGCCGCGGAAGATCGAGTAGGTCGGGGGGATATCTTTTGTGAGGTGTCTGAACATGGGCGAACGTCCGTGGAATCCGTTCATAACTGAGTTGAGAGCGATCTCGTCGCTGACGGGCTCACTGGTGAGGACTATCTCGTCTACCCGGTCGATGTAATCCTCATCCGATTCATCCTTCCCCTGCCTGATTTTCATCATGCGGTGGGGACCTTCCGGGCGAGCGACTTTGGCGGCGAAGTACGACGTGAAGTCGTTCGCTAGCTTCTCAAAGCAATTGATTGAGCGAGATGGTAGTGAGGTGTACCATCTGTGGGCAAGATCGCCCAGAGTTAACGGGAACATACGACATTTCGTCGCATCTGAAGCTCCGCATCCGGTCATGTAGATCCGGAATTTGCTTAAGTGGGTTTCCGGATCCGATCTCCCCTCGTATAGAGGTGTTTGTGGGGGATTGATCGTTGGTTGGACTGGGGCGAGCTCGATCTGAGTCGTGAGAGGTTCGCTTGATCCAATGATCGATCTTCTGGCGCCTGCCCTATTTTCCAAGAGCGCCTTCATCTCGTCGAGCTGGCGTTGCATGGCGGCCATCACCGTTGCCTGACTGCTCGCCGAGTGGCTCTCAGAGCGTGAACCAAGGCGATCGTGTATTGATCCCTTAGCCCCGTGGTTAATGACGAGCTCCCTGCCAGCGGGTTCCTTCCTTGGGCGAGCGGGGGCTCGCTGACCGACCTGTCTCTTGGGAGTCGGATATGCCGAACTCCTTATAAAGGATTCGGATTCCGATGTCACCCGGCTGGGGCCTGAGTGCCCCGGTCGCCATGAGGGATCGCTCCCCAGGCGACTGAAGACGGAATCATCCCGCCTTACGAGAGCCTTCCCCTGCGGCTCGGGGCTTTCTGTCGATTTCTCAACATAGATCCCCTTGAGCTTCCGTTTGCTTGCCCGGCGGTTAGCTGACGGGGTGACGGTGGGCGAATCGCGGGCCCTCTGCCGTTCCCTGAGGATGGCTATAGCCTCCTCAATCTATTCCGATGTCTGGAACTGATCGAGTGAGAGGTTAGAACCGTCCCTCGGGGGCGGGAGTGAGAGCCTAGCGTCGCCGCGGTCGCCTTCCGCCGTGGGCTGGGATTCGGTCTGGGCCGGAATGAGATTTCCGGCAGATCTTAGGGTGGATCTCTTGGAGGTCGTTGCAGATGTCATTTTCTGAAGGTTTTTCTATTGAAGAACAGTGAGTGTTTCTTCAAGTATATGTACGGAGAACAGTGAGTGTTCTTCGAGACGGTAGGAATAAAAATGAAGGTTTAGATCCCCTTCCTCTAGCGCCAATTGTTGTTACCCAAAATATTATCCGGAGATAGTATTGCTGGAATGATCGAGTAACAAACAAATGCGAGAACACTTCCGTGAGAAAATAGATAACACAAGATTTGCCGGGGTTGTTAATCCCGGGCTTGAATGCTCTCGCGAGATGTTATTAATAAATATACTGTCGAGTACAGATATTAATGTTAGAATCTAATACAAGGAGTGTAAAGACTTCTAGTTATCTAGGCTTTAGAGCGCGTAGATTGCCGGAAGAACCAGATAGATGAATCTGTGAGTTCTTGCTTGGAATATATGATGAATGTGTATGAATATCACTATGAATGTGTTAGTGGTTGCCAAAAGAGCCTTTGATTCTCTCTTTGGTGTGTATTTTGCACTTAATTCGTAGTAGAATTCGTCCCTCCTGGCCGCAGCAGTGAGTCCTCTATTTATAGGGGACAAGGTAGTTGGGATCCCTCAGGCGATCGCGGGCGATCGCCGTTTTCTATATTAAAATAAAACGGCCGATCGTCCCGTCACGTGGGCCTGTTCCCTTGAGGTCCGAGGTTGCAGTTGGAGGCGGTGGGTGAACGATGGGAAGCCGGACGCGTTGCGAGTCATTTGTCGAGGAGGGCCCACTTCGTACCTTTCGGCGGCCTTGTCGGTAGGTGTGGTAGGTGACAGGCTGGGGTCAATGATCCTATCTGTCGGTATCCTTTGAAGATCCGCGGGTGGGCCATCGTCTAAGATTCGGTCTTCGACGACTTTGACGGATGCTGGATCCATACGTGGCATGAGACGATCGCCTCTGGTCCGCTCATAAAAGACGATCGTCAGATAACAAAAGACGATCGCTGGGTACTAAAAGACGATCGCCGCATTGTGCCGAACTCTAGGCGTTTGTCCTGAGTATGTCTTCCATGGTTGACTTCTCTGGAAGGTCGCCGATCGCCTGTCGTGGCGAATTAATCGCCGCACAACACTTACTCATGTTGATAAGCTCCTAGAAAAATCTATTTTTTCGAATCCCTTATATGTCTTATAATGTACGACGTGGCTTCAGACTTCTTATTTCACATAATTTGTATGAATTGATGCTCAAGGAATCCATACAAATTATCATTCATCATGTCTATGACTCGTGATTTTAGATACCTAATAATCAATAAAAGAAGTGTATCTTTTGATAGGTAATTCTGATAACTGTAAATTAAATGCAAATTAATAAGTAATTATATCTGAAATTAAAATTTACTTAGATGATCCAGAGTTGCATAACGGAGATGCTAAGCCAATCATTCCCCGGAAAGATATCCAAAACATCAGTGTGGCATACGTAAAATGGCACATCAGTATCAACTCCAAAAAAGTCACCCAACGGCACCCGCAAAGGATTATCATAAAGGGATGGGGAAATTTTAAGCAATTCCAAAATGGGATTTTGTATGGATTTTGAGTTATCAACCGGTCGAACTCGTTTCTTTTTTGGTCCCGCAATATCCTTAAAAAATACTCCCTTCATCCGCCAAAAACTTGTCCAGTTGGAATGTCACGAGTTTTAAGAAAAGCTGGTGTAAAGTGATTTTAGTGGAGAAAGTGTCCCACTTTTGGAAAGAAAAAATAGAGAAATTTTCCTTTTATAAGTGGGACAAGTTTTTGGTGGACACCCCAATAAGGAAACTGGGGCAAGTTTTTAGCGGACAGATGGAGTATTAAATAACTATCTTAGTGAAAACTATTATTAATAATTGTATTTCTATTTAATAAAATGTACTTTATTTAATAAAGATAAAAGGAAGAAATACCTCTGCTAAAACTGATTTGATTAGTTGTCTTGGCCATGCAATAGAACCACCTATGGCCTGCTCCACTAAACTTACCCCCGACTTGGGAACCGAAACTGGAGCATCAGTGTCTCGAACATCTTCAACCATCACTCTAGCTAAATCACTAGATAGAGGCACATAATGTAAGGTTGGTCCCCTTAAATAACTCTTCCAAGGGCCACCAGACGAGGAGGATGCTCATCAATATACAACTCAACTCTATCAACCTTGTCCATATTCGTCTCCTCCCCTGAGGGATTTGTAGCAGTAATATAACTCCCCTTTGTGCTGACACATAGAGGAGGTGTGTCATTATGTACTGGAGTATGTTGAGATTGATTCAAAAGTTGGGCCAAACTTCAATAAGTTTTTGGTGACTTCTTGTGTAATCTTTTGTGTTAGGCGCTCCAACAATTCTGGACTTATTGATGATGTTGCCGACAAAAGAGAATGACCTCCAAAGTACTCTTGAATGCCCACACAGAATCCAACATCACGAACATGACCCGGGTGCTCTGGTCGCCCAACTGCAGCTGATAATATATCCTTGCGACCCTCGTTAACAAAGAAACCCTGTGAGCACTGCTCCTCAAACTCATCCTACAATGAATAAAGATAGAGCATTTGAATAGTTTGTAAAACAGTCATACATTTAAATAAAAATTAATGCACCAGGTCAAATATGGGGCTATCAAAAGCACTTTATTGTATTTGAAGATATTTTACTAGTTATATAAGCCTCTTGAATAGTTTTCGGAATACATCCCTCTACATTGTAGATACTACACAATAGACTTAATCAATTTCTTAATGTAGTAAAAATAGGCCAGGTTTCTAAATAAAATAATCACTCATATACCAAGTATTGGAATTTGATTTGAGCATAAAACGAAACTACTACTTGATTATATTATTATTTTTTGTACTTTTTCATTGATTAAATCCACCTACACTTAAAAATAGGCACTCGAAATATGACATAATCAACCTCCAAATATCCTCAATGACTCCAAAGTAACTTACAGATGCCATAACAGGATTTTTATCTTTACAACTAAAAAAGTGCATTGACTCGGATTGAAGAGTGACCCCACTGTTTTGAACAGTACTCTTGTCATACTGCGACTTTGTGTAAAAGGAGCATTATTGATATCATATCCGCTCCAAGTGATGACATCAAACTTAAGCCCGTGTGGCAATCATTTTAATGCATCAGAAGTACTATTATCAAGACTATTTTTTTCTTTAAACCACTTTAAAAAGTCTTGTTATGCCCGTTCGACAACTATTTTTCGTTCATGCGAGGATAATTCATTTTCAGAATATTTTTCTGAGCAGTCAAGTAAGTAAGGACCTCATTAGTGTTATTTAATATATACAAATGTGCTTGAAACACTTCGTCTCGGCTCTTACTTTGGACTTTCACATCGCAAGTTCCCTTACCTTTATGCCTCCCATCATGACGAGACTTCAGTAGCCCTACACCTTCTATCTTTGACAAATAATCTGTACAATACTCAATAGCTTCTTCGGCAATGTACCTCTCGATAATAGATACTTCTGGATGATGTGGATTTTTGGTATACCCTTTTAAGATCTTCATGTACCGCTCAATAGGGTACATCCACCTTAAATAAACAGGACCACATACT
Organism: Orobanche coerulescens; assembly: GCA_033398695.1. Taxonomy (NCBI): domain Eukaryota; kingdom Viridiplantae; phylum Streptophyta; class Magnoliopsida; order Lamiales; family Orobanchaceae; genus Orobanche; species Orobanche coerulescens. Next base: position 169,890,062 of record CM065805.1, read on the forward strand.
CTAATTTCCCTTACTAAATGAACAATTAAGTGAACCATGATGTCAAAAAATGGAGGAAAATACATCTCTAATTGGCACAAGATAATGGAAGCCTCTTTTTCCCACTCATCCAACTTCATAGGGTCAACCACTTTGCTGCATAGAACATTGAAGAAATATCACAAGCGAGTTATGACATGTTTGACCTTTTTAGGTAAGATTCCATGTATGACCACCGCCAGGAATTGTCGCATTAATACATGACAATCATGAGATTTTAATCCAACTAACTTAAGATCTTGCAATGACTGTGGCATTTTCATGCCCCGTAAACACTGGCAAAAACTTGTTCTCTTTTTTGTTTTTGATAAAGTGTGACATGGTGGAGGCAAATAGGTATGTTTACCTACTAATTGTGGATGTAGCTCCGGGCGTATACCCATCTCGAACAAATCTTGTTGAGCCTTCACATTATCTTTCGTCTTGCCTTTAATGTTCAAAAGTGTACCAATCACACTATCATGCACATTCTTCTCCACATGCATAACATCTATACAATGTCTAACATCTAGATGGGACCAGTATGCTAGATCAAAGAATATTGACCTCTTCTTCCAGATATTTTTCTCAATAGCCTTCTTTTTGGTCTTCCCAAATATAGTATTGACTTTTTTTACCCAGTCATAAACTTGTTTATGATGGAAATAAAACGCAGCGGAAGCGAAGTTTGGGAAAGTTTGATAATCGTGTTTTACGCATCCACGAGCACAAGATCTATTTAGGAATGCTAATTAATTAATTACTATGACTAATAAGCAATTTAAATATTATTTATTATTTATTAAATAAATATGTTGGTAATTAAAATATCCTAATCTAGATCTACAAGATCATAGAATATTACCTTTGAAGTGAAGTGGTTACTTTCGTCTTGATCATCTTGTATTTCTACCTTTAGACCTTCTAGAGTATGATCCGCCTTAACCCGGATGTTGTGTGGGCAACGATCTACCGGATATTGCTTGGACAACAATGGGATCGGTCGAATCTCCTTTTGTATGTGGTCACTCGATTTCTCTTTATTTTCTAGTATTGCATGAACAATCTTAAAAAATTGATGTGTTATCTAAATTGTAGAATCAAAGACACAAGTATAGATCTACAATTAAACACAAGAAGAAAATTTTGATCTCACAACCTTGCAAACACATAGAAATCGGCCAACCCCCATAGATGTCCTATTTATAGGCTCCCAATAGATTTCATCTTACCATATAAGGACTCCCAATAGATTTCATCTTACCATATTAGGACTCTTTCTAATATAATGAATCTATTGATATTAACTTAGGCCACTAAAAGGTTAATATTGCACTTCCTACTAAAATCCCAAATTACGAAATTGAGCTCCTTATTAAATATATTATTTCCCGAGTTTAAGATATCGAATGTCCCTTAATTAATTATAAGCTACTGACAGCTTTAATTAATTAATATTTTATCCAAGAGTAGTACCACTCGAACGTTATTATTATATCGGAATTAAATCCACCTGCAGGGTTTAATATAATAATAATTATCAAGCTTCTCAAGGGGACATCATCAACCCGCACGAGTCGGGACATGATTTCTAGTAATAATAATAACTGTCATATAAATAATATTCTTGCCCAAGATACGAGGCTTATTGAGTCGATCATTTTGACTCTCACCCATGGTAAATCAAATCAATAAGTATTATAAATACACAATTAAATATTATATACTTAGAATTAAGAAATAATAATTATCCGAGATTTAAGGTCTTCTTACAGTCAGTACAGAAGACACTATCTCACCTCAATCCAGTTCAACGTATGCAAATACGCTAATGTATGCTAATAGTCAAGACCAACTAATCTCAAGCATACACTATAACCTTTCATATAATTTGTCTAATAATTATATAGGTTGTGAACTATTATATTATTTTATAAGGTACCGATAATGTGATCTTCCGTGTGACACCAACGGACCACATTATCTACAGTATAAAATAATTAGACATTTTATTTGCATAACCATAACGTGAATAAATATACAAAATATGTGATTAAATGTAATTAATATTCTCATAGGTAGTTACAGGGAAATAAGGTATACAAGCATAAAGTATTCTTTGCAGTATACAACCCTAACAAATTTATGTAGATGATATAATTTTTGGTTCAACTAACCTTGCTTTGTGTCAAAGGTTCTCTCATCTCATGCAAAGTAAATTTGAAATGAGTATGGTGGGAGAACTTAGTTATTTCCTAGGTTTGCAGGTAAAGTAGTTGCCTACAGGTATTTTTATCAACCAGGAAAAATACAGCAAGGAGCTTCTCAACAAATTTGGAATGAACACTTCCAAATCATCGCCAACCCCCATGAGCACTTTCGTGCAGATTAGTGCTGATGAAGCCGGAAAGCCGGTTGACCAATCACTCTATAGGAAGCTTATTGGTTCGCTCCTATACCTAATGGCTAGTAGACCCGATATCCAGTTTGCTGTTGGAGTGTGTGCGAGATATCAAGTAGCACCTAAGGAATCACACTTCAATACAGCTAAACGAATCCTGAAGTACATTAAAGGAACAGTCGATGTAGGACTATGGTATCCTAAAGAAGGCGGATTCAATTTAGTTGGATACAGCGACTCAGATCTCGGAGGCTGCAAGCTAGATAGGAAGAGTACAAGTGGAACTTGTCACTTTCTTGGACCTAGACTCGTTTCTTGGTTCAGTAAGAAGCAATTGGCTATCTCACTTTCCACGGATGAATCAGAATACTATGATGCTGGTAGTTGCTATGCAGGTCCTTTGGATGCAGCAGCAGTTGTCAGATTATGGAATTGAAGCCAGAGAGACTCCAATCATGTGTGATGGCACGAGTGCAATTACAATAACGCATAATCCTGTCATGCACTCGCGCACTAAGCATATCAACATGAAGCATCATTTTATAAGGAATCATGTCGAGAACAAGGATGTTCGCCTTGAAAAGGTTCATACAGACATTCAGTTGGCCGACATCTTCACCAAGACGCTCGACATAGCCAGATTCAACATGCTTAGACAAGAATTGGGAATGCTACAGCCCGACTCCCTGTAAGTAATTTACTCTTTTTACTCAACAATTGAGGGGGAATGCTGTAAGACCCAAGAACACAGTATCCACCGTTAATTATCTGTACACTCAGAACCGTCAATACAGCACTGTAGTGAACAAAGACATATGAATCATCCTACAGCTGACATGTGCAATAATTAAGGGGGAATACAGTATGACCCATGAATACAGCATTAATCCAAAAGTTGCTGTATGGAATTAAAACATATATGTACCTTTTAAGGGGAACGTTGTATCGTCGTGGATACTGCACATACTATAGAATTTCGATTCAGTATATATATTATATTATATTATTTCATTTTAAAATAATTTTTGTCCACGTGCCCTGTTTTCATGTCAAACATCATTTACATTAAATGCCTTACACGACATCTGGACAACTGAATCTCAAAAGCCGCGATGTTTTCAAATTGTTTAATGTTTTAAAACTGCCGTTTCAGGCATTTAGGGTAACAACAAATGTCAGAAGTGGGACCCACTTATATTTTAATATTCCGTGGATAAGTGTACCAGTTACACTCAGTTCATCGTAACCGTTCTTTTCAAAAACCGGCTCTCATCCCTTAAAATCTGACCATTCGTACTATGGAAAACCCTACTTCGCCGCCCACTATAAAAGGACTGATACTGCCATTAGAGACTCTTTACGCTTTCTGCAAAATTTAAGAGTTCTCAAGCAAATACAGCCTGCAAATATTTCTACGTGTTACTGCAAATTTCGTTTATTCTCTTTCATATTTTTCTTGAGAATCATCAATGGCTGGTCATACATCTTCTCCCGCACTCAAGAAATCCTCGAACATCATCGATGGATGGATATTCTCAAGATCTGTCGTCATCGAGCGTATTCTCTCTGAAACCATTAACGTCGAACCAATGGAGTTCATCATCACCCGACTCCGTCAACAAGGTCTCTACCGCCTTGGGAGTCAAACCGACGAGAAATACGATGTTCACTTGGTTGAGGACTTTTACCTCAATGCCGCCGTTCGCTTTTTGTCACTGGAACATGGAGGTCACGTTGTTGACATCACTGCTATCATTCAAGGAGTGGAGATCTGTATCGATCGAGAACTTCTTCAGAACATTTACAGGCTGCCTGCTGATAGCCTTACCATGGAAGAACTTGAGACTTTTGGGTCTCAAGAGCTGATAACAAAGTACTATGGGCTGTTCACCGGCTCAGATATTGTTGACGTGGTTCACACCACCTGTCACAAGAAGAATTTTTGTTTGCCATACGTGTATTTGCATGATTTTTGTTGCAGGATAATCGAGAATCGCACTGGCGCATTTGAAATGCGCACAAATCTGAGATTTAGAATGATGGTTGCGATTTTGACCTGTGAAAAGGTCAACTGGTGCCAGATTATCTTGAAGCGCTTGCAGGAGGAAGTATCGAAGCCTGCCACTCAAAAGAAGTCATTTGGTTTAATTTTAAACCACATTTTGACGAAATACGGACTTTCACAATCCACCGATGTGAAGAAAAACAGCTCCCGGATCTACTTAGGAGGCGTCAAGCCTTCGGCGTATAACCAGAGAACTCTGGTTTGCAATCATCCTTCCATCCGAAATATGCCCGTATCTGAAGATCCAAGGGATGTCTCTTTGAAGTCCCAGGATGTGGAGTCTTCAAGGAAGAGGAAAAGATCTCACAGCAAGACACCTATTGCTGGTGAGAAGCCGAAAAGGAAGCTAAGGAGGCTTTCTAAAGCTAAAACCACCAAAACCTCCGAGGAAGCTTCTACCGTGGCGCAACCCACTGAACAACTACCCCATGGCCCAACCCCTATGGAAGATGTGCCCGCTACTGTATTGACAGTAGATCCTGAGCCTTTGGCGGCTAAGACGGATGATCGGACATCTGCCAACTTAGAAGACTCTAGCGAGTCGGCTGCCCCTTTGAAGCCAAAAGCTACTTCTCCTATGCGGGATTCCACACCCGTAGAGGATACACCTTCCTTCGGGGCACCATCCCCTGTAAGGAATCCCACTTCCCTACAGGATCCCACACCTGTAGAGGAAACCCTCGCTACAGCAGACTCAGACGTTGTACGCAGTCCCTTCCCGGACACCATTATCAACAAAACTCTTCTCTCTGTGCAGATTGACCATGCTTATGATAGATTCCTTAAATGAAAAATCTACAGGCTAGCTCCGTATGACACCTTATACAACTGGAGCGACTGGAGCCATGAAGAGAGATTTGTATTGGAAGTGACGGACTCAACAGAAGTTGCAGCCCTAATCCAATGGGATAATCTCTACTGCAAGGAATTGATTGAAAGCCATCTATTGCAAAAATCTGATGCCAGGAGAAAAGGAAAAGATAAGTCTGAGGACTCTCCCCAAGATCCAAAAGATGACAATGACTCAGAAGACAACGACGATGCTTTACAAGCAGGTCTGAGAATGAGTCGTGAGGAGGCTCAAGACAGAGATGCCTCTCAAACCAAGAATGACGAAGGGCTATCAAGTCAAAGTGAGCCCCCTTCGCCACAGCAAAAGAATATTCCTGACGATGAGGAATCAGTCCCTCAAGTCGAGGAAGAAGAAATTGTTTCGGAAAAGGCACCCGAGTCTGTTGCCGCAGAAGAAGAAGAAGTTGCACGCGCTGTCCAGCAAGAGGAATCAGTCCCTCTGCCGGAACAGGAGGAAGCTGAGAGACAACAGGAGGAATCAGTCCCTCCTGTACCCATGTCTACATACGCACCTTCGCAACAGGAGGATACAGCAACCCCTGCCGCCAAACCCGAAAATGCTGCTCCCGCACCATCAACCGTGGAATCCGATGACGGTAATGTACCTGAGGATGTCCAACTCAATTCACGCCCTACAGTGAATCTGAGGAGGTTGAATGGATCCAAAGATTTTGCCAAACCAGATTCTCCCAGCACTGCTGCTAGGAAAGAGCGTCTGCGTGCTTTTGGTCTTCAAACTGTCTTCATCCAGGATGCAGTGAATGCCCTTCACTCAGTCGAAAAAGCTTTAGATTGGATGCACACATCGGAAGTTGAAGAAATGATAGGTTTAAGGCATGAAGTCTCTCGTGTTGTCGAAGCCTTCACTGTCCTGCCCCATGTCTTCAAACAGGCCCTTGCCAATCTGCAAGAGAAGCAAGAAAAGATCCTGAGAGAAGAAGAACCGAAAACGCGCATATCTGAGGCCAAGACCGCAGCAGCCATGATCGAAACCACTTCTCATATCCGAGCCCACGGCAAAAGTATCAAGGATATGTCGGAGGTGCTTTCCACCCTTTTCGAGAGAATGACAAACATTGAGATGAAACAGGATGCCGCACTGGAAATCCTTGGACGTCTTGATAATGCCAAAAAGGAGGAAGAAGCAAGAGAAGCTGCTAGGAGAATAAGGCTACAGCACGAAAGGGAATTTAATGCTGCCCAAGACAGCATTACCGCTGAATTGAACAAGCTAGGCCCTCCCTCTCAAACTTTCAAGATTTCAGGCTCCCGACCTGAGTTTCATGATCCCAATGTCCCGTGGCAAAGCTTAATTCAAAGACCTTCTGAAATTCGTCTGCTAACCAACCGCCATCCAACTGCTGAAGAGGTGAAGCAATGGAGGAAAAATGAGCTAATGAGATATTTTGTTAAACTCATCAAGGAATCCCCCATCTTCAAAGGTTATAAGACATTAGCGGAGGCTGCAGAAAAATTCACGAAGATGTTAGAAGATGGAAAGCTTCCTCTCCAGCTTGATATGATATCCAAGCATAAAAGAAGAGATCGGATCACCCATCCAGAAAACTGGATTCTTGCCTTTGATAGGTCCTACGAAGGTAGAGCAATATACCTAGATCGAGGCGACGATTCCCTACAGCACTGGTGGCATGGAATCGAGAATGACCCAGGGAAAAAGCCATGGAGACATGCGGACTATAGGAGCTGAAATCCTTAGTATATTAGTTTTGTTTGTAATTTTTCTTTCGAAACAGCAAACCTTGTACTCTATCTTTTGAATATCAATAAAAATGTTTGCTTGTCTTGAAAGATTAAAACTCGTAATCTACTGTGTTAATGTATGATTACATAACATAAATTATTAGATAACTATCACAAGTATAGAAACTTGTTTGAAAATTAAGTTGTACGAACTTGTCTACGAACAGTTCATAATTTCAGTTGTATGCATTTAGAATACATTGTAAGATTGTGCCTGCGCGCCAATCATAAGCTTAAACTGTAAAAATTCTTAGCTGTATCGAACTCGCCTACGAGCAGTTCATAAATTAGACTAAGTTGCTCAAAGACAGACCATTTGACAGAAGACCAAGAAATCTGCCAGAAGTCATCAAAGAAGATTATTTCATGAAGAAGGTTTTGGCATCATCAAGAAGGACTTGAAAGTTTTAAAGTCTTGGCGAATTGTCAAAAAGGGAGAAATTGTTGGGATAACAAAATACCCTGTATCGAAATTGTTGGGATAACAATGTTCAGTATCGAAACAGCCAGGATAATCAATCCCTGTATCGAATTGTGATGATAAGAGATTTTGACAATATGCCAATCCTCAATACAGTAAGGAAACTGTATCGAAGAGTTGAAGTGTCAACCTGTATCGAAGGCCTGTCACAGATCCAGCATATAGTGGAACCTTTCAGTACAGCAAAGAAGTCTTATAAAGACTAAGTATGAAAGCTGTCTCGATTTGTCAATACAGTGATCTTCCATACAGCTCTCAACGGGACAAAGAAGGAGTCTTCAGTTCCCACTAGAAGTCAAGTCCCGTTGATAAAAAAGTATTTAAATAATAAAAGGATAAAGTATCTAAATACTGTAAGTCAGAAGATCTTCAAATCCTGCTAAATCCGGATCGTGCTTTTTCATCCCGTTGGAACGGAATCTTGCTCAACGGATTTATCTCAACGGATATATTTCAGAGACTATATATATCTCCAGAGTTTGAAGATTGAAGACAACTGAGCTATTGAACGATCAAGCTTACAAAGAAATACTCAGAGCAAAACATATCTCCAAAGCTTACTGCAACTCAGATCTAAGAGATATACAGTGCTCAACATCTTGAACAACACATCATCAGCTAGAAGCTCAAAAAGTCAAAGCTGTTGTTCATACCCTGTTCTATCCTTTGAACAAACCCAGATCAGCCCTGTGTGGACTGAGTAATCGTTGCTACTCCAGAACTGTGTGTGAAGGATTTGCATCGAAGAAGACGAAGCTTCATAACTGTGTGTGAAGAAGCCAGTCAAGCATTAGCTCAAACCAATCTGTGTGAACGGTTGAAGCTAAGATCTTTATATCAATATGTGTGAACGATATATTGATTGTGTGTTGTTATAATTACGTAGTTGTGTACGTAGTAATTATAATAAACTTTTTACTCCTGTGTGGAGGACCAGTGGACGTAGAGGGGTTTACCTCGAACCACTTTAAATATTGTGTTATTTACCTTCTGCCTTACTTGTTTTAATTACTATGATTATTTAAGTATACACTGCACATCGAGTTGCTGTATCCACAGCAACTTACTGTATTTAAGACTTCTGCTACGCACTCAGATTTAAAATCAGTACAGCTTGTTGTTTAAACTACTTCCCAAGATGTATCCAGTATACTTAGTGGCCAACATGGACGACCCGACCCGAACCGACAAACTGGCCCGGACCAGGCTGCTCGCGGCTCGGCGGCATACTCGATCTTGCTCGGCGGGTAAATGTCTTGCTCGCGGCGGCGCTAGGGTCAGAACGAGCAGCCATCCGAACCTTCTTGGTTCGGTCCGGCTCGAAATTATTCGAACCTTAGGTTCGATTCGGCTCGAAAATTTCGAACCTCATAATTTGAGGTTTGATTCGGCTCGAAGGCTAATTTTTTTTATAGTTCGATTCGATTCGGCTCGAATTTTCGAACCGTTCGAATATAGTTCGATTCGGCTCGAGTTAAAGTCCAGTATAACTCCATAAGTCCAGTACAGTTCGAAATATAGTTCGGTTCGATTCCCCGAAGCCGAATGGTTCGGCCTGGGATGGGAGGGGTTTATGTCTTGGGCCAAAGCCCCTCGAATCGAGCCGAACCGTTCGGTCCAATTCCCGAATCTTATTTTATAGGGTTCGACTCTACGTTTGGTGCCCGAATCGAGCCACGAATCGAGCTTTTTCGTGCCGAATCCTTCGAACCGAATCGAACTTTTAGGTTTGTTCACAACCCTAGCAGCGCTTGCTCATTCTTGTCGGCCATGTTGCCAATGATCCGTGATCCAGGCTCGCTCTATTTCTTCGTGATCCTGTCTTTTTCGAATTCGATTACAATTTTACACAAAATAAAATACATCGAAATTACAGCAAGATTACAATAAAAATAAAATACCTAGATCTACTCGCGGATTTTCTCCCGGGAAAAACCATTACATGCCTCAAATCGGGCCAAACCAAGAAATGCATAAATAATAAAATTAAATCAATAAACCATTCACATAACCATAATAATTGAATCATATTACATGCAAGAATAAATCTAGCAAAATATTCCAACATCAAATTATATGAATATTTAAATTGCTATCAATTAATCACCAAAATTAATTAAAATAGCAAAAGCCTAAAATTTCGGCTCCGATACCAATTGTTGGAAATAAAACGCAGCAGAAGCGAAGTTTGGGAAAGTTTGATAATCGTGTTTTACGCATCCACGAGCACAAGATCTATTTAGGCATGCTAATTAACTAATTACTAAGACTAATAAGCAATTTAAATATTATTTATTATTTATTAAATAAATATGTTGGTAATTGAAATATCCTAATCTAGATCTACAAGATCATATGATATTACCTTTGAAGTGAAGTGGTTGCTTTCGTCTTGATCACCTTGTATTTCTACCTTTAGACCTTCTAGAGTATGATCCGCCTTAACCCGGACGTTGTGTGGGCAACGAGCTGCCGGATATTGCTTGGACAACAATGGGATCGGCCGAACCTCCTTTTGTATGTGGTCACTCGATTTTTCTTTATTTTCTAGTATTGCATGAACACTCTTAAAAAATTGATGTGTTATCTAAATTGTAGAATCAAAGACACAAGTATAGATCTACAATTAAACACAAGAAGAAAAATTTGATCTCACAACCTTGCAAACACATAGAAATCGGCCAACCCCCATAGATGTCCTATTTATAGGCTCCCAATAGATTTCATCTTACCATATTAGGACTCCCAATAGATTTCATCTTACCATATTAGGACTCTTTCTAATATAATGAATCTATTGATATCAACTTAGTCCACTAAAAGGTTGATATTGCACTTCCTACCAAAATCCCAAATTACGAAATTGGGCTCCTTATTAAATATATTATTTCCCGAGTTTAAGATATCGAATATCCCTTAATTAATTGTAAGCTACTGACAACTTTAATTAATTAATATCTTATCCAAGAGTAGTACCACTCGAACCTTATTATTATATCGGGATTAAATCCACCTGCAGGGTTTAATATAATAATCATTTTCGAGCTCCTCAATGGGACATCATCAACCAGCACATGTCGGGACATGATTTCTAGTAATAATAATAACTGTCATATAAATAATATTATTTCCCAGGATACGAGGCTTATTGAGTCGATCATTTTGACTCTTACCTATGGTAAATCAAAGCAATAAGTATTATAAATACATAATTAAATATTATATACTTAGAATTAAGAAATAATAATTATCCGAGATTTACATTCTTCTTACAGTCAGTACATAAGACACTATCTCACCTCGATCCAGTTCAACGTATGCAAATACTCTAATGTATTCTAATAGTCAAGACCAACTAATCTCAAGCATACACTACAACCTTTCATTTAATTTGTCTAATAATTATATAGGTTGTGAACTATTATATTATTTTATAAGGTACCGATAATGTGATCTTCCGTGTGACACCAACACACCACATTATCTACAATATAAAATAATTAGACATTTCATTTGCATAACCATAACGTGAATTAATATACAAAATATGTGATTAAATGTAATTAATATTCTCATAGGCAGTTACATGGAAATAAGGTATACAAGCATAAAGTATGCTTTGCAGTATACAACCCTAACAGTTTACCCGTCAATGGTGTAGGTGCAGTTCTATCACCCTGACATCCGTTAAAAGTCTTTTTAATCTACGATAAGGGTGATAACGTCCAAGAAACCTTCGATGTCGAGTGTATGCAGTTTTTTGCCCATAATTTAGTTGTGTGTAACTTGTGTTTAGTTCACATATAGGGCATGTGTGATGCTCCTTAACACCACACCCACTTACATTTCCATATGCTGGAAAGTCATTAATGGTGCAAAATAATAATGCACACAACTTGAAACTTTGTTGACGATACCCATCCAACACGTTTATCCCTTCCTCCCATAACATTCTCAAGTCTTCAATCAAATGACTTAAATAAACATCTGTGTCATTTCCTGGTTGTCTTGGGCCTGAAATCATCATAGATAACATAACATATTTCAGTTTAATGCACAACCAATCAGGTAGATTGTAAATCAGAAGCATAACCGGCCATGAACTATGCTTACAGCTCATGTTACCAAATGGATTCATCACATCTGTAGCAAGTCCAAGTCTAAGCTTTCTTGTCTTATTCCCAAAATCTGATAATAAGTTATCAATTTTCTTCCACTATAAAGAATCAGCCGGATGGCGAAGCTGTCCATCGCATTTTCTCCCATATGCATGCCATATGAGGTTCTTCGTATCATCTGCATTAGAAAACAATCTTTTAAACCTTAGAATTATTGGAATATACCATAACACCTTTGCAGAGGAACCTCGTTTTGTGCTATCATCACTACAATCATCAGACTTGGATTTGTACCTCGATACCCCACATCTGGGGCACTTATGCAATGTTTCAAACTTTTTCCTGTATAATATGCAATCATCAGGGCATGCGTGTATTTTCTTGTACTCCATTCCCATCGGACACAATATCTTCTTTGCCTCATAATTACGATTCGGTAATGTGTTATCTTCTGGAAGCATCCCCTTCAAGAGTTCAAGCAATTCAGTAAAGCTTTTATCACTCCATCCATTTTTTGCCTTCATATTAACCAGTTAACACTGCAGACAATCGTGTAAAGAGTTTACACCCCGGCCACAAAAGGTGTCTCTGAATCACTTTTCAACGTATCACACACATGTGCTCGTTGAAAAAATTCTTGTCCAACATCATGAATCATGTCTTCAACTCGATCATATTTATCTACATCAATGTTACGAGTGTATTCTGTATGCTCACTTGAAAAGTCTACCAATTCATCATTACATGTCCATATTTTATAATTCTTGTTAATTCCATCATAAAGAAGATGTTCTCGAATCTCACGTCTTCTTTCATTCACACAATTGATACAAGGACAATAATACTTTTAATCGGGTTCTCGTCAATTTTGTTGTGCAAATTCTAGAAATTGCTCAACTCCGTTCTCATATTCATCACTTATTTGACTAGCGTTCATCCATATTCGATCCATTTTAAGACTGTAGATCAATTTGGACAAAAAAATAGTTTCAAAACCAACTGACGAGAAGATATTCAAGACGAAAGTTAACATATATCCCAAAGGGAGAAGATCCTTAAGATGCAAGTTAACAGCTATCCCAAAGGGAGAAGATCCTTAAGAAGTTAACCACATATCTATCCCAAAGGAGGAAGATCTTTAAGACGCAAGTTAACATCTATCCAAGGGGATTAGATCCTTAAGAAGTTAACCACATCTATCATAAAGGGAGAAGATCCTTAAGACGCAAGTTAACATCTATCCCAAAGGGAGGAGATCCTTAAGAAGTTAACAACATCTATCCCAAATGGAGAAGATTCTTAAGACGGAAGTCAACATCTATCCCAAAGGGAAGGAGATCCTTAAGAAGTTAACCACATCTATCCCAAAAGGAGAGGATCTTTAAAACGAAAGTTAACATCTATCCCAAAGGGAGAAGATCTTTAAGAAGTTAACCACATCTATCCCAAAGGATAGGATCCTTAAGACGAAAGTTAACATCTATCCCAAATGGAGGAGATCTTTGAGAAGTTAACCATGTCTATTTCAAAGGGATAAGATCTTTCAATATCGAAAAAACAAAAGAAAAAGCTTATCAACAAAATGCATAACAAAGAAAAAGAAGAAAACATGTATGGGAAATTTGAGCTCGACCATAAAACTCTGAAATACAAATATCCTCTTAGAAGAGCTACCCTTTGTTCAATATATTCTTCAAGGATGAAAACTAATTGTCTCATGTCAGCTACCTTAAACATCAAATGAAGAATATCATATAACATTAACAACAATACCAAAAGGCAAAACAATACAGAAAACTCCTATCTTCATGAAATAAGCATCTGCGACTTTTAGAAATATACCTTTTCTTTCAGTCGAGAAATGCTTCTCGATATCCCTCTTAGTAATCTGAGGGGATAATCCTGTCACATACAGATTATTTCGAGGATTTTCAACTTCACTCGAATCATAGCTCTTGCAATTTTATTTTTCAAATAATAATTCAGTTTAAAAATGCATAAAAACAAGAAAAATGAATTCTCTAACAATGTAAAACGAGCAGCGTACCTAGTAGTAGGTGAAGGCGCCGAATACTTGCAAGAGTAGGGCAGACTGGTCAAAGCCTAAGGACTGGAAAAAGACGGAGATACAAATAGAAGCTTGATACGAAGGACAGAGGTACGGTATCCACTCCGATATTCGCGCGCCCGAGTCAGTCTTGAACAATCCATTGTCGACAGGCGGTTACTAGCTTGAATCGGGTGAAGATTTCCGCAAATGGAAGCTTGATACGGAGGGCAGAGGTACCATATTCACTCCGATTTTGCCGAGTGAGAGCCAGAGGTGAGAGAAAAGGGCGTCAAGAATGGGAGTAAAAAAGGAAGGAGGCTCGTCGGTCCTGGGGTGGTCTTTAAAAACCTTAATTTCTTTTCACATCGGTTATACAAAAATCGATGTTGACTTTGACATTCACATCTGTTTCTAAAGAAATCGATGTTAAACTAGTGAGAGTCACATTGGTTTCTATATAACTGATGTTAAATTAGTATAATTCACATCGGTTTTATAAAGCGATGTTAAACTAGTGTTATTCACATCGATTTCTATGTAACCGATGTTAATATGGTAAATTTCACATAGGTTCTAATAATAACCGATGTGAACATCAAAGCAAATTACAATTACACCACCGCCTTCTTCTTTACATCGATTTTCTTAAAAACCGATGAAAATTGGATGATGTTGAATCCTTTCTATGTAGTAGTGTTTGTGTATTACATATAGTTGCATCCGTTTCGAGATTAAGATATTCATGGGGACATTGATTCTCCCAAGATTTAAGAGGTTTGAAAAATTAATGTGGTCAAAATTTCCTTATCTTTTTGCTTCTAATTATTTTGATAGTTTTCAATTTTTTGAATTGATTATACAGTTATACCTTTTTAAAAAGCTCCTTGAAAAATTTCCTATGGAGCTAACTCGGACTCATAACCACTCTACTTGGTAGTGCAATTATATACCCCGGAAATAAATCAAGTATTATAAGGTCCTGCTTGTATTAATGTTTATGTATAAGCTAAGGCTAAAGGTGAGGCATACGAGGAGATGCATAAGCGCCTAGACACCAAAGAATGAGCGAATGCTATTTTTAACTAGCGAAAGCTAGGGATAGAGGGTGGCACGGCCTGGGTCCCGTTAAGTTTATTAAGGATGATTTGGGCCAAGTATTAATTAATGATATGACTATTAAGGAGTGGTGGAATAGGTACTTTTTTTAACTTTTCAATGAGGCGAGGGGAAGCAACTCGGTGGTGCAAGGAGTTAGTCTATCTTCTGCTCATTCGTTAAGTTCCTGTGAGAGCATCAACAAGGAGGAAGTAAAGGGTGCTCTAATAAAGATGGGTAGAGCTAAGGTTGTAGGCCTGGATCAGATCCCTATTGAGGTGTGTCTTTGTCTGGGGGAAGTTGGAGTTCTGTGGCTTGCAAAGCTGTTCAACATCGTCCTCAGAGATTCTAAGATGCTGACGGAGTGGAGGCATAGTATTGTGGTGCCATTTTTCAAGAACAAAGGCGATGCTCATAATTGTAGTAACTATCGGGGTATTAAACTTCTCAGTCATACTATGAAACTTTGGGAAAGAGTGGTGGAATGCAGGGTTAGAAGAGAAGTTGAGATCTCATAGAACCAATTTGGCTTCATGCCGAGGAGGTCCACGACTGAGGCCATTCATCTCATCAGACGCCTTATGGAGAAGTTTAGAGAGCAGTGCAAGACCTCCATATGGTGTTCATTGATCTAGAGAAGGCTTATGATAGCATTTCTCGTGATGTTATTTGGAGGAGTCTAGAAGAGAGGAGGGTGTCGTCGCCGTACGTTAGGGCAATCCAAGACATGTACTCCCAAGCTAGGACTTGCGTTAGGACCCCAGTTGGTGACACCCAATATTTCCCAGTTGAGATAGGGCTACACCAGGGGTCGGCGCTAAGCCATCTTCTCTTCGCTCTAATCCTTAACGTCATTTCACGAGGGATACAAGATGGCGTCCCATGGTGCATGCTTTTTGTTGATGACATTGTGTTAGTGGCGGAGTCGAGGGGGGAGGTGAACTCGAAGTTGGAGTTATGGAGGTCTAAGACCGAGTATCTCTGGTGTAACTTTAGTGATGATACCAACGAGGAAGAAGTAGAGGTAATGATTGCTGATCAGATCGTACCCCGTACGGATAAGTTCAAGTATTTGGGTTCGGTCATTCAGAAGGAAGGTGAGTGTGAAGATGATGTCACTCATCGTATCAAGGCGGAGTGGCTAAGGTGGGAGCAGCGACAGGGGTCCTGTACGACAAGAAAGTCCCTCTAAAGTTAAAAGGTAAATTCTATAGAGCGGCAGTCAGACCTGTAATGTTGTATGGCTCCGAATGTTGGGCGATGAAGAAGTCGCTTGAGAGCAAGTTGGAAGCTGCTGAAATGAGAATGTTACGTTGGTCGTGTGGTCGCACAATATTGGATAGAATCCCGAATGGGGTTTTCAGAAACGCGCTAGAAGTGGCGACCATTTCAGCGAAAGCTAGGGAAGGGAGATTGAAATGGTTTGGCCACGTCCGCAGGAGAAGGCCTCTGCTCCGATGAGGAGGGTCGAGAGTTTATTGGTTGTAGGAGGAGGAGGAGAGACAGACCGAGGAGGACATGGGAGGAGCAACTGAGTATAGATTTGAAGGCCTTAAACTTATTCGAGACCATAACTGTTGATAGGTGCTCTTGGAGGCGCCAGATCAGAGTTGCGGATTCTTTTTTAGGGAGCGGTATAGTAGTAGAGAGCCTCAAGGTTGGGTTGTCTCGGTTAGCTTTGACCTAGAGCAACGCATTTTTTTTTTGTGTGGTTTATTTTGACAGGGAGCTGTGTGCAGAGTCAACATCTCTTATGTTAGAGCAGCGTTCATCGAGAGTGTAATAGCCATAGTCCCCTTAGGTAAGTCTCATGTGAATTAAGCCATGGGCTCAGGTATGGTTTTGAGCTTTTTTGAATCATATGATTCTTTGTATATATCACTCAATATTTTGTTGCGCACTAAGCTGGGGGTCTTCACAGAAACAGCCTCCCTACTGTAAAAAATAGGGGCATGGTCTGCGTACATCTTACCCTCTCCAGATCCTGCTCTGAGCGGGATAATACTGGGTATGTTTGGTTTGGTTTGGTTTATAATTACACTTGGTAAGGTAGGTGGCAAAACAAAAGAAATCGGAATTGCTTTCTTCCCAGTGGAAGTCTCGAGTGGAAGAAGAAGTAGAAAAAGGAATAAATATAGTGATAATTTGATTATTCGTCGACGTAGTAAATAGACGAGAAAAAAGAGTGTCTTTCTTTGTCTTTACAATCACGACCGATAAAGAGTGTTATCATTATTTTCCTCAAAAAAAAAAAAACTCTCACCACCGCCGTCACCGCCGGCCACCACACCTCTCCGCCACCACCATTAGAATCCTTACAACCTCCTCTATCCGATCTACTACCACACGCGCCCAAAAATCACAACCCTCACTCACCCATTTTTCTCCCGTACGCACCACCCGTTTTCATCTAAACACCACCCCAGACGCCCCCTTCAACCTGTTCAACCCAGCCAACCCCTCAACCACAATGAGCGGTATTCTGGATACCCCCTAAAATGTCGGGCGACTCAAGACGCAAGGCACCAGGAGAATGGCAGGAGGTGCTAGCAAGGAAAGGTAGACAGGAATCACAACAGTACGAGGCTTCCAAGAAGACAATAACGAAGTTTTTCGTGTCAAATTTACCACTGAAATGTTCTTCTTCGGATCTCAAGGAGGTTTTCAGAGGGTTTGGGGTGTATGAGGGGTCCTATATTGCCAGGAAGCTAGATAGGATGGGGAAAAGGTTTGCCTTTGTTTCATTTAGGGACATTGGTAATGTGAAAAGATTGAAAGGGGAGATGGGTGATTTATGGATGGGTTCCTATAAATTGTTTGTTTCTTTGACAAGATTTGTGGATGGTCACACAGTTGATAATGATAAGTCTGTGAACAAAAAGAAGGACAAGACGGTGGAGTATGTGTCCACAGCAAAATCTTATTCAGGGGGAGCTTTTAATGGGGTGGACAAACAGGTTTTTCGAGGTCATGATAACACTGAAGTGGGAGGAGGGAGATCATTTCTTGATACGGTATTGAATAAGAACAAGGTGGACGTGATCAAAGTAGACAACAATATAGAGGGGTTTTCTGCGTGGTACGGTTTGTCTTTGGTGGGTAAGGTTATTGACCTCAAGACTCTCATTACTCTGAAAGCAATGTTGAGCAACAGAGGGTGGAGTTACGTGGCAATTAAGTACATTAACGGTCTTAATGTTATGTTGGTCTTTAAGGGGTTGGATGACTGTGATCGTTTCCTGATGGATAAAGAGATGTGGTCGATGTTTTTCATTGAATTACAAAAGTGGGAGGGTAAAGGCAAGGTAGTGGATGAGAGAATAGCTTGGTTGCACGTGCATGGAATTCCAGTTCAGCTAGCGATAGATCAAGTTCTAGATGTGGTCGGCAGTCGGTATGGGGAGGTTGTGCAGCCGGAGGATAACAACTTCTCGTATGCTCGTATCGGGGTTTTATGTAAATCTCGTGGTAGGATTGTTGAGCGGGTGGATATCAGGTGGAGAGAGGATACATATAAAGTTTGGATAGATGAAGACGTGGGTGAATGGAGTCCTGATTGTTTAAAGGACTTTGATGCGCGTGAGGAAGGAAGAAATGTTGAATCCTTTAATCAAATTCATGAGAATGGGGTTGATAGGGAGGATGAGTGGAAGGAGGACTCTGTGCCTGGAGATGATTTGGAGATGGGTGAAATCCGGGGAGACGTTCGGTTGGATAACGAACCTAATACGATTACCGGTACTCCTTTTGAAGTGAATGCCGAGTCTTCGGTCAATGGAGTCGCAGTTTCGAAGGAAGGTACGCCGGGGTTTCGTAAGAAGTATAGAAGGAAAAATGGGATTAAGAATAGGGGGAGGCGAGTGGTTCTCAAGAAAGGCCAAAGAAACGTTCAAGGGACGATAATGACCCGTTTGGGTTAGATAGTCTAATTGGTATTATGGCAACATCTACACCTCAGGGTACTAACGTAGAGAGGGAATCGCATGGTGTTTTTTGTACTCCAGATCTAAACATGGGTTCGTAGCTACACTTGCAGAATGATCAGGTGGTGGAACAGACGGTTGTCGAGGATTTGGTTCATGAAGCGGGAATACGAATTGATCGTAGCCCGTTGGACGTAGAAGCTGAAGAAACAGTTGCTTTGGCTAGGGCTTTAGGGGTTGAGAATTTGCAGGATTTTATGCCAGAGCTTCATAAGATCTTGAGAAGTGAAGATTATCAAGATGTCGATAAATGATTGTGCTATTTTTAGGTTTTCCATAGGTTTTTTAATAGGGGTTTTCGGTTGGTAGTGTTGGGTTTTTTCTTGGTCCGTTGTATTCTCGTTTTTTGTTGGTTTTCGGCTTGCTTTTCCGCCTTGGAGATAGCTCGCCTTTGGTGTTTAATGAAAGTCAATTTTCAAAAAAAAACAAAAAAAAAAAACAAAAATAGGAGTAAGCTATGATACGTTCAATAAAAAAAAAATCCTTTTGTGGCTTCAGCCCAAATTTGTATTTCTAAACCGTCTAAAAGACATAAAAAGGGCAATGAAAAGTTGCCATTGGGCTTTAATTTCTTCAACAAAAATAAGTAGAAAAATACAGCAGCAATACTGAAAAAACTAATGTAAAAACCATAACCAATAGATGTACTGAAAAAAATAAACCAATGATGCAACAAAGGTATTCAAGAAAACAAAGTCCAATCGATCAAGACACGGAGAAAAAGACGTAGTTGTTAAAAGAAAAGATTATATGTGGGTTAGTGTGGGCAATCTGGACTTGACATGTATTTATTATTGGGGTTTTGAAAATAAACAGGTTAAAGTTGAATTTTAACTAGGACTTTTTGAATATGACACGTTGTTGAAATTAAAAACAAGCATTATTATTGGAATTTAAGTTCTGAACCGATAATCGTGGTATATTTATTTTTATAAATTCGAAAACAAATGAATGGTAAATTAATGTTAAAAAGTTTAGGACTTGCATCCGACAATGCAAGAGTACATAGTAAGGTGCACATATTGCTATAAACATATTCATTTGTCATATTTACATTACACTTGTCATACTTATATTGCATCCCAAATTTTATACTTTCTCCGTTCTCTTATTATTGCAACATGTTGACTTTTACACTTTCACACTCTCTCTCTTGACCATAATTTGTGATTTATACGTCATCATCATCATCATCATCAACAGCACCTTAATCCCAACTATGTTGGGGTCGGTGGCATGAAGATTATAGTGTCGTTTAATTGTCTAAAATTAGTTAACACCATAACTCATGCAAATAACAAAGTGGCAAAGTTTTACGCCGGATGCCCTTCCTGTCGCAACCTTCATATGAAGGAGAAATAGAACGAAATTCCAAAACCGTCAACATCATAGGTTTTTCCATTTATATGGAAAATATCATGAGACGGCGATGAGTTTGAGATAATTGCTATTGTCATGTCACAATACGTGATTGATATTGTAAAATCAACACATACATCATGGAAGATGACTCTTGTGATTTATACGTATGAAAAAAAAAAAAAAAAAAAAATACATATAAGAATCATATAAGATCTTGTTAGATTCGTCTCGGTATGTACTCTCTAAATATCAACTTTTTATAATTTTTATAAATACATAATTAAACATATTACTAATCAAAGTTGTGCATTGATAAGCGTGAAAGTCCAAATGTTGCAATTATAAGAGAACAGAGGTAGTATATACTACATCACTCTAAATATGACAAGAGGGCATAATGCTAGGTGGTCCTGAGGTGCAGGGTGATATTTACCAAAATTGAGCATAGGATTTGAAGCGAAGTTGTAAAGGAAAGTTTACTCTTTTGGAATGAAGGGAAGCCTACCATATATGAAATATTTCCTTGTGAGAGATACTTTGTAATAATGGGATAAGAGAGAGTACAAAACTAGAGAGTAATTATGTGGAAGGGGTCATACACACACGCTTGTCCAATTTTTCTGACTGATTATTTGGCCCCGCCGGGGCTGGCCTCGCCTCCATCCAGTCTCGACTCTTCTCCCGACCAAGCGGCCCTGATTTTGCTTGTAATTTAATTATTTTTCGGAATTGATTAAGTTTGGAACTCCTCATATTTTAAATACTTCTTGACAGCTTAAGAAGCAAGTCAAGAAATCCTAATTTAATTGGGATTCTCTTTTCCTTAGCCTAATCTACACCTATAAATGCAACCTCCTACGTAAAAGAAAATTGCACCTCATAAGCAGTAAAAATCTTTTGCTTCTCTCCCTCTCTCTTATTCGAAAGTTATGTTGCTGCATTTTCATACTAGATTTTTAGGGTATGTTGCTCAGTTATCCGGTCAGGACTCGTTCTTCAAAATGATTAGTTTCGAAACAACGATCCAATACCAAGTCGGTGTACCTTGTGAAGTTTATTGTCATAGCACATAAGTTGTTCGACGGTACAATAAGAATTTTAAAGAAAAATTTGACCGCCTTATTTATTTCTCTATTGGCTGCCTACTGTTGTTTATTAATTTTATAAGTTTATTGTTTAGTTCAAACTTTTTATATATCTAATAAAATTTGTTTGGACATGTTCTCTACGATTAACTGACTTACATTAACCAACTGGCTTGGTGCAGTTGGCAGGTATTCCTAGTGGCAAGTGGCAACACTTTGGAATTGAATTTCTCAAGGTCCAATAATTTCTTAGTCTTTGACTAATGGTTCGGTCCTAGCTCCCCGGTGGTAGCTGGCGAATAGTTATAATATCATGTGTTTCAAGCGGCAGTGTGAGAGGCCAGATCTCGGGAACCTGCGGTTGGATTATGGAGACCCGACATGCCTACCTATCGGGGTCCAACATGAAGCAATCACTTGGGGGATAACTCCTTGTGCGCGGAAGTGGAGTATATTTAATTGTTAGTCAGGTACATTATCTCGGGTATAACTGGAAACTATTCTGAAGAGCCAGAGTTGTTTCTCATATTAGTCACGTGATTTTAAAAAAAGAAAAAAACTGACATTGATAATAAATTAATCAAAACAGACTCACAAGATCAGAGAGAATATATACACTACAATAGTACACGTATTTATATACGACGTATTTTAAAAAAATAATTGGAATAGAAATACAAAATCACTTTTATATACCAACTTTTATCAAAAAGTAGCACAGTATCACGTGACACTTTCTCACAATGCTTCGTTATCCAATAATATATATATATATATATATTTTTTTTTTTTTGAAAGCAAAACAATGGGAAGCAAATGAAGAAAAAGATGCCCAAGGCCTTCCGGTCTAGTGGCATCGGGGTTTTACCTCATAGCTCAGGTCTCGGGTTTGAGTTTGGGCTGTGGCGGGTTTCCCTAAAATGGTGGAGGGTATTATTCCCTCAAGGAGTGTGGCTCTGGTGGAGGTGCGGGCATTCGAGCCTGCGCTCACTAACCACTAAACCGGCTGCCGTTCAAAAAAAAAAAAAAATGAAGAAAAAGATGCAGGGCAATCGAGTAATTTTATACGGCACGAGATTTGCATCTTCTCACAGAGTCGTTGTCGCCGAGATATGTGAAAGCGACTTTGTCTATTTTATTCTAGAAAACAATTATTGTTCACAAGTGTAAATAAATGTATAATAAAACAATTCATTCATCCTCTTATGTCTTTTTAACGTGAAAAAAATAACCCAAACAATTGTATTAGAAAATAGGAAAAAATAATCACTCCGGTCATTGAGTCTTACACAATTTGATATTTTGGTTATTGAACTTTACAATCTATCAGTTTGGTCATTGAACTTTACATATGTCGTTCATTTTAGTCACTTACGTTATTTTTTCCGTCAGAAGAGTTATAAGATTGCACATGACTGTCACGTGACCAACTTTTTAAAAGATACCTCTGTCATTTTGATTTCAATCTTCCATCTCATCCTTCATTGTGATTGTTTTGATTATATTGTTATAGTGTCAACATCGGTGCAACTGAAAAAAAATATTATATATTATCAGTCGGTTTACAAATCCTAAGATTATAGCATGTAACATCGAATTCGTAATTTGATGCTATATATTTAGATAGGAATCGTATGATAATTATAGATTACAATGTACTGATTTTTGTTGTTTACTGATTTGAGTGATTTCACATAGGATAATTATGCTTCACTGGTAAAAACTTTGTTCACTAATTAAATGTTTGTTTATTATATTACAACCTATAGGTAAATGTCTTTTATTGAGTTCCACTGTGGGGAAGGCTTTATAGGATGTCGGATGGTAAGAGGGAATACAAGTAGGGGTGTTCAAAACTGGATATCCGAAATTTCGGATACGGATATCGGATATCCGAATATCCGGAAAAAAATAAAAATTTTATTCGGATATCCTTATATTCGAAAAAAATATTCGGATTTGGATATCGGATATCCGAATATCCGAAAAAAACTTCGGATATGGATATCGGATATCCGAATATCCGAATACTTTTTATTATTTAAAATATAAAAAAAATAAAAAATTTCGGTTTTTTCGGATATTTCGAATATCCGAATATCCGATTTTTCTGAAAACTACTATCCGATATCCGAATCCGAAGTTCCGGATATCCGAACTTCGGATATCCGAATTTTCGGATATCCGGAACTTTGGATTTTCGGATATTTCGGATCGGATATCGGATATCGGATATTTTTGAATACCCCTAAATACAAGGAAGGTGAAGCAGTTTGGCTTGACATCCAAGATGAAGACAAGCTATCATCGCCTTACCTAAATGCATATGTGGAAAATTTGGGGTATAGAGACCTCCCTTGGTCCACTGGTTTAATTTACTAGGAAATGCCCTTCTAAAAGTTGGTCAAGTGAGAGTCACATGCGATTTTGTAACCTTTTTGATGGAGAAGATAAGTCAGTGACCAAAATGAAAGACAAATACAAATTTCAGTGATCAAAGTGATAGTTTTAAAGTTCATCAACCAAAATATCGAATTGTGTAAAGTTCAACGCCCAAAGTGATATTTTTCCCAAGGTTCTAAGCAAGTTCAAACTTAAGTACTCTCTACTACTGCTTTAAGGAGAGTTTTCCTTTCTTTTTTATAGTTCTCAAAATAAATTTTCTATTTGCATATTTTATTCATTTCATTTGAGAATAGTAGCAAAACATGATTTTGTTCTCGATGTAAGTAAGAAAATATTAACGGAAATCTTATTTTGTGTATTGCATTTTGCAATTATTAAAAATTATACATTCATCAATATGGTCTCTTCAAATTGTTGGAAATCCTTTCGTAAGGACTTGCCGGGCGAAAATAAATTACAACTCAAAAATACAAAAATTACAAAACTCGAAAAACAGAAATTACAAAACTCGAAACTGAACTGAAATCACAGGAAAAATTAGAAAACCGTAAATATAATACCCGGTTGTAAATTCATTTATTATCATTCAATAATTGTCAATCAGTAATTTTCACTCATTAATAATCATCCATCATTCACACTCATTCAATTGTGTTCACCGTTCGACGTAATTTTATAATACTCGTGCTAATTGTTCCAGTACTTCTCGAATTCTGTGATTTATTACTTGGTGTATCAGTTATATGTATTGTTCTCGTCATGTTCCTTTCCTCCATTACATTTGTTGGAATCTAATTGGTGTTTTGATCAACATTTAGGACTCTATATGAGTATTTTATCACCCTTTAAATGTTGGCGTTCGTAGCAGATAAGTAGACTAGGCGTTACATTGGTTATAGGCTGAACTGCATGTCGAGCAGGGCCGCACGAGCAGGCCACACGAGCAACTGCTCGTGCGTGGTGCTCGTGTGTTGCGGCAGAACTGGGCAGAGACCCAGCGTTTGAGTCAGGGCCACACGAGCAACTGCTCGTACGTGGTGCTCGTGTGTTGCAGCAGAACTGGGCAGAGACCCAGTGTTTGAGTCAGGGCCGCACGAGCAGGCCACACGAGTTACTGCTCGTGCGCGGCGCTCGTGCGCTGTGGCAGTGGCTGGCAGAGGCTTCACGCACGACCGGACGCACGGACACTTGGTCGTGCGGATTTGGTCGTGCGTCCCTGAGGTTTATATAAGTGAGACCGATGGGTTTTTTCTTATTTTCACCTTTCTCTTCCCCTTCTTCCGCGGCTAGGGCTTGGAGTGCACTTGTGGTCGGAAAATTCATCATCCAACAAGGTTTTTGAGTTCCTATCATCGATTTACATCTCCTAATCTTCTCCTACTGTCCGAATCAAGGTAAACTTTTCATAAACCTAGAATTTCGGAATTTGGGGTTTTCTTCCCGACCTTTTCAAGTTAGCTTGCTATTGTATTGGGATATGTTGGATATGGATTATCTACCTTGGATACATGTGTTCCTATGGATTTATTGGTGTATTTTTCAGAATTGTTGAGTATTTAGGGAATTGTTCGAGAACACCTTGAAAGTTGACTTTGAAATTTTGGGGTTTCGATTAGATGTTGTCGTAATCTCGAATGAAGTATTCCTATTGGATTATTGATTGTATTGATGATGTTTTGTTGGATTGAATCACTCGTTGGAGGCATGGTATCGATATAATTGAGATTGGTTGTAAACAATTGAAGCTTGTTTACAACGTGTTTGTTAGATTGCCCCAATGAGTTTGGGTTGTTGTATCGACTTTTTGAGTTGATTGTGATCATGCTTGATTCGTATATTAAGAGAATTGTTGGTAATTGTGTTATTCAAGGTTGTTCGAGCGACCGATAACTCCATTAAGGACGTTTGTTCGAGGAAGGACATTCTTCACCGGTATTTGAGACAAGTTAATTCTTGCTCGATTAAAAGGATAATCATTCCTTTCGTTGTTATTCATTCATACGTATAATTCATGCTTAGTATATTAATCACATTTGGGACTTGTAATTATCAAACTAATCATTCAATTCACGAGGAACAACGGTTTCAATCATTTCATTTGAAGCTATCACTCATTGCGTCATTATTTCACCTCGGTGAGTCATTACTGACCCTTGTCGGATTTCTATTCATTGTTCTTCATCATGGTAGCTTTTGTTCTTGTGACCTTCCGGAATTGTATTGCGTTCCGGGTGGTATATGTGTGGAATTTTTAGTCGGGCACATTAAGGTCATTGTGTTTATGCGGGGATCCGGACACATTAGATTGTGCACACGGTAACGTGCCTCTGTGAGACTAATTAGGCCAAGTTTTGCGGGTTTATGCAGGACGCAGAGCACTCGGCAGGCTTGTGCACTTGCACATCCCATTCGTGGCGTACTATGATGCCAATCATTCAACTTGTTTTCATAACTAATTCATGTGATTATTGTATTTGTTCAACTCTTGAGGATTGTTGTTCTGTGTAACTGACCCCTTTGGGGATTTTGTTTTTAGGCCATGGCAAGGCAAAGGCACGAAAAGAGAACGTTGACGGCGAGGAGTCCCAGTGATACTAGCAGGGAGCCCCAGTCTGTCCACTTATTCATGTTTCTTTGATGTGTATTTTCCGCTGCAGTTCCGTTTGGATTTTCATTTTATTCAGTGTTGTATATTTTATCTTCATATGAAATATACATGTATTCCGTATTCCTCGGTGTGTTGTACTTGAAACTCCTCATCGGAGTAATTGGTAATATAATGTGGTTCGGTACTACAATTATATTATTTAATTTATTAATTTTCATTCGCATGGTGGGTCCCAGTTGGGGGTCCACGGCACTGTAATAGCCGTCTAGTTTGGGGTGTTACAATAAACTAATGTCGAGTCGAGGAAATCTCTATCCGCAAGACGAAATACGCCCCGGTAGTGCTCTCGGTTCTGACGTATCGCCTCCAAAGATAAAATGGCTGCGTCTCGGATGTAGTAGCACCACAAACCCACGAGGTCCGACGAACTCGAGTGAGGTGAGGACGAAGTTGACTTATGAAATGCAGAGTATGCAGAAAGTTATGTGTATTTCTGATTTTTGCATGTACTAATGCAAATGAGATACATGCCTATTTATAGGCCATCTCACTCTGCAGGGATTTAACGCAGCCACTAATGGCTGTCATAATGCAGGCATTTATGCTGCATTGATACAGGAGTTTCAGAATTCAAAAAGGTCACGAATTACAAAATTTAAATAGCTATTTACTCCTTCTCATTTCACCTGGGAGGTTACTGCCGCGATTTGACTGAATTTGAACAGTCTGGATGCACCTAGACTATATTCATCTCCTTAACCGCTCGAGTGATGTACCTGGACATCCTTATGTGCACATACGAGCCCAACAACATTGTTGAGCTAGTAAAAAATTCTTTAAGCAAGCCAAGGCCTAGCTCAAGGGCAAGCCCGCGACGAGGCCCAAAGAACACCCAAAGACCAATTGTCAAGATTCAAGATCCAAGATCCAAGATCTAAGATCTAAGATCTAAGATCCAAGACCAAGACCAAGTCCAAGTCCAAGGTCAATGTCCAAGGTCCACGGCACGCGGCTCGCGACTCGCGGCCACGGACGAGGCGAGGCGGGCGGGCGGCAGCGACGCACGTGTGGGCTTTAAGCTCATCACATGTGCCATAAATTAATACGTGTATAATGAAAACTCCTTATATACTTGAACAATGATAGCCCATTAATCAATGTGGGATAGCCATCCCTCATTAATCCATAATTAAGTGATAAACTTTAATTCACTATTCTCACTCATCGGGAATCGGTTTAGAGAATGTGAATATACCATGATCATCTACTCGGAACGTAGATCTATTCTATGATATTTAATTATACAAAATTAAATTAAATTCAATAATGATTCCAACAATTCCCCACATGAATGAAAATAGCCCAAATGCAATGTACAGACACAAGCTCAGTCCTCAAGAGGCGTTAAAGTATAAGGATAGGTAGTTCGTAGCTTTGAACCTTCTATAGTTAACATCACCGGGTACACATGTGGATTAGTGGCGTGATGCTTTGAACTATTCCCCCACGGCATGCACCGAGACAATGGTGCCAACACTTGAACACCTCAACCTCATCCGTTCTCATGTTTTGTGTTCTTTGCGGGCCTTGGACACCCCTTTGGATTCATATGTGTATTTCGTGAAGTGGCCCTCACTTCTTACTTATATAGATGATTCTTTACCGAGTATCTCTCCATACTATACCTCCTCGAGGTCTTTAGGAATCATTAAAAGTCATAGACTTAACCTCATCGCTATACAAACTTTCAACACACGGTTGCTCTATGGGGAATAAATTTAGATGAGTGTTTCACACGAACTCTCATAGCTTAGTTTTCCCAGTGAACCAAGTTCTTGGGATCTCCAGTCACCTTGGTTGGGTTACCACTATGATAATTCTCAATTTGTGGATTTCAAACCCATTCCCTCTAGCAATTTATTCATTTGATCACGGTTTAACCATTTGGTTAGCGAATCTGCTAGATTATACAATGACCTTACATAGTCAATAGAGATAATCCCACTTTTGATCAAATGTCTCACGATATTATAGCGTCGACGAATATGTCGAGACTTTCTATTATACATGTTACTTCTTGCCCTACCAATAGCTGCTTGGCTATCACAGTGAATCATCACTGCAGGCACTGGCTTTGACCAACATAGAATATCTTCTAGAAAGTTTCTGAGCCACTCGGATTCTTCACCAGCTTTGTCCAAAGCTAAGAATGTCGATTCCATGGTGGATCGGGCTATACACGTTTGTTTCGTAGACTTCCACGAGACAACTCCACCCTCAATGGTAAACACGTAACCAGCCTTTTGAGTATCAGGTATCCAATTCGCATCACAGTATCCTTCAAGTACCGAGGGTATCTCAAATAGTGTAGCGCAAGATTTTGAGTATACTTTAAGTACCTCAAAACTCTAACAAGAGCTTTCCAATGCTCTTTGCTTGGATTGCTCGTGTAACGACTCAATTTGTTCACAGCGCAAGCTAAGTCGAGTCGAGTGCATTTTGTAAGATACATTAAACACCCAATGACTCGTGCATATTCTTCTTGTGCAACGGGCTCCCCTCGATTTTTTCTCAAGTGAATATTTAACTCTATTGGGATCTTAGCCAACAAGCTATCACAAGCATTAAACTTCTTGAGAATTTTATCGGCATAGTGAGATTGTGTCAAGATTATTCCATCAGATTTTCTTAAAATTTTCATTCCAAGAATCACATCGGCTAGCCCCATGTCTTTCATGTCAAAATTTCTTTTTAACATATTCTTAGTGTCATTAATCACTTGTGTACTGTTACACATGATTAACATGTCATCTATATAAAGACATACAATAACATAGCCGTTATTAGTGTTCTTAATATAAACACATTTATCACACTCGTTCATATTAAAAACATTTGATAACATTACATTATCAAATTTCAAGTGCTACTGCAATAGAGCTTGTCTCAATCCATATAGAGACTCAACCAGTTTGCAGACCTTTTTCTCTTGTCCAGGTACTACAAAACGTTCAGGTTGTTCCATATAAATCTCTTCATCCAGATCACGTTTAGAGAAGCAGTCTTAACATCTATTTGATGAATCTCAAGATTGTGCAAAGCAGCAATCGCGAGAAGCACTAGAATAGACGTAATCCTCGTTATATGTGAATAGGTATTGAAAAAATCGTACCCTCCCTTCTGCTAGAAACCTTTGACTACTAAACGAGCTTTATACTTATGAATTGACCCATCAGCCTTGTACTTTCTTTTAAGGATCCATTTGCATCCTAAGGGCTTACAACCTTCAGGTAAATCAACCAAAACCCAAGTTTGATTTTGTAAAATTGAGTCAATTTCACTCTGAACAGCTTCTTTCCAGAGCAGCCCGTCTGGTCTAGCATAAGCTACTTTGATCGATTTTGGTTCTTCATCCAACATGAATGCTATGTAGTCAGGTCCAAATGTCTTTGGTATCCTAACCTTACTACCACATCTTTGTTCTACATCTTCCAGATTAGATCTCGATCGCTTACATGACTTTGGATCTACATCCGCAGATTTTGAACTTGTTGCTTCATTTTCAACTCTATTGCTATAATTATTTTCAACTTTAACATTGTCCTTACAAGGATATATGTTTTCAAAGAATATAGCATTCCTTGACTCAATTATTGTTCCCACAGTCATATCAGGTGCTTCTGACTTGAGGATAACAAACCGATAAGCGCTGCTCTTCAGTGCATAGCCAATAAAGTTACAATCGACCGTTTTAGGACCAATTTTAACTTGTTTAGGTAGAGGCACTTCAACCTTCGCCAAACACCCCCACACTTTGAGATATTTGTATGATGGTTTTCTACCTTTCCACAACTCATAAGGAGTAACATCCTTACCTTTGCGTGGAATCTTGTTCAATATGTAGTTGGCTGTCAAGACAGTTTCCCCCCACATGTTCTGGGGCAACCATGAACTAATTAATAAGGCATTCATCATATCTTTAAGTGTTCGATTCTTACGTTCAACAACACCATTAAATCATGGTGCATATGGAGCTGTTGTTTGATGAATTATACCACTCTCGTTGCATAATTCCTCAAACGGGGCTACATATTCGCCTCCTCTATTGCTTCGAACCATCTTGATACGACAACCTAGTTGAGTCTCGGCTTCATTCTTGAAGTTCTTAAAGGCTTCAATAGCCTCATCTTTACTTCTCAAAAGATAAAGATAACAATATCTTGTGCAGTCATCGATGAAAGTGACAACGTACTTCTTACCGCCTCTAGTTTGCACAAACTTTAAATCACACACGTCTGTGTGAATCAATTCAAGGGATTTTGTGTTCCATTTTACCGAATGAAATGGTAGCTTCATCATTTTTGCCTCAACACAAATCTCATATTTGTTTTGAGTATTGGCTTCATTTATTTTTAGTAAATCTAAGTTTACAAATCTTTTTATAGCATTTAGATTCACATGACCTAATCTACAATGCCATAAATTTGAACACTCATTCAAATAAGAGGAAGCAGTAGCATTTTCATTAGCATTAATAGGCTTGATTACATGGCGCATAACCAAAGCATTAAGTTTAAAGAGTACCTCCGAGAGGTAACCCTTACCAATAAACCTATCAAACTCTTTATAATAACCCTATCTGACTCAAATACTAGTTTAAACCCCTTACTAACTAGTATAGAGCTCGAGACCAAGTTCTTCCGAATGTCAGGAACATGAAGCACATCCTTCAAGGTGAGTGTTTGTCCGGATATTAGTTTGAGGGCCACTTCCCCAACTCCGACAATTTCAGATGAAGCTGGATTCCCCATGTTGAGCTTCCTCCCCTCAACAGCTTGATAGGTCCTAAAGTGGCTCCTATCGGCACAAACATAGGCGGTCGCACCGGTGTCAAAATACCTGTAACACCCCTAAACCAATTGGGAATATTACAGCACCGCGGACCCTCTCCGTGAGGATTTTACAACAACACAATACATGCCAGCATGGCTAATAACGAACCATTAGACTGTTTTGGTCTTTTGCCACAACACACACATCAAACATACATACTCTTCCTCACAACTCAAACCCACGCAGGGGTTGGAATACATCAACATTCCCATAAAACAGGGGAACAACACAACGGAGAGACAAACAACAAGATTCTACCAAAATACTCAACGACTGGTCTTCATGTGATTAGTATCGTCGTCTTCCATCATCCTTCGTACCGATCCTGTGATCCGCTCCCCAGCAACCTGCAAGTACCTGGACGCAATACAGACATCCACCCCTCGATTACTCGGTGGTTAGAAAAACTCCACTGTTTTGCTAGTGCAAGTATAAAATATAAATACAGGCCATACACAACATACTCCAAAAACATAAGATCGGGAATAATCATCCAAACATAAATAACAACAAACTTCCCAAGATAATTTATTTGAATAGAACCATTCGAAACAATGAAAAATGGAACTGTAGTTCGATATACAATTTGAGAAAACATTTTAAGATCTCGGAAGTTTTGAAAACTTTTAGGATTTATGAATTTTCAGGCTTTCAAAACCCCTTAGGAACACCGCCCAAGATCATTTTCCAAAAGTACAATTCCAATAACAAAATACGGGGTCCATGACCCAATTATACAATTCTGATTACAACCCGCAGGGTCCACGACCCAATCATCAATAACAACATATTCCTAAGGATTATTCGCGTCCCGTGCTAACAAGCCACGAACCTCAGATGCTCCCGCAGAACATACCCGAGTGAATAACCCAATGGAAAACCATACCAAATCACATGTCACCGTGACAACAGTCACATAACCATAACCATACATACATTCATAGTTATCTCGGCATCGCACTAGCAATCTACGAACCTCGGAGCCTCCACGAGACATACCCGATTGGACAACCCACGACACGTACATCACACAACCAAACCACAACCATAAGTTATCCCGACATCGCGCTAATAAGCTACGAACCTTGGAGTCCCCGCAAGACATACCCGGATTGGATAACCCCACAAGTTATCTCGGCATCGGGCTAGCAAGCCACGAACCTCGGAGTCCCTGCAAGACATACCCGATTGGATAACCCTACAGTCGCGCCCGACCCCTACTAGCAAGAACGGATCCCGGAGATTCAACAAATCTTACCCGGTGGAACATCACTTACAACAACCATACAACAACAAGCAAATACTATTACCAAACAACACTAAGCATCACAATCTCCTTACAAAGGAGTAACAACTAATATCACACCACACCACATATTCACCAAACGAATACACGCATCAATACACAATCATCAACCCGTGGAAAAGGTCCACTATAATCACCTAATACAATCACAATCACACAACACTAATACACATATACAGGAAATCACATTTATTCCCAAACGCTCGAGTTATCCTTTAAAAAACAACATTTATGGAGAATATACCGATCTTTTTGAGAGTTCATTAAAATGTTCGGATTGCACACATATAATTAATTATCAACCGTTACGTCTACGAAATATGAAATGTATGGGCAAGATACTTGCCTTGAGTATTTCGACAGTTAAATGAGGTTGGTAAAATTCGGGCAGGAGCTATCAATCCCCAAATTCCGAACCTAAAGTGATCAATATAGCAAGACTCGTATCAGGGCTGATTCAAATCACAATAATACGTAGAATTCGAATCCATACTCTAAGGGGATTTTCATCGAACACCTAGCGGGCATTTTGAGTATAAGAAATGATATAGTTGAAGAATTCGATCTCTACCTAGCTAGAATTGATGAAAACCACTCAAGAACATCTAAGAACCTAAGAACACCTAAGAATCATCCTAGAAACAAGAACTAATAAGAATCTTTTTAAAAAACTTGAAAAACTTCAAACCACATACCTTGATTCAACCAAGAAATAGATGATTCTTCAAGAACAGCCTTGATATCTTGATTCTATAATGTTAGGAACATTTTTATGGCTTGATTTTGGAGTTCAAAATGGAGGATTTTAGGTGGAGAATGAAGAAAACTCGAAGGAATGCCCTAGAACACTTCAGAAATAAGAGAGGGGGCTATTTATACTCATCCAGACGAATTTTCTAGATTTCAGCATTTTCTAGTCGTGTCTGATGACATGGTCGGGTAATGCGTCGTGTCACCTGTCCAGAAAGCTTTTGCTTTCTAAAATAGTACGACACGGCCCGTGTCACTGTACCAGGCTAAAAGTATAGTTCGTTATTTTGACCATAATTCCTTCGTCCGGAATTCGATTGAATCGCTAACTCAATTCTTTACAATGTTGTAGAATTTTAGAATTTTTGGATTTTTTTGGAATTTATGGTGAATGTACAAAGTCGAACTTAAGTGTGGAAAGGTCGAAATAGTATGCCGTTTAATCCAAAGAAACATCAAAACTCACTTGTATGACAAAACTGCTGAACAAACATGTCCAAAATGTGTCAATGAACACAAGCGAGTCAGTAGAATCAAAAAAATATAAAAATGAAAAATACGGATATTATATTCTACCCCCCTTAAAAGAAGTTTCGTCCCCGGAACTTAAAACATAAAACGATCAATGCAAAACAATCTCAGATAACACACGATATCCATTGCCGACGACCTGCAACAAATCACATGCAGCACGTGGGTGCTACCATCCATATCGCTACACCAGAATGACAGCAAGACACAACAAATAAAATCAATATGGTTGACCAACCCGAACAGCACATCAATCAAATCACGAATTAATCACTGAACATTTATGAAATTCCACCATCTAAGGTTTGGAAGATCGAATACGAAGCTAATTTCCCGAACTTAAGGAAATTACGAAGTGACTTGGACGCTCAAAAATCACGATACGAGATCAACAAAAACGGGACATCAAACGATCGAACAACAACGATCGAAACAACAACGGCCGAATAACCATCTTCGAACCGCAACGAACAACAAAATCGAATAGCACCCTGAAGTTCACACCTCGACTCACGACAATTGATGACTTGGTAAAAACGACAAGGTATTCATTTACATAAGATTCACAGGAATGGAACCGAATTCGGAAAAAGTCACAACGACAATCGAATTACTCCGAAATAATACCACAACTCGTCCAAACAATGAAAAGTGAAGAATAGAACGAGTTCAGAGAATATCAACGAACACAAACGAGTCGACATGACTGAAAATACCGAAGTTCAATAATCTGATTCACCTCTAATAAAAGAAGTTTGCCTCTGAAATTCAAAACAACAAAGCAAGGAAATAACATAACATACAACTGGTAGACTACACCCCTCAGGGACTTCTCAGAGTCGATCCTGATATCAGTGTTCAAGTCCGTGCCTCGGAAGGCTCGGTGACCAATTCGCAAAACTGAACTTGGTGTCCCTCGAGTCCACACTTGTAACACGTTACTAGCAGAGAAGGACAATATGCACGAACATGTCCCGACACATTGCAGTTAAAACATTTCCTAGCTTTACCAGGAGTCAAGGCTGACGACTTGGAACTCTTAGTCCCACTCATCGAGCGATGGATTTTCACAGCAGAAAGACTACGGCGTTGCGATCTAGAAACACCAACTCCTGTACTGCCCATAAGGTCATCGGACTTCCTCTGTTTCTTCGACTCGGGCACACGTTCCGACGATAATGAAGCTAGTTCGTAGGCTAAGGCTCGATCCTGGTAATCTCTCAGCGAAGTGCAAGTGAATCCCACCATATACTGGAGAATCTCCGGCTTCATCTGTCTGTGAAAATGAAGGATCTTTTCTTCTTCGGTCCTCACCCGATCTCGCACATAACCGAGTTGTTTGCTATAGTCGATGATAGCCTGCAACACCGATATATCTTGCGGTTC
Organism: Orobanche coerulescens; assembly: GCA_033398695.1. NCBI lineage: Eukaryota > Viridiplantae > Streptophyta > Magnoliopsida > Lamiales > Orobanchaceae > Orobanche > Orobanche coerulescens. Next base: position 169,925,213 of record CM065805.1, read on the forward strand.
TGCGAAGTAAAACTCACGAATCTTCTGGTATTTAATTGGTTTCGGACAGAACTCAGCTTCCATAAATGCCTGGAACTCCGCCCACATGGCATCACGTTCACGAGGTTTAACAGCTTCCCACCAATTAACGACATCTTTGTCAAGAAAGTATTGAGCGATAGGCACCTTCCGGTCTTCGGGATAATCGACAACCTCGAATATCTTTCACAATTGGAAAAGCCAACCATCCCACCCCAACGCATTCGCAGCACCGGCGAATCGATGGGGATTCATACGAACTACCTCTCGAAGCCATTGTTTTACATTGACATTCTGAGTCGCTTCAATATTGCGTTGAACTGCCTGGGTCAACTGAGTCATCTGTGCTGCTACTTGTTGCAGTATAGTAGCACTAATATTATTCCCGACAATATTCTCTCGATTCCGCATCTGATCCCCGTGGCCCTCAGTACCAAAGTTACGACCACGACCTCTGCCCCTCGGCATACTAACAAGCAACAACCTAACGCGACGAAAAATCACATAATCACGCACAACAATTATTACAGCACTCATAGAATCCACTCACAGATGACCGACTGCAAAAGTTAGACCTAATGGCAAAAATACAGTCAAAAACTTTTGCCCAACTAGAAAGCACGCTCCACAACGGGAAATGGCATGCGCTAACTGTGCAAGTTTGGCAACACATTCATAACCACCTTCCATCAGTACTAGACCGGAGGTTACAAATAAACAACAGTGTACAAACCCAAACGCCAACAGTTCACATAATTATAACATTACACAAATAACCATCAGAAGTTAATTAACATTCCAAACCGAATTTCCACCTCTCGGTCAAGAGAACTATCTCGACGAGTGAATACCGAACGACTCAGCGTTCACACCACCACCTTAGTCACAACTCGGGGCACTATAGCCGAAATAACAACAACATCCTCACTACATACCTTTTAACCGAAATTCACAAAACCGAAAAGTTGAAAGCGAAAGTCATGTCTCCAGTAAATATTTGTTAGACCTCATTTGAGTTTTTAAAATCAAAATTTTGAAAACTTGCAATACAAGATGGAAATAAAATATAAGTAGTTTGAATTCTCAAAATTTTCGGCCTCGAGGTCATCATACGGAAATCAAACTTTTTCCTCTCTTGAAGGATGTTTTAAAATAAAATTTACGTGACTTCCCAAAACATTCAAAGCTTTAAAATATCACATTGACAAACTTTCATTGCGTAACCACACCAAAAGATTACTCCTGTAAAAACGATTTATACAAAGATATATATATATATATGGGTTAAAATAAAAAGTCTCTTATAATAAAAAGTGTAGGATGGATTGTGGGAGTGACATGTGTCATCCCCATTCCACATCATATGACACATCATATGACATGTGTCACCCACCCTCACCCCCACCACCCCACCCCCCACCCCCAACCCCCCTCCCCCCCGAAAAAAAAATTTCCCGCCAAAAAAATTTTTGGGGGGGGGGCAAAATTTTTTTTTTCCCCGCCAAAAAATTTCCTGCCAAAAATTATTACTGCATCACAGTTATAAAGTTACTGCATCATAATTATGATTTAGTACATTAAGTTATAAGTTACTGCATCATACTTGATGCACTTAATTGTTAACTATGATGCAGTAACTTATAACTGTGATGCAGTAAAACTCATTAATGTGATGCACCAAAACTTATAACTGTGATGCATCAAAAAAATGGTGCATCATACTTATAGTTTTTTGGCGGGAAAAAATTTTTTTTTTGCCCCCCCCCCCAATTTTTTTTTTTGGCGGGAAATAAATTTTTTTCGGGGTAGGGTAGGGGGGTGCCACATGTCATATGATGTGGCAAGGTGACACATGTCACTTTCACAATCCTTCCTACACTTTTTATTATAAGAGACTTTTTAGAATAACCCCACTACATATATAACATATATACATATACGCCGACAGCACTCTTCATTCCAGCACAATGCGAGAATCAACACTCATGGAGTACGTATTCACGATTCACATTTAACTCCACATCATAACACAAAAATCACACAAGCTCGGGTAACACGAGACACAACATATAGTGGGGAGACTTACATCCACATATCAAACCAAGATGATGGCTGCACCTTGATACTAATCATAACCGACATCTCAGACGACGCGTTGCGACACGACTCAGTCAGACACAATCCGACAAGACAAGACTCGACAATAAACGACTCAACCCGACAGCCTAGGTTTCCGCAACCTAAGCTCTGATACCATATTCTGTAACACCCCCAAACAAATTGGGAATATTACAGCGCCGCAGACCCTCTCCGTGAGGATCTACCAGGCTAAATACAGAAAAACACAACAACACAATACATGCCAACATGGCTAATAACAAACCATTAGACCGTTTTGGCCTTTTTCCACAACACACACATCAAACATACATACTCTTCCTCACAACTCATACCCACAGAGGGGTTAGAATATATCAACATTCCAATAAAACGGGGGAACAACACAACAGAGAGACAAACAACAAGACTCTACCAAAATACTCAACGACTGGTCTTCATGTGATTAGTATCGTCGTCTTTCATCATCCTTTGTACCGATCCTGTGATTCGCTCTCCAACAACCTGCAAGTACCTGGACGCAATACAGATATCCACCCCCGATTACTCGGGGGTTAGCAAAACTCCACTGTTTTACTAATGCAAGTATAAAATACAAATACAGACCATACACAACATACTCCAAGAACATAAGATCGAGAATAATCATCCAAACATAAATAACAACAGACTTCCCGAGATAATTTATTGGAATAGAACCGTTCGAAACAATGAAAAATGGAACTGTAGTTCGATATACAATTTGTAGAAAACATTTTAAGATCTCGGGAGTTTTGAAAATGTTTTGGATTTAAGAATTCTTAGGCTTTTGAAACCCCTTAGAAACACCGTCCAAGATCATTATCCAAAAGTACAATTCCAATAACGAAATACGGGGTCCATGACCCAATTATACCATTCCGATTACAACCCGCAGGGTCCATGACCCAATCATCCATAACAACATATTCCCAAGGATTATTCGCGTCCCGTGCTAACAAGCCACGAACCTCAGATGCTCCCGCAGAACATACCCGAGTGAATAACCCATGGAGAACCATACCAAATCACATGTCACCGTGACAACAGTCATATAACCATAACCATACATACGTTCATAGTTATCCCTGCATCGCACTAGCAAGCTACGAACCTCGGAGCCTCCGTGAGACATACTCGATTGTAAAACCCATGACACGTACATCACACAACCAAACCACAACCATAAGTTATCCCGGCATCGCGCTAACAAGTTACAAACCTTGGAGTCCCCGCAAGATATACACGGATTGGATAACCCCACACGTTATCCCGGCATCGGGCTAGCAAGCCACGAACCTCGGAGTACCCGCAAGACATACCCGATTGGATAACCCTACGGTCGCGCTCGACCCGTACTAGCAAGAACGGATCCCAGAGATTCAACAAATCTTACCTGGTGGCACATCACTTACAACATCATGCAACAACAAGCAAATACCATTACCAAACAACAGTAAGCATCACAATCTCCTTACAAAGGAGTAACAACTAATATCACACCATGCCACGTATTCACCAAACGAATACACGCATCAATACACAATCATCAACCCATGGAAAAGGTCCACTATAATCACCTAATACAATCACAATCACACAACACTAATACACATATACAGGAAAGCACATTTATTCCCAAACGCTCGAGTTATCTTTTGAAAAACAACATTTATGGAGAATATACCGATCCTTTTGAGAGTTCATTAAAATATTCGGATTGCACACATATAATTAATTATCAACCGTTACGTCTACGAAACATGAAATGTATGGGCAAGATACTTGCCTTGAGTATTTCGACGATTAAATGAGGTTGGAAAAATTCGGGAAGAAGCTATCAATCTGCAATTTCCGAACCTAAAGTGATCAATATAGCAAGACTCGTATCAGGGCTACTGATTCAAATCACAATAACACGTAGAATTCGAATCCATACGGGGATTTTCATCGAACACCTAGCAGGCATTTTGAGTATAAGAAATGATATAGATAAAGAATTCGATCTCTACCCCGCTAGAATCGATGAAAACCACTCAAGAACATCTAAGAACCCAAGAACACCTAAGAATTATCCTAGAAACAAGAACTAATAAGAATCTTTTGAAAAAACTTGAAGAACTTCAAACCACATACCTTGATTCAACCAAGAAATGGATGATTCTTCAAGAACAACCTTGATATCTTGATTCTATAATGTTAGGAACATGTTTATGGCTTGATTTTGGGGTTCAAGATGGAGGATTGTAGGTGGAGAATGAAGAAAACTCGAAGGAATGACCTAGAACACTTCAGAAATGAGAGAGAGGGCTATTTATACTCATCCATACGAATTTCCTAGATTTCAGCATTTTATGGTCGTGTCAGATGACACGGTCAGGTCATGGGTCGTGTCACCTGTCCAGAAAGTTTTTGCTGTCAAATGACACGGCCCGTGTCACTGTACGAGGCTGAAAGTATAGTCCACTATTTCGAACATAACTCCTTCGTACGGTCTCCGATTGACTCGCCGTTTGATCCATTAGAAAACTAACTCAATTCTCTACAACTCTTTAAAATTTTAGAATTTTTGTATTTTTTTGGAATTTATGGTGAATGTACAAAGTCGAACTTAAATGTGGAAAGGTCGAAATAGTATGCCGTTTAATCTAAAGAAACATCAAAACTCACTTGTATGATAAAAAGTGCTGAAAAAATATGTCCAAAATATGTCAATAAACACAAGTGAGTCACTAGAATCGAAAAAATATAAAAATAAAAAAGTACGGGTATTACAATACCAACACCTTGGTTCTCAACGTGGTTGACCTCCTCGGTGACCACTGCAGCAAGATCGTCATCTTTCCACACGCCGTCAATCTCAGTGATGTTGCCAATATATTTCTTCTTCTTGTTGGCCTTTGGCTTTCGGTAGTCCTTCGCCGCGTGCCCATGTTTGTCACAGTTGAAGCAATCACCATCAAACTTCTTGGTTGATTGCTTCCCTTTATCTTTATTTTTGGCACATGGGCGAGCTCGTTTGATGGAAGGACCACCTTGCTCCAACAGATTTGCCTTAGCATTAATCAGGCCTTTTGGCTTATGATCATTCTTGCACACATCTGACTCGGTGCGCAATTTCACAATCAAGTCTTCAAGAGTCATCTCCTTTCACTTGTGCTTGAGGTAGCTCTTGAAGTCCTTCCAACTGAGGGGAAACTTCTCGATCACAGTTGCAACCGTGAAAGCGTCCGACAGGACCATCCCCTCAGCATTGACGTCATGAATAATAAGTTAGAACTCTTGCACTTGTTTCATGATTGGCCTTGAATCAACCATTTTGTAGTCGAAATACTTAGCGACTACAAACTTCTTCGTACTTGCGTCATCACTTTGGTACTTCTTTTCAAGTGCGTCCCACATCATTTTTGATGTGTTTACAACAGAGTGCACATTGTACAAACTATCCTCTAAAGAATTTAGAATAAAGTTTTTACAAAGATAATCTCCATTGTGCCAGTTGTCATAGGCGGCTCGGACAGTGAAACTTGTCTCTTGTGCACTCGGCTCTGGTGGCTCATCTTGTTTAAGAAAATTTGCAAAGCCCATTGTTGTCAAATAGACAACATCTTTTGTTGCCACCTGTTGAAGTCGGCTCCACCAAACTTTGGCGGCTTCTCGGCGGTAGGCATCATCCTTGGACCGAAGTTGTTCCAAAAAGGAACTACTTGTGTTGAACCCGTAGGCATCAAGAGTAGATCCTAACATGGATCCTACGGTACCACTGAAAGTAGAATCAATGGTGCCACTCGAGGTGGATCCACCAGTTATCAGAAAGGGGTTCGAAAATGCACATGGAATTGTCGCTGAGGTGGTTGAGCTCATCAGATTGGACATAGTCGTAGCAACAATGTTCGCCATGGTTGATGCAATGGCAGAGGCAAAGGCAGCGGTGGTGCTTGAGTCGGTGGATGCAGCCGTCGACATCTCCAGTTGTAGGATTAAGTAAAAACAGCAAGCATATTTTATTTTGTGCTTGTTGGAAATCCTTTTGTAAAAAAATAAATTATAACTGGAAACAAAATTACAACTCGAAAATACAGAAATTACAAAACTCGAAAAAACAGAAATTTCAAAACTCGAAATTGAATTGAAATTACACGAAAAATTAGAAAACCGTAAACTAATGCCGAGTCGAGGAAATCTCTATCCGCAAGACGAAATATGCCCCGGTAGTGCTCTCGGTTCTGATGTATAACCTTCAAAGATAAAACGGCTGCGTCTCGGAGGTAGTAGCACCACAAACCCACGAGCTCCAACGAACTGGAATGAGGTGAGGACGAAGCTGACTTATGAAATGCAGAGTATGCAGAAAGCTATATGTATTTCCGATTTTTGCATGTACTGATGCCAATGAGATGCATGCCTATTTATAGGCCATCTCACTCTGCAGGGATTTAACACAGCCAATAATGGTTGTCATAATGCAGGCATTTATGCTGCATTGATACAGGAGTTTCAGAATTCAAAAAGGTCAGGAGTTACAGAATTCAAATAGCAATTTACTCCTCCTCATTTCACCTGGGAGGTTACTGCCATGATTTGACTGAATTTGAACAGTCAGGACGCACCTGGATTGTATTCATCTCCTTAACCGCTCGAGCGATGTACCTGGACATCATTATGTGCACGTACGAGCCAACAATATTGTTGAGCTAGTCCAAAAATTCTGTAAGCAAGCCAAGCCCTAGCTCAAGGCTAAGCCCATGACCAAGCCCAAGTACCACCAAAAGACCAATTGCCAAGGTCCACGACACGCGGCTCGCGACCGAGGCTGAGGCGAGGCGGCGGGCGGCGGCGGCGCGCGCGTGTGGGATTTAAGCCCATAATATGCCATTAATTAATACATGTATAATGAAAACTCCTTATATACTTGAACAATGATAGCTCATTAATCAATGTGGGATAGCCATCACTCATTAATCCACAACTAAGTGATAAAATTTAATTCACTATTTCTCACTCACCGAAAATCGGTTTAGAGAATGTGAATATACTACGATCATCTACTTGGAACGTAGATCGATCCTATGATATTCAATACAAAATAAAATTAAATTCAATAACGATTCCAACACAAATGTGATGGAATGGTTATTATTTATCTTGGTACCCAAAATACTCACATTTCAATATATTATTGTACCTCATAAAACATACACCATATTTTATTGCTATTTTCAACTTATTTAGCATATAGTATTATTCCCGACCTGTTTTTCCCAGAGTTATTTTCGATTGTTTAGTTATTTTCGATCATTTCGTCCTGTAATACGACTATTTCGACCAAGGACATTATTTTTGATACATTTCACTACATGGTGTTATTTTTTACCCCATTTAATTATAGAACGTCATTTTCGATTATTTTCGATATGGATATTAATTTCGACTCCTTTCTATATAAAATATTATTTTCGACATATTTCACTTTGAAACATCATTTTCGACTGTTTTCAATTGGGAATATTATTTTCAACCTGTTTCGCAAGGGATGCTATTTTCAACTAGCACCATTATTTTCGAACCATCTTACCACTGTGTGTTACTTTTAACCTGTTTCGGCCAAAGACATCATTTTTAGCATTTTCTATCCGGGACATTATTTTTTTTTTTACTATTTTATGTTCATATATTATTTTCTACCTGTTTTACCACATGGTGTTATTTCCAAATTATTTCGTCTCGAATGTCATTTTTTATTATTTTTGTCCCGAGACATCATTCTGACCCACTTTGGATCGGGACGTCATTTTAATTGCTTCGCCCCGGGAATGATTTTTTTTATTGTTTTTCGGTCGATATATTATTTTCATCCTATTTTGCCATTGAGTGTTATCTCCAACCTATTTCACATAAAACATCATTTTCGACTATTTTTGGAGTTAGAAATATCTTGGATCGAGAAATTATTACATTTAATGATTTAACTTCTACAAAAGAATAGGTACCCAATAAAGATAGGAGTAAAGACTCGTGGAAATAGAGACAGTTATTGGATGGAAAATACTCAACCAATAAGTGTACAACTGGCATTTGCATCAAGGGGAGAATGAAATGAGGGCCCTCGTGAAGTTAAAGGATTCAAAATCATTTGGAACAAGTATCCAAGGTGACCGTGCATACATGAAGGGTGCTACGGGAGCAAACTCCGACAATGACAAAGCTTCATTGAAGAGGAGTAGTCTTACCACCTTATGCTGATTTAAGTTGTACTTTTGTGGTATACTTCCTGAATCGATGAGACACGTTTTATTTGAATGCTCATTCTCATACCAAGTGTGGATGGAAATTTGCAAGTGGTTGGGCTTTATCTTGGTGATGTATTCGGATACCCTAATAAATTTGCTCCATTTTAGTAGACTAATCAAGGGGAAAATGGGAAAAGATGTTTCGGTTTATATGTGGAGATATAGAGTATGGGCACTGTGGAAGTGGATAAATGCTAAAATTTCTTGGAATGAGGATTCTTCTAAGAGTAAGATAGTTGAAAGCTTGGTTATTAGTTAAACATGTGAGATGTTGCAACTTTACTTATATTGCTTGGTTTAACATGTCCTAAAACCGTCGTTGGTTGCTAAATTATATATTTTTTAGGATGTCATTTTCGATTGTTTTTGCCCCGTGATATTATCTGTTTTGACACGGGAGACATTATTTTGGATCGATTTTGTTCATGGACGTCAATTTTTGATTGTTTTCCGCCCAAGTTATTACTTTCGAACCATCCCGTCATAGAGTGTTATTTTTGACCAACTTCACCTCGAGCGTCATTTTCGACCATTTAGAGCAGCTTATTGATTATCCAAGAATTTTATTGCTATAGAAAATAACCACATTTAGGAATGCTCTCTTGATGATTTGATGACTTGTAGTTAGCTTGTTTAATAATATTTCTGCAATCAATTTCTCTAGTAATCGGTTTCTCCTTACAAAGATGATTACACCTGAAACAGGTCGAAAATAATGTTCGTGCTTAAAACTGTCAAAAATAATGTCCCAAGATAAATCGGGTCGAGAATAATGTCCCAAAGCAAAGATAGTAAAAAATGACGCCCTTAGACAAAAATAGTCAAAAATAGCGAATTACATAAAGTACTCTTATTGTTTGGTCAAATTATATATTAGTATCCACATTTTGAACAATTACATCCACACCCAAATCTCACACCCGGGATGCTTGTTTGAACAATTACATCCACACCACAATCTCACCCCTAACATTGACTTTTGGACGAATTTAAAATTATTCAAACTGTAGGTACTAAATTGATTTGGAGCGTGGTGCAACATGTAAATAACCTAGTCGAAAATAATACTCTGCGCGAAATGGATTGAAAATAATATCATTGGATGAAAGCAATAAAGAATTACGTCCCGAATAACAAATTGTGGAAAATGGACCCAGAATATGTCTCCGACCGAAGGCCGTTGAAAATAATGCCCCTAGGCAAAAATTGTCGAAAATAAAATCCTGGACAAAAAGTAATCAAAAATGATATCGTAGGGTGAAATGGGTAGAAAATAGTGTCTTATTGCGACAATGGTCGAAAATGACATCTTGAGACGAAATATGTCCAAAACCACACCTTGTGATAAATGGGTCGAAATTACTACGTTGGGTGGACAGTAAAAAATAATGTCACGGTGCGAAATGGATTAACAATAAGGCCTGGAAAAAAATAGTAAAAAATGACGTACTAGAGCGTAATTTGAAAATTTCGGGCCGAAAATAAAAAAATTGATGTCCTGGGATGAAACAATCGAAAATAAAAAAGGGTCGAAAATAATGCCTGGGGCCAAAGACAATCGAGAAAGATGTCTCAGAACGAAACAAATAAAAAATATTGTCTCGGAGCGAAATGATTAGAAAATAGCGTCTCGAAGCGAAACAGATCGAAAATAACACCCTTTGAAATGGGTTGAAAATAATATACACGGGTGAAAACAATAACAAATGATATCCTATTCAAATGATAAAATTAGGAGACTAAGAAAGATGCACCTCTCATTTAAATTAGGAAGAAGAAAATAATATGTCAATGATAAAATTGAAAAATTAAGCTTTAAACTTACAATACTTAATAGTTGAAAAAAATTGAAACCTCGTATTTAAATCAAGAAGAAGGGAGTATAATAATATTTAAAAATCCAGGAGAAGTGTAATCTAATTTGAATAAAAATAGGTAAATTCGTTCCAAAACCTTGGGTCACACAGTGGTTCTCCCCCAAAATGAGTTGAGAGATACCAAATATAATGCGTGCCGGTTGAAGAATGGGCGCACTCTTAGTCTTAGGGTAGAAAGAATAGAATCGTAAGAAAAAGAAAAACAACAAAAAAAATGCTGGTGGGGGAGAAAAGGGTAGGTCAGTACTTCAAACTAGTACAACTCCATTTTTTATTTGTAAAACTAGAGAAGGGGACAAGAGCCGTATCTGGGAAAATCCTCAGAATTCGATTCACTTTGATTTAAAAAATACCAAGAAATAATATATATATCATTCACCATACTTATTTTAACTTTTCATTATTCATTATTATGGGCCCAGCCAAGAACTTGAACTCAACACATCAACTGCACGACATTGATTAATTCTTTGTATCAAGAATTTGTTCTTTTTTCTAAACACACACACGCATAGTGTAATAATAGCATATAGTATTATATATTTGGGTTTGTGGGCAGGTCAAAGATGAAGTCTTGGGTGGTTTGATTTTTGTGAGAATGTGAACTAACAAAGAGGGGGCAGAGAACGTGCTTTTTCTGTCTTTCTGCTCTTAAACTAAAACGTCACGCTTTGAAGAAAAAAAAAAAAAGAAAAATTCTACGCATGATTAGAGGAGGTGTTTGGTTTTTTGTTTGTGCTTTTAGCACTTTCTCTCTCAGAGACCCTTTTGGATGAGAGAGAGAGAGAGAGTTCTTTTCTTTGGAGTTTGTTAAAGGTTTCGTCTTTTGAGGACTGCAACAGGGCATGCTTTATTTTCTTCCATTATGGAATTTGTGAAAATAAAATAAAAAAATAATTACCCTTTTGTTCTGCACAAAAAAATCTTTGAACAAGCAAGCTGCAATAAATTAATTTTTTTTCAGTGGAATGCAGAATGTTTCTTGTAATACTACCCTTTATTTGTGTAGTTGAAGCAAAAAGTGATTCTTGAAAAGTTTTAAGCACAAAAAGCCCGTGTGTGTGTGTGTGTGTGTGTCCTGGGTCTTATTAGATTCTCCTGTTTTTTTTTTTTTTTTTTTGAGGGGTTTTAAAAAGTTTGGAAATTATAAGCTGAAGTGGGAATTTTCGAAAAGGGTTTTGTTGTAAAAAGATGGGTGAGAAAAAGCAAGGGGGGTACCATGTGGTGCCTCTAAATGAACAATTGGGCACAAAGAAAAAATACTGTGTGCTACACAAAGCTTCAGATACTAGATTCTTGAAGGTTTGGGTCATGATAGTATTGTTTGTAAGTGCATACGTCTATAAACGTATGGATGGTAAGCAGAAAGAAAAGAGAACAGAAGTGCTTGTAAGCATGTGCGATCAGAGGGCGAGAATGCTGCAGGATCAATTCAGTGTTAGTGTGAATCATGTTCATGCCCTTGCCATTCTTGTCTCTACTTTCCATTATTACAAGAGCCCTTCAGCCATTGATCAGGTTTGTTTCCTTCCATTATGTTTTTTTTGGTTGAATTTATTTATTTACATTCTTGGACTGCTGGGTTTTCTCCAAGGGCAAACCCCATGCGAAAAGCACTCACCGGCTAGTGCGGCCGCATTAGACAGGCTAGTGCGGCCGCATTAGACGAAAGCCAGAACATTTACTCTGGGGGTTGTCCGATTGTATATGGAACTTGGTGGTGCTTCCCAGGGGGAATTCTCCTGCCGGCCGAAGGAGTCCCCCCCGACCACCCCTCCCGCCCCCACTGGGGGGTACGGGGAGTGTGGTCGTGTATGTACGTAGCCTTACCCTCTCATTTCTGCAAAGGCTAGGTTTCTGAGACTCGAACCCATGACCTGCAGGTCTCCAGTGGAGCAACTCGCAATTGCGCCAAGGCTCGCTGTCTAATTTTGTGAAACATGTGATTAAGGAATATTTACGTGATTTTGTAAAAAAACACAACTGTGATTTTTTCTGATGGCTCTGTCGTTTTGTAGTTAAAATTTGAAATCTGTGTTTATAGTGTTTATGTTTGTTGGAATTTTTGATTATTTTTGTATGGGAATTCCTATTTAATATTAATAGCCAATGCAGGAAACTTTTGCCGAGTACACAGCTAGAACTGCTTTTGAGAGGCCATTGTTAAGTGGCGTGGCGTATGCACAGAGGATTCTTATTTCTGAAAGGGAGGATTTCGAGAGACGGAACGGTTGGACCATTAGAACAATGGAGAAAGAGCCTTCGCCGATTAGGGACGAGTACGCCCCTGTGATATTCTCGCAAGAAACTATATCCTACATTGAATCACTTGATATGATGTCAGGGGAGGTAACAACAGCTTATTTTTTTTCTTATTGCTTTTTCATTTTTAAAAAAAAAACGAGGTTGTGGCTTGCAAAAACTTCCATATACTACTTTTTGAATGACGATTGCTTACAGGAGGACCGTGAGAACATATTGAGGGCACGAGCGACTGGTAAAGCAGTTCTTACAAGCCCATTCAGGTTGCTAAATTCACATCTTGGGGTCGTTTTGACCTTCCCGGTTTACAAATCCAAGCTGCCTCCAAATCCGACTGTCGAAGAGAGAATTGGAGCAACAGCAGGGTAAGCACTTTTGTATCTTTGATTCGTAGTTTCTAGGAAGCTCCTCGTTGAGCATTTTGTAAGTGCTTCCTTATGTGAAGAATTTAAATAGATTTGGTTTGTGGGATAGCATAATATTTCATTTTTATGTTAATCGATAATTGTTTATTATTTTTATATATCTATATATAGAAAAATTCTAAGGTATCCACATGAGTACTATAGCTTCATGCATGTATATTCACCATTAGATCTGTAGCAAATTATTTTCATCATGAATCCAATTGCGAATATACATGCAGGTATGATACCCTTTGTGGGTATCTTAGAGCTTCCTCCTACACACACACACACACACACACACACATATATATATATATATATATATATATATATATATATATGATATTGTAATGGGTGAACATAAGACATATGAACTCTTCTTTCCTTTGGGAATTTTGTCCGCGGCTGTGGGAAATGGCTGAACTACACTATCTTTGTTAATTACAAATTGTAACCAAGGTTGTTAAGTCGACAAGTCGAGCCTGAGTACCGTGGAGTTGACTAGTCGACAAGTCGCCAGACTAGTCGACAAGTCGCCACACTAGTCGTAAAAAGTCGTAAATAGTCGACAATATCCTATTTAGAGTAATTATAATATATAATATAGGTAAACATACTTCAATTTCACAGTTCAAATAAAAACTAATAGATAATAAGTTCAAGTACCCAAAGTCAAACATCTATAAGTTCAAACTTTTTTTTTTAATTAATGAAAGGTCGCGGATTGCGGGTCCGGGCGGGTCGGCCCCGGGTACAACCCACGGACGACTAATACAAAAGTCGGGCGTCAACTATTTCGGCTAGGTCGACTTCTCGACTAGTCGGCGACTAGTCGTCGACGTGACAACCATGATTGTAACCTTGACGTTTGACCTAATTACCAAAAAAAAAAACAGCAAACTTTCAAAATTACGAAGGATACCCCTTAGGTTTGATTTTGTCTTACATTTACGTCCTTCATAAGCGAATAACATTTTTAAAACCCTCACAGTTGCGATGATATCAACCTCAACCACTGAATCAAACATTTTGTTTAAGTTCGTTCTAAAAGTTGGCTTGGGTGTTTTTGTAATTAGGTTACATCCTCAAGGGTACTTTTTTTGTAACTATCCCTAAATGAATCCAATTGAAGTCAATTAAAAGCTGCCACTTGCAATTATAACTTCCTTGGACAATGATGTTAAGAGTACATTGAACTCTTCCACTGGTCATTTTTTGTTCTTGAAGAATTTTCAAAGTTTCTTGTGATTAAGAATTATATTTTCATTATTTGTTTCAAGAAATAAAGTTACTGTTGGAAGCTCCAATAGTGGATGAAAACATGCACTATTGGATTTTGATTCTTGAGTTCGTCTTATCTTCTTCTAACCTTGAAGATGCTGATTATGTCAAGTAGATACCTTGGTGGAGCCTTTGACGTCGAATCCCTTGTGGAGAATCTACTCGGACAACTTGCCGGAAACCAGGCTATAGTCGTCAATGTATATGATACGACCAACTCATCTGATCCGTTGATCATATACCCTCATCTGTCTCAAGATGGTGATATGTCCCTTCAGCATGTGAGTGGGCTCGATTTTGGAGACCCTTTCCGTAAACACGAGATGATATGTAGGTAGGTGCTCAAAGCCATATATCTTTTATCCTTTTTTTTTTCCCTAGAAAACAAAAAGGTGTCATTTTTTTTTTTATTTGGATTCCAATATGTAGGTATCTCCAGGAGGCTCCGACGTCATGGTTTGTACTTCAAACGACAGGCTTCGTCTTTGTGCTAGGCTGCTTGCTTGGATATATGGGGTATAGTGCAGTGAGTCACATTGTTAGAGTTGAAGATGATTTCAATAAAATGCAGGAATTGAAAGTTCAAGCTGAAGCTGCTGATGTGGCCAAATCTCAGGTTTTTGAATTCAGTATTTTGTTTGGCTCGTCGTTACTATTGCTTTGCAATTTCTCGACATAATTGGAGTTTTAACCTATCTATTGGTTTGCAGTTTTTAGCCACTGTTTCTCATGAAATTAGAACTCCCATGAATGGGATCCTAGGTACTCTCTCTCTCTCTCTCTCTCTCTCTTCGGATAATTACAAAAACTACCCTGAGATTTGATCTAATTACAAAAATATCCATTTCTTTTAAATTTCCAGACTCCAGCTCAATCATTTGGTGTGATTTACCTTTTTTTTATTAGGAATAATTATAAAAAGGATTACATCAGTCCTCAATTTTTTTTTGTTGACACTACTAAATATTTTTACGGTTACACCCATCAACTTTTATGAATATCACAAATAACCCTGTTTTTTCGTCTGCATTTTACATTGCACATCCATAAATTATGTCAAATCAACTAACGGTTGGGTAATTTTCAAAGCTAGCTTTTTTTTTTTTTTTTTGGGTAATGACCCCAAACTTCAGGGTAATTTTTGTATATACCCCTTGAATGTTTATCCTATTTTCAGTTGGAATTAGCAGGTAAACACCGCTAGTTTCTTGTGCTTGCAGGGATGCTACAACTGCTACTGGACACAGAACTAAGTTCCACACAAAGGGACTTTGCTCAAACGGCTCAAGGTTGTGGAGAAGCACTGATAACCTTGATAAACGAAGTGCTTGACCGTGCAAAGATTGAAGCTGGAAAGCTTGAGCTCGAGGAAGTGCCGTTTGACCTCAGGTCGATTCTTGACGATGTTTTGTCCTTGTTTTCTGAGAAATCTAGGCAAAAGGGTATCGAGGTGAGTCGTGCAGAGCTATTAGTAATCCAATTTTATAACAAAAGTACGGATACACATCTATGCTCTCTATCTCAAGGCCTTCACATTGTAATTTTTTTTTTTTTTTTTTTTTTTTTTTAATTATAACAACAGAATTATGTAATTAACCAGAATGTACAGTTGGCTGTTTTTGTTTCAGACGAAGTGCCTGAGATTGTGAAGGGGGATCCAGGAAGATTCAGGCAGGTCATTATCAATCTTGTCGGAAACTCGGTAAAGGTAAGTCTAGTTCCGATGCATGTTTTATATTTCATAACATGTGTACGTGCATGATTGAAGGTGAGATGGCTCAGAGGGCAAAACGTAACAAAATGTTTGGTTCAGGGGCAAACTACAAAAAAAGAAAAGAGAAAACCCCATAGTTCAGGGTGTTTTGTATAATTTGCTCGTAGAAGAGGTTTTTGTCGATACTATCAATGTTATTCGACTGTTGTGCCAGATATTGTTGGTTAACACTGGGCTAGTGATGCCTTCATTTTTCTTTTTTTACCCTCTCTTTTTTGCATTTTCTTTTATCAATAGTTTACGGAGGAAGGGCATATATTTGTTCAAGTCCACTTGGCCGAACCCGCCAAACCCATCAAGGATGGGAAAGCCGGAACCTTCCTTAACGGCATACCGAAAACTTGCTCTCTTCCGTTCAACACTTTGAGTGGTAAACAAGCCGCCGATAATCGAGGCAGTTGGAAAACCTTTAAGCATTTAGACGACGAATATCTTTATGGCGCTTCAAGCGATAATACGACGAACGATAGTAATAATACAAACGTCACCTTAACTGTGAGTGTTGAAGACACCGGAATAGGCATACCCGAACGAGCCCAGAAACGGGTATTCACGCCGTTTATGCAAGCAGATAGTTCGACTTCTAGAAATTATGGTGGGACGGGTATAGGACTGAGCATAAGTAAATGTCTAGTCGAGCTTATGGGCGGCCACATGAGTTTCGTTAGCCATCCTCAAATCGGAAGCACGTTTTCATTTAGCGTGGAATTCGAAAGATGTGAGAAAAGTGCGGTTATAGGTGTTAATAAATCACTTTCGGACGATCTGCCTACGGCGTTCAAAGGGCTAAAAGCGCTTGTTGTCGACGGAAAGCCGGTTAGATCTGCTGTTACAATGTACCACTTGAGGAGGCTCGGTATTGAAGCTGAAGCTGTTAGTAGCATAAGTACGGCACTTGCTTTGTACGCGAAATATGGCTCTCTTATTTCGAAGTAAGCATTTTTTGTTGTCCTTTGTCTTTTCCTTCCCTATCACGGTTCGTCTAATTCTATTTTGCTTGACAGCAACGAAAAGCTTCCGGACATGTTTCTAGTCGAAAAAGACGCATGGATTTCTGGTGAAGAAGATAACTCCACGCAGTTATCAAACTGGACACAAAACGGCCCATCATGCACACTCCCCAGAATGATCCTTCTTGCGACAAATATAACTCTTTCCGAGTCGGACAAGTCCAAAGCAGCTGGGTTTGCGGATACCGTGATCATGAAACCATTGAGATCGAGTATGGTGGCTGCATGCTTGCAGCAAGTGTTGGGGATAGGCCGAAAGAATGGAAGAAGCAGATCGAACGGCCTGCACTGCTTGCTGTGCGGCAAGAAAATATTGGTCGTTGATGATAATCTTGTGAACCGTAGAGTTGCTGCGGGTTCTTTAAGAAAGTTTGGGGCGGATGTACAGTGTGCAGAGAGTGGACACGAGGCGCTTAAATGGCTCCAGATACCGCATGATTTCGATGCGTGCTTTATGGATATTCAAATGCCTGAAATGGATGGGTATGTTTTCTAGAAATTTTTTTGGAATAGATTATCCCCTTGTTATTATGTTTTTAGCATGCGTTTTTCATCAAGAGTCTCTCTCTCAAAAAAAAAAAAAAAAAAAAAAAAGTCTAAAAAATGGACCACCTCAAACATTCTTTACAAAAATTCACTGAATCTCAATCATTACATGTTGTAAATACATGACAAGGTAGGGTTTTCTCTTTTACTTCCTGTTACAGGTTCGAGGCGACTCGTCTCATTAGGGAGATGGAGAGCAAAGCAAATAAAGGAACAACTAAAAGCAACCGCCCGTGGCATTTGCCGATTTTGGCAATGACCGCGGATGTCATACACGCCACCCTGGACGAGTGTCTTAAATGCGGCATGGACGGATACGTGTCGAAACCCTTCCAAGAAAAAAGCCTCTATCAGACTGTAGCCAAGTTCTTCGAAACCAAGTGATGATTCTTCTTTAACTTTGACATGTTTTTTTTTTCTTTTTGTTAATTTAACAGGGGCCCACATTTGTTTTCCGGCATTTACGCCGGTGGTGTCGATTGGGTGTCGTATGGCGGTTGAGTTCGTTCTAACCAATTAGACTCGACCATCTCCTCAAGGTCCATGATTATATATATATATATATATATATATATATATATATATATATATATATATATATAAGTATCAAAAGAAACACCCATTTTTTCCGTCCTTTGTTGTATGTATGTATTTGATAGGGAAAGTGATCGGCTGAGATGTAAATTTGGGGACGGTTGTACGGGATCTCTCGATGCCACGTGTGTTAGGACGACGACAACTAATCCCTACTTGTGATGTATTCATTCATAATTCAGATGTAGGATGTAGTTGAACTGTTTCGAGTAGCTGTCATATAAAAGCCATAGTTTGCCACTCAGAAAAACTGTGTTTGTACTGTGATGGGATATAAAGCTTTGGGATAATTACAAAAACTACCTAATGTTGTGTGATTACTTAAAAAAAAACTAAATTGTATCTTTTAAAAACTATCAATATCACATTGGGGTTATATTTAACTCCAAAATACTTTCATATTCTGCACATTTTTTAGGAATTCAACAAATGTCGATTTTCAGAAAGATAATTGGTAGGTTTTGTATATAGGCTAAACTTTTGGGGTCGTTTTTCTAATTAACCCTAAAGCTTTGTCAGGGCCGCTTTCCCATAATTCTTCACAAAAATAAAAATAATAATAATAACTATGTTAAAGCAATGGATCATGTTTTCGTTCATGGGATCATATCATTACTGCAAATGGCAGCAAAACAAAGGAAAACAACACTCCCTCTGTGCCACAACACCATTCACATTTATTATTCATTTGGTCAAAATTGATTCAATTTGAACATTAAATTCTATTGACATACATGTAGGAATACTATTATATAGGATATTGTTAGTTCTATCGTGACAAATATTTTCAAAATATTTTTCATAATTAGTTATATGTAATCAAAGACATTAATGGTCACACATAATTCTTGTAGATCATGTAAAACAAAATATAAATGGTTTTGTGGGTCGGATGAAGTATATAACTTAAGCTAATTGTTAAAGCGAAAACAATCTGTAAATTCGATGGATAGTTTGTAGCATCTCTGACACACCCCTCATTTGAATACCCACACTATCATCGT
This sequence comes from Orobanche coerulescens, assembly GCA_033398695.1. Classification (NCBI taxonomy): domain Eukaryota; kingdom Viridiplantae; phylum Streptophyta; class Magnoliopsida; order Lamiales; family Orobanchaceae; genus Orobanche; species Orobanche coerulescens. The sequence goes on from CM065805.1 coordinate 169,944,412, forward strand.
CCATCACGTGTCATTATGAAAATAGCGCATACATGCATTTATTTAAAATATCTTCCATTTTTATAGAGTAAAAGTTTTCAGTTAATTTTCTGAAATTTTAAATCAATTTTTAGGATTTTTAAATATTTTTTTGACGAAAAATATTAACCCTTAATACTTTTGACAGAGATTTAACAGTATGAAACTTTGGACAGACTTTCTTACAACAAGAGCATGATCTAAGACGTAAGATTCCAAGGGTGCACCAGTGTGGTGCCAGTCGTATGAACTCTGACACTCAAATGAGTGAATATGTAGAAAAACGAGGTACGAGAAATAAAATACTTCCACCATCCACGATAAGTATACCACATTCGAGTTTTATGGTCAAAATTAATAAACCCTAACCATAAATTATAGCCACTATATAGAAATATTATAGCCATGTAAGTATTTATTAGACTTGTCTTGATATGTATTTTCGAAATATTATTTTTTATAATTTTTATTCATATATAACTAAATTATTAATGATCAAATTATATTTTAGAGACTGTAAAAGTCAATTGTGATATATTTATCATAGATGGAGGGAGTAAATGAAATGGACTTATCCTTTTCATGGGATTGACTAAGAAGAATCGAAGATCCGTTTGCCTGATCTAAAGAACCATCACCTCGAAACCACAAGTCACCATGCTTGGAGAGGTCCGATGATCTTCTCGGAGCATCAGGAGTAGTAGAGTCAGCCCGAAATAGAGAGCACAATCGAGAGAGGGGGGGGGGGGGAGTAGATGGATTAGGGAGCAGAGATGAGATAGAACGGGTTCTAAGTTCGATTATTGATATCTTCTGGACCTTGGACTCCCCCTATTTATAAGTGAGGTGGGATGAGAATCGTTAGAGCGTATCCCGTAACCCCTCCCCGTATTCAGGAGTTGTTGAAGGTTTTTTCAGAGATCGTGGACTTAGTCTCCCTTATCTCCATGCGCGTGTTGACCAAGACGGCCTCTTTTGTGGTCCACGTGTAGAATCCGTTTAGAGATTTACTCTCAATAAAGGTAACATTCGGGATAGTGGGCAGGTTCGTTCACTGTGTGGATTGGGGAGGCTCGACTCAGTTTGACCCAATATCTGACCCAATATCCCATCATACTCATTGACCACGTGTTGGCTCCACCGCTCCGATGGAGCCCTCTGGTGGATTAGGCCGTTGGGACTAACTAGAAAGGCCATACTTGGACTTGGTCTGTCTTCAAGTTTTATTTTTATGTATATGTCATATGTAGGATTGGATTGCCTTGATCCAATTGTAGGGGATGGGCTCACGTACTTCTCAACTGCCTCTAGACCTTTGTGAGAGGATTGTATAAGATTGGGCCCATCTTCTATTCCTTATAACACTGCCTCGTTTTTAGGATCCGGCCGACCCTCTTCCTTAATAATATTTGGGCTTCTTTTCTTTAGTGGATTGTGGTCTATTTTTTGCCAATACAGTTTGTCCCCAAATCATCATACTATTATAGCGGAATTTGTATTCTTCTGGATTTTATTTTGATTGTCTTATTTAGAAATTAGGAGTGAAAATTATTTTTTGTTTCTTTTATATGGGTTAGTTATTTTCTTTATATAATAATTGGAGATGAGAATGACCGAAATGGAGGAATTTTTTACAAAATTGAATATCCTCGTGATTTTGAGGATGGATGTTGCTTTATCCTTTTATCCGGAGATTAGAAGCAAAAAAAAAAAAAAAATATTTTGTGAGACTTGAAGGGTTTCTTTTGATACATACAACAATGAAACCGTAGCCAAAATATTTGTGGGGAGTTTTCGTTGTCCTAACACACGTGGCATCGAGAGAACCGTCCAATCATCTCCAAAGTTACATCTCTCTCGATAAGTACTTTATAATTCTTCGATCCTTGTAAGATTTCTCCCCACCTGATAGAAGTGAATGGTACCCCAGCTCTCCTATTCATCCGGATTAGCCAACTCTTTCCCCCCAGGCAACCTCAAGAGGATGATGCCATAAACTTTGGAATCAGTCTCTCCTTTGGAGATTGAAGAACAGATATTAAATATTAAAATGCTCATTTGAATTGACATTTTTATTGAGTTTGAGATATCACACAACATGATACATGATACAAAATACACATCAATTGTAATTACGAACATCATCAAGACGGGCGAATGCCTTCTGGCCGAATGATTTTTCTTCTTTCATGTGGAAATATGACGCAACAACATAATCACAACTGACGTATAACATTATCACAACTAATGTACCATGCATGGTGCATCATGTTGGAGGATATAATTTTCCTTTTATTGATATATTATTAGTTTGATTTAAAATATTAAATATATTCATAGTTCTTATTTCTAAAATAATTTTAATCATAACACTATTATCATTATCAAGCACAAAAAATTAAAATATAATCAATGCTCTTAAACACCTAATTTTACCAAATATTTTTTAAACATTTTTCCACAAAGAGCTACTACAATCAAATGCTTAAACCTAGAGATGTTAAACGGGCTCAACACGGATGGCTCCTTCGATAGAGATACTCAGATTGCCGGTGGTGGAGGTCTGATTAGAGATCATCATGGAGAGCACATTTTAGCTTTCCATTCCTCTCTCCAAGCTTCTTCGAGCTTTGATGCAGAGATCCAGACGCTCGTTATAGGATTGATTTTAGCTTCCAAGCGGTCGAGACATGTGTGGATTGAGTTGCTGCAGTGGTGAACCTGCTTTCATCTGGCCATCAGGGCTCATGGCAGGTTCGTCACACCCTTATGCGTATCCATCACATTCTTAGAGATATCCAGATCAGAGTCACTCATATATTCCAGGAGGGCAACATGCCAGCTGACTATCTCTCAGAGCTTGGCATGTCGTCCCTTGGTATTCAGACTTACACATCAGATATTATTCCTCCGTTTCTCTCTCTCTCTCTCTCTCTCTCTCTCTCTCTCTCTCTCTCTCTCTCTCTCTCTCTCTCTCTCTCATACAGTTGGATCAGCTCGGTTACCCTTGCTTTACATTTAGGTAGCATTTCGATTCATAATAGTTAATTTATAGTCTATAGGTCCGCACATTAGCCCACGGTTTTAGTGGTGCACATTGTATTTCTTTAGCGGGCCGTAGACACTTTAGGTTTTAGGATCCGGATTATGGCTTATTTTTTGTCATAGTTCGGGTCGGATATTTTGTATTTTTTGTTTTGCTCTTTATCTTACAGGTTGGTGGGTCCCGCCTCAACCTCCGTCCACAATGGATATTTTTTTTTCTGAAAAAAAAAGAAAAACGGGCTCGGGCCTGGCGGGCTGGACCGTTTAACCCGGTAAAAAATCGGGTTAGGGCTGATATTTTCGAACCCGTTAAATCCGGACTTATTTGGCCCGGACCGGTTAACCCGAGGGCTTAATGAGCTGCGTGCCCTGCGGGCCAGGAAACAAAACAAAAAAAACACAATATTACAATATTTTACACATATATATAATATATAAATATATATAATATATATTGTTAATTTTAACTTACAGTAATACTGTATATTTATAATATATATTAATATTATATATATATATATTGTTACTGTATTTGTTAATATAGTATATATATGTATATACATAAAAGTGTATTTTTTATTAGTATATATTTATTATAGTATATTTGTTACTATATATAATATATATTGTTACTTTTTTTTTGTTTATGGCTTATAAAAAAATAAAAAATAAATTTTTTGAATATTTAGCTCGTTTAGCCCGAAGCCCGCTAGAATTAGGATTAGGACCAATATTTCCTAGACCGTTTAAATTCGAGTTTTTTGGGCCCAATTTTTTTAGCCCGAAACCCGCTAGAGATAGCCCGAAGTCGCTAGAACTGACCCGTTTAACATCACCCGTTTAACATCTAGAGTTAAACCTAGTAGCTAACACATAATGTTTAATACTTTGTCGAATACACAGCTGTGTAAGCATTAAACCCAAACTATTGAGATGGTTTGGCCACGTCCGCAGGAGGCAGGCTTCTGCTCTGGTGAGGAGGGTCGAGAGTTTATTGGTTGTCGGGGAGAGGAGGAGAGGCAGACCGAGGAGGACGTGGGAGGAGCAGCTGAGATTAGATTTGAAGGCCTTAAACCTTTCCGAGACCATGACTGTTGATAGGGGCTCTTGGAGGCGCCAGATCAGAGTTGTGGATTCTTTTGTAGGGAGCGATGCTGTAGTTGAGAGCCTCAGGGTTGGGTTGTCTCGGTTAGCTTTGACCTAGAGCATTACATCTTTTACCTTTATTGTACATTTTATCCTATTGCCTTTTGCATGTGGTGTGTTTTTGACAGGGAGCTGTGCGCAGAGTCAATCTCTCTTCTGTTAGAGCAACGTTCATCGAGAGTGCAGTTGCCAAAGTCCCATTAGGTAAGGCTCATGTGAATTAAGCCATGGGCTCAGGTATGCTTTGGATTTTTTTAGTATCATATGCTTCTTTGTATATATCACGCTATACTTTGTTGTGCACTAAGTCGGGGGTCTTCACGGAAACAACCTCCCTACCGTAAAAAGTAGGAGCATGGTTTGCGTACATCTTAGCCTCCCCAAACCCTACTCTGTGCAGTATATACTGGGTTTGTTTGTTTGGTTTGATTTGATTATTTGCTTCATTATCTCACACCACGTGCCTCATTATCTTGATAAAAGTCTCGAAAATAAAAATTAAATAAGTACCAGGGTGAAGTGACCACACACTTTACAATCTATATATATATATATATATATATATATAAGGAATTGTTTCTAAAAATAGCAAATATTTTCTCGCTTAAAACGTACTTTTGAATTTATAGATCGTTGAAGGGGAAATAACTGAATAGAAAAGTAGGGCAAAAATTGTGTATTATTCCATTTATGACATCCTTTTAAATAGGGAGAAGTACATACAAGCATGCTTAATCATACCCTAACTAGGAAAGCCCGTAAACTAACAGACTTAGGCACACAGTTGGTATTATTACTTTAACACCCCCCTTGTGCATAGTCTACAAGCGCATGTCATGTTGTTAAAACCTCGTCAAGCAAAAACCCAGTGGAAAAAATATCTTGATCGTAGGAAAAAGAGTACAACATCTAGACACATCAAGTTTAGACTTCGTCCTTTGAATCTATCCTTTCATATGATCGTTACGTTTGATCATAGCGCTACTAAAGTGACCATTCCATCGATCCCTAAAATCGTATATCTTGTTACCTCGTTAAAAACCTTTCCAAGTGATAAAAACCATGTGGGAAAAATGATCCTTGGAAGGAAAAGAGTACAACGTACGGTGTGGATGTAAGACTCCCCCTCAAGTCTACATTTCCCCCTGATTTGTACATCAATCAAGTCTACATTTCCCCCTGATTTGAACTCGGACCGATAGAAGACGAGTTAAGGTTGTGGTTTTTCTTTAGCCAATAGAAAAAGAAAGTCGGAGAGAGGACGTAGGCAAGTTGCCGAACCTCTATAAATTCTTGAGTCTTTATTTTCCGCATTATTTTCTTTTCACTCGCAAGAAATTTCGGTATTCCGCATCACCACTATTCAACCCCCCTTCTAGTGGTGAATTTATCTCTTCAGTTGGTATCGGAGCGGGTCTCTTTTTTAAAGGTTTAACCACCTAGGAGAAAAAGATCCGCAAATGGCACTTCTAGGCCAAATTGAAGGAAATGCTCTCAACCGTCCTCCTTTCTTCGACGGTTCCAATTTCATGACGTGGAAAAAGAAGATGGCGATCTTCGTTCAAGCCTACGATATTGAAATCTGGAAAGTTATTGCTCTCGGTCCTAAACTTGCTAAGAAAGAAGATGGATCGTTGAAAAAGATCGAAGAATTCAATGATGAGGATTGGAGAAACACGCATGTCAACTCCCGAGCTACTCAACTTCTCTATTGCGCTCTCAATCCCGAAGAACTTAATAGGATATCATCCTATGAAAGTGCCAAAGAAATTTGGGAAATTCTCGAAGTCACTCACGAGGAACCACTCAAGTCAAGGAGACCAAGATTAATATGTTACTCCATGACTACGAATTATTTTCCATGAAAGACGAGGAAACGATCACAAATATGTTGGATCGATTTTCGGCTATAACAAACGGTCTTGCATCTTTTGGAAAGCCTATATCGAAAGCGTGACAAAGCTAAGAAAATTCTGCGATCGTTGCCACGAGAATGGGATGCCACGGTCACCGCGATCATGGAATCCAAGGATCTCAATAAGCTCGAATTTAGTGCCCTCATCGGGTCACTCATCAACTATGAGATCGTTCTCAAGTCTAGAGGCACAAAACCAAAGCCTCGGGAAAGAGTAGTCGCATTCAATGTTGATAGCGACGTTGAGGAAGATGTTGCCGAAGATGAAGACGACGAGGAACTCGCTCTTTATGCCAAAAACTTTAGAAGGTACAAAAACCTAATTCAAAAGAGGCGAAGTTTTCTTGGTCGCGATGGCAAACCGAGCAAAAGAAAAGTGGCTACACTCTGTCAAGAAGTTCGACAATAATTGTCGAAAATGTGGTCGGGCCGGTCATTATGCCAAAGAATGCCGAGGATCCTCTTCAAAACCGCAAATGGAAAGATTCAAAAGAAGGAGGTTCTAATCGCTTCTTGGAGTGATGACGAGGAGGAGATAGAAAGATCTCTAGACGCAAACCTTGCATTCATGGCCCTCGACTCCGAAAGCAATATCGAGGTAAGCTCTAAACTCAATGTCGATGAATATGATTCTTTTGATTTTTGTGATTCACAAGAAGTTCATCAAGATGATGAGTTGTTAAGTGCGTTTGAATCGTTAAATACGGAGTATGACGAGATGGTCAAGTTAAATATATCTTTAAAGAGAAAAATAAAATCTCTAGAACTCGAAAACTCCTCGCTTCAAAACAAGGGCAAAACTATTGAGATCGACCATACATCATGTATTGAAAAAGAAAATGTTTTGAAAATCGAGTTAACAAAAACTCAAAAGGAGCTAAAATATATTTTGAACAAATTTACTCTCGGAAACGAGAAATTCGAAAGGCTCCTATCCATTCAAAAATCGCCCTTGCTCAAACACGGTCTTGGTTTCGACCCTTTTAAACGGGAACAATCCCTTATTAACCTCGACAAAATAAAGAAAACCGAAACCGAGAACTCAAAAGATCCACTCAAACAAGTTCATAATGTTAATACCCATTCAAAGTTAAGAACTATCAAAGTCAAGCAAATATGGGTTCCGAAAGGGACGATTGTTCCGAATGCTATAAGCATAGTTAACTTTGGAGGACCCAAAGCGGGCTTGGGTACCGAAACAACCGAGAAACTCTATTTTTGTAGGTACCGGCACCAAGGAAAAACAAGTGGTACATTGATAGCGGATGCTCAAGGCACATGTGCGGCTCCGAGGACTTATTTGAAGACCTCGAATATCAAGATCAAGGACATGTGACCTTTGGAGATAACCAAAAGGGAAAAATCAAAGGAATCGGCAAAGTCGGTAAGGAACCTTCTCCTTCTATCAACAAAGTACTTTTTGTTGAAGGTTTGCATCATAATCTCCTTAGCGTTTCGCAACTTTGTGATGAAGGCTTTAAAATTCTATTTGAGCAAACGCATTGCACGGCATTTAGAAATAATAAAATTGCATTCATTGGCTTGAGATGCGGAAACATCTATATTGTTGATCTTAATGATAAGAGTTCATTCAATGAAAAATGCCTTATTACCTTGGATGACAATGCATATTTATGGCATCGAAAATTGGGGCATACTTCTCTACCCATTATCTCTATTTTATCTAGACACGACCTTGTTCGTGGATTGCCCAAACTCAAATTCGATAGAAAACATTTGTGTGAATCATGCATTAAAGGGAAACATACTCGAGAATCGTTTAAACCAAAATTCGAGGTTTCCACTAGTCGAGTTCTTGAACTCGTGCATATGGATTTGATCGGACCATCTAGACATGTTAGTTTAAATGGTAAACTTTATACTTTGGTTATTGTTGATGATTTCTCTCGATTTACTTGGGTTAGATTTTTAGCTCATAAAGATGATGCATTTTCCGAGTTTTCTAAATGGTGTCGCTTGGTATCAAATGAGAAAACCTCTCCATAATTTCTATTCGCACCGACCACGGAGGTGAATTTGATTGCACCCGTTTGAACTTTTATGCGATAAATACGGTATTAATCACAATTTTCGGCTCCTAGAACGCCTCAACAAAATGGAGTTGTTGAAAGGAAAACCGATCTTTGGAAGAAATGTCGAGAACAATGCTTAATGAATACTCTCTTCCACGATACTTTTGGGCCGAAGCAATTTTTACGGCATGCTATGTGATTAACCGAGTTCACGTTCGTAGAACTCATCTTAAAACGCCTTATGAATTATGGAAGGGCAAAAAGCCTAATATTGCTTACTTTCATCCTTTTGGTTGCAATGTATTTATTTTGAACAATGGCAAGGATAACTTGGGCAAGTTTGATGCCAAATCCGACTCCGGAATTTTTCTTGGCTATTGTACGAATAGCAAAGCGTATCGTGTGTATAATATTAGAACGAATAAAGTTGAAGAATCTATACACGTTAAATTCAATGATATGATCTCACCCCCGAGAAAGGTAGAATATTTTGATGATGCAGGTACCTTTCTGGATCCCTCACCCGAAGTGAAGAAAATTTCGGAAATCGAAACGAACACAATCGTTGATTTACCGAAAGATTGGAGGCACATCAAGGACCATCCGAAGGATCTCGTGATCGGAAACATTGAAGACGGTGTTCAAACCCGAAGGAGGACCACCGAGTTTATGGCTCATTGTGCTTTTGTATCCGAAATAGTTCCCAAAATATATCTAAGCTCTCGATGATGAAAGTGGGTAATGGCAATGCAAGAGGAGCTTGTGCAATTCAAGCACAATAATGTATGGAATTTAGTTCCCGCGCCTAAAGATAAAACAATTATCGGAACTAAATGGGTGCATAAAATCAAGAGTGACGAAGACGGCTATCCTATTCGAAATAAATCTCGTTTGGTCGCTCAAGGATATAATCAAGAAGAAGGCCTTGATTACGAAGAAAGTTTTGCTCCCGTGGCTCGACTCGAAGCCATTCGCTTGCTTTGTGCATTTGCCGCTCATAAGAAGATAAAGCTATTTCAAATGGATGCCAAAAGTGCATTCTTGAATGGTTTCATCCAAGAAGAAGTCTACGTCAAGCAACCTCCCGGTTTTGAAGACCATCACTTTCCGGATCATGTCTACAAGCTCAACAAGGCACTCTACGGGTTGAAACAAGCACCCCGAGCATGGTATGATCGTTTAAGTCAATTTTTAATAGCAAATGACTATAAAAGAGGCAAAGTCGATAATACCTTGTTTGTTAAAGTACTAAATGATGATATACTTGTTTGCCAAATTTACGTTGATGACATTGTTTTTGGAGCTACTAATGAATCCTTGTGCCAAGATTTCTCTAATCTTATGAAAGGAGAATTCGAAATGAGTATGATGGGAGAATTAACGTTCTTCCTCGGGCTTCAAATCAAACAATGCGAAGATGGAATTTTTATCCATCAAACGAAGTACTCAAACGACCTCCTCAAGAAATTCAATATGGAAAATAGCAAAGTGATATCTACGCCAATGTCGTCATCATTAAAGCTCGAGAAAGATGAAAATGGCAAATCCGTAGATCAAAAACTATATCGAGGTATGATCGGATCTTTGCTATATTTGATCGCATCTAGGCCGGATATAATATTTGCTACATGTCTATGTGCTCGATTCCAAGCTAATCCCAAGGAATCACATTTAATTGCTTGTAAACGCATTTTCGTTATTTGAAAGGAACTATTGGACTAGGTCTATGGTATCCTTCTTGCTTGGATTTTAATTTAATTGCCTATAGTGACGCCGATTTCGCGGATGCAAAATTGATAAAAAGAGTACTAGTGGTACATGTCATTTTATTGGATCTTGCTTAATATCTTGGGGAAGTAAAAGCAAACCGGCGTAGCATTGTCTACATGAGGCCGAATATGTCATTGCAGGAGCGCCTGTGCTCAAGTGCTATTGATTAAAAATCAACTACGCGACTACGGCATTCATTTTGAAAATACCCCTATTTTATGTGATAACACTAGTGCTATTAATTTGAGCAAAAATCACATTACGCAGTCGAACCAAGCATATAGATATCGACATCATTTTTACGTGATCAAGTTCAAAAGAAAGATATCTGTTTAATTTTTGTCGGGACGAAGGATCAACTTGCTGATATCTTTACGAAACCTCTTCCCGAAGAATCTTTTAATTCCATTCGTTTACAACTTGGCATGGGACATATAGACAATTTTTGAAATAAGCTTCTACTTAAAACATCAAAATCGGTGAGTCAGATCAATCGCTAGCGCGCGCTAGCTTCATATTCTTAACGCGCGCTAAAATTTTATTTCGCTAGCGTACGCTAAACCTTTCCTTCTTGCGTACGCTAATTAAAGTTTCTTCGATTTTCACTGAACAGTCCAGTGAGCCACTATTTTTTGCCTAACGTACGCTAACCTTATAAATCCTAGCGTACGCTAACTTAAAACTCGCTGACTATATATATGCCGTACAACCCTAAATCACAACACATCCCTTAACGCACGCAATCGACTTCTCTCTTGCAAAAACCCTAGACAGCGTCCGATCCAATCTGCGATCTTCTTCCTAAAAAATCTTCGATTTCCTTCGTTTTTCTCCTTGTCCGATCATGTCTAGCAAGAATCGAACGGCTATGGGCAAGCAATACAACAATTTGAAGCGTCCTCTAAACGCCCAATTCGATTCGGATCGATTCGTCTCAGCCACTGCTTCAAGAGTGTTCTTCGACATACTCCCTCAAGAACACATCACGGATTGCTACTTTTTCAATCTTCTAAGTCTCGAACGGGTAAACGTTAACATCTCCAATTTTTTCTCCTCACTCGGTATTTCTCGCTTCGTTGAATGCAAAAACCCTGTGTTTTCTGAGCTCGTCCGGGAATTCTATGCCAACCTTCACGTGGCCGAGAGTGAAGGTTCTTCAGCCCTTGTGCTAGGTAGCCTTGTCGGAGGAACCAAGGTGAAAGTTTCTTCCGATATCCTGTTTCAAATTTTTGGTTTGCCCGAGAGATGGCTTGATTTGCCTTTGGAAAATCATTGGTCGACGATAATGAAATTGGTGAAATTGACGTGAAAGAATTTCGAAGACGAAAGCCGTTATTGACATAACGGATGATTTTTTGAGAACAACGACTTCGAATCAACATTCGATTGCTTTTGGTAGCCCTCACAAAATGTCTTATGCCAAAGGTCAATTCGCGGCATAAACTTGTAGGCGTGGACAAGCACGTGGTTTACCGCGTTCTAAATGACGATAAGGTTGACTTCTCCGACATCATCATTAGTTGGATGAAGGTGAAAGGAGATCTGTTCGGTCGAAAAATTACGCCACTCGCTCTCGCAAGGCCGGAATGCCTTATGGCTCTATCTTGTCGGCTATCTTTAGCTTCCATCAAGTGGACTTGTCGAAGGACAAGGCGGTCCCCCTCTCCCTCGGGCATGAGATCTCGACGCGTCACTTAAAGCAATGCATTACGTCCGTACGATCAACAGAGGCCGGATTCTCTTCCGTACCTTCGCGATGATGACCAAGTTGAGAAAGGGTCACGGAAGCCCTCTGCGAAGAAATGATCACTCGTCGGGGACCTCACACCCTTCGAGAAATGCAACTGGGAATTCATCAGAAACCTACTTCAAAGGCAAGCACCGATGCGAAATGTGGTGACGGAGGAAGAAGAGAGTGATCTCTTTGCTCGGATGCGGGGCATCGAGACTTCACACGCCGAGTTACGAGAGGACTTTCGGGCTCTGCGTTCGGAAGTCGAGATGTGCATTCGAAGTCCGGGAAGTTCGTGGACTGTTATCCGAGTTCATACGCTACACTCACCCCTCGTTTCCCTTTCCTTCATCCTCCTCCGATCCTTAGACTTAATGATCTTTGATGTTTGATGTAGACACTTGTGTTCGAACAAGCTATATGTTTCGTTTGTCATGGAAAACTAGTTGTATTCACTGCATTTTATTATTAATGAAATTCGCATTTCTTAATTTGGCATTTATTATGTACACGTATTTAATATCTCCTAGTATTGTTACTATCGTTGCTACCATCATTGTTGATTGCACCATTGAGAATGGCAAAATTTAGTTAATGTTTATTAATAATGCAACGATTCAGGGGAGTTCCTTTTTGTTTCACAAAAAGGGGGAGAAAACTCAAAAACGAAAACCGACTAACATATCGAACAAGTTTATCTTGATTCGAATCATTTCAAAACGTTTTTGCAGGTATTAATTAAATGTTTTGACATCATCAAAAAGGGGGAGATTGTTGACACAAAATGTATTTTGATGATGGTTACATACAAAACATTTAATTGAATCTATCTCGGCTCGATAATATTTTGAAGGGACACAATATGGCTAGCGCACGCTACGTATCATACCGTAGCGCACGCTATCGAGACTCTCATACACACCAGTCAAGTCACCGCACTTACTCAAGTCGCCTGAATCGATAGCGCACGCAAACTATTGAATGATAGCGTACGCTAATAAACTATAGATAGCGCACGCTATACAACATACATAACGCACGCTATCGCAAGTCTCCGTAAGTCGGTGAAAGGAATTCGAATTGGACGTTGCGCACGCTACAGACATATTCTTACGTACGTTAAAGTGAAGACTTAGCGCACGCTAATTTTCATATCTAGCGCACGCTACCGAAATAATGGTCAGTAGTCCAGTAGCCACTGGACTCACTTCGTCTAGGTCTTTACGTACGCTACACAAGGCAACGTACGTTATTGAAATAATTCAGTAGCGCACGCTAAAGTAAAGGTGCTAGCGCACGCTAAATGGAATATTCTGGATTACGTTTGAAATTCAACCGTTGGAAGCAAGAGTCAATGCAGATCCGGAAAATCTGGAAATATTGGATTTAATTAATGCTAGCGCACGCTATGCATACATGCTAGCGCACGCTAATCATGATTTAGCCGTTGGAAAAAGAGACGTTGGAGAGGAAATCGGATTTTGTCAAAGTCAAGATCAAAGACTAGTTGACCAAGACGATAGCGCACGCTACCATATCAGTACTAGCGCACGCTAAACACAGAATTTTACCGTTGCAACAGTCTTTGTGACCGTTCGGAGAACTCAAGTCAAAATTCGCTAACGCACGCTACAAGGATCTATTAGCGCACGCTAATAGTATATTTTTTTCAGATTTTGAAGGCTGTCTCACTCCTATAAATATCCGAAGGACTTGAGTATCACACACACAACTTCAAGCATTCAAGCATTCTAGCATACAAGCAATCAAAGCATTCTTGAGCTCAGATTTACATATCTTATTGTATTACAAGTTGTGAGAAAAGGAAGATACAAGAGCGATTTCAATTGTATTATCCATTATTCCTTGTATTCTTTCATTTGGTTGTAAGTGTTGCATCACTTACACTTGAGCGAAAAAGAAACGAATCAAGAGTCACTAATCCGGTGTTATTAGGATCTTTGATCCGGCATTATTAGGATTATACTCCCATATTCGTATAGTGAGGATTATCTAGTTCCTATAGAACACTAGATAAACAATTATTTATATTGAGGGAAAGGTTGAGCTTGGACCGATAGAAGACAAGCGGATTGTAACGGTTGTGAACTCGGACCGATAGAAGACGAGTTAAGGTTGTGGTTTTTCTTTAGCCAATAGAAAAAGAAAGTCGGAGAGAGGACGTAGGCAAGTTGCCGAACCTCTATAAATTCTTGAGTCTTTATTTTCCGCATTATTTTCTTTTCACTCGCAAGAAATTTCGGTATTCCGCATCACCACTATTCAACCCCCCTTCTAGTGGTGAATTTATCTCTTCATGTCCATGTTAAAGTGCCTGAGAATCTTTTGGACATAGGTAGACCGGTGGAATGAATTCCACAAACACGATGTCTATGTCAATGCCTCGATAGAACCGAGTTTTCCCAAGATTTTTCATCTCAAACTCAGTTTTCAAGTATCCGGTGGTTTCTCTTATTTCATCAAGATCGATTATGTTAATGCCATCGGCATACATTGCGATGATCGTGAATCCGGAACTTATTTGCGAAGACGTAGGAACACAGTTCATCGTTCTTATATCCCTCCCCAATCAAGTATTCACTTGGACGGTTATACCACATCCTTAAGGATTGCTTCAAAACCGTAAAGTTGAGTGTTTCAATCTAATTGCAAAGGCACTCTGTGGTCTAGAGTCACTTGATTTGGGTAATGAAATGCCATCGGGCACTTTCATATATATGTTAGGCGTATTTTTATGCACTTATTTATCATTAGTTTGTATCCATTTTGAGCCTAAAAATGCATAAATGAGCTTTTAATGAACTATTCTTATATGTTTTGCATGGAATTGGAGTCCGGAAGCTCGAACGACGAAAAACGGGTGAAAACAGCAATTTTTGGTCATGAGCCGCGACACAAGGAGACTGAGCCGTGACACACGAAGGTGGCTAAACAAGTGCCGAGCGAACTGTACCCTGAGCCGCGACACAAGGATGCTGAGCCGCGACCCAGGAAGGAAAAAAGACGCCCAGGCATCTGCGCTGAACAGTGTGAGCCGCGGCACAGATTAAGTGAGCCGCGGCCCACGGGGCGGTTTTGATAGAAATTGCCGCGTTTCTGGGCCGTTTTGGAGCCTGTTCTCGACCTAATCACACGGACGCGTTTTGGAGGCTGATAATGAGTATAAATAAGGGTTTAAGGGCTGAAGACAGGATTATCAAGGAATCATCAAATCGGAGGAAGGCATCGCGGGATCGAAGAACACAAGGAGGAGATTTGTGGGCGACGACAAGACCACGGATCCCTACGTTTTTTCTTAATTTTTCCGCATCTTAGTTTCTAGATCTATTCGAGTAGGATTGTGATTGTAGCCAATTACATGACGGTTTGATTTATTTATTATTATTTCAATTCATTCGTTATTCTGTTGAATTGGATTCTTCTTACTGTTTTCAATGCTTTCAATTGTCTGGCCAATAGTTGAATTGATTTGAATGTCTTTATGGATTCGGGAGATAAAATTTAGGCATAGTTCTTATGAGAATAATCATGATTTTCGTGAGATAGGGATATACTCACGGGAATTGTGAAGCCTATTTATTGTGGGAATTCTTGAACTATTTTAGCTATTAATTATCTAATTCGAATAGGGATATATCGAGTTAATAATTCGTAGTATTTTCTATCGACCTTGGGAAAGGCTTTAGAATAATTTAGGAATCCCTGGCTTACAATCAATTGAATAAAAGTGAATTGGAATTAAATAAAAATCATTCCTGATTGTTTGAGGTGAAAATCATAATCCTACGCCCTTATTATTATTACTATTATTTTTATTATTTTCTATTTATTTTTCTGCAACTAGTTTAGATATAAATTCTTTATAATTGTTCTTCAAATAAAATTACGAGTTGACTATATTTTGGTACTTAGTGAAATCAGTCCTCGAGGGAACGATATCTTACTTATCACTTTATTACTTGTTGACACCGTGCACTTGCGGCATAGTGTGAGGGATTTCCTTCGCACAAGTTTTTAGCGCCATTGCCGAGGACTGATTTTTTCGCTAATATCAATACCAAGCGACTCTAATTTTAATTTGAAGTTTTTTTTTGTCTCTTTATTTTTATTTTTTTCATTATGTTTTCCTTTGATTATCCTGACCCTTGGCATTTCATAAAATTCGATGATATTAATAATTTGCCTATATTATTAATCCTACACCCTCATTATTATTACTATTATTATTTATTTTTCTGCAATTAGTTTAGATATAAATTCCATATAATTGTTCTTCAAATAAAATTGTGAGTTGACTATATTTTGGTACTTAGTGAAATCAGTCCTTGAGGGAACGATATCTTAGTTATCACTTTATTACTTGTTGACACCGTGCACTTGCGGCATAGTGTGAGGGATTTCCTCACAACAAGTTTTTGGCGCCGTTTCCGGGGACTGATTTTTCGCTAATATCAATACCAAGCGACTCAAATTTTAATTTGAAGTTTTTTTTAGTCTTTATATTTTTAATTTTTTTCATTATATTTTCCTTTGATTATCGTGACCCTTGGCATTTCATAAATTTCGATAATCTTAATAATTTGCCTAATAGGGTCATTCAGCCCCCTCCCCCGAAACAAAAGACCATGCTTGAACAATGTGTAGACGCTCTTAAAAATCCTGATAGTACCCCTTTTGAGCGAGAATGTGCACGTCGTGGTCTTGAGATTCACTATGGTTATTTTCCAGCACATATATTTAGTAGTGAAGTTGAGGGGGAGGTTCAAAGGAAAAATATGTTGAGTTTTAGGGTCGATCCCCCAGCACCTGATAATTACATAAAGTGTGATGAGCTTGTAGAAGAAGTTACCATTGATGATGTTTCCAAAGAAATTTCATTAAATTGTCATCAAACTTCGACTAAAAGTGAATTGGAATTAAATAAAAACCATTCCTGATTGTTTGAGGTGAAAATCATAATCCTACACCCTTATTATTATTACTATTATTATTTATTTTTCTGCAATTAGTTTAGATATAAATTCCATATAATTGTTCTTCAAATAAAATTGTGAGTTGACTATATTTTGGTACTTAGTGAAATCAGTCCTCGAGGGAACGATATCTTACTTATCACTTTATTACTTGTTGACACCGTGCACTTGCGGCATAGTGTGAGGAATTTCCTCACAACAAGTTTTTGGCGCCGTTGCCGGGGACTGATTTTTTCGCTAATATCAATACCAAGCGACTCTAATTTTAATTTGAAGTTTTTTTTGTCTCTTTATTTTTATTTTTTTAATTATGTTTTCCTTTGATTATCGTGACCCTTGGCATTTCATAAAATTCGATGATATTAATAATTTGCCTAATAGGGTCAGTGAGTCCCCTCCCCCAAAACAAAAGACCACGCTTGAACAATGTGTAGACGCTCTCGAAAATCCAGATAGTACCCCTCTTGAGCGAGAATGTGCACGTCGTGGTCTTGAGATTCACTATGGTTATTTTCCAGCACATATATTTAGTAGTGAAGTTGAGGGGGAGGTTGAAAGGAAAAACATGTTGAGTTTTATGGTCGATCCCCCAGCACCTGATAATTACATAAAGTGTGATGAGCTTGTAGAAGAAGTTACCATTGATGATGTTTCCAAAGAAATTTCATTAAATTGTCATCAAACTTCGACTAATAAGGTGAACATTTATGTGCCTAAAATTCTATTAACGGTGCCACACATAATTTTTCCTAAATCCATAATGGGAGAGATTGACCCCATTACTTGTGATTTTGTTGAGGCTGATTCTTTGAGTTCTAATGAAGTTGTTCATGATATGTCTTTATTATTTATCCATTCGAACTCTGCTTATTTTTTCGTGCCTTACAATTATTATATTCTTCCATTATTTTTTGGTTGTCCGCATAATTATTCTTACTCATTATTTTTGGCAACCAGGCATGAACCAAAGCCTCCCTTGTGGAATAAGAGGCTTATAAATTGCAAGAAGGGGGTATTTGGCAATCTCCCTAGAAAGAAGTCACGTTAAATTTTTTTGCCACGTCGTGCTCAAGACGTAAAATAGAGCGCTTGATGGGAGGCAACCCATCATTTTTACTTGCTTTCTAGTTAGTTGTTTTTATTTGATTTTTAGTTAATAATTTTTTCCTTTGTTTTGTTATTTCGTTTGGATTCGTGTATTCTTGGTGGCCCTGATTTCTCTAATATTTTGTTTTACCCTAGTGAGTATTATCCTTCATATTCTAGTCTTTCTTGACTTAATGTCTACAGTTATTTCATGACTAGAGACGAAGTTTGGGGGTCCCTCGTGATGTTGGGTATTATTTGAAGTATGGATTAACTGACGATTCCACTCAGACATGTGCTGGCGTTCAAGAAGACATTTGGAATAAGATTCTCTTTTCCTTATCTCTTTTATTTTCACATGAGTTTTATTATTGATGATTTTATGTGTAGTGGAATAGATTGAAGCATGCATTATTTTCTTAATTTTCTTGGTTATAAATTGTGATTTCATCAGTGCTTTACTTTTCGTGAATTTTTCGTGCTTCCATGTGTAAAACTGATGTTACGATACTGATTTCTCTTGGAAGAAATGGTTGAGTTTAGTCGAGTTGCAGTCAGCGCTATCTGTTTCTGTTGAGTATTCAATTAGGTCTGAAATTTTATCGTTTTTGTAGAAATCTTACCAGATAAGAAAGGAGACATACGTGTTTTCAAATCGCCGTCTATATGTTTGGTTATACTTTTCGGTTAGCTAGTTGTCCAGTAACATGAGTCGTGTTGGCACTTGATTTGAGTTTAGAGTCGGACAGTTTCCCAAGAAAAAGTCGAGATATTATTTGTTCTATGATGGGAAGTCTAGTAACCGGGGGTATTCACGTGACCCGTTGTTCACTCTCACGTGAAACGACAACCCTAAATAGACTAATGATTTAGAAATATCGCATTACCGATGATGGGAATCCTAGTAACCGGGGGTATTCACGTGACCCGTAGTTTACTCTCGTGTAAAGCGGCAACCTTGACATGCGGGACTTGCTATTCGAGTTTTTTCTCCGCTGTAAAGGGGGACTTAGTAACTAGAAGCATCCATGTGCCCCATGAGTGTCTTTTACGTCAAACGGTTCCCCAATATATGAGAATAGAAATCCACCCTAGGATCATCCCGATGAAATATCCCGAGAGCCGAAACCTAGTGGTTAACTCGAATCATA
Organism: Orobanche coerulescens; assembly: GCA_033398695.1. Lineage (NCBI taxonomy): Eukaryota > Viridiplantae > Streptophyta > Magnoliopsida > Lamiales > Orobanchaceae > Orobanche > Orobanche coerulescens. The sequence goes on from CM065805.1 coordinate 169,963,302, forward strand.
TTGTTGATCATACATAAGGGAATACTATCCGATGATTAATTTTGACGATGAAACTCTTAAATTTTTGCCACTAGACCGTGGGACTGGGCGAGTTGGCTTGTTTATTTCTAACCCTTCATATTGACGGTCGGTTAAATTCACGCTTGTTAATCTTTGAGCTTGATTTTCTTCATGAACGATTGATTTGGACTGAAATTGGTTACTTAGTGGAATCAGTATCCTGGACGTGACTCACTATTACGATACTTATATTATTCTTTGTGATTTTCAGGGTAGTATTGATTAAGTTGAGCATTATGGACTTGCACGATTATTCACGATATTTTTTATTTGAAAATTGAATTTTGCTTGAGGACAAGCAAAGACTCAAGTTTGGGGGTATTTGTTAGGCGTATTTTTATGCGCTTATTTATCATTAATTTATATCTATTTTGAGCCTAAATCAGCATAAATGAGCTTTTAATGCACAATTCTTATATGTTTTGCAGGAAATCGGAGTCCGGAAGCCGAAACGATGAAAAACGGGCGAAAACGGTAAATTTTGGCCTGGGGCCGCAGCACAAACCAAGTGAGCCGCGGCACACGAAGACAACCAGCGAGCCCCGAGTGGACTGTACCGTGAGCCGCAGCACAAGTATGCTGAGCCGTGGCCCAAGAAGAAAATATGCGCCCAGGCATGGGGCGCTGAACATGGTGAGCCGCGGCACACCGGGCGGTTTTGCTGAATATTCCGCGTTCCTGGGCCGTTTTTGGAGCCTATTCCCAACCTAATTCCCGGACGCGTTTTGGAGGCTGAGGTGTAACAGCCCAAAAACAGTGGCTATTACAGTGCCGTGGATCCCTCCTGGGACCCACCAGGCAATATCACAATATACACTTAAAATCTGACAACGTGGCACCGTACCACAATATTTATCAAAACCCCGGTGTGGAGTATGAGTTATTCATATTTTTAAATACAAGCAAACATACACAGGATCCAAACTCGGTACAGACCATATGACGATGGGCAGTACCTAACAAGTTTTAGTACATTCATCCGACACAAAAAAAATAAAACGAAAGTCACGCTTAAAACATAACCGAACAACCAAAAGACTCGGGGCCCCCGAAATAGCATACATCAGAATCCTCCGTCGCCATTGTGCTCCTCCTGTTCCTTGCCCTTTCCTCGCCCTGAAATACAAGTATTTCGCCCCAAACCACAGGGTCAGCTATACATGATAATAATTCTCATAACATTATACAATTCATATATATACTGATTTCAAAGAAATTCACCGACTACTGAATATACCCCGAAGGCGTATAAACAATCAGTCCCAACTGTCGAAGATAACCAAATATACGAACGACCACATACTATGGCTCAAGACGGACGTCACAGTACGCCCGATCCGGAAATGTGTCCGTGCACATGTCCACCCCGTATACGGAATCCAGAATATACGTGGGACAATGTACCTAATTAGCCTCACGAACTACATCTCGTGTGCACGATCTAAATGCGGAAAAACCTCCACGCATGATCATCAAGTGCCCGGCTAAAAATCCTACACATAACCAATCGGCGCGCAGATATGACTCCAGAGATGTCACGATACAACATGACAACGAAACTCAACGAATTACACTTTTTCCAAGAAATCGAACAACTCACCGAAGTGTCAACAAAGCTCAACGATATCAAGGGTCCAAAAGTACGAATTTGGGTATACAATCCCATGATGAAAACGGGACATCATCAAGAACAACCTCAAGTCACAAGACACAAGTTTATAGGTGTTAATATACACGAAATGCATAATCATCATAAGAATCCACACATCATTATAACCAAGCAAGATAACTTGCCTCAATTCCGTAGACGAATAATCCTTCCTCGAATGGTCAAACGAACGGTATCCTCGTCTAACAATACTCACGTGAACAAGCAACCTTGAATGAAATATAATTCATTCAACAACACATTCGCATTTATAATGGTATTATCGCATAAACAATATTCACAAATCGATTATCCTATCGATCATTTTGATGTTCTTATTACAAATCATCGTATGTTTATCATGATCATTACATATTCTAACCTTAATGTCAAATTCTTGATGTCTAGTTTATTCTTTATGCAATATCGTGAAAATATCTTTTTCAAATCATCGACACTTCCAATTACGATATAATTTGTGTTTAATTACATTCTTCATTATTTACCAACGATTTCATTCAAAACTTGATTACTATATGAAACATAAGTTTAAGTTTTAGTGAATTAAGAACATCATCTTAATTTACGCCTCTTGACATGCATGGATTAATGAAATGGAATTCGGCTATTCATCTACCGCATTTGTATCATCACAATTCTCTAAAGAACATTATCAACCTATCAATGTAGCGATTAACGCCCTTTAACGAAATCGATAGATTCGAACATATGAAGATTACAACTTCCTTCAATCAACATTCATTGTTTTATTTTGAAGAATTTATTAAAAGCCTAGTTATATCATTGAATACTTGAGATTTTTGAAGTAACTTCATTCATCTAACAAAGATCATCTACAAAGGATTAATATCATCTTTCCAACAATTTTATTACAAAGGTTTTAGAGGCCAAAATCATGGTTTCATACTACCTTCAAGAAGCACTAGAATGTTCAAGACCAATTTAACATTTCTTACTTTTAATCATTAAGGATATCATCCCGAACTTGTTCCTAGTGTTGAGACTAAATTCACCTTCCGATTATCATGCTATTCCTCAGGTTTTATGTATATCATTATCAACACAATCACATTATGAAGTTATTTACATCAAGAAGTAACACTAATACCTTCAAAGTTAATCTTCACTTGGTTTGAGTATGATTCAATTAACTTATCATGTTTACACTAGTTTAAACTAACATTATGTGAAGTATTTATCTACTAACATCATCATAAGCATGGAATTGATATGAGTTAAAGAAAGACCAACCTTAAAATGAAGAACAACACCAACACTCCAAGGAATACACTTCAATCTCTAGCTCTCCAAGTCACCAATCAAGTGTTGAAGCTCCAACACAAGTTAGGAAGGCTTAGAAATGAAGTTGGAAGGGAAAGGAATCGTTCCTAAGTTGGGAGATTGAAAGAGGTCGAGTAGGAAGTAAATGGCAAGTCATACATTTATAATCTGAACTTGACATTACGTACGTTAACGAACGTGGTTAACGTACGTTATAGCCTTTACGTACGTAATCTCATGATCATTACGTACGTAACCAATTTCATCAAACTCCCTGTCTAAAAACACGCAGTTCGTTACGTACGTAACCAGGCAGCTATTACGTACGTAATAGCCGTTGACTTGGCTGTCGCGATCGACTCCCGACCACCTACCCTTGCTCGACCCCACCCGCCGAAAGGCGGATTGCTGGAGGATCTTCCGCATTACGTACGTTAACGTACTGATATTACGTACGTAAGGCGGCCTACATAGCGTACGTTAAGAATACATGTTAACGTACGTTAAGTACTATAACAATCATAAATGGAATTCTCGCAATATCACCCAACAACTAATATAGTATGAATGACCATGAATCCAATTTAACATAATTCGTCGGTACTTGCTACAACATCACAGATATGGTGCGAAAATACTTAACTTAAATCATGGAATACAATATTAAAGGCGAGGGTATTACATACTCCCCCCCTTAAAAGGAGTTTCGTCCCCGAAACTAAGGGGTAAACAGTTCGGGGTATCTCTCTCGCATGCTATCTTCGGCCTCCCACGTAGCTTCCTCGACTCCATGTCTTGACCACCGAATTTTTAATAAGGGAATCGTCTTGTTCCTCACTGTTTAATTCTTCTCTCGAGTATCTGCACATTTGTTCCTCATACGAATGGTCGTCGGCTATTTCGACCTCGTCGAATTGAATAACGTGACTTGGATCAAGAACATACTTCCTTAATCGAGACACATGGAATACGTTGTGAACCCGACTCAAAGTCTGGTGGTAATGCTAAACGATAGGCTAGGTCGCCTACTCGTTCCAGATCTCAAACGGACCAATATACCTTGGGCTCAATTTGCCTCTCTTCCCGAATCGGAAAACACCTCTAGTAGGAGATACTTTGACCAAGACATGGTCACCAACTTCAAACTCGAGTGGTCGTCGACGATTATCTGCATATGATTTCTGGCGGCTTTGGGCCGTTAATAGACGGCTCTTGATCGGGGAAATCTTCTCGCGGGCCGCCAATAACATATCGGGTTCCGTACCAATGGATTCGGATATTTCGTCCCAACACAAAGGGGACCTACAACGACGACCATATAATGCCTCATAGGGTGCCATCATGATCGAGGCGTGCCAGTGTTATTGTATGTGAATTCTACCAACGGCGGTTGGGCTTCCCGATCAAGCTTCCAATCGAGAGCACATGCCCTCAACATATCCTCTAGAGTTTGAATTGTCCTCTCAGATCGACTGTCGGTCTGAGGATGAAAAGCCGTCTTGAAGTTCAACCGTGTACCCATAGCACGATGAACCGCCTTCCGAAGTGCGACACGAACTGGCCCGTCCCGATCTGATACAATACTCTTAGGGGTGCCATGCAGTCTCACAATCTCTTTGATGAATAATTGGGCCAATTTCTCAGGGCCCCAAGTATCCTTGATCTCCAAAAAGTGGGCTGATTTAGTCAATCGATCCACAACCACCCAAATCGTATTCATGCCTCGACGGCTCGTCGGCAAACTAGTAATAAAGTCCATCGATATGTCTTCCCACTTCCACTCGGGAATCGGAAGCGGTTTCATCATGCCAGCTGGTCGTTGATGCTCAATCTTGACCTGCTGACAGGTCAGACATTTCGAAACGAATTCGGCAACTTCCCGTTTCATGTTACCCCACCAATAATACTACTTCAAATCCTTATACATTTTGTTTGATCTCGGGTGTATGGAATACGGGGTAGCATGAGCCTCCTTCAGAATAGTATTCCTCAATTCTTCGTCTGCTGGTACACACACTCGGTTTTTAAAGCGTAACAATCCATCCTCGTGAACCACAAATCCAGGGGCCTTCCCCTGATCGATTTCTCCTCGAATTCTGGATAAGAATGGGTCCGACATTTGTTTCGTCCTGATCGTCTCATCAATGGATGGTGAAATCTCAAGCATGCAAAGTTGTCCCTGAATGCGTTGTATCCAGACCTCAATCTCTGGTCTCATGAACTCTAATTGCAACTCCCTCTGGGCGGTCAAACAAGCTAGCATCTGCTCCTGCACCGTCTTGCGGCTCAAGGCATCGGCAACCACGTTTGCCTTGCCTGGATGATAAAGGATCTCGATATCATAGTCTTTGATTAGCTCTAACCACCTCCTTTGTCTCATATTCAACTCCTTCGGGTAAAAATATACTTCAAGCTCTTGTGGTCCGTAAAAATCTGGCAGGTAACTCCATACAGATAGTGGCGCCAGATTTTTAAAGCAAACACTACTGCTGCTAACTCCAAGTCATGAGTCGGGTAGTTGACCTCGTAAGGACGCAACTGTCTGGACGCATAGGCGATCACTTTGCCGTCCTGCATTAACACGCAGCCAAGGCCCTGCCTCGATGCATCGCTGTATACCGCGAATCCTTCCGTTCCTCTAGGTAGTACCAAAACAGGTGCTGAAATTAATCGACCTTTGAGTTCATCAAAACTTTGCTGACATGCTTCCGACCACAAGTACTTCTTATCTTTTCTCAACAGATTAGTCATCGGTTGAGCAATTTTGGAAAATCCTTCCACGATAAATGCTGTAATAGCCTGCTAGACCCAGAAAACTACGAACTTCCTTCACGTTCTTCGGGGGTAGCCAGTCTCGGATAGCTTCCGTCTTCTGTGGGTCTACTCTTACTCCTTCTGCTGATATCACATGACCCAGAAAAATAACTTCAGACATCCAGAATTCACACTTAGAAAATTTTCCATAGAGTTGTTCTCGCCTTAACGCATCGAGAACCTGGCGGAGGTGACACTCATGCTCCTCATGATCACGAGAGTAGAACAAGATATCTTCAATAAAAACGACTACAAAACGATCCAGATAATTAATAAAAACCCGATTCATCAATTCCATGAATACTGCAGGTGCATTAGTCAGTCCGAATGGCATGACAACGAACTCATAATGCCCATAGCGAGTGCGAAAAGCTGTCTTCGGGATGTCAGACTCTCGAATCCGCAATTGGTGGTACCCAGACCTCAAGTCGATCTTGGAAAATACAGCGGCTCCCTGGAGCTGATCCAATAGATCATCGATGCGAGGTAAAGGATACTTGTTCTTAATTGTTACTTTGTTCAGCTCCGTGTCGATACACAAAGCGATCCGTCCTTCTTCCGTCTGAATAACACCGGCGCCCCCCAAGGGGATGCACTGGGCCGAACATATCCTTTCTCGCTAATTCTTCGAGTTGTCTTTTCAATTCCTGCATCTCGATCGGGGCCATACGGCACGGTGCTTTCAAAGCGGGGACGTCCCTGGCTCCAACTCAATGGTGAATTCCACCTCTCGCTGTGGGGGTATTCCTGGAAGCTCGTCTGGGAATACATCCGGATAGTCTCGAACTACTGGAATATCAATCAATTTGGTAGCCGGCCACTGTCTTAGTCATGTAACACCAATAACCAATGCATCACCGGTTCGTAATCTCATAGCCTTCATAGCGATGACTCTCCTGAATGATTGGGATTATCACCGAAAAATACACTCGACGCCATCATCCGATGTGACGGTCACCATTCGCTTACGGACGCTAAGGGCGGCATCGTGATGATCCATCCATCAATACCCAAGATTACATCATCTTTAGGTAAATCCACCACAATCAAGTCGACAACCACTCACGGTTGTTCATGCTAATCAGACGATTACAGTACTTCACGACTCCCAATAATTCTTCTACCATCGGGTAGACCAATTACATAAGGTTCACAATTGATAACACGATTCAAATGCAAACGACTCAAACAAGAACTAGATAAAAAGGAGTGTGAAGCACCGATTCAAAAAGAACACAAACGGCCGAGAGTGGATCTCGAGAGTACCGCAATCATGTCAAGCCGGGATCATCGGCTTTCTTCATCTCGTAAACTCGGGTTTTGCAACCCCGGAAGCGTATGTACCAACTTGATTCCCACGGCCCATCCCTTTGTTCGCCCCGGTAGTCGGTAAGAAGCGGAAGGAGGAGCACGTTCTGAACAAGATCAGATCGAGCAAGAGATGCTGCTGGGGCACGCCCAAGTCCACCCCGGCAATAGCGAGCGCGATGACCGGTCTTCCCGCAAGTGTGACAGGCAACTGCTTCGGACACTTGGAGCTGATATGCCCCTGGTCCCCACAGTTATAACACACGACAGGTGAGCTGATTGCCCGAGAGTGCGTTCCTGCCGGTTTCGGTGCCATAGGTGGCCGCTCAGAAGGATTTGGTATAGGCTGGGGTTTCTTGAATACCCCCCGGTTGCTGTCTCCTTGGGTCTGGTTCCTGGATCTCTTGTTGGAAAACTGAGGCTGCTTCTTAGAAATCTCCTTCGCGGTAAGTTCATACTCCAAAGCCTTCTCAATAAACTCCGGTAAGGTCGTACAGTGGTGATTGAGTAATTGCATCCTCATTCGGGGTTTAAGCCTCTTGAGGAAATATTTGATTTTATCAGCTTCCGAACGGACAACTGACGTAGCAAAAGGGAGAAGTGCTTGGAATTTTTCAACAATTACTAACACATCCTCGTCTTCCGATGGGTCGGGGTTTAGTAATTCGGACAGTTTAGCTTCACGGAGGGGTGCAGGATAGTAACGATCTAGCATAAGATTCTTGAATTCCTCCCAAGTACTCGCGCCTTCGGCAGCCTCACGCATGACCACCAAGTATGGGCACTCTTACCGAGGTAGTAGGCGGCCAAAGAACTCGATTTTCCTCTGGGCACTCCACCATCTCGAGCAGTTTCTCGAAATGCTCTATCCAGTGTACAATGTCGGCGAGCTCGGATGAGCCTTCAAAAGTCGGAGGTCGCCGACGTGATATGTCGCTAATAATCCGGCTCACGATCCCGCCAGCACCAAAGGCGGAGGCCGTTGTCCCTGCCGCCGACCGGTAGTATTCCTTTGCATAGTTTCCATCACCGACCCATTTGGGTCATCTGGGCCATCATGCCCTGCATCACGGTGTAAGGATCGGCACGTGCATTCTCTCCGGTGTGGTGCGATTGGTCCCGAGAAGGCGAATCACCGCTGCGGAACTCGCTCCACATTCGCGCGTCTGTTAGCTCGTGGTATCGGAATTCGGCCTCTTCCGCGGCCTCGTCCCCCTCTGCCACGGCCTCTAAGGTTCCTTTCCATACCGAAAGAACCAAGTCACAAGTACTGATTTGATTTATCAATCATAATTCATGCTAAGTTAATAACAACAGGGAATTTCCTATCCAACAAAGCAGTTGTAAAGAATCACTGGCACTACAAGTGTTACACACTCAATATCATATCAACATTAAGTCGAAATAATTCCAATCACATAATTAATTTAGGTTCTCTTTAAACAGATTAATTTTGCCTCATGGTAGCAAGATGCCAAGATAAGTAAGGAGACCAATACATCGTCAATATCATGCCAGTAATCAAATTATGGTTCATGAGAACATACCGTATTCGACGGGTCAGGCACTTGCACAGGTTACACGTGGCACGAAGTTTTCTTGATGCTATTTCGATTCTAGAATGACTCAAAATAAAAACACACGTGCTCCGATACCATCTTCTGTAACAGCCCAAAAACAGTGGCTATTACAGTGCCGTGGATCCCTCCTGGGACCCACCAGGCAATATCACAATATACACTTAAAATCTGACAACGTGGCACCGTACCACAATATTTATCAAAACCCCGGTGTGGAGTATGAGTTATTCATATTTTTAAATACAAGCAAACATACACAGGATCCAAACTCGGTACAGACCATATGACGATGGGCAGTACCTAACAAGTTTTAGTACATTCATCCGACACAAAAAAAATAAAACGAAAGTCACGCTTAAAACATAACCGAACAACCAAAAGACTCGGGGCCCCGAAATAGCATACATCAGAATCCTCCGTCGCCATTGTGCTCCTCCTGTGCCTTGCCCTTTCCTCGCCCTGAAATACAAGTATTTCGCCCCAAACCACAGGGTTAGCTATACATGATAATAATTCTCATAACATTATACAATTCATATATATACTGATTTCAAAGAAATTCACCGACTACTGAATATACCCCGAAGGCGTATAAACAATCAGTCCCAACTGTCGAAGATAACCAAATATACGAACGACCACATACTATGGCTCAAGACGGACGTCACAGTACGCCCGATCCGGAAATGTGTCCGTGCACATGTCCACCCCGTATACGGAATCCAGAATATACGTGGGACAATGTACCTAATTAGCCTCACGAACTACGTCTAGTGTGCACGATCTAAATGCGGAAAAACCTCCACGCATGATCATCAAGTGCCCGGCTAAAAATCCTACACATAACCAATCAGCGCGCAGATATGACTCCAGAGATGTCACGATACAACATGACAACGAAACTCAACGAATTACACTTTTTCCAAGAAATCGAACAACTCACCGAAGTGTCAACAAAGCTCAACGATATCAAGGGTCCAAAAGTACGAATTTGGGTATACAATCCCATGATGAAAACGGGACATCATCAAGAACAACCTCAAGTCACAAGACACAAGTTTATAGGTGTTTATATACACGAAATGCATAATCATCATAAGAATCCACACATCATTATAACCAAGCAAGATAACTTGCCTCAATTCCGTAGACGAATAATCCTTCCTCGAATGGTCAAACGAACGGTATCCTCGTCTAACAATACTCACGTGAACAAGCAACCTTGAATGAAATATAATTCATTCAACAACACATTCGTACGATAATGGTATTATCGCATAAACAATATTCACAAATCGATTATCCTATCGATCATTTTGATGTTCTTATTACAAATCATCGTATGTTTATCATGATCATTACATATTCTAACCTTAATGTCAAATTCTTGATGTCTAGTTTATGCTTTATGCAATATCGTGAAAATATCTTTTTCAAATCATCGACACTTCCAATTACGATATAATTTGTGTTTAATTACATTCTTCATTATTTACCAACGATTTCATTCAAAACTTGATTACTATATGAAACATAAGTTTAAGTTTTAGTGAATTAAGAACATCATCTTAATTTACGCCTCTTGACATGCATGGATTAATGAAATGGAATTCGGCTATTCATCTACCGCATTTGTATCATCACAATTCTCTAAAGAACATTATCAACCTATCAATGTAGCGATTAACGCCCTTTAACGAAATCGATAGATTCGAACATATGAAGATTACAACTTCCTTCTATCAACATTCATTGTTTTATTTTGAAGAATTTATTAAAAGCCTAGTTATATCATTGAATACTTGAGATTTTTGAAGTAACTTCATTCATCTAACAAAGATCATCTACAAAGGATTAATATCATCTTTCCAACAATTTTATTACAAAGGTTTTAGAGGCCAAAAATCATGGTTTCATACTACCTTCAAGAATCAATAGAATGTTCAAGACCAATTTAACATTTCTTACTTTTAATCATTAAGGATATCATCCCTAATATGTTCCTAGTGTTGAGACTAAAATCAACTTCCGATTATCATGCTATACCTCAGGTTTTATGTATATCATTATCAACACAATCACATTATGAAGTTATTTACATCAAGAAGTAACACTAATACCTTCAAAGTTAATCTTCACTTGGTTTGAGTATGATTCAATTAACTTATCATGTTTACACTAGTTTAAACTAACATTATGTGAAGTATTTATCTACTAACATCATCATAAGCATGGAATTGATATGAGTTAAAGAAAGACCAACCTTAAAATGAAGAACAACACCAACACTCCAAGGAATACACTTCAATCTCTAGCTCTCCAAGTCACCAATCAAGTGTTGAAGCTCCAACACAAGTTAGGAAGGCTTAGAAATGAAGTTGGAAGGGAAAGGAATCGTTCCTAAGTTGGGAGATTGAAAGAGGTCGAGTAGGAAGTAAATGGCAAGTCATACATTTATAATCTGAACTTGACATTACGTACGTTAACGAACGTGGTTAACGTACGTTATAGCCTTTACGTACGTAATCTCATGATCATTACGTACGTAACCAATTTCATCAAACTCCCCGCCTAAAAACACGCAGATTCGTTACGCACGTAACCGTGCAAACTATTACGTACGTAATAGCCGTTGACTGGCTGTCGCGATCGACTCCGACCACCTACCCTTGCTCGACCCCACTCGCCAAAGGCGGATTCTTTGGAGGATCTTCCGCATTACGTGCGTTAACGCATCGATATTACGTACGTAAGGCGGCCTACATAGCGTACGTTAAGAATACATGTTAACGTACGTTAAGTACTATAACAATCATAAATGGAATTCTCGCAATATCACCCAACAACTAATATAGTATGAATGACCATGAATCCAATTTAACATAATTCGTCGGTACTTGCTACAACATCACAGATATGGTGCGAAAATACTTAACTTAAATCATGGAATACAATATTAAAGGCGAGGGTATTACATGAGGACGGCTATAAATAAGCATTGAAGGTCAGAAAAGAAAGGGGGGATCGAGAGGAGATCGATAGATAGAGCGAGGAACACAAGGAGGAGATTTGTGGGCGACGACAAGACCACGGATCCCTACAATTTTTCTTAATTTTTCCGCATCTGATTTTTTTAGATCTGTTCTAGTAGGATTGTGATTGTAGCCGATTACATGACGGTTTGATTTATTTATTTTTATTTCAATTTACTCGTTATTTGTATTGACTTGGATTCTTCTTACTGTTCTTAATGCTTTTTAATTATCTGGCCAACAGTTGAATTGTTTTGAATGTCTTTATGGATTCGGGAGATGAAATTTAGGCCTAGTTCTTGTGAGAATAATCATGATTTTCGTGAGATAGGGATAAACTCATGGGAATTGTGAAGCCTATTTATTGTGGGAATTCTTGAACTGTTTTAGCTATTAATTATCTAATTCGAATAGGGATATATCGAGTTAATAATTCGTAGTATTTTCTATCGACATTGGGAAAGGCTTTAGAATAATTTAGGAATTCCTGGCTTACAATCAATTGAATAAAAGTGAATTGGAATTAAATAAAAATCATTCCCGATTGTTTGAGGTGAAAATCATAATCCTACACCCTTATTATTATTACTATTATTATTTATTTTTCTGCAATTAGTTTAGATATAAATTCCATATAATTGTTCTTCAAATAAAATTGTGAGTTGACTATATTTTGGTACTTAGTGAAATCAATCCTCGAGGGAACGATATCTTACTTATCACTTTATTACTTGTTGACACCGTGCACTTGCGGCATAGTGTGAGGAATTTCCTCACAACAAGTTTTTGGCGCCGTTGCCGGGGACTGATTTTTTCGCTAATATCAATACCAAGCGACTCTAATTTTAATTTGAAGTTTTTTTTGTCTCTTTATTTTTATTTTTTTAATTATGTTTTCCTTTGATTATCGTGACCCTTGGCATTTCATAAAATTCGATGATATTAATAATTTGCCTAATAGGGTCAGTGAGTCCCCTCCCCCAAAGCAAAAGACCATGCTTGAACAATGTGTAGACGCTCTCGAAAATCCAGATAGTACCCCTCTTGAGCGAGAATGTGCACGTCGTGGTCTTGAGATTCACTATGGTTATTTTCCAGCACATATATTTAGTAGTGAAGTTGAGGGGGAGGTTGAAAGGAAAAACATGTTGAGTTTTAGGGTCGATCCCCCAGCACCTGATAATTACATAAAGTGTGATGAGCTTGTAGAAAAAGTTACTATTGATGATGTTTCCAAAGAAATTTCATTAAATTATCATCAAACTTCGACTAATAAGGTGAACACTTATGTGCCTTAAATTCTATTAACGGTGCCACGCATAATTTTTCCTAAATCCATAATGGGAGAGATTGACCCCATTACTTGTGATTTTGTTGAGGCTGATTCTTTGAGTTCTATTGAGGTTGTTCATGATATGTCTTTATTATTTACCCATTCGAACTCTGCTTATTTTTTCGTGCCTTACAATTATTATATTCTTTCATTATTTTTTAGTTGTCCGCATAATTATTCTTACTCATTATTTTTGGCAACCGGGCATGAACCAAAGCCTCCCTTGTGGAATAAGAGGCTTATAGATTGCAAGAAGGGGGGTATTTGGCAATCTCCCTAGAAAGAAGCCACGTTAAATTTTTTTGCCACGTCATGCTCAAGACGTAAAATAGAGCGCTTGATGGGAGGCAACCCATCATTTTTACTTGCTTTCTAGTTAGTTGTTTTTATTTGATTTTTAGTTAATAATTTTTTCCTTTGTTTTGTTATTTCGTTTGGATTCATGTATTCTTGTGGCCCTGATTTCTCTAATATTTTTATTTCTAACCCCAATGATTTATTATCCTTCATATTCTAGTCTTTCTTGACTTAATGTCTACAATTATTTCATGACTAGAGACTAAGTTTGGGGGTTCTTGGTGATGTTGAGCATTATTTGAAGTAGGATTGATAGACGATTCCACTCAGACATGTGCTGGCGTTCAAGAAGACATTTGTAATAAGTTTCACTTTTCCTTATCTCTTTTATTTTCACATGAGTTTTATTGTTGATGATGTTATGTGTAGTGGAATAAATTGAAGCATGCGATTTTTTTCTTCTTAATTTTTCTTGGTTATAAATTGCGATTTCATCATTGCTTTATTTTTCTTACATGCTATTGATGGTTTTTGCAAACATGAATTTTTCGTGAATTTTTCGTGCTTCTTTTTGTGTAAAACTGATGTTACGATACTAATTTCTCTTGGAAGAAACGTTTGAGTTTTAGTTGAGTTGTAGTCAGCGATATCTGTTTCTGTTGAGTATTCATTTAGGTCCGAATTTTTTTTCGTTTTTGTAGAAATCTTAGCAGATAAGAAAGGAGACATACGTGTTTTCAAATCACCGCCTATATGTTTGGTTATACTTTTCGTGTAGCTAGTTATCCAGTCACATGAGTCGTGTTGGCACTTAAATTGAGTTTAGAGTCGGACAGTTTTTCCCAAGAAAAAGTCAAGATATTATTTGTTCTATGATGGGAAGCCTAGTAACCGGGGGTATTCACGTGACCCGTTGTTTACTCTCGCGTAAAATGACGACCCTGAATAGATTAATAATTTAGAAATATCTCATTACCGATGATGGGAAGCCTAGTAACTGGGGGTATTCACGTGACCCGTTGTTTACTCTCGCGTAAAACAGCAACCTTGACATGCGGGAATTGCTATTTGAGTTTTTTTCCGCTGTAGAGGGGGACTTAGTAACTAGAAGCATCCATGTGCCCCATGAGTGTCTTTTACGTCAAACGGTTCCCCGATTCATGAGAATGGAAATCCACCCTAGGATCATCCCGATGAAATATCCCGAGAGCCGAAACCTAGTGGTTAACTCGAATCATATTGTTGATCATACATAAGGGAATACTATCCGAGGATTAATTTTGACGACGAAACTCTTAAATTTTTGCCACTTGACCATGGGACTGGGCGAGTTGGCTTGTTTATTTCTAACCCTTCATATTGACGGTCGGTTAAATTCACGCTTGTTAATCTTTGAGCTTGATTTTCTTCATGAACGATTGATTAGGACTGAAATTGGTTACTTTGTGGAATCAGTGTCCTGGATGTGACTCACTATTACGATACTTGTACTATTATTTGAGATTTTCAGGGTAATATTGATTAAGTTGAGCACTACGGACTTGCACGAGTATTCACGATACATTTTGTTTAAAAAAAATTGATTTTTGCTTGAGGACAAGCAAAGGCTCAAGTTTGGGGGTATTTGTTAGGCGTATTTTTATGCGTTTATTTATCATTAGTTTGTATCCATTTTGAGCCTAAAAATGCATAAATGAGCTTTTAATGCACTATTCTTATATGTTTTGCAGGAAATTGGAGTCCGGAAGCTCGAACGATGAAAAACGGGCGAAAACAGCAATTTTTGGTCATGAGCCGCGGCACAAGGAGACTGAGCCGCGGCACACGAAGGTGGCTAAACAAGTGCCGAGCGAACTGTACCCTGAGCCGCAGCACAAGGATGCTGAGCCGCGGCCCAGGAAGGAAAAAAGACGCCCAGGCATCTGCGCTGAACAGCGTGAGCCGCGGCACAGATTAAGTGAGCCGCGGCCCACGAGGCGGTTTTGATAGAAATTGCCGCGTTTCTGGGCCGTTTTGGAGCCTGTTCTCGACCTAATCACACGGACGCGTTTTGGAGGCTGATAATGAGTATAAATAAGGGTTTAAGGGCTGAAGACAGGATTATCAAGGAATCATCAAATCGGAGGAAGGCATCGCGAGATCGAAGAACACAAGGAGGAGATTTGTGGGCGACGACAAGACCACGGATCCCTACGGTTTTTCTTAATTTTTCCATATCTTAGTTTCTAGATCTATTCGAGTAGGATTGTGATTGTAACCAATTACATGACGGTTTGATTTATTTATTATTATTTCAATTCATTCGTTATTCTATTGAATTAGATTCTTCTTACTGTTTTCAATGCTTTTAATTGTCTGGCCAATAGTTGAATTGATTTGAATGTCTTTATGGATTCGGGAGATGAAATTTAGGCATAGTTCTTGTGAGAATAATCATGATTTTCGTGAGATAGGAATATACTCACGGGAATTGTGAAGCCTATTTATTGTGGGAATTCTTGAACTGTTTTAGCTATTAATTATCTAATTCGAATAGGGATATATCGAGTTAATAATTCGTAGTATTTTCTATCGACCTTGGGAAAGGCTTTAGAATAATTTAGGAATCCCTGGCTTACAATCAATTGAATAAAAATGAATTGG
Organism: Orobanche coerulescens; assembly: GCA_033398695.1. Classification (NCBI taxonomy): domain Eukaryota; kingdom Viridiplantae; phylum Streptophyta; class Magnoliopsida; order Lamiales; family Orobanchaceae; genus Orobanche; species Orobanche coerulescens. Next base: position 169,979,319 of record CM065805.1, read on the forward strand.
AATTAAATAAAAATCATTCCTGATTGTTTGAGGTGAAAATCATAATCCTACGCCCTTATTATTATTACTATTATTTTTATTATTTTCTATTTATTTTTCTGCAACTAGTTTAGATATAAATTCTTTATAATTGTTCTTCAAATAAAATTACGAGTTGACTATATTTTGGTACTTAGTGAAATCAGTCCTCGAGGGAACGATATCTTACTTATCACTTTGTTACTTGTTGACACCGTGCACTTGCGGCATAGTGTGAGGGATTTCCTTCGCAACAAGTTTTTTTTTTTCGTTTGGATTCGTGTATTCTTGTGGCCCTGATTTCTCTAATATTTTTATTTCTAACCCCAATGATTTATTATCCTTCATATTCTAGTCTTTCTTGACTTAATGTCTACTGTTATTTCATGACTAGAGACTAAGTTTGGGGGTTCTTGGTGATGTTGAGCATTATTTGAAGTAGGATTGACAGACGATTCCACTCAGACATGTGCTGGCGTTCAAGAAGACATTTGGAATAAGTTTCACTTTTCCTTATCTCTTTTATTTTCACATGAGTTTTATTGTTGATGATGTTATGTGTAGTGGAATAAATTGAAGCATGCGATTTTTTTTAATCGGCTTCCGGACTCCGATTTCGGCTTCCGAACTCCGATTTCCTGCAAAACATATAAGAATAGTGCATTAAAAGCTCATTTATGCTGATTTAGGCTCAAAATGGATATAAACTAATGATAAATAAGCGCATAAAAATACGCCTAACAATATATCTCCGTATCTAGATCCCCATCCATTTAGCTGCATTTCCAGTCCCTCGGAAATTACTACACCAATTAAATAACGGAACATATACGTGGGAGTACATTTCCTCATAATAAATTCCAGGGCATTGTGAGAATCATTACTTCGTGAACCTTGTACATTAGGACTCTACTATTCTCACTATGATTTACGACAAAGGTTCGGTATGTCCTTCAGGCTTTATACTTGGTTAGGTTAACACTACCTACACTAAATACCTGTCTCTTTGTCAGAGAATCTAGTTCTACCTGGAATATTTCTCTTATAAGCCAATCGGTTCTATGTTGATTTCATCCAACTGAGCAAGGTTCGACATCATCGTACTTTATGATTCATGACATGTCATCAAAGTGGGTGGTTGATCAGGCCACACCCTCATAATTTCATCGAGATTCTTGATTTTATGAATCATATCTTCGGGGTGTCCCCCTCGTCATGATTCATGGGCATAATATAATCAAGCATGATCTCATGAAACGAGTTAATTTATGGTTAACATGTGAATTTATGCCATACTCTACCTCTTTCTTGGTGAGTATTTAGTCGAACCATGTGGCTTCCATCCCTTCCTTCGCAGGGAGCCACAGCCTCAACCACACCTCCACCAAGTGCGGTTGCATCACCCGATTCATTGGTGATGTGCCCCTTGGAGGGGACTTCTAACCTTACATACATATTTGTAGCTGTAATATGAGATCTTGTCACTTGAACGATATCAGTAAATTCACCAGGCATCAAATCTGCTACATCCTAAAGATCGAGTATTCTTTGTGCTTCACGGTAACATTGTGAAGTTCGGGGATCATAATGAGACAAAGTGGGGACACACCACGACAATTCCTATCATTCCCCGAGAAATTACATTTTCTCTCCTCCCCCTAACAACGGGAAGGTTGTCTCATTAACGTGACAATCCGCAAATCGTGCGGTAAAGAGATCACTGTGAAGGTTCCAAATAGCGGATAAACGTCTGGAGATTCTTATCCAACGTGAATACTTAATCATTTTTAAAGACCAATGCGTTGTGGGTCGCAGAAGGCACATATAATGCATAACCAAATATGCACAATTGGCACTCAAGTCCGTCTGAGTCCAAAATACAAAAATCAGGCTATCTAGTTACCAACTGGTACGTATATACTAATTGGTTAGCAAAAGGTATAAGAATGAACGATTTAAGTAAAGTTGCGTGCAATATTGCATAATTCCAGGCAAAATATGCAAATTGGTGTGCATAACCAATGACATAATCACCATACATATTCTTTAGAAGGTGGTTCATGTGAGACCGTTTGCATATGCACATGGGACGAGATGATATTCATTGATCTCTATCATGCAATAAACATCAAATACTTTTTGATGTGAACTCTCTAACATCATCAAGTCCTTTAGATGTGATAAAGAAGGTGAGCCCTTATAAGTTATCTTGGGAGTTCTGCAGCAGTTTGAGTGGATAGGAGAGCGACATGTGACCAACATGTCGGAGAATCCATCAAAACCATAAATACATAAATGGTCCGCATATCAGGTGGATGGATCCTCAAATATCTCCTTATATTCAGCGTAAGAATGGAATGCTTGCTTTTGTTTCATTAGCATAGAAAGGTCTCGCTCCCACATTGATTAAAGAGTAGGCTTTGCAAAATTGATTGTGGGCATCTGATATGCATCCGGTTCTTTGGATAACATAACATGATTAACATCAACAGAGTTCTTTATGTCTAGTTGTTGCCACCTTTTTGCTCGAAAAAAAATGATGTTCGTACAGGTTCTTTAGTATACATATCATCATACTTCGACCAGGATGACCTAGTCTATCGTGCCAAAGCCTATATGAGTCTATGTCCTAAAGTACATTGTTGGTGACAACATAGGATTTTGAAAACCTAATAATAGTGAGATACATCCACTAGATCGACTCATCAGTTATTCTAAAATGCGTTTACATCCACATTCATTAAAATTAATAAAAGAAACTCTATTCCATTCTCACAGTGGGTTTCAATCTGGAAATCATTGCTACGTATATTATTGAAGCTAAGTAAGGTTCAAAGGGCTATAGGTGCATACAGAGTATTGGTAACCTAGAAGATTTCCGTTTAGGCATCAAGAATTGGGCATTACCTTGCCCTTTGATGAGTTGGTAGGACCCAATCATCGTAGTTGCCGAGGTTTGGCAGGCGACTTATTCGATGAATAGAAGCCTTATTCTAAGAACATTCAAGTTCTACTCGATTCATTCCTTAGAATAGTGAAATTTCGAACCATAAGCATTCAAGCAATATTCAGTACTTCTAAATAAAGCTAATAATCCAACATAAGCAATATTAATATCTTGTTCGTGAAATAACGTTGCATTACGCCATTATTGAAAAGAAAACACCGATACAATCGTCTTGAGGCAACTCTACCAAATGTAAACGAGAAAGTAAACATAATACTAAGATTCAATCTATAGACTGTGGCTCGTATGACTCAATTCGACGATTGGTGATTGCGAAATTGACATAGGGGGGCTTGTCTAGATCATGTTCCTACATATAGTGAGTTTCCCTTTCTTTGAACTCTCTATGTTTCTTGTAGTGAGATGCGACTTGCTTGCTCGCATGGTAGTTTTTATACCATGCCCAGCATCTCCACAATGATAGCACAGTTCATTGCCAACTCGAGCCTTAGAGGCAATAGGATGGGTAGGTTTTTTTTTTGGTTCCCTTGGCTAGCAGATCCGGAAGCACCAAGTCCTCGCAATACATTGGAAAGACCCCCATGTCCTTGACTACGATGCCTGTCATATCCAGTCCCTGTTCATTCGAGTAGTTTCCATCACTCACTTTGCCATAATTGGCCTTTCTTTGTCCCAACCGGCCTGACATTACTGCTCACTAACACTTCGTTATGCCTCTCAGCCACTTGCAGTAGGTTGATTAGCTTACTGAAGGTAGTGATGCTTTTATTATCATATTCCAGCCTATACAGGTTCGCTAGTATAAGAGCGAAAGTAGGGAAGGTGGAAAGGGTTTTCTGGATCATGTCATCTTTTATGATGTCCTTCCCACAGAAATTTAGGCATGCCTTTAGAGAGGACATATATTTGTTGAAATTGTTGATCCGTTTATAGTCAAGCAAGCGGATTTCATTCCACTGTACGGTCAACTTTGGGAGCAAAATATTGTGAATGTTCCCAAATTAGCCCTTACGGGCATCCCACAGTTCTCTGGGGGATTTTCAACTGTAGATATTTCCATCTCAAGCTGGGTTCGATGTATCACCTAAGAAACATTAATGCACTAACTTTGATTTTGTCAGACGGTGCATCGCCTGCGGTATCAAAGGTTGTGGCACTATAGTCCTTAGCAACAAATGTGGCCTCGATGTAGGAGAACCATCTATGGTACTCAAGCTGTTTTGAGTCCAAGATATCAAATTTGAGGCGAGTTGGATAAGATATCTTAATACAAGAAAAAGGAAAATAATTTTTCACGGTTTATCATGAGTACTTTCCATGATAAAATTTTCAATAATGGGAGCGTTATTATTTTCCAGAACTAAGATATAGTCAAAATTACTTTCGATGCTGTTTGAGAATTACCAATGATATTACTTCATCATGGTTCTATTTGATATGTAGTAGAAAATATATTATTAAAGTCTACTACTCATGAAGCCTAATTACATGCGATATCTATATATACATGCAAATATATGTATATTATAGATATAGACATGTAATCATAAGAATATATCTATAAACATATTATGCAGTCAAGTAGGTTTCTTATGCCGCAATATATATTAATTCAACGTGAATTTACTTTAATTCAAGTTGCTTTAAGAAATTCGCTTTAATTTAATTAAAGTTATTAATGTATCATGCTTTAATTGGTTTAATTAAGCATAAATAAATTTATAATATATAAATATGCAATTAAAGTAACTAAAACATGTACAATTGCACGTTGTAAATAGTAGGGTTATTCGGATTGCGTACCTTACAAGAAAGACACGATTCTTTCCTAGGACATACCATAAATTTTTATTTGATGAAACCGTGTTCCCCATTCCATTAAATTTTGGATCGTCTTGATTCCTCTCCAATGAAGGTAAACGGATTCTCTTTCAAGACATAAAAAAACCCAAAATAAACAATGAGTTAGATTGGTATTTTATTAACAAAAATACCATAATTAAATTTAATTGCATATTATAAGTGTTGGAATATAAAACGCAGCGAAAGCGAGTTTGTGATGGTAATTTAATAAAAAGTTTTATAAACTAACCAACATAAAAACCGGATCTATTTAGGCTTGTCAACTAATTAACTAAACAGATTAATAAACAATTAAATAAACATATTTACGCATGGGAGTCGGTAATTTTTACCTTTGACGCGAAGTGGTAGAAAATCCCATCTTGATCGATTTTTGTCCTCTTCGTGTTCCTCTCCGATCTTATTGTATTTCTACCTCAAGATCTTCTAGAGTATATCCCGCCTACGTCCGGATGTCGTGTGGGCAACCATCTACCGGATGAATCTTGGACTGCAATAGATCGGCCGAAGCACTTTTCTTCCAAAACTTTCCTTAGAAATCTTCTCTCTATTTTTCTTGAATATTTGTGGTATTTTAGAAAAATATTGTGTTAACTAAATTGTGGAATCCAAGACACAAGTCAAGATCCACAATTAAACACAAGTAGAGAAAACCGAAAATTTTGAGCCAAAAATTAGTGTAAAATCGGCCACCACTGAAGTCCTATTTATAGGTGTTTTGGGCTACTCTAGGGACCTTAAAGAGGATATGGTAAGGACTCTTAATAGATATCTTCTTCCCATATTAGGACTCTTCCTAATATTAAGACTCTATTAATATCAACTTAGTCCACTAATAAGTTAATATTGCACTTCCTACCAAAATCCCAAATTACGAAATTGGGCTCCTTTTTGAATTAATTATTTCCCGTGTTTAAGATATTCCATGTCCATTAATTAATTTAAGCTACTGACAGCTTTTAATTAATTAATGTATTATACATGAGTATACCACTCGACCTTTATTATTATATCGGAAAATTAATTCTACCTGCAGGGTTTAATATAATAATCCTTTCGAGTGCCTCAAGGGACATGATCAACCCGACTGGTCGGGACACGATTTCTAGCTATAATATTAATTATCATATAAATAATAATATTGCCCGAAATATCGAGCATATTGAGTCAATCATTGTGGCTCTCACCCATGATAAATCAAAGCAATAAGTATTAAATATATATAATTAAATATTAATCACTAGAATTAAGAAATAATAATTGTCCGAGATGTACGTTCTTCTTATAGTCAGTACAGAAGAATCTATCTCACCTCGATCCAGTTCAACGTATAACGAATACGCTAATATATGCCAATGGTCAAGACCAACCAATCTCAAGCATATACTACAACCTCTCACATAACGGTCTAATGTTATATAGGTTGTGAACTAAATATTACTATATAAGGAACCAATAATGTGATCTTCTGTGTGACACTACACACCACATTATCTACAATATAAAGTAATTTAGACTGCATTTGCATAATCATAGCGTGAATAAATATGCAAAACATGTGATAAATGAATTAAATATTCTCATAGATAAAGACCGGGAAATTAGGTAATACAAGCATAAAGTATGCTTTGACGTATACAATCCTAACAATCTCCCACTTATACTCAAAGCATGCTTTTGAAGTATACTATCTAGACTATGTCTATCTATCTCCCACTTATACTCAAAGCAATGCTGCCATACATCTCAACCCCATTCCTTCCACATGCCCTTCAAATGATTTTGAGGGCAACCTTTTCGTGAAAGGATCAGCTAGGTTGTCTTCAGATGCTATCTTGGATACAATGATCTTCCTTCTCTTCACAAAATATCGAATGATATGATATTTGCGCTTGATATGTTTGCTTGCTTTGTGGGCTCGTGGTTCCTTCGAATTTGCAACAGCACCGGTATTATCACAATACAGTGTAATACTCCTGGGCAAATTAGGAATCACACCCAAATCCTTTAGGAAGTACTTGAGCCATACCGCCTCTTTAGCTGCCTCTGAGGCTGCTACATATTTGGCTTCCATGGTAGAGTCCGCTATGCATTTCTGCTTCACACTCCTCCAACTGATGGCTCCACCTCCCAAAGTGAAAACATATCCGGAAGTTGATTTCGACTTTTCTTTGTCCGCACTGAAATCTGAGTCAGTGTAACCCAAAGGACAAAGCGTATCTGATTGATATACAAGCATATGCTCCCTAGTCCTTCTCAGGTACTTGAGTATATGCTTGACAGCAATCCAATGTCTCGATCCTGGGTTCTACTGATATCTCGCCACCATGCCTACAGCTTGACAGATATCAGGCCTAGTGCAAAACATAGCATACATGAGGTTTCCCACTGCCGAAGCATAAGGGACCAGCTTCATGTCATCTATCTCCTTCTGTGTCTTAGGACACATAACCTTAGATAGTTGAATTCCATGTCTGTAAGGTAAGAAACCTTTCTTGGAATTCTCCATGCTAAACCGCTTTAGCACCGTATCGATATAGGATGCCTGAGATAAGCACAACATCCTTTTCTTGCGATCTCGAAAGATCTTAATACCAAGGATGTGTCCAGCTTCTCCCAAATCATTCATATCGAACTGCTCAGATAGCCATACTCTTACGTCTGATAATACCTTCACATTGTTTCCAATTAGAAGTATATCATCTACGTATAGTACAAGAAACACCAGCACGTTTTCATCACACTTTTTGTATACACAAACCTCACTGGGACACTGTTCAAAACCATACGATTGAATGACCTCATCAAAATGCATGTTCCAAGACCTTGATGCTTGCTTAAGACCATAAATGTCTCTCTTAAGCTTGCACACTAAGTGCTCCTCTCCTTCAGCAATGAATCCTTCAGGTTGGCGCATATAGATTTCCTTATCAAGACTCCCGTTCAAGAACGCAGTCTTGACATCCATCTGCCAAATATCCATATCCAAATGCGCAGCTACAGCTAAGAGAATCTGGATCGATTTAAGCATGGCTACTAGAGAAAAGGTTTCATCGTAGTCGATGCCCTCTTTCTGAGTGTAACCTTTCGCAACAAGCCTTGCTTTGTAGGTTTCAACCTTCCCCTTCGATCCTCTCTTACGCTTGTAGACCCACTTACTTCCAATGGGTTTTACCCCATTGGGTAGTTCTACTAGCTCCCACACATGATTAGAATCCATAGATCCCATTTCGGATTCCATTGCTGTTTTCCAGGATTCAGCATCCTTGTCTTGAACTGCCTGTTTGTACGTACATGGATCCATTTCATCCTGGTCCGGGGAGTGGTCCAAAGATGCTCCCACGCCGATGAAACGTTCGGGTTGACGAACAACCCTCCCACTATGACGAGGCGTGTCCTTAGTTTGCGTATCCACAATAGTGTCGATATGTGGTACACTAGGTGTTTGCACAATTAGTATTGTCGAAATCTCGCCCCTAAGTTCTTCTAGAATGACTTCACTCCTAGGATTTTGGCTTATCACATAGTCCTACTCTAAGAACTGGGCATTGGTGCTAATAATGACCTTCTGGTCTTTAGGACTGTAGAATAAGCCACCCTTCGTTCCCTTAGGATATCCTACAAACACTCGTACTTCTGTACGAGATGCCAACTTATCAGCTTCCTTATTCAGCACGTGTGCTGGAGAACCCCAAATCCGAACATGTCCTAGACTGGGCTTGCGCCCATTCCACAGTTCTGTGGGTGTTTTTGGAACTGATTTCGAAGGCACCAAGTTTAGAATGTACGCCGCTGTTTCCAAGGCGTATCCCCAAAATGAAATAGGCAAATCAGAATAACTCATCATTGACCTAACCATCTCTAATACAGTACGATTCCTTCGTTCAGCAACACCATTTTATTGTGGTGTACCAGGCGTTGTGAGCTGGGAAGTAATCCCATCATGTGCCAAGAAATCCAAAAACTCTCCACTAAGGTATTCGCCACCACGATCAGATCGTAGTGACTTGATACTCTGCCCATGACGCTTCTCCGTTTCAGCCTTGAATTCTTTGAACTTATCAAAAGATTCAGACTTACGTCGCATCAAATAGATGTATCCATATCTCGAATAATCATCTATAAACGTGATGAAGTATTCAAAACCACCCTTAGCCTGGATGTTCATTGGACCACATACATCGGTATGAACCAATTCCAACACCTTTTGTGCACGATTTCCTTTACTTTGAAAAGCCCTTTTAGTCATTTTACCTTCCAGGCAGGATTCACAGGTTGGAAATGACTCAACTTGGAGCGAATCCAATGGGCCATCGCTCACCAATCTTTGAATCCTTCTAAGGTTAATGTGACCCAATCGTAAATGCCACAAATATGTTGGATTTATGCTCGAAAGTTCCTTTCTTTTATTAGGATTAGTCAAAGAATTAAACGATTTATAATTATGCAAGGGAGCTGGTGCAACATTGATGATATAAAGTTCTTCATTATAAGTACTCCTGCAAATATATTCACCATTTCTTTTAATAATTGCATTATCTTCAAAAGAAACTGAATATCCATCACGACGCAATTTAGAAACTGAAATCAAATTCATTCTAAAATCGGGTACTAATAATACATTATTAAGAACTAAAATCCTATCATCAACTTTTAGCTGCACGACTCCCCTTTAAACCTTCACTGAATAGTCACCCCAGCTTATTGTAATCTCATCCGCACTAAGTACCTTGGTTACTTGGAACCCCTGCGAGTCATAACAAACATGATCAGTGGAGCCCGAATCCACTATCCACGAAGTGATGGAACAGGCAGCTAAACATGTTTTGACTACTAGTGCATGAGACGTACCTTTCTTAGGGCAGTCACTCTTGAAATGTCCTTTCAGACCGCAGTTGAAGCACTTGCCCTTCGGCTTTTTGTTCGCTTCCGGCTGAGGAGCCTTTGACTGAGGAGCCTTGCCCTTAGATTTTAAGGTCGCCACTTGCTTTTGGCCAACCTGCTTTTTCTTCTTTCCCCATTTGGGTTTTGAAGAAGCAGCACCGGTTGCCGCAAGAATTTGATGATAACCTTGTTTGAAGAGACCTTTGGCAGATTGAAGCTCTATTAGAAGTTCCGCCAATGTGTAAGTCCTACGATTCATATTGTAGTTGAGGCGGAACTGCTCAAAGCTTCTTGGTAAACTGCCTAAGATAATATCGACCTGCGACTCCGCATCGATAGTGGCCCCCAGTATGCTCAGTTCGTTCAAATGAGACATCATTTTAAGAACGTGATCCCTTACTGGGGTCCCTTCAGACATTTGAGTTGTCATCAAAACCCTCATCGCATTTTGCCTAGCCGCCCGGTTCTGATGACCAAACATCTCAGTGAGATTTTTCATCATTTCCGCGGCCGAGCCCATCGTCTGATGCTGATGCTGCAAAACATTTGTCAATGAAGCCAAAATGTAACAGCGAGCCATCTCATCAGACTTTTTTCATTTCCGGAATTCAGCCAACTCTTCAGGAGTGGCATCCGGTTCTGGTTCCAAAGGACTCTCCTCGGTTAAAACAAACTTATGCCCCTCGGCAGTCAAGACAATATCAAGATTTCTTTTCCAGTCGGCAAAGTTAGTGTCATCAAGTTTGTTTTCTTTGAGAATAACAGCTAGTGGATTGAAAGACATCTGAGAATAAAATTAAAACACCATTCATCACATAATTCGACGCAAAATATATTGAAAAAACCTTAAAACAATATATATGCAATCAACCAACACCTTGACAAAACCGCACATGCAAGCCACGATAGTGTGGACGTTTACATATACTTTTTCAAGTAGATTTTAACGTCTTTAATTTTACTATCTAGCCAAGACACATTTTGACAAGTAAAATTAATAGTTGGTTCCTCTTGGCCATGTATTTAATTAACATAAACTCCGATGGGGAGCTTATTAATTAATACACCTAAGTGAACACCATAATTTAACAAACCTTAGAATATTATTTAATGATAATAGTCCTACAGATGGAGAGGTCCTATCATAAAAAATAATATTCACCTTTTTGTTATCAAATTTGAAGTTTAAAACCAGTGAGCCAATAATTTAGCACATCCGATGTGGAGGAAGACTCTAATGTCAACGCGCATGCTAATTATTTCACAATTTAAACCAATTATGGAGGCCAATTTGATTTTGAAAAATCAATTTTAAAATCACTTAGTTATTTTGCAAAAATAAGGTTTTTAATTTTCTCGTCCTAACATGCAAGGAAACATATCACGCATACATCTATACATGCCATACATCAAAACAATAAAAACCAACAAATATTAAAATTGGACAATTATATCCAATTATCATGGCTTTTTATTCCTCGTTTTGAATAACGAGAAAATCTTCGGCTCGTTTGCTCCCACTGCTTCAAGCATCTCGCGGAAAAACGAATTGAACGACCGAACGGACGACTTGACTGCTGCCGTCGCCCACGCCATTTGCCCGCCCGACATTCGGTGGCGAGTCACGGCGAGCTGCTTCTTGGTGGCCGAGTCCCGATCGGCATGCTGCCGGTCTCGGTCGGTTCGTCTGATCGGGACTCCTCTTCGCGATGGACTTCTTTTTCTTTCGTACTTTGAGTGTTCCAACTCGATTACAATTTTATTCAAAATAAATTACATCGAATTTACATCAAATTACAAGAAAAATAAATCCTATTCTACCCGTGGATTTTCTCACGGGAAAAACTTATACATGCCACAAAACGGGCAAATTACCAAAACGCGTAAATAAATAAAAACATCACATAGCCATGATAATTGGATCATATTTTCCTGCAAGACAAATTCTAGCAAAATATTCCAAAAAATCATACTATACGAATATTTAATTGCTAGTATATTAATAACCAAATTAATTAAATTGAACAGAACCTAAAGACCGTTTCTAATACCAATTGTTGGAATATAAAACGCAGCGGAAGCGAGTTTGTGATGGTAATTTAATCAAAGGTTTTATAAACTAACTAACGTAAAAACCGGATCTATTTAGGCTTGTCAACTAATTAACTAAACAGATTAATAAACAATTAAATAAATATATTTACGCATGGGAGTCGGTAATTTTTACCTTTGACGCGAAGTGGTAGAAAATCCCTTCTTGATCGATTTATGTCCTCTTCGTGTTCCTCTCCGATCTTCTTGTATTTCTACTTCAAGATCTTCTAGAGTATATCCCGCCTACGTCCGGATGTCGTGTGAGCAACAATCTACCGGATGAATCTTGGACTGCAATAGATCGGCCGAAGCACTTTTCTTCCAAAACTTTCCTTACAAATCTTCTCTCTATTTTTCTTGGATATTTGTGGTATTTTAGAAAAATATTGTGTTAACTAAATTGTGGAATCCAAGACACAAGTCAAGATCTACAATTAAACACAAGTAGAGAAAACCGAAAATTTTGAGCCAAAAATTAGTGTAAAATCGGCCACCATTGAAGTCCTATTTATAGGTGTTTTGGGCTACTCTAGGGACCTTAAGGAGGATATGGTAAGGACTCTTAATAGATATCTTCATCCCATATTAGGACTCTTCCTAATATTAAGACTCTATTAATATCAACTTAGTCCACTAATAAGTTAATATTGCACTTCCTACCAAAATTCCAAATTACGAAATTGGGCTCCTTTTTGAATTAATTATTTCCCGTGTTTAAGATATTCCATGTCCATTAATTAATTTAAGCTACTGACAGCTTTTAATTAATTAATGTATTATACATGAGTATACCACTCGACCTTTATTATTATATCGGAAAATTAATTCTACCTGCAGGGTTTAATATAATAATCCTTTCGAGTGCCTCAAGGGACATGATCAATCCGACTGGTCGGGACACGATTTCTAGCTATAATATTAATTATCATATAAATAATAATATTGCCCAAAATATCGAGCATATTGAGTCAATCATTATGGCTCTCACCCATGATAAATCAAAGCAATAAATATTAAATATATATAATTAAATATTAATCACTAGAATTAAGAAATAATAATTGTCCGAGATGTACGTTCTTCTTATAGTCAAGATGTAAGAATCTATCTCACCTTGATCCAGTTCAACGTATAACGAATACGCTAATATATGCCAATGGTCAAGACCAACCAATCTCAAGCATATACTACAACCTCTCACATAACGATCTAATGTTATATAGGTTGTGAACTAAATATTACTATATAAGGAACCAATAATGTGATCTTCTGTGTGACACTACACACCACATTATCTACAATATAAAGTAATTTAGACTGCATTTGCATAATCATAGCGTGAATAAATATGCAAAACATGTGATAAATGAATTAAATATTCTCATAGATAAAGACCGGGAAATTAGGTAATACAAGAATAAAGTATGCTTTGACGTATACAACCCTAACAATAAGAAGGAAAGAAAAAGTCGTCCGTCATTAGCATGATTTAGATGTCCTGCTTTTTCTTCTTGAGTGTTTGTTGGGGACGTGGTTTGATTTCATGATTCTGTTCGTCAACCTTTTCAATGAGGCCCATCAATTTTTTATTTGGGTTCAATTTTCTTTGCTTCTGACAAAGCTTCGAGCCATCTCTCTTTGTGGAGGAGACAGGCGGGCGACAAGCAAGCCGGAGACGAGTCGCGGCGGGTCGGGATGACTGAATTCGGAGCAGGATACGGAGGGAGGTTGCGAATCTGGCGCGGTGGTTCGTGGATCTGGGCGAGGTTTGTAAATCGGACAGCTGCTGGCTATGACCGCGAGTTTGCTGCAATGGGGAGGGAGATCCGATCTGGTGCAGAGTCGGGATTGAGGGTTGCAGCTTTGGTGCAAGGGGGCGCCACGGTGGCAGACGGGTAGGGTTTTCAGTCGGAGAAAGTGACACGCGGCGATCGGGGCAGAATATGACCGACGGCTAGGTTTCTGCAGAAATTCGATTTTTCTTTCATTTTTATTCTTGTTTAGGGGTTTTCAGAATAATCGGGATGGGAGAGACTACGTGCTGATAATGCGTTGAAGGGAAAATAACTGAACAGAAAAGTAGGGCAAAAACTGTGTATTATTCCATTGATGACATCCCTTTAAATGGGAGAAATACATACAATCAGGTCTAATCCTACCCTAACTAGGAAAGCCCGTAAACTAACAGACTTAGGCACACATTGGGTATTATTACTTTAACATAGATTGAGTTGTATATGTTAATATAGGTCATGTATGATAATTATCCGATCTTTTGCTAACATAATTAAGTTTTACATGGTAATTATATGCATATATGGTGATATATTACTTAAAAAAAGATGTGTTCTTACCAAAGTTTTTGCATTATAAAGTGAAAGTAAAAAATATCATGTATAAATTTGAATCGTATCATAATTAGTTGTAATAATAATATATATGTTTCAGGAGAAAGTAGAAGACAGCAAATCAATTGTATTCATAACACTGAATAGAGGGGCCTTTATATAGGCATTACAATGAGAGTCCTTCCATACATAGGATTCCTAGATAAGATAAGACATCTAATAGGATCCTACTATCTCTAGAAGGGTCTAAAACCTTCCATCTTTGTATCCCCCTACAACCAGTATTAGGTAAGACACCAATAAGGGAAGGATATACCGGAACACTCCCCCTGTGTCGAGCACTAATACTATCATGGTGCATAAGATGTTGCCTCGGTAAAAAACCTTTCCAAGTCAAACAAAACCCCATGGGAAAAATAAAGACCTGGTAAGGAAAAAGAGCACAACGCACCAACTACAAATGTCAGAATCATGTGAAGTATACTCCCCCTGAGGTATAATGACAGCTCATCCCAACGAGCTATCATTAGTTGAGCTCGTATAATCGACACATGCCGATGCTTCTCACATGTTTCTCAAATGTAGGTTTTGGGAGAGACTTAGTGAACAAGTCTGCGATATTCTCATCGGAACTCACTTGTTTCACTTCGATATTCAACAATTTCTGCTGCTGCTGATTATAAAAGAACTTCGGCGTGATATGCTTGGTATTGTCACCCTTAATGAAACCTAATTTCATCTGCTCAATGCATGCCGCATTGTCCTCAAGGATGCAAGCAGGGATTGCTGTAGTGGGATCTAATCTACAAGTTCCTCGTATATGGTCTATGACTGACCGAAGCCAAATGCACTCCCTTACAGATTCGTGCAATGCAATTATCTCTGCATGGTTCGAGGAAGTATCAACCATGATCTTCTTGGTAGATCGCCAAGATATCGCCGTATTCCCAATGGTGAATACATAACCAGTTTGAGAACATCCTTTATGCGAGTCAGAGAGATAACCGGCATTAGCAAATCTAACTAACGTATTGTTAGGATTCTCTGCATAGGGGGTAAGTTTGCTCGCATTAGCACTTCTGGTAGTCAAGCTGCCATGCTTAGCTGCAATATCAGAGGAAGATCGATGGTCGATATGCATCGTCTTAACCTCAACAATTCCTTTCAGAATATCGCTCTCTTGCGTAGGGAAAGAACAATCCAAGATCACTGGAGCCTTTCAAGTATCGAAAGATATGTTTTACTCCATTCCAATGCCTTATCGTTGGAGCGGATATAAATATCGCTAACTGATTTACAGAGAATGCGATGTCTGGACGAGCACATTGATCCAGATACAACAATGCACTGATTGCACTAAGGTACGATGTTTATGCTCCAAGGATCTCTTAATCCTCCTCTTTAGGACAAAACGGATCCTTGTTCATTTCCAGACTTCGACCAACCATGGGGGTATCAAGAGGATGTGCCTTGTCCATACTGAATTGCCTGAGCATTTTCTGGACATAGGCAGATTGATAAATGAGTATACCATCATCTCGATGTTCTAGCTCTAAGCCCAAGCAGAATTGAGTCCTCCCCAGGTCTTTCATCTCGAATTCGTATTTAAGGTAGCGTGCCGTTTCATTGACCTCATCTATGGTACCGATAACATTCATGTCATCTACATAGATGGCTACAATCACAAATCCTGTATATGTTCTTTTCACAAAAATGCATGGGCAGATATCACTATTCTCATGTCCCTTTCCAACCAAGTATTCATGTAGGCGGTTGTACCACATCCTTCCGAATTGTTTCAACCATACAGTGAACGATGCAGTTTCACAACGTAAGCGCTCCGTGGTTTAGAGCTACTTGATTTGGGCTACGAAATCCCTTCGGGGACTTTCATATAAATATCCATATCTAGATCCCCATAAAGATACATTGTAACCACATCCATAAGCTGCATATTCAGTTTTTCGGACACTACCAAACTGACTAAGTAGTGGAAAGTGATGATGTCCATAACGGGAGAATATGTCTCCTCGTAGTCAATGCCAGGGCGCTGCGAGAAGACTTGGGCAACTAGTCTCACTTTGTAACGCATGACCTCATTCTTATCATTGCGTTTACGAATAAAGACCCACTTATGTCCAACTAGTTTAACGCCCACGGGTACTGGCTCGATACGCCCAAATACCTCACGTTTAGCCATTGAGTCTAGTTCAGCTTGCATTGCATCTTTCCATTTCGGCCAATCGACTTGTCGTTGACATTCAGCAACCGAGCGCAGCTCAGCATCATCGTCTTCAATAATTTCTTGAGCGACGGAGTAGGCAAAAGCATCATCGACTAGCGTGGACGACCTGTCCAATAGTACGTATTCACTCGTACGTTGCATCGAGATTTCTTTATTCTCTGCCATCGACAAAGTTTCCGATGCATCCATCGATTGTTCCATTGTTGATTCGAGGACATATCTATAGTCAGAGATAATCTCATGTGACAGAGTCATTGTGTCGATAATGAGAGGATTTTGTGCCTCCGTTCTTCTTCTCTTTCGAGGTTTGTTGTCCTTTCTACCCACTGGCCTCCCCCTCTTTCGAGCAGGGATAAGAGCAGCCGAAGCAGTCGTCCCACCACTAAGGTCGATGTCGGGGGCATCATTCCTTTGGGTGGATGAACCTTGCCCTATAACTGAGACTTCTAACCTTACATGAACATTCGCAGCGGGAATGGTAGATCTTGTCACTTTCGCAGTATCAGTAATGCTGTCGGGCATCGAATCCGCCACTTTCTGAAGACTGAGAATACGTTGCACTTCTAGATCGGATTGAGCCATGCGGGGATCTTGATGAGGTAAGGAGGGAGCACACCAGACAATTTCCTGGCATTCAACTGGAATCGTTCGATTCCTCTCTCCACCTAACGACGGGAAGTTTGTCTCATCAAAGTGACAGTATGCAAATCTTGCAGCAGTAAATAGATCTCCTGTCAGCGGTTCCAAATAGCGGATCATTTTAGGCGATTCATAGCCAACGTATATACCTAATCATCTTTGCGGACCCATTTTAGTACGATGTGGAGGCATAATTGGCACATAGACTGCACAACGAAAAATGCATAAGTGTGAAATATCAGGCTCATATCCAGTTACCAACTGGTACGCACTAAACAGTTGATTGGCAGTGGGTCGAAAGCAAATAAGTATAGCTGCATGCAAAATTGCATAACCCCGGGTAGAAATCGGCAAGTTGGTGCGCAATACCAATGCTCGGGCGATAAGCTGTAACCGCTTAATCACAGCAAGGCCATTCTGTAAATGTATATGGGGGACGGGATGTTCAACTTCAATCCCAACCGACATGCAATAGTCGTCAAATGATTTTGACGTAAACTCACCAGCGTTGTCCAATCTTAATGACGAGATTGGAAAGTCGGGATGGTTAGCCCGTAACTTGATGATTTGTGCTAGGAGTTTAGCAAATGCAGCATTTCTTGTGGATAGCAGAGCGACGTGTGACCATCGCGTCGATGCATCAACCAGAACTATAAAGTATCTGAATGGTCCGCACTCTGGTTGAATAGGTCCACAAATGTCCCCTTGAATTCTTTGTAAGAAGCGAATGTTTTGTGTTGAGTCTTTAGCAAAGGACGGAGAAGGTATCAACTTTGCTAGTGAAGAGGCTTTACAAAACGACTTATGGGCATTGGAAATTTCCACGGAAGCTTCGGGATTTATGAGAGATGCACTATCAACCTTATCAGGGCGTGAGATCTTTAATCCCGGTGATACGGTATCAGACTCACTCACATCAATGCCAATATCGAGTGGTGCTTCCAATCGTTTTCTGGACTTGAAAAATGGATGACCGTATGAGTTTTTCAAAATGCGAATCATCATGTCGCGTCCAGGGTGACCGAGTCGGTCATGCCATAGTTGGTATGCTTCGGAATCACAAAGTTCGTGACTCACAGCGTAGGATTCAATAACCTTTATTGTAGTCTGGTATAAACCACTACTTAGACTCATAAGTTTCTCGAGAACGCGGCGTCTTCCGCATTCTGCCAGAGTAACACACAAAAATTCTATCCCATTCTCACAGTCTGCATCAAGGTGATAACCGTTGGCACGGATGTCCCTAAAACTTAGCAAGGTTCGGTTTGCTCTTGGGGCATAGAGAGCATTTGGGATATTAATATGCGTGCCATTAGGTATCAAGAAATGAACAGGTCCCCTCCCTTGAATTACTTGGGAGGAACCAATCATTGTTGTCACTGAGGATATATATGGCACAATATTCTTAAATAATTGCCTATTCCGAAGAATAGTGTGGGTTGTTCCACTATCAGAAAGGCACTCAATTTCGCCACGAGACATCTACAATAAGACATGAAACTCGATTAGTCTTGTGATGAAAGACATAGCGAAAATTCATTAACTTCGAGTTTGGGGAAATTTGACCAAGTTGGTTAGGATCAAAGTTAGCACAATAGCTGAAAATAATTTCTGTATAGCTTGACCTTTATTCACTAAAACAGCAATAACTTCTTAGTTAAGAAGATTATGGACGAACGGTCAATTTTTCTGGAAACTAGACTTCCGTATCTTTCTGTCCATAGGTCGTGCACTTTCTGGATCATTAAACTCAGATCTCATTGCTCGTTTCAAGTTGCTATTTTGGTATTTCCCTATTGTTGAGTGATAGAGCAAGCTTGAAGCCTTTTTCAAAGGCATTATTGTTGATACAATACTATGGCAATATGTCCATATGAGCATTTAAACACTTCAAAATACATCGGGGTGTTCGATTTATATCTCGACTAATGATCCTTTCGGTAACTCCAACTTGGTAGACTTGCAGAGAAAGTAGGAATGTCGGTACAGCTAAGGCTGTTTAAAAACCATTGATTCCGTTTGAACTTTCAAAGCATAAACAAATATCAAGGAGGATACGCCTAGTCTTGATCAAAAGTTTTGATGAAATCCACCAATGTATCAAATTAACCAAGCAATTCTTTACTGAGCAATTGTTTTGTGATAAACCAAACATGCTTTTGAAGGGAAAAATAAAATTCGTTTTTGCACAATCACAGCAATTAAAAGAATTTTATTCATCATTGCCAACTCTATTACATTCATAGAAAATCACAAAGTAGTTCTCGAAAGAAAACTAGAAACAATACAAAACATAACCAAAGCGTAAAAACTAGTCAAACTACAATGATCTAGTTAAATTCAGCAACATCCAAATGTTGGTCTTTGTCCGCAATGGTGAGAGGAGGGATCTGAATATGGTTCACCCCCGTATTCTCATTACCTTCCTCCATGTAATTTGACTCTTGAGTCAAGTACTGTTTATAGTGCTTGTATTAAGCTTAGAGGTTCTTTGGCGCCTTGCAATTGCAGTAAGTATGCTTCTTTGAGCCGCAAGTATAGCAATTCCGGCCTTCCTTTGGAGTGGTTCCAATCCCGGCGGCAGGAGGCGGTCCACGTGGTTGGGATCCACTAGGACCCATGGCCGAGCCACCATGCCTCTTCCACATATTGGAACGACGACCTCGTATTTTCCCTCGCTTGCTCAAGTCATGCACCCGTGGCACTTGTAGAAACTGAGTAGCATTGCCTTTTCTATTTTGTCGTGGTGCCTTCCTGTGGGTAGCCTGATTCACTTCCGGAATCGGCTTCGTACAAGCTGGGCGCGCATTTCTGTTGAGAATAATCTCATGGTGTCTTTCTTATTTCGCGAGGTGGGAGATAAGGTCACTAAAATTTTTAATTCTCCCTTCCTCATAGGCAACGCGCAGCTGATGAGCAATCACACATTCTCCCACGAGAAACGTGTTAAGAGTCTTCTCGATCAAGTCTTGATCGGAATTCTTGACACCATAAAAACCAAGATCAGTGCGAAGATCGAGGATGGCTTGGTTATAAGCCTCCACATTCACATAATCCAAAAAACCGAATTTGCTCCCACTGAAGTTGCAATTCGGGGAAGCGCTGATCATGCACATTATTAAATCGTTGTTCGAGTGTATCTCATAGTTCTTTGGGGGTTTGCAAATTCATGTAACACTTTTTCAACAACAGATGTATATGTCTACGCAAGTACATCAGTGCATTAGCCTTGGTTTCCTCGCTCGGTTCTTGAGCGGTAGGCTCATTAGAGGGAAAGATGGTGGTCGTAAATCTCTTACCGACGAATGCCAAGCGAATGCTTGAGACCCATCTATGGTACTCCTTACCATCATGGTCAAGGATGTCGAACTCCGGATGAACATTGGAGTTTTGTGCCATCTACAAGATATAAACAAGAGGAAGTTAGTCTTGTTGGATTTTAAGTAACAATGTAAACGGTCCCAATCGATGCTTTTAAAAGCGTGTAACATAATCGTTACTCGATGTACTTCCCTTAATTGTTGTTTAGTAAAGTCGACAAAAACGGCGATATCTAATCGCACCCAGATACGTGGTGTATGCAACAACCACAAGTATCGACTTTCAAAAATTCCGTGACTCTCCCAGGACCGTCACACAGTTTTCTTCGACACGCAGAGATACCGACTTCTCTCGCGGTCTCATCCACTGCAAAGTAGCATGGGAGATAAAGAACCCAGTAACCCATGTCCCCAAAAGAAAAAATTCCCAAAAGAGAGAATTGAATAAGGACAAGTTCAGATAATTATCTCGATTATAAAATTAGGCACGTGATATGGATGAATTTGTGGTGTGCTTCGATCTACCGGTTGGTACTCGATGCGACAACGTGAAACCGGGGGCGCAATTTTGGCGGTTTCCAAAAATAAATTAAGTCGATGTTTGAGTTTTTGGTCCGAGATTCTGAACCGGTCGGACTGGATGGGCTGGAGCTGGTTGGTGGCGGTGGTCAGCGGCAGTTGGCGGCGGCCGTGGCTAGATCGGCCAGTGTTGGTCGGTGGTGTAATACCCGTGATTTCCTCTTTCGGTAATTTTTCGTACTTGGCATTTTTCTAGTTTCCAAAACTCACTTGCGAGCGTTTTGACATTTTGATAATATTTTGTTCTGCGTGTTTGGTCATCCGAGTTTGTTCTGGGGCTGTTTTACCCGAATCCATGTTTTGAGCGAACTTTCCGCTATTTGGTTCATTTCGTGTGATGGTGGTTCGAAACTACGATTTCGTATTTCCTATAAGTCCGTTGAGATTTGTTATGCGTGTTGTGAGCTTCGGTTTGGTTGTTTGATGTCATATTGTGATTTTCGGATGTTTTGGGCCGTTTTGTAATTTCCCAAAGTTTGGGGTAATTACTTTTGTTGTCATTATTCCGAACCTTCGGGTAGTCGGAATTGTATTTTCTTTTAACATTTGAGTTCATCGTTGTTCACTCTTCGTATGCATGCCTTCGTCTTGAGTTGTTGTCGTCGTTTCGCGATTTCGTCGCACTCGTACTCGACGAGCTGAACTTAGCAGTTTTTGAACTGCTAAGTGACTTACGTACGCTATGATATAAGCATAACGTATGTTATCATCATGTGCTTTATGTACGTTAAGCCTTCTCATCACGTACGTAAGGGTATTCCAGTTCAGTCAGTGAATTCTGGCCATCGATAGCGCACGCTATGTATTGGCCCTAGCGTTCGTTAACTATGTGCATTACGTACGTTAAGCCCTTGCCATAACGTACGTAATGGTCTTCGTTATTTCGGACAGGAGGTTGTGGGCATCGATTACGTATGTAATATGTCGTGTATAACGTACGTAATGCTGGCGCGGGTTTATATACCCAGGAGTTGACCGTGTTCGTCATTTCTCACCATTTCTTCATCCCTCCGCGGCTAGGGCGACTTGTGGGTGATTTGAGGGTGATTTTGGAGCCTTGTAACTCCAAGTTTTCATATCCCTTGAGCTCTTGACGTTGATTAACATCGTCAATCCGTGTTATTCGTCTTCGATTTGAGGTAACTCTCTTGAAACCCACCTTGATGTATTTCGTGAATCTTCAAGATTGGGGTTGTTGTTCATGAATCTTGTTGTTGTATATCATCAATCGGTTATATTTATTCTCTCCCTATGATTTGATTCGTGTCTCTTGTCGTATTCGGGTTTCGAGTGATGTTCTTGATGTTTTTAGGAAATATTGAACCCCAAGTGTTCGATCTCTTGATTATACGAATTCTTGTTGGGAATTTCATATATTTTCCACCCTCCCTGCGATCGACTTCATAGTAATTATGTTGTTCTTGTGTTTTCACCTAGTTGGAGGATTCGAGGGTTTCTGGTCGAGCTTTCCCATTGCTTCGTGTGCTTTGGACTTGAGGCGAGTATCTCGTCTATATTCTTTATACTTTGAGAATGTGATGTGTCGTGAATTTAACGTGGACTCGTTAGTGACAGTATATTTAACCGTAACTTACTTTTAAATGAAGATGTGATTTTATGAAGGTAATTACGAACGTAAACTTGAGTTTCAAGAAAAATGATAACTACCATTTCATGTTATTTTGTTATTAAAACGGATACTAGAAATGAGTAGTTAACCGAAGAATTGTGGAATCGCGTAATACTTGTATTATTTGCTCGTTAGCCTTTTTCCTGAATGATGGTGTGCTGTGAATGTTGTGCCCTTGTTGAAGTTATGATGCGTTAACTTATGTGTTACGTGGTTACGGTTGTGGTGAACATTATACCTTTGTTATTGTGTATAGTAGAGAGTTGAGATGTTATCCGGGAAGGGGTCCCGTCGAGGCCTCCGGAGGCACGTGCTTGCAAGCACGGCCGGACGTACGTTGTGACCATAAGGTTATCAATTCGGTTAGGTCTGGGGAGGGCTCCGAGAATCGGCACTTGCGAGTGCGATGTCATGATAACTTATGGGAGTGGTTGAATGATGTTATCCGGGTAGGGTCCGTCGAGGCCTCCGGAGGCGCGTGCTTGTGCGTACAGCCAGATGTTATGATTTGACCATAAGGTTATCTAATCGGGTAGGTCTGGAGAGGGCTCCGAGAATCGTCACTTGCCAGTGCGATGTCAAGATAACTTATGGGTGTGTTTGAGTTTCTTTTTCGATGAGCTAATCCGGATGGGACCCTTCGGGGCCACAGAGACGATTTGACTGTTGATTTGATATTTCTGAATTGTTTATGTTTGAATTTTGAATCCCGGTTAAATTGGTGAATATGGTTTTGCCTGTAACACCCCAAACTAGGCGGCTATTACAGTGTCGTGGAACCCCAACTGGGACCCACCAGGCGAATAAAAATTAATGAATTAAATAATATAATTGTAGTACCGAACCACATTATATTACCAAATACTCCGATGAGGAGCTTAAGTACAATACACCGGGACAATATAGAATACTATTTTATATGGAGATAAAATACACCACCCTGAATAAATAAACATCCCAAACGGAATTTGCAGCGGAAATACAAATGAAGAGAAACAAGAATGACTGAAAGGACTGGGCCCCCCTACTAGTGTCAATGGGACTCCTCGCCGTCAACGTTCTCTTCCCGTGCTTTTGCCTTGCCATGACCTGAAAACAATATCCCCCAATGGGGTCAATTACACAGAACAACAATCCTAAAGGGTTGAAAATACACAATCATGATATGTCTCAATTATGAATTATCCTTAGTTATGAATTTAAGCTGAAGAGGGGCATCATAGTACGCCCGTAATGTTCTGTGCGAGTGCACAAGACGAGTGCCCGGACACACCCGTCCTTGTACCTAATTAGTCTCACGGAGGTAAACGTTACCGTGTGCACAGTCCAATGTATCGGTGAACCCAACACATGACTATCGTGTGCTCGACTAAAAAATCCACACATCCACACCCGGCCACGCAATATGAACCCGGAAGGTCACATGGACAAGAAATGACCATAATGAATATCAATGAATAATAATCCGTCAAGGTAAAGAATGACTCACCGAGATGAAAATAATAGTGAAGTGAATGATAGCTCAATGAAATGATTGGAACCACCGTTCCCCGTGAATGAAGTGATTATTCGATAATTACAAGTCTCAATACGATTAATACATTAGGAATGAGTTATGATTATGAATGAACAACAACAAAAGGAATGAATATCCTTTTAACTGAGTAAGAATTAACTTACACAACACCGGTGAACAATGTCCTTCCGCGAACAAACGTCCTAAATGAAATGTCGGTCGCTCGAACAACCTTGAATAACACAATTACCAACAATCCGTTCAACAAACAAATCAAACACGAATATAACGAACTCAAAACGTCGATACAACTAAACCAAGTTCATTGGGGCATTATATCGAACACGTTGTAACCAATCTTCGATTGTTTACAATAAATCCTCAATTATACCAATATCAAATCTCCAAGGAGTGTTCCAAACCAACAAAACATCTTCAATACAATCACTAATCCAATATGAATATCCAAATTCGTGATTACAACAACAACTAATCGAAAACCCCCAAATCCAACTCACTATTCAAAGTGTTCTTGAATAACCCTTCAATAATCCAATGAATAATCATACACACTCATAATCATACATATATCTCTTCATACAACATGATTATAACGTCCAAAACATCATATCTCAACACAAAATCGAAATCCAAGATGTTTGAAGAATATTACCTTTGAAGATCCAAGCACTTTGATCCGATGAACACACGTTAGATCGACTATCTGAGCTTCACAATTGAATGAGGATGATGAAAACTGAACACCCAGGTGCTAGATGATGGAAAATCTCTCCCTCAAGCTCTCTCTCTCGGTTATAAGTTGAAGAAATGAGAAAATGAGCTAATAGTCCAGTCCAGTTCCTTATAAACTACCGAACGTTACGGCCGTAACTCGGCCTACTTAAGGCCGTGACATCCCAGGTCAACGGCCTTACGGCCGTAACCAGCCATCTCGTATGGCCGTAACTCGGCTTCGTCCAGAATCTGCCGACAGCCATACGGCCGTACCCACACACCTTACGGGCGTAACTCGACCGATACGGTCGTACCCGACCAAACTTACGGGCGTACGACCCCTTCGTTGAAACTGACCAGGCACCCTGCCTGCAACGTACGGCTGTATCCGGCCAAGCTTTACGGCCGTACCTGCCTCATCTTACGGCCGTATGCTGCAACCCTTACGGCCGTAAGTCCTCTTCGTCCGACATATCCTGAAAATCACGAACACCCCTTACGGCCGTAGCCTGCCCACCTTACGGCCGTATCTCGCCTTCGACCAAAACACCTTTGATCCGACGAAATCATGTTACGGCCGTAATGTATGATTAGTTACGGCCGTAACTCGTTGCTGGACATGAAGAAAATCCGATATCTCTGATTTCTTGCTACGATTGATGAATGATCCGACATACCATACGTATGTGAAAGTAAACAAGTCCAACACATGCCAAAGATGATACTACCAACACAATACTACCAATCCCGATGATAATGATAGTACTCTCGTCCCGATACTCAAATGGAGATGAATTGACGATCGGTAACTGATACACGGTTACAATATGCCAACAATGAACACAAATGAATGAATCATGAATGATGAGTGATTATTAATGAGTGAAAATTACTGAGTGACAATTACTGACTGATAATTACTGAATGATAATGAATGAATTACAACCGGGTATTACATACTCCCCCCTTTAAAAAGAGTTTCGTCCTCGAAACTAAGGGTCAAACAACTCGGGATAACTCTCCCGCATACTATCCTCGGTTTCCCAAGTAGCCTCTTCGACTCCGTGTCTAGACCACTGAATCTTGACTAAAGGAATCGTCTTGTTCCTCAACTATTTGATTCGCCGCTCTAAAACTCGTATAGGACGCTCCTCATACGAATGATCATCCGCGATCTCGATTTCGTCGAACTGAAGTATGTGACTCGGGTCGGCAACATACTTCCGCAACTGAGAGATGTGAAACACACTATGAATTAGGCTCAACGCCGGAGGTAAAGCCAATCGATAAGCTAACTCGCCTACTCGATCTAAAATCTCAAACGGTCCAATGAATCTCGGACTCAATTTCCCCCGTTTTCCAAAACGGAAAATACCCCGACTTGGGGATACCTTGACCAACACGTGGTCACCTGTATCGAACTCTAGTGGTCGACAACGATTATCTGCATATGATTTCTGTCGACTCTGAGCTATCAACAAACGACTCCTGATCAAAGCTACCTTGTCACGGGCAGCTATAAGCATATCGGGCACAATGCCGATTGATTCTGATAAGTCGTCCCAGCACAAAGGAGATCGACCACAACGACCGTACAAAGCCTCGTAAGGTGCCATCTTAATCGAAGCATGCCAACTATCATTGTACGTGAACTCAATCAACGGTAGTTGGGCTTCCCAATCGTCTTTCCAATCGAGGACGCATGCCCTCAACATGTCCTCCAATGTCTGAATAGTCCTCTCTGATTGTCCGTCGGACTGAGGATGAAAAGTGGTACTGAGATTAAGCTGAGTTCCCATAGCACGATGAACTGATTTCGAAAAATGAGACACGAACCGTCCGTCACGATTGGAAACGATACTTTTAGGAGTACCGTGCAGTCTCACTATCTCTTTGATGAACAACTGAGCAAGTCTCTCGGGACCCCACGTATCCTTAATCTCAAGGAAATGAGCTGACTTAGTTAAACGGTCCACAACTACCCAAATTGTATTCATGCCACGACGACTCGTCGGCAAACTCGTGATGAAATCCATAGAAATATCTTCCCACTTCCACTATGGAATAGGGAGTGGTTTCAGCATACCTGCCGGTCGCTGATGTTCTATCTTGACTTTCTGACAAGTTAAACATCTCGAAACAAAATCTGCGACTTCTCACTTCATATTACTCCACCAGTAATTTTGTTTCAAGTCCTTGTACATCTTGCTGGACCCCGGATGAATGGAGTAAGGGGTAGTATGAGCTTCTCTCAAAATTGAGTTTTCAATTTGTCATTCGCCGGTACGCATAATCGATTCTTAAATCGTAAGAGTCCATCCTCGTGGACCACAAATACAGGGGCTTTCCCCTGAGCCACATCCTCTCGGATGCGTAACAATGATGGGTCTGAACCCTGATTCACTATGATCGCCTCCTCAAGTGGCGATGAAATCTCTAATATGCAAAGTTGCCCTTGCACTCGATGAAGCCAGACCTCGATCTCGGGTCTAAGGAATTCCTGCTGAAGTTCCTTCTGAACTGTTAAACGAGCGAGCATTTACCCCTGAACAGACCTACGACTCAAGGCATCGGCAACCACGTTTGCCTTACCCGGGTGGTACAGGATCTCGATATCATAATCTTTGATTAGTTCCAACCACCGCCTCTGTCGCATATTTAACTCCTTATGAGTAAATATATACTTCAAACTCTTATGATCAGTGAATATCTAGCAGGTAACGCCATAAAAGTAATGACGCCAAATTTTCAACGCGAAAACCACGGCTGCTAGCTTCAGGTTGTGGGTCAGATAATTAATCTCGTAAGGTCTCAATTGCCGTGAAGCATAGGCAATAACCTTCCCATTCTGCAATAATACACATCCAAGACCATGTACGGACGCGTCACTATAAACCACGAATCCTTCCGTTCCTTGTGGCAAGGAAAGGACAGGTGCTGAAATTAACCGGCTCTTGAGTTCTCAAAACTCCGCTGACACGCGTTGGACCACGTGTATTTCTTATCCTTTCATAAAAGGTTCGTCATGGGTTGGGCGATTTTTGAAAATCCTTCCACAAATCGCCGATAATAACCGGCTAATCCGAGAAAGCTTCGGATTTCCTTAACATTCTTCGGAGGCAGCTAATCACGGATAACCTCCGTCTTCTGAGGATCAACACGCACAACGTATGATGAAATTATATGCCCGAGAAACTTCACTTCGGACATCCAGAACTCACACTTGGAAAACTTTCCATAAAGTTGCTCTCGTCTCAACACGTCGAGCACCTCATGAAGGTGAAACTCGTGCTCCTCCCGGTCACGAGAATAAATTAAAATGTCATCAATGAAAACAACCACAAACTGATCCAGATAATCGATGAAGACCCGATACATTAACTCCATAAACACCACAGGTGCATTAGTCAACCCAAACGGCATTACCACGAACTCATAATGACCATAGCGTGTTCGAAACGCTGTCCTTGCGATATCCGACTCTCGAATTCACAACTAATGGTATCCAGATCTTAAGTCGATCTTGGAAAATACTGAATCTCCCTGAAGTTGATCTAAGAGATCATCAATACGGGGTAGAGGATACTTATTCTTGATCGTCACCCTGTTCAACTCCCGATAATCAATACACAAGCGAAACGAACCATCCTTCTTCTTGACAAACAACACTGGTGCTCCCTACGGGGACGCACTCGGTCGGATATAACCTTTATCGAACAACTCCTCAAGTTGATTCTTCAACTCCTGCATTTCGGTCGGGGCCATCCAGTACGGTGCCTTCGATATCGGGGACGTACCGGGCTCCAACTCAATCGTGAATTCCACATATCTCTGTGGAGGCAAACCAGGTAACTCGTCTGGAAAAACATCGGCATATTCTCTCACTACCGGAATATCTGCCAACATTATTGGTGATTTCTTGGTTTTTGTCATAAAGCACCAGTAACCAACACACCCCTGACTGAGTAATTTCACTGCTTTCATCAAGTTAATGACCTTACCAGAACAACCGGGATTACCTCCCTGAAAAACACATTCGACCCCATCATCTGAAATGATAGTGACCACACGTTTACGGACACTAATGATGGCATCGTGACGATCCATCCAATCAATACCCAAGATGACGTCGTCTCTCGGTAAATCTACCAAGATTAGGTCTGCTAGCCATACACGGTCATGAAGCTGAATAGGACAATTCTGAATCTCACGATTTCCGATAATTCTTCTACCGTCAGGTAGACCAATGACATAAGGCTCACAACTAGTAGCACTACCCAGACGTAGTCTACTCAAACATGAGTCGCAAATGAATGAATGCGATGCACCAGTATCAAAAAGGGTACACACAGGTTGAGATAGAATATCGAGTGTACCTGTGATCATCCGGGCCTCCGGATCGTCGGTCTTCTTCATCTCATAAATTCAGGGCTTGCCGGCCCCCGAACCGGACGCTCCCATCTGATAGCTCTTTGTTTTGCCTTTGTTCGCTCCTATCATCTTGAACGACGTGGACTGAGTGGCCTGATTATGAACAGCTGACTGCTTCGGGGCCTGAGATGATGCCGGAGTAGGTTTGGAGTCCCTTCGGCAAAAACGGGCCTTATGTCCAGCAATCCCACAATTATGGCATGTGATAGTCTGCCTCAGACACTTGGTGCTGACATGACCAAGATCCCCACAGTTGAAACAGGTGATGGCCGAACTGGCCACTCGGGACTGCGATTCCGCCGGTCTGGGCACCACAAGAGGTCACTCAGAGAAAGTAGAACCCGCACGAGGCTTCTTGAAGGTTATCTGGACGCCTTCAAACTGATTACGATTCTTTGACTTCTTGCTAGCAGATGAAGGTTGCTGCTTAGCAATCTCCTTAGCAGTAAGCTCATAAGTAAGAGCTTTCTCGATGAATTCGGCCAGAGTGGTGCAATTATGATTTAGCAACTGCATCCGCATACGGGGTTTCAGCCTCTTGCTGAAATACTTAATATTATCCGCCTCAGAGTGAATGATAGATGAGGCGAATGGAAGAAGTTCTTGAAATTTCTTGGCAACGGCGAGAACATCCTCGTCTGCTGAGGGGTCGGGAGTGAGTAATTCTGACAGTTTGGCCTCTGTGAGTGGGGCCGGATAATACCTCTCCATCATGAGAGTCTTGAATTGATCCCAAGTACATGATCCGTCGGTGGGCTTCAACGACAACCACCAAGAATGAGCGCTCTTACCCAGATAGTAAGCCGCAACTGAAACTTTGTGTCCTTCGGGACACTCTACCATAGCAAATAACTTCTTGAAATGCTCGAGCCAATGAACAATATCCACCGGTTCAGATGAACCCTTGAAAGTAGGTGGCCTTTGGCGAGAGATGTCGCCAATAATACTGCTTACACCCCTCTCTTGCCCCTGAGGTGGCGGCGGAGGAGCCTGCTGATTCTGAGCTGTTGAGTTCTGTATCGTCTCCATAAGGCGTGCCATCTGAGTCATCTAGGCCATCATGCCCTGCATAAAAGCGAGTGGGTCAACCCGAACACCTTCTGATTGAGCTGTGTCCCGGGTGCGACTCCGTGATAGTGAATGATCATTTCTGGGTGAATGAGTGGCAGCGTCGCTGCTCGATGAGTTAGCATTATTCCTTGCGTTCGCACGTGTATTCACACGAGCTCTCGGGTTTCAGCCCGCACCGCGGCCTCGTCCCGCACGTCCTCTGCCTGCTCTCTCCATACTGAAGTAGGAAAGTCACATGATAATTATATCTCTCGCATGAGAATCACGTTATGATTACCTCATGAAATGATGAAAATGAGCATACGCGATCTAACACGGTGATTATATGAATGATTAACTGAGGTGGCATGATTATCTAATGAAATTCTTGAAATGATTATCTTGAACAAGTTAACAAGATTAATGATATGATCCTCAAGATCAACAACTAAACTGTGAAATAAACTGAGTGATTAATGAGTTAACATGATCATCCTGATCAAAATGAATGATGATGAGGATTGTTGACTGATGAATGATGAATGAGTGATTCTTATTGCCAGAAATTATACCATGGCGTTAGAAATCTTACAGTTCTTGGTCTGAGGGCCTCGGCATTTGCACAGGTCACACGTGACGTGAAAGTCCAATGATACTAGTCCGATGACGATGATTTCAAATGAGACATGACTCGGAAGGTAGTATTCAAAACCACGCTCCTATACCAACTCTGTAACACCCCAAACTAGGCGGCTATTACAGTGTCGTGGAACCCCAACTGGGACCCACCAGGCGAATGAAAATTAATGAATTAAATAATATAATTGTAGTACCGAACCACATTATATTACCAATGTAATATCCGGAATTTCCACTACTGTTGTTTAAGATTATTTTATCCGAGTTAGGTGGTACAGCGTGGAATCTGTACAGTATGGGTAAAATAATTGAAGGACCGAGACATCTGTATTGGTATAATTGTCGTACTTGGTCGACAGTTGCAATTGAGGATATTGTGTATCATATGAGAATATTATTGAATTGAGTATATGTATTCAGTATGCCGTATGTTCGCATTCTGTATGTTGAGACGTTGGACAAGAATAGCTGAAATGGCTAAGTGTAACATTATTAGCGCACGCTAATAATCATGAGTAGCGCACGCTATCGTGCAGGTTTAGCGCACGCTACGGATATAAGATAACGCACGCTAATGCAGTCAGATCGGAAGGAATCTGTGTGTGGACCAGGCCACTTTCGGCGCACGTTCTGATAGGTTAATGGATGATGTAATGTAGTATTAGCACACGCTAATATATGTTGATTAGCGCACGCTAACTGTATATCGGACAAAAAGGAATCTTATCCTCGTCAGCACTTTCGGCGTGTGGACCTGTCTTCGGAAGCATACAGACAAACAAGTCAACTATGAGTAGCGCACGCTAAGGTAAGACACTTGCGTACGCTAAATAGAGGCATTTACGTACGCTATTGCATGGGCATTGCGTACGTAAATCACTTCATGCAGTAAGACAGTTGCCTCTGGACTTCGATAGCGCACGCTAACAAAGACAGTTAGCGCATGCTAAGTGTGTAACGTACGTTAACTGAAGATGTTAGCGTACGTCAGTAATGTACAATATATATATAAGTGCAGTTGGCCATTATTCATCATTTCCGTCCATTTCTTCATATGAACAATAGAGAGAGGTCTTAGAGAGAAGTTGAGGTCCCAAACACTTGAGTTGATCATTCCTAACAACATTTGAAACTTGGAAGTGATTGAAAACGGATTCAACCTTGGGATTCAATCCATTCCTTCAAAGAGGTAATTACTCTTCATCTTTGGATTTCGTTTTGGATTGAATGTTGATGTTCTTGAGTTAATGATTATCATATAAACAAGTTGATAAGTATGATTATGAGATGGATTACCGGATTATGATGATGTTATTGTTGACATGAAGATATTGATATGATTCTTGTGGTTTTAATAGTGTTGTTCGTTTTCTTGAGATAAGTGGATTAATCCTTCTCCCCAGTTTCGGATGTTGATGTTATTGTCGTTGATTACTCCCTGTAATGATAGATTATGAAAGTGTTGTTACGTTCTTAATGTTTCATGATGTAGATATTGAGGAAGATGATATATGGATATAGGACTTGGATTATAAGTTGAATGATTGTTTGTATGTTAAAGGATATCAGATTTCGTTGTTTTGATGACTATAAACATGGTTTTGGATCACTTAGTGTTCTTGATAATCGTCATATGTTGATCGGTACCTGAAAAGCATGCAAACTGTACAGCATTAGCGCACGCTAAGCTTATTGTCTAGCGCACGCTAACGGGAACAACTTAGTGCACGCTACGTTAAGTGATTAACGTGCGCTAAGTCATCAGGCAGGGTAGTATATTCTGTTTCGGTTATGAATTCGTGATCGTTTAAGTTGGTTTGATCAGAATTGTGGTTAACCTAGATATTCTTGAGCCATTGGGTTTGTGAATTGATTTTTATCGATTGTTGATTGTTATCGAACTTGTTATTTATCGAATTACTAGGTTGAGAATATTGATCGGTGGTTATAACCGTATGCTGCGGTCGTGTTCGAGTATGTTCGTGAATTACTTTGGTCGGGATCGAGGGACTTGTAGACGACGACAAGGAATTGGTAATGGCTTCATTGGTATCGAGGCAAGTTATTACTTGCTCAGTTTATAATATTTAATGAATGGTTTCAGTTTCATTCGTTTATAATTCGTATAGCAATGCTTATAATTGTAATCACAGGAGATTTGGAATTATAGGTTATAGTCGAGTTTTGGGAATTTAAATCATAATGTATATGATTTACAATTGTCGTTGGTATACTTGTTATCGAGGATACATCATGGTATTGACAAAAACGTGAATTATCTACCGTCCGTGATGTTTTGGATCGGTGAATATTCAGAATAATGGTTGGTGATGGTTTAGATATCGAGATTGCTCTCGAAGGACTCGGAGCAAGTATTTTAAGCATTTCTGTCATTTGTGTCGATCATGTCGTGATACATTCGTGTATTGTTGTTGTCATGCATTTGTGCATTGTTGTTGTCGTGTATTTTGCACGGTTGATTTGTGCAGTTGTGCATTGTTGTCATATGTCCACCATGCGTTGGTCCGACGGGATCATCATGGGAATCTATAGTTGTGTGCGCTGGATCGCTGGACAGGTAATGCCACCATGCGTTGGTCCGACGGGATCATCATGGGAATCTATAGTTGTGTGCGCTGGATCGTTGGATTACCATATGTATTGTTGTTGTGCATATGTATATTATGGGTTTGCCATAAGTATACATTGTCGTTATTGTTGTGATCATATTGACGTTGTCATATGAGTATGCATTTGTAGGTCTTGCGTTAGGACCATGTTCGTATGTTGTGTTGATCTGATCTCGAATTAGACTGACGTGATGGTAATGGTATTTCGTATCTTGAGGTATGTTCCGTATTTCCTCGATACTTGTCTTTGATGGACAATCGATTATCGTATTGGAATTGTCGATGTTATCCGATGGTTTAAATTAGCTAGAGTTGGTATAATTTCCGTATCGCGAGTTATGATAATGTTTTGAGAACCTTGAGTATTGTTGAGATACCATACAGATATTTCGGTATTATTTTAATGTGTTGTTAAGGATACGAATCGTGGATTCTCGTAAAGTTACGACGGTAAGATTACATTGGTCGTATTCCTACTTAGTATTTCCATTGATATGTAATTATTGACGAGATGTGATGGTTATCATTGTTGGATATTATGGCTGACCCCGTCGTGGGCTTTCTTTTTAGATTCTTGGATTATCAAGCTTGTAGCGGTCGTGGAGAGATGAACTTCCCGGAGGATACTGGCAAGGGCATGTATTTGTGTTTTGAGTTTCTGATCAGTTGTTGTATTCCACTGCTAGAGTATTTTAATTGTTTGTCTTTATCCGCTGCGTGAGTATTTTTAAATGGCCCTTTTGGTATCCGGTAACTTAGGTTACTTTGGCAATCATTTTCTAAATCTATTCGCTTGCCGACGTGTGTTTATAGCTTAACGTATGTTTTTAAACTGTTGAGTTTTGGCGTTTTGGGCCTTGTGGTTTCAAATGAGTTTTTACGACGGTTTGATAAACGATAAATCTTCGAATGTTTTTAATAGATAATACCGTCGTTAGCCTCTTGGGCGTTTGTAAATATTCGCGAATATTTCCTTCAGCCTTGTGGGTTCCATCTCGGGGCCCACGGCGCTGTAATATTCCCGGTCGGATCTGGGGGTGTTACAGAATATGGTATCAGAGCTTAGGTTGTGAAAACCTAGGCAGTCGGGTCGAGTTGGTTCGTGCTTTTGTCGTGTCATTCGAGTTGTCGGTTGACAAATGTTCGAGCTCTGGGTTTTTGTTGTTCACTCTCGGAACTCTGCCCACGTGGCTGCCCGATCACGTGATTTCACCGCTTGCCACCACATTGCTGCCTCCTTGGCGAGGAAGTACTGAGCAATGGCTACTTTCCTCTCCTCAGAACAATTAGCAGCCTCAAATACTTTCTCCATCTCGAATAGCCAATTCTCCCAACCAGAAGGGTCGGAAGCACCATCAAACTGCGGAGGACGCATACGAATCACGTCCTGAAGTAACTTATCATTTCCGGATCCAGTAGGTGGAACCGGGTTAGCATTAGCCTGGCCAACCAAAACGGCCTGAGTTAGTAGCGTCATCTAGTTCGCTACTGCAAAATGTTGGCCACTCCAACATTCTCATGTGCATTACCGGAGCTAGCAGACTGGTCCTGTTGACCTCCGGAACTAGAGGGAACACTGTTCGACAAGGAAGGCATCGTCGAATCAGTTCCCGAGTGATCGGACATGGCCGCCCCACCGGCTGCGCCACGTCCCCTACCGCGTCCGCGACCGCGTCCGCGTCCTCTACCAGCAGGAATTCTGAAGAAGTAACGGGTGAGTACAATTCAAACGCAAAACGCAACAAGATACTAAGACAGGAATAGAACAGAACGGTGAAACGAGTCAAGTTAGGAAAAACTTACGAGCACCGGCGTACTGAGATGATGGCATGACAGTGATACTGTTCAAAAACGACACTTGACTAGACCCAAATAACCGACAACCTAGGTATCCATAAACCTAAGCTCTGATACCATATTCTATAACACCCCCAAGACATTCAGGGCATATTACAGTGCCGTGGACCCCACTCTGTAGAATCCACCAGGCTAACGTACCAACAAGACATTCGACAACGACAAACAATCATCGATAACACGACAATTCAAATAAAAGACTACAATCCGACGAATAAAATCTGAAATCAAATCCATTTCCCAAAACGGGAATACATCATTAATAATTTTAAAAAGGAAGTACTCGAGTACTTAAACAAATTTTATAATACAGAAATCCCAAAATAAGACGTCAATAATAACCGACAGAACAGAACACTGGTAATCAACCACTGAACAGTATCATGCTTGCCCATCATCCTCATACGGCTCGAGTGCTCGCTTGTCCCCACGATCGATACCTGAAATACAAAAAGTATTTTCCCCATTTAAGGGGTTAGCGACAACTGCTAGTGCAAGTACAATCCATTTGAACTACATTCTAATCAGATGAATAATGCGCCAAAAATCATTTTTGAAAACGTTTTATATTCCGGAATATTTACAATGTACAATCACAAAACACATTATCTCCAACAAATCACAATTCAAAGTTAACCGTTGGTACGAGACTCACGACCACCGTACCCCGCAGAGCCCCGTCGGACATCCCTGGGTGGCTAACCACAGTTCACGATACGCACACTCACGGCAATACGTATCCCTAGAGGCCCCGTCGGACCGTCCCTAGGTGAACATACACATATCCATCCACAACAACCACGATACAGCCATAATTCAAATACTAGAACATGTAAACAAATGTAAAGTACTTGCCTTTGTGACATCTTCGAAGAATCGGAAGTAAAAGTCCGAGTGGAAGGCGATGGTTCCTAAGGAAGAATTAACATAACTCAGTCCCAACGGACATCAAAAATCGAAAGGAATACTCCCATAACCCCGATTACAATTCACGACAATAGGCGTTCAATCGATACGGGCGAGGGTTTACGCAAAATCTCCCCGTATCAACAATTCACGGATTAATTCGAAGAAAACGGATTGGGAATCACCCAATAACAACAATCGGTAAGAAATTTCGCAACATACATGAACAATTCGGAATCAATCACGAAAAACCCGAAAAACCCCCAATTTATACAAGTTAGGGTTCTTGAAGAAAATACCTCGGATTTGGACGATGGGGGATGATTACGCTGATGGTAATATGTTAGCACGAATCTACGGTGATGGAATACGAAGAATTTCCGAGCAATAGTGGTGGAATCGCCCTCTGGAGTCGCCCCGTGAAGAAAACGAAAGAAGAGATAGAAAAATGAGGTGTTGACTTCTGCCCGCTGTTTTAAAACAGCGGGCTGTTACGGCTGTAACAAGGGATACTTACGGCCGTAACATGGCCAACTTATGGCCGTAACTTCTGGGTGTTACGGCCATAACACCCTCTTCGATGCTAGCTTTTCTTGTCCAAACGATTCCGGACGACCCCGAAACCCGGACCTGCTATCGAACCAAAAATACGACTACGAAGAGTATTCGATGACGAGTCTAACCATCACAAGAAAACATCATTCCGAATACCCGGGAATCCAAAATACGACAACGAATAAGAAATTCCCTAAACTTATAGGAAATTACAAAAATGGCCCAAGTGACCGAAAGTCATGAAACGACGTCGGATTTACAAACCGAAAGTCTCAACATGACCAACTCAACCATACGAACTTGTACAAACCAAGAAACAACGAAAACGAACGAGTTTTATGAGAATCGAACGTTCATACGGCAAAACATGTCATAAAATGAAATCACGTGAAAACATCACCAAAACTCGTCCAAATGGAAAAACTCCAAGAATAAAGTAGATTCACAATGTCGAAACGGTTACAAGCAAGTCGATAAAAATACACATACACCAAAAATGAAAACTCCTAAAAAAGAAAAGTTACGGATATTACATCGATTCCCAAAAACGCACGGAACGAACACGACAAAACGCTCGCGGACAACAACATTGATCCGAAATGAAAATGATATACAACAAATCACCACATATGGCCATAAACACAAAATCGATTGTCGAGAAAAATAATACCAACGCTCGAAAACCGAGAAATTTCCGGTCTAAAAAGAAAAATTTCGAATTAATCAGAATAAAAATCTCGGGTATTACATTCTACCCTCCTTAAAATAAGTTTCGTCCCGAAACTTAAAATAGAGAGCGGCGGAACAATCAAGGAAATTACTACTTTGCTCAGCCCCCAAAACGTCACGAGCAATGCGCGAACGCGAGAATCCTTGAAATATAATGAACCGACTAAGCAAGCATCTAGTACGTGAGTCGAGGCGATAAAATATATATATGAACATGAGAAGTCGAGGTGGAGGAGTATGAATTTGGAGACAAAAGCTCCAAGAGTAAAGAAAATCACAAAACGGCTCAGACGTCCTGAAACCATGTTTCGACCTCGACCAACCACATCCAAGTTCATAATACATTAGGAAATGTTAATTGCATGTGTGGGAATAATAGTTTCGAACAAAATTTGCATGGATTAAGTTCAGATATGGAAAGACCACAATAATCCACGGGATTTATCAAAACAGCTCCGAGATTCATTCGGAGGTTGGTAGGCAAAGTAGAACAAGGTAGTTTAAAATCGTCGAGAGAATCACAATTGAATTACCAACGATGAAAGGTCACACAATACCGGAAATACTAATAAAAGTATGGCTAATACACACCCCCATACTAAAACGACATTACAATCCCAAAACTTAGAACAACAAGAGATGGAAACGTAAAGCAATGAAATGAAAAACGATCGAAGTCACGATTGTTAGAACCAGCAACGATTAAGACATAGTACAAGATCTTCATTCTCCCATACTAGAATCTTCAAAAGGAAACATAGGGTTTTGGGACACTCTCCGGTCACTTGCTCTATTCTCCAATAGGGTAGCATTCTTTGCCAATTCGGAAACTATCTCACAATGTTTTTCCCGATGACCTTCACACCCGCACCGGTAACAAGTCAAGAGTGGAAAGGGATAATTTGCACAGTCATGTCCCTGACGGTTGCAGTTGAAGCATCCTTCCTTCTTATCGAGAGTCACTGATGCTGGCTTGGGGTTCCCAGCACTCACTCCTAACCGCGAAGATGACGCGTTCGAACGACATGAGGGTTTGGGAGCCTTAGACTCTTCACCACCCAAAAATTTCCCAGATGTCCTCGATCTCTTCGCTTCGCTCGTGGGCTCGACCACTGAGGAGATTTCATAGGATATCGTTTGATCTTGATACTCCTTCACCGTAGCATGAATCGTGGTCGTACGAACCACCTCGCCGCTTCCATTTCCATCATCACGTCTACGTCCGTCGAGGCTCAACATACTAATGCAAATAATACCGTTCAACAATATAAATTAATCAGTCCTACCGTATACCACAATTATCAACACGAGGTTTAGTTAGAATCCTTAGAATAACGGTAATATCGTAAAGCACAAAGTTTTCTGAAGTCAATTTCGAGTCCTTCGACGAGGACGATCATTATATGTATGCACTTAATGAAAACAAATTTTTGAAAGAAAGAGGGCTAGTCACGTTACGCCCAAGACTTGTAAATACTGTCTTTTATTTCGGAAGAGGAAGTTTATACGACGACTCTAAAAATTATTTTCGAGTAATGTAAAAAAAAAAGAAAACTGAAAATTGAATCGCAATTAATTTGAAATATTTCAAAAGTGTTGAGTCCCAAATACCACAATTTTGAAAATCTTTCCTCTTCTACCAAAATATTTAATCGAAAGGATTTTTCACCGAGATACGTGACCATTTGACATGACGACATTAAATCATGATTTTTCACAATGCTAGAAAATTTCAAAGCACCACTTTAAAATATTCGTGATATTACAGCGCCGTGGGCCCCGCGCCGGAACCCACTAGGCTAAAAATCATTTATAAAAACGTTCAAAATGCCAAAAAAAAAGCCGATGACGGTAATATTTTCAAATACTCACAAAAGCCATTTATAAAATATCTAATACCGTCATAAGAATACCGTCAAAACGTGCAAGATCAAAATATCAAGACTCGGTTTAGGGAATCGATTTTAGGAAACAAAACTCAGTTTGCAAGATACCGAAAGCCATCTCAAAATACCCACGTAGCGGATAAAATTAACACTCATAAATTTATCCTAATGAAATGTAGAAACCGATAAATATGCTCGACTTCCGAAGCATACTACATAACCATTTTTACTTAGACCGTATACGCATGCTATATCCTAAAACAATAATATCACCAACAGGTTCCAATCCCTAGTTCACATTAAACACATTAGCATAATATAATTAAATACGTATATAAAGGGACTTACGATCGGGAGACTTACCATCACGGATTGCCTGAAGATTTTGTCGGAACCACGATACTAATCACAACTCTGATGCGCGCGACTTACCCCGGACATGGACTTGACCCAACGGCCTAGGTTTTTCGCAAACCTAAGCTCCGATACCATATCTGTAACACCCCCAGAATCCGACCGGGAATGTTACATGCCGTAAACCCTTATCACAAGGATCTACCAAGCTAAACTCCAAAATACTACTCAATGATTGACCGACTGGGGTCAAATTAATTACAAAGCAGACCAACAAGGTCATTAACCAATTCAGAAACTAACGACATTCACATTTCAATGACAATAATAAACTTGAACACAGAAAAGAATGAATACTCAATTTAATAAATGAAAACTACACCCATGCAAGGGTGAATACTCGACCGACAGAGACATACTGACCAAAATGAAACAAAAGAAAAGACTATGACTCTGGTGTGATTAGCATCGTTGTCCTCCATCTCCTTCCAAGCCAATCTGTGTTGCTCCCATTTGTCAAAACCTGAGCGCATAACAGGCACCCA
The DNA here is from genome assembly GCA_033398695.1 of Orobanche coerulescens. Classification (NCBI taxonomy): domain Eukaryota; kingdom Viridiplantae; phylum Streptophyta; class Magnoliopsida; order Lamiales; family Orobanchaceae; genus Orobanche; species Orobanche coerulescens. The sequence continues at coordinate 170,019,740 of CM065805.1, forward strand.
CCCCCCGAAAACTCGGGGGTTAGCAAACTGGAATTTTGCTAGTGCAAGTACATAATATACAAGATATACGAATAATAACAACACAAAACTCAACAGTCGCGAAGCCTTAACACAAATCATACATTCCCATAGTCAACACAGAATAGCACTCGCATACACAAGGTGAAAGATAATCACATAGTCATATTCTCTTTACGCAACATAACACCAATGAAACTTCAAACGAGCCCAAGGAGTCAAAAGATCTAGTTTGAAAATTCATTTTATAAGAGGAAAAGTATTTTGATAAGATAGCTTGAAAACATTATTAATGACTCGGTCCGTCTTGGGGTTTTGAAAAAGCGAATGGGAATACTTTTGGAAAGTAACTTCAAAAGCTCTCGGGTCCTCGACCCAACATGTGGAAAACAATTTGCAAGAAAACTATTACGACGTTATTCGGGGTCCTCGACCCAATTTATAAAATATTATCACAAGCGACTCATTACAACATCTCACGGGGTTCTCGGCCCAGTCCAAATAATATCATCACGAGATCAAATCTCAACATCCCACGGGGTCCTCGACCCAATACACAGAATTATCAACACAGTACAATCAAAGGCACAACCTCTCATTCGACAAATCCTGCTCAAGACCCCTGATTAATTAACCCTTGGACATCTCGTCAAATATCCTTGGTTAATTAACCCTGATACCAACGTTTAAAACAAGTTGAAACAAACTTTCAGAAAAACGAATCGTGGTCTATATCTGGACCAACATTTTAAAGCGAGTTGGAAGAACTTTGAATTACGAAAATCATTTGGTAACGAGGTCTTAGCTATCACTCAAATATCCGTTACTAATAAGCCTGCCAGGCGCCTCCCTTGCACACCTGTGCACCGGCGTTCACTCCACTATGTTGGCCGCCCCTTGAACATGTCACCGCGCCGGCGATCACTCCCGCAAGAACCGCCCCTTGCACGCACATTAGGTAACACCGGTGTTAACCAACCATATGGAGCCGCACATTGCAGCGTACACCAGGCCGGAGTATACGCCCCGCCCTCAGAGGTTCCCGGATACGATGTTTCTCACAACAAGTATCCACATTGTTTCAAACATCAAGCACACAGACAAACGTTACAACAATTATCAACTCAGTACACCAAGTCACACATATTATCCGTCGGTCCATAACCACACAGCTAAACAATATCACGCACGTTATCAATCAAAACTCAATCACAATAAGCCTTCAGGCATAACCAACCAACACCGCACATATATCCCTATATTGCGACTCAACTGATATATATATATATATATATATATATATTATATGAATAAGTATAGTTCATCCATCAATCCAAGTTGAGTACGTCAACTAGTGTTAGCATTCATCACTCGGCATTCACCGACATAGGCATATATATTAATATACGTATATACATACATATATTTAACATATAAATATATACTTCCTCCGTTTTATTATTATTGCCACGTGTTGACTATTACACTGTTCACATACTGTCTTTTGACCATCTTTTGTGATTCATACATATGAAAAAATATAGTCATGTGAGATCTTGTTAGATTCACCACGAAATATATTTTCAAAATATCAAATTTTTATAATTTTAAAAATAAAGAATTAAAGATATTAATAGTCAAAGTTGTGCATTGGCAAGCGTGAAAGTTCAGATGTTACAATTATAGTAGAACAGAGGTAGTATAAATATATATATATATATATACACATATATACATCCGTATAAATTCATACACTTCGACAACAATGATTTCACGCAGTTACAATTCGTATATCAAGCTACTTGCCTTGGTAATCTCTCGCGAATACTCCGAAAATACGATTGATTGGAAAAATCCAGAACTCCAATGAAAACAACGATCGGAAAGGCTCAACACCGGATTATCATAGGGAATTCGTCGCTAATATCCTATCATCAAATAAACAATTAATCACACGAGGAAAAACATCGCAAAATGACCAAGTATCCATCTACGGCATTTCCACGGACACCTTGAAGGCGTCAACTTGGAACTCATATAAACGACGAATCAGTAATGATAAAACCGTGGAAACATGATGAAATTGATAGAATACAACTTAATCTACAATTATCCATCAGTAATCTAAGTTCATATGGCTCGAACGGACGAAATCTACCAAGATCCCCAAATTTCCCAAAGTTTAGATTTTAGGAAAAACTAACCTTGATTCGGTCGATTGAAGGATGTTATGGAATGATAAATCAATGATATGAACTCAGGAACTTCATGGATTTGTTGTTCAACAACATGTATCCTCTCTCTCAAAATCTATGGCCGTGGAAAAGAAAGAAGGGAAATGAAAAATGGGTGGAAACAGGGCTGCTCGGTCAAATATATAGGCAGGCTGTCCTAGCGTGCCGGCAGCGTGCGCTAGCGGGCCGGCCTTGGTCCAGTCTAGAGTTCCCTGGACCGATCCCTCTTGCCCAGGTAGCGCGCGCTGGCTGCCGAGTAGCACGCGCTACGCCTTCCGGTTAGCGCACGCAACGACTGGCCGTAGCGTGCGCTACCCGCCAACCCTCCGGCGTCCAGAACCTCAGAGGCCTCACTGCCCGGCCCAGGTAGCGTGCGCTGGCTGCCGAATAGCGTGCGCTACGCATGCTTGTTAGTGCGCGCAGTCTCCAGGCAGTAGCGTGCGCTATGCCGGTCCCTGCCGCACCCGTCCGACCAGCGCCAGTGCAGTGCGGTACTGCCGCAAGCTGTCGGCGGCGCCAGTGCGGTGCAGTTCCGCGCCAATCGTCCGGCCGGCCATTGTCGTGGCCTGACGACTCGATTCCCAAAAACGCACGGAACGAACACGATGAAACGCTCGCGGACAACAACATCGATCCGAAATGAAAATGATATACAACAAATCACCACATATGGCCATAAACACAAAATCGATTGTCGAGAAAAATAATACCAACGCTCGAAAACCGAGAAATTTCCATTCTAAAAAGAAAAATTTCGAATTAATCAGAATAAAAATCTCGGGTATTACACCACCATCCCAAACATCATTCACGTCTCGAAACAAAAACCAACTATAGGTTGGATCCCCAAAATTTAATTTTTATTTTACTCAGGGGGTGTAATAATTTTTTTAAAGGGGAGATAATATTTTCAGGGGGAGTTTATACCCTATTATTGCATATAGTTATATTCATCATTTGGTATCACATATTTTTTGGTATTTATCATTTTGTTGTCATTTATTACACTTTTTGATGAAGACAAAAGGGGGAGAAAGGAGAAAAATTGAAGAATGGGATTAACCCTGAAAGGGAGAGAAAATCAAGAAAGTCGAAAAGATGAAGTTGAAAAGAAAAATGAGGAGATGTCGGAAAGATGATGAAAATTTGAAAACTCGAAAAGAAAAAGAAAAGGAAAGAAGGAGTCGAAAAAGAAATGGGAGAAGAAACTAACGAAATGGACAAAGTCGAAAACTTTGGTCTGTACACATATACATATAATCGTAATTTTTGCAGGTAAATCCCATTTACGAAGTGTTGTTTTGTAATCATCAAAAAGGGGGAGAGTGTTGGAACATTTTGTTCCATACATGCTTAATAGTGTTTTGATGATTAAAGTTGATAAACAAAGCAAAACAACAAAGAGACGAAGCAAAGCATCGAAGGAAACGAAGTGCAAAAAGATGGACTGAATGAAGATAACGTACGCTAAGCAAATAGCATAACGTACGTAAAATGGGACGATTAATGTACGTAACCAATGTTACTTAACTTACGTATTATGTAGTTCAGACCAGATGAACGTTGGAGGAGTCAAAGTCAGAAAAGCTACAACGGACATATGACGTCAGCAATGACGTATACTTAACGTACGTAATGGACAATATACTAACGTACGTAACATATAATACGAAGGTCACTGAACTGGTTTATGAAGAGACTAACGTACGTAACCCTTCAAGGTTAACATATGTAAACGAGCTAGCATACGTAAAGGAGACCTGACAGCGTACGTAAGAGAGGCTCGGGGAGCTAACGGCTAGTTTGATGAAGAAGGCTATAAATACCATTCCTATGGTATTGTTTCACTACAACAACTTCAAGCAAACGATACATTCATCAGAGATTGATATACTTACATTGTTGTTGTGATATTGAGCTTATATTTTTAATTTGAGTGTTTATACATTCAACACATACACGAGAGGTAAAAGAAAAGATATGATTGGATTCGGTGTTATTAGGATCAAGGATCTGGCATTGTTAGAATCGCAATCACTATCTTAGTGAGATTTATCTACTACCGATAGAAAGTTAGAGTGGTTGATTACTTGTCCAATAGAAAAGGAAAACGGTTTAACTTGGACCGACACAAAGACAAGTACGAGTGGTTTATCACGGACCAATAGAAGACGTGATTGTAACGGTTATCCCTCGACCGATAGAAGAGAGGTGCAGAGGTTTATATCTTCAACATATAGAAAAAGATACCGAGAGAGGACGCAGGCTCGATTATAGCCGAACCTCTATAAATCCGCGCGTCATTTAATTTTCGCACATTTCATTTACGCTTCCGCACAATGGCGCAAATTCCGATTTTGATCCAACATTATATTAGAAGTAAAATAATGAAAACACATGAAAAATAATATAAATTATCACACAAAATATAGAAATATATATACATATATATAATATTCTAATAAAAATACTAACAAAATTATACCAAACAATTCCCCCACACTTATCATTTGCACGTCCTCGGGCAAATATATAGTAAGAGTAACAAGAAAAAAATTAACTTATTAAACGTTATTAACTCAATTAAAAGCCCGAAGTATTCTCTCATTCCACTTCAAAATAAACAATTATGCAATAAATTCCAATAGGCTTTAAGAAATGAATTAAACCAAATTCTAAAATTCGTCAAGTTATTCAGAATCATGGTCAATACTTTAAATTCACAAAACTCACCAGAAAAGTGTATATCTCTCTCACAAGTGTATAAGGGATGTATTTGCGCTCAGATCCATTCAATGAAGTAAAAACTTCCATAAGCTTGCAAATTATCTACTATCTCTATCACTTGGTGTGTTGCAAATTTATGGAAAAAATTATTTTCTTTTGGTTACAATGTCACCTCTTTGGTTGGGGTAGGAAAATATGGACAAAGTGACTTGAACTGAACAATTAGAAATTAAAATATTCTGAATTGATGTTTATCAACAGGTAAGCACTCAGAAGCTAATTAATGAAGCTTTTATCGATCCCCTTACTTATGTTTCGAATTATCCGAGCTCTTTTTCTTGCATTCCCACCAACCAATTATTTTTATATCATACTTGAGTTGTTATTATCTATTTTATGTGAATGTAAACGATGGGTCACATGAATACAACTGGTTACTAACATAAAAACATACTTAAGCTGCTTCTATGCACACTCATGTCTAAGGTAACTATTTTACGCGAATATAAACATGGGCTCATGAATATATCCGGTTATTAAGGCCCTGTTCTTTTGGACTAAATTTTCATTTTCGATTGATTCGATTTAGTTCGATTGATCTGATTCGAGTCCATTTAGTTCGATTCGATTAGTCCGTTCGATTCGATTCGATTCGATTCTTATTAATATTATTATTATTATTAATTATTATTGTTATTATTACTAATAATATTTACTATTATTGTTGTTGTTGTTGATTACTATTATTATTATTTACCATTATTATATGGGTTATTATTATTATTATTAATCTTAGTTATTATTATTGTTATTATTACTATTAATATCTACTATTATTAATAATATTTATTATTATCGTTGTTGTTGTTGATTACTATTATTATTTTTTACCATTATTATCAGTGTTATTATTATTATTATTGTTATTATCGTTATTGTTATTAATATCATTAATATTATTATAATTTACCCTTATCCAATAGATCTCAACTTATCATTTTATTTTATTATATTATTATTTTTATTCTTATTATTTTATTATATTTAATATTTTTATTTTTATTATTATTATTTACCCTTAATATATATTCCAGTTTAGTTCGATTCGAGTCCGTTCAGTCGATTCGATCGATTCGATTCGAATCCATTCGATTCGATTCGATTGATTCAATTGATTCGATTTAGATTCATTCAATCCAAAAGAACAGAGCCTAAGTTCCAAAAACAACGGAGTAATTGATTTCTCTATTTTTTCAACACCACCAAAAATATACAACACAATATCTCCATCCTTGTCAAAAATAATTTCTAACCGTTTAAGTATGGGCCAAAGGATTATAGCGACGGAAAGCTTAGTATGTGGTTAATAATAAAATAGACAATAAGCTCAATTGGGTTAACGAGGGAATTAAATATCATTAGGTAGGTAAAGAAGCTAGAAGGGCTTTTGAACAAAATTTGATTAGATAATTTTCATAAATTGCACACACATGTGGTTTCGACCCAGATACACAATGCAAGTTCTGGAGTATTACAACATGAAAAGTACACTAAAAAAATAAAAGATTTGCATATGTGATAAAGCAGTCAAGGCTCAAAATCTCACAAGTACAAGTTTTGATTTTTATGAATTTGATTATTAAACCATTCAACCGACTAACTGTTGATCATCTTAGAATAATTCGAGTAATTCATTCTCAAATTCTATGTCAAAATTAGCATAAACATTTTCTTTGAAATGTGAAATGAAAGTACATCAACAAAATTTTTAGCAACACGTTTTTAAGTTTTTGTTTTTCAAGTTATTCTTGTACATAAATGACCTTAGACTAATTTTGGGATCCGTAAATAAGAATTTATAGTTTTTACCCCCCCCCCCCACACACACACACTTATCTTTTGCAATATGATTATCAAAAATAATATAATGAGGGTTGAAGAAAACTCCCTGTGAAGATAGTGGTGCCTTGAATGCGCCATTTTCTTATTGATATGGAGAAATCTACAAAATAAATCAGTGGGGCAAAACACACAAAATAAAACATATATATATATATATATATATATATATACCCTTAGGTATAACACAAACAACCTAGATGCGTTTCAAGAGCGTCCTGAGAGTCTCCTTATTCTGCCATCAAAACTTTATTTATTTTAGAAAAAGAAAATTACAGTAATAGAAATAACAATACATATATCATGAATAGATGCGCGTCAAGAGATCGAAAAAGAAACTCCTTAAGCTGCTATCATTTTCACAATTTTTACACCTGCTAAAAGGTAAAAACAACAACAAGAGGAATAAAATGGGATATCAAAGGGAAAGGAATGCATCAATTTTGCGTTTTTGCACAGTGAAATCTTCCATCCAAACAATATTAGCTAGAGCTGGATCTGGTTCAGGAACAAATGCATTCAATTTTTTGATCAGCTCTTCTGGTGTTGTTGCAGCGACTATGATTCGTTTAGCATGCTCAGAAATAAAACCTTTTTCAGAAGAGTAGTCGATGAAAGATAGTAAACCATCGAAGAAACCATTGACATTTAGCAGACCGATTGGTTTTTTATGAATATTTAGTTGGGATCTGGTAACCACATGAAAAAGTTATTCAAGAGTGCCAGAACCACTTGAAAGGGTGATAAAGGCGTCGGCATTATTTAACATGTGAGTTATGCGGTCTTGCATATTCACAACTCTAAACTCATCTCCAATGGTTGTCCCGGTGATATTACTTTCAGCCAGAGATTTTGGGATGATCTCCATCACTTTTACTCCTTCCATATAGGCAGAAGCAGCAGCGCGTCCCATTATTCCTAGACTTCCTCCTCCGTAAACTACATGAATGCATTTTTCTCCAAGGGTACAACTCAAGTTGTGGGCTGCTTCAGTAAAGCAAGCCTCATTCTCATGATTAGCTCCACCAAAAATGCAGATGGAGTTAAATCTTTTTGCGGAAGATGATGATGACGACTCCATTTTTTGAAAAGAACAATTATTTTAGAGTGAAAAGGAGAGAATTGCAAGTTTGGAAGATGCAGAAAAGAAACAAATAAAGTGTTTATTTACAGATGCAAAATAAAGTAAAAATATTTATCAAATCTGTGACTGCGTTAATTGCGCTTCAACTACTCTATAGAATAATGAATGCATTTATTGCGTATCACTTTTTATTAAGAAAATCTGGTAAAATGACAAAAATAAAAATACTCACGCATGTATGCACAGTAGTTGTGATTGTGGCTCACATCTTCTTCTGGTTTTACGCCCAGAAACGGCTTAAACACCTTCTATGAATCGGGAATATGCTTCCCATCCAATTTTACAAATTGGCAAACATGGTCTTTTACCGTCAGATCCCCAAGATTTTGTTTATATTCGATTTTGAATTTCTTCCACAGCTAGAGAATCTCATGATATACTAGTCCACTAAGATGCGTGTCAAGAGATAATTGAGTATCATTCAATTTCTCCTTACTCAGTCCATCCTTTATAAAGTCAATTTTATCTTGTCTGTTTGTGGAAGGAATTCCAAGAGAACGACATTTTTTATCACAAGTCCATCTGGCACATTTATAACAAACATACATTTTCTTGGCTCGTCGTTTCTTAGCATATGATCTTTTAACAAACCCTGGTAAGAATCTAGTGGGTGGTTCGAATGATTCCCCAGCTATTATTACTTTGGCTTCAATAGTAAAGCGAATGTCATGTGGGATGTCATACAACATGAATAATCGCATTCGCTCGGCTCGAGCTCTATAAATTCTGAGGATTGCATTTTTGTTGAGAAAAGGAAATTGTTTTTCAATATTTTTTAAGGATTTTTCCATTTTTTATTATTTTAGATTTTTAAAAGAAATTTAAAATTCACAAACACACAAGAGGTAATTTAAAAGTTGCAAAATCAATTCTTCCTAAGTAAGTTTCTTTCTTGAAAAGGACATATAGAATCTTATCTTATCTGGTTGACAATGATATTCACGTGTCCTGATTGTCTTGTTTCCTTGTCATGTACTGTAAAAAGAAGCTTACAAAGTATTCTATTTAAATTACGCAAAAAGAAAATCACACAACAAAATAAAATAAAGCTTGGGTTGCCTCCCAAGAAGCGCTTGATTAACGTCGTTAGCTTGATGTTAGTATGATTCTGATTTAAATTTTTTCAACGAGAGTTATATTCTCAATTACTTGTTCTTGATGTGCTCCTTCATAATATGGTTTAACACAGTGACCGTTTACTTGAAATGATTCATTCGTTCTGGGATTTAACAGCTTTACTGTAATATCCGCAATTTTCGATTTACGGTAAATTTCTTTTTTCGGCCGGAGTCCATTTTGACGGCTCACTCATGACCGTTTCGTCATTCTGAGAATGATTAATTCTACACTTTTTGTCATCCGAGTTCGTTTCGGTGTTGTTTTGTTGAGTTCCGTGCTTTTTAGCGACTTTTCCGCACTTGAGTTCGATTCTTGCGAATCTCGTCCAAGCTATTGTTTCGAGTTTCCCGCAAGTCCGTTTAACTTTGTTAGACGTGTTGTGAACTTCGGTTTGGTTATTCGATCACGTATCGTGATTTCCGGGCGTTTTGGGCCATTTTGTAATTTCTTGAAAGTTACGGGTATCCGTATCTGTAATTGTTGTCTCGACCCGTTTCTTGGTCGCGTATGATTAATTATGGTATTACGTTTTCATTTCGAGTCGTTGATGTCGTCCGCGAACTTTTCGTCGTGTTCGTTCCGTGCGTTTTCGGAAATCGAGGCGTCGGGTCGTGGCGGCTGAGCAGCTGGCCGGACCGGTGCGGCACTGTCGGAAGTGCTGGGCACTGGCCGAGCAGGCACGGCAGGAACCGGCGTAGCGCACGCTACGGCCGGGACGCTGCGCCAGCTTCAGCGATGTAGCGCCATTGCCGAGTCGGCCAGACGCTATCGGGCACAGGCGAGAGGATTACGAGGTTACGGACTCGGTCGGGATCGGCGGTAGCGCACGCCATCTTGTCGGTCGTAGCGCACGCTAACCGGCATGGGTAGCGCCGCCGTCGGCCTACTAGCGTACGTTACAGGTGAGTTTGTTAGTCCAGTGGCTCTTTGGGCCAGTCGGCTAGCGCGCACGGGCTTCCGCCGTAGCGCACGCTAGCGGGAGTCGGGCGGACGAGTCATGGTCGGTAGGGTGGTCGGTGGTGCCGGGTCATGCGGGCCATGGCGAGAGTGCTCGGCCGATCTTGGCCGATAGCGCACGCTAGTCCGGGAAGGCTAGCGACGCTAGTTCCGCCCAAGATATAAATGACAGACCGACTTTTTCCGTCATTTTTCATTTCATTTCTCTTCGGTCCTTGGTGAGGTTTTGGAGAGACGAAAACATGTTGTTGGAAAACAAATTCATGAATGTTCAGAGTTTATATCACCTATCAATCATCCTATAACATCCTTCGATCCAAATAATCAAGGTTAGATCTAGAACCCTACTTTTGGGTAGATTTGGGGGTTTTCGCGTTTTTATCCGATTTGTTCCGTTTTGTCGATTAATTCATGATGAATATGATTAATCTTGTTGGTATTCTTAGTTTCCCTACGGATTCATGGTATATTTCGTGATTTTTACGGAATCGAGAGGGTTTGGTTGTGGTCCGCCCTCGTTGTTGTTTATATACGAATATACATGAATCGTAGGCGGGTTTCCGGGTGTATTCCAATTCCGTATTCATTTAGAAATGGTTGTGATTGTATTCTTCGAATCGTTAGGTTCGGTTTCATTGGTTCCTAGCGTTCGTCGGTGACTTTCCTTTCCGTTCGTTGCGTCGTCAATAATTCAAGGCAAGTATTTTCGGAAACCTTTATGCTTAACATGGAATGGTAATGTATTTTGTGTGTGATTTGCTCACCTCGTGTTGGTCCGACGGGATCAAGGAGGGAATCCAAAGGTTTGCGTCCCGGATTCATGAGTTTGTTTAGCTAGCCAGTGCGGGAGGGTCCTTAGAGGCCTCGTGCGGGAATTTATGATATGACTCTGTTCCCAAGGCGATGCATGTGCGTGTTTTGTTTTATAATATAGCCAGTGCGGGAGGGTCCTTAGAGGCCTCGTGCGGGAATTTATGATATGACTCTGTTCCCAAGGCAAATTGTTTGACTGTTTATTTCCGGAAAGGACATGTCTAGTTTTGGTTTTTGAAATGATATTGGTGCATGTACTATGAAATGTGTAAGCGATTGGTTTGCCTTGAATACTTGTACTAGCGTAATTGCTAACCCCTTTGGGGACCCGTTGTCGGGGAAATTCTTGTTATGGATTTCAGGTTATGTTCAGCCAGACGAGCGGGCGCTGGGATGGTACGAGGATGTCGGCCAAGGTTGTTGACATGTGCAATTGAGTCTTGTTATTTCCTACTGTCTCTTTTGATGTGGATGTTTTCCAAATTGTAAACTTATAGATTGTACTCGCGAGTACTTAGGCTTTTCCTTTCGGATTGTGATTGGTCTTCGTTGGAGTTACTGTATTTGTCGGTTGATGTTTATTATGCCGGTTGTACCGGACGTGTTGTTTTATGTTCTTGTTGTTAACAATTGTTTCCTTGCTAATCGAGATGGTTAGTCGAGAGGTGTTTTCTTGTGTTAGCCTGGTGTATCCCATGTAGGGGTCCACGGCGCTGTAATACACCTCGAATATCTTGGGGGTGTTACAGAAAATGGTATCAGAGCTCTAGGTTTATGGATACCTAGGCTTGTTGGTTATTTGGGTCTAGTTGTGTTTTGTTTTGCACATTGTCACACCACTGCCGGCATCTCAGTACATCCAGTGCTCGTAAGTTTTCCTTACTCGATTCTCTTGTTTTCTCGTATTGAAATTCCACTTCTTGAACTGTGATTGCCTCTCTCGTACTTATCGTCGAGTTGTTTTTCGATCCATCCGGTTTGTGTACTTTTGATTCTAGTATTGCGCCGTCCTTTGTCTCTCTGGAGTATGTGTGCCGTTCTGGGCTTGACCGTTTGTCGTTTTGCGAGCCTTCCATCGCTAAACTTCCTAGCATTGGTGGGATCGTTGGTGATCGAAAGATCCAAGTTTTGCTCCGTGGTATATTGTGAGAGGGCTTGACTCTCTAGTCTTTTGTTGTATGATGGAATCTGTGTTTGGTAATTGCGGTATACTAAATGTATGTTGAGCCGAATGTACTGATGGGTTGGACAGAAAGGGTGCGGTATGATGTAGAAGTTTTGAACATTGATATGTTCGGTATAGGTATTGATGGCAGAGTTTGTTGAGAAACTCACATAGCTGGTTTCGACATACGTCCAAATCGGTGATCTTTGGTTACGCTGTCAAACTTGAAGAGATAGTTTGACATATGCTTGGAATTAGTATTCCCGAGTTGCGCTTGTTGAATTGGTGATTTTTGAATGCCGTATATGCGTGTGTTCGGAAATTGTTGGTACTTGGCTAATTATTGTTATTTACAACCAATGTGTTTCTATTAATAATAATACATGCGGCGTGCATGCTTGAAAATCTCTGAGACTTGATCGTATTGTGGGTTTTGAAAAGTGACATGAATTTGGGCGAGCCAGCCTTATATTTTCAAATAAAACCTTGTGTCGGTATTTAAAGGTCGTGTATAAAAGTGTTTAGGACATTTTATAAAATGCTACCGCTGTTAAGCTCTTGTCGTGTTTGAAAGGGTCTTGAAAACGATTTTTAACTTATCGTTTTATTTTCGAATAACTAGAGTATACGATTTTAAAAATCAGATTAGCTTGGGGAAACCTAGGCTGTCGAGTCAAGTTGTGTTTTTTTTTTGTTTTTTTTTTTGAGTTTTGTCTCGTCGGATTTTGTCTGACTTAGTCGCATCGCGACGCGTCGTTTGAGATCATTGGTCGTGATTAGTATCGAGGGGCGGTCGTCACTTACGTGCGACCTATGGATGTAAAACTCCCTTCCTTGTGTTGTGCCTCGTGTGACACGAGTTATTTGTATGATTAGTCGATTGAATGATGGAATACTTCTGTGGATTTTGATTTCACGATATGTGTTTATTAGACTCTCGTATTTGGTTTATACGAGGAGTGTAAATCCTTCTTGATGTATTTTCGCACCGTATTTTATCCATTGCGTGAGTTCTTTCAAACGGCTTTCGGTATTTTCAAAGAAGTTTTATTTCGTAAAACCGATTCCTTGAATCAAGTTTTGGCATTTTGGCCTTGAATATTTCATGGTGGTTTGACAAATGATTTTGTGAGCTTTGGAAAAATATTACCGTCATTGGTCTTTTTAGCATTTTCGAAATGACATGGGAAATTGTGCTTAGCACAGTAAATCCTTGTGAGAAAGGTTTACGGCATGTGATTTTCGATGTGTTCTTGTTGTCTCTGTGGGTCGTTAGCGCACGCTACGCTTTGCTGCGGCTAAGCGCGCAAGAGTGCGTTGGTAGCACGCTAAGGGAGGATAGCGCATGCTACCCAGTAGTTCGGGCGATCCAGAGCTCTTGGATTGGGTCGAAGTTCTCGTTAGCGCACGCTAACACTTGGGGTTAGCGACGCTAACGGTGTATTTTTGGTCGAGTTTTGTTTGGTGCCGTGATAGCGCACGCTAACCTTAATGATTAGCGCACGCTAATTGTGTCGATATAAATCTTGGACACCCGGTCTAAGTTGCATTTTTCTTCATTTCTTCTTCTTCCTCTATGAGTTTGAGACGTAGCGACTCGGTTTCGCATCTGGGCTGATTTTTCTTCCATCCAAAGGTGTTTTGGAGTATCCTAGATGATTTTTAACATCATCTAATCCTTTGTTCTTCGCCGAATCTGTAGGTCACAAGTCGTCCAGAAACAAGTCTAGAGGGGGGGGGGGGGGTGAATAGACTTGTAGAAACTCTTGAACTCTTTTTCTCGAAGAGTGAGTTTCTTCAGCTGATGATCAAACAAATGACTAGGAGTCGTTTGTTCTTGGATATGTGCGGAAGTCAGCTGATGACAAATATAAATTAACTTAATGAAACACTTAACAATGGATGCAGCAGTTAGAGTATGATGCAGTAAAATAGTAAATAACACAGGCAGTTATAGTGGTCTCAGAGGTGGGGTAATCCTCTACTAATCCACTTTTCTCCAAACCAGTTGGAGATGAATTCACTATAATTGTCAACCAGTGATAAAGATTACAGTGATTCACAACACACTACAACAGCTTCCAACCAGTGGAATTCCGTGCCGTTGTACACACTTGACTGCCTTGCACCTCTTGATCCTCGATCCTCGGATGCCTTTACAGTCTGCTACTTCAACCAGTGAAGTACCCCGTACTCAAGATTTAAAGACAAGAGTGTTTGTCTTCTCCAACTAAAGAGCTTCCTTGAATATGAACTTTTTGGATCTGCTCTTTTTCACGATGCTATTTGATTGCTTGAGATTGCTTTGTTTGCTTTGATCGCTAGAGTATATGTTCGCACCGGTAGTTTGCTCAGTTTCAAATCTTCGGGTATATATAGATCACGATCTCTGAGCTTCTTCCTTGTAGCCGTTGCAAATCTTTGAACAAATCCGTCCGTTGGAGAGAGACTTCATTGTTTAATCTTTTCTGAACGTTTGCAATTTGGATTCCCATTATTTACTTTTATCTTCCGACCGTTGTGATGACTTCTGCATGTGAGCGCCGAATCTTTTGAATATAAAAGGTTTAAAGTCTTCACGGTGGGTCAAGATGATTTAATTAAATCATATCTCTTGCGGGAATCACTCGATTTGTCTCTTCACGTTGCATGTGAGCTTTCCGTAATATTTGACTTTTCAAAGCATCTGACGTGGACTTGGAGTACTAAGTGTAGTTGAGTAGACGATGTGCGGCTTACTTCTCTGCAGTAGGTCGTCTCAGGTATATCTTGTTTGAGACTTGTCGATCGGGTGACTTCCACAGGTTCCTCATTGCAGATCTGGTCAAACTTCTCGACAATTTTTAGTTGACCGGGGCTACTCTACGATTGGAGTCATTTGTACTTCTCGATGGACTAGGCGTACTTTAGTACTTAGCCGATTTTCATTTAACTAACTTTGGCCTATAGAAGACACTCATTTGGTTCTTCTTTACATTTTGCCAATTTTATACTTAACACATTTTGGCCTATGGAAGATACTCATTTGGTTCTTCCTTACATTTTGCCAATTAATAATCATTTGATTTTAAATTAATGACATCATCAAAATCTAACAAGTATTCCTAACAAATTCCCCCTATTTTGATGATGGCAAAACTAAGTAAGAAATCAAATGGCCAAGTCTGCACTTAAGTGCAAGACAAAGCGAAATCGATCTAATATTGAGACAACTGGAAAATTGTCATTCAACAGATTGTTCATAAAATTTTCGACTTATCATTGAAATTATACAAGATTGTTTTAAGTACGAAAAATAAAATTACAAGTAAGAAAATAATTTAAGGTCATCTGCCTCTTCCTCTGCCTCTTGAATAGGTGTGGCAGCGAGTCCGAATGGTTTGGCTCCGATAGGTCTTACCTTGGTGGAGCAAGGCCATACTTTCTCTTCACAACCGGTCTTTGCGAAGTCCTGCTCCTGCCGAGATCTGAATTTGTTCTCAAGGCGTACACCCTTGATTTCCTCCTGAAGTTGTAGCTCATCAAGTTCACCATCCATGCGGATTGGTGCTTCTTGACTACGAATTTAGGGATCATGGGAAATGCATTTTGCTCTTTTGCGTACTTCTTTAGAATGACCCAAAGCTTAGGATGAACCTCTTCCATCCAGTTTATGAAAATCTCTGTGGGGAGAGTTTGTCATCTTGAAGTAGTTCCCAGGACATAAAAGTCTCGGACGAACTTCTTCCTAGCGACTCCCCATATTTCAAGAGCTTCAAGTGGGCGAAATCTTCAACATACCATAGCTCCGGACCTTCCCATTCAAGAGTAGGTTCAAAGCCGCCTCTGGTCCTTCTGCGCTTCCCTTCAGCTGGTCACCTTGTCTTCTTGATCTACTGACTTCCTTCCTTTTTAGGCTAGAGGGTCCTTCAAGCCGGGGACATCCCGCTTTTTCTTACTTCGATTTCTCTCTCTTCCCCGAATCCTCTCTTCCCCCTTTTTGCCGCATCAATGAGTGTTGTCAATTGTTGCTCCATGCGGCTCATCCAATCGGACATGCCAAAAGGCATTACTTGTTTGTAGGAGGAGGAGGGTGAGGATCTCTCTCTGAAGCGGTGTCAATCTTGGCATTAATGGTCTCAAGATCGGGGTGACTCGAGTTGATAGCGGCTCCCAATGGTGTCTCGACAATTTGCTTGATCGGCTCGGTCATGGTAGGGGATAAGCGAGCGATGGGAGTGTTCTCCCGATCCTTGAGAATGGAGCCACTAGGCTGAGGCTCTGGCTGCAAATGTAGGTCGATTGAGTTTTCTCCGGGTCCCGACACTGAGTCCTCTGCCGGCTCTGCGTCTAGGCGTGTACCGGGAGGTACAACAATCCTATCTGCAGCTTCGTTGGTAGGCTCTGGCTCCTGCTCTGGCTCCTTTTCTCTTTCTTCCTCTTTCCCTTCTTCTTCTTCAGATTTCTCTTTTTCTTCCTCCTCATCTTCTTCTTTCTCTTCTTCAGATTTCTCTTTTTCTTTCTCCTCATCTTCTTCTTTTTCTTATCCAGCCGCCACACCAGCTCCTCCTTCACCTCTATCATCATTATTATCATCATCATCATCATCATTTTTCTCATCATCATCCTTCTCCTTTTCTCTTTCATCATCTTCATCCTTCTCCTTATCTTCTTCTTCTTTTTCCTGCTCCACTTCTTCTCCTTCTTCTTCATCTTCTTCATCATCCACTTCTTCTGTTTTTTCAATCTCCTCTGTCTCCTTTTCAACTGGTATGTTTTCTTCAGGTTCTTTTGCTTCTTCATCCTCTTCAACCAAATTGATAATTTTATTTTCTTCATCAACTTCTTCTATCCTAATCTCCTTTTCTACTTTCTCCTCTTCCTCTTCCTCTCCAAAACTACCATCAAAGATACTGAGCATTATAGAGTGGATAAAATGGTCCATGTTTGTCTCAAAATGTGACATGAACCAGTTATCCTGGAGGAGTAAGGCTAAATCTGACTCTTTGCAAAAATCAGTCAGAACATCCTCCGTGGCTTGGGGGTATTCCCAACCACTAGATTCAACAAAAATTTGAAAATTTGTAAAGGACATGGTTTTAAGAGTTTTCCACTCTTTAAAAATATTTACGAAAGAGTGTTTTTCTGCTTGTGGCTTGACAAGCTGAAGTTGTTCTATGGAGAGATTAAAAGTATTATTTTCTAAAAGATTGAATGAGTAATCCTTGAGGATAGATATAACAAGACTGCTTCCTCTTCTTCGGTCATGTACCTTTGGAGGAGTAATGACAGTACAATTCGGGTTTCGGTATGCAGTGCGGTGGTCGGATGGAAGTGGTGGCTGGCGATGGGCTGGCATAGTGCTCAGTGCTCTCCTTCGCTGAACTGCAGCTTACTTGTCCTCCTTGTAGAGGGTTCGGGTGATGACTGCAGTTGGAAGGTCCTTCGGGCTGGTCCCCTTCTCTTGAATCGGATGGCGATAGGTGTATCGTCAGACTCATTCTCGGACTCGATTGCAGTTCCGATCTCACCGCAGTTGGTCCGAGTCTGATAGATCGTATCTTGGGCAAAAGCTTGTGTCTGCCAAATCCTTCAACAACTGGGCTGCCCTCCCAGTGACTCCAACCTTCTTCTTATCATGGTCCATGTGACCAAGCCTCTTGTTTGGGTGGAAAGGGTCAATGTTTCCCTTGGCCACGCCAGTCTGCTCCAAGAACCAACTAAGATGCGTTCCGAACGCCAACTTAGTCTTGAACTTCTTCTCTCCCTCGAGCCATTCGACCTTGTTCACCTCGCGAACAAGTTGCCTGAAAATGTAATCGGCCCAATCAACTTCCTCTCGTTGAATTAACGCACCCAACACCATGAATTTTGAAGATGATAGTTGGTCATAGCTTCCTGCCATTCCCATGACTATTTTGTTTGTGATGTCCAGAGCGACTCGATAGACCCTCTTCAACTCATTTCTCTTCGCTGTAAACTTCAATTTCTCAGGGACATTTTCGAGCTTAATCGTCTTCCACGTTTCGTCGGGTGATTGTTTGAGCGCTTCGACCGCCAAACCGCGATGTTTCATCCCGAATACAGAGCGAATCTTATCTGTATCTATGGTGACTGGTACTCCACCGACTGTGCTCTGAATCTCGTGCTGAATCAGGTAAGCGTTGCGATAAAATTCAACCACATCTTCCTTGAACAAGTGTTGAGGGTTGATTTCGAGAAACGGGTAGATTCCGTTCAGTTTCATCGCCCGGATTAAGTCGAGCATATCAAAGTCCTCTAGATTTTCTTCCAGTAATCCTTCGAAATCGACGACCATGGAGAAGATGACACGGTCCTTCATCGCCTTCAAGTTTGCTCCGTCAAAGATGCCATTTCGCAAAAGATTTTAGGATTTAGTGTGTATTTTGCTCTGTAAATTTTAGGGTTTCTGAAAGCGTAAAGAGGAAAGTGAAAGGGTTTTCTTCCTTATAAAGAAGATGAAAGGACGTTTGGATTAGTTTATTATAAGTTTAAACGGTGGTACGCCTTTTCATATTCTTTTGAATTTCAAATTTGAATCGGTGGCCCCATTTAAAATTTGACGGTTGATCCTGATTGGCCACCGTAGAGGTTAATTAAATGGGCGTGTGACGCGTGTATTTAAAATTGCCACTAGGCTTATAAAATGTATTTTTAAATGCTATTTCTTAAGCCAAAATAATATGACAGATAATAATTAAAAATTTAGAGATTAGTTTAGAGAACTTAGCTGGTCTGATTCGTTGACTGTTGACCGCTCTGCTACAGGTGAGTTTGACTTCTCGCCTGGTACTCTGTACAGCTAAGTTGCTTCGACTGGCCTTCGTCTTCTCGCCTGCATCAGCTTAGGCTGATTCTGGGGGGGGGTTCGTCCTTCCTTCAACTTGCTTCAGAACTAGATTCCCAATCTAGTAATCCAAGGTCTCTGCTCAGCTCTAGGAATCTTTCTTCGCGGGGGTTTGGTGAAGATGTCAGCTATTTGGTAGTCTGTGCTGACTCTTTCAACTCTAACCCTTTTGTTAAGCACATGGTCTCGAATGAAATGGTGCTTAACGTCAATGTGCTTCGTCCTTGAGTGCAAAACCGGATTGTTGGTTATTGCAATAGCACTATTGTTGTCACACCATATAGGAACTTCGTTGGCAATAATATTGTAGTCCCTTAATTGTTGTCTGATCCATAGGATGCGTGCACAATGACTACTGCGACTAGGTATTCGACTCTGTAGTGGAGATAGAGTTAGAAACACGCTTCTTGCTAAACCAGGATATCAGTCTGGTTCCTAGGAATTGACACGTTCCACTAGTGCTCTTCCTATTGATTTTGCATCCGGCGAAATCCGCATCTGAGTATCCTGATAGCTCGAAGTTGTCATCTTTGGGGTACCATAGTCCAACATTAATGGTAGACTTTAGGTACTTGATTATTCTCTTGGCTGCATCTAGGTGTGATTGCTTCGGCTTGGACTGGAATCTTGCACAAACTCCAACTGCATATGATATGTCTGGCCTACTTGCAGTTAGGTACAGAAGAGATCCGATGAGTCCTCTGTAGTGGGTTGAGTCCACTGATATTCCTGCCTCGTCTGCATCTAGGTGAGTGCTTGTGCTCATTGGAATTCTTGCGGGTTTGGCTGATTCCATTCCATATCTCTTGATGAGATCTCGGGTATATTTTGCCTGGTTGATGAAAATTCCTTTTTCCATCTGCTTAACTTGTAATCCAAGAAAGAAGTTAAGCTTTCCCATCATACTCATCTCAAATTCTCCTTGCATGAGGTTGGAGAATTTCTCGCATAGTTCTGGATTGGTTGACCCGAATATGATGTCATCCACATAAATCTGAACTATTAGAATGTGGCCTTCGTGCTCCACTCTGAATAGGGTCTTGTCCACTTTTCCTTTGCAAAATCCATTTTTCTCAAGAAACACAGACAGTGTTTCATACCATGCTCTCGGTGCTTGCTTGAGTCCATACAGAGCTTTCAACAGCTTATAGACTTTGTCTCCTTTGACAAAACCTGGGGGTTGCTCTACATAGACTTCTTCTTCTAGGATTCCATTCAGAAACGCACTTTTTACATCCATTTGGTAGACTTCAAAATCCTTGAATGCAGCATATGCGAGGAATAGTCTGATGGCTTCTAATCTTGCAACAGGTGCATAAGTTTCATCAAAATCTATTCCCTCACATTGTGCATATCCTTTTGCTACGAGTCTGGCTTTATTCCTAACAACATCTCCGTCTTCATCACTCTTGTTTTTATACACCCATTTGGTGCCAATAACTGTCTTGTGATTAGGTGCATGCTGTTAGTTCCCAAACTTTGTTTCTCTCCATCTGCTCCAATTCCTCTTGCATGGCATTAATCCATGAATAATCTTCCAAGGCTTGTTCTGTCGTCTTGGGTTCAATTTGCGACATGAAACAAGAGAACATCGCCATTCCTGCTGGTAGAGTTGACTGTCTTGTCTTGACTCCATCAGTCAACTTTCCGATAATTTGCTGAATTGGATGATCCTTGAGCCATTTGGGGATCTCGTCCTCTTCTGGGTTTGTTCCCCCTGTTGGATTGCTCTGGTGGTTGTCTGCATCTGCTGGATTCTGGTCTGCAACTGGATCAGCTACCGCCTTGTCATCTGCAGCTTGGTTCTGAACTGCAGATGAGTCTTTATCAGCTCCATTGGTCTTCTTGGCGATGGCGGATCGGATAGGTTTGGTGATCTGTCGAGCCGATTGGGTCTTCATCAGCTGCAGTTGGGTCATCAGGCTGATCTGCAGGTGAGTCCACCATTCCAGTGTCATGTACAATGACTTCTTCAAGGGTTGCTGATTTGAGCTTGTTCTCAATTTGCTCAAGTTGTTTCCTGTACTCAACGGTAGATTCATCAAAAACAACATGGGGTGTTTCCTCCACAACTAAGGTTCTTTTGTTGAAAACTCTATATGCCTTGCTTCTTTGGGAATATCCCATAAATAGACCATCATCAGTTTTAGCATCAAAGGCATTTAGCTGTGTTTTACCGTTGTTGTGGATGAAACACTTACAACCAAAAACATGAAAGTAAGCAACAGTAGGAGTTCTATTATTCCAAACCTCATAGGGAGTTTTGCCATGTCTCCCTACTATCATACTCTGTTAGGTGTGGTAGTGTGTTATGACTTCAGCCCGAGAACCTCTTGGGTAGATGTCTACGCAATCATGGACCTTCTTTGCTTCCTTGAGGTTCTGTTCCTTCTTTCGGCAACACCATTCTGTGGGCGTCACAGGCTGCAGAGCTCATCTTGGATCCCATTCGATCGCTGAAATCGATTATCGCCTTGTTGAGAAACTCTCCTCCTCTATCCGATCTGATCTTGATTATGGAGAGGGATTTCTCATTCGGATCCTTCTCATTTCGGTAACTTGGTCAAGGTTTCACTTTTCTTGTATAGAAAAATGATCCAAGTGTACCTTGAATAATCATCTACAATCACAAGAGCATGCTTTACGCGCTCAAAGTCCTTGGCTTGATAGGACCAAATAGATCCATGTGAAGTAGATCTAAGATCCTTGTTGTGAGCGTTATGCAGCTGCAGCTTGAACGATGCCTTGGTGCCTTTCCCTTCGACATGCATCACAGAGTGCTTCCTTCTTGAATGCTTCATTTGGAAGTCCTCGACCCGACTCACGAGAGCTAATCTTGTTGATGGCTTTGAAGTTCGGGTGACATAGTCTTTTGTGCCACAACCATCCATTCTCGGCTACGGTCTTGGATAGAAAACAGAGTTAGGTGTTCTGTGTTCCAATCAATCATGTATACATCTCTTCTTGAAACCTTGTAGCTTTATTTCTCCGGATAAGATGTCTATCACCATACACTTCAAGATGGTGAAGACTACTAGATTCTTCTCGTCGCAGAATCGGCTTATGCTCGGGAGGTTGTATTTGAGACCTTTGACATAATGAACTTTGGATATCACAATGTTTCCTCGGTGCAACTCTCCAAAGCCTTTTTATGCATCCTCTAGAGCTATCTCCAAAGGTTACATCGGGACCTCTTTCCTTGATATATTTGGTCGGCATCCTCTTGTTCCCGGTCATGTGCCTTGAGCATCCAGTCTACAAACCACTCTTCACCTCCAAAATTTGAGCTTGAGGAGATGTGGTTGTAGTCCTTCCATCTCTTACGCAATTAAACAAGCGAGAGATTTAGGTACCCAAATTTGTGTGGGTCCTTTGGGGTTAGTTGATTTCTGGAGAATTGATTTCTCCTTGGATTATAGGAATTGTTATTATTATTATAACCCTTATAAGGTGCATGTGGTCGTGGTCTAAATCTCGTGGTTGGATTGTATACCGGATATTCCTCAAAATAGTGTGGGCCATTTCTAAATCTAGGCTGAGACCATTTATTAAACCTTTGTGGTCTCCACACTTGTTCGTTTTGGTAATTTGGATAACCTTGAGGTTTCCATCTGCCCCTCCCATTATGAAATCTATTTTTGGGGAGTTGTTGGTAATAGTGGGCATGTTATGCAGAATTTCTTTGCTTTTGCACAGGCCCTTTGCCTAGTCGCTGTCTAGGTGGTTGTGCAGTGTAACTTTGTTGCGGCTAGACGTTTGACTTTGTTGCACTGTTTTGGAAGTCGGTTTATACAGGCTCGTGATCGAGACCATTGTTTCTCCCTTGATAAACTTGGTTTCAGAACTAGAGGGAGTGTGAGAATCATATCCAAGGCCTGATTTGGTATATAATGACCTTTTATAAGTACACAATTCGCCCAGAGTTGAAGACGCCTTCAGGGAGGTTATTTCCTGTGCCTGAGTTTTATTTAACTGTGCCAGCTTAGTAAACTCAGCTTTGGCATGAGCAAGTGCAGCTGACTTTTCTTTAAGTAAAATATTTAGCCGGTCTATCTCAGCTGTATTGGCACTTGCCTGGTTTTCAAAATCAGCTGTAGTTGTCTCAACCTTATTTAAATCTAGGCTGAGTTTTTCGAAATCATTTTTCAGCTGCCTATTCTCATCTTGCAGCTTAGTCTTCTCTGCTGACTTGGTGTGCAGATTTAAGTGTTTCAAAATCTTTGAATAATTGATTTACCGATTCATGTAAATCCATATCTTGTGACATGGCTGAGCTATTATTTGAACCGGTAGGTTTAGAGGTTACCTCTTCATCAGCCAAGTTTGCCATCAGGCAATCATACTCCTCGTCGTCATCAGAAAAGAAACCGCTTGATTCGACATGCTCTGGTCTTCTCCGATGAGAGCTTTTCTTGTCTTCCTTTCGCCACCTCCTTCTTGGTTTCATCCTTCTTGAGCTCGGGACAATCCATTGGATGTGTCTATTTTATGACAATTGTAGCATTCAACTTTCCGACTTCCCGACCTTCCGGTTCCTTCTTGGGTTCTCCTTGTAGTTTTTCTTATACTTGGAGTAGTTCTTTACAAGTTCTTGAACCTTTGCATAATGAAAGCCATTTCCTCCTCAAAATCTAGCGGATTTGGAGGTTTCACATCGACAGGCTCTTAGCGGGGACTCATTGCAAATGCGATTCCCTTCTCTGCAGGCTCGATTGAGGATGAGCTTGGAAGCTCGAACTCATAAGCCTTTAGATCGGAAGAAACGACTCCTGAATCTTTATCCTATTCAGGTCTTTGGACTCTCTCATAGCTCTGACCTTCATGCTCCATTCGGGATTGAGTGATCGAGGACCTTGAGTGCCATTTCCTGTTGCCATAAGTTTTGCCCGGGAGTTGATCTCGTTGATAATTTGGTGAACCTTGTGTCCACTTGGTCTATTGATTCACCATTCTTCATTTTAAAGTTGTCAAACTTTTGGATAGCTATTGACAACTTGTTCTCCTTGATCGACTCCGTTCCTTCACACATTAGAGCTAATGTGTCCCATATCTCTTTGGCATTCTTACAATTTTTGATCTTGACCATTGTGGATTTGTCAAGAGTTTGGTATAGCACATCTCAGCCTGTTGTCAAGATTGGCGCCTTTCTCTCTTCGGGGTCGGCTCCGTTCTCTTCTTAGGAATCTTTTCGGGCCTCCCAGTGCGATTTCCTCGGGCGTGTTGTCCTTCTCGAAAATGAATGGACCGTCTTCAATGATGCACCACATGTCGTCATGGATTGAAGATAAATGTGCTGCATTCTTATCTTCCAGAGATCATACTCGTCAACCGAAAGACGGGTAGTCTAGAGTGCATGTGTTCCATTATAACGTGAGAGATAAGATATATATCTTAATATAGATGCAGTTCGTGAAAAAATGAACCAACCGCTCGATACCACTTGTAGGTCACAAGTCGTCCGAAACAAGTCTAGAGGGGGTGAATAGACTTGTAGAAACTCTTGAACTCTTTGTCTCGAAGAGTGAGTTTCTTTGGTGATGATCAAACAAATGACTAGGAGTCGTTTGTTCTTGGATATGTGCGGAAGTCGGTGATGACGAATATAAATTAACTTAATGAAACACTTAACAATGGATGCACGGCGGTTAGAGTATGATGCGGTAAAATAGTAAATAACACGAGCGGTTATAGTGGTCTCGGAGGTGGGGTAATCCTCTACTAATCCACTTTTCTCCAAACCGAGTTGGAGATGAATTCACTATAATTGTCAACCGGTGATAAAGATTACGGTGATTCACAACACACTACAATGACTTCCAACCGGTGGAATTCCGTGCCGTTGTACACACTTGATCGCCTTGCACCTCTTGATCCTCGATCCTCGGATGCCTTCTGATCTGCTACTTCAACCAGTGAAGTACCCCGTACTCAAGATTTAAAGACAAGAGTGTTTGTCTTCTCCAACTAAAGAGCTTCCTTGAATATGAACTTTTTGGATCTGCTCTTTTTCACGATGCTATTTGATTGCTTGAGATTGCTTTGTTTGCCTTGATCGCTAGAGTATATGTTCGCACCGGTAGTTTGCTCGATTTCAAATCTTCGGGTATATATAGATCACGATCTCGAGCTTCTTCCTTGTAGCCGTTGCAAATCTTTGAACAAATCCGTCCGTTGGAGAGAGACTTCATTGTTTAATCTTTTACGAGCGTTTGCAATTTGGATTCCCATTATTTAATTTTATCTTCCAGTTGTGATGACTTACGCATGTGAGCGCGAATCTTTTGAATATAAAAGGTTTAAAGTCTTCACGGTGGAGTCGGGATGATTTAATTAAATCATATCTCTTGGGAATCACTCCAATTTGTCTCTTCACGTTGCATGTGAGCTTTCCGTAATATTTGACTTTTCAAAGCATCGACGTGGACTTGGAGTACTAGGTGTAGTTGAGTAGGCGATGTGCGGCTTACTTCTCTGCGGGTAGGTCGTCTCAGATATCTTGTTTGAGACTTGTCCGATCGGGTGACTTCCACGAGGTTCCTCGAGTGATCTGGTCAAACTTCTCTGACAATTTTTAGTTGACCAGGGCTACTCTGATTGGAGTCGGCTGTACTTCTCTGATGGACTAGACTGTACTTTAGTACTTAGCCGATTTTCAGCCTAACTAACTTTGGCCTATAGAAGACACTCATTTGGTTCTTCTTTACATTTTGCCAATTTTATACTTAACACATTTTGGCCTATGGAAGATACTCATTTGGTTCTTCCTTACATTTTGCCAATTAATAATCATTTGATTTTAAATTAATGACATCATCAAAATCTAACAAGTATTCCTAACAGAATCTAGGTATTTTCTTGAATCCCTAGAGTGGACTTTTTGGAGTTTTGTTCTTGATATCGTTTTCCATCCAGTTTTGATAAACCGCTTGTTGTTTTAACGCTGTTGTTAAACATATCCTAAGGATTGTATATCACTGTCATGACTTTGAGCGGTTTGATGCGTGTGATATGATGTGTTTAAGTGAATGTTGATACGTGCGAATTTTGGGCATTTTGGCCTATTGTACTTCTGAAAAACCTTGGGTATCTTAAAAAAAAAAAACCTCGAGACGTACTTTTAAAATGAATTATTTTCTCACAGTGTTCTCAAGATGCCTACTAGCGCCACGCTATGTTTCAAGATTATTTTACTTTGAGGATCAAAATATTTTGAAATATTTCTAATGATTTAGAAATGCATTCGTTTAGACCCGAAGGTCGAATATAGCTGAAAAGTTTTAATTTAACGAAAGGTGTCTTCATTTTTTATCAAACGCAAGATGATTTTTTTTAAGTCTCGATGACGATGTTTGTACTACTTTTTGATATATGATACTCAAGATCAACTGGTGCTTGCAAGTTATTTTCAAAAGATGGTTTTCGTTTTCAAAACCTATCATTCCTATTTGTGGTCCGGGAATATATGTGTGATGTTCGTGCTCTCGTTAGGGTGTTAACCCCCGAGTTGTTGTTGAATTGGCGGTGTGAGCGTTGAGTAGTTCGCCACACAGTTGTCGTGGTAGCCTCTGTGAGGGGTGCGATATTGGTATTGGATGTTGTCGCCTCGTAGCGGTTTATGCGTTATCGCATATATGCGAATTAGAGCTCGGGTTGGTATGATTGTGTGCATCGGTGATTGTTCCGCGTTGTGTCGATTGCTTGTTATATTGTTACCTTGGTTCCGTTGTTGTGAGTTTCGGGGGCGAGGTCAAAGGTAATACCCGTACTATTTTGACTTTTATATCTTCTCTTTCTCCAGTCTATCCATTCGCTCGTGTTCATTGATACCTTCTGAACTTGTTCTATACCTTGGTTTCATCATTCGAACGACCTATAATCTGATTTTGAGTCGATCTGGTTATCGCTGTGACTTTTCCGAATTCGATTCGACTATTGTGAACCTTGTTCGGAAGTAACATCTTTTGGTTCTAATAGTTCTTTTATTCAAAGTGGATCGGATTTTGAACTTCTGTATATTTGGCACTATCAACTCGTTTATGCTCGTTAACATTTCTGAACTTTTCCTATCCCTTGCTTTTGTTGATCGAACGAGGGTGGTATTGTTTCGGAATAACTCGTTTGTCGTTGTGGCTTTTCAATCGCTATTCCCTTTCCTGTGGATATTGTGGGAATGCACGTCTTGCTGTTCTCACCAGGTCATCCTGGGAGTTGTTGTTTGAATTTTATTATCCTACGTGTTTCGGACATGATTGTTCGATTTTTGTTGTCTCAATCGTTTGTTTGTTCAGTTTTTGTTCTCGTTTCGTGATTGTTGAGCGTTCAGGCTCCATCGTAATTCCCTTAAGTTCGGGAAATTAGTCTCGTTTTCAATCTTCCAATCTTTAGGCGGTGGAATTCCGTATTTGTTCAGCGTTTGGCTCGCATTTTGATTGATGAACCGTTGGGTTGGTAAATCATATTGATTTTCGTTCGTTGTGTTTTGTGATTGTTCGGATAATTGACTTGATTGTATTATCCGTTTAATGACGCTTGTCACTCGTTGATTTTATTATGTCTCTACCGGTGACGTTGTGTTAGTCGCCCTAGAGCGTATTTTCTCGCCGTATGTCTCTTTGCGTTCCTTGCAGCGTTTCGCCGTCGGGCGCGAGTCTTCGGTTTTTGTGTATCTCGTCGAGTTTTACTGGCAATGGATATTGCTTCTCCCTACTTATTTTAAGTTTCGGGACGAAACTTCTTTTAAGGAGGGTAGAATGTAATATCCGCAATTTTCGATTTACGGTAAATTTCTTTTTTCGGCCGGAGTCCGTTTTGACGGCTCACTCATGACCGTTTCGTCATTCTGAAAATGATTAATTCTACACTTTTTGTCATCCGAGTTCGTTTCGGTGTTGTTTTGTTGAGTTCCGTGCTTTTTAGCGACTTTTCCGCACTTGAGTTCGATTCTTGCGAATCTCGTCAGCTATTGTTTGAAGTTTCCCGCAAGTCCGTTTAACTTTGTTAGACGTGTTGTGAACTTCGGTTTGGTTATTCGATCACGTATCGTGATTTCCGGGCGTTTTGGGCCATTTTGTTATTTCTTGAAAGTTACGGGTATCCGTATCTGTAATTGTTGTCTCGACCCGTTTCTTGGTCGCGTATGATTAATTATGGTATTACGTTTTCATTTCGAGTCGTTGATGTCGTCCGCGAACTTTTTGTCGTGTTCGTTCCGTGCGTTTTCGGAAATCGAGGCGTCGGGTCGTGGCGGCTGAGCAGCTGGCCGGACCGGTGCGGCTTGCCGGAAGCGGCCAGGCAGCCGGCGAGCACGGCAGAACCGGCGTAGCGCACGCTACGGCCGGGGCCTGCTGCGCTAGCTTCAGCGATGTAGCGCCTGTGTCGAGTCGGCCAGCGTCGCTATCGGGCACAGGCGGAGGATTACGAGGTTACGGACTCGGTCGGGATCGGCGGAGTAGCGCATGCTATCTGTCGGTCGTAGCGCACGCTAACGGCATGGGTAGCACACGCCGTCGGCCTACTAGCGTCGTTACAGGTGAGTTTGTTAGTCCGGTGGCTCTTTGGGCCAATTAAAGCGCGCGCGGCTTCGGCCGTAGCGCACGCTAGCGGGAGTCGGGCGGACGAGTCATGGTCGGTGGTGCGGGTCATGCGGGCCATGGCGAGAGTGCTCGGCCGTCTTGGCCGATAGCGCCGCTAGTCAGGAAGGCTAGCGCACGCTAGTTCCGGCCCAGTATATAAATGACAGACCAGCGACTTTTTCCGTCATTTTTCATTTCATTTCTCTTCGGTCCGCGGATGGGGTTTTGGAGGAGACGAAACCATGTTGTTGGACAACAAATCCATGAAGTTTCTGAGTTTATATCACCGATCAATCATCCTATAACATCCTTCGATCCAGCGAATCAAGGTTAGATCTTTAGAACCCTACTTTTGGGTAGATTTGGGGGTTTTCACGTTTTTGTCCGATTCGTTCCGTTTTGTCGATTAATTCATGATGAATATGATTAATCTTGTTGGTATTCTTAGTTTCCCTACGGATTCATGGTATATTTCGTGATTTTTACGGAATCGAGAGGGTTTGGTTGTGGTCCGCCCTCGTTGTTGTTTATATACGAATATACATGAATCGTAGGCGGGTTTTCGGGTGTATTCCAATTCCGTATTCATTTAGAAATGGTTGTGATTGTATTCTTCGAATCGTTAGGTTCGGTTTCATTGGTTCCTAGCGTTCGTCGGTGACTTTCCTTTCCGTTCGTTGCGTCGTCAATAATTCAAGGCAAGTATTTTCGGAAACCTTTATGCTTAACATGGAATGGTAATGTATTTTGTGTGTGATTTTCTCACCTCGTGTTGGTCCGACGGGATCAAGGAGGGAATCGAGTTTGCGTCACGGATTCATGAGTTTGTTTAGCTAGCCAGTGCGGGAGGGTCCTTAGAGGCCTCGTGCGGGAATTTATGATATGACTCTGTTCCCAAGGCGATGCATGTGCGTGTTTTGTTTTATAATATAGCCAGTGCGGGAGGGTCCTTAGAGGCCTCGTGCGGGAATTTATGATATGACTCTGTTCCCAAGGCAAATTGTTTGACTGTTTATTTCCGGAAAGGACATGTCTAGTTTTGGTTTTTGAAATGATATTGGTGCATGTACTATGAAATGTGTAAGCGATTGGTTTGCCTTGAATACTTGTACTAGCGTAATTGCTAACCCCTTTGGGGACCCGTTGTCGGGGAAATTCTTGTTATGGATTTCGTGTTATGTTCACAGACGGCGGGCGGCTGGATGGATGGTACGAGGATGTCGGCCAAGGTTGTTGACATGTGCAATTGAGTCTTGTTATTTCCTACTGTCTCTTGTGATGTGGATGTTTTCCAAATTGTAAACTTATAGATTGTACTCGCGAGTACTTAGGCTTTTCCTTTCGGATTGTGATTGGTCTTCGTTGGAGTTACTGTATTTGTCGGTTGATGTTTATTATGCCGGTTGTACCGGACGTGTTGTTTTATGTTCTTGTTGTTAACAATTGTTTCCTTGCTAACCGAGATGGTTAGTCGAGAGGTGTTTTCTTGTGTTAGCCTGGTGGATCCCATGTAGGGGTCCACGGCGCTGTAATACACCTCGAATATCTTGGGGGTGTTACATTTACAACCTAATACGGATATGTTTCTATGATTGTGAATGGGCCGCTCCAACGAGATCTCAATTTTCCCGGAAATAATCGTAAGTGAGAATTAAATAATAGAACTTGCATTCCAGACTTTAAATTTTTATCGATGATCTTTCTAACATGTAGTCGTTTGACTTTTTCTTTATATGTTTTTGCATTTTCATATGCCTCATTTCGGATCTCATCGAGTTCGGAGAGGTGAAGCTTTCTTTCTTCTCCTGCTTTCATTAAGTCAAAATTAACGCATTTTGTTGCCCAGTAGGCTTTATGTTCTATTTCGACAGGTAAGTGACATGCTTTACCGTAAACAAGACGGAAAGGACTCATTCCTAAGACCGTTTTATAAGCAGTATGATAAGCCCATAGTGCGTCATTCAACTTAACAGACCAATCTTTCCTTGAAGGTTGTACACTCTTTTCGAGGATTCCTTTAATATGCTTATTACTCATTTCCAGTTGTCCTGATGTTTGGGGATGGTAATGAGTAGCTATATTATGATTAATATAGTACTTTTTCATCAGTTTTTCAAAAATCTTGTTACAAAAATAGGATCCCCCATCACTAATGATTGCTCTCGGAAAGCCAAAACGACTTAAAATATTTTCTTGCACAAATTTTTAAACTGTTTGAGTATCATTAGTTCGTGTTGCAATAGATTCCACCCATTTTGACACGTAGTAAACTGCAACACTACTATAAAAGTGGCATTTAACAGCGCCATTTTAACAGCGGTTGTTCAAAAACCGCTGTTAAAATGACGCGGTGGCATACCTGTACATATTGTGTAATAAATTAACAGCGGTTATAAAAAACCGCTGTTAAATGTGCAGTTTAATAGCGGTTATTAAATAACCGCTGTTAAAAAAAACACACACTTAGCATCTGTTGTTACAAACAACCGCTGTTAAACTGCACATTTAACAGCGGTTATTTGTAGAACCGCTGTTAAGTTTGTCTTTTTTTTTTTAACAACAGTTTTTTAGCAACACTTTTTTTAGAACCGTTTGTTAAGTGTATTAATAATTTTTGTTAACAACAATTTTTTATTAATATTCATTGTACGAGATTGCTGTTTAATTTTCAGCATGATTAAATTCATTATATAATTATATGTATACATTTGATGTAGTGGACGAGATTGCTATTTGATATTTAGAGTGGGGGCGTTTTTGAAATATTTGAAAAATATTTGTTTGTGATTTTTGGGATGAACTCAGCCTTTTCTTATCGGAATCAGCTCACTGAGCAAGAGTCACAGCTATGCTGTGAGGGACGTCATTTTTTGGCCAAAAAACGATGTTTAGGCCCTCAATTTTGCGTTTTTCTATTTTTTATTACCTCATTGCAAATTTTAAAAAGTTTTTGTGCTTGTTATTTAATTGTGTATTGTTAGCTCTAGCTTTCTTAGGGTATATATATATATATATATATATATATATATATAAGACTATATTTCGACATTATTGAATGAATAAGAATTTTCTCTATATTTTCTCTATAATTTTCATTATATAATGTATTATAATAAAAGAATGTACATTATAATATATAATATAATATATTTATTTTTTATGTACATTATAAAATTTTAATTTTCAGCATGATTATATGCAATAAATCCAGTATAATTTTTAATATGTAATATATTTTTATTAAATTATATTATTAGTCTATAATGATATAATATCTTAATTAATAATATAAACCATAAAAGTTTAATTATCAGTTTCATTAAATTTGATATAATATACATTATAAGTTTAATGTATAATTCTGAAAATATTAAAAAACCTCTCTCTCTCTCTCTCTCTCTATATATATATATATATATATATATATATATATATATATATATATATATATATATATATATATCTATATATATATACACACATACATATATATGATTTGTTCTACACTTATATCAAATAAAGCAATAAAATAACAGAAAGTGACTTCAGCTCAGCGGTTTGATACCACCTCTATCTTATGGAGGTCACAGGTTCGAATCCCATGAGCAGCAAAAATGCACAAAAAAATGTACATTTACAGGTCGCGGGCGGGCGGGGCGGGCGGGCTGGGCGGGGATGTGTGGGCTGGCGGGGCAGGCGGGGGCGGGATGTGAGCAGGGGCAATTGATTTTTTTATTTCAAAAGTTTTAACAGCGGTTCTAAAAACCGCTGTTAAAGGGGCTCCAGAACCGCTGTTAAATGCTGTTTTTGTAGTAGTACAACCAGGATGTACTCCAAATTAAATGACTTAGGAAATGGCCCCAGGAAGTTGATTCCCCATATGTCAAAAAATTCGATAACTAAGTTATTTGTCAAAGGCATTTAATTTATTTTTCCAATATTTCCTGTTCGTTGACATCGGTCACATGAAAATAAAATTTCTGTGCATATTTGAAAAGTGAAGGCCAATACATTCCTGATTGGAGAATTTTAAAAGCAGTTTTACGACCTCCAAAATGTCTTCCACAATTATACTCATGACAAAATGTCAAAATATTTTTGTTCACTTTCGGGAAGACGTCTTATAATATCATCTTTACCAATTCTAAATAAGAATGGATCATCCCAAAAATAACTTCGAGAAGTGAAGAGAAATCTTTTTCTTTCTTGAAAAGATAAGCCATTTTTTAACGTTCCACATGCAAGGTAATTCACAATATCAGCGTACCAAGGAGTTTTATTAATTTGAAAAAGTTGTTCATGAGGAAGTGATTCAGTGATAGTATCGTACTTTTGCAAAGCAAGAGTGTCGTCGTTAATTATGAGTCGTGACAAATGATCAGCGACCACATTTTCGCTCCCTTTTCTATCCGTGATTTCTACGTCAAATTCTTGCAACATTAAAATCCATCTAATTAGTCTTGGTTTAGCTTGTGGTTTTTTTAGTAAATATTTAATGCTGCATGATCACTCTGCACTATTACTTTTTACCCTACGATATAAGATCAGAATTTGTCTAGGGCAAAAACTATAGCTAACAACTCTTTTTCCGTAGTCATGTAATTTACTTGTGCCTCATTGAGGGTAAAACTAGCATAGTAGAGTACACGATATACTTTATCAACTTCTTGATCGAGAACTGCCCACACCGCATAGTTTGAAGCATCACACATTACTTCAAATGGTAAGGTTTAGTCTGGTGAAATAACTACAGGAGCTGAAATTAACTTTTCTTTCAGGGTATTAAACGCGGTTAAACATTTTTCATCAAAGATGTAACACCCCCAGATCCGACCGGGAATATTACAGCGCCGTGGGCCCCGGAATGGAATCCACAAGGCTAAAAGAAATTTTCGCAAACATTTACAAATGCCCAAGAGGCCAACGACGTTACTATCTCTAAGACATTTGAAGACTATATAAAATATGTTTATCAAAACCGTCGTAAAATCTCGTTTGAAAGGACAAGGCCTGAAATGCCAGAACTCAATAGTTTAAAAACATACGTTAAACTATCGCTTACACGTACCGACAACATAATTTAGAAACGGTTGCCAAAGTAACCTAAGTTACCAGATACCAAACGGCCATTTAAAAATACTCACGCAGCGGAAAAGACAAACAATTAAAAATACTCTAGCAGCGGAATGCAACACTGATCAGGAAACTCAATATACAATTACATGCCCTAGCCAGTATCCTCCGGGAAGCTCATCTCTCCACGACCGCTACAAGCTCGATGTCTCAAGAACCTAAAAAGAAAGCCCCGGGCGGGGTCAGATATAATATCCAACAATGATAACCATCACATTAATAATTACATACCAATGAGAATACAAAATATGAATATGACCAATGTAATCTTATCGTCATAACTTTACCAAAATTCACATCTCGTATAGTACCCGGGGTTCTCAAAATATCATCATAACTCACGGTTACGAAATCTACTAACTCTGGCCAACCCAAATCCATCGGGTAACATCATCACATCTCGACACGAAAACCAATTGTCCATCAAAGACAAATACCAAGGGAAATACGGAACATACCTCGAGATGCACAAAACCACGACAATCATGTCAGTCTAATCCAAGATCATATCAATGCAACATACGGGCACGGTCCTAACACAAGACCTATAAATGCATACTCATATGACAACGTCAATATGCTCAAAAAATAACAACAGTGTATACTCAATGGAAATCCCATAATCCAGCACCCTCAGCATAGATCCCAAGATGATCCTTCTAGATCAACACGAGGTGCATAACCAACAATATACATATACACAAAGAAACACATGTAAAACCAACGATGCGAATCCTCATGATTCCATCAACACAACACTGGGTAATCCAATGATCCAGCGCCCTCAGTATAGATCCCAAGATGATCCCGTCGGACCAAAATGAGGTGGAAAATCCGTCCAATGATCCAGCGCCCTCAACATAGATCCCAAGATGATCCCATCGGACCATAACGAGGTGGACATCTGATCCAGTGTCCTCAGCATAAATCACACGATCCCAACGGATCAACACAACATAAACAATACAATTATGCATACACATATGCAAATCAATATGTTCATCAACATGAACAACACATGACTCAATAACATGAACGACATTATGACAAAACAACTAGGACGACCTCATGTTCAACAACGTAAATGTCAACCTGCATGATCAACATCATCAACACTAAACCGAAATCAAAACTAAGATACTTGTCCCGAGTCCTTCAGGAGCAATCTCGATGTCAAATCATTACCGGCGATTATCCTCAATGCTCGACGATCCAAACGTACCATGAACTATAGATACTCATATCCTCGTCTTTATCATAATGTAACCTCGATACCCAAATATGCCAATTGAAATAAATCATATACATTATGATTTAACTACCAAGATCGGAAAAAAACATAAAATCCAAATCTCCAGGGTTCACAATAATAATCATTGCTATATGCATCACACACAAAATGAAACTGAAATCATTCCTTAAATATTATAAACTGAGTAAGTAATCACTTGCCTCGATACCGATACGACGATGATGAAGCTGCTACCAGTCTCATTGCCTTCGTCTATGAGCTCCTCGGCCCTAACCCGTGCAATTCACGAACTTACTCGAACACGACCGCAACATACGGTTATCATCACCGATCAATAATCTCAACCTATTGAAGTAATCAAATAGCAACGATTCGATAACAATCAAAAACCGACATAGCCAACCAATCAAACTTAACAGGTCAACGATACCTCGATCCTATATAAAACCAAAAAATGTATTCAAACCATTTTACGAATTCATATCCATCATATGAACCGAAATCCGATAATTACTAATCAATATAACCGATCGACAAACTCAACAATTTCACAATATCTCGATTAGATACAAGTCCGAACAATCCAACTCAAACAATTACGAATTCATAACCAAAATACGATTACAGATACGAATGTAAAGGAAATCATATTCAGTGATCAATCACAATCTTTCCGGATTCCAAATTGATATCATGATTCGTATTTCATCAAGAACATACGAATTCTACTACTACAATCAACGAACATTCAATCTTCATATCTAAAGATACTGATAATTCAACCTACGATCGTCTTGCTATGTTAAATTCATCAAGGAGTTCCTAAAGAACACTAAATGATTCGAAATCTTGTTCATAGCCATCAAAACAACGTAATCCGATATCCTTTAACATCTAAACAATCCTCATTCATAATTCAAGGTGTATATTATCATATTTTCCAATATATGATCCGCCTAACATCAAGAATCGAAACAATTCTACCAAGAACACCAAGAACACTATGATTCTATGATCATAACCAACATAATCAAGACATAAAGCATCATATCCTTCAACATATAGTTCATATAACCTCAAGAACCGTAACAACAACATCATAATCATCTTCATACGAATCATTCATCAGCAACAACATCAAAATCTGGATTGAAAGAGAGGATTATCCAACATTCCTCTTAGAAGACGAAATACACAAGCAAACACTTCAAGAATTATCAATATCCTCATATACAAGCTCCAATCCCATGCTTCCAAGCTCATAATCGACTTAGGAGAGCTAAAACTCCCTCTCTCAGTTTGGAGGCGGAGGATGAAATGAAACACTGAAGAGAAATGAAAGACGGGGATTCACTTATAAAACATTCCAGATTGTTATGTACGTAACCTGCCCATGTTAACGTACGTAACAAACATTTACGTACGCTATCTGACTTTGGTAGCATACGCAACGACAGTCCAGAGTTAACTGACTCATTTCGTTTAATGCCTTATGTACGTAACCCTTGCTCTATAACATACGTAATACGTACGTTGACTTGCTACAGTAACATACTCGTTAACGTACGTAATGATCCGTCCTTAGCGTACGTAATGGTCGGGGTTGATTCGTCTGTCCACATCCGCGCCGAAAGCTGCAGACACGGGGTCCCACCTGCCGACCACAACTCATCCTGTCGGATTCCCTTGTTACGTACGTAATGCCTAACCAACAACGTACATAACACTAGCAACTTAGCGTACGTAAGTCCTTAAGCTTAGCGTACGTTAAGGGCTCTATACTTAGCCAAATCTAACTGTTCCTATCCGTCTCGACATATTGGATACGTATACACACATACTGAATACATATATTCAATCCAATAATATTCTCATATGATATACCCAATACAAAAGCACGATAACCTGATACACGATATCCTCAAATGTAATTGTCGACCAACTA
This sequence comes from Orobanche coerulescens, assembly GCA_033398695.1. Taxonomy (NCBI): domain Eukaryota; kingdom Viridiplantae; phylum Streptophyta; class Magnoliopsida; order Lamiales; family Orobanchaceae; genus Orobanche; species Orobanche coerulescens. The sequence goes on from CM065805.1 coordinate 170,056,565, forward strand.
CGACAATTATAGCAATACAGGTGTCTCAGTTCCGAATTTATTTTATCCATACTGTACAGATTCCACGCTGTACAACATAACTTGGATAAAATAACATTAAATAACAGTAGTAGAAATTCTGGATATTACAAAAGATAAAAGGGGCATATTTAGAAAGTAATTTACACAAAGGTTGGCTTATTTTTGTAATATCCTTACTTTCTTTTGGCTATAATTATTAATTCATGAACTTCGTGGGTTGGTTTGTAATTTTTCGAATATTGGTATCATGTGTTTGATTCGAGATTGAACTTGTATGTTGTGTTTCTTGCCAATATTTCGCTAGTATTCAATAATAGTTGGTCGTACTGTTTGTATCGCTTCCGAAACCTAGGGCTAACGTACGCTAAGTTATCCGAGTAGAGTACGCAATGGAGGTCATAGGCCAGCGCACGCTACTACCGGAAGGATAATGCACGCTAACCGGCAGCATGGGACAGTCCAGAGGGCACTGGACCGGGACAAGGATCGAGCTAGCGCACGCTAGGGCAACTTAGTAGCGCACGCTAGGGTAGCAGGTAGCGCACGCCACTATCGGGTGATAACGCGCGCTGAGCGGACCGGACAGTAAGGGAAGTGAGGTCTGGACTTCGGCCAGACCAATAGGTAACGCACGCTAAGACGATCGTTGCGTGCGCTAACTCGTCAGGCGTAGCGCACGTTGTTCGGTCGTAGCGCATGCTACCGGGATGGGCCGAAAGGTTTCTGGACAGGGCAGAAAGGTTTCTGGACTTGGACTAGGCGCCAAGGAGCGCACGCTAAGGCGGCAACTGCGCGAGCTAACTCGGCGGTATAGCATATGCTAACTCGGCTGAGTAGCGCACGCTGTCGGACGTGGTGCATGCCAGCTCGGCTGGGCAGAAGGTTCTGGACTACAGCCTAGGCCGATAGCGCACGCTATTCGGGAAGCGCTAGCGCGCGCTAGGGCGCACCTATATAAATACATGTGTTGCGGTCAACACTTGTCATTTTTCACCTTATTTCCTCTTCTCCGAGTTTCTAGACGACTCCAGAGTTGTGTAGGCGAGGGTTTCGGCGGAGCACGGTTGAATCTCAGATCTTTTCAACTTCAAGCAAAGATCTATCAATCCTACATCATTTTTCACCAAGGAATTGAGGTAATCCTTCCTTAGAACCCTAACTTTGGGGAAGTTTGGGGGTTTTGGGGATCTCGTTTCTCCAGCCGTTTTAACTCCAAATTTATGGTGGATTATAGTTGAGTAGAGTTGTATAAGTATGATTTCATGATTTCCTCAGGGTTTTGTGGATTGATTCAAAATATTCCTTTGTAAATCGAGCAAAACCCGTTATGCCCCGGTAGTTCTCGATAAAATGTTCTTAAGGGTAGAACTTAGGATGGATTTTAGTTATTCCAACAGAATTGTGTTGATTGAGCCTCGATGTTTGTTAGGGATTTGGAAGATAGTTCGGACCGTAGCCTTGTTCGTTGTTGTTCCTTTGTGAGTTATAAATCCAGGCAAGTACTTTATTGCATTAGTTTATGGCATGCATTTCTGTGATGAATTTGATATTGACGAGAGTTGATAGGTTGTTCTCGAGTACTCTCACTCGGGGATTGACTCAACAGGGTCACACTGGAACTTGGTGGCTTAGCGGTTGGACTGGGACACGAGAGATACTTTGAGTGGACATTCTCACCTGGGGTTGCTCGACGGGGCACACAGGGACTTGGTGGCTTGAGGGCCGGACCGGGTCGCGAGAATTGTCGGAGTGTTTTTACTGATGATCGATATTGATATTCCGAAATATCGTGAAATGAACTGTTTTGGATTTTGATTTGGAAATGCCTATGGATTAAAATATTGTAATACTGTACTTGCACTAGCGGTTGTAGCTAAACCCTTGTTGGGGTGGAATGTTTTGTACATTTTAGGTACTCTCGAGGGACAGGAGCCCACATGTGGTGCACACGGAGTTGACAAGCACACTGGATGTTAGAGAGCTCGTATCAATCGTTGTATTTGTAATGTCAGAGTCGGTTTTATATTTTGTATTATTGTTGGTTTTGAGTTGTACTATGTCGTGTAATGTTTGCGTTCAGTGAATGCTGTTTAACTCTACTATTTTGGCCGCGGCCGAGCCCTAACTCATGTTTTGTATCCTGTGTTGGACTGTTATGTCGTGGTGATTGTGTATTGGATTGTAGCTTAATCCTGTGTGTCGTCAGCCTGGTGGGACCTTCGTGTGTCCTGCGGCGTGTAATTACCCAAAGTGAAATTGGGGTTTTACATTTATGGTATCGGAGCCATAGGTTTCGGGAATACCTAGGCCTTTGGTTATTTGGGTTGTCAAGTCGTAAGAGTCGTATAAACTGATCGAGCTTAACACCGTGTGTTGCTGTCGAGCCGTGTGACCCGTGGCAGTAAGACTTCTTGAACACTCTTTGTGCCTTGTCGCTTTCATAATAAAGAAGATTTGAAATCATTGGATTGTGAACTGTTCTGATAATTTTAATCCTTTTAGATCTCAGTATGTAGAGAGGCCGTGGTGGACGTGGCAGGCATGGACACGGCAGAGGCCGTGGTCGTGGTACCGCTAACGAATCTGGCACACCTTCTAATGATGCATCTAATTCGGCATCCCATACGGAGCCGTACACCGCTTCTCTGAACCCGAGTGGTCAGCCTGATCCTACTGTAAGTCAAGAACCGTCGGCTGACTCTAATGTGAATGCTGGCATAGCTGCTATACTCCAGCAGGTAGCAGCACAGTTAGTCAAGTTGAATGAGTCCGGGTATCATGACCAGCCGACAGATGAGAGTAAATGGCTTTAGAGAGTGATGAAAATACAACCTCCTTGTTTTAATGGTGCGTCTGATACGTTGGGTTGGGAAGGGTGGTTGTTTCAATTCGGCAGGATTTTTGACGCCGTTGCATGCCCCGAAGAGAGACGGGTCCCTATTGTGCAGTATTTCCTTGACAAGGAGGATGCGGATTGGTGGGAAGCTGTGAGACCTATGGATCGTGTGGCCACTTGGGCCGAGTTTAAAGCTGCGATAGAGAAAGAGTATTGTCCTTGGCCTGTTAAAGAAAAACGTATTGCAGATTTCTTTACGGCAACACCTCAAGATGTACCTGTCACCGAGGCCATCGTCACATATAATAAGCAATTGAACCATGTTCGTGAGCAAGTAAAGACTGAAGCGGATAAAATCCATTACTTTGATTTGAGAATGAAGTCCAGGATTCGTGAGGCTATGGCGGGTTTCAAATATGTTACTTTGAAGGAGTATCAGGATCGTGCCTTGGCTATCGAGATGGTCATTTCTGCGTCAAGGTCGGGTACCGAGATCCAGAATCCGAAGACGACTGGTGGCTTTTTGGGAAGTAAGAGTGGTGGATTTCACAAATCTCAAGCTTCTCACTCCGCTATCGGGAAGTCTGTTCAGCAAGCCAGTAGTGCTCCGAGTTTGCGACCGAGCCAGTCTTCTGCCTTTGGTAGAGGACAATGTTTCAATTGTAATCAAACAGGCCATCAGTATCGAGAGTGTCCACTTCCTCCCGTTATTTGATTCATATGCGCTAACTCATCAGGCGTAGCGCATGCTGTTCGGTCGTAGCGCATGCTACCGGGATGGGCCGAAAGGTTTCTGGACAGGGCAGAAAGGTTTCTGGACTTGGACTAGGCGCCAAGGAGCGCACGCTAAGGCGGCAACTGCGCGAGCTAACTCGGCGGTATAGCGTATGCTAACTCGGCTGAGTAGCGCACGCTGTCGGACGTGGTGCATGCCAGCTCGGCTGGGCAGAAGGTTCTGGACTACATCCTAGGCCAATAGCGCATGTTATTCGGGAAGCGCTAGCTCGCGCTAGGGCGCACCTATATAAATACATGTGTTGCGGTCAACACTTGTCATTTTTCACCTTATTTCCTCTTCTCCGAGTTTATAGACGACTCCAGAGTTGTGTAGGCGAGGGTTTCAGCAGAGCACGGTTGAATCTCAGATCTTTTCAACTTCAAGCAAAGATCTATCAATCCTACATCATTTTTCACCAAGGAATTGAGGTAATCCTTCCTTAGAACCCTAACTTTGGGGAAGTTTGGGGGTTTTGGGGATCTCGTTTCTCCATCCGTTTTAACTCCAAATTTATGATGGATTATAGTTGAGTAGAATTGTATAAGTATGATTTCATGATTTCCTCAGGGTTTTGTGGATTGATTCCAAATATTCCTTTGTAAATCGAGCAAAACCCATTATGCCCCGGTAGTTTTCGATAAAATGTTCTTAAGGGTACAACTTAGGATGGATTTTAGTTATTCCAACAGAATTGTAGTTGATTGAGCCTCGATGTTTGTTAGGGATTTGGAAGATAGTTCGGACCGTAGCCTTGTTCGTTGTTGTTCCTTTGTGAGTTATAAATCCAGGCAAGTACTTTATTGCATTAGTTTATGGCATGCATTTCTGTGATGAATTTGAGATTGACGAGAGTTGAAAGATTGTTCTCGAGTACTCTCACTCGGGGATTGACTCAACAGGGTCACACGGGAACTTGGTGGCTTAGCGGTTGGACTGGGTCATGAGAGATACTTTGAGTGGACATTCTCACCTGGGGTTGCTCGACGGGGCACACAGGGACTTGGTGGCTTGAGGGCCGGACCGGGTCGCGAGAATTGTCGGAGTGTTTTTACTGATAATCGATATTGATATTCCGAAATATCGTGAAATGAACTGTTTTGAATTTTGATTTGGAAATGCCTGTGGATTAAAACATTGTAATACTGTACTTGCACTAGCAGTTGTTTCTAACCCCTTGTTGGGGTGGAATGTTTTGCACATTTTTGGTACTCTCGAGGAACAGGAGCTCACATGTGGTGCACACGGAGTTGACAAGCACACTGGATGTTAGAGAGCTCGTATCAATCGTTGTATTTGTAATGTCAGAGTCGGTTTTATATTTTGTATTATTGTTGGTTTTGAGTTGTACTATGTCGTGTAATGTTTGCGTTCAGTGAATGCTGTTTAACTCTACTATTTTGGCCGCGGCCGAGCCCTAACTCATGTTTTGTATCCTGTGTTGGACTGTTATGTCGTGGTGATTGTGTATTGGGTTGTAGCTTAATCCTGTGTGTCGTCAGCCTAGTGGGACCTTTGTGTGTCTTGCGGCGTGTAATTACCCAAAGTGAAATTGGGGTTTTACATTTATGGTATCGGAGCCATAGGTTTCGGGAATACCTAGGCCTTTGGTTATTTGGGTTGTCAAGTTGTAAGAGTCGTATAAACTGATCGAGCTTAACACCGTGTGTTGATGTCGAGCCGTGTGACCCGTGGCAGTAAGACTTCTTGAACTCTCTTTGTGCCTTGTCGCTTTCATAATAAAGAAGATTTGAAATCATTGGATTGTGAACTATTCTGATAATTTTAATCCTTTTATATCTGAGTATGTAGAGAGGTCGTGGTGGACGTGGCAGGCATGGACGCGGCAGAGGCCGTGGTCGTGGTACCACTAACGAATCTGGCACACCTTCTAATGATGCCTCTGATTCGGCATCCCATACGGAGCCGTACACCGCTTCTCTGAACCCGAGCGGTCAGCCTGATCCTACTGTAAGTCAAGAACCATCGGCTGACTCTAATGTGATTGCCGGCATAGCTGCTATACTCCAGCAGGTAGCAACACAGTTAGTCAAGTTGAATGAGTCCGGGCATCATGACCAACCGACAGATGAGAGTAAATGGCTTTAGAGAGTGATGAAAATACAACCTTCTCGTTTTACTGGTGCGTCTGATACGTTGGGTTGGGAAGGGTGGTTGTTTCAATTTGGCAGGATTTTTGACGCCGTTGCATGCCCCGAAGAGAGACGGGTCCCTATTGTGCAGTATTTCCTTGACAAGGAGGATGCGGATTGGTGGGAAGCTGTGAGACCTATGGATCGTGTGGCCACTTGGGCCGAGTTTAAAGCCGCGATAGAGAAAGAGTATTGTCCTTGCCCTGTTAAAGAAAAACGTATTGCAGATTTCTTTACGGCAACACCTCAAGATGTACCTGTCACCGAGGCCATCGTCACATATAATAAGCAACTGAACCATGTTCGTGAGCAAGTAAAGACTGAAGCGGATAAAATCCGTTACTTTGATTTGAGAATGAAGTCCAGGATTCGTGAGGCTATGGTGGGTTTCAAATGTGTTAATTTGAAGGAGTATCAGGATCGTGCCTTGGCTATCGAGATGGTCATTTCTGCGTCAAGGTCGGGTACCGAGATCCAGAATCCGAAGACGACTGGTGGCTTTTTGGGAAGTAAGAGTGGTGGATTTCACAAATCTCAAGCTTCTCACTCCACTATCGGGAAGTCTGTTCAGCAAGCCATTAGTGCTCCGAGTTTGCGACCTGGCCAGTCTTCTGCCTTTGGTAGAGGACAATGTTTCAATTGTAATCAAACAGGCCATCAGTATCGAGAGTGTCCACTTCCTCCCGTTATTTGATTCACATGCGCTAACTCGTCAGGCGTAGCGCACGCTGTTCGGTCGTAGCGCATTCTACCGGGATGGGCCGAAAGGTTTCTGGACAGGGCAGAAAGGTTTCTGGACGTGGACTAGGTGCCAAGGAGCGCACGCTAAGGCGGCAACTGCGCGAGCTAACTCGGCGGTATAGCGTATGCTAACTCAGCTGAGTAGCGCACGCTGTCGGACGTGGTGCATGCCAGCTCGGCTGGGCAAAAGGTTCTGGACTACATCCTAGGCCAATAGCGCATGCTATTCGGGAAGCGCTAGCTCGCGCTAGGGCGCACCTATATAAATACATGTGTTGCGGTCAACACTTGTCATTTTTCACCTTATTTCCTCTTCTCCGAGTTTCTAGACGACTCCAGAGTTGTGTAGGCGAGGGTTTCGGCGGAGCACGGTTGAATCTCAGATCTTTTCAACTTCAAGCAAAGATCTATCAATCCTACATCATTTTTCACCAAGGAATTGAGGTAATCCTTCCTTAGAACCATAACTTTGGGGAAGTTTGGGGGTTTTGGGGATCTCGTTTCTCCAGCCGTTTTAACTCCAAATTTATGATGGATTATAGTTGAGTAGAGTTGTATAAGTATGATTTCATGATTTCCTCAGTGTTTTGTGGATTGATTCCAAATATTCCTTTGTAAATCGAGCAAAACCCGTTATGCCCCGGTAGTTTTCGATAAAATGTTCTTAAGGGTAGAACTTAGGATGGATTTTAGTTATTCCAACAGAATTGTAGTTGATTGAGCCTCGATGTTTGTTAGGGATTTGGAAGATAGTTCGGACCGTAGCCTTGTTCTTTGTTGTTCCTTTGTGAGTTATAAATCCAGGCAAGTACTTTATTGCATTAGTTTATGGCATGCATTTCTGTGATGAATTTGATATTGACGAGAGTTGAAAGGTTGTTCTCGAGTACTCTCACTCGGGGATTGACTCAACAGGGTCACACGGGAACTTGGTGGCTTAGCGGTTGGACTGGGTCACGAGAGATACTTTGAGTGGACATTCTCACCTGGGGTTGCTCGACGGGGCACACAGGGACTTGGTGGCTTGAGGGCCGGACCGGGTCGCGAGAATTGTCGGAGTGTTTTTACTGATGATCGATATTGATATTCCGAAATATCGTGAAATGAACTGTTTTGGATTTTGATTTGGAAATGCCCGTGGATTAAAATATTGTAATATTGTACTTGTACTAGCGATTGCTGCTAACCCCTTGTTGGGGTGGAATGTTTTGTACATTTTAGGTACTCTCGAGGGACAGGAGCCCACATGTGGTGCACACGGAGTTGACAAGCACACTGGATGTTAGAGAGCTCGTATCAATCGTTGTATTTGTAATGTCAAAGTCGGTTTTATATTTTGTATTATTGTTGGTTTTGAGTTGTACTATGTCGTGTAATGTTTGCGTTCAGTGAATGCTGTTTAACTCTACTATTTTGGCCGCGGCGAGCCCTAACTCATGTTTTGTATCCTGTGTTGGACTGTTATGTCGTGGTGATTGTGTATTGGATTGTAGCTTAATCCTGTGTGTCGTCAGCCTGGTGGGACCTTTGTGTGTCCTGTGGCGTGTAATTACCCAAAGTGAAATTGGGGTTTTACATTTATGGTATCGGAGCCATAGGTTTCGGGAATACCTAGGCCTTTGGTTATTTGGGTTGTCAAGTCGTAAGAGTTGTATAAACTGATCGAGCTTAACACTGTGTGTTGTTGTCGAGCCGTGTGACCCGTGGCAGTAAGACTTCTTGAACTCTCTTTGTGCCTTGTCGCTTTCATAATAAAGAAGATTTGAAATCATTGGATTGTGAACTGTTCTGATAATTTTAATCCTTTAATATCTCAGTATGTAGAGAGGCCGTGGTGGACGTGGCAGGCATGGACGCGGTAGAGGCCGTGGTCGTGGAACCGCTAACGAATCTGGCACACCTTCTAATGATGCATCTGATTCGGCATCCCATACGGAGCCGTACACCGCTTCTCTGAACTCGAGCGGTCAGCCTGATCCTACTGTAAGTCAAGAACCGTCGGCTGACTCTAATGTGAATGCCGACATAGCTGCTATACTCCAGCAGGTAGCAGCACAGTTAGTCAAGTTGAATGAGTCCGGGCATCATGACCAGCCGACAGATGAGAGTAAATGGCTTTAGAGAGTGATGAAAATACAACCTCCTCGTTTTACTGGTGCGTCTGATACGTTGGGTTGGGAAGGGTGGTTGTTTCAATTTGGCAGGATTTTTGACGCCGTTGCATGCCCCGAAGAGAGACAGGTCCCTATTGTGCAGTATTTCCTTGACAAGGAGGATGCGGATTGGTGGGAAGCTCTGAGACCTATGGATCGTGTGGCCACTTGGGCCGAGTTTAAAGCTGCGATAGAGAAAGAGTATTGTCCTTGGCCTGTTAAAGAAAAACGTATTGCAGATTTCTTTACGGCAACACCTCAGGATGTACCTGTCACCGAGGCCATCGTCACATATAATAAGCAACTGAACCATGTTCGTGAGCAAGTAAAGACTGAAGCGGATAAAATCCGTTACTTTGATTTGAGAATGAAGTCCAGGATTCGTGAGGCTATGGCGGGTTTCAAATGTGTTACTTTGAAGGAGTATCAGGATCGTGCCTTGGCTATCGAGATGGTCATTTCTGCATCAAGGTCGGGTACCGAGATCCAGAATCTGAAGACGACTGGTGGCTTTTTGGGAAGTAAGAGTGGTGGATTTCACAAATCTCAAGCTTCTCACTCCACTATCGGGAAGTCTGTTCAGCAAGCCAGTAGTGCTCCGAGTTTGCGACCGGGCCAGTCTTCTGCCTTTGGTAGAGGACAATGTTTCAATTGTAATCAAACAGGCCATCAGTATCGAGAGTGTCCACTTCCTCCCGTTATTTGATTCACATGCGCTAACTCGTCAGGCGTAGCGCACGCTGTTCGGTCATAGCGCATGCTACTGGGATGGGCCGAAAGGTTTCTGGACAGGGCAGAAAGGTTCTGGACTTGGACTAGGCGCCAAGGAGCGCACGCTAAGGCGGCAACTGCGCGAGCTAACTCGGCGGTATAGCATATGCTAACTCGGCTGAGTAGCGCACGCTCTCGGACGTGGTGCATGCCAGCTCGGCTGGGCAGAAGGTTCTGGACTACATCCTAGGCCGATAGCGCACGCTATTCGCGAAGCGCTAGCGCGCGCTAGGGCGCACCTATATAAATACATGTGTTGCGGTCAACACTTGTCATTTTTCACCTTATTTCCTCTTCTCCGAGTTTCTAGACGACTCCAGAGTTGTGTAGGCGAGGGTTTCGGCGGAGCACGGTTGAATCTCAGATCTTTTCAACTTCAAGCAAAGATGTATCAATCCTACATCATTTTTCACCAAGGAATTGAGGTAATCCTTTCTTAGAACCCTAACTTTGGGGAAGTTTGGGGGTTTTGGGGATCTCGTTTCTCCAGCCGTTTTAACTCCAAATTTATGATGGATTATAGTTGAGTAGAGTTGTATAAGTATGATTTCATGATTTCCTCAGGGTTTTGTGGATTGATTCCAAATATTCCTTTGTAAATCGAGCAAAACCCTTTATGCCCCGGTAGTTTTCGATAAAATGTTCTTAAGGGTAGAACTTTGGATGGATTTTAGTTATTCCAACAGAATTGTAGTTGATTGAGCCTCGATGTTTGTTAGGGATTTGGATGATAGTTCGGACCGTAGCCTTGTTCGTTGTTGTTCCTTTGTGAGTTATAAATCCAGGCAAGTACTTTATTGCATTAGTTTATGGCATGCATTTCTGTGATGAATTTGATATTGACGAGAGTTGAAAGGTTGTTCTCGAGTACTCTCACTCGGGGATTGACTCAACAGGGTCACACGGGAACTTGGTGGCTTAGCGGTTGGACTGGGTCACGAGAGATACTTTGAGTGGACATTCTCACCTGGGGTTGCTCGACGGGGCACACAGGGACTTGGTGGCTTGAGGGCCGGACCGGGTCGCGAGAATTGTCGGAGTGTTTTTACTGATGATCGATATTGATATTCCGAAATATCGTGAAATGAACTGTTTTCGATTTTGATTTGGAAATGCCTGTGGATTAAAATATTGTAATACTGTACTTGCACTAGCGGTTGTTGCTAACCCCTTGCTGGGGTGGAATGTTTTGTACATTTTAGGTACTCTCGAGGGACAGGAGCCCACATGTGGTGCACACGGAGTTGACAAGCACACTGGATGTTAGAGAGCTCGTATCAATCGTTGTATTTGTAATGTCAGAGTCGGTTTTATATTTTGTATTATTGTTGGTTTTGAGTTGTACTATGTCGTGTAATGTTTGTGTTCAGTGAATGCTGTTTAACTCTACTATTTTGGCTGCGGCCGAGCCCTAACTCATGTTTTGTATCCTGTGTTGGACTGCTATGTCGTGGTGATTGTGTATTGGATTGTAGCTTAATCCTGTGTGTCGTCAGCCTGGTGGGACCTTTGTGTGTCCTGCGGCGTGTAATTACCCAAAGTGAAATTGAGGTTTTACATTTATGGTATCGGAGCCATAGGTATCGGGAATACCTAGGCCTTTGGTTATTTGGGTTGTCAAGTCGTAAGAGTCGTATAAAGTGATCGAGCTTAACACCGTGTGTTGCTGTCGAGCCGTGTGATCCGTGGCAGTAAGACTTCTTGAACTCTTTTTGTGCCTTGTCGCTTTCATAATAAAGAAGATTTGAAATCATTGGATTGCGAACTGTTCTGATAATTTTAATCCTTTTATATCTCAGTATGTAGAGAGGCCGTGGTGGACGTGGCAGGCATGGATGCGGCAGAGGCCGTGGTCGTGGTACCGCTAACGAATCTGGCACACCTTCTAATGATGAATCTAATTCGGCATCCCATACGGAGCCGTACACCGCTTCTCTGAACCCGAGTGGTCAGCCTGATCCTACTGTAAGTCAAGAACCGTCGGCTGACTCTAATGTGAATGCTGGCATAGCTGCTATACTCCAGTAGGTAGCAGCACAGTTAGTCAAGTTGAATGAGTCCGGGCATCATGACCAGCCGACAAATGAGAGTAAATGGCTTTAGAGAGTGATGAAAATACAACCTCCTTGTTTTACTGGTGCGTCTGATACGTTGGGTTGGGAAGGGTGGTTGTTTCAATTTGGCAGGATTTTTGATGCCGTTGCATGCCCCGAAGAGAGACGGGTCCCTATTGTGCAGTATTTCCTTGACAAGGAGGATGCAGATTGGTGGGAAGCTATGAGACATATGGATCGTGTGGCCACTTGGGCCGAGTTTAAAGCTGCGATAGAGAAAGAGTATTGTCCTTGGCCTGTTAAAGAAAAACGTATTGCAGATTTCTTTACGGCAACACCTCAAGATGTACCTGTCACCGAGGCCATCGTCACATATAATAAGCAACTGAACCATGTTCGTGAGCAAGTAAATACTGAAGCGGATAAAATCCGTTACTTTGATTTGAGAATGAAGTCCAGGATTCGTGAGGCTATGGCGGGTTTCAAATGTGTTACTTTGAAGGAGTGTCAGGATCGTGCCTTGTCTATCGAGATGGTCATTTCTACGTCAAGGTCGGGTACCGAGATCCAGAATCCGAAGACGACTGGTGGCTTTTTGGGAAGTAAGAGTGGTGGATTTCACAAATCTCAAGCTTCTCACTCCGCTATCGGGAAGTCTGTTCAGCAAGCCAGTAGTGCTCCGATTTTGCGACCGGGCCAGTCTTCTGCCTTTGGTAGAGGACCATGTTTCAATTATAATCAAACAGGCCATCAGTATCGAGAGTGTCCACTTCCTCCCGTTATTTGATTCACATGCGGTCAGGACGGTCATCGGGCGGCTCATTGCGAGGCTGCCACAAAATTTGTTAAACAGCAGAGTTCGACACCAACTCCGAGTGTGAACCCGGGGACTACATTTAATCAGCCGCAATAGACTTTGGGACATGGAGGAGGTCGAGGCCAGTTGGATCGTCAAATTGCATCGAGTGTGGTTCGGTACAGCCAAGAGAGTACCAGATGAGACGCGCAGACGACACAGAGGCTCCGGTAGCTGCAGGTATCACGCAAATACTTTCTCAACCTGTATCAGTATTATTTGATTCGAGAGCTACCCATTCGTTTGTTGATCTTTATTGTGTCAAACGTTTGGGTCTTGGGTGTTTGATTGGGTGCGAACCATTCGTAGTAAGTACTCTTAGTGGAGAGCGTTTGATTGGGAACCAAGAGATTAAAAATTGTCTTGTGCATATGGAGAGTCGAGATTGGCCTTCAGACCTCATTGTGGTAGATCTGAAAGGAGAGGACGTTATTCTGGGATATGATTGGTTGAATCGTCATGGTGCTATCATGAACTACCGAATGCGAACTATTTCTATAAAAGCGGAAGATGGTGTCGAGCACACTTTCTTGGGTCGTAAACCGGGTAGTTCATGAGGGGTGATTTCCGCTGTTAAGGCGATAAAATTGTTGAAACAAGACTGTATTGGTTATTGGTGTTACGCCATGAGCACAAATGACGGCGAAGCTAATTTATTGTCGATTCCAGTTGTGAATGAATATCCTGATGTATTTCCGGATGATCTACCGGGATTACCTCCGTCTAGAGAGGTAGAGTTTCCTATTGATCTTATGCCAAGCGCAGCACCTGTTTCTCGAGCGCCGTATCATATGGCACCCTCCGAGATGTTAGAACTAAAGAAACAATTGGGCGAGCTCCTGGACAAAGGGTATATTCGACCTAGTGCATCACCTTGGGGTGCATCGGTTCTCTTCGTTAAGAAGAAGGACGGATCGTTCCATCTATGCATTGATTATCGGGAATTGAATAAGTTAACCATTAAAAACAAATATCCTTTGCCTCGGATAGATGACTTGTTCGACCAACTTCAGGGTGCCACAGTTTTCTCTAAGATTGACTCGCGATCAGGATATTACCAGCTGAGGATTCAGGATTCTGATATTCCGAAGACTGTTTTCCGTACTCGGTACGGCCATTACGAATTTGTGTTTATGCCGTTTGGTCTAACCAACGCTCCTGCCGTGTTTATGCCGCTGATGAACAAAGTTTTCATTGACTATCTTGATGAGTTCGTGGTCGTTTTCATTGATGATATTCTTGTCTACTCCCGGAATGAGGAAGATCACGCTGAACATCTAGTAGTGTTGAACACTTTGAGAATGGATAAACTTTACACTAAATTCTCAAAGTGTGAATTCTGGCTTAAAGAGGTGACATTTCTTTGTCATGTAATTTCGGCTAATGGGGTTCGAGTGGATCCCCAAAATATAGCAGATATTGTTGAGTGGGAAGCACCTAGGAGTGTGAAGGAGACCCGAAGTTTTCTAGGGATTGCCGGATATTATCGTAGATTCGTTGAAGGGTTTCCAAAAATCGCTCGACCACTTACTCAGTTACTCCAGAAATCGCAGAAGTTCGAGTTGACTGATGAGTGACAAAACAGTTTTGATGAGCTTAAACGACGGTTAACTTCGGCGCCCGTGTTATCGTTACCTCAGGGCACCGATGATTTTGAAGTGTATAGTGATGCTTCCGGACTTGGATTAGGTTGTGTTTTAATGTAGAGTGGTAGAGTAATTTCATATGCGTCCCGATAATTGAAACCATATGAAGTGAATTACCCTACACACGATTTAGAGTTATCGGCGGTTGTATTCGCGCTAAAGATTTGGAGGCATTATCTTTCTGGATCTTCATGTAAAATTTACATGGATCACAAAAGCCTAAAATATATATTTAGCCAGAAGGAGCTAAATATGAGACAACGTCGATGGTTAGAGCTTATTAAGGATTACGATCTTGAAATATTATACCATCCAAGAAAAGCTAATGGTAGCGGACGCGTTGAGTCGGAAACCCATAGCACTCCAAATGCTGAAGTTGCTTACATCTCAACATGAGATCCGTCGAGACATAATTAGGCAAGATATAGAGATTTGGCTTAAGAAAGTTCAAGGCCAATTATGTACTTTGGAAATCACGTTGTCTTTGGTCAATGAAATCAAATCGAAGCAATTGGAGGATCCGTTACTAGTCCAACTAATAAAGGATGTGATTGGAGGAAAAGCCCCCGGACTTATGATTCAAGATGATGGCGTTTTAAAGTTTAGAGGTAGACTTTGTATCCCTGCAGACGTCGAGCTTAAACAGACCATATTGAGGGAAGCGCACACTACATCGTATTCTCTCCATCCCGGTACAAGCAAAATATATAAGGACGTGAAGAATAATTATTGGTGGAGCAATATGAAAAATGATGTTGAAGAATTCGTGTCGAAATGCTTGATGTGTCAGCAGGTCAAGATTGAACATCAACGACCAGCAGTGTTGCTTAAATCGCTACCAATTCCAGAATGGAAATGGGAGGATATAACGATGGGTTTTGTCACCAATATGCCGAGGACGCATATGGGGATGAACATGATTTGGGTTATTGTTGATTGACTAACCAAGTCAGCTCACTTTTTGGGGATTAAGGATAATTGGGGCCCCGAGAAACTAGCTCGTATATTCATCGCAGAAATTGTGAGGTTACACGGGACTCCAAGATCATTATTTCCGATCAAGATGGTAGATTTGTATCGTATTTCTGGCAATCCGTTCACCGAGCCTTAGGGACGGAATTGAGGCCCAGTACATCGTACCATCCTCAGACTGATGGGTAATCTGAACGGACAATTCAGACCCTTGAGGACATGTTGCGAGCATGTGCTTTAAATGGGAAGGATGATTGGGAATCGCACTTGCCACTAATCGAATTTGCCTACAATAATAGCTGGCATGCATCGATTAAGATGGCACCGTTTGAGGCTCTATATGGACGAAAATAAATGTAAGTCACCATTGTGTTGGGACAATTCTTCTGAACTGATTGGGACGGAGCCGGATATGTTAGTGGAGACCCGGGAAAAGATTTCTTTGATTCGCGAGAGGCTTTTGGCCGCCCAAAGCCGACAGAATTCATATGCTGACAATCGACGTCGACCGCTAGAGTTCGAAGTCGGCGATCATGTGTTGATAAAAGTATCCCCAACCCATGGAGTTTATCGCTTCGGGAAGAAGGGTAAACTTAGTCCGAGATATGTTGGGCCATTCGAGATTATAGAGCGAATGAACTTGCTTATCGTTTGGGCCTTCCGCCTTCACTGAGTCATGTGCATAATGTATTTCATGTTTCCCAATTAAGGAAATACATACCGGACCCTAAGCATATCATTGATTTTGGAGAGATTGAAATGAATCCCGATATCACCTTTGAGGAAAACCAATCCAGATTTTGGAGCGTCGGGTAAAACAACTTAAGCACAAAATTATCCCTTTGGTTAAAGTACAATGGTCGAGACATGGATCGGAAGAAGCCACGTGGGAGACATAAGAGCATATGAAGTCTAGATACCCTGAATTATTTACTTTGTAAGTTTCGGGATGAAACTTATTCTTAGAAGGAAAGAATGTAATATCCTTACTTTTTTTTTGCTATAATTATGAATTCATGAACCTCGTGGGTTGGTTTGTAATTTTTCGAATATTGGTATCATGTGTTTGATTCAAGATTGAACTTGTATGTTGTGTTTCTTGCCAATATTTCGCTAGTATTCGATAACAGTTGCTCGTACTGTTTGTATCGCTTCCGCAACCTAGGGCTAACGTACGCTAAGTTAGCCGAGTAGCGTATGCAATGGAGGTCGTAGGCCAGCACACGCTATTGCCGGAAGGATAGCGCACGCAAACCGACAGCATGGGACAGTCCAGAGGGCACTGGACTGGGACAAGGATCGAGCTAGCGCACGCTAAGGAAACTTAGTAGCGCACGCTAGGAGAGCAGGTAGCACGCCACTGTCGGGTGACAACGCGCGCTAAGCGGCCCGTACAGTAAGGGCAGTGAGGTCTGGACTTCGGCCAGACCAATAGGTAACGCACGCTAAGACGATCGTTGCGCGCGCTAACTCGTCAGGCATAGCGCACGCTGTTCGATTGTAGCGCATGCTACCGAGATAGGCCGAAAGGTTTCTGGATAGGGCAGAAAGGTTTTTGGACTTGGACTGGGCACTAGGGATCGCACGCTTAGGTGGCAGCTGCGCGCGCTAACTCGGCAGTATAGCGCATGCTAACTCGGCTGAGTAGCGCACGCTGTCAGACGTGGTGCATGCCAGCTCGGCTGGGCATAAGGGTCTGGACTGCAGGCCTAGGCCGATAGCGCATGCTATTTGGGAAGCACTAGCGTGCGCTAGGGCGCACCTATATAAATACATGTGTTGCGGTCAACACTTGTCATTATTCACCTTCTTTCTCCGAGTTTCTAGACGACTCCAGAGTTGTGAGGCAGGGGTTTCAGCAGAGCACGGTTGAATCTCAGATCTTTTCAACTTCAAGCAAAGATCTATCAATCCTACATCATTTTTCACCAAGGAATTGAGGTAATCCTTCATTAGAACCCTAACTTTGGGGAAGTTTGGGGGTTTTAGGGATCCCGTTTCTACAACCGTTTTAACTCCAAATTTATGATGGATTATAGTTGAATATAGTTGTACAAGTATGATTTCATGATTTCTTCAAGGTTTTGTGGATTGATTCAAAATCTTCCTTTGTAAATCGAGCAAAACCCGTTATGCCCCCGTAGTGTTCGATAAAATGTTCCTAAGGGTAGAATTTAGGATGAATTTTAGTTTTTCCAACAGAATTGTAGTTGATTGAGCCTCGATGTTTGTTAGGAGCGCGATTTGGAAGATAGTTCAGACCGTAGCCTTGTTCGTTGTTGTTCCTTTGTGAGTTAGAAATCCAGGCAAATACTTTATTGCATTAGTTATGGCATGCATTTCTACGATGAATTTGATATTGATGAGAGTTGAAAGGTTGTTCTTGGGTACTCTCACTTGGGGATTGACTCGACGGGGTCACACGGGGACTTGGTGGCTTAGCGGCTGGACCGGGTCACGAGAGATACTTTGAGTGGACATTCTCACCTAGGGTTGCTCGACGGGGCACACAGGGACTTGGTGGCTTGAGGGCCGGACCGGGTCGCGAGAATTGTCGGAGTGTTTTTACTGATGATCGATATTGATATTCCGGAACATCGTGAAATGAACTGTTTTGGATTTTGAATTGATTTAGAAATGCCTGTGGATTAAAATATTGTAATACTGTACTTGCACTAGCGGTTTTTGCTAACCCCTTATTGGGGTGGAATGTTTTGTACATTTCAGGTACTCTCGAGGGACAGGAGCCCACATATGGTGCACACGGAGTTGACAAGCACACTAGATGTTAGAGAGCTCGTATCAATCGTTGTATTTGTAATGTTAGAGTCGGTTTTATATTTTGTATTATTGTTGGTTTTGAGTTGTACTATGTCGTGTAATGTTTGCGTTCAGTGAATGTTGTTTAACTCTACTATTTTAGCCGCGGCCGAGGCCTAACTCATGTTTGTATCTTGTGTTGGACTGTTATGTCGGGGTGATTGTGTATTGGATTGTAGCTTAATCATGTCTGTCGTCAGCCTAGTGGGACCATTATGTGTCCTGCGGCGTGTAATTACCCAAAGTGAAATTGGGGTGTTTCAATTTTTGAAAAATCTTTTATAAATCTTTTGTAAAAATCGGCATGCCCAAGAAAACTTCTAATACCTTTTATTTTGGTTGGAGGAGGTAATTTTTCAATTACATCAATTTTAGCTTTATCAACCTTAATTACTTCACTAGAGACTATATGTCCTAAGGCAATTCCACTAACCACCATGAAATAGCTTTTCTCCCAGCTTAAGGTTAAATTACTTTCTATACATCTTTGTAGGACTTTAGATAATTTATTGAGGCAATCAGAAAAAGATGATCCAAAAACTGAAAAATCATCCATAAATACCTCAATAAAATCTTCTACCATGTCAGAAAAAATAGAAAGCATGCACCTTTGGAAAGTTCCAGGTGCATTGCAAAGCCCGAAAGGCATTCTCCTAAAAGCAAACATTCCGAATGGACAAGTAAAGGTTGTTTTTTATTGATCCCAAGGTGCAATTGCTACTTGATAGTATCCTGATAAACCATCAAGAAAGAAATAGAATTTATGACCAGAAAGTTCATCTAACATTTGATCAATAAATGGTAGGGGAAATGATCCTTTTTGGTTGCTGCATTAAGTTTGCGATAGTCAATACACATTCGCCAACCTGTAGTAACTCTGGTAGGGATAATTTCTCCTTTGTCATTATCAACTACAATAATTCCACTCTTTTTTGGTACAACGTGTACTGGACTCACCCATTCGCTATCTGCAATAGGATAGATTATATCCTCGGCGATAAGTTTTAAAATTTCTTTCTTTACCACGTCCATCATGTTAGGATTCGGACGTCTTTTTGCTTCTCTGGTTGGTTTTACTTCTTCTTCTAGGATAATTTTATGCATACACGTTGAAGGACTAATTCCTTTTATATCACTTAATCCCCATCCAATGGCATTTTTAAATTGTTTCAGAATTTTGATCAACTCATCTTCTTCGTCTTTCGAAAGTTCAGCATAGATGATGACTGGATTTTTGTTTTCGTCTTCTAGAAATACATATTTTAGATGTTTAGGAAGTTCTTTTAATTCTAAAATTTTTTGGGGTTCAGTTTTTTCTAAGATGGGTTCAAAATTTTCTAAGTTTCCTTCAGTAAGTGCAAATAACTCCACTCCCCCCTCTATTTCGAGATCGTCTTCCACGTCGTCAAAATAAATCTCATTAATATCTGATTCTTCTCTAAAAATATCCTCGACAACAAGATCAATAACATTGATAAAAGAGCAATTTTCAGAAAAAGAGGTGGTAGGGATGAGATTAATATCTTTTATAGGAAAAGTAATCATTTCTCTTAAAACTGTCATAGTAACTCTTTCATTTCTCACATCTATTAATGTGTTTGTGGTAGCCGTAAATGGTCTTCCTAATAAAATTGTGTGTTCATTGTCATTATTATTAGATACTTCACCAACTTCGAGCACAACAAAATGAATAGGTACTATTAGACCACCTACTTTTACTAGAATATCTTCAATGACACTTTTAGGGTATAGGATAGATCTATCTGTGAGTTGTAAGCACATTCTAGTTGGTTTTAGGTCTCTAAGTTCTAGTTGTTTAAAAATTGAATATGGCATTAAATTTATCCCGTCTCCGAGATCAAGTAATCCAAAAGTTTCTTTACCATTTCCTAAAGTAATTTTTTCTATAAAACTGCATGGATCATCTTCTTTATGAGGAAGGTGAGTTTGAAAGAATCTACTTGCTATTTTCGAGACAATCACCCTTTCATTTTCTAGATAGTTTTGTTTTCCAGATGATAACTCTTTAAAGAATTTTATAAAGGCAGGAACATTTTGTATAACATCAATTAGAGGTAAATTGACATTTACTTTTGAAAGCATTTGGTAAAGAGCCTCGAATTGTTTATCTTGTTTTTCATTTCTTAACCTTCTAGGAAAGGGAATAGGTGTTTATAAGGATTGGAAGATTTATGAAAAGAGTTTATTGTTTTAGGATCGTATTCTTCTTTATCCTATACCACCGGTTTGGCCTTGTCATCCAGTATCTTTGGAGGTTCTATCTTGTTATCGACTTCTCTTCCGCTTCTGAGTATTGTGATGGCTTGAGCTTGTTCTGGCTGGCTAGGAAGTTTCCCTTTTTCGATTTTTCTGGCTAAATCTCCCACTTGGGTTGCCAATTGTCCAATCATAGTGTCTAATCGTTTTACTGTTATATCTAATTTAATTGAGCTCGATTCTATCATTTCAAAACACCGTGATGTAGATTGTATGAAATTGTTTAAAGTTTCTTCAAGAGATGATTGATGTGGTTGGTTTGAAGGTTGATTCATTTGATAATTTGGTGGATTCATTGGGTATATAATTTGGTTTGGTGGTTCATTTGAATGGTAATTTGGCTTTGATAAAAACTGAGAATTTGGTTTTGGTGGAGGGGCGTTAGTGCTAACCCATCCAAAGTTTGGATGATTTTTCCATCCAGGATTATAAGTGTTTGAATAAGGATCATTTCGGGGAGGTTGGCGAGGTTGGTTGTTTTGAATAACATTTACCTTCTTATCGGGTTGTGCTAATTCAAGAACTGCATTATGTAACACCCCCCAAACCACTCGGGAATATTGCAGTGCCGTAGACCCTCTCCATGAGAATCCACCAGGCTAAAACACAAAAGTATAGTACATTATATCACAAGCCGACAAGGCTACATAATGAAACATTAGACCAATATGGTCTTTTACCACTAACAACACAATAAACATACAAAACTCATACCCATACAGGGGTTGAATTACATCAACGTTCCCATAAAATGAGAAAATTACACAGTGGAGAGCCAAACACTGAGACTCTAACAAAATACTCAACAACTGGTCTTCATGTGATTAGTATCATCGTCTTCCATCATCCTTCGTATCGATCCTATGATTTGCTCCCCAGCAACCTACAAGTACACGGGCCTTGTCTGAGACATCCACCCCCCGAATACTCGGGGGTTAGCAAAACTCCACTGTTTTGCTAGTGCAAGTATAAAATTATGAATACAAACCATACGTATCATACTCCAATATCCGATAATTGAAAACATACTCCCCGAGATAAATCATTTAATCAAAACTGTTCGAATCATGACAGGTGGGAATAAACCCAATATGCATTTTACAAAATATCAAAGATCTCGGGAGTTTTGAAAACATTTGGAATATACGAATACTCAACTTAACAGAACCACATAGGGATACGGGCCAAGGACTTGTTTAAGTTCAAAAATACCAATCCGATCACAAAACATGGGGTCCACGACCCAATCATCCTCATCACATACTCGAGTGAAAGCCCAAAAGGTCACACCCGATAAACAACCAAATCACAATGTACGGAGACAATCACCAGGGCCCGCATCATTATGCCAAAAACCTCACAATCAAGAAACGAATCATATACGACACTTATATTGATGCCACTCTAGCCAAGTACCAAGACCTTACGTACGACATAACTCACACCGAGAATGGAAACGTTATGATATTCCGGACATATCCTAATTATCGAAACAACAACGTGCCAAAATCATTAGCACAAAACAACCTCCCGAGCTATACTGGCCCTGTACCTCTCGAGCAAGATACACACCCCAAGGACACCTCGTCAGGCCCTCCCTGGTGTATAGCCCAACCGAGTGATCCCTAGGGAAACGCAGCCTACCGGACCCCAGGGGACCCTCACTGGTTTTACTCGGCTCACACAATCTCAAAAACCACATAGCACAAATCACAATCATCAAAACCGCATTCTCCCGAAGTACATCAAACGTAATTCAAGGTACTTGTTAGAAATGGCCACTATATCCGACACATACTCTCAACCAATACTACACAACAACATATGCTCATCAATAGACCCGCCCATCCACACACATATATTCTTCTTGTAAGAAGACATAACCTTAAGTCCACTTTTGACACAATCACGCACAACAGTACCACACGCAAGGAAGATATTTCCATGTACAAGACTAACACATATTTTCAAAAGAAACACATTCGTTCACAAATACACAAGTAGATTTAGAAGGAAACCTTTATTTAGAACATACCGATCCTTTTTAACATTCATTAAACATTCGTATTTCACATAAAATCATTTATCAACAATTGTGTTTACGAAACACGAAACGTATGGGCAAGATACTTGCCTCGAATCTGCGAGCGAACAAATACGACGAATCACAAGGCCTCGATACCACGAACCACCGGACAACGAACGAATGAGGTTGGGCAGCCCTCAAACTTCCAAAACCGACCAAGAACTCGACAACTCCACGAGAACTACGAAAATAACACTAACACGAATCAATAACACTAAACGGAATCCGAATCGATCCTAAAAACAACAAGGATCTAAGTGTGACTCCAAGAAATCAAGAACTATGTTCCGAGTGATATAAAATCATGAATGAGTTCAAAAATCCGAAGATCATGGCCATGACAGCAAGAATTTCACCATCGATTCATCATCCTCGGATTAAATCGAAGAACTAAGGAGAAACCCCAAAAATTCGAGAACTAGGGTTCTAAGAAGAGATTACCTTGATTTGGACCAAGAAGACGATTAGATGTTGTTAAACACCTACAAATCCGCTCGAAGATGAAGCTAGAAGAAGAAGATCGCTCAAAAATCGCCTCTGGAGCTCACTCCCGTCGGAAGGGATGAAGAAGGGTGAGAAATGACGATTAAACGCTGCTGTCCAGTATTTATACTGGACAATCATTAGCGTGCGCTAACCAGATAGCATTAGCGCACGCTAACGAGGTCAACGCCCAGAATTTACCGAATAACACTGTTAGCGTGCGCTAGACCCATAAGCGTAGCGCGCGCTAACGAGTCACGAAACCAGTCCAGTGGCCCCTGGACAGAACTGCACTTACCTGGCAGCGTGCGCTAGAAAGAAGGAAGAGCGTGCGCTAAGCAGTCGATAGCGTGCGCTAGCTATCGACCTTAGCGTGTGCTAACAAAGCCCCAGTCCCAGTCCAGTAGCTCCTGGACTGCCTCTGGACTACCAGTTAGCGTGCGCTACACATCTGGTAGCGTGCGCTAACCACAACGCAGTAGTGCGTGCTACGCCGCAAGCGTTAGCGTGCGCTACACCACAAAAACCCCAAAACTTGCATAGTGATCCGAAATGCCTCCAAATACATGTCCCAACAAGGCACACATAAACATGGCACAAAATTCCAACGATGAGGACAATAACAATCCGATAAAACCCCAAAAACTCAACGAATCCAGAACAAGGATCTCGGGTTTTACATTCTATCCCCCTTAAAAGAAGTCTCATGCACGAAACTTAAAACACAAAACGATCGGCGCAAAACAATCTCCGACAATAAAAATAAGAACGATAACAAAACGAAAAACACATGATAACTGTTGTTGATCACCTGCGACGAATCACAGGCAGCACGTGGCTGATAACATCCATATCATTATGCCAGAATGATAACGAAACGCAACGAACAAGATCAATATGGCTGGCCATCCCAAACAGTATAACAATCAAGACGCGAGCTCAACGCTGCACAAATACAAAATTCCACCATTCGAGGGTCGGAAGATCAACAATGAAGCTAATTTCCCGAAGTGAAGGAAAATACGACGTGGTCTGAATGCTCAAAAATCACGATACGGAAGTAACAAAATCAGACAACAAATGATCGAACCACAACGATCGAGACAATAACAGTCGAACAGTCAAGTTCGAATCACGACGACCAACAAGAATCAAATAACAACTCCGAAGTTCACACCTCGGCTCGAGACAATAGGTGATATGGTAAAGCGACAAGATATGCATCCATATAAAATCTACAGGGATGGAATCGTAATCGAACAAAAAGTCGCAACGACAAGCGGATTATTTCGAAAAATCACCACAACCCATTCGATCAACAAAACAAAGGATAGGTCAAGTTCATAAAATATCAACGAACACAAATGAATCGAGTCGATAGAGTTGAAAACACAAAAGTTCGAAAATCCAATCCACTTCTAATAAAAGAAGTCTATCCCCGAAATTCGAAACGAGGCAAGAAGATAACACAACATACAACTGGTAGACTACGCTCTCAGGGACTCCTCAGAGTCAGCCCTGATATCAGTGCTCAAGTTCCGGCCTCGGAAGACTCGGTAACTAACTCGCAGAACTGAACCTGGTGTCCCACGAGTCCGTACTTGTAATACGTCACTGGAGGAGATGGACAGTGTGCACGAACATGCCCTGACACATTGCAGTTGAAACACCTCTTGGCCTTACCAGGAGGCAATTCCGACGATTTGGAACTCTCAGTCCCAAGCATCGAGCGATGGAGCTTCACAGCGGAAAGACTACTACGTTGCAATCCAGAAACACTAACTCTAGTACTAACCACAATATCATCCAGCTTCCTATGCTTCCCACTCGGATCCAGATAAAACCCAGCTTTCAGAAGTTCTCGGAACTCCGCCCACATGATGACATGATCCCGAGGTTTAACGGCTTCCCACCAATGAACAATATCATCGCTAAGAAGGTACTGAGCAATAGGGACCTTCCGATCTTCAGGACAATCAATGGCCTCGAATATCTTCTGCAACTGAAGAAGCCAACCATCCCAGCCCGGTGCATCTACCGCACCAGCAAATCGAGGGGGATTCATACGAATTACCTCTCGGAGCCATAAATTTGTCCCGACCTTCTGAATCGCATCAGAGTTGCGTTGAATTGCCTTGGTCAACTGAATCATCTGTGCTGCTACTTGTTGCAATACAGTAGCAACATCCATACCAATATCGTTCCCAACAATATTCTCTGGATCCCGCGCCTGATCCCCGTGGTCATCCGTACCACGGTTGCGACCAAGGTCTCTGCCCCTTGGCATAGTAATCAAGCAGATTTAACGCAACGAAAGTCACATAATCACACAACAATATTAATGCACACACGGAAACCACTCACAGGTGATCGACTGCATTGGTTAGACGTAACGGCAAAATACAGTCTAAAACTTTTGCCCAGCCAGAAAGCACGTTCCACGAAAAAAGATAGTGTGTGCTGACTGTGCAAGTTTGGCAACATAACCATACTCACCTACCAATGGTGCTAGACCGGAGGTTACAAACAAACAACAGCGTACAAATTCAAATGCCAACGGTTCACATAATTATAACATCACACAATTAACCGTCACAAGTTAAACAACATTCCAAACTGAGTCTTCACTTCTCGGTCAAGAGAACTATCTCGACGAGTGCATACCGAACGACTCAGCGTTCACACCACCACTCTAATCACAACTCGGAACATTACATCTGAATAACAACAACATCTTTATCACGTATCTTTTTAACGAAATACATGGAACCAAAAAGTTTAAAAACGAGAGTCACGTTTCAAGTAAGTTTTTGGTAGACCTCAAATGAGTTTAAAATTAAATTTTTGAAAACTTGCAATATAACAATGGGAATAAAATGTAAGTAGTTTGAATTCTCAAAATGTTTGTCCTCGAGGTCATAACACGAAAATCAAGCTTTTCCTTTCTTGAAGGATGTTTTAAAATAAATTTTACGTGACTCCACAAGAACATTTAGAATATTTAAAATGTCACATTGATGAACTTACCTAGTGTAACCACACCAAAACATTACTTCTTGTAAAATAATTTATACAAAGATATATATATATACACATACACCGGCACATTACAAAAATCAAACAAACATGGAGGACATATTCATGGTTCACATTTAACTCCTCAACATAACACAAATATCACACAAGCTCGTGTAATACGAGACACAACATTATAGTGGGGAGACTTACATCCACAGATCGCACGAAGATGATGGTTGCACCTTGATACTAATCACGACCGACCTCCAGACGACGCGTCGCTACAAGACTTAGTCAGACAAAATCTGACAAGACAAGACAAGACAGGACCCGACAACACACAACTCGACCCGACAGTCTAGGTTTCTGCAAACCTAAGCTCCGATACCATATTCTGTAACACCCCCAAACCACTCGGGAATATTACAGTGTCGTAGACCCTCTCTATGAGAATCCACCAGGCTAAAACACAAAAGTATAGTACATTATATCACAAGCCGACAAGGCTACATAATGAAACATTAGACCAATATGGTCTTTTACCGCTAACAACACAATAAACATACAAAACTCATACCCATACAGGGGTTGAATTACATCAACGTTCCCATAAAACGGGAAAATTACACAGTGGAGAGCCAAACACTGAGACTCTAAGAAAATACTCAACAACTGGTCTTCATGTGATTAGTATCGTCGTCTTCCATCATCCTTCGTATCGATCCTATGATTTGCTCCCCAGCAACCTGCAAGTACCTGGATGCAATACAGACATCCACCCCACCCCCCCCGGGGGTTAGCAAAACTCTACTGTTTTGCTAGTGCAAGTATAAAATTATGAATACAATCCATACGTATCATACTCCAATATCCGATAATTGAAAACATACTCCCCGAGATAAATCATTTAATCAAAACTGTTCGAATCATGACAGGTGGGAATAAACCCAATATGCATTTTACAAAATATCAAAGATCTCGGAAGTTTTGAAAACATTTGGAATATACGAACACTCAACTTAACAGAACCACATAGGGATATGGGCCCAGGACTTGTTTAAGTTCAAAAATACCAATCCGATCACAAAACACGGGGTCCACGACCCAATCATCCTCATCACATACTCGAGTGAAAGCCCAAAAGGTCACATCCGATAAAAAACCAAATCATAATGTACGGACACAATCACCAGGGCCCACATCATTATGCCAAAAACCTCACAATCAAGAAACGAATCATATACGACACTTATATTTATGCCACTCTAGCCAAGTACCAAGACCTTACGTACGACATAACTCACACCGAGAATGGAAGCGTTATGATATTCCGGACATATCATAATTATCGAGACAACAACGTGCCAAAATCATTAGCACAAAACAACCACCCGAGCTATACTGTCCCTGTACCTCTCGAGCAAGATACACACCCCAGGGACACCTCGTCAGGCCCTCCCTGGTGTATAGCGCAACCGAGTGATCCGTAGGGAAATGTAGCCTACCGGACCCCAGGGGACCCTCACTGGTTTTACTCGGCTCACACAATCACAAAACCACATAGCACAAATCACAATCATCAAAACCGCATTCTCCCGAAGTACATCAAACGTAATTCAAGGTACTTGTTAGAAATGGCCACTATACCCGACACATACTCTCAACCAATACTACACAACAACATATGCTCATCAATAGACCCGCACATCCACACACATATATTCTTCTTGTAAGAAGACATAACCTTAAGTCCACTTTTGACACAATCACGCACAACAGTACCTCACGTAAGGAAGATATTTCCATGTACAAGACTAACACACATTTTCAAAACAACACATTCGTTCACAAATACACAAGTAGATTTAGAAACCTTTATTGAGAACATACGGATCCTTTTTAACATTCATTAAACATTCGTATTGTAACACCCCCAAAACCGTATGGGAATATTACACGCCGTATACCCTTTCCACAAGGATCTACCAGGCTAAACATCCATAAACAACCAAATGCTTGCCCGGCCAGGGTCAAACAGTATAATAATACATACCGTTAAGGTCACTTACACATGAATACACAGACCGATGAGGTCACGCAAATCCATCAACAGAACTGACTAAAACAACATTACCCACACAGGGGTCGAAACACAATACAGCGGAAGACTGAAATCAACTCTAACAATATAACCAAACTCTACCAACTCTCGACTCTTGATTAGTATCGCAGCTCGTCATCCTCTTGTGCCAATCCTGTGACTGCTCCCCTGAACCTGCATGTACCTGGACGCAAAACAGACATCCACCCCCCGATTACTCGGGGGTTAGTAAAACTCCACTGTTTTACTAGTGCAAGTATAATACGATACGAAATGCCACAAGTAAATAGCAACTACAAATTTAATACGGAAATCTATTATCAAAATGTTCCCGAGAAGTTTTAGAATTTCGAACTCAAGCAAGAGATATTTGAAAAGGAACATATCATCTCGGGGATTTTTAAAGCAGGAATTCTTTTCGACCTCGAGTCCCAATTTACAAAACCTTTTCGAAAACATTAGGGCCTTGGCCCGATTCTCGATTCAAAACACACTAGATAAGATATCATTATGAGTCCGAGACCCATGTTTAAAATGTTACCCAAACAAGCACTATAACACGATCATTGTTCGTACACATCATGTACCAAACTCTGGAGGCCTCGACGGACCTTACCCGGACCGCACACACTGTTCGTACACATCATGTACCGAAATCCGTAGGCCTCGACGGACCCTAACCGGCCACAAACATCGTTCGTACACATCATGTACCGAACTCCAGAGGCCTCGTCAGACCCTACCTGGATCACACACCTTGTCCGTACACGTCATGTACCGGACTCCATAGGCCTCGTCAGACCCTACCTGGATCACACACCTTGTTCGTACACATCATGTACCGAACTCCAGAGGCCTCGTTAGACCCTACCTAGAACACACACATCAACACGACACAATTCATAATCATCAAATGTCAAGCCATTCCACATTACACTGAGGTGCATAATCAAGTATGTAAACCAAGACAACACACACATCATAATCATCACAACAACTCAACAATGACCAACCACGCCTGGCACAAACTTAGATGATTTGCACATCCAACACAATTCCAAGATGTTAACTAAGTGAAGGTATCATCGTTACCGTCAATCGTTCATAAAAAATCAATTAATATGAAGCATATTCGCTAGGATAAATCAATTCATAATAACCATAACACAACGTCCCTATTAACAAGACACAAATTCGTATAGTAAAATACTTGCCTTAATAACCGCTACCGAATACTCCGAAGAACATGGTTCGACCGGGAAGCTCGGACCCCGAAGAAGACAACGAACGGAAGGGTTCTGACTCGAGTTCTTCACAAGAATTTCATCCCTAAGTCACAACGATATCAATTAAATCACAATTCTACGAAAACGTACAGAACTTCCCAAGTTCTACCCATTGAAGCATTTTATCGGACACTTTGAGGGCATAGTCCAATATAATCATTTAACAGAGAAATACTCGAATTTGTTCCACAAAACTTCAAGGGTTATGAATGATTTCGAGTATACAACCAAGTTCTAACAATAATCTGGACTAAAACGAATCAAATCGGCCAAAACGTCGGGAAACCTCAAAAATTCCCAAAACCAAGAGTTTAGGTGTTCTTACCTTCGATCCGGACGGAAGATGATGTTAGATATGAATCAAACTTCCAAAACATGTTGCTCCATGTCATATCCATCCAAATCCATCCATTATTGACGAAGAAACGCGAAGAAATAAAGAAAAGGGGTGAAAATGGCCGGATGACTCGGTCGAGGCCCTTAAATAGCCGACCCTGGCCGACCGCTTACGTACGTAATCGGCCATGGCCTACGTACGTAATCAGCCAGGGCCGAACTCTCTGTACTGATTCTTCCGGACATGTTACGTATGTAACCGGCAGGCTATTATGCACGTAACAGGCCTTACAGCCGCTACTGCCGGGCCATTACGGTCGTTACTCGGCCAGGTCCTACCATCCAGGACTCGGTCGATCCGACGGTCCGGAAAAATCCCGAAACTCAGACATGAACGTAAACCTAAAACACGATTACGAAGTACTCGCAAAGACGAATCCGAACACTAAGAGAACACATGATTCCGACCACCCGAGGGCTCGAAATTCGACAACGGAAGTAATTACCCCAAACTTTGGGAAATTACGAAAATGGCCCAAAACGTCCGAAAATCACGATACGTGATCGAATAACCAAACCAAAGCTTACAACATGAACAATAACGTTAAATGAACTTACGAGAAACTCGAAACAACAGTTTCAGACGAGATTCGCGAGAATCGAGCTCAAGTGCGGAAAAGTCATTTAAGAATACGAAACTCAACAAAACGATACCGAAACGAACTCGGATGACAAAAAGTGCAGAATAAAATATTCCCAAAATGACGAAACGGTCATAAATGAGTCGTCGAAATGGACCTCCGCCGGAAAATGAAAATTATCGGAAATCGAAATTGCGGATATTACATTCTACCCTCCTTAAAAGAAGTTTCGTCCCGAAACTTAAAACAAGTAGGGAGAAGCAATATCCCCACCAGGAAAACTCGACGAGATACATACAAACCGAAAACTCGTGCCCAACGGCGAAACGTTACAAGCAACGTAAAGGAATATACGGCGTGAAAACACGCCCCACGACGACTAACACAACACCACCGACTATGATTCAAAACAACAATGAGTAATTAACAACACATCACATGCACACATTTAATCAACGAAACGCACGCGACAACAAGTCGCACCCAATCACAACGACTATGTGATAGAAACGAATAGAATATCATGATAGAAATCACTCCGATTTTCACCAACAAAAAGATGTACGACGTCAAAACACAAACAATTCAAGATAACAGAAAACGAGAATACCGGATATTACATTCTATCATACTAAAAATAAGTTTCGTCCCGAAACTTAAACTAAGGTTATCACAGTGATACGAAACAAAATATAATGACACATAATAAAATACCATGCTCATGACCCCGCGGTCCACTAACACGCCTCCGTAGGTTCAACAACTAAACGGGAACTTACACAAAACAAAATATCATTCAACAAGTTCCAAACGTAAAAGCGTCACAAAATACATCTCCACATGCGAAACAATCCGTGCAGCGAGTACCAAAAACACCATCACTGGACATCACTGGGCCCTCCGGAAGTAGGAATGGAATTCCGGTCCCTTATCATCTCGGCAACAATCTCGCAGTACTGAACTCGATGCCCCTTGTGCCCACAATTATAACAAGTCACTGGCGGTTTCTTACAATGCGCACGTTCATGGCCTAGAACGTTACAGTTGAAACACCTAGGAGCATTACCATAACTCAAAGACACCGGCTTGGGTCTTTTGGTTTCTCTAACTGACCGAGAAGGTCCCATACTCGGCTGATACGAGGGTTGAGGTGTGGGAATCCCAATTCCCTTACATCCCGATGCGTCATCGGAGATCTTCTGCTTTTTCGCTACCGATACGGACTCGGTAGACATTATAGCCATCTCAAAAGCCAAGGCTCGATCCTGATAGTCCTTCAAGGTTGTACACATAAAAGGAGACATACACTGCCGAATCTGAGGTTTCATACGCATATCGAAATAACGAACCTTATCTGCCTCACTTTTCACCTTATCCCGTACATAACACAGCTGTCGATTATAATCGACTATCGCCTGGGATATCGACACGTCTTGGGGCGTAGCCGAGAAAAACTCGACAATCCTATGCTCTTTAACAGGCGGCGGACAATACTCGGCCTCCATGGAAGTTTTGAATTCAGTCCAAGTAGCGGTACGATCACTAGGTGCTACGGCCTCCCACCAGCCTGCAGCTTCCCTGTCGAGTAGGTATTGAGCAATAGGCACTCTTCTCTCATCGGGGCAATCTACAGCATCAAATGTCCTGTCCAACTGGAAGAGCCAGTTCTCCCAGCCTAACGAGTCTGAAGAACCTACAAAACGGGGCGGGTGCATTCTCATCACATCTCGTAACCACTTACTAGCTCCGTTATCTTCATCCGGAATCCCGTCTCGGTGCACGGTCTGATTCATATGCGCCAACTGGTCAGTTACCTGACGAAGGATGGTGGCGGCGCCAATGTCAACATTACCTCTGGATGATTGCTGCTGATCACGACCACGACTACGACCACGTCCTCGGCCTCGACCTCTCGGCATACTGGACGGACGATCGATCAGAATAACACATCCAAACAAACATCACAACGTCAAGATAAGACAATAAATAGCAGCACGTTAAAACATCATTTCCAAGTCATCACACAAGTGCACGAACTAACACTGAAATTTTAGAACTTCATTCAAAAATAATTCACATAGTCACATCAACAGAGATGTTTGGATTTTACCAAATCAAACACGGTCAAAACCACACACATATCGCAGGGATCAAACACTAACAACAAAAATAAAATGTTTCCGGGGTATTATTCAAATGATAAAATTTTAAAATTCTCAAGTTTGAAAAAAAAGAATTTGGTGAAATGAAATTTTTGAAAACACTTATAATACCTCGGTCGTTTAATCAAAACCATGTATCTCATTATCAAAACTGTTTTGATTGAAGCTATTTGCAAAACAACACGTTGAGGCTTCAATCTTTTCGCTAGACGATATCGTCCAAATGACCTTATCAATATATCATTATCTTTACTAGCGTTATCCAGGGTAACAACATGTTAACATGCCATCGATCACTAATATATAAATAGAGATTAAATAATCAAGGGGCACGGGTACCACTGTAATAACAAATTACTACCGGATCAGTCAAAAGTTTACGGCCGTAACAACATAGAGTTTATGGCCGTAACAACTCTGAGCTTACGGCCGTAATTGAAAACATCTTACGGCCGTAACATCTAGCCGCAGGACTGCAGAATTGTCACAGTAGCCCCCAACACACAAACACATAACATTTAAATTCCGAAAATTATGGTCGTTTTGCAAAACAAGATTTTTCCAAAAAATTTGATTTCCACACAAATGCTCAAATCAATAGAGTCTTTCAGGAAAAACGTTTTCAAATCTACCCTTAGCGGGCATAATTACAACAATCCAAAATAGTCGACATTAAAACCACATGCCCAAATGGCAAACAGGGTCGCCAATTCAATCACATACATCTCATGGCATCACGTTTAAATATGCAACAAAACTATTCATCGGAGTCTCTCGCGAACTCTATTGTGAAACCCATCAAGGTTCACAACTTTCACACCATACCAACCCAGCCAAACATCAATACATCCAGTTCTATACACGTACAGCGTATCCAAGTATCGAATACAACTTCATTACACAACACCTTGTAAATAAAATTATGCACCACAAATATCACACATAAATGAAATCATGAACACATATATTATGCATAAAAGAGGAGACTTACGTCCACATGCCGCACGGAGATGACGGTAGCCCATGATTCTAATCTCATCCGACAACATATCCAACGCGTTGTGACTACGCACAACTCAACTTGTCACTTGACGACTCGAACGACAAGACAACACATTACTCAACAAATCACGACTCGACTCGACCCGAAAGCCTAGGTTTCCGCAACCTAAGCTCCGATAACATAAATGTAACACCCCCAAAACCGTATGGGAATATTACACGCCGTAGACCCTTTCCACAAGGATCTACCAGGCTAAACATCCATAAACAACCAAATGCTTGCCCGGCCAGGGTCAAACAATATAATAATACAGACCGTTAAGGTCACTTACACAT
Organism: Orobanche coerulescens; assembly: GCA_033398695.1. Lineage (NCBI taxonomy): Eukaryota > Viridiplantae > Streptophyta > Magnoliopsida > Lamiales > Orobanchaceae > Orobanche > Orobanche coerulescens. Next base: position 170,090,091 of record CM065805.1, read on the forward strand.
GAATACACAGACCGATGAGGTCACGCAACTCCATCAACAGAACTGACTAAAACAACATTACCCACACAAGGGTCGAAACACAATACAGCGGAAGACCGAAATCAACTCTAACAATACAACCAAACTCTACCAACTCTCGACTCTTGATTAGTATCGCAGCTCATCATCCTCTTGTGCCAATCCTGTGACTGCCCCCTGAACCTGCATGTACCTGGATGCAAAACAGACATCCACCCCCGATTACTCGGGGGTTAGTAAAACTCCACTGTTTTACTAGTGCAAGTATAATACGATACGAAATGCAACAAGTAAATAGAAACTACAAATTTAATACGGAAATCTATTATCAAGATGTTCCCGAGAAGTTTTAGAATTTCGAACTCAAGCAAGAGATATTTGAAAAGGAACACATCATCTCGGGGATTTTTAAAGCAGAAATTCTTTTGGACCTCGAGTCCCAATTTACAAAACCTTTTCGAAAACATTAGGGCCTTGGCCCGATTCTCGATTCAAAACACACTAGATAAGATATCATTATGAGTCCGAGACCCATGTTTAAAATGTTACCCAAACAAGCACTATAACACGATCATTGTTAGTACACATCATGTACCGAACTCCGGAGGCCTCGACGGACCTTACCCGGACCGCACACACTGTTCGTACACATCATGTACCGAACTCCGGAGGCCTCGACGGACCCTACCCGGCCACAAACATCGTTCATACACATCATGTACCGAACTCCAGAGGCCTCGTCAGACCCTACCTGGATCACACACCTTGTCCGTACACGTCATGTACCGGACTCCAGAGGCCTCGTCAGACCCTACCTGGATCACACACCTTGTTCGTACACATCATGTACCGAACTCCAGAGGCCTCGTCAGACCCTACCTGGAACACACACATATCGACACGACATGATTCATAATCATCAAATGTCAAGCCATTCCACATTACACCGAGGTACATAATCAAGTATGTAAACCAAGACAACACACACATCATAATCATCACAACAACTCAACAATGACCAACCACGCCCGGCACAAACTTAGATGATTTGCACATCCAACACAATTCCAAGATGTTAACTAAGTGAAGGTATCATCGTTACCGTCAATCGTTCATAAAAATTCAATTCATACGAAGCATATTCGCTAGGATAAATCAATTCATCATAACCATAACACAACGTCCCTATTCACAAGACACAATTCGTATAGTAAAATACTTGCCTTAATAACCGCTACCGAATACTCCGAAGAACACGGTTCGACCGGGAAGCTCGGACCCCGAAGAAGACAACGAACGGAAGGGTTCCGACTCGAGTTCTTCACAAGAATTTCATCCCTAAGTCACAACGATATCAATTAAATCACAATTCTACGAAAACATATAGAACTTCCCAAGTTCTACCATTGAAGCATTTTATCGGACACTTTGAGGGCATAATCCAATATAATCGTTTAATGGAGAAATACTCGAATTTGTTCCACAAAACTTCAAGGGTTATGAATGATTTCGAGTATACAACCAAGTTCTAACAATAATATGGACTAAAACGAATCAAATCGGCCAAAACATCGAGAAACCTCAAAAATTCCCAAAACCAAGAGTTTAGGTGTTCTTACATTCGATCCGGACGGAAGATGATGTTAGATATGAATCAAACTTCCAAAACATGTTGCTCCATGTCATATCCATCCAAATCCATCCATTATTGACGAAGAAACGAAGAAAAAGGGTGAAAATGGCCGAATGACTCGGTCCAGGCCCTTAAATAGCCGACCCTGGCCGACCGCTTACGTACGTAATCGGCCAGGGCCGAACTCTCTGTACTCATTCTGCCGGACATGTTACGTACGTAACAGGCAGGCTGTTACATACGTAATAGTCTTTCCACTTGTGAATTATAACCAAAATAGGCCTTACGACCACTACTGCCGGGCCATTACGGCCGTTACTCGGCCAGGTCCTGCCAGCCAGGACTCGGTCGATCCGACGGTCCGAAAAAATCCCGAAACTCATACATGAACGTAAACCGAAAACACGATTACGAAGTACTCGCAAAGACGAATCCGAGCACTAAGGGAACACATGATTCCGACCACCCGAGGGCTCAAAATTCGACAACGGAACTAATTACCCCAAACTTTGGGAAATTACGAAAATGGCCCAAAACGTTCGAAAATCACGATACGTGATCGAATAATCAAACCAAAGCTTACAACATGAACAATAACGTTAAATGAACTTACGAGAAACTCGAAACAACAGTTTCGGACGAGATTCGCGAGAACGAGCTCAAGTGCGGAAAAGTCATTTAAGAAAACGAAACTCAACAAAACGATACCGAAACGAACTCGGATGACAAAAAGTGCAGAATAAAATATTCCCAGAATGACGAAACAATCATAAGCGAGTCGTCGAAACGGACCTCCTCCAGAAAATGAAAATTACCGGAAATCGAAATTGCGGATATTACACGTATTTCACATAAAATCATTTATCAACAAATGTGTTTACGAAACACGAAACGTATGGGCAAGATACTTGCTTCGAATCTACGAGCGAACAAATACGACGAATCACAAGGCCTCGATACCACGAACCACCGGACAACGAACGGATGAGGTTGGGCAGCCCTCGAACTTCCAAAACCGACCAAGAACTCGACAACTCCACGAGAACTACGAAAATAACACTAACACGAATCAATAACACTAAACGGAATCCGAATCGATCCTAAAAACAACAAGGATCTAAGTGTGACTCCAAGAAATCAAGAACTATGTTCCGAGTGATATAAAATCATGAATGAGTTCAAAAATCCGAAGATCATGGCCAAGATAACAAGAATTTCACCATCGATTCATCATCCTCGGATTAAATCGAAGAACTAAGGAGAAACCCCCAAAATTCGAGAACTAGGGTTCTAAGAAGAGATTACCTTGATTTAGACCAAGAAGACGATTAGATGTTGTTAAACACCTACAAATCCGCTCGAAGATGAAGCTAGAAGAAGAAGATCGCTCAAAAATCGCCTCTGGAGCTCACTCTCGTCGGAAGGGATGAAGAAGGGTGAGAAATGACGATTAAACGCTGCTGTCCAGTATTTATACTGGACAGTCATTAGCGTGCGCTAACCAGACAGCATTAGCGCACGCTAACGAGGTCAACGCCCAGAATTTACCGAATAACACTGTTAGCGTGCGCTAGACCCATAAGCGTAGCGCGCGCTAACGAGTCACGAAACCAGTCCAGTGGCCCCTGGACAGAACTGCACTTACCTGGCAGCGTGCGCTAGAAAGAAGGAAGAGCGTGCGCTAAGCAGTCGATAGCATGCGCTAGCTAACAAAGCCCCAGTCCCAGTCCAGTAGCTCCTGGACTGCCTCTGGACTGCCAGTTAGCGTGCGCTACACATCCGGTAGCATGCGCTAACCACAACGCAGTAGCGCGCGCTACGCCGCAAGCGTTAGCGTGCGCTACACCACAAAAACCCAAAAACTAGCATAGTGATCCAAAACGCCTCCAAATACATGTCCCAACAAGGCACACATAAACATGGCACAAAATTCCAACGATGAGGACAATAACAATCTGATAAAACCCCAAAAACTCAACGAATCCAGAACAAGGATCTCGGGTATTACCCATTACACATATTAGCTCCATGTTCGTACACTCCACACACACCACAAGTTTCAGCAGATTGTTTGGTCAGAGAATTATTTCTAAGAAGTTGAATTTCCTTGGTCAATTCTTCTAATCTATGTGAAAATTCGCTATTAGGGATAATTTCATTGTCTCGAGTCTTTTTAGCTAGTGCACTTTTCTATTGTGAATTATTCCCTATCATTTCAAATAAATCAAACACTTCTTGTGCTGTAAGTGTACCAACATCTCCACCTGCAGCATTGTCTATCATGTATTGGAAAGTTTGTCCCAATCCATCATAGAAAAACTGGTTTAAAAGTTCAGGTGAATAATGGTGATGAGGGCATTGTGTAAGAATACCTTTGAATCTTTCCCAAGCTTCATAGAAAGGTTCTCCGTCTATTTGATTAAATGACGTGATTTTAGTTCGATAGTCTAGTTTTCTGATTAGAATAATATTTTCCCATAAATTTATTATATACGGCCTCCCACGTTGATAATGAGTTAGGTGCCAATGACATTAACTAAGTTTTAGCTCGATCTTTTAGAGTATAGGAGAAACATCGCATTCTCAATTGATCCTCATTTAGATTTTGTAAAGGAAAAGTTTGAATTACGGAATAAAATTCCCGAATGAAGTTCAAAGGATCTTCACTTGACATTCCGTAAAATGAGGGCAATTGATTAAAGTGAATATGTTTTAATTCATAGTTTCTAGCAGCTTCCCCTAACACAATACAAGATGTATATGTACATATAACAGGCCGTGCAAAATCACGCATATAAGTTATTCTTGTTGGTGGTTCGTTCGCTATATCAAGTTCTTCAGGTATTATTTCGAGAGGTATTTTTTTATTTTCTTCTATTTTTTGGTTTCACTCTCGGTTCCCGTTGAATTTGATTAATATATTTAATATATGGCTGGAGATCTTCCTTAAAAGATATATGCCCTTGCATTCAAAGAAAATAACAGAAGTACGAGAAAAAATAATAATAATAATGAACATAGAAAATATCACAAAAATAGTAATTTTAACAGCGATCCCCGGCAACGATGCCAAACACTTGTTCCACCCAAAATGTACTTGTAAAAATAGCGCCTCGCAAGTATACGAGGTGTTTGTAGTATTGATGAGTTTACCAAGGTCGTTTCACTTGAGGATCGTTTTTGTTTGTTAAAATTACAATAATTATGAATTGTCAAAATAATAATGTCTAAACATTCCAAATAGTGGGTTTTGATGATTTTAGCTAATTTGCAGAAATGCAAATATAAGAAATAAATTCTATTTAAGAACTAAATTACAACAATTTAAATAAGATAAGGCGGTAAGAATAAAAATAACTTTAATGTAGAATTATGCTGTTTTTGATAATAAAGATTCTAGGGATTCGGATTATTAATTAAATAACTCGAGCATTATATCAATTTGTTAAATGTGAGATTTAATAATTAGATAAATATTATATCTTCAGGAAAAATGATTTGATAACTTCGTATTCACAAATCATATTAACAGAAGTTTATATTTAAATAATCTAATTACTTCATCCAACTAAATAATACCTTTCGGATTCATATTTAGTTCCTTGGGTTAAATAGTACCTTACGGATTGATAATTAACCTTTTTTTTAAATTAAATTTAGATTTACAAAAATATTTCCTTCCGATCTCTATTTTTGTATTTGTGAATTATATCAATTTAAATTAAAGAAGGCACATTAATAAATTTAATATAAGCTCGAGTATTTAATTTAAGTCATCCTAACTCTAGAATATAAAATTTAGCTCATATTTATATTGACAGGTAAAATTACAAGATAGATAAATATTGACATATTCAAAATAAACATAGCAGAAATTAAAAGAACTTACTTGATGTAGATAAATTAAACTGAAAGAAAAATGCTGAAACTGATAGAAAGAGACTTATCCCAATTACGCCAATTGATCCAAGCAGCTTGAATGTAACGTACGAACTTAAATTATAAAATTATAATTATAAATAAAAGCATAAAGGTGAATTTTATTTGATACAGATAATATTAACTAAGCTTTATTTGGAATATAATTTGAGGTGCCGTATTTATTTATGTGTATTACAGTATAATTGTATAAAGCATAAATACAAAAACTAAAATATAAAAATTGATATGTATTTTGTATTATATTGTGCTACGCACTATTTCTGCTCTCTCTACTACCTTACTGCCTCTTTTTCTGTTGAGAGGGTACTGCTATTTATAGCATTACATCAACCTCGCCTGGATAATTAAAAAATGAAAGATGCTGCTCATTATTGCAGCATCTTCTTATCTTCAATTATTTTGCATCGTTCAATGCAAAATCAATCAGCATGTAAGGGAAATAAGAAGGAAAGAAGAAGGAAGGAAAGAAAGAAAGAAAAATAGAAAAAGAAAAAAAGAAAAAAAAAAGTAATACAATGTGATCCGCCATGTCATCTATGACGTTGCAAAAATCCCAACTCGCGCGTGAGATCCACGCGCCAATCGGACGGCTCTGAGCTGGCTCGTGTGTCTCACGCGCTGGCTTTGCGGCTGGTCTTCTTTTGCCACGGTGGAGGGGCGTATGGCCGGCGTGTGTCCTGCTGACGTTGCATGACACGTGGCGTCGTGCTATTGGTTCTTGTGTGACAGGCGTGTGCCACGCGTGTGTACGGCTGATGTGGCGTGACACGTGACAGTTTCTTATTGGATAGTCCGTACACGTGTGCAGTGATGTGGGCTCTGTTGGCATGTACTGTGATGTCATCTGACGAATCTGGTTCCGCCACTTGTCTTGATATTAGTGGTCAACGAATTTTAATTTTCCTCCAAAACTTTGAACGGTCATTACTTCTTCATATCGACTTGAATTCGAATGAACTTTTTATCAAAATGATCATCTCGACGAGACGAATAAAATGTGACCTCTCGTGAATATATTCGGAATCTTTATAAATATAGCCCCTAAATGATAGATATGTCTTCACCCGGTGTGCTAATCTGCAGATAAAATTTATTCCCATTAATATGACAAAAATTACACATAATCACTAAAAATTATACTAGAAGTACAATAATAAAAACACACGAAAAATAATATAAATTATCATACAAAATATAGAAATATATACCAAACAGTAATCGTTCTGGGGAGGGAGGGGAGAGACAGCTTACGAGAGATGTGAGTAAAAATAAAAACCCTAATGAGGCTCTGGCTACACCCTTGCTGGTAACGGTTTTCCCGGCCAGTGGTGCCCCAGAGATTGCTCAGCCACTTGAGGTAACGGTTCCGCCGGCCAAGTGGTGGTGCGATTGGATTAGATGACCAACCTAGTTTATGAAATCCTGTGCGTAAATTGTATTGGCCAAAAGGGAATTTAGGTTCACCTGTGATTGAATCTGATAACGAGCATAAGAAAGAGGATGAATTTATTCCTCAGTCATGGGGGAATCGCCTGGCTGGTAAAGGGCTTAAACTTATGCTGGACCAGTTTGTGATGAACCTGGTGATTTTGTATGTCTTACTGAAGATTGTTGGAAACGTAGATTGGCTCTTGAAAATATATATGAATGTTTATGACTCAAAAAAAACTCATAAACTATTTATTATAACCAAGGTTGATTATAATATAAACACACACAAGTATTTTAACTCTCAAAATAAAAGACTACAATTTCTCTCTCTCTCTCTCTCTCTCTCTCACAAGGCTACTTCCTTTTTTTTTTCACAACGAGCTTCAGCTCTATTTCTCTTCACTTTTGGTGTATAATTATATGCTCCTGGTATGTCTATTTACAGGCTATAAAATGCTTACCTCATTGCTTACATATTCTACTAGCAGCCTACCTTATTTCTAGGATTCAAATATGACAATATTGAACAAAGACCAGCCTACAAACTATGACTTCTATTGAGTAGTTGCAGCCGTATTATATGACTTCATTTACTCTTCTGCATGGCTGCTTACTTCAAGGAGCAGGTTTGAATTCTAACACTCCCCCTCAAACCCGACTTTGCATTCCGAGCTTTTCTTTCATCTTATGAAACACATCTGGCTTCAATGGCTTCGTAAATATATCTGCTAGGTTGTCTTCGGTTTTGCAGTGCACCAGTTCTACAATTTTGTTGTTCACCTGTTCTCGAATAAAATGATATTTTATGTTGATGTGCTTGCTTCGACTGTGTGACACTGGATTTTTCGCGAGAGATATAGCAGATTTGTTATCCACGTATATTCTAACCAGATCCTCCTTCGCAAGATTTAACTCGCCCAATATGTAGCCTAGCCACATAGCTTGACATGCGCACGCTGCTGCTGCCATGTATTCTGTCTCACATGTTGAGAGAGCAACTGTTTGTTGCTTCTTTGATGACCACGAAAATATCGCCGAACCGATATGAAAAGCATATCCCGAAGTGCTTTTCCCGTCATTCAAGTCACCACCATAATCACTATCTGAGTAGCCAACTAATTTTGAATCTTGAGAATGTGTGTAAAACAAACCATGATTAAGTGTACCTTTTATGTACCTCAAAATTCTTTTAGCTGCCATGAAGTGATCTTGCTTTGGCTTCTCCATGTACCTACTAACCAGTCCAACTGCATACATAATATCTGGACGAGTGAAAGTTAGGTACCTCAAACTTCCAACCAAACTTTTGAACAATGTCGGATTTACCGACTCTCTTGTTGAATCATTTCTGAGCTTTATGCTCATTTCTGCGGGTGTGCTCACCGGCTTGCAATCTTCCATTCTGAACTTGCTTAAAATCTGCTCGGCATATTTTTTCTGAGACATAGAAATCCCAGCTTTGCTTTGCTTCACCTCGACTCCAAGAAAGTAAGACATTTGACCAATATCTGTCATCTCAAATTCATTAGTCATAACTTTCTTAAAATCATCGAACATACGAGGATTGTTGCCAGTGAAAATCATATCATCCACGTACAAGCATACTATCATGATATCTCCCCTTGAATTTGTTTTTGTGTAGAGAGCATGCTCGTATGGACTTTTCACAAAACTATTCTTCTGAAAATATTCATCAACCCTTGTGTCCCAAGCTCTCGGAGCTTGCTTCAACCCATACAATGCTTTCTTCAATTTGTAGACTTTATCTTCCTTGCCTCTTTGGACATATCCAGGTGGTTGGTCAATATAGACTTCTTCTTCGAGATAACCATTTAGGAATGCCGACTTGACATCCATCTGATAAATTTTCCACCGATTCTGTGCTGCAATTGCTGTAAGAAGTCGTATAGTATCTACTCTTGCAACCGGAGCAAATACCTCATCATAGTCAATCCCGTATTTCTGCTTGTAGCCTTTAGCAACTAGTCTTGCCTTGTATTTCTCCACTTCTCCATCTTGATTGGTCTTTGTCTTGTAAACCCATTTGACACCAATTGCTTTGTGTCCGTCTGGAAGATCTGTGAGCTCCCATGCATCATTCTTCTTGATTGCACCGATTTCTTCATCCATGGCTTTGTTCCACTTACTTTCTTCAGAAGCTTCCTCAAATGTTACTGGATCACACTCAGCCATCAAGCAAAATAATGAATAATCAAATGTTGTTTGTACTGGACTTGTTGCATCGTAGATATCATCTAGACTCCGCATTTTTCTTGGTGCTCCCCCTGAATTGTTGCTTCCTGACGTCGATGGTGTCGATGCAGGAGTTTGTTGATTTGGACTTGGTGGAGGAGTTGGATCATCATTTTCATCACCTTCATTATTTGAGTCATCACCATCGTCTTCTTCAAAAAATAAACCTGAAATTTTTCTTTCTTCCGCGCTCCATCTCCAGTAATCTGTTTCATCAAATTCAACATCTCGTGAAATGATTACCTTCTTTGTCAATGGATTGTAGAGTCTGTAGGCCTTGCTGCTTTTGTCATATCCGATGAAGATACACTTTTCACCTTTGTCATCTAGCTTCTTTCTCTTTTGATCAGGAACATGAGCATATGCAATGCATCCAAAAATTCTGAGATGTCCAACTGCTGGTTTGCTACCACTCCATGCTTCATTTGGTGTTTTGAATCTGACACTCTTTGTTGGACAACGATTTAGCAAATAAACAGCACATAGCACGGCTTCAGCCCAAAAACTTCTTGGCATGTGCTTTCCCTTCACCATACTTCTTGCCATATCAAGAATTGTACGATTCTTTCTTTCAGCAACGCCGTTTTGTTGTGGAGTATATGATGCTGTCAACTGGTGATTGATTCCATGTGCTATGCAGAAATCATTGAACAAATTTGAAGTATACTCGCCTCCTCTGTCTGATCTGAGTATCTTCAAGTACTGACCACTTTGTTTTTCCGCCATTGCTTTGAACTCCTTGAATTTATCAAGAGCCTCTGCCTTTTCTTTAAGAATGTATACCCAACTCTTTCTGCTAAAATCATCAATAAATGTTAGGTAGTACCTGTTCTCGCCAAGTGATGCGATATCAAACGGACCAGCTATGTCAGTGTGAACAATCTCCAATGGCCTCCTAGCTCTCCATGACTTTCCAACAGGAAAACTCTGCCTGTGTTGCTTTCCTTTGATACATGCTTCACATAATTGATTTGGTTCGTTGATTTCTGGCAAGCCGTCCACCATCTTTGTTTTTGATAATAATTTCAGGCCAGTAAATCCAAGATGACCAAATCTTAAATGCCATAACCATGAGTCATTTTTAATGACGGACTTTAAGCATTTGTGCACCTCTGTCTCCATATCAAGTATAAACAGACGGTTCTTTGTCATCTTCACATTAGCAATCAATTCCTGAACTCGATTTCTGAGTACGAGAGAGTTGTCCCTCATTCGTATGTCATATCCTTTCTCCACAAGTTGACCAAGGCTGATAATATTACTTTTCAAAGCAGGTATATAATAGACATCATTGATATACTTTTTATCACCATTCTTTAAGATGATCATAATAATACCTTTCCCTTTGATTGGAGCCTTTGACGAGTCACCAAAAGTAACTTCTCCATAGACGGTATCGTCTATCTCTGTAAATAGCTCTTTTTGGCCGGACATGTGATTACTGGCGCCTGAGTCAAGATACCAGGTATTTTTCTTGCCTTCTTCATTTTCTTTGTATGTGAGGAATACAGCAGTCCCCACATCCTCGTCTTCTTTTGCGGCAGCAAAGTGATTCTTTTCTTCCGCCTTTGGAGCTCTACACTCGTAACTGAAATGGCCATACTTGTTGCAATTATAACATTGAAAATGAGACTTGTCACCTCGTTGTTGAAATCTGCCTCTTCCTCGGCCTCTGAAATTTTGACCACGACCAGATGGCTGATAGCCTTCATTTTTCTGGTCTCTGTTGAAAGATTGTCTTCCTCTTCCTCGTCCTAGTCCACCTCGGTAGCCACCTTTAGCCACCTCTTCCACGTACATAATTGCTACTGCCTGGACTGTCATCAATAGTCGCCTTGCTTTGCAACGCTTTTTCTAAATGGCTTGTATCATCGTACTGATTCATCCGTTGCTCATGTGCTTGTAGTGAACCCACGAGCTCATCAATAGAAATTGTGGACAAATCTTTTGACTCTTCGATCGACGTAACAACATAGTCAAATTTTCTTACCAACGAGCGAAGAAGTTTTTCCATGACCCGAACATCATCGAGACTTTCGCCGTTTCTTTTCATCTCATTTGTTACCGTTTTCAAACGCGTAACATATTCACCGATATTTTCTGAACTTTTCATTTTGATATTTTCAAACTCACCACGGAGTACTTGGAGCCGCACCCTTTTGACTTTCTCGGCACCTTGGAATGATTTTTGCAAAATTTCCCACGCATCTTTTGCTGTTTTTGCTTCCGAAATTTTTTCAAAGGTTGATTCATCAACACCTTGAAAAATAGTAAACAAAGCTTTTTTATCTTTTTTTCCAGGACTCTTTTAATGCCGTCTTCTCGGCATTCGAAAGTGTTGCTTCTGCAGTTGCATCTACGGGCTCGTCATACCCGTTTTCGATAATATCCCAATTATCGTAGGAACCGAGTAACACCTTCATTTGGATACTCCAATTTCCGTAATTTGTACTCGTCAATTTCGGAATTTGTGGTTGCATCATATTCGCCATTTTTTTTCACGAACGGAACCTTGCTCCGATGCCACTTGTTGGAAACGTAGATTGGCTCTTGAAAATATATATGAATGTTTATGACTCAAAAAAAACTCATAAACTATTTATTATAACCAAGGTTGATTATAATATAAACACACACAAGTATTTTAACTCTCAAAATAAAAGACTACAATTTCTCTCTCTCTCTCTCTCTCTCTCTTTCTCTCTCTCTCTCTCACAAGGCTACTTCCTTTTTTTTTTTCACAACGAGCTTCAGCTCTATTTCTCTTCACTTTTGGTGTATAATTATATGCTCCTGGTATGTCTATTTATAGGCTATAAAATGCTTACCTCATTGCTTACATATTCTACTAGCAGCCTACCTTATTTCTAGGATTCAAATATGACAATATTGAACAAAGACCAGCCTACAAACTATGACTTCTATTGAGTAGTTGCAGCCGTATTATATGACTTCATTTACTCTTCTGCATGGCTGCTTACTTCAAGGAGCAGGTTTGAATTCTAACAAAGATGATATTGCTGAAGAAACTCTGAAATGGAAACATGCCCTTGTTATGTATGTTGTGGGTGCTCACTATACATTAGGATACATGTAGCGGTTCGTGGAAAAAGTGTTGGGATATATAGCTATGCCTATTCTTCATCAGTTTGATACGGGGATTTTTATTGCTAGATTTGAGACTGCTGCAGACTGTGATTTGGTTTTATTAGGGGGACCATATTCAATCAAAAACAGGCCTGTTATTCTCAAACATTGGACCCCTGAATTATGAATGAGGATTGTTTAGATGTTAGAACACATCGTATTATGTCGTTTTGGAGATTTTGAATGTGACTTCGGAATAATTTGTGTTCTTAAGGAGCTCTTGGATTGTACGGTTTGATGAATATGTTAAGAGATGTTGGTGTTTTAGATATAAATATGGAATTTTCATATCTAGAACTAAGTCATGTGTTTTGGTACAATATTCGTATAGGAATACGAATACAATTCCGAGTTTGATGAGATTATTTTCATCTTTAGGTTGGGAAGTTCATACGTATTGAACAAGTGTTCAAATCGAATGATTGAGTTATTTGAAACCCTTGGAATATGATTATCTATATGTTGAACTAATCGGATTGTCCGGATTGATGATGATAACCGGTAATTGGTTTTAATCATGAATTTACAAGGAGGAAACTTGTATTTGTATTTAAGATTGAATTTGGAATCGATAACGTTTAGACCCTTGTTATTGATTTAATTTTATTATCGATATGATAATCGGATTATGAATTGTGTTGTGGTTTTGAGTTCATGATTGATTGATTTGGGTTGTGGGACTTTTATTTAATCGGGATATTGTGGAACCGTTGGGTTTATTGATCGGTTATATCGATTATCGAGTTGCGGCTTGTATTGTGGATATGAGTTCGTAATTGTCTAAGTTGTATTGTTCGGTTTTGTGTATGATCGAGGTTTTGTTGAGCTGTTGAGTTTGATTGATTTATTGATTATTATCGAATTGTTGTTGATTGATTACTTCAATAGGTTGAGATGTTTGATCGTGGATTATGATCGTTGTATTGCGGTTGAGGTTGAAGAGTTCGTAGATTGCTTTTGGTCGGGGCTGAGGAGCTCGTAGACGAAGGCAATGGATTTGGTAATGACTTCGTGGTATCGGTATCGAGGCAAGTTATGCTTGTTCAGTTTATAATATTTAATGAATGATTTTGATTTCATTTCATTAATAATTCATCTAGCAATGATATTGTATATGTAAATTGTCGGGATGATTGTTTGTATATTATGCGTTGATTGGGATTAAATCATAGTGTGTATGGTTTAAATGTGTTTAGTAAGGACGGAGATGTGAGTTATCTTTGGTCAGTGATATGGAATGTCGGATATCGAGGATGGTTTACCGTGTCGACATTGATGTCGGGACGGTGGTTTGTTGGTATAAATGGACTATACTTATTTCGGGATTATTCGTATAACTGTGTATTCGTTCAGGAATGTTGGTTCGTGGAAAGGATATTGTCTTCGACCTTGAGGTAATTTAAGTATTGTTCAGTTATGAGGAGAATTATTCTGCTGAATTCTTGTATGTGTTGTATGTTGAGGTTCCGTATAATAAGATTCGTATTGGATGTTCGTTGAGGGATGTTGATCGTAGGGCTATTGTTGGTATTAATGGTTGTGTTGATTGTTTCGTTGAGGGATGTTGATCCCAGAACTGTTGTCTGAGATTATCCTTTAGGGATTGTGATCCCAGGATGGTTTTTCGGATATTGTTGGTCGTGTCGATCCTTCATTATCCATGTGTCTTTGTTCACTTCGGTGAGTCTCTTGATCCTTATTGGATATGTGATTCTTTGAGTTTCGTTGTCATGTTGCATTGTGACATATCTGGAGTCATATCTGCATGCCGATTGGTTATTGTGTAGGATTTTTGGCTAGGCACACTATGGTCATGTGTTGATATTTCCACATTGGATCGTGCACACGAGACGTAGTTCGTGAGGCTAATTAGGTACATGTCCCACGTATATCCTGGATTCCGTATACGGGGTGGACATGTGCATGGACATATTTCCGGATCGGGCGTACTATGACATCCATCTTTGAGCCATATTGATTGGTCGTTCATCCGTCATTTATGGTTGGGTATGTTCGATGGTTTGCAACTGGTTGATCATACGCCCGAGGGGAATGCTCGATAGTCGGGGTTATTTCTTTGAGATCCATTATTGTTGATCATTTGGAGTTTACCTTGTTGAGGGTATTCCCGGTTGTTGTTGATCCTTTGTTGATCGTGTTTGAAATTTACCTTGTTGATGGTATTCTCGGCTGCTACTGATCCTTTGTTGATCATATTGGAGTTTATCATGTTGATGGTATTCTCGATTATTGTTGGTCCTTCGTTGGTAGTATCGGAGTTATCATGTCGATGATATTCTCGGTCGATTTATGGGTTGATCATTGTTATTGATCGTATGAGTATTCGGACTGTACGTCAATATTTCGGGACTTGTTATCATTGTTTTGTGGTAGTTGATCTACAAATATATTCTGTGTTATTGGTTTTGTCCAGATTGAGAGTTGACGGTGCAAATACGACGGACAGGATTTGGCACGGATGGATTATTCTGCACTTGTTTATGATGATGTTTTTGAGGATTTTTTAGTATTGTTTTGATACAGTACAGATGATTGTTGTTGAGTTCATTTCGTCATTTGAGAATGTGAAATGTGGATTATGGTAAGGATTGATTTGGATATGGATTGCCATGGATCGGTAAGGTTATGATGGTAAGATTACGTTGGTAGTATTCTTATAGTATTATTACATTGGTATCTAATTATTTATGTGATGTGATTGTTATCATTATTGAGTAATGTGGCTAACCCCGTCATGGGCTTTATTTTTAGGTACTCGGAGATCGAGCTAGTAGCGGTCGTAAAGGGGTGAGCTTCCCGGGTGATACTGGCTGTGGCATGTATTTGAGAATTGAGTATTCTTTTCTGGTTGTTTTATTCCGCTGCAAATGTATATTTTGAACTGTGTTTTATCCGCTGCGTGTGTATATTTTAAAATGACTTTCCGACATTTTTACCAAATCGTGTGTATTTTAAAATGGCTTTCCGGTATTTTTACCAATTCGTGTTTCACTTAAAATGGTCTTTTGGCATTTTGTGAACTTGGGTTATTTCGTTAAATACTTTTTCCTAAACTATTTTTTCAGTACGTTTAAGTGGTGG
Organism: Orobanche coerulescens; assembly: GCA_033398695.1. Classification (NCBI taxonomy): domain Eukaryota; kingdom Viridiplantae; phylum Streptophyta; class Magnoliopsida; order Lamiales; family Orobanchaceae; genus Orobanche; species Orobanche coerulescens. The sequence continues at coordinate 170,105,617 of CM065805.1, forward strand.
CTTAGCGTACATTTTGAAACTGTCGAGATTCGGCATTTCGCCTTGCATTTTCAGATAGTATTTGATGATGGTATTCGAGAACTAGGTTTTGGTAAATATTTTGGGTATTTAAAATATTACCGTCATCGGCCTTTTGACGTTTTTAAACGATAACGTACGCTAAGATGCTGCATGTTACATACGTTATGTGTAATACATTACGTACGTAACGAGAGGAATCAGACAGATGAATCAAAATCTACCATGTGGAGCCCAGGTATCGGATGGCGTGCCAAAAGGCAAGTCAACTATGTAATACGTACGCTATGCAGGACTCATTACGTATGTAATATGAGTATTTACTGTAGCAAGTCAACGTACATATTACGTACGCTATGGAGCAAGGATTACGTACGTAAGGCTTTGAACGAATTGAGGCAGTTGCCTCTGGGTCGGCATTACGTACGCTATCAAGGATAGATAACGTACGTAAAGTGTGTTACGTACATTAACATTGGCATGTTACGTACGTAACGTGCTGGAAGTTTTTATAAGTGGGATGCCCGTCACTTCGTTTTTCTTCAGAACTTCATTTCGTTTTTCTCCTTCAACACTCAGAGATGGAGATTCAGTTCTTCTAAGTCGATTATGAGCTTGAGGGCTTGGATTTGAGGCTTGGATATGAAGATATTGATGATTCTTGAAGTGGTTACTTGTGTATTTCATCTTCTAAGAGGTATGTTGGATAATCCTCTCTTTAAATTCGGATTTTGATGTTGTTGTTGATGATTAGTTCGTATGATGATAGTTTATGGAGTTGTTGTGACGATTCTTGGTATCTACGGGAATTTTGTTAAGGAGGATGATGATATGTCTTTGATTATGTTGGTTATGATTATGAAATCATAGTGTTCTTGATGTTCTTGGTAGTTTTATTGCGATTCTTGATGTTATAGAAGATTTAATGGAATTGTGATAAGAGATTTCGGATGATAATTAAGATTCTTCCTGTTGTAAGGATTATGATTTGTTTAAACCGATGAAGAGATGGAACTCTGGATTATGTTGATTTCGTATGAATCATGATATGAGGATAATTCCAGATTAAGTATGATACAATCCTTGTTGGTTTGATTGTTGATGTTTTTCTTTGTATGATGATGGTTATAGTTGTAACACCCCTAAGATGGAATACTTAGTCCTATACGATAACAACAACCGAATGGAATACTCTCAAACCCCGATCACAATCTATAACATCCTACGTTCGATTGATACGGGCGAGGGTTTTCACAAAACCTCCCCAGAACAACAACTCACGGATTAAACACGGCGGAAATGGATTGGGAATCACCCAATAACAATAATCGATAAGAAATATAACAACATCACCGAACAATTCGAGTTTAATCTCAACAAATCCCGAAAAATCCCCAAAATGAACAAAGGTAGGGTTTTAGACGAAATACCTTGGGTTAGGGCGGAAAAGATGGATTAGGATGATGATAAACTTCACTTGGAACCCAACAATCGATCTCATGAAGAATTCCACAGGCAAAAATGGATGAAACGCACAAATCTCACAGCTCTCGGACGAGGAAGAAGTAGAAGAGGAAATGACGAAGTGAAGGTCAACTCAGGTTTATAAAACCTGACCCCTTCGTTACATACGCTATATGAGCTAGTTAACGTACGTTACGCACATTACGTACATAACTCTCAAGTATTAGCGTACGTAATGGCTGACCAAAACAGTCTGTCCAAAGCGCTGGGGACGATAGCATACGCTGCATCAGAAGGCTAGCGTACGCTACAAGGGGGGCTTACGTACGTAACACAGCGTGTTTACGTACGTAAGGGACTGGGCAAAACTGGGCAGACCCCTGTCCAAATTGCTGAAGGTCATAACGTACGTTATCGCTGGGGCATAACGTACGTTATATAGGTATCGATAGTGCACGCTAACTAGCATGCATAACGTGTGTTATGCATGCAGCACTGTCGAAAGCAGATAACTCCACCAGTTGAACGAAGTCACGACGCAACACGGGGACAGAACCCAAAACGTCAATACGAAATATCCACGATAACGAAGTTAAGTGCTGAAAGGAAATACACTTCCAACTACCCGAGAATCTGAAATACGACAATAGAAAATAAAATTCCCTAAACTTATAGGAAATTAGAAAACGTCCCAAACGTCCGAAATCCACGATACGACGTCGGATTAACAAACCAAAACTCTCAACACGAACCACTCAACCATACGAGCTTATGTAAACAAATAAACAACGAAATAGAATGAGTTTCACGAGAATCGAACGTTCATACGGTAAAACATAACATAGAATGGAATTATGTAAAAACATCTCTGAAACTCATCTAAATGGAAAAACTCCAAGAATAAAGTAGATTCAAAACGTCGAAACGGTTACAAGTGAGTCGATAAAAATAGACATACACCAAAAATGGAAATTGTTAAAAATGGAAACGTACGGATATTACATCCCCCCCTCTAAAAAGAAGTTTCGTCCCAAAACTTAAGAATTAAAAAGCTCGGGGTGCCTCGAACGCATATCCTCCTCCAATTCCCACGTTGCTTCTTCTACACCGTGCCTCGACCATTGCACTTTAACCAAAGGAATGGTTTTGTGCCTTAACTGTTTGTCTCGACGCTCCAAAATTTTAACGTGCCTCTCCTCGAACGTAATGTCCTTCTCGATCTCCACGTCCCCGAAATCATTAACATGGGACGGGTGCGGAACATACTTCCTCAGCTGAGAGACGTGAAATACACTATGCACATAACTCAACGACGGAGGCAAGGCCAAACGGTACGCCAACTTGCCAACTCTCTCTAATATCTCGAAAGGTCCAATATACCTCGGACTGAGCTTCCCCTTTCTCCTGAAATGAAAAACTCCCTTCGACGGAGACACCCTCAACAAAACATGATCTCCCACCTCAAACTCCAATGGTCGACGCCTAACATCCGCATAAGACTTGTCGACTCTGAGCCACCAACATCCTCTCTCTAATCAATTCAACTTTCTCCCTCGTCTCCAACACAAGATCCAGCTCGGTGCCAACTATATCAGATGGCTCATCCCAACATATCGACGATCAACATCGTCGGCCATAAAGCGCCTCATACGGTGCCATCTTAATCGACGCGTGCCAGCTATTATTATAAGTAAACTCGATCAAAGCCAAATGCTCCTCCCAGTCACTACTCCAGTCTAACGCACACGCGCGTAACATATCCTCGAACATCTGAATGGTACGCTCGGACTGCCCGTCGGTCTGAGGATGGAAAGATGTACTCAAACGCAACTGTGTCCCCAATGCCTTATGTACCGCCTGCCAGAAATGCGATACAAACCGGCCATCTCTATCCGAAATAATAGTCTTCGGCGTACCATGAAGTCTCACTATCTGCGCGATAAAAATACGAGCCAATTTTTCTGGACCCCAATTATCCTTGATGCCCAGAAAATGTGCCGACTTAGTCAGTCGGTCTACGATCACCCACACCATATTCATTCTGGTCTTTGTCCTCGGCAAATTCGTGACAAAATCCATCGAGATATCTTCCCATTTTCATTCACGAACGGGGACTGGTTTCAACAACCCGACTGGCTACTGATGCTCGATTTTGACTTGTTGATGTAATATCCGGAATTTCTACTGCTGTTGTTTGATATTATTTTATCCGAGTTATATTGTACAGCGTGGAATCTGTACAGTATGGATAAAATAAATAAATAAAGGACTGAGATGTCAGTATCGGTATAATTGTCGTATCTGGTTGACAGTTGCATTTGAGGATATTGTGTATCAGGTTATCGTACTTTCGATATAGAGTATCTCGTATAACGATGTTATTGGATTCAGTATATGTATTCAGTAAGTGTATATGTGTCTTCGGTATGTCGAGACAGTGATATGATTGAAATTGGCTAAGTATAGAATACTTAGCGTCGCTAATGTTGAAGACTTACGTCGCTAAATCACAAGAGTTACGTACGTTATGGTCGAGACATTACGTACGTAACAAGAGGAATCGGACGATTGGGGCCGGTGTCGGCGGCTTTCGGCGCAGATGTGGACAGTGAGTCAACGGATGGAGTTACGTGCGTTATACGGGTGTATTAAATGCGTGTCTGAGTATATCAGTAGCAAGTCAACGTCGTATTAAATGCAGCGAGAATAAGTGTTACGTAAGTTACGGGCGAGTCGTGGCGAGATGACACTGGATGGCGAGCATGGCGGTCGTGATTCGTTGGAATGGCCGAGCATGGTCGCGGTGACTGCAGGGTGGCCGATCACGATCGCGGTGACTCGGGGCGTAAGGGGAGGCGATAACGTCGTAAAGGCGTGTCCGATTCTACGGCCGTAAGTGCCGTTACGTCGTAGCGGCTTAGATTACGTACGTAAAGGCCGCCGAGCGAAATGGGACGAAGGTTAGGCGCGTCGGCTACGTGCGTAAGGACCCGCCGGATTACGTACGTAGCGGCCAGTCTCGGCCTATAAAGGCACTGACCGAGTCACCCTTGTCATTTTCATTTTCTTCGTTCCTCTCGCGATTTCTTGACAAAGTTGATGGATTTGAGTAATAACATCATGTAGCAACATGTTTTGGAAGTTGGAATCATGGATTAACATCATCTTCCATCCGGATCGAAGGTAAGAACACCTAAACACTTGGTTTTGGATAGTTTTGGAGTTTCTTGATGATTTGGCGAATGGATTCGTTTTAACTCAGTTATTGATGGAACCTTGTTGTATTCTTGAGATTATACATTATCCTTGAAGTTTTGTGGAACAAATTCGAGTATTTCTTCGTTAAAATGATTGATTTGGATTATGCCTTCAAAGTGTTCGATGAAATGCCTCAATGAGTAGAACTTGGGAAATTCTACATGTTTTCGTATGAATGGTGATGGAATAGATTGTGTTATGATTATTCTTGGTAATTATGGGAATTTTGTTAAGGGAGGATAATGAATTGATGATCAAATACCTTGATTATGTCGTTATGATCGTGGAATCGTAGTAATCTCAATGTTCTTGATAGTTTGTTGAAATCCATGATGTTATGAGAAGTGTATATGTTGAAGAACATGATTACATACCCCTTGAATTGTGAATAAGGATTGTTTAGATGTTAGAACACATCGGATTATGCCGTTTGGGGACTTTGAATGTGATTTCGGAATAAGTTGTGGAACTCTTGGAATATGATTATCTATAATTAATCGGATTGTCCGGATTGATGATGATAATCGGTAATTGGTTTTATTACGAATATACAAGGAGGAAACTTGTAATTATTTAAGATTGAATGTGGAATCGTAGTGTTGTCTTGAATTCGTGTTTGATTGGTTTGAGTTGTATTGTTTGGTTTTGTGTATGATTGAGGTATTGTTGAGCCGTTGAGTTTGATTGGTTGGCTATGTCGGTTATTGATCGTTATCGGATTGTATGTTAATCGATTATTTCAATAGGTTGAGATTATTGATCGGTGAGTGTAATCGTATGTTGCGGTCATGTTCGAGTATGTTCGTGAATTGCTTTGGTCGGGACCGAGGAGCCCGTAGATGAAGGCATTGTGACTGGTAGCGGCTTCATCATCGTATCGGTATCGAGGCAAGTTATTACTTGCTCAGTTTATAATATTTAATGAATGGTTTCAGTTTCATTCGTTTATAATTCGTATAGCAATGTTTATAATCGTAATCACAGGAGATTTGGAATTATAGGTGGTATTCGAGTTTCGGGAATTTAAATCATAATGTATATGATTTACAATTGTCGTTGGTATACTTGTTATCGAGGATACATCATGGTATTGACAAAACGTGAATTATCTACCGTCCGTGATGTTTTGGATCGGTGAATATTCAGAATAATGGTTAGTGATGGTTTAGATATCGAGATTGCTCTCGAAGGACTCGGAGCAAGTATTTTAATCATTTCTGTCATTTGTGTCGATCATGTCGTGATACATTCGTGTATCGTTGTTGTCATGCATTTGTGCATTTTTGTTGTCGTGTATTGTGCCTTTGTTGTTACATGCAGTTGTGCATTGTTGTCATATGTCCACCATGCGTTGGTCCGACAGGATCATCATGGGAATCTATAGCTGTGTGCGCTGGATCGCTGGACAGGTAATGCCACCATGTGTTGGTCCGACGGGATCATCATGGGAATCTATAGCTGTGTGCGCTGGATCGTTGGATTACCATATGTATTGTTGTTGTGCATATGTATATTATGGGTTTGCCATAAGTATACATTGTCGTTATTGTTGTGATCATATTGACGTTGTCATATGAGTATGCATTTGTAGGTCTTGTGTTAGGACCATGTCCGTATGTTGTGTTGATCTGATCTCGGATTAGACTGACGTGATGGTAATGGTATTTCGTATCTCGAGGTATGTTCTATATTTCTTTTGGTATTTGTCCTTGATGGACAATCGGTTATCGTCTTGGGATTTGATGATGTTATTTGAGGGATCGTATTGGTCAGAACTGGTATATTTCCATATCGTGAGTTGGTTATGACAGTTTAAGAATCTTGAGTATTGTTGAGGTACAATACAGATATTATGTTCGAGTTTATTGGTTAATCGAGTACAGGATGTGAAATGTGATAATGGTTATTCTGATGGGAATTGGTTGAGTAAGCAAAGTTATGGCGGTAAGATTACGTTGGTCGTATTCTTATGTTGTATACTCATTGGTGTGTAATTACTAACGTGATGTGACAGTTATCATTGTTGGATATTATGGCTGACCCCGTCTTGGGATTTCTTTTTAGGTTCTTGGAGTATCGAGCTTTTAGCGGTCGTGAAGAGATGAGCTTCCCGGAGGATACGGCTAGGGCATGTATTTGTGTATTGAGTTCCCTGAGCAGTTTTTTTGTATTTCCATTGCTAGAGTATTTTAATTGTTTGTCTTTATCTGCTGCGTGAGTATTTTTAAATGACCTATTGGTATCTGGTAACTTAGGTTACTTTGGAAATCGTTTTCTAAATTTGTTCTGCTTTACGTGTAGCGATAGCTTAACGTATGTTTTTAAACTGAGTTTTGGCATTTTGGGCCTTGTGGTTTCAAATGAGTTTTTACGACGGTTTGATAAACGAGTTTTATAAATCTTCGAATGTTTTTAATAGATAATACCGTCGTTAGCCTCTTGGGCGTTTGTAAATGTTTTCAAAAATTTCCTTCAGCCTTGTGGGTTCCATCTCGGGGCCCACGGCGCTGTAATATTCCCGGTCGGATCTGGGGGTGTTACAGAATATGGTATCGGAGCTTAGGTTGAGAAAACCTAGGCATTTGGGTCGAGTTGGGTCGTGTTTTTGTTGCGTCATTCGAGTTGTCGATTGAAAAATATTAGAGCCGTGAGTCTTTGTTGTTCACTCAGGCTTGTGCGTCATCAGATTTGCCAGTATCGTACTGGGCTTGTTATAACTTTTCCAAATGGTGTTAACGAGATTCTCTGGAATGAGATGTATTGTGTTCTTGAGTCGAACTGATTTGGCAAACGTGTGTTTTGATAATATCTGTGTCGAGTATTTCCTTGAGTCGAGACATGTGCCAGTATCGCGGGGAATCGTCGGCTTCACGATCTGTAAGTATTTGGATTTTTGAATTGCATTGAGATTTATTGCCGTACTAAGTTGATATGGTTTGAGATTCAGAAAGATATTATGCTTCACAGTATGAGATGACAGATTTGGGACAGGATTGATGATCTTGAGAAACTATGATTTTGGAAATCAGTATGTTGAGTAGATTTTGGAACGGAATTGTGCATTTGGGAGAAGGTTGTGGATGGTTGAGAAAAACATGTAGTCATGATAGATCATTTTGTGATACATGAAACTGCTTTTGAGCATTTGAAAATGATACTTTTCAAAATGAATGTCTTACTGATGTTTTATGGAAAATGATTTTGGGCCGAGACCCAATCGATTTTGAAATGGTTTTATAACTCAGACTTGGGGTCGAAATGAGTTTTCTACTTTTTAAACTTCTTGTAATGTGGAATGAGTTACGGACTGAGACCCTAATGTTTCAAAAGACTTTCCTATTTTCTAAAACTCCCGAGATTTGTAAAACACGTTATCAATTGTTTATCTACTTTATCACTACCTTTCGGGTTTTGATTTATTGGTTCAAATGGAAATTCTCGGGAAGTCTTTCGCCGTGTTTGATTTGTTGAATTGTTTCAACGTTTTGTCATATCATATTTGAGGTGATCCGGGATGGATTAAGGATTTACGTTGCGAGTAGTATGTGGAGAGGAGTTTTATCGAGTCTATATATTTGAGATTTTGGAACTCTATCGTGTGGTTTTCCGATGGAATATCGGTGAATTTGGTGACGAGCTGAATTGGTATACGGAGTATGGATATGGTCAAGCATTTGCATAAATCCCATTTTATTTAATCATGTGTATTTGAAAAGAATTTTTATCGAGAACTTGACACGAGCGAGCCGGTTGGTTCGAAAATTGATTTTGTGGTCTTACAAAAATTTATGTTTTGAGTTCTGAAAATTTTGAAAGAATTTTCGAAAATTTGTCCTCTTGACGAGACTATATGATTTCAAACTGGTTTTGAAAATATGATTAATAACCATACGCATTTAGTGTATATTCCATATCATGGTGAAGTTGTGAGTGTGACTCACGAACTGGTTATGACATTCCTATGGTGCGATGAAAAGGGATCCGAACTTTGGTATGGTCATTTGGTTATGCAAGGATGATCGATTGATTTATTGTATAAGAGAAATATGCCGTATGTTGCAGAATCATGCATATAATATAATTTTGGAACTTTGGATTTTGTGAAACTGGGGCATATGTGCTATGTGATTCCATTGGTATGGTAATATTGTGACTTTACCATAATGATTTTGAATGATTTATTTTGTAGATTTGGGGATGGTGACCCCATGTTGGTTGTTTTAGATGTCGAGCGGTCGTTTCCACTTCAGGTATGATTGGTTATTTTAAATCGACTTGATTGGTTGTTCGTATGCCGAGGAGTATGCTCACCAGTCGAGTATGTTTATTGAGATCCACGGTATGTGATTGGTGTGTCGTTTTGAGAACTTTATTCGTCCGTATATATGTCTCTATGGTTCTGTGTATCGTGTTGTAATTTACCGTGTGAGGGTATTCCTGATTATTATCGTTCCTTCGTTGGTAATATTAGAGTTTATCATGTTTATGATATACTCGATTGTGCTTTAACCATTGGATTGGTCGTATTGGAATTTATCATGTCGATGGTATTCTCAGTTAATTTGTTGGTTGATCATTGTTGATGATCGTATAAGTGTTCGGATTTTGTGTCGATGTTTCGAGATTGGTTGCCATTGTTTTGAGCAGTTGTTTCACAGATATATCGGATATTATTCGTCTTATCAGAATTGGAACTTGATCATGCGATCAGGCAAACAGGATTTGTCACGAATAGATTGTTTCATCTGACGATGATTAAATTTTGTTGAGACTCAAGGAATTGTGATTGTAAGCGTATTGGGGTATGCGGTGAGATCGCTTGCTAGTATCTCGAGAGATCGTCGACTGCGTTTTTGTCAGTGTACTCTTTTGATTATTCAGTACTGATGATGATTGATCGTTGTCGTGATGGTTTTGGGATATTTTAGTTGAACGGTTTGTTTCTTTTATGACGGATTTCAAGTTTCGAGGACGAAACTTATTTTAAGTGGTGTAGTATGTAATATCCGAATTTCTCTGCATTGTTGTTTGATATTATTTTATCCGAGTTATATTATGCAGCGTGGAATGCATGCAGTATGGATAAAATAAATAAATAAAGGACCGAGATGTCGATATCGGTATAATTGTCGTATCAGTTGTGATTTGCATTTGAGGATATTGTGTATCGAGTTATCGTACTTTCGATATAGAGTATATCGTATAAGGATGTTATTGGATTCGAGATATGTATTCGGTAAGTGTATATGTGTCTTCGGTATGTCGAGACAGCAGTAATATTGAAATTGGCTAAGTATAGAATACTTAGCGTACGCTAATGTTGAAGACTTACGTACGCTAAATCACAAGAGTTACGTACGTTATGGTCGAGACATTACGTACGTAACAAGAGGAATCGGACGATTGGGGCCCGGTGTCGGCGGCTTTGGCGCGAGATGTGGACAGTGAGTCAACGGATGGAGTTACGTCGTTATACGGGTGTATTACGTGCGTAATACGAGTATATCTTGTAGCAAGTCAACGTCGTATTACGACGCATAGCGAATAAGTGTTACGTAAGTTACGGGCGGTGGCAGTCGTGGCCGAGATGACTGGATGGCGAGCATGGCGGTCGTGATTCGTTGGAATGGCCGAGCATGGTCGCGGTGACTGCGAGGGTGGCGATCACGGTCGCGGTGACTCGGGCGTAAGGATCGGGCGATAACGTCGTAAAGGCGTGTCGATTCTACGGCCGTAAGTGCCGTTACGTCGTAGAAGCTTAGATTAAATGCGTAAAAGGCCGAGCGAAATGGACGGAAGGTTAGGCGCGTCGCTCGTGCGTAAGGACCCGCCGATTACGTGACGTAATCGGCGGCGTGTCTCGGCTATAAAGGCACTGGACCGAGTCACCCTTGTCATTTTCATTTTTCTTCGTTCCTCTCGCGATTTCTTGACAAAGTTGATGGATTTGAGTAATAACATCATGTAGCAACATGTTTTGGAAGTTGGAATCATGGATTAACATCATCTTCCATCCGGATCGAAGGTAAGAACACCTAAACACTTGGTTTTGGATAGTTTTGGAGTTTCTTGATGATTTGGCCGAATGGATTCGTTTTAACTCAGATTATTGATGGAACCTTGTTGTATTCTTGAGATTATACATTATCCTTGAAGTTTTGTGGAACAAATTCGAGTATTTCTTCGTTAAAATGATTGATTTGGATTATGCCTTCAAAGTGTTCGATGAAATGCCTCAATGAGTAGAACTTGGGAAATTCTACATGTTTTCGTATGAATGGTGATGGAATAGATTGTGTTATGATTATTCTTGGTAATTATGGGAATTTTGTTAAGGGAGGATAATGAATTGATGATCAAATACCTTGATTATGTCGTTATGATCGTGGAATCGTAGTAATCTCAATGTTCTTGATAGTTTGTTGAAATCCATGATGTTATGAGAAGTGTATATGTTGAAGAACATGATTACATACCCCTTGAATTGTGAATAAGGATTGTTTAGATGTTAGAACACATCGGATTATGCCGTTTGGGGACTTTGAATGTGATTTCGGAATAAGTTGTGGAACTCTTGGAATATGATTATCTATAATTAATCGGATTGTCGGATTGATGATGATAATCGGTAATTAGTTTTATTACGAATATACAAGGAGGAAACTTGTAATTATTTAAGATTGAATGTGGAATCGTAGTGTTGTCTTGAATTCGTGTTTGATTGGTTTGAGTTGTATTGTTTGGTTTTGTGTATGATTGAGGTATTGTTGAGCCGTTGAGTTTGATTGGTTGGCTATGTCGGTTATTGATCGTTATCGGATTGTATGTTAATCGATTATTTCAATAGGTTGAGATTATTGATCGGTGAGTGTAATCGTATGTTGCGGTCATGTTCGAGTATGTTCGTGAATTGCTTTGGTCGGGACCAGGAGCCCGTAGATGAAGGCATTGTGGTAGTAGCGGCTTCATCATCGTATCGGTATCGAGGCAAGTTATTACTTGCTCGATTTATAATATTTAATGAATGGTTTGATTTCATTCGTTTATAATTCGTATAGCAATGTTTATAATCGTAATCACGGAGATTTGGAATTATAGGTGGTATTCGAGTTTAGAATTTAAATCATAATGTATATGACTTACAATTGTCGTTGGTATACTTGTTATCGAGGATACATCATGGTATTGACAAAACGTGAATTATCTACCGTCCGTGATGTTTTGGATCGGTGAATATTCAGAATAATGGTTAGTGATGGTTTAGATATCGAGATTGCTCTCGAAGGACTCGGAGCAAGTATTTTAATCATTTCGTCATTTGTGTCGATCATGTCGTGATACATTCAAGTATCATTGTAGTAATGAAGTTGTGCATTTTTGTTGTCGTGTATTGTGCAATCGTTGTTCGTGCGGTTGTGCATTGTTGTCATATGTCCACCAAGTGTTGGTCCGACGGGATCAACATGGCAATCTATAGTTTGTGTCTGCTGGATCATTTGGGCCAGGTAATGCCACCATGTGTTGGTCCGGGATCATCATGGGAATCTATAGTTTGTGTCTTGTTGGATCGTTGGTTTACCATTTGTATTGTTGTTGTGCATATGTATATTATGGGTTTGCCATAAGTATTCTTTGTCGTTATTGTTGTGATCATTTTGACGTTGTCATATGAGTATGCATTTGTTGGTCTTGTGTTAGGAATATGTCCGTATGTTTTGTTGATCGATCTCGAATTAGACGACGTGATGGTAATGGTATTTCGTATCTCGAGGTATGTTCTATATTTCTTTTGGTATTTGTCCTTGATGGACAATCGGTTATCGTCTTGGGATTTGATGATGTTATTTGAGGGATCGTATTGGTGGAATCGTATATTTCCATATCGTGAGTTGGTTATGACAGTTTAAGAATCTTGAGTATTGTTGAGGTACAATACGTATATTATGTTCGAGTTTATTGGTTAATCGAGTACAGGATGTGAAATGTGATAATGGTTATTCTGATGGGAATTGGTTGAGTAAGCAAAGTTATGGCGGTAAGATTACGTTGGTCGTATTCTTATGTTGTATACTCATTGGTGTGTAATTACTAACGTGATGTGACAGTTATCATTGTTGGATATTATGGCTGACCCCGTCTTGGGATTTCTTTTTAGGTTCTTGGAGTATCGAGCTTTTAGCGGTCGTGAAGAGATGAGCTTCCTGAGGATACGGCTAGGGCATGTATTTGTGTATTGAGTTCCCTGAACAGTTTTTTTTTGTATTTCCGCTGCTAGAGTATTTTAATTGTTTGTCTTTATCTGCTGCGTGAGTATTTTTAAATGACCTATTGGTATCTGGTAACTTAGGTTACTTTGGAAATCGTTTTCTAAATTTGTTCTGTCGGTACGTGTAAGCGATAGCTTAACGTATGTTTTTAAACTGTTGAGTTTTGGCATTTTGGGCCTTGTGGTTTCAAATGAGTTTTTACGACGGTTTGATAAACGAGTTTTATAAATCTTCGAATGTTTTTAATAGATAATACCGTCGTTAGCCTCTTGGGCGTTTGTAAATGTTTTCAAAAATTTCCTTCAGCCTTGTGGGTTCCATCTCGGGGCCCACGGCGCTGTAATATTCCCGGTCGGATCTGGGGGTGTTACAGTTGACAAGTCAAACACTTAGACACAAACTGAACTACCTCATTCTTCATGTCATTCCACCAGAAATTCTTCCTCAAATCTTTATACATTTTACTCGAGCCCGGATGGACTGAGTAAGGTGACGCATGAGCCTCTCGCATAATACTGTGCCTCAATTCCAAGTCGTTGGGAACACACAGCCGGCCTCGGAATCTCAACACACCATCCTCATATATCACAAATCCTGGGGCCTTCACTTTTTCTACATTCTCTCGAAGCTGAATAAACATTGGATCCTCTAACTGTCCCGCTTTAACGTCGATGACTAGAGACGAAGAGATCTCAAGAGTACGCAACTGCTCGGCACCCTCTGGTAGTACAACCTCAACGCTCAACCTCATCAACTCTCGCTGGAGTCCCGGCTGGGCCGTAAGTAACTCAATTGCCCGAAGCGATACCGATTTCCGACTCAAGGCATCTGCCACCATATTTGCCTTGCCCGGATGATAAAGGATCTCGAGGTCGTAATCCTTAATCAACTCCAACCATCTCCTCTGTCTCATATTTAGCTCTTTCTGCGTGAAAATGTACTTCAGGCTCTTGTGATCGGTGAAAATCTGACACGACGAGCCATACAAGTAATGACGTTAGATCTTCAATGCAAACATAACCGCGGCCAATTCAAGATCGTGGGTAGGGTAATTCAACTCGTATGGTTTCAACTGACGAGAAGTATAGGCAATCGTCTTCCCGTGCGGTATGAGTACACATCCGAGCCCTTGGCCCGAAGCGCCTCTATAAACTGAGAAACCCTCATTACCACTCGGTAAAGCCAAAACGGGGGCGGTCATCAACCGCTTCTTCAACTCCTCGAAACTATTCTGTCTCTCGTTGGTCCATAAAAACTTCTCCGACTTTTGCAACAACTGAGTCAGCGGTCAAGTGAGCTTAGAGAACCGCTCGACAAATCTACAATAATACCCGGCCAATCTCAGAAAACTACGGATCTCCTTCACATTCTTGGGAGGTGCCCAATCCAACACTGCCTCTATCTTATGTGGGTCCACACGAACACCCTCAGCCGAGATCACGTGACCGAGAAACATAACCTCCTGCAACCAGAACTCACACTTCGAGAACTTCGCAAAAAGATGTTGAGTTCTCAAGATTCCCAGCGCGATGTGCAAATGACGTGCATGCTCCTCCTTGCTCCTCGAGTAAATCAGGATATCGTCGATAAAAACAACTACACACTTATTGAGGTATTCGATAAAGACTTTGTTCATAAGCTGCATGAACACGGCTGGGGCGTTGGTCAGTCCAAAAGGCATAACCATAAACTCGTAGTGGCCGTATATCGTCCGAAAGGCCGTCTTCGGAATATCGGAATCCTTCACTCGGAGCTGATAATACCCCGATCTCAAATCAATCTTCGAAAACACGGTTGCCCCTTGCAGTTGGTCAAACAAGTCATCAATCCTCGGGAGCGGATACTTTCTTTTGATAGTCACTTTGTTCAACTCTCGATAGTCGATACACAGGCGAAGTGACCCATCCTTCTTCTTTACAAACAAGACCGGTACGCCCCAAGGCGAAGCGCTCGGCCGGATGTAACCCATATCTAGCAACTCTCCCAACTATTTCTTCAACTCAAGCATCTCGGCAGGCGCCATACAGTATGACGTCTTAGAAATCGGTGCAGCACCCGACTCTAAATCAACAGTAAACTCAACCTCTCGGTCTGGCAGCAACCCAGTAACTCGTCTGGAAAGACGTCAGGATACTCACACACTACCGGAATAGACGAGAGCTCTAATTCCCCTTCTTCCAATCTCAAAGCATAACACCAATAACCAATGGAACCTCCTCGAAGATGTCTCACCGCTTTCATAGCATTGATCAGGAATCTCTGACTACTCCGCTTACGCCCCACAAAAGAATGCTCGGTACTGTCATAGGCTAACATCGAAACAATTCTCGTTCTATAATTTATGATCGCCCCATGACGGTCCAGCCAATCTTCACTAAGAATTAGATCCTCGTCTTTAATGTCTACCGCAATCAAATTAGAAGGCCAATCCCTCCCCGCGATACTCACAGGAAAATCTCTAATCTCACGATCCCCCACGATGCTATCCCCACTAGGCAGTTTAACAACAAATGGTTCACACGCAACTAGGCAATCAACATGCAGACGACGCACACAATCCAGAGATATGAAAGAATGCGTATCACCAAAATTAAATAAAACGGAAACAGGATGGTCAAGGATGTGAACGGTACATGTAGCCACCATCGCGTCAGGATCTCCAGCTCGTCTCATCTCATACACACGGGGCGGAACAGACCCGCACTAGAAGATCCCCCTCTAGAAGGCTGCCCACGTCCTCGACCTCTGCCGAAACTCTACTGGGGCTGAGAAACTGTCGGTGCCTGATTCACGCTCGGTTCCCCCGCAGCTGGGGCTGACACCTGAGTAACTGGTGCCCGAACCGCATCTGTACAAAACTTAGCATGATGTCCCATTCGACCGCAAGCAAGACACTGAATCGGAGGCTTGTCACACTCACTCATCATGTGTCCAGGACGACTACAGTTAAAGCAGGTAGGACCACGAACGGAACCAGTAGGAGCAGACTTAGAACCATTTCCTCGCCCAAATGGCGGGGACTGATTCCCGAAGACTCGCGAACCAGACTGAGCCTTCTGATGCCTGCCAGACTTACCTCCCGAAAACTGACCGGAGGTCTTCTGTTTCTTACCTCAGTTGTCGTCTCTGTTGCAGAAAACAACATCTCATAAGCCATTGCCTTGTTCTGATAATCCTTCAGAGTTGTACACCCGAGACCAGACATGTAGTGACGAACCCTCGACTTTATTCGCATGTCGAAGTGGCGGTTCTTATCAAGTTCATCTCGGACCTGGTTTCTCACATAGTGAAGTTGTTGGTTGTAGTCCTTGATCGCCTGTGAAATAGGAACATCCTTGGGCTTAGCCTCAAAGAAGGCTCGGATCCTCCCCTCTTTCACTGGCCATGGACAAAATTCATCCTCCATCAACTCTCGGAACTCTGCCCACGTGGCTGCCCGATCACGTGATTTAACCGCTTGCCACCACGTTGCCGCCTCCTTGGCGAGGAAGTACTGAGCGATGGGTACCTTCCTCTCCTCAGAGCAGTTAGCCGCCTCGAACACTTTCTCCATCTCAAATAGCCAACTCTCCTAACCGAAAGGGTCAAAAGTACCATCAAACTGTGGAGGACGCATACAAATCACGTAACTTATCATTACCAGATCCAGTAGGCGGAACCGGGTTAGCATTATCTTGGCCGACCAAGACGGCCTGAGTCAGTAGCGTCATCTGGTTCGCTACTTGCTGCAAAATATTCGCCACCCCGGTATTCTCATGAGCATTGCCGGAGCTAGCAGACTGATCCTGCTGGCCCCCGGCACTGGGTGAAACACTGTTCGACAAGGATGGCATCGCCAAATTAGTTCCCAATTTATCAGACATGGATGCCCCACCGGTTGCGCTGCGTCCCCTACCGTGTCTGCGTCCTCTACCGGCAGGCATTCTGAAGAAGTAACGGGTGAACACAGTTCAAACGTAAAACGCAACAAGATACCAAGAAAGGAATAGAACAGAACAACGTAACGAGTCAAGTTAGGAAAGCTTACGAGCACCGGCGTACCGAGATGATGGCGTAGCAGTGATACTGTTAAAAAACGACACTCAACTAGACCCAAATAACCGACAGTCTAGGTATCCATAAATATAAGCTCCGATACCATATTCTGTAACACCCCTAAGATGATCAGGGCATATTACAGCGTCGCGTGTTGGAATATTTATTCCACACATTATTTAATTTGTGTTTTTGATGATTAAAGTTGCTAAACAAACAAAACAACATTAAGGCGAAGCAAAACGACAAAGCAGACGAAGATGCAAAAAGTTGCAATCTGGACTACATTAGCGAACGCTAATACATATACGTTAGCGCACGCTAACGAGGAGTAATCTGCATTCCAGCCAAGTTTCGAAGTAAGCTGAAGTGAAGTCAGCTGATGGGATAGCGCACGCTATACGTTATCATTAACGCACGCTATCGAGCCTTGTTACCGTTGTGAAGGAATTCAAACACATAATAACGTATGCAATGAAGTCAGCATTAGCGCACGCTACAAACAAGGAATAGCGCACGCTAAGCAGTTTGAATCAAGTCAATCAGAACGTTGGGAAAAACAGGTCAAAGTCAGCATATCAAACGGATACTTTGACAATCCATGCAACGGATATATTGGATTAGCGCACGCTACAATGTATTATTAACGCACGCTAATACAAGAAGGTTACGTACGTAAGGCAGAAGGCATAACGTACGCTAAAGAAGAAACGAAGCTACTGGACTGAAACTGGGAACAGTCTAGCGCACGCTACAGGCACGCTAAGATATTAGCGCACGCTACTAGAGGAAGGCTAGCGCACGCTAGCAAGTCAAAACAGCCAGCAACGGCTAGTTTATGGGAAATGCCTATAAATACCATCCTTATGGTATTGTTTGAGAACAACAACTTCAAGCAAACGAGATATTCATCTGAGAATCATATACTTACATTGTTGTTGTAATATTGAGCTTATATTGTTAGTTTGAGTGTTTATACATTCAACATTATACACGAGCGAGAAAAAGAAAAGATACGATTTGATTCGGTGTTATTAGGATCAAGGATCCGGCATTGTTAGAATCACAATCGCTATCTTAGTGAGGTTTATCTAGTACCTATAGAAAGCTAGAGTGGTTGATTCCTTATCCAATAGAAAAGGGAAAACGGATTTACTCAGACCGATAGAAGACGAGCTTGTAACGGTAATCCCTCGACCGATAGAAGAGAGGCGTAGAGGTTTTGATCTTAATCCTAAAGAAAAAGATACATCGAGAGAGGACGTAGGCTTCGTTAATAGCCGAACCTATATAAATCTTTGTGTGATTTATTTTCCGCAATTTATTTATGCTTCCGCACAAACGGCGCAAATATCCGATTATATACCAACAATTGGTATCGGAGCGGTACTCCAATACACGGCTTAACATCCGAGGAAAAGATCCAAAATGGCGTTTCAAATCTCTCCCGCCGAAGGCCTTGCTCTCAACCGACCACCATTTTTTGATGGCGCGAATTTTATGACTTGGTAGAAGAAGATGTCGATATTCATTCGAGCTTACGACATTGAACTTTGGAAGGTGATTTGTCTCGGTCCAAAAATTCCAACGAATTCCAACGGTACGCTTAAAACTTTTGAAGAATATGACGACTCCGATTGGAAAAACGACCATTTCAATTGTAAGGCAACTCAACTCCTTTATTGTGCCTTAAATCCGAAAGAACACAACCGGATATCATCGCGTGATAGTGCCAAAGAAATCTGGAAAATGCTTGAGGTAACACATGAAGGTACGTCTCAAGTCAAAGAGACGAAGATAAACATGCTCCTTCACGATTATGAATTATTCCAAATGAAGGACGACGAATCCATCTCGATTATGCTCGATCGATTCTCGGTCATCACTAATGGATTAGCATGTTTCGGAAAACCACTTTCGAGTAGTGAGAAAGTAAAGAAAATTCTCCGATCACTACCTCGAGAATGGGACGGTACGGTTACGGCAATAATGGAATCAAAAGATTTAAATACTCTCCATTTTAGTGCTCTCATTGGTTCTCTTATCAACTACGAGATTGTTCTAAAATCTCGGAATGCCAAACCAAAACTGAAGGAAAAATCGATAGCCTTCAAGGCTAAGGTGCCGAGAAAGAAGAAATTCTGGTGGACGATAGCGACGAAGAAATGGCATATTATGCCAAGAATATTAATAAGTTCCAACACTTATTAAACCGGAGGAAGAAGGACATTCAAGCGGGCGAGCCTAAGAAATTCGACAATACCTGTCGATTATGTGGCAAACCAGGCCACTTTGCAAAGAACTGTCGTGTAAAGCAAAAGGAGGTTTTAATCGCAACATGGAGCGACGAAGACCCCGATGAAGATTTTCTTGAACAAAATAATCTCGCGCTCATGGCCCGGAGTTCATTCAACGATAGCGACGTCGAAAGCCAAGTAAGTAACTCCTACGACGAACTTTTTGAAGCATTCGAGTTATTACATACGGACTATCAAAATGCTTTAAATGAAATTAAATCCCTCAAGTCTAAATATAAAACTTTGGAAATTGAAAATTCCAAAATACTTGAAAAAGGGAAATTTATTGAAATCGATCATTCGAAATGCATTGAAAATGAGAATATCTTAAAGAATGATCTTTTAAAAGTTCAAGATGAACTAAAATTTTGACAAAGAAATTCTCGTGCGGCAACGATAAATTTGAACAAATGTTATGTGTTCAAAAATATACTCTAAATAAAGAGGGGTTAGGATTCAAACCTCGTTCGAAAAACGAATCCGTCAATTTCAAAATACCCCGATGCGAAAAATGTTTGAAAATCGGGCATCACATTTCAAATTGCAAAAGCCCAAGACGGATGATAAAAATTAAAAAGATTTGGGTTCCTAAAGGAACAAACATTTCAAATATCGTCTACGTTTCAAAAGAAAAACCAACTATAGGTTGGATCACCAAAAATAAATTTTAACAAATGATATTTTACAAAGGGGGAGAAAGAATATTTTTTGAGGGAGAAATAATATTTTCAGGGGGAGCTTATACCCTTATTAATGCATAAATCGGTATCATGCATATTTATATTTCATTTGATATACTCTATATTTTTATACTTTTTGATGAAGACAAAAAGGGGGAGATAAAGGAGATGAATTGAGATAAAAATGAGAACGAGATGAATTGAGATAAAAATGAGAAAAATCGAAGAAGTCGAAAATAAAAAGAAAGCATACAAAAAGGGGGAGTTAAAACGAAGGAGTTGAAAAATGAAGAAGTCGGAAAAGAAGAAAAAGAAAAGGATTGGAGAAACTAACGAAACGATCAAAGCCGAAAACTTTGATTCGTATATATATACATATATTTTATTTTTTTACAAGTTTTATCCAATTCAACTGTTGTTCTGTAATCATCAAAAAGGGGGAGATTGTTGGAATATTTATTCCACACATTATTTAATTTGTGTTTTGATGATTAAAGTTGCTAAACAAACAAAACAACATTAAGGCGAAGCAAAACGACGAAGGCATTTGCCGCAAAAGTTGCAATCTGGACTACATTAGCGCACGCTAATACATATACGTTAGCGCACGCTAACAAGGAGTAATCTGCATTCCAGCCAAGTTTCGAATTAAGCTGAAGTGAAGTCAGCTTATGGGATAGCGCACGCTACACGTTATCATTAACGCACGCTATCGAGCCTTGTTACCGTTGTGAAGTAATTCAAACACAGAATAACGTATGCAATGAAGTCAGCATTAGCGCACGCTACAAAGAAGGAATAGCGCACGCTAAGCAGTTTGAATCAAGTCAATCAGAACATTGGGAAAAACAGGTCAAAGTCAGCATATCAAACGGATACTTTGACAATCCATGCAACGGATATATTGGATTAGCGCACGCTACAATGTGTTATTAACGCACGCTAATACAAGAAGGTTACGTACGTAAGGCAGAAGGCATAACGTACGCTAAAGAAGAAACAAAGCTACTGGACTGAAACTGGGAAAAGTCTAGCGCACGCTACAGGCACGCTAAGATATTAGCGCACGCTACCAGAGGAAGGCTAGCGCACACTAGCAAGTCAAAACAGCCAACAACGGCTAGTTTATGGGAAATGCCTATAAATACCATCCTTATGGTATTGTTTGAGAACAACAACTTCAAGCAAACGAGATATTCATCTGAGAATCATATACTTACATTGTTGTTGTAATATTGAGCTTATATTATTAGTTTGAGTGTTTATACATTCAACATTATACACGAGCGAGAAAAAGAAAAGATACGATTTGATTCGGTGTTATTAGGATCAAGGATCCGGCATTGTTAGAATCACAATCGCTATCTTAGTGAGGTTTATCTAGTACCGATAGAAAGCTAGAGTGGTTGATTCCTTATCCAATAGAAAAGGAAAAACGGTTTTACTCGGACCGATAGAAGACGAGCTTGTAACGGTATTCCCTCGACCGATAGAAGAGAGGCATAGAGGTTT
This sequence comes from Orobanche coerulescens, assembly GCA_033398695.1. Taxonomy (NCBI): domain Eukaryota; kingdom Viridiplantae; phylum Streptophyta; class Magnoliopsida; order Lamiales; family Orobanchaceae; genus Orobanche; species Orobanche coerulescens. Next base: position 170,127,148 of record CM065805.1, read on the forward strand.
TGATCTTAATCCTAAAGAAAAAGATACATCGAGAGAGGACGTAGGCTTCGTTAATAGCCGAACCTCTATAAATATTTGTGTGATTTATTTTCCGCAATTTATTTACGCTTCCGCACAAACGGCGCAAATATCCGATTATATACCAACATCGTGGACCCCACACTTTGGAATCCGCTAGGCTAAAGTACCAACACGACATTCAACAAAGACATACATCATCAACAAACAGACAATTTCTCAATCCACGACATTCAAAACCAAAGACCCAAATTTGACAATACAATCCGACATCAAAATCCACTCCCAAAGCGGGTACACAATATTAATAAATTTAAGAAAGAAGTACTCGAGTACTTAAGCAAATGACATAAGAAATAAATTTCAGAATAGATTCGTCAAAGAGTAGAATCGTCACTTTATGGTGACATATCAGATACAACAGATTCAAATCAAACAGTGGAAGTCTTAAATAAAAATTATCAAAGAGTATCAAAAGGGGACTAAAACAATACCAAGTGTCCCCGAAACCAAACAAAAGAAAGTATGATATAAATGTCCAAAATTCGGAAATAACGATAAGGAAATAAAATCCATTATTTGAATAAAGCTATAGGGTAATCCACTCTCTCTCATCCCCAAGCTAATAACCCCGCTCCTAGCTTAAGTACCTGCCGCATGGAAAAGAAAAGCGGCTGGGCATAAAAAGCTCAGTGAACATATATAAAGCAAATAACAAAACAGATCAAACGAGATAAGATAATCAGAGGAATGCGAAGATAGAATACATATGGTGTCAATGGATAATCAAAAGGATATCAAAGTTTAAGTATAAAGTGTATGAATGTGGATTCAGTATTTTACCCCAGGCCCAAACAAATATCCAAACAAATAGTAGCCCAATGCAGTGATCAACTCCCAAATGTGAAGGGACTGCATGCACGCATGCCCAATCACCAAACAAATATAATATATATCCATATCATCATAGTAGCCCAAACAAATAACAAACAAATCTAGGGTGCATCCATACGCCCCTGCAAACAAATCATAATCATAATGATGGCCATAGCAGATAGCAGATAAGGGACGCTGTGGTACATCTCTCCAACCACACTAGAGTCATAACATTGGTGCAACAATGCTACGGTCATGGACCCCCCATAACTGGGAACAGATAATACATGTGTAAATACTGAAGGTCAAAAAGTACAAGTCCAAATCAAAGTGTAGGTCATAATCGTATAGTCAAAGTTCAATATCAAAGGTTCGAATAATCAAAGGGCTAATATCAAAGGTTCAATTCACATGTATCAAATCAAAGATGCAATGTCAAAGGTTCAAACGAAGAGTTCGAATATCAACAGTCCAAAAGAAGATAGGCAAATAATATAGAAGAGAGAGAAAGGTCATGAGAGAGAAAGTAGTGGTACTCTTGCTGAAAGAGTATGGAATATTTGTACCATATTCATAGCAAGCAATCAGAAGTAGACAAGTCAAGCCAAAAGGATCACTCTCGCTTCACGGAACCTATACGAATTAAATACCAAGTATTACTTGTGCACCTCCTAGAGTCTTCGCATAATTACCCCAGGTAGGTACATATGTTCACTACTTTGTGTAATTTTTGTAGAATTTTCTAGGTAGTGTAACTATAGAACAAAAATTCCTTACCAAAACTAGTCCAGATTCGGTGACACATCTGAGACTCAAAAAGCAAGCAATTAAGAGACCATGTTGTGCTGCTCTAAAAATTCCACTAAAAATCACAGAGGCCAAACACATCCTATATTTAAGCCCTGTCCAATTGAAGTTAATGGTTCCTTACTGATTTCAAAACAAAAATCATAAACCAAGGTTGAAATTCGGATTACTAAGTGACAGATTTGACACTTGAACTTGTAAAATAAGAAAAGACATTCTCCCGACCTCTAAAAATTACAAGACTTACATATTCAGAAAGTATTTTCCGGAACTTGATTTTAGACTGAAGGATCACCCAAAAGCACGTGGGTATCATTAAAATGGACCCCTTTCAATATGACTCAAGAACCTGACAGCATACCTGGAGATAAAATTCAATACAACTCTAACCCTTATTAGCCTTTTAACCTTTTTATCAGCTTTTATCTATGAACAGGTCACAACTTGACGAATTTTTGAACCACATCAGAACTCAGAATTAAAATTCACAAAAATTCACACAGGTACTTCAATGTCTTTAGAACCCACATGAATTTGACCAGAATTTATTAGTTAGTTTAACCCCACACAAAAAATACTCAAACTCAGACTATTCAAAATACCGACCTGCAGTTGTACCCAAAAAGTATCCGCCTCAACGACCTACCAAAACATCCAAGAAAAATTCCCAAAAATTTATAGTATTACTAATCATATAGAAGTTACATACTGGAGAGTTTAATAGCCCAACTCATTATAGTTTCTGAATCAAAAATCGACAAGATGGACTAATTTAAGACTCCCGAATTTCAGATTCAACACTTAATCACACAAAAATAAAAAACACGACCAAAACAACTCGAAATCACTCCAAACTAATTGGAGAACTTAAATAAGACATAAAACTAGGTTTTCATCAAAAGAAACTGAATTAAATCATTATATATCATGACCTATCTCGTTTACAAAATCAGGTATACAAAATTCCAGAATTCATTTAAGCCATCATATAACGTGTTTAATCATACCAACGCACCCGAGACCTTCAATCTACCACCAAGCCTTCCTTTTTGCACACCTCGATCGAACGGGAATGGTAGAGAACTAGGTAGCCTCCGTTTTTAGTTTTAGGTTTTAGGGTTTTTAGTTTTTGTGAAGTATGTGTGTGTGATATATATAGGCGAGTGGGGAGGGATTTGATGGAAGACTTTGCCAAATTTAAAACCCATCACGAACCTTGACATGATTCACGATTCCATATGTTTGTGTACAGCATATCATTCGACTAAGGACAAAAATAGAAAACGTGTGACAATTTTAAATGTGTACAAATTATTTCAGTATAAGTCTTATATTCGTATTACATTAATTTGTTCAAATGTTAATGATTTAAATACTTAGGTTATAATCGTAATACAATATTTTAAATAATTAAACGTCTTTTATAGATTCGAGATTAAAGGGTACTTTAACATGCTCAAAAATCTGGGTTTTACAACTCTTCCCCTCTAAAAAAAATTTTTCGTCCTCGAAAATGAAAAAGGAAAGGTAACGAAACAAAACGAAAGCATACGAGACTACTAAAAGAAATGAGGGTAGCTAGCTCGCATAGACTCTTCGGTTTCCCAGGTCGCCTCGCGTGCTGGGTGGTTCTTCCAAAGAATCTTAACAAAGCGAATGGCCTTATTTCTCATGACTCTCTCCTGCCTATCAAGAATGGCTTCCGTTTTTTTCGGAAGTGACAAGTATGGTTGAATCTGGTCAAAAGGGTATGACACCACATGTAGAGGATGATAGTTGTATCCCCGCAAAAGAGATACGTGGAAAACGTTATGCACATGTGCTAGCTGAGGTGGAAGAGCCAAACGATTAGACACCTCGCCCACACGTTCCAAAATCTCAAAAGGACCAAATTAACGAGGACTCAACTTGCCCTTAATGCCAAAACGTTTAGCGAAAGACAAACGAATGTAAGTACGAGAAAGAAAAGGCGAAACGAAAGCCTAGCGTCTACCCAATCTCACAGGTCATGGCCTAAGCCCTGAAGATTCAAACTCGGTCGCTCTGATACCATAAATTCTAATGCCCCAATCCGGCAAGGGTAGAAGCGTCACTTTATGGTGACATATCAGATACAACAGATTCAAATCAAACAGCGGAAGTCTTAAATAAAAATTATCAAAGAGTATCAAAAGGGGACTAAAACAACACCAAGTGTCCCCGAAACCAAACAAAAGAAAGTACGATACAAATGTCCGAAATTCAGAAATAACGATAAGGAAATAAAGTCCATTATTTGAATAAAGCTATAGGGTAATCCACTCTCTCTCATCCCCAAGCTAATAACCCCGCTCCTAGCTTAAGTACCTGCTGCATGGAAAAGAAAAGCGACTGAGCATAAAAAGCTTAGTGAACAGATATAAAGCAAATAACAAAACAGATCAAACGAGATAAGATAATCAAAGGAATGCGAAGATAGAATACATATGGTGTCAATGGATAATCAATAGGATATCAAAGTTTAAGTATAAAGTGTATGAATGTGGATTCAGTATTTTACCCCAGGCCCAAACAAATATCCAAACAAATAGTAGCTCAATGGAGTGATCAACTCCCAAATGTGAAGGGACTGCATGCACGCATGCTCAATCACCAAACAAATATAATATATACCCATATCATCATAGTAGCCCAAACAAATAACAAACAAATCTAGGATGCATCCATACGCCCCTGCAAACAAATCATAATCATAATAATGGCCATAGCAGATAGCAGATAAAGGACGGTGTGGTACATCTCTCCAACCACACTAGAGTCATAACATTGGTGCATCAATGCTACGGTCATGGACCCCCCATAACTGAGAACAGATAATACCTGGGTAAATACTGAAGGTCAAAAAGTATAAGTCCAAATCAAAGTGTAGGTCATAATCATATAGTCAAAGTTCAATATCAAAGGTTCGAATAATCAAAGGGCTAATATCAAAGGTTCAATTCACATGTATCAAATCAAAGATGCAATGTCAAAGGTTCAAACGAAGAGTTCGAATATCAATAGTCCAAAATAAGATAGGAAAATAATATAAAAGAGAGAGAAAGGTCATGAGAGAGAAAGTAGTTGTACTCTTGCTGAAACAGTACGGAATATTTGTACCTTATTCAAAGCAAGCAATCAGAAGTAGACAAGTCAAGCCAAAAGGATCACTCCCGCTTCACGGAACCTATACGAATTAAATACCAAGTATTATTTGTGCACATCCTGGAGTCTTAGCAAAATTACTCCAGGTAGGTACATATGTTCACTACTTTGTGTAATTTTTATAGAATTTTCCAGGTAGTGTAACTATAGAACAAAAATTACTTACCAAAACTAGTCCAGATTCGGTGACAGATCTGAGACTCAAAAAGCAAGAAATTAAGAGACCATGTTGTGCTACTCTAAAAATTCCAATAAAAATCACAGAGCCCAAAAACATCCTATATTTAATCCATGTCCAATTTGAGTTAATGATTCCTTACTGATTTAAAAACAAAAATCATAAACCAAGGTTCAAATTCGGATTACTAATTGACAGATTTGACACTTGAACTTGTAAAATAAGAAAAGACATTCTCCCGACCTCTAAAAATTACAAGACTTACATATTCAGAAAGTAATTTTCCAGAACTTGATTTTAGACTCAAGGATCACCCAAAAATACATTGGTATTATTAAAATGGATCCCTTTCAATATGACCCAAAAACCTGACAGCATACCTGGAGATAAAATTCAATACAACCCTAACCCTTATTAGCCTTTTAACCTTTTTATCAGCTTTTATCTATGAACAGGTCACAACTTGACGAATTTTTGAACCACATCAGAACTCAGAAGTAAAATTCACAAAAATTCACACAGGTACTTCAATGTCTTTAGAACCCGCATGAATTTGACCAGAATTTATTAGTTAGTTTAACCCCACACAAAAAATACTCAAACTCAGACTATTCAGAATACCGACCTGCAGTTGTACCCAAAAAGTATCCGCCTCAACGACCTACCAAAACATCCAGGAAAAATTCCCAAAAATTCATGGTATTACTAATCATATAGAAGTTACATACTGGAGAGTTTAATAGCCCAACTCATTATAGTTTCTGAATCAAAAATCGACAAGGTGGACTGATTTAAGACTCCCGAATTTCAGATTCAACACTTAATCACACAAAAATCAAAAACACGACCAAACAACTCGAAATCACTCCAAACCAATTGGAGAACTTAACTAAGACATAAAACTAGGTTTTCATCAAAAGAAACTGAATTAAATCATTATATATCATGACCTATCTCGTTCACAAATTCAGGTATACAAACTGTCTTAATTCCAGAATTCATTTAAGCCATCATATAACGTGTTTAATCATACCAACGCACCCGAGACCTTCAATCTACCACCAAGCCTTCCTTTTTGCACACCTCGATCGAACGGGAATGGTAGATAACTAGGTAGCCTCCGTTTTTAGTTTTAGGTTTTAGGGTTTTTAGTTTTTGTGATGTATGTGTGTGTGATATATATAGGCGAGTGGGGAGAGATTTGATGGAAGACTTTGCCAAATTTAAAACCCATCACGAACCTTGACATGATTCACGATTCCATATATTTGTATACAACATATCATTCGGCTAGGGACAAAAATAGAAAACGTGTGACAATTTTAAATGTGTACAAATTATTTCAGTATAAATCTTATATTCGTATTAATTTGTTCAAATGTTAACGATTTAAATACTTAGGTTATAATCGTAATGCAATATTTTAATTAATTAAACGTCTTTTATAGATTCGAGATTAAAGGTTATTTTAACATGTTCAAAAAGTTGGGTTTTACAAAGACACCAATGGACAACCACTGAACAAAATCACGCCTGCCCATCATCCTCGTACGGCTCGCATACTCGTTTGCTTCCATGACCTGTACCTGAAATACAAAAGTATTTCCCCCATTTAAGGGGTTAGCGACAACTACTAGTGCAAGTACAAACCATTTGAACTACCATTCTAATCCGATGAAGTATGCGCCAAAAATCATTTTAGAAATCATTTATATTCCGGAATAATCACGGTTGACAAGCACAAAACACATTTCTCCAACAAAACAATTCAAAGTTAATCGTTGGTACGAGACTCACGGCCACCGTACCCCACAGAGCCCCATTGGACATCCCTGGGTGGTTAACCCTAGTTCGTGATATGCACACTCACGGCAATACGTATCCCTAGAGGCCCCGTATGACCATCCATAGGTGAACATACACATATACATCCACAACAACCACAAAAAGCCATAATTCAAATACTAGAACATGTACACAAATGTAAAGTACTTGCCTTTGAGATATCTTCGACGAAACGGAATTGGACAATGACTATGAATGATCCGGAGGGAACACGACCGATCCTAAACAAAGGATTAACAAAAACTCAGTCATATACGATAACAACAACCGAATGGAATACTCCCAAACCCCGATCACAAGCTATAACATCCTACGTTTGATTGATACGGGCGAGGGTTTTCACAAAACCTCCCCGGAACAACAACTCATATATTAAACACGACGGAAATGGATTGGGAATCACCCAATAATAATAATCTATAAGAAATATAACAACATCACTGAACAATTCGAGTTTAATCTCAAAAAATCCCGAAAAACCCCCAAAATGAACAAAGGTAGGGTTTTAGACGAAATACCTTGGGTTAGGGCGGAAGAGATGGATAAGGATGATGGTAAACTTCACTTGGAACCCAACAATCGATCTCACAAAGAATTCCACGGGCAAAAATGGAAGAATCACACAAATCTCACAGCTCTCGGACGAGGAAGAAGTAAAAGAGGAAATGACGAAGTGAAGGTCAACTCAGGTTTATAAAACCTGACCCCTTCGTTACGTACGCTATATGAGCTGGTTAACGTACGTTACGCACATTACGTACGTAACCCTCAAGTATTAGCGTACATAGTGGCTGACCAGAACAGTCTGTCGAAAATGCTGGGGATGATAGTATACGCTGCATCAGAAGGCTAGCGTACGCTACAAGGGGGCTTGCGTATGTAACACAGCGTGTTTACATACGTAAGGGACTGGGCAAAACTGGGCAGACCCCTGTCCAAATTGCTGAAGGTCATAACGTACGTTATCGCTGGGGCATAACATACGTTATATAGGTATCGATAGCGCACGCTAGCTATCATGCATAACGTGCGTTATGCATGCAGTAGTGCAGCACTGCTGAAAGCAGATAACTCCACCGATTGAACGAAGTCATGACGCAACACGGGGACAGAACCCAAAACGTCAGTACGAAATATTCACGATAACAAAGTTAAGTGCTGAAAGGAAATACACTTCCGACTACCCGAGAATCTGAAATACGACAATAGAAAATAAAATTCCCTAAACATATAGGAAATTACAAAACGGCCCAGACGTCCGAAATCCACGACGTCGGATTAACAAATCGAAACTCACAACACGAACCACTCAATCATACGAGCTTATGTAAACAAAGAAATAATGAAAACGAACGAGTTTCACGAGAATCGAACGTTCATACGGCAAAACATAACATAGAATGGAATTACGTAAAAACATCTCTGAAACTCGTCCAAATAGAAAAACTCCAAGAATAACGTAGATTCAAAACATCGAAACAGTTACAAGCGAGTCGATAAAAATAGACATACACCAAAAATGGAAACTGCTAAAAATAGAAAGGTACGGATATTACAATAGTGGTGTTATTGTGATTCGTGAGGTTATGTGAATTGTATATTGAAGAGTGTGGTAATATACATCTTGAATTATGAATGAGGATTGTTTAGATGTTAGAACACGTCATGTTATGTCGTCTTGGAGATTTTTAATGTGACTTCGGAATAATTTGTGTTCTTAAGGAACTCTTGGATTATACGGTTTGATGAATATGTTTAGAGATGTTGGTGTTTTAGATATAAATATGGAATGTTCATATCTAGAACTAAATCATGTGTTTTGGTACAATATTCGTATAGGAATACGAATACGATTCCGAGTTTGATGAGATTATTACCATCTTTAGGTTGGGAAGTTTATACGTATTGAACAAGTGTTCAAATCGAATGATTGAGTTATTTGAAACCCTTGGAATATGATTATCTATATGTTGAACTAACCGGATTATCCGGATTGATGATGATAACCGGTAATTGGTTTTAATCATGAATTTACAAGGAGGAAACTTGTATTCATATTTAAGATTGAATTTGGAATCGATACCATTTAGACCCTTGTTATTGATTTAATTTGATTATCGATATGATGATCGTATTATGAATCGTGTTGTGGTTTTGAGTTCATGATTGATTGATTTGGATTGTGGGATTTGTATTTAATTGGGATATTGTGGAACCGTTGGGTTTATTGATCGGTTATATTAATTATCGAGTTGCGGCTTGTATTGTGGATATGAGTTCGTAATTGTTTGAGTTGTATTGTTCGGTTTTGTGTATGATCGAGGTTTTGTTGAGCCCTGAGTTTGATTGGTTTATTAATTGTTATCGGATTGTTGTTAATTGATCACTTCAATAGGTTGTGATGTTTGATCGTGGATTATGAACGTTGTATTGCGGTTGAGGTTGAAGAGTTCGTAGATTGCTTTTGGTCGGGGTTGAGGAGCTCGTAGACGAAGGCAATGGATTTGGTAATGGCTTCATGGTATCGGTATCGAGGCAAGTTATGCTTGTTCATTTTATTATATTTAATGAATGATTTTGATTTCATTTCATTTATAATTCATCTAGCAATGATATTATAAATGTAAATTGTCGGGATGATGGTTTGTATATTATGTGTTGGTTGGATTAAATCATAGTGTATATGGTTTAAATGTGTTTAGTAAGGACGGAGATGTGAGTTTTCTTTGGTCAGTGATATGGAATGTCGGATATCGAGGATGGTTTACCGTGTCGACATTGATGTCGGGACGGTGGTTTGATGGTATAAATGGACTACACTTATTTCGGGATTACTCGTATAACTGTGTATTCGTTCAGGGATGTTGGTTCGTGGAAAGGATATTGTCTTCGACCTTGAGGTAATTTAAGTATTGTTCAGTTATGAGGATAATTATTCTGTTGAATTGTTGTATGTGTTGTATGTTGAGGTTCTGTATAATGAGATTCGTATTGGATGTTCATTGAGGGATGTTGATCCCAGGGCTATTGTTGGTATTAATGGTTGTGTTGATTGTTTCGTTGAGGGATGTTGATCCCAGAACTATTGTCTGAGATTGTTGATCGTATGGATTATCCTTTGGGGATTGTGATCCCAGGATGGTTTTTCGAATATTGTTGGTCGTGTCGATCCTTCATTATCCGTGTGTTTTTGTTCACTTCGGTGAGTCTCTTGATCCTTATTGGATATGTGATTCTTTGAGTTTCGTTGTCATGTTGCATCGTGACATATCTGGAGTCATATTTGCGTGCCGATTGGTTATTGTGTAGGATTTTTAGGTGGGCACACTATGGTCATGTGTTGATATTTCCATATTGGACCGTGCACACGAGACGTAGTTCGTGAGGCTAATTAGGTACATGTCCCACTTATATCCTGGATTCCGTATACGGGGTAGACATGTGCACGGACACATTTCCGGATCTGGCGTACTATGACGTCCATCTTTAAGCCATATTGATTGGTCATTCATCCCCCATTTATGGTTGGGTATGTTCGACGGTTTGCGACTGGTTGATCATACGCCCTAGGGGTATGCTTGACAGTCGGGGTTATTTCTTTGAGATCCATTATTGTTGATCGTTTGGAGTTTACCTTGTTGAGGGTATTCCCGGTTGTTGTTGATCATTTGTTGATCGTGTTTGGAGTTTACCTTGTTGATGGTATTCTCGGCTGCTACTGATCCTTTGTTGATCGTGTTGGAGTTTATCATGTTGATGGTATTCTCGATTATTGTGTAACACCCCCAGAGCCGGCTAGGAATATTACAGCGTCGTGGGCCCCGAGATGGAACCCATAAGGCTGAAAGAAATTTTCGCAAACATTTACAAACGCCCAAGAGGATAACAACGGTATTATCTATTTAAAACATTCGAAGACTTTATAAACACATTTATCAAAACTATCGTAAGATCTCATTTGAAACCACAAGGCCCGGAATACCAAAACTCAACAGTTTAAAAACATATGTTAAGCTATCGCTTACACGTACCGACAAATTTATTTAGAAAATGATTTCCAAAGTAACCTAAGTTACCAGATACCAAAAGACCATTTAAAAATACCCACACAGCAGAAAAAGACAAACAATTGAAATACTCTAGCTGCGGAATACACAAACGGATCCGGAAACTCAATACACAAATACATGCCCTGGCCAGTATCCTCCCGGAAGCTCATCTCTCCACGACCGCTACAAGCTTGATAATCCGAGAACCTAACAAGAAATCCCACGACGGGGTCAGCCATAATATCTAACAATGATAACCATCACATCACGTCAATAATTACATACCAATGAAAAACACCAAGTCAGAATACTACCAATGAAATCTTAACATCATAACATTACCAAGATCGTAATAATTCTCATCAGAATGACCATATCGCAAATGCACATCTCGTAATCTCGATTAATCAATTAACTCAAATATAACGTCCATACGGTACCTCAAGCAATACCCAATATTCCCAAAACATCATCATAACTCGCAATACGGAAATATACTAGTTCTGACCAATTCGATCCATCGTAAATAAACATCATCAAATCTCAACACGACAATCGATTGTTCATCCCAGGACAAGAACCAAGAAGGAAAATACAGAACATACCTCAGGATACGCAATGCCACGGCAAATCACGTCAGTCTAATCCAAGATCAGATCAACACAATATACGGACATGGTCCTAACACAAGACCTACAAATGCATACTCATATGACAATCGTCAATATGCTCACATCAATAACAACAATATATACTTATGGCAAACCCATAATATACATATGCACAATAACAACACATATGTAATCCGATGATCCAGCGTTCACTGCCTAGATCCCCCGATGATCCCGTCAGACCAACCCGAGGTGGAAAAACCCATCCGATGATCCAGCGCACGCTAGCATAGATCCCCCGATGATCCCGTCGGACCAACCCGAGGTGGACACACAACAACAATGCACAAATGCATATAACAATGATACACAACGCATGACAATAACGATACACGCATGTATCACAGCATGATCGACACAACTGACAAAAATGACTAGAATACTTGCTCCGAGTCCTTCGAGAGCGGTCTCAATGTCTAAAGCATCACCAACCATTATCCTGAATATTCGACGATCCAAACTGTCACAGAGGGTAGATAATTCATGTCTTCGTCTATACCACAATGTATTCTCGATACCAAGTATACCAACAATAAATGTAAATCATATACATTATGATTTAATTCCCAAAACTCGAATACAACTTATAATCCTGAATCTCCTGTGAGTATGATTATAAACATTGCTATACGAATCATAAACAAATGAACGGAAACCATTCATTAAATATTATAAACTGAGCAAGTAATAACTTGCCTCAATACCGATGAAGTCGTTATCAATCCCATTGCCTTCGTCTACAAGTTCCTCGGTCCTGACCAAAACAATTCACGAACATCCTCGAACTCGACCGCAACACACGGTTATAATCAGCGATCAATATTCTCAACTTATTATAGTAATTCGATAAACAACACTTTCAATAACAATCAACAATCAATAAAACTAATTCACAAACCCAACGGCTCAACAATATCTCGATTAACCACTAGTCTGATCAATCCAACTTAAACGATCACAAATTCATAACCAAAACAGAATATACTACACTGTCTGTTGACTTAGCGCACGTTAATCCCTTAACGTAGCGTGCGCTAAGTTGCTCCCGTTAGCGTGCGCTAGCCAGTAAGCTTAGTGTGCGCTAATGACATTCAGTTGCATGCATTTCGGATACCGATCAACATATGGCGATTATCAAGAACGCTAACTGATTCTAAACAATGTTCACAGCTATCAGAACAACGAAATCCGATATCCTTTAACATATAGGTAATCATCCAACTCTTAATCCAATTCATATAATCACATATCATCTTTTTCCTCAAATATCAACATCATAAAGACCAAGAACTCATAATCATCGCCATGTTCACCAGCATATGAAGAAACCAACAACAACAACAACAACAACATCAAAGATCCGAATTGAAGGAAGACATTATCTAACATATCTCTTTGAAGATAAACAACACAATTTGAAACCATTCGAATCATATCAATACCCGTATATCAACCATAACATCAACACAACTCGGTAACCAATCTCATAATCATACTTATCAACTTGCTTATGTGATAATCATCAACTTTAGAACAGTAACATTCAATCCAAGACGAAATTCAAAGATGAAGATTAATTACCTTTTTGAAGGAATGGATTGAATCCCAAGTTTGAATCCGTTCTCACTCACTTCTAAGCTTCAAATGTTTATGGATGATTAACTCCACCATAATCCAGTGTTTGGAACTTCAAACATCTCTCTCAGAACCCTCTCTATCGTTTGCAAGGAAGAATGGATGAAATGAAGAACAATGGTCAACTGCACATATATATACTGACTATTATTAGCGTGCGCTAACTGTCCTTGTTAGCGTGCGCTATCGCAGTCCAGAGGCTACTGCCTTACTACATACAATGATTTACGTACGCAACGCCCATGCAATAGCGTACGTAAAGGCCTCCATTTAGCACACGCAAACTTTCATCCATAGTGTGCGCTACTCATAGTTGACTCGTTTGTCTGTATGCTCCGAAGATGGGTCCACACGCCGACAGCTCTGACGAGGATAAGATTCCCTTTGGACTGATCTGATGTTAGCGTGCGCTAACAATATGCATTAGCATGCGCTAACCCTTCACAACAAACATCAGTTGACTCGTCGGCACATGCGCCGAAAGTGGCTGGGTCCACACGTAGATTCCCTCTGAGCTGTTCCGCACTAGTGTATGCTAACCTATGCCCATAGCGTGCGCTATACCTGCACGATAGGGTGCGCTACTCATGAATATTAGCGTGCGCTAATAATGCTACACTTAGCCATTTTCAGCTACTCTTGTCCAACGTCTCAACATACAGAATACGAACATACGGCATACCAAATACACATACTCCTTCCAATAATATTCTCATACGATTCACAATATCCTCAAATGTAATTGTCGACCAAATACGACAATTATACCATTACTGACATCTCAGTCCTTCATTTATTTTATCCATACTGTACAGATTCCGCGTTGTACAATGTAACTCGGATAAAATATTATTAAACAACAGTAGAAGAAATTCCGGATATTACATACTATACCACTTAAAATAAGTTTCGTCCTCAAAACTTGCAATCCGTCATAGAAAACAAACAAACCGTTCAACAAAAATATTCCGGAACCATCACAACAACGATCAATCATCATCATTAACGAATAACCAAAACAATACAATTACAAATGCGCAGTCGACGATCTCCTGAGATGCTAGCAAGTGACTTCACTGTAAAGCCTCAATACGCTTACAATCACATTCCATGAGTCTCAACAAAAATATATCATCCTCGGATGGAATAATCTATTCGTGTCAAATCCTGTCTGCCTGATTACACAATAAAATCCAAATCTGCCAAAAACTAATAATACACGATACATCTGTGAAACAACTCCCCAACACAACAGTAACAAATCCCAAAATATCGATACAAAATCTGAACGCTCAGATGATCACCAGCAATGATCAACCAATAAATTAGCTGAGAATATCATCGATATGATAAACTCTTATACGACCAATCCAAAGGTCAAAACGCAGTCGAGAGTATCATCAACATGATAAACTCCAATACTACCAACGAATGAGTAACAACAATTTAGAATACCCTCACATGGTAAGCTCCAACACGATCAATATAGAACCACAGAAACCGATATTCGAACGAATAAAGTTCTCAAACCGACACGCCAATCACACAGTGGATCTCAAAGAACACACCCCTTGGCATACGAACAACCAATCACAACCCGTCGAACATATCCAATCATACATGAACTGGGAACGACCAATCATTACCCAAAACAACCAGCATGGAGTCACCATCCCTAAATCTACACTCACACAGAAATCATTCAAAAATCACTATGGTAAAATCGCGCTACTACCATACCAAGGGAATCACATAGCACATAGGTCCAGGTTTCGAAAAATCCAAAGTTCCAAAATTACATCATGTGCATGAATCTACATCACGCAGCATATTTCTCTTATCCGATAATTCAATCGATCATCCCTGGATAACCAAACTACCATACTGAAGTTCGAATCTCTATTAATAGTTCCATACTGATGTATTATCCAGTTTGTGAGTAACACTCATAACTTCACCATGATATGCATTATGCACTAAATGCGTATGTATATCATTCATATTTTCAAAACCAGTTTGAAATCATATAGTCTCGTTAAGAAGACAAATTTTTGAAAGTTCTTTCAAAAATTTCAAAGCTCAAAACATAAATTTTGGTAAGACCACAAAATCAATTTTCGAAAAAATTAAATCGGCTCGCTGGTGCCAAGTATTCGATAACAGTTTCCTTCGAATCCACACGATTTCGAAATTTTAAAATGAAAACTATGCAAATGATTGCCCACATCCATACTCCTGTATACCAATTCGGTTCGTCACCAATTCCACTGACATTCCATCGGAAAACCACACGATAGAGTTCCAAAATCTCAGTATATAAACTCCAACCAAAAACTCATTTTTCCACACATGACTCGCAACGTCGACCATTATCCCATCCTGGATCACCTCAATTATGCTATGACAATGCATTGAAACAAATCAACATAGTGAAAGACTTCCCGAGAAGTTTCATTTGAACAAGTAAACCAAAACTTAGATAAACAATTGATAAAATGTTTTACAAATCTCGGGAGTTTTAGAAAATCGAAAAGCCTTTTGAAATATTAGGGTCTCAGCCCGCATCTCGTTCCGTATTACAAGAAGTTTAAAAAGTAGAAAACCCTTTTTCGGACCTCAAGTCCTGAGTTATAAAACTATTTCAAAAATCTATTGGGTCTCGACCCAAAATCATTTTCCGTAAAACATCCGTAAAACATTCATTTTGAAAAGTATCATTTTCAAATGCTCAAAAACGGTTCATATATCTCAAAATGAACTAACATGACTACATGTTCTCCTGAACAATCCACAATATTTCTTCCAAATGCACAACTCTGTTCCGAAATCTAACCAACATATTGATTTCCTAAATCATAACTTCTCAAGATCATCAATCCGGTCCCAACTCTGTCACCTTATACTGTAACACATAATATTCTGCTGAATCTCAAAGCATGTCAACTTAGAACGGCAATAAATCTCAATGCAATTCAAAAAATCTAAATACTTACAGATCGTGAAGCCGACAATTCCCCGTGATACTGGCACATGTCTCGACTCAAGAAAATACTCGACACAGATATTCACAAAACACACATTTTGCAAACTCAGTTCAACTCAAGGACACAACACAGCTCTATCTGAAGAAACACGTTACTATCATTTGGAAAAGTTACAACGACCCCAGTACCACACTGGTAAATCACATAACGTACAATCCCGAGTGGACAACAAAACCCAGAGCTCAAACACTTGTCAACCGACAACTCGAATGACACGACAAAAGCACGACCCAACTCGACCCGACTGCCTAGGTTTTCACAACCTAAGCTCCGATACCATATTCTGTAACACCCCCAGAGCCGTCCAGGAATATTACAGCGCCATGGGCCCCAAGATGGAACCCACAAGGATGAAAGAAATTTTCGCAAACATTTACAAACGCCAAAGAGGCTAACGATGGTATTATCTATTTAAAATATTTGAAGACTTTATAAAACGCGTTTATCAAAACCATCGTAAGATCTCATTGAAACCACAAGGCCCGAAATGCCAAAACTAAAAACATACGTTAAGCTATCGCTTACACGTACTGACAAATTAATTTAGAAAACGATTGCCAAAGTAACCTAAGTTACCAGATACCAAAAGACCATTTAAAAATACTCACGCAGCGGAAAAAGACAAACAATTGAAATACTCTAGCAGCAGAATACACAAACTGATCAGGAAACTCAATACGCAAATACATGCCCTGGCCAGTATCATCCGGGAAGCTCATCTCTCCATGATCGCTACAAGCTTGGTAATCCAAGAACCTAAAAAGAAAGCCCACGATGGGGTCAGCCATAATATCCAACAATGATAACCATCACATCACGTCAATAATTGCATACCAATGAAAAACACCAAGTAAGAATACTACCAATGAAATCTTACCGTCATAACCTTACCAAACTCGTAATAATTCTCATCAGAATGACCATATCGCAAATGCACATCTCGTAATCTCGATTAATCAATTAACTCAAATGTAACGTCCATACGGTACCTCAAGCAATACCCAAGATTCCCAAACCATCATCATAACTCGCAATACGGAAATATACCAGTTCTGACCAATTCGATCCATCGGAAATAAACATCATCAAATCTCAACATGACAATCGATTGTTCATCCCAGGACAATAACCAAGAAGGAAAATACAGAACATACCTTAGGATACGTAATGCCACGGCGAATCACGTCAGTCTAATCCAAGATCAGATCAACACAACATACGGACATGGTCCTAACACAAGACCTACAAATTGATACTCATATGACAATCGTCAATATGCTCACATCAATAACAACAATGTATACTTATGGCAAACCCATAATATACATATGCACAATAACAACACATATGTAATTCGATGATCCAGCATTCACTGCCTAGATCCCCCAATGATCCCGTCAGACCAACCCGAGGTGGAAAAACCCGTCCGGTGATCCAGCACATGCTAGAATAGATCCCCCGATGATCCCATTGGACCAACACGAGGTGGACATACAACAACAATGCACAAATGCATATAACAATGATACGCAATGCATGACAACAACGATACACGCATGTATCACAGCATGATCAACACAAATGACAAAAATGATTAGAATACTTGCTCCGAGTCCTTTGAGAGCGATCTCAATGTCTAAAGCATCACCAACCATTATCCTGAATATTCGACGATCCAAAATGTCACAGACGGTAGATAATTCATGTCTTCGTCTATACCACAATGTATTCTCGATACCAAGTATACCAACAACAAATGTAAATCATATACATTATGATTTAATTCCCAAAACTCGAATACAACTTATAATCCCGAATCTCCTGTGATTATGATTATAAACATTGCTATACGAATTATAAACAAATGAGACGGAAACCATTCATTAAATATTATAAACTGAGCAAGTAATAACTTGCCTCGATACCGATGAAGCCGTTATCAATCCCATTGCCTTCGTCTACAAGTTCCTCGGTCCCAACCAAAGCAATTCACGAACATCCTCGAACTCGACTGCAACACACGGTTATAATCACCGATCAATATTCTCAACCTATTACAGTAATTCGATAAACAACACGTCCGATAACAATCAACAATCAATAAAATCAATTCACAAACCCAACGGGTCAATAATATCTTGATTAATCACTAGTCTGATCAATCCAACTAAAACGATCACAAATTCATAACCGAAATAAGATATACTACACTGTCTGTTGACTTAGCACACGTTAATCCCTTAACGTAGCGTGCGCTTAGTTGCTCCCGTTAGTGTGCGCTAGCTAGTAAGCTTAGCGTGCGCTAATGACATGCAGTTGCATGCATTTCGGATACCGATCAACATATGGTGATTATCAAGAACGCTAAGTGATTCTAAACCATGTTCATAGCTATCAAAACAACGAAATCCGATATCCTTTAACATATAGGTAATCATCCAACTCTTAATCCAATTCATATAATCACATATCATCTTCATCCTCAAATATCAACATCATAAAGACCAAGAACTCATAATCATCGCCATGTTCACCAGCATATGAAGAAACCAGCAACAACAACATCAAAGATCCTAATTGAAGGAAGATATTAGCTAACATATCTCTTTGAAGATAAACAACACAATTTGAAACCATTTGAATCATATCAATACCCGTATATCAACCATAACATCACCATAACTTGGTAACCAATCTCATAATCATGCTGATAAACTTGCTTATGTGATAATCATCAACTTCAGAACGGAAACATTCAATCCAAGATTAAATCCAAAGATGAAGAGTAATTACCTTTTTGAAGGAATGGATTGAATCCCAAGTTTGAATCCGTTCTCACTCACTTCTAAGCTTCAAATGTTGTTATGGATGATTAACTCCACCATAATCCAGTGTTTGGAACTTCAAACATCTCTCTCAGAACCTTCTATATCGTTTGCAAGGACGAATGGACGAAATGAAGAATAATGGTCAACTGCACATATATATACTGACTATTATTAGCATGCGCTAACTGTCCTTGTTAGCGTACGTTATCGCGGTCCAGAGGCTACTGCCTTACTGTATACAATGATTTACGTACCCAATGCCCATGCAATAGCTTACGTAAAGGCCTCCATTTAGCGCACGCAAACTTTCATCCATAGTGTGCGCTACTCATAGTTGACTCGTTTGTCTGTATGCTCCGAAGACGGGTCCACACGCCGACAGCTCTGACGAGGATAAGATTCCCTTTGAATCGATCTGATGTTAGCGTGCGCTAACAATATGCATTAGCGTGCGCTAACCCTTCAAAACAAACATCTATTGACTCATCGGCACATGCGCCGAAAGTGGTCGGGTCCACACGTAGATTCCCTCTGAGCTGTTCCGCACTACTACACGATAGCGTGCGCTATTCATGAATATTAGTGTGCGCTAATAATGCTACACTTAGCCATTTTCAGCTACTCTTGTCCAACGTCTCAACATACAGAATACGAACATACGGCATACCAAATACACATACTCATTCCAATAATATTCTCATATGATACACAATATCCTCAAATGCAATTGTCGACCAAATACGACAATTATACCATTACTGACATCTCAGTCCTTCATTTATTTTATCCATACTGTACATATTCCACGCTGTACAATGTAACTCGGATAAAATAGTATTAAACAACAGTAGAAGAAATTCTGGATATTACATATTGTTGGTCCTTCATTGGTAGTATCGGAGTTATCATGTCGATGATATTCTTGGTCGATTTATGGGTTGATCATTGTTATTGATCGTATGAGTATTCGGACTGTACGTCGATGTTTCGGGACTTGTTATCATTGTTTTGTGGTAATTGATCTACAGATATACTGTGTGTTATTGGATTTGTCCAGATTGAGAGTTGACGGTGCAAATCCGACGGACAGGATTTGGCACGAATGGATTATTCCGCACTTGTGAGTTATGATGATGTTTTTGAGGATTTTTTAGTATTATTTTTATACATTACATATGATTGTTGTTGAGTTCATTTCGTTATTTGAGAATGTGATATGTGGATTATGGTAAGGATGGATTTAGGTATGGATTGCCATAGATCGGTAAGGTTATGACGGTAAGATTACGTTGGTAGTATTCTTACAGTATTATTACATTGGTATGCAATTATTTATGTGATGTGATCGTTATCATTATTGAATATTGTGGCTGACCCCGTCGTGGGCTTTATTTTTAGGTACTCGGAGATCGAGTTAGTAGCGGTCGTGAAGGGGTAAGCTTCCCGGGTGATACTGGCTGTGGCATTTATTTGAGAATTGAGTATTATTTTCTGGTTGTTTTATTCCGCTGCAAATGTATATTTTGAACTGTGTTTTATCCGCTGCGTGTGTATATTTCGAAATAACTTTCCGACATTTTTACCAAATCGTGTGTATTCTAAAATGACTTTCCGATATTTTTACCAATTCGTGTTTCACTTAAAATGGCCTTTTGGCATTTTGCGAACTTGGATTATTTTGTTAAACCCTTTTTCCTAAACTATTTTGTCGGTACGTTTAAGTGGTGGCTTAGCGTACATTTTGAAACTGTCGAGATTTGGCATTTCGCCTTGCATTTTCAAATAGTATTTGATGATGGTATTCGAGAACTAGGTTTTGGTGAATATTTTGGGTATTTAAAATATTACTGTCATCGGCCTTTTGGCGTTTTTAAACGTTTTGAAATGGTTTTTAGCCTGGTGGGTTCCGTCGCGGGGCTCACGGCACTGTTATAACCCCGGATGGTTTTGGGGGCGTTACAGAAGATGGTATCGGAGCTTTGGGTTTTGTGAAACCCGAGCATGTGTGTTATGTGGTTCTACCACTATAGTAGTAGCGTGACTTTTGAAAATGATTTTCCCGACTTTTAAGTCAAACCGATTTTTGGAGGCTCCAAAATTTTTGAGATCTTTTCAAATTGCTATTTGCAATATTGGTGTGTGTTGGTATTATGTTGAGACTTCATATCGGAGTCGTGTGCTAGTATCACGGGAGATCATCAGCTTCACGCACCTGTAAGTATATCGTTTTGGTTATTCGCTTGTGGCGACGATTGTTTGTTTTTGTGATGAGTTTGGAAATTTTGGTTGATCTGTTGGTTGTGATAGGATTGCAAGTTTCAAGGACGAAACTAATTTTAATGGGGGTAGTATGTAATATCTGGAGTTTCAGTATAAATTTTTCGCGTTATTTTATCTGAGATATACTGCATAGCTTGGTGTCTATATAATATGGATAAAATAATTTGAAGACTGAGAGAGCTGTATTTATATAATTGTCGTACCTGGTCGACAATTGCCTTTGAGGATATCGTGTATCAGACGTATCATATGAGAATATTTTTGGGACGAGTATATGTATTCAGTATGTGTGTATATGTATCTAGTATCTCGAGACGGACAGGAACAGTTGGATTTGGCTAAGTACAGATCCCTTAACGTACGTTAAGATTATGAGATAACGTACGCTAAGATGCTACATGATACATACGTTATGTGTAATACATTACGTATGTAACGAGAGGAATCAGACAGATGAATCAAAATCTACCATGTGGAGCCGAGGTATCGGATGGCGTGCCAAAAGGCAAGTCAACTATGTATTACATACGATATGCAGGACTCATTACGTACGTAATATTAGTATTTATTGTAGAAAGTCAACGTATGTATTACGTATGTTATGGAGCAAGGATTACGTACGTAAGGCTTTGAACGAATTGAGACAGTTGCCTCTGGGTCGGCATTACGTACGCTATCAAGGATAGATAATGTACGTAAAGTGTGTTACGTACGTTAACGTTGGCATGTTACGTACATAACGAGCTGGAAGTTTTTATAAGTGGGATGCCCGTCACTTCGTTTTTCTTCAGAACTTCATTTCGTTTTTCTCCCTCAACACTCAGAGATGGAGATTCAGTTCTTCTAAGTCGATTATGAGCTTGAGGGCTTGGATTTAAGGCTTGGATATGAAGATATTGATGATTCTTGAGGTGGTTACTTGTGTATTTCATCTTCTAAGAGGTATGTTGGATAATCCTCTCTTTAAATTCGGATTTTTGATGTTGTTGCTGATGATTAATTCGTATGATGATAGTTTATGGAATTGTTGTGATGATTCTTGGTATTTACGGGAATTTCGTTAAGGAGGATGATGATATATCTTTGATTATGTTGGTTATGATTATGGAATCATAGTGTTCTTGATGTTCTTGGTAGTGTTGTTGCGATTCTTGATGTTATAGAAGATTTAATGGAATTGTGATAAGAGATTTCGGATGATAATTAAGATTCTTCCTGTTGTAAGGATTGCGATTCATTTAAACCGATGAAAAGATGGAATTCTGGATTATGTTGATTTCGTATGAATCATGATATGAGGATAATTCCAGATTAAGTATGATACAATCCTTGTTGGTTTGATTGTTGATGTTTTTCTTCGTATGATGATGGTTATAATGGTGTTATTGTGATTCCTGAGGTTATGTGAATTGTATATTGAAGAGTATGGTAATATACATCTTGAATTATGAATGAGGATTGTTTAGATGTTAGAACACATCGTATTATGTCGTCTTGGAGATTTTGAATGTGACTTCGGAATAATTTATGTTCTTAAGGAACTCTTGGATTATACGGTTTGATGAATATGTTAAGAGATGTTGGTGTTTTAGATATAAATATGGAATGTTCGTATCTAGAACTAAGTCATGTGTTTTGGTACAATATTCGTATAGGAATACGAATACGATTCCGAGTTTGATGAGATTATTTTCATCTTTAGGTTGGGAAGTTCATACGTATTGAACAAGTGTTCAAATCAAATGATTGAGTTATTTGAAACCATTGGAATATGATTATCTATATGTCAAACTAATCGGATTTTCCGGATTGATGATGATAGCCGGTAATTGGTTTTAGTCATGAATTTACAAGGAAGAAACTTGTATTCGTATTTAACATTGAATTTGGAATCGATAACGTTTAGACCCTTGTTATTGATTTAATTTGATTATCGATATGATTATCGGATTATGAATCGTGTTGTGGTTTTGAGTTCATGATTGATTGATTTGGGTTGTGGGATTTGTATTTAATCGGGATATTGTGGAACCGTCTGGGTTTATTGATCGGTTATATTGATTATCGAGTTGCGGCTTGTATTGTGGACATGAGTTCGTAATTGTTTGAGTTGTATTGTTCGGTTTTGTGTATGATCGAGGTTTTGTTGAGCCGTTGAGTTTGATTGGTTGTCTATGTCGGTTATTAATTGTTATCGAATTGTTGTTGATTGATTACTTCAATAGGTTGAGATGTTTGATCGTGGATTATGACCGTTGTATTGCGGTTGAGGTTGAAAAGTTCGTAGATTGCTTTTGGTTGGGGCCGAGGAGCTCGTAGACGAAGGCAATGGATTTGGTAACGACTTCGTGGTATCGGTATCGAGGCAAGTTATGCTTGTTCAATTTATAATATTTAATGGATGATTTTGATTTCATTTCATTTATAATTCATATAGCAATGATATTATAAAAGTAAATTGTCGGGATGATGGTTTGTATATTATGCCTTGGTTTGGATTAAATCATAGTGTATATGGTTTAAATGTGTTTAGTATGGACGGAAATGTGAGTTATCTTTGGTCAGTGATATGGAATGTCGGATATCGAGGATGGTTTACCGTGTCGACATTGATGTCGGGACGGTGGTTTGTTGGTATAAATGGACTATATTTATTTTGGGATTATTCGTATAACTGTGTATTCATTCAGGGATGTTGGTTCGTGGAAAGGATATTGTCTTCGACCTTGAGGTAATTTAAGTATTGTTCAGTTATGAGGATAATTATTCTGTTGAATTATTGTATGTGTTGTATGTTGAGGTTCCGTATAATGAAATTCGTATTGGATGTTTGTTGAGGGATGTTGATCCCAGGGCTATTGTTGGTATTAATGGTTGTGTTGAATGTTTCATTGAGGGATGTTGATCCCAAAACTGTTGTCTGAGATTGTTGATCGTATGGATTATCCTTTGGGGATTGTGATCCCAGGATGGTTTTTCGGATATTGTCGGTCATGTCGATCCTTCATTATCCGTGTGCCTTTGTTTACTTCGGTGAGTCTATTGATCCTTATTGGATATGTGATTCTTTGAGTTTCATTATCATGTTGCATAGTGACATATCTGGAGTCATATCTGCGTGTCAATTGGTTATTGTGTAGGATTTTTAGCTGGGCACACTATGGTCATGTGTTGATATTTCCACATTGGACCGTGAACACGAGACGTAGTTCGTGAGGCTAATTAGGTACATGTCCCACGTATATCCTGGATTCCGTATACAGGGTGGACATGTGCACGGACACATTTCCGGATCGGGCGTACTATGACATCCATCTTTGAGCAATATTGATTGGTCGTTAATCCGCCATTTATGGTTGGGTATGTTCGACGGTTTACGACTGGTTGATCATACGCCCGAGGGGTATGCTCGACAGTCGGGGTTATTTCTTTGAGATCCATTATTATTGATCGTTTGGAGTTTACCTTGTTGAGGGTATTCTCGGTTGTTGTTGATCCTTTGTTGATCATGTTTAGAGTTTACCTTGTTGATGGTATTCTCGACTGCTACTGATCCTTTGTTGATCGTGTTGGAGTTTATCATGTTGATGGTATTCTCGATTATTGTTGGTCCTTCATTGGTAGTATCGGAGTTATCATGTCGATGATATTCTCGGTCGATTTATGGGTTGATCATTGTTATTGATCGTAAGAGTATTCGGACTGTACGTCGATGTTTCGGGACTTGTTATCATTGTTTTGTGGTAGTGGATCTACAGATATATTGTGTGTTATTGGTTTTGTCCAGATTGAGAGTTGACGGTGCAAATCCGACGGACAGGATTTGGTATGGATTGATTATTCCGCACTTGTGAGTTATGATGATGTTTTTGAGGATTTTTGAGTATTGTTTTGATACAGTACAGATGATTGTTGTTGAGTTCATTTCGTCATTTGAGAATGCGAAATGTGGATTATGGTAAGGATTGATTTAGGTATGGATTGCCATGGATCGGTAAGGTTATGACGGTAAGATTACGTTGGTAGTAATCTTACACTATTATTACATTGGTATGTAATTATTTATGTGATGTCATCCTTATCATTATTGAGTATTGTGGCTGACCCCATCGTGGGCTTTATTTTTAGGTACTCGGAGATCGAGTTAGTAGCGGTCGTAAAGGGGTGAGCTTCCCAGGTGATACTGGTTGTGGCATGTATTTTAGAATCGAGTATTCTTTTCTGGTTGTTTTATTCCGCTGCAAATGTATATTTTGAACTGTGTTTTATCCGCTGCGTGTGTATATTTAGAAACGACTTTCCGGCATTTTTACCAAATCGTGTGTATTTTAAAATGGCTTTCCGGTATTTTTACCAATTCGTGTTTCACTTAAAATGGCCTTTTGGCATTTTGCGAACTTGGGTTATTTCGTTAAACCCTTTTTCCTAAACTATTTTGTCGGTACGTTTAAGTGGTGGCTTAGCGTACATTTTGAAACTGTCGAGATTTGGCATTTCGCCTTGCATTCTCAAATAGTATTTGATGATGGTATTCGAGAACTAGGTTTTGGTAAATATTTTGGGTATTTAAAATATTACCATCATCGGCCTTTTGGCGTTTTCAAAGTTTTGAAATGGTTTTTAGCCTGGTGGGTTCCGGTGCGGGGCCCACGGCACTGTAATATCCCCGGATGGTTTTAGGGGCATTACACGCGGTTGGTTTCCCAACACCTAAAGTTCAGTAGGTCACGGTCACTGGGTCATCTCATTATGGGTAAGTCTGGGGCTTGAACCTTCACGGTTGGTTTCCCAGCACCTGCAATTCAGCAGGTCACGATCATTGGATGACCTCATTGTGATACGGCTTCGTGCCATGGCTTCGGCCCTCATTGTGATACGGCTTCGTGTCGTGACTTCGGAACTCATTGTGATACGGCTTCGTGTCGTGGCTTCGGCCCTCATTGTGATACGGCTTCATGTCGTGGCTTCGACCCTCATTGTGATACGGCTTCGTGCCGTGGCTTCGGCCCTCATTGTGATACGGCTTCGTGTTGTGGCTTCGGCCCTCATTGTGATACAGCTTCGGGCCATTGTGATGATTGGCAGCTCCGGCTGAGTGGCTTTCAGGCCATCGTGATATTTTGGCAGCTTCGGCTGAGTGGCTTTCAGGCTATCATGATATTTTGGCAGCTTCGGCTAAGGGCTTTCAGGCCATTGTGATGTTTTAGTATTTCCGTTGGAGCCTTCGAGCATTGTGATTCGTATCTATTTCACCTCTGGTTTGGTGTACCTTCGGGTAATTCGTTGTTGTGTTCTATATTGATGATTCTCCGTTGGGCACCTGTGTTCTAACCTGTTGAGCAGGTATTGATCGTATGCCATGGGCATAGTATTTCATGAATGCTTGGTTCTTACTTTAGTTTGTGAGCATCTCGTATTACCATTGTTGTACTGTTTATTCTGTCGTTGGATGCATATCACGTTGTACATCGTATTTGATATTCATTATTTGGATGACTAACCCCGTGGGGGCGGAACATGTTTTCATGTTTTAGGTGCTTCCAAGGAGAGAGTTGAGACACAGGGGCATGACGATGGCGACGAGGCATTCGAGCGATACTAGTCCGAGTTGTTTCGGTGTTCATGTTGGTCGGACAGTTTGAAGTACTCCAGTTTCGAGGCTCGTAGATGTTGTTGTATTTTTACTTTGGCCATGTAGGCCCATTCTTGTCGTTGAAATTCCATAACGAAATGTTATGTCGGATATCATAGTAGGGACTGTGATTTCCCCTTTTGGTCAGTTTGTTGTGTTTTAGTCGTGTTCGCCTGGTGGATCTCCTGGTGTGGGGTCAACGGCACTCTAGTAACCCAATGGTATTTGGGGGCGTTACAGAAGATGGTATCAGAGAAATGGGTTGTGAGATATCCTGATATGTGAGTTATGTGGATCTACCGACGCGGTGGTAGTGGGGCTGTCAGGTTATGATAATCTGGACAGTCGGGTTTTGTGAGTCGTGATAGTTGGACGATTGTATGAGTTATTCTTTCATCGAGTCGTTGTCAGTGAAGACTAGTATCGCAAGACCTCGAAGCTTCATATGACTTGTGTAAGGACTCGATTCTCTTTTATGTTCATACATTCATTATGTCATTGATTATACATGTTTTGTTGAAACCTGTATGTAACATTTGTGTTACGATTCATTCATGATTATTTGTTTTGGAGCGTGTGGGCTCTGTATTGGCTATTATTAGCATGATTGATGTAATTGTTTATGTGTTGAGTATGTATACTCGTGTTTGGCTATTGACTTAGCATTCCGGATTGGCCGTTGAGGCACATTTGAGCTATGATCATGATTGAACGTTATTCTTTCAGTATGGAAAGAGGAATCCGAGGACGTGACAGATGGGATAAAGGCTGCAGAGTGGGCCAGAACCTAGAACCTCATGTCTATGCGCATGCGGATGCCGAGATGGATCATAGTTCGGTCGATGGTGTTACCTACTTGACCGATTCTCCTTCGGGACGTCATACTCTAGAAGTCGATCAGACTGAGAGTGGACACATCGACCCGTTCTTGTTTATGAATGGCATGATGGCCCAGATGACTCAGATGACGCAGATAGTGGAGACCATGCAGGCCTCGATGGTTCGTGGTGCACCGCAGCAGGGATTCCAGGTGCCGTTTCATGGACAGAGTGGGGAGTGAGTCAGATTGTTGGCGATATCTCTCGTCAGAGGCCGCCTACTTTTGAGGGTTCGTCGGAACCAGCTGACATTGTTCATTGGCTTGAACATTTTGATAAACTGCTCGACATGGTTCAGTATCCAGAAGGGAGTCACTACACCAAAAACTGACATTTATGACTTTTTATCTCGCTGATTTTGTGACTGCCAATAGCTATCACAATTATTATGACTGTTTCCAACAGTCACAAAGCTTGATTTGTCATAATACTGATTATATGTGACTGTTCACGGCAGTCACAAATTATAATGTACTTTGTGATTGTTTCTAGCAGTCACAAATTTTAATCACATTCAATTTATTAAAAACGTCATACTTTTGGCGCTGGAACCCTAGGCAAGATCGTATGACTTTTATCATTACAGTGGAGCTCACTTTTTCCCTCCTATCTCCGTCTCTGACTCTCTCTCTCTCTCTCTCTCTCAGTTTGTCGCCCATATCCACTCTCTTGAAGCTCAAATCATAGAACCCTAAATCTTCATCTTCATCATCTGCCATAAAATCATATGCACATTAGGTGGTACGTTTGTTGGTGTCATCTTCTTGTCTCACGCAAGAGAAGCCTTCTGCCAGGACTCAACCCTTAAACTGCTGATTTAGAAGTCTGAAATGGATCTGGTGAGTTCCTATTTCTAGTTTCTTGATTATAAATTCTTTGTGTTTTTATCAAATTTTAATCTTAGTTTTTAACTGTTGTTTTGGAGCAGAATGGGATTTTAATTTTTTGTCGTGAAGTTTGTGCTGGGAAAAACAATGATGTTTTGATAATTACCAAACAACAAAGCTTCATACAGCAAGCTAGCATACATCAAGATGATAAATGCCTAGCATACAGCAAGCCGCTGTATCGAAAGTCCGATCAAAGTTGTCAATCCTGTATCGAAGATTTCTCATAATGCCAGCATACAAGCGAAAGTATAAAGTGTCTTCATACAAGCCTTCGCGTTGCCATCATACAGCAACAGAATCTAAAAGTGCCAAGTATGGAAGCTGTCCCTACATACAGCAATCATTCGATACAGC
This sequence comes from Orobanche coerulescens, assembly GCA_033398695.1. Classification (NCBI taxonomy): domain Eukaryota; kingdom Viridiplantae; phylum Streptophyta; class Magnoliopsida; order Lamiales; family Orobanchaceae; genus Orobanche; species Orobanche coerulescens. Next base: position 170,156,316 of record CM065805.1, read on the forward strand.
GGCTACTCCTTTATAGCATACAGTACAAATAGATACAGCATTCTAGCTGTAAAGTATTGAGACCTTCAATACACATCGAAACAGGAAGACCGTTTGAAAAGGAATCTTTGGTATTCGCTAAAGTCAAGTTCCGTTTGATAAAGAAGTATTTAAATACTGAAAGGATAAAGTATTTAAATACTGAAGCCAAGAAAGATCTTCAAACCACGCAATATCCGGATCTTGGTCTATACAAGTCAACTATCTAGTTGTCATGGAATTTTGCCCAACGGATATATTTCAGAAATCTATATATATCTCCAAGAGTTTGAAGATCAAAAACCGGAAGTAACAACACCAACACCTACGATAACAAGCGCTTACATGAATATTCCGAGCAAACATATTTCTTCAAGTATATTGCATATTCTGAGAGAAGAAATATCCAAGTGCTCAAACTTGAACAACACACCACCAGCTAAAGATCAAGAAAGTCAAGTTGTTGTTCAAACCATCGTCCTATAAACAAACCAATCAGCCCTGTGTGGACTGAGAAAGCCTTGCTTTTCCTGAACTGTGTATGACGGATCTGCATTGAAGAGACGAAGCTTTGGATCTGTGTGTGAAGAAGCAAGTCAAGTGGAAGCTTTAACCAATCTGTGTGAACGGTTGAAATGGACAGTCTTTGTATCTATCTCTGTGAACGATACAAGGATAGGTTTGATTATAAATACATAGTTGTGTACGCAGTATTTATAATAAACGTTTTACTCCTGTGTGGAGGACCAGTGGACGTAGAGGGGTTTACCTCGAACCACTTAAATACTGTGTTATTTACCTTTTGTCGTTACTGTTTTCATAAACTGTGATTTATGTAAGTATACACTGCAAAACCCTGTACGCACCAAGCTAACATGAGATTAGACCGAGTTGCTGTATCGACAGCTACTTACTGTTTTAAGACTTCCGCTACGCACTCATATTTGAAAATAGTACAGCTTGTTGCTTAAATACTTTCCAAGTTGTATTCTGTATACTTAGTGGCCAACAAGTGGTATCGTAGCTGTAACACCCCCAGATCCGACCGGGAATATTACAGCGCCGTGGGCCCCGAGATGGAACCCACAAGGCTGAAGAAAATTTTCGCAAATATTTACAAACGCCCAAGAGGCTAACGACGGTATTATCTATTAAAAACATTCGAAGATTTATAAAACTCGTTTATCAAACCGTCGTAAAAACTCATTTGAAACCACAAGGCCCAAAATGCCAAAACTCAACAGTTTAAAAACACATACGTTAAGCTATCGCTTACACGTACCAACAGAATAGATTTAGAAAATGATTGCCAAAGTAACCTAAGTTACCAGATACCAAAAAGGTCATTTAAAAATACTCACGCAGCGGATAAACACAAACAATTAAAATACTCTAGCAGCGGAATACAACAACTGATCAGAAACTCAAAACACAAATACATGCCCTTGCCAGTATCCTCCGGGAAGTTCATCTCTCCACGACCGCTACAAGCTTGATAATCCAAGAACCTAAAAAGAAAGCCCACGACGGGGTCAGCCATAATATCCAACAATGATAACCATCACATCTCGTCAATAATTACATATCAATGGAAATACTAAGTAAGAATACGACCAATGAAATCTTACCGTCGTAACTTTACGAGAATCCACGATTCGTATCCTTAACAACACATTAAAATAATACCGAAATATCTGTATGGTATCTCAACAATACTCAAGGTTCTCAAAACATTATCATAACTCGCGATATGGAAATTATACCAACTCTGGCCAATTCAATCCATCGGATAACATCGACAATTCCAATACGATAATCGATTGTCCATCAAAGACAAGTATCAAGGAAGTACGGAACATACCTCAAGATACGAAATACCATTACCATCACGTCAGTCTAATCCGAGATCAGATCAACACAACATACGGACATGGTCCTAACACAAGACCTACAAATGCATACTCATATGACAACGTCAATATGATCACAACAATAATGACAATGTATACTTATGGCCACCCATAATATACATATGCACAATAACAACAACATATGGTAATCCAACGATCCAAATAAGACACAAATATAGATTCCCATGATGATCCCATCGGACCAACGCATGGTGGCATTACATCCGGCGATCCAACAAGACACGGCTATAGATTCCCATGATGATCCCGTCGGACCAACGCATGGTGGACATATGACAACAATGCACAACCGCACAAAACAACAGTGCACAATACACGACAACAATAATGCACAAATGCATGACAACAACGATACACGAATGTATCACGACATGATCGACACAAATGACAGAAATGATTAAAATACTTGCTCCGAGTCCTTCGAGAGCAAATCTCGATATCTAAACCATCACCAACCATTATTCTGAATATTCACCGATCCAAAACATCACGGACGGTAGATAATTCACGTTTTCGTCAATACCATGATGTATCCTCGATAACAAGTATACCAACGACAATTGTAAATCATATACATTATGATTTAAATTCCCAAAACTCGAATACAACCTATAATTTCAAATCTCCTGTGATTACGATTATACATTGCTATACGAATTATAAACGAATGAAACTGAAACCATTCATTAAATATTATAAACTGAGCAAGTAAAACTTGCCTCGATACCAATGAAGCCGTTACCAATTCCTTGTCGTCGTCTACAAGTCCCTCGGCCCTGATCAAAGCAATCTACGAACATTCTTGAATACGACCGCAAAGCATGGTTCTAAACATCGATCAATAATCTCAACCTATTACAATAATCGATTTAACATACATTCGATAACAATCAACAATCGATATAACTAATCCACAAACCCAACGATTCCAAAATATCTCGATTAAACACAAATCCGAACAATCTAACTCAAACAATTACGAATTCATTCCCATGATTCCACAAAGCCCATATATCGATTCGATAAGGCGAGTATACAAACTTAACCAAAATATTCCAATCAATTTCTCTTCAAGACTTCAATCAAACACCTTGAAGGCGGAATTCAAAGGTATATTCGAATCATCAATCAACAAACACCAAGCACATCAAGAACACGAAGAACATAATCACAAACATATATATCCTTCAACATTACATGATTCTAGCCATCGATACGAACTAAACCACCAAAATATATCAAAAATCTCAAACTTCCCAAAATATTAGAGTTCAAGCCAATTACCTTCAATCCGGCGAAAGAATCAATAATGATGTTATAGTCCTTGTTCCAAGCTTTCCTAGATGTTATCACTTGATAAACCAACTCAAAAGCTGAGGTTTAGGGGTTAAAAACCGAGTTTGGGTGATTTGGGATGAAAGGGGATCGTGTAGGATGGGTTGGGAAATGAAATTCCCGACTGATTTACGTTTTTATACGCCCAGGCATGTTAGCGTACGCTAACTTCATCAATAGCGTGCGCTACCTGTTCCCAGAATACAGATAGTATAGTTTTTGCCATTTTGAGCATAACTCACTCATCCGGACTCCGATTAACTCACCGTTTGAACCATTATAAAGCTAACTCGATGCTCTATTATACTGTTATGTTTCAGAATTTTTGGAGTTTTCAAGAATCGGTGGTGATTTTCCAAAGTCGAACCTTATACACATTACTTTCCAAACAAATGTCCAAATCTTATTTCTACTAACATTTCAACATATCGTCTTCTTAATCATATCATATACACCAAGAATCATAATCACTTGCATGTTCATCATCATACGAAGTAAACAATAACAACAACATTAAAAACCCGAAATGAAGGGAGATATTAACCAACATATCTCTTGAAGAAAAACAACACCGTTCAAAACCACACGAATCATATCAATATCCGCATATCAACCATATTATCAACATAACTCAGTAATCCATCTCATAACCATACTCATCAACTCATAAACATGACGATCATCAACTCAAGAACATCATATACAATCCAAAATGAAATCCCAAAGTGGAGAGTAATTACCTCTTTGAAGGAATGGATTGAATCCCAAGGTTGAATCCGTTTTCAATCACTTCCAAGCTTCAAATGTTGTTAGGAATGATCAAATCAAGTGTTTGGGACCTCAACTTCTCTCTAAGACCTCTCTCTATCGGTTCACATGAAGAAATGGACGGAAATGACGAATAATGTCCAACTTCACTTATATATATACTGTACATTACTAACGTACGCTAACATCTTCAGTTAACGTACGTTACACACTTAGCGTGCGCTAACTGTCTTTGTTAGCGTGCGCTATCGAAGTCCAGAGGCAACTGTCTTACTGCATGAAGTGATTTATGTACGCAATGCTCATGCAATAGCGTACGTAAATGCCTCTATTTAGCGTACGCAAGTGTCCTACCTTAGCGTGCGCTACTCATAGTTGACTCGTTTGTCTGTATGCTTCCGAAGACAGGTCCACACGTCGAAAGTGCTGATGAGGATAAGATTCCTTTTTGTCCGATATACAGTTAGCGTGCGCTAATCAACATGCATTAGCGTGCGCTATCACTACATTACAACATCCGTTGACTTATCAGAACGTGCGTCGAAAGTGTCCTGGTCCACACGCAGATTCCTTCCGATCTGACTGCATTAGCGTGTGTTATCTTATATCCATAGCGTGCGCTAAACCTGCACGATAGCGTGCGCTACTCATGATTATTAGCGTGCGCTAATAATGTTGCACTTGGCCATTTTCAGCTATTCTTGTCCAACGTCTCAACATACAGAATACGAACATACGGCATACTGAATACATATACTTCTTACATCCAATTATCGACCAAGTACGACAATTATACAAATACAGATGTCTCGGTCCTTCAATTATTTTACCCATATTGTACAGATTCCACGCTGTACAACATAACTCGGATAACATTAAACAGTAGTAATAGAAATTCCGGATATTACAGTAGCGGTTGATTCTAAAAAGAATCAGTCGTATTTTTAACCGAATCAGATCCTAAATCACTTATTTTTTTTTAAACAATTTATCTTTCCTATTTCCTCACATATGGATACCTCATTAATAAGCAAGGTACCAATGTTTTCTATTAACGAGTTTGATGACTGGAGAAATAGGATAAAGAACAAAATCAAGACCTTCATTGGAGAATCAAAGGCTACACCCACATCAACAAAGACTGAGTGTCTTCAGGTGGTCACTGACAGTGACTCGTCTGATGATGAGCTAGAAGATAGAGCCTATATGTGCTCTATGGCCAAAGTTAACGAGGAAAATGAAGATGGCGATAATGATGAGGTAAGCTCTACCTCAACTATTCCTGTAAATATATCTCATACCTTTGAAAACATGTTGAATGAATTTAATAACATTCAAAAGGCCCATGAGACATTAAAAAGAGAAAACATACAACTCCAAATTTCTAACCTATAGCTGAAGGAAGAAAACGACTTGCTGGAGGATAATTACGAAAATATGTCCGTCGACTGCGAAAACAGCAAAGTCAATTTAGAAAAACTCATGGATAGCAATCATCAACTTGCTCATGACCTAAATGAGACTACATCTCATCTTGAAAGCAAGACAAATGATTTGGCTCTACTCGAAGCCAAAGTAAAATCTCTCGAGAAACGTGAAAGAGAATTAGAGACAATCTTGAATTCTTTCGAGAAATCCTCTAACAGAATGGAAGAGATCCTAAGCACTGGGCAACATGCTCATGATAAACGTGGCTTAGGGTACAACTCGTTCTCCAACAAAGGAAAATCTAGTACGGTATTCGTCAGGGGTGAGGAACCCATTCCTGTACCGAAAGAAATCCCGAGTACTGCGAGTACACCTATTGCACCGCGCATAGCAATACGATTCCACTGCCCGGATCATATCATAGACAGCGGAATCCTCAGCCATCTAGACCTGTAAGGTGTAACCAATAGCAGCATGCTCCCCGAGCATATCAACAGCGCCAATAGCCGTTCAGAAAGAAGGCTGCATCCAAATATCAAAGGTCCGCACAGCAGTACTTTCAGTACAGCTCACCTAGATATTGGATACAGGAGCCCGTTATCCATCAAGAAAACAGGTCGCAGCGCAGCATCAACAACAGCTTTGGGAATTCAACTGGAGACCCAGGAGGCAATTTGTAAGATCTATGAAAATGGTTCCACCTCCTAGACGACAATTGTATTGGAATAATAACTATAACTCTCGATTTTACATGCATAATAATCATGATTACTGCAGTGTTAATCCGAACTATAATGTAAGAATTGAATCATGTGTGTACCTTTTAAGGGGGAACGCTGTATTATTCGCGGATACAGTATTTACACTACAGGACATCAATTATGCTTGATAGTTTTATTCTATTGTGTATTGCAAATAGTTTTAAAACCACATGTCCTATTTTTATATTCAAACATTTTTTATTATTTAAATGCTTTGCATGACATCTGGACTTCACTATCTCAAACAACGCGAATTTAAACTCAATTCAATTTTTATTGTTGCAATCAAACAAGCTTAGGCATTAAGCTGTAAGAACTTGTCTGCGAACAGTTCATAGGTTCAGTTGTACTCAACTAGATCACACTGTAAGATTGTGCCTGCGCGCCAATTATAACACTTCCCTGTTAGATGATATCATTTTAGAACTTGCCTACGAGCAGTTCACATTTCTTTTAGACTAAGTGCTGAAGACCAGATCATTCAAAAAAGGATCAAGATGTCTGCTCAAGATGTTATCGAAAAAGAGGGAAGTTGTTTTAGCATAAAGAGGTCTTGACATTATCAAAAAGAGAGGGAAACTGTTGGGATAAACAATTCCTGTATCGAAGTCTTCTCAAATTACTAACATACAGCAAGACTTCGTATAAGTCATCATACAGCAAGTAGTTGTCCCGAAGATGATCGTACAGTTTGATAAACTTCTTGTATCTTGCGTTGTCAAACATACAGCAAGATGACAAGTGCCTCAATCATACAGCATAAGGTTAATTGAACATTCGACAAAAGACCAAAAAGGAAGTCTCCCATTAAAGACGTTTCAAAGAGGTTTTGGCATCAAAGTTTTAGCATCATCAAGAAGTTTTGGAAATTATCAAAAGGGGGGAAATTGTTGGGAAAAACAATGTTGTTTTGATAATAACCAAACAACAAAGCTGATAAATGCCCAGCATACAGCAAGCCGCTGTATTGAAAGTCCGATCGAAGTTGTCAATCCTGTATCGAAGATTTCTCATAATGCCAGCATACAAGCGAAAGTATAAAGTGTCTTCATACAAGCCTTCGCGTTGCCATTATACAGCAACAGAATCTAAAAGTGCCAAGTATGGAAGTTGTCCCTACATACAGCAATCATTCGATACAGCGACTACTCCTTTATAGCCTACAGCGCAAATGGATACAGCATTCAAGCTGTGAAGTATTAGGACCTTCAATACACATCGAAACAGGAAGACCGTTTGAAAAGGAATCTTTGGTCAAGTCCCATTTGATAAAGAAGTATTTAAATACTGAAAGGATAAAGTATTTAAATACTGAAGCCGACAGAGATCTTCAAACCACGCAATATCCGGATCTTGGTCTATACAAGTCAACTATCTAGTTGTCATGGAATTTTGCCCAACGGATCTTTCACAACGGATATATTTCAGAAAGCTATATATATCTCCAAGAGTTTGAAGATCAAAAACCAGAAGTAACAACACCAACACCTACGATAACAAGCGCTTACACGAATATTCCGAGCAAACATATTTCTTCAAGTATATTGCATATTCTGAGAGAATAAATATCCAAGTGCTCAAACTTGAACAACACACCATCAGCTAAAGATCAAGAAAGTCAAGTTGTTGTTCAAATCATCGTTCTATCATTGAACAAACCAATCAGCCCTGTGTGGACTGAGAAAGCCTTGCTTTTCCTGAACTGTGTATGACGGATCTGCATTGAAGAGACGAAGCTTTGGATCTGTGTGTGAAGAAGCAAGTCAAGTGGAAGCTTTAACCAATTTGTGTGAACGGTTGAAATGGACAGTCTTTGTATCTATCTGTGTGAATGATACAAGGATAGGTTTGATTATAAATACATAGTTGTGTATGCAGTATTTATAATAAACGTTTTACTCCTGTGTGGAGGACCAATGGACGTAGATGGGTTTACCTCGAACCACTTAAATACTGTGTTATTTACCTTTTGCCATTACTGTTTTCATAAACTGTGATTTATATAAGTATACACTGCAAAACCCTATACGCACCAAGCTAACAGGAGATTAGACCGAGTTGCTGTATCGACATCAACTTACTGTTTTAAGACTTCCACTACGCACTCAGATTTGAAAATAGTACAGCTTGTTGCTTAAATACTTTCCAAGTTGTATTCTGTATACTTAATGGCCAACAGTTTGTTTCCTATTTCTTCCCAAATTCTTTATTTGCTTCAATCGTTGTTTTGCATAGTTGTTGAATTTTGTGTTTGCAAGTTGTTATTTTTGTTGTTTCCTGATTCAACAACTGTTGAAATGTGTTTGGAAGTAGTTATTTTTGTTGTTTTCTCGTTATGTGCCTGTTGAATTTGAAGCTGCAATCCTTTAAGTGTGGTAATTTCAAATTCACATGGGTAATATGAATTTTTGAGTTATTTTGCACGGGTGTTGTTTCTGTTATAGAAGTCTCTAATGGGGAGATACTCTAAAACTTGGCAATCTTGACAAATTAATAACATGACATAGTAATAGCTGTAACACCCCCAAATCCTATTGGGTTATTACAGTGTCGTGGACCCCACGCCAGGAGATCCACCAGGCGAACATGACTAAAATACATTAAATTAAACAACAAGGGAAAATCATAGTCCCTACCATGATATCCGACACAATATTCCGATAAGGAATTTCAACGACAAAAGTGGCCTACATGGCCAAAATGAAATACAACAGCATCCACGAACATCTGTTCGGGTAATACAACACGACAATAACTGACAAGACTGGAGTACACTCCAACTGGCTGACCAACAATGAACAACTCGGACTAGTATCGCTCGTATGCCTCATCGCCATCGTCATGCCCCTGTGCCTCAACTCTCTCCTCGCAAGCACCTAAAACATGAAAACATGTTCCGCCCCCACGGGGTCAGTCATCCAGATAATGAACATCAAATACATGTATAACATGATATGCATCCAAAGGCAAAATGAAATGGTATAATGATGATAATAATACGAGATGCTCACAAACCAAGGTAAGAACCGAGCATTCGTGAAATACTATGCCCACGGCATACTATTAATACCTGTTCGACAGGTTAGAACATAAGTGCCCAACGGCGAATCAAAATCACAGAATACCACAATGAATTACACGACATGAACCAAACCAGAACAGGATTAAATATGAATCACAATGCCCGGAAGCTCCAATGAAATTAACAAGACAATCACAAGGCCTAAAACCACTCGGTAAATCACAAATATCACAATCACATGAAGCCGAAAGCCAAGTTATTGATTAGGCGAAGCCACGGCATGAAAGCCGTATCACAATTAGGGGCCGAAGCCACGCATGAAAGCCGTATCACAATTAGGGCCGAAGCCACGGCATGAAAGCCGTATCACAATTAGGGGGGCCACGGCATGAAAGCCGTATCACAATTAGGGCCAAGCCATGGCATGAAAGCCGTATCACAATTAGGGCCGAAGCCACGGCATGAAAGCCATATCACAATTAGGGCGAAGCCACGGCATGAAAGCCGTATCACAATTAGGGCGAAGCCACGGCATGAAAGCCGTATCACAATTAGGGCGAAGCCACGGCATGAAAGCCGTATCACAATTAGGGCGAAGCCACGCATGAAAGCCGTATCATAATTAGGGATAGTGTCTTTGCCTTGAGTCGGCCAACACGATAAGAATGATGCAATGGATGATTCCATGAATGATTAAGCACTTGATTGGCTTAGAATGGCCAATCGTTACGAATGATACGATGAATGATTAAAATACCTCGATTGCCTTAGAACGGTCGATCGATAACAATGAGATGGTGAATAATTGAACATTTCGATTTGCGAGAACGCCAATCGATGACAATGATCTGAAGGATGCCTCGGCACCTTTAATCGATTACCGACGGCGAAGGTGAGAAATGAATAAGCCAATGCCTTTAATCGGCTGCATGCTTTAATGACAATCCAAACAGGAATAACAATGATCTCAACGATGTCTTAAATTGACATCTATATTAACAGCAATCGATACATCGATACCGCGAACCGGCTATCGACAATAACATTAATTATGAGTATTACAATGCCTTGAATCGGCCGTTAACAAACAACTATAAACACTTGGCAAAATTGCCGGAAGGTATCGTATCGAACGATCTCTTGATATCAATGAATTCATGAAGAGACTAAGTCTCGGAATGATACAACACATCCATACACATACATGATGACATTAGCTCATTGACTAGTACAAGTATAAAACTTGCCTCAAACCGAAGGCGAGAAGGTACTTCCACGATCAACGTCCTTAATGAAATTATCGGCCGCTCGAACAACCTTGAACAACACAAATACCAACAATTCTCTTAATACACGAATCAAGCATGATCACAACCAACTCAAAAGTCGATACAACAATACCCGAAACTCATTGGGGCATTAAAACAAACGCGTTGTAAACAATCTCCAATTGTTTACAACCAAAACTCAATGACATCCGAAACCAACTTCCAATGAATGATTCAAACCCACAAAACCTCATGAATACTATCAATAATCCAAAATGAATATCCGAAAACGTGATTATAACGACAATTAATCGAAAACCCCCAATTCCAACTCGATTTTCAAGGTGTTCTTGAATAATTCCTCAATAATCCAATGAACCCTTATACAAACTCATAATCATATACATATCCCTTCATATATCATGATTATAACGTCCAAAACATCGTATCTCAACACAAAAATCGAAATCCAAGGTGTTGAAGAATATTACCTTTGAAGATCCAAGTACTTTAATCCGAAGAACACGCGTTAGATTGATTATCCGGGCTTCACGATCGAAAGGAGATGAAGAAAATCAAACACCCAAATGATTTGTGAAGGAAAAACCCTCCCTCAAGTTTTCTCTCTCGGTTGAAGGTGAAGAAAAGGGAGAGAAATGGGCTGAAATGCTGAAAAAACGAATTTAAAGGAGTTGACTGCCCTGCCGGACACGGCCCGTGCCGATCGGCACGGTCGTGTCGCACAGCTGGCCGACAGGGACTCGACCGTGTCCTGCTTGACACGGTCGCGGCGCGGAGGGCCTTCCGACAAATGACTGTCCGACAAATGACTCGGCATGACTCGACCGTGTCCTGGAACACGGTCGGGCGTGTCGGCGATCGGTCAGCTTATCCGGAAGAGTTCGACTCGGCCGTTCCAGACGACAGTCGGGTCCTGAGGCGAGACTTCGGCATTTCCGGACGAGTACGGCACGGGCCGTGTCGGACGACACGGCCGAAGTTCGTTCGGCGATGATCGCCAATAAGCGAAAAATGAGCGGTTGAGCTAAAACGACCATAACTCTCTCGTCCGGACTCCGATTGACTCACCGTTTGAACCATTGGAAAGCTAACTCGATGCTCTATAATATTGCAAAGATTTAGAATTTTTGGAGTTACCAAAAATTAATGGTGATCTAACAAAGTCGAACTCATATGAGGAAAGTTGAAACAATGAACAATAACGATACACAACTCGAAGTTTTTCCGAACGGTGAACACGGTGAATGAACATGATTGATGAATGATTATAATCGGGTGAAAATACACTGAGTGATAATTACAGACTGATAATTACTGAATGAAAATGAATGAATTACAACCGGGTATTACAATAGCAGCAACAACATTTGTGATTGAATGATCTAAGAAGTGAATGGCTTAGATGCACATTTGAGTATTACAAGTCTCATATTTAACCTGGTAATTATTCAAATACATTGTACATAAATAAACCAACAATCTAATGTATGTTGTTTTTATATTTATAGAAGTTAGTGATGGAGTTTCCACCTTATAAAGAGTGGATGGGTGAAAATAATAATAGACTGGGTGATGCGTATGTCATTGGTGTTAGAGAATTTGTTAAGTATGCGAGAAGAAATCTAGGAGATGATCTTATCTCATGTCCATGAATGCGTTGTAAAAACAGTAAAAATGTGAACTGGGAGATTGTTGAGGTACATTTGATCAAGTGGGGAATGCAAGAAGATTATTTATTATGGAATTATCATGGGGAGAGAAAATTTCCTTTTGTTCCTGATCAAATACCAGCAAGCGAGCCTTTTCATAAAGAGTGTGATCCACTGCAACATAGCAGCTTGAATGAACTTGTTAATGACGCTTATGGACTTAACATGAATCAAGCTAATCAGAGTTCAATACGTGATAATAGTTGTGACGTAGAAGACCTTAGTCAGGATAAGGACTATATCAAGTTGAAAGCTGCAGCCGCGAGACCTTTGTATCATAATTGCAACCCAGAGCACACAGCATTATATGCTACAGTTGGTTTGCACAACTTGAAGAGCCGTTTCGGTTTGTCAGGAAATAGTGTGACAGAAATCTTAAAGTGGGCGAAAGACTTGCAAAGGATAACACAATTCTTGATACCTATCCATAGATGAAGAGCAGCTTAAAGGGTTTAGGGATGAAATACAAATCTATTCATGTGTGCAAGTTCGATTGCATTCTATATCGAAAAGAGCATAAGCATAAATTGAAATGTCTGGTTTGCAATGAATCTAGATATGTCCAGAAATTAAATATAAATTGTAATATAAAAAGAGATACAAAAGTACCACATAAGGTACTTAGGTATTTTCCTCTAGGACCAAGATTGTCGGGACTTTACACAGTACCTTGGATAGGAGAGGCAATGACCTGGCATGCTCGGGCAGAAGTTGGTGACAATCTCATGCGTCATCCGATCGATTCTTCAATGTAGAAGGCTGCAAATTTGCGACACCCTGAGTTTGCTCAAGAAAGTCGCAATGTGCGCCTTGGAATATCAACTCATGGGTTTAATCCGTTTGGTAATTTAAGCAAAACCTATTGTATTTGGCCCGTCTTTGTAGTTCCTTATAATCTCCCGCCATCTCTATGCATGAAAAAAGAAATTTCTGTATTATCATTGATTATACCAGGGCCTAAGGCTCCAAGTGATGACATAGATGTATTTTTGGCACCACTAGTTGAAGAATTGAAGGACTTGTGGGTTGAAGGTGTGCAGGCATTTGACTCATTTAAACAAGAGAAATTCACTTTGAGGGCTATGTTCACGATTTTCAGGCGTATGGCACTCTTTCTGGCTGTAATGTGCATGGTTACCTGGGCTGTCCTATTTGTGCAGAGGAAACAGAAGCCACATATTTAAAAAACAGCCACAAAGTATTTTATCATTCTCATAGGAGATTTTTACCATTTAATCACAAGTTCAGGTCAGTGGAAAGTAATTTTCTTCCAGATGGAGCTGAATTAAGGCCAGCTCCTAGAAAGCTAACTGGGGCAGAAGTTGAAGAGAAGTCTTCCTTGGCTTTTCAGGCTCTCAGGGGTAAACATCCTAAAATTTTGGCTAAGAAACATAAACTGAAGGATGAATCTGTGAAGATGGCTTGGTCTAGGAGGTCAATATTGTTTGATTTGCCATACTGGAAGGAACATTCAGTACGACATGTGCTAAATATAATGCATGCTGAAAAAAATATTATTGAGCACATAATGGGAACATGTATTGATGGGAGTCACTCGAAAGATGGGGTAAATGCTCGAAAAGATCTTCGTACGTTGAAAACAAAAAGATCGTTATGACTGAAGGAAGATCCTAAAACTATGAGGACTGTAATGCCGGTCGGAGCCTTTTCTTTGTCTACTGACGAAAGAAAGGTGTTACTAAATACATTGTATGAGTTGAAGGTCCCCTCAAATTTCTCTTCTAATTTGCGTAGAGTTGTCCATCATGTAACTAATGATTTGAAACGGTGTAAGTCTCACGATTGACATGTAATTATGTAATTAGTCCCACTTTTATTTGGACATTGTTTGGGGAAGCATAAGGATCTTCGAAAGGCTATTAAGCAAATAAGTTTGTGTTTTACCATATTGTGTGCAAAAGTTGTCAATAAGAAGCATGTTATGGTGGCAAAGACTACTATAGCTGAGGCTACATGTGTATTGGAGAAGTATTTTCCTCCCTCATTCTTCGACATTAGCATCCATTTACTTGTGCATTTATGTGACGAGACCCTCCAATGTGGGCCGGTTAGGTATCGTTGGATGTATCCTTTTGAGCGGTTGATGAAAACCTTCAAAGATTATGACAAAAATGCACGATATGTTGAAGGTTCTATTGCGGAGGAATATATCACAGAAGAAGCTTCCATATATGCAAAGGAGTATATTCCCAACCCAGGTAATGAAATACGGGAATGTTTTGTTGATGAATCAGATGGTTTTGCTGATGAGGAGGCTCTGGGGAATGGAAAGTTAGTGACACTAACAAGTGTCCAGTACGAACAAGTAGCTCGATATGTTTTTGAAACGCATGAAGATATAGACCACTGGAAAGAGTGAGAATTTATGACTTTATCTAAAATTAATAATGTTAATTATTATATGTTCGTTGTCATAATTCACTTATTTATCGTATAGGAAATTTGATCGATCCGATCCAGGAAGAAAAAGAAAAAGAACAAGGAATATAGGCATTGAATTCAGGCATTGGGTAGCAAAAGAGGTATGCTAACAATAAGTTCAGTCTAACTTTATAAATGATAATATTATTATAGCTTGACTAATTAGTATGCACGCCCTTTAATTTCAGTTGTTTAAAATTAAGGATGTGTCGTCGAAGCTTGCACGCTATGCCACCGGACCCAACATTGTGGCTAAGGAATATAAGAGATATCGTCTTAATGGCTACATGTTCTCAAATAGTGCATATGATTCAAATCTTGTGGCTAAACAAAACAACGGTGTTGCAATTACTGCTTTAACGCACTTCAGGGCTAGTTCGAATAACAAAAACTTGGTGGAGGCTGAGATTACTTATTCTGGAATTATAAGACAAATTCTTGTATTAGACTATGTAACTGAGAATGTAACAACATTTTGCTGTGACTGGGTTAGAGTAGAAGACGAGGCAGTTTGTACAGTCGCTGCAGACACTAACTTAGTCATGGTAAATTTGGATAAGATCAAGAGCAAAGACCATATAAATGACGAACCATTTATTTGTGCATTCCAGAATCTAAAGCAAGTATTCTATGCAAAGAGCCCGAAGGATGGACCGTGGTCTGTTGTTCTATTTCCCCCCAAATGTTTGACTATATCTGTAGATGACTTGGAGGCACCAACTCATTATCAATCTGCTTTAGATGACAATCCAGAATTGAAGAAATTTCTTGATTTTCTAGATGAATAAATGTCTAATTTTGTTATTCGAACTTTGTACTACTGTAAAGCACTCATTATTGTTCTATTCCGCATTTTCAAATTAACTCTATGGGCTGTTTAAGTTTGGAAGAGAAGCGAGTTAGTATATTATTTATTGATAAACTGATATTGAGCCCCAATGTTATTCTGAAAAATGCAGTTTAGTCCTCTATTATTAAAATGCAGTTTTGGTACCAAACTACTATGCTGTCCATATAAGGATGTGATAAACCTAAAAAGTTACCCTATTTGTTAAATCTAGCACAACTACAAAGATTACATATTTCCCCATAATATTAGGCAAATTCCTTAATGAAATCCATGGATATGTGAGTGTATGCTTGTTTTGGATTAGGCATATGTTGTAGTAACCCAGGACAGGGACCCCCATCATGTTTACTTATGGTACAAAAATCACAAGCCTTAATCTATGCTATAACATCTCCTTAAAATTAAGCCAGTAGAATATACTTTTATCTCTCTCATGTATTCCAAAGTGCTCGCCATAAGTAGAATTGTGAATCCGTCTTTAAACTCCGTGTGATTTCTAGTGAGTTGGTATCTCTTTTATTAACAAGGTATGGGTGTCATTTGGAAATGTAGTGAGTTAGCTAATCTGGTTGCATTTTAATAACTCTCTTGATTTAGTTGGAGTAGATTCTGATGATGGTGAAGTTGTATGCTGTTCCAGATAGCGAGCAGTTGTCGATTATATCAAGTTATATGATGTGAGTAATCAAGATTCATTTGACACTATTCTATCTGTCTGAAAGAATTGTGCTTGGTGAGTGCATTGGCATTTAAAATAGCGGAAAAAGATATCTTATGTCCAAATTTTTATAAGTAAATTTTTGGAGAGGGTCCCTGGCAATTTTCGAGAGTGTTTTGACATTATAAAGTTTGATGTGGTAATTTAATTTAGAGTAAATTACACTAAAACCTCCTGAAATGTTGGGTTTTTGGTACTTTGCTCACTATCTTCTTTTGTTTCACTTTACGCCCTAAACTATGCTTTTATTGCACTTTTCCCTCTGGACAATTAAAAAACTGACTTTTGTCTGTTATATACGTGGCATGTGTCTGTGGCTCGGCGGATAAGAGAATGTAAGGTGGCTTAGGGTTCAAATTGAAAGGAAACCAGTTTCAGGGGATAAAATGCAACAAAAAGAATTTAGTGGGCAAATTACAAAAAATTCCTTAGTTCAAATTTACTGAGCTAATCTGGTTTTGTCTAATTACCAAAAAGGAAAATGAGTATCTTTTAAAATTAGAAATCCCCCCCCCCCCCTTGATATTTGTTTTATTTTAAATATATCCCTCTTGAGGGTGAACTTTTTTATTGCTAATTTCAATCATGAATCATTTCTTACAGATAATGGCAGCTTCATCAAGTCATCAAGAAAATGAAAATGAAACTCAACCCAACTCGGAAGAATCTGCCGTTGAGAGACAATTATTTGTAGATAAACGACCTCTCGTTACCTTTAATAGCACATGACAGGTAACTGGAAATAAGGATAAGTTCAAGGCTCGATCTTTAGTCCTATTAAAAATACAAGTAGGATTGGAGTATGATGATTGGAGGCTAGTTGATCAAGCCATTAAGGACGATATGTGGACGACTCTCTAGAGAGAATTTAATATCCCTCTTCTTAGGAAAGAAGATGTTCTGAAACAGATGGGTGGACAACTAAAAACATGGACATGGAACAGGCGACATAAGCATTTAAAGGATCTGGATGCTACGGGAATATTGGCTTTGAAGGACCACGTACCTCCGAAAGAGAACATTCGCACCAGCCAATGGAATGCATTTATTGAACATGAAGCAATGGCTAAAAAGCTTCAACAAAGAAGTGTTTTAAAAGCTAACAGGGATAATAAAAATGATGTTCACTGTCTTGGTAGGACATCCTACGCCGAGAAAGCTATGAAAATGATATGTACACGAGCATTTAATATAAACACACACACACACACACACACACACATATATATATATATAATGTGTAAATAAAATGTGTGTGTGTGCATATATATATATATATATATATATATATATATGTGTGTGTGTGTGTGTGTATATATATATAATGTACTAGGAAAGATCTTGTTTTCAGCTTATATGTGTGTTGATTTGGCTATATTTTTTATGTGTAGAAAGCGACGGATCCAGACCGTCGATCACCTACTTGTTCTGAGGTGTACTTAGAGTCGCGAAAACAGAGAAAAACTGGGGAATTACACCCAAAAGTTGCTGAAGCATGTGTAAGTTTTGAAATGTGATTTTTAAGTCATGTTATTATCAGTCATATATCTCTGATCTATTGAGAATTATGTAATTTACAGCAGAAATTTAAAGAGTTCAGTAGTAGTGAGGATTCATCAAGCCAGGCTTTTTTGGAAGATGATGCACTTACACAGATTTTTGGAAAGGATTCTAGAGGAAGGACCCGTGGTGTCGGTCGAGTCTCTAAGGGTATAGTGAAGGCTATTCAACCTATTAAGTCAAACATTGACATGGTCCTTAACAGTAATCTACACTTAGAGAAGGTTGTTTACAACATGAAAGATCAACTTAGTATGTTTATAGCAGCATTCAACCATTCTCAAAAGTTATCTTCGCCACAAACTTCTGCACCCTCACCTCGATCAACATTTCATGTACCAACTCCAACTGAAACAAGAATGCCACAATAAGCCCGGGTTCTTATTAAAGATGTTATTTCAACCAAGGTCATTGCTAAAGGAGATGTAGTTCCAACTCTCAAAGGTGAAAAAGTACATGGGCGCAACATTCTGGACCATGAAAGCAAGGTTAGTGTTATAAGTGTGGAGCATGATGACAATGACACTCTGTTGTATCTAGGTAGCCAAGGTTGTGCCACGACTATTGGGGAAGTTGTCGGTGGGTTCGTGGTGTGGCCTAAATGTTTCCTCGAAGAAATGTAATTTGATTTGGGGACTTTATTAATTTGTGTACTTGGTAGTACTTTGGGTTTTTGTATGTACTTGTAGTAAGTCGTGGACTTGATAGTACTTTGGATTATATATGAAACTTGTAGTATATTGTGGACTTGGTGGTACTGTGAGTTTATTTATGAATTGCAGGTGAATATTTCTTGGCTTTTTCATTAATTTTTATGCCTGTTTTTGTTACTAGATAATAGTGACTGTCAATAACAGTGATAAATATAACTAAATTTATACCTTTTGTTACTGTCAATGATAGTAACAAACTGTTTAATTACAACAGTTTTAAACTATCACAAATATTTCACATTTGTGACTGTCAATGACAGTCACAAATTTAGCTGTGTTTTTTACTGTCTTTAACAGTCACAAATCCTGTAGATTTCTTACTGTCAACGATAGTAACAAAATCACAAATTTGTGACCGTCCCGGACAGTCACTAAAAGCCTTTGTGACTACCATAAAAAGTGGGATTATAAAGTCAGAAAATCAAGTTCTTGTGACTTTTTGTTACTGTTTTTGACAGTCACAAAATAAATTGTGACTGTTGTTTATGTGACAATCATTTGTAACTTTTTGTGCCTTTTGTGACTATTTTTGGCAGTCACAAATCCCTAGTTTTGGTGTAGTGGGTAAGGTAGAAGTAGCGGTTTACTACTTGAGTAAGGGCGCTTATTCTTGGTGGCTTTCTATGAAACCCACCGATCGTGATTGTATTTGGAGCGATTCAAGACTCTAATGTTAGAGAGGTATTATCCGGCTCCACTTCGTGAAGCCAAGTTGTCAGAGGTTTTGAACCCCGAATCTGTCGAGGACGAGGGTGTTATTATTATTTCCGAGAAGTTTCATAGAATTCTTCAGTTTGCTTCATCTGTTATTCGTACTGAGGCGGATAAGATCAAGTATTTTAGCAAGAGGCTGAACCCACAGTTGAGGATGCAGTTGTTCAATCATAATTGTAACTCACTTGGCGAATTCATTGAGAAGGCTCTTGGAGCAGAGCTTTTGATCAAGGAGCTTGCTCGGAAGAACCCTTCAGTTTCTTCTGGTGAGAGGACTAGGATGCCGGTTCGTTCAGAGGGACATCGGGCTCCGATATCCAAGAGGTTTTTTTCTAGTCGTCTTCGTGCTGGGAAAGCATCTTCATCTCAGACGACGAGTTCGACTGTTGTTTTCTTTAACTGTGATTCAGCAGGGTATGTTAGTACTCGGTGTACCGTGCCAGCTTTTGTTTGTCGTTCATGTGGGAGACAGGGACACCTATAGAAATACTGCAGGAATTCTAGTGCCAGTAGATCTCGAGAGAGCTCACGGGCCTCGAGAGATTTTGTTACTCCAGTCCGTACTTCATCCAAGGGGTCCTATCAGGCTTCTGAAGCCAGAAGTAAGGACAGCCGAGGAGGAGCAGCGAGTTCAGACTTGGGTCTTCCTCGAGTCGTTGAGATCGAGGATGTCGATGATCTGGAGGATATCGATGCTGGTACACTTGAGATATAGCCTTGATTTGTATTTTCCTTGTTTTTCGGATTGATGTTTGACTCATTCTCTATTGTAGTATTGTGGTTGTGAACCATTTTTTGTTGATCTATCTTGTAATGATAATAATTGAGAACCTTGAGATTTGAGTCATTTGATGTGATTTTCTTTCCTTTTGGTATTGTGCCCGAGATTTTGTGATAATCTGGGTAATTGTTCATTGTGATTCGAGACGTCAAGTTGTGAGGACTTGGGCGCACAATTGATATGGTCCCGAGGACTATGTCTGTGTTGTTATTATCTTTGCATGGCGTGAGTCAGTGTTTGCATGGGCGTCCGATGCCGACGAGAACGGGGAAGTGTACACCAATGATCGTAGACATGTACAATGGGCGGCTCCCGCGGGGTGTGTACGCTGGTGTTACGAGTCATGTGGTTGGTACGACTTTCTGGCTGGTCTAGTGGAGGAGTCATGACTCGATTGATATCGCCCTTGGTTGAGTGTTTTTATCACTCGACTTTTGCCGTGTTTAGGCAAAGGAGGCGCGGGGACCCGGGAGGTTGGCCCAGTTACTCAGGCGAAGTGATTCGCGTTGAGGAGTATTCCTGGAGGTGTTGTTTTTCAGATCCCTATGGATAGTTCATATCCCGAGTTGTGTACCCTTAGTTTTGGGGACGAAACTCTTTTTAAGGGGGGGAGTATGTAATATCCGGGGGTAATTTCTTTTTCGTTTCACTGTTTTGTTGTACGTATTCATTTGGAATTGTGCAAGTGTTGTTGTATTTGACTGATACAATGTATATTGTATTGAGATATTTCGGAATCGAAATATTTATACTTGTCGTCGATTTTGTTTCGTCGTTTGGATGTTGCTTGGTGAGTTTGGAATTTTGGCTAAATATACTAGTCATAACGTACGTTATATGTTTAACATTACGTGTGTTATGATATGAAGTTTACGTACGTTAAACCTAGAGGGTTATGTATGTAATGATGGGGATCAGATCGCATCTGACTTTCGGCGTGTGGGACCGGACCAGGCTGGATTTGCGGAGTTCGATTGGGACAGGCAGGTCAACGCACATTACGTACGCTATACGTTGAGGTTAACGTACGTAATGGTGAGGTTTGTTACGTATGTAATTTAGTTAACATACGTAATGGGTACTCTGTTTTGAGGTAATGAGTTTTGGACTACGGAGCGTATGCTACATAGAGGCGATAATGTACATTAAGGGGCATAACGTACGTTAAGGTAGTTCCATAGCGGCCGTAATGAGCTTGTCAGATTATATATCTTGGTTTCGTATTTCATTTCTTCACGAACCAAAACCATTTTTCTCTCCCTAGAATCGTCCCTCTGGACTTGTTCGTGATACCTAGCCTCTTCCAACTTGATTTGGAGCTTCATAACTTGGATTGGAGCTTAGGAACATGAAAATTGGAGTGGATCCTTGATGGTTTGAGGTTGTTCTTCATTTTTCTAGAGGTATGTTGGTTAATCTTGTGTTTAACTCGAGATTATGTTGATGTTGTTGTCGTGTAGTTCATGTAATGATGATTTGTTGGAGGATAGTATGGTTCTTCATAGTTTTGATGAACTTATGATGAAGAACATGATGATATAGCTTGAGTTTAATTGTGTTCTTGATGTTTAAGAATACTTGGAGGTTATAATCATGTCTAGGAAGAGTTATGTTAAGATTTTTAGATGATTAACAGAGCCTTGAGATGATTATTGTTGTTGGTTGTGTTCTTGAGGGATTATAACCATTTTAGTAAGGATTTATGATGAATTAGGAGGTGATTATCATAATCTTGAAATGGTTGAGTTAATCTTGTTGATTAATCCAAAATTCTTGAGGATTTGGTGATTGATTTTGGTGAAGATATCATGTTTGTTGTGACAATGATGTTCTTCAGGTATTGATGATGATATTGGTGATATTATCATTTTGAGATGATTGATTTGATGTTGCTCTTGATAATCCTTGTTGAATTGTTTTTCACAAGTGTTAAGAACATAATGATCATGTTAATTGATCATTGAGGTGTTGGAGGACGTTAGAATTCATAGTTGGAGACTATGATATTCGTTTGTAAGGTTTGACTGATTCGAGATTGAATCGGGATTGTCTTTGGTGTTGTTTTCTATTGATTTTGTGTTATTGAATGAGTTGTATTTCATTCAAGGTTGTTCGAGTGCTTGTGATCGTCGGACGACACCGTTCGTCGTTCGTTGGAGGATTTTATCGCCTTCGATTTGAGGCAAGTTTTTTACTTGTACTAGTCAATGAGATAAATGTTATCATATATGTGTATGAATGTGTTGTATCATTTCGAGACGTAGTCTCTTCATGATCTGTTGATGTCAGGGAATTGTTTGATACAAAACCCTTCGGTAATTATGCCAACATTGTTGATTGATCGTCTTATTATTATTGTTGTTCATTAATGGCCGGTTCAAGGCATTGAGATACTTGTTGGATTATGTTGTTGTCAATAACCGGTTTGCGGTATCGATGTATCGATGGTTATTGTTGACTGATGTTCCATTGAGATATCATTATAATCGTTGTTATTGATATCGGTGTTTTTCTGTTGATGTTGTATTGGCCGATTGAAGGCGTTGATGTATTCGATTATTATCTCTATTTCTGGTGGTCAATTAAAGGCACCGGGACATCTGTTCTAATTGTATCGTTGTTATCGATTGGTCGTTCTAAGGTAATCGATGTATTGAATTGGGACTGTCGAAGACATTTCCCATCCATTGTATCGTTGTTATCGATTGGCCGTTCTAAGGTAATCGATATATTGAATTGGGACTGTCGAAGACATTTTCCATCTGTTGTATCGTTGTTATCAATTGGCCATTCTAAGGTAATCGATGTATTGAATTGGGACTGTCGAAGACATTTCCCATCCGTTATATCGTTGTTATCGATTGGTCGTTCTAAGGTAATCAATGTATTGAATTGGGACTGTCGAAGATATTTCCCATCCGTTGTATTGTTGTTATCGATTGGCCGTTCTAAGGTAATCGATGTATTGAATTGGGACTGTCGAAGGCATTTCCCATTGGTGGTATTGTTGTAATCAATTGATCGTTCTAAGACAATCGAGGTATTGAATTGGGACTGTCGAGGATAGTTCCCATCCGTTGAGTCGCTATTATCGATTGGTCATTCTAAGACAATCGAGGTATTGAATTGGGACTGTCGAGGATAGTTCTCATCCGTTGACTCGTTATGATCGATTAGCCATTCCAAGGCAGTCGAGGTACTTGACTTGGGACCGTCGAGGAAGGTGCCCATCCGTGAGTTATTGTTGTTGCGTTGGCCGACTCAAGGCAGCACCCTATTATTCTTGTGAATTCGGTAATCTTGGGATCGTTGCCGTTTGTGATTCATTGTGTTTTGGAGGCTAGTCTCGGCTAGTGCTCGATGGGTAAGTTTGGGGCTTGAACCTTCGCGGTTGGTTTCCCAACACCTATAGTTAAGTAGGTCACGGTCACTGGGTGATCTCATTTTGGGTAAGTCTGGGGCTTGAACCTTCGTGGTTGGTTTCCCAGCACCTGCAATTCAGTAGGTCACGGTCATTGGATGACCTCATTGTGATACGGTTTCGTGCCGTGGCTTCGGCCCTCATTGTGATACGGCTTTGTGCAGTGGCTTCGGCCCTCATTATGATACGGCTTCGTGTCGTGGCTTTGGCCCTCATTGTGATATAGCTTCGTGCCGTGGCTTCAACCCTCATTGTGATACGGCTTCGTGTCGTGGCTTCGGCCCTCATTATGATACGGCTTCGTGCCGTGACTTCGGACCTCATTGTGATACGGCTTCGTGCCGTGGCTTCGGCCCTCATTGTGATACGGCTTCGGGCTGTTTGGCTTCGGGCCATTGTGATGATTGGCAGCTCCGGCTGATTGGCTTTCAGGCCATCGTGATATCGCAGGCAAGCGAATAGGAAAGTCGTCTTTATCCGTGGCAAGCATATAAAGTACCGAACAGCCCGGGGAATCTTTAGAATTCCCACTGCTTAGCTTTGGCAGCTTCGGCTGAGTGGCTTTCAGGCCATCGTGATATTTTGGCAGCTTCGGCTAAGGGCTTTTAGGCCATTGTGATATTTTGGTATTTCTGTTGGAGCCTGCGGGCATTGTAATTCGTATCTATTTCAGATCAGTTTTGGTTTACCTTCGGGTAATTCGTTGTTGTGTTCTATATTTATGATTCGCCATTGGGCACTTGTGTTCTAACCTGTTGAGCAGGTATTGATCGTATGCCATGGGCATAGTGTTTCACGAATGCTCGGTTCTTACTTTGGTTTGTGAGCATCTCGTATTACCAATGTTGTACTGTTTATTCTGCCGTTGGATGCATAACATGTTGTACATGTATTTGATATTTATTATCTGGATGACTGACCCCATGGGGGCGGAACATGTTTTCATCTTTTAGGTGCTTCCGAGGAGAGAGTTGAGACACAGGGGCATGACGATGGCGACGAGGCATTCGAGCGATACTAGTTCGAGTTGTTTCGGTGTTCATGTCGGTCGGACAGTTTGGAGTACTCCAGTTTCGTCAGATGTTGTCATTTTTGTATTATCCGAGCGAGGCTCGTGGATGTTGTTATATTTTTATTTTGGCCATGTAGGCCCATTCTTGTCATTGAAATTCCATATCGAAATATTATGTCGGATATCATAGTAGGGACTGTGATTTCCCCTTTTGGTCAGTTTGTTGTGTTTTAGTCGTGTTCGCCTGGTGGATCTCCTGGTGTGGGGTCCAGGGAACTGTAATAACCCAATTGGATTTGGGGGTGTAACACCTGCACAGAACCACAAAGCTAGAACTAGCACTGTTGGGCTTGGAGAGACTATTCCTCAGAGGAATACGTTCGCTGTACTTAGCCAGGAGGAGCAACTTTGTAAGGATTCCTCTGATACTGTTTCTATGCAATTTGGTGATTTTGATAATTTTATTAGGGTTGGTGCTTGCAATCCCTCCCCCCTTCCCCCACATCTGTCCAATGAGTGTTGCTTGCTGGAATGTAAGGGGGCTTAATAAGACCCTTAGACAGAATGAGGTGTTTAAGTTTATTAAGGATAATAATGTAGTTTTTATTGGCTTGATTGAAACTAGAGTTAAGCAGCAAAATGCTGCTGCTATAAGGAAAAGATTTGGCTCCTTGTGGTCTTTTGTAGATAACTATGCTCAGGCTTCAAATGGAAGGGTTTGGATGGCTTGGGATACTAGTGTCTTGGATTTTAAGGTTGTTTCTACCTCTACTCAGACTATCCATGGAGTTGTTAAGTGGTTAAATGACACTTAGCAAATGTCTTCTACTTTCATCTGTGGTGAAAATGATGATGAGTATAGAAAGTGTTTATGGGATGATTTGGCTACTCTGTACAGATCTGTTAATGATGAGCGGCTTGTCCTTGGAGATTTTAAAAATGTTCTGGTATATGAGGATAGAATTGGGGGAGCTATTGTGCATGAATCTGAATGTTTTCCATTCAGAGATGCTTTGTGTGATGCTCATCTACAGGAACTGCAGTATGTAGGGTGGGATTACACTTGGTGTAATAAGCAAATGCATAACCTCGTCTATTCTGAAATTGATAGAATGTTTGCTAATGCTTTGTGGCATCAAAAGTTTGGTCATGTTAGAGCGGGGGTCAGACCATTCTCCTTTGGTGGTGCAGATGTTAGGGAAAACTCAGGATGCTGGCAAGAGAAAATTTAAATTTTTGAACTGTCTCACTGATCATGCAGAGTTTCTGAACATTGTTGCAGCTGGTTGGCAAGAGAAAATTGAGGGGGTTAGAATGTTTCAAGTTTGGAAGAAACTGCTTCTGTTGAAGACTGGTTTGAGGTCTCTTACTAGGCATTTTTCCAAAGCTGAGCTGAATGTCATCTCTCTCAAATCTCAGCTTGCTTCTGCTCAGACTGATTTGCAGCACCACCCACTAGATAAAGAATATTTTTCTAAGTGTATTGATGTGCAAAAGGATTTGAATTTCTGGTTATCAGTTGAGGAAAAAATCCTTATACAAAAAGCAAAGATTCACTGGCTTAAGTATGGGGATAGCAATAATAAGTATTTCCATGCTAGTCTCAAAACTAATGGAAGAACTGGTATTTCTATTCTCTTTGATGCTCAAGGGAGGAAACTCACAGCTCTTGAGGACATCAAGAAGGAAGTGTTGAGTTTTTATATAGGCCTACTTGGTACTTCTGTAGTCACTTCTCAAGCAGTTAATCTCAATTATGTGAACTCTGGCAATACTCTCTTTATTGATCAGAGGAAGACACTGGTGGAGCCTATTGAAAATGCAGAAATTTAGGAGGCTTTGCACTCTATTGGGGATGATAAAGCACCTAAGGTGGATGATTTTTCTGCCAAGTTTTTCAAATGTGCTTAGCCAGTTATAGGTGAGGAGGTTGGGATGGAAGTTGGACTTTATCAACTTTTGAAAAGTCTTAGTGTCACTCTAACACTTATTCCCAAGTTTAAAACTGCCAACACTATAAAGGATTACCGCCCCATTGCTTGTTGCACTGTTATTTACAAAATCATCTCTAAGACTCTCACAAATAGGATGAGTGGAGTTATGAGCTTTTTGGTGGGTGAAGAACAGTCTGCTTTTGTTCCAGGTAGATACATACATGATAATATTGTGTTGGCTCAATAGATAATTAGAGGGTATGGTAGGAGGAATCTTTCACCAAGATGCATGATAAAGATGGACTTATAGAAGGCTTATGATTCAATAAGCTGGAAGTTTGTGGAGCAGTTATTACTCAACTTGGGCTTTCCTCTTCTATTTGTGGGATGGTTGATTACTTGCTTGACCACTGTTTCCTACCAGATCTGTCTTGATGGTCAGCTATTGGATCCCTTACCTAGAAAGAAGGGTTTAAGACAGGGTGATCCTGTCTCCCCTTTTCTCTTTGTGTTATGTATGGAGTATCTCAACAGAATTTTGAAGTCTTTGCAGCATCACCCCACTTTCAAATACCATCCTAAATGTGATAAGCTGCACATTACCCATCTCACTTTTGCAGATGACTTACTCTTCTTCTCCAAGGGAACTACTCCATCTGTCGTGGCTGTTGGTGATTTTAGTGTCACCATTCATTTTGTGTAATTGGAACTAATATGTGAGCTAAGGGGTTTATGATTCGTATTCTATTATATGATCGGGTATGTGCGGAGTGCACACATGTATAAGATCGAATTATAAGCCAGACGGCTAATGTCGGGGCCGGGGCGCGCCATGACGGGTCTAGGGCGCGCCCAAAAGGTCTTCGGAAATTTAGACGGGGATTTAGTGATATTTCCGAATTTTAGAGGAGGCTGGTAAAATTGATTAATTTCGTTAAACCACCCGTCAACCCTAATTTCGGACCACTAATGACGGCGCCGTCATCAAAACCCTAAAATCGACCTACTTGTAACCCTAATCCGACATTATAAATAGGGCTCTCCTCATGAGTCTGATATACACCCTTTTCTGAGCTCTTTATCTTTCTGATAAACACAGAATTTCTCTAGCAATTTGGCTTACGTTTCTGTGCCTGGATTCGTAAGTGTTCCATTGGATTATCCTAGGCTGAATTTCTTGTAACCCGGGCATAGGGTAGAAATATCAGTTCGGAAAGTGTTTACACGATCCATTGGAAAATCCGGATCTCCACAATACCCTTATACCCCAACAGTGGCTCTTCTGGACCTTTTTGAGTTGTTTAGTGCAACTTCTGGACTCATTGCGAACAAAAGAAAGAGTGAAATTTATTTTTCAGGAGTTAGTGAGTAAAGAAAAACTGAAATGTTACTTTGTCTCAGTTAAATGAGGGGACGCTTCCATTTAGATTTTGGGGATTCCTCTAAATGCTAAGAGGCTTTCTATCCAAAACTATCGACCTTTGCTTGAGAATATGCTAGCCAAAGTAACTCATTGGACTTCCAAGTTCCTTAGTTATGGTGGTAGAGTGCAACTTGTGAGAAGTGTTCTCTATGCAGTCCAGAACTATTGGAAGCAAATCTTTTTCTTCTCTAAGAAGGTAATGAAGGCTATTGAGGGAATGTGTAGGAAATTCCTTTGGACAGGTGATGTAGGCAACTCAAACAAAGCTCCTGTGGCTTGGGGCTCTGTTAGTAGGCCTAAATCTGAGGCTGGGCTAAACTTAATCCATTTGCCCTCCTGGAACAAAGTTTGTATTTTGAAGCTGCTGTGGGCACTAAACTCCAAGGCTAAACTTGTGTTGAACAATATGGCCACTCCAAAAGCTCAATTTATCCTATTGAATTTCAGCACCACTGTTAAAGGCAAGCAGCAGGAGAAGAAATTCTGGAAGGTGGTCTCGACTGAATATACTTATGCTGTGTGGATTGAAAGGAATTTCAGGATATTTCAGGACAAGCATAGAGATATGAATGTTATTCTGAAAGAGGTGGCTCAGATGTCTCTAACTAGATGCCTGTTTGCCAAGCAAATACAGGACCACTGCATTACTTTTGTTGACTATCCTATCATCCCTTGATAGGAGCTTTATTTGTTACTGGGTCTTGTTGTTTCTGGTATCTGGTTTGTGTTAATCTTTGTTCTGAGTGACTAGTTTCTCTGCCTGTAAAGTTTAGCTAACTTAAAACTAAGTTGCTAACTTTCAGGGAAGGTAGAGTTCAGGTAAGTCTAGATTCATGTGTCTTGTTGCTTTGAGTAATTCTTGTGTTGCTCTTTTTGAGAGTCTGTACTGAACTGATTATACTTGGAATAAAAGCTAACTTGTTCCAAAAAAAAAATTCTTTAGAAGATATTTACTTTCCCGTTTATTATAATTTCTAAATTTAGTGGAATACCTCAATTTCAACAAGTTTCCAATTATCTTTTGTTCTTTTTATGAGTTTACTGAGTTAATCAAATTAATTGAGGAATGTTATGATGTTAAATTTGCTAATGGTATTGGTGGTTTTTTTACAAAGGGTCTATTGGTGGTTTTTTTAATTGGTTTATGATATTTAGTTCTTTTATCCGTGCAAACAACCAAAAACTATGTTTTGTAATAGAGATTTTTATATGGCTAAAATACCAATTTTTAGGTCGAAATAAAAAGGTTAATGAAAGAAGTTTTTTGCAGTGGTTTTTGACTTTTCCTTTAATAAGTACGTTTTGTTGATAATGTTAACCGTTGATTTTCTCAAATATGTTCACGACTCATGAATAGTCGACCAGCTACGGTAAACAAACAGTATAATCAAGTGATCAAACTAATCAAATGAAATAGTCAAGTTCCAACATCCAAGAACCATTTACTAACAAGGCCAATTGTTTAGTTCTTCTGAAGCTGGAAGTTATGATATTATGTTTAAAGTAGGAACCTGCTGATTTTAAAAATTTGATGTGGGCACATTTTATTTTAAAAATGAGGTTGATACTTGTAATGTAAATTCATAATTGGAATTTATATTTCTAAATTTGGGAGTTGGAACTAAGACTTGTAAATTGTAATTGTAAACTTGAAGTTGAGACTAGTGAGGTTGATACATGATAAACCTTTTTTTTTCCGACTCGGACATGATAAACTTTATTTCTTTTAACTTTTAAACTTATTCGTATTAGTATAAAGTTGATGTGTAACAAGATGCAATCAATCAGTTAGAAGAATTGTGGGACCAATAACAAGATCACAAGCAAAAGGAATAAAGAATTCATTAACAATACTCGTGCAAAATTATTTGAATGGGATCGATGACAGTGAATGATAACATCTTTATTTATGTCACTGAAGTCGTGTTCGTATAATAATGTCACAATTCCTCAAATTTGACTACATAATACCATATGTTATAAATGACCACAAGACAGCGGAAATTTTTATAATCTTCATATACATAAAAAAAACTAGTAGGCTTTATAGTAACACACGAGTCAACAAATAGTTCAACATTCTGATACAACTAAAATAAGATGTCGAGTTTCAAAGGTTTAAAAGCAAAATGGAGATCAACCCCAAAAGATACTCCACAGGTCAACGTGTTCATATACAACAGCTCGATAGCGTGAAGAAACATCACAGTCAACCTTATGGGCTTGCTAGTCTGTGTAATCACTTGTATCACAAGAATTAAACTAAGTGAGCGAAAGCTCAGTAAGTAATGACTATACAATGCATGTATCCACCCCATGAATGAGCCTATGAACATGACTTGTGTTCTTCATTAGTTTTCAAAATCTCTTATACGCTCGCTGTTATATACACCTCGAGTTCACTAGCCCGGGCCAATAAGCATGCATGTCTAACATCCAATCATAGCCAGAACAAAGTACCCAGTCATAACATATGGGTCACCCTGGCGTTCCCCAGGATCCACTGGAATCATAGCTATCAAAGGTGCCCAATCATAACATATGGGTCACCACGGCGTGTCCCAGTCTCCACCGCAAATATGAATTATACTGTAGTGTTCCCCATGATCCACTATGATAATAAATCTATCTCAGGCCCCTTACTAGTAACTCGACAATGTACATAACCAAATTAGTTTACTCATATTTCTTTTAAACCTTCTTGCCTTGCCGAATGCATGCAACCAGTACATCTCAATGCTATGCTATGAGTATATGCTTAACTCAATGCTTCATGTAACTCGTAATACAAGTAACATCAACAACACATTAGTCAAGTAACTCGGGATATAAGTATCATCAAATCACCCAACAATAATTTAAATAATTAATGCTCTTGTGATACCATTTTGAAATCATTTACTACTTACATGGTCCAACTCAGGATATAAGTATCATCAAATCACCCAATAATAATTTAAATAATTAATGCTCTTGTGATACCATTTTGAAATCATTTACTACTTACATGGTCCCAAAGCTTATTGTACTGCAAAAATTTAATCAACTTTTATGCTCTATCTCAGTATGATCTAATCAGAATAAAAATATTAGTAATATTGTAATCTATTAATCAAGCTATAAATTAAAATCCTTATTTTTCATTGATGTCCTCAAATATAAATAATTATATCACAACTCGTTCACATGCAACATATACACCCTTAACCATTTATATAAAGGGAGCCTGGTGCACGAACCGTCCCCGCAAGGCGAGGATTCGGGGAAGGGTCTCACCACAAGGGTGTATATGGAGCAAGCCTTCCCTTGTCAATTAAATTGGCAAGAGGCCGCTCTTATGACTCGAACTCATGATCATAGGTCACACGGCAACGACTCTTGCCGCTGCGCCAAGGCTCCCCTTCACCCTTAACCATATATATACATTACCTTATTTTATATATACTTGACACACACACACAAGCACACACCACACAGCACACACAAACACACCAGCACATGAACACACACAAGCACGCATACACAATACAGTACACAAACGCACCAGCACATGAACACACACAGAGAGAGAGAGAAGCCCAAATCTCTACACGCATAACATATAAACACAGTATGTATATATATATATATATACACAATACCTACGAGAAAAAAAAAAACTTTTTTGATCCCATAATTTTTTTACTGTCCAAATTTCGTCCCAAAAAAGTTAATTGTCCAATTTTAGTCCCATAATTTAGTTAATTGTCCAATTCTCGTCCCAATTTCGCCGGAAATGCCAACATGGCGTCGTTTGACCGGAAAAATTTGGGGATTTTCGATCAACTGATGACGTGGAGACTGTCTGTATATTTTATTTTATTTTTTATTTTCTTTTATTCCACTTAATTAACACATATGCAAATAATAAATAAAATTAAATCCAAACTAAAAAATAAGAATCTGAATTAAAAAAAAAAAAAAAAAAAAAAAAAAAAAATCAAAAATAAAAACTAGGATTTGAAAGACAATCAAAAACGTGAAACTAAAAGTCAATAATTAACAATACAAAATCAACATTCAAAAATAAAAACATAATTCAAACAGAAGTGAAATTAAAAGAATTAGAAGCGACGATTCGTTCACAATTTCAATCAGAGTCACATACCTATCCACTGTCCCCTGTTTCTTTCAAGATTAGAATAAACGCATTATTTCACCACTTAAGATTGTAATCAACATGATACCAAGTGTACCGTTTCATACCAAGAATTATACCAACAAAATAACTAATAATAGATCAAATGGTCACCGACTGTACCATTGCATACCAGTATATTGTGCAACAAAATACAAAAAGAAGTTTTGCATATGGCCATAAATTCAACAAATTTTCAAAAAAGAAAAACCAGACCACAATCCTACTACACCTACACCTATCACCCCACGTTCTTCTTCCCCTTCTTATCACCTTTGGATGACAGGTCCATAAATTTCTGACCACCTTCAGCATAAACATATCATCAAGACCTTGAGGATATGCGTCGATCGGCTTTAGCCGGTCGAATGAATCTAAGTCCGGTTTCGACCGACGGGGACCAAACCTCTCTCTCTCTGAGAGATCAAGTAAGATTCCTTGCTTCAAGTACTCTATGACACTTTCTAACGAACTACTACATCAAGAACCTTCCAAATACTCATTGATAGTACAATCATCGAGAGGGGTACCACCAAGCGAGATCGAGACCAGCCTGTATAGGGCGTTAAGCACCTGCGCTTCTTCAAATATCCCATATCAGGCCTTGGTACGGCCTATACATGATTGGGCCATGACGGGCAAGGTAGCCTTTGTCCTGCTCAAGCGAGAGCCTATTCTGACTTGCTTTCCAACACCGTCATTGGATTGGGCTTTCCGGATCCCCCATCGGCTACTACTTATTTGTAAATCTTTCTTTTCGCTCAACATGTGCATTGCTTCGATTCCCGCCATGCTCTCTCTAGAGAAAAGCTAAGGCCAACTCAGTATTTTAGTAAATAAGCACCTCTACTAATGCGGGTGGGGTTCCAGAAGTGGACGTACTCTTGAAGGAAGAGTGGGTTGAAAAGAGGGGTTTCCCATCTGCAGTTGTTGGTAAATTGTAGCACCTTGAAATTGAGGTACTGGATCTGGAGCTAACCAACTTTCAGTTGTTATTTGGCTTTGTTGGGTTGCAATAACCCCTGGAATCCCACCTTCTACATTATTCACATAATAAGTCTCATCCTTGGTGGAGCAATCTCTAAGTATAAGTGGTTCATTGAATATCTGAATCACTCAAAAAAGTTTGAATACATATAAGAGTTAAATGGTTGGAACACATACCTCAACACCATCAGTATTTGTCGATGATTCTGTCTCAAACATTGTTTTTGTTCTTTTGGATGGTTGAGTCTCACCAGCCTAATTACATAAGTATACGATTATATGTCGATAAATATTAAAATAATCAATTACTTTTTCCTTTTTATACACGAATATACGAAAAACAGTAACAGAGATATGCACACGTCGTTTGAGGGATGGAAATTTATATTTCTCAACTAAAAAACATACCT
This sequence comes from Orobanche coerulescens, assembly GCA_033398695.1. NCBI lineage: Eukaryota > Viridiplantae > Streptophyta > Magnoliopsida > Lamiales > Orobanchaceae > Orobanche > Orobanche coerulescens. The sequence continues at coordinate 170,189,719 of CM065805.1, forward strand.
GTTTCAATTTGCAAGTAGTAGAATTATGCCCTTCTTCCCCGCACCTTCTGCAAGATATAGTTTTTTGTTGCCTTTTCATTCTTTCTCTATTTTTAGGTTTATTCTTTTCAGCTTTTCCAGCTTTACCAGTTTCATCATCACCAAGCCTCCTCTTTGTGGATCTCCTTCCTTGGATTAGCCCTTTCTGTTTATCGCTCATAAATGTAATTTTATTAGTCTCAAGATTCAGGTCAGCCTTAAGGACATTGAAAAACCACTCCCAATTCTGCCCATTCCCTTTGTCGACTACAGCATATGCTAGGGGATATAGATTATTGTTCCCATCTACCCCTATTGCACTCAGTAAAACACCCCATATTTACTCTTCAGGTGACACCCGTCAACCCCTATAATAGGTCTGCAATTAGTAAATCCTTTCTTTATAGCCTCAAAACACATATATGCCTTGGAAAACACTGTTACCCTATTCCCACTCTATCACTACAAAAAAAAACAGTTTTTACCGACGCCAAACGCCGTTGGAAAAACAGAAAATGGCGTCGGTAAAAAAATTACCGACGCCATTACCGACGGCAATCCGCCGTTGGAAAAACGCTCGACGGTAATTTTTTACCGACGCCATTACCGACGGCGCCATTTACCGACGCCATTTTTGGCGTCGTTAAATTAAAAAAAAATCTAAAAAAGTCAGGTCAGGGCTCAGGCGGGTCACGTCCGGGCTCAGGCGGCGCTCAGGCGGGTTAGGTCCGGGCTCAGGTGGGTCAGGTTCGGTCAGGGCCAGGTCCGGGCGGGTCGAGTCCGGGTCCGTACGGGTCAGGTTCGGGCTCCATTCAATTTCAAATGATTGAGAAGGATTTTGGTTTATAAACCAGAAAAAACACTACCGTTTTTTCGATGTGGGATAGAGTAAAAAATTTACCGACGCCGAAATGGCGTCGGTAAATTAATAAAAATAAAAAAAAATAAAAAAAAAAAATTTACCAACGCCAAAATGGCGTCGGTAAAGGCGTCGGTAAATGGTGTCGGTAAACGGCGTCGTTATTTGTGAAAAAAGAAAAAAAGATAATAATAAAATTTTACCAACGCCAAAATGGCGTCGGTAAATGGCGTCGGTAATTGTGAAAAAAAAGAAAAATAAATAAGTCTGTGAACCGGTCGTCGGCAATGGCGTCGGTAAATCAATTAAATAATGGGCGTCGGTAATGGCGTCGATAAATTATAAGTTTAACAACGGCGGGTACGGGCGTCGGTAAATGGCGTCGGTAAAAACTGTTTTTTTGTAGTGTATGTCCCTATTATAATGGTTGACCCGGGGTTTGTTTTTCTAATATCCTCATAATATGACCACAACTTTGCATACTGGCATCATGATCACCATTTATCAGAAGTAATGCCAAAGACTTGGCTCTATGTGCCTGTTGCCTAGAAATGTCACACCTAATATCATGGGATGCATCTACCCCAAATACTGAAACTTTCCTTTTTTCATCAGATTCAAATCTCTGCAGAAATCTCTCACTCAACCAAGAAGAAATCACACTTTTCACCTTTTGAAAAGGTGCACATGTGTGTTTACGATAATACACCCTAATTTGAAATGAATGTTCATTCTTTCTCTTTAGGGTGTGAATCTCCCACTTACAAGTAGGGTCACAACATTTAGCATATATCCTCCTAGTATCATTCTTTGGAAAGTGAATGTTTCTTCTTTGGTTGATGGCATCAGATTGTGCAGCTACTTTGAACTCTTTTTTACTTGCAAATATTTAGCCTATGGAAAAGTCAGGTTTAAACTTTGTTTTTGGATTAAAAACAGGATAACTAGGCTCCTCATATCCTCATCGGAAACCCTATACTCATCAAAATCATGAGCATCACTTTGAATCACATCATCTTCTATATCAGGTTCACTGTCACTAGAATCGGATGCCACAAACTTACCCTTATCCCTCACAACTGTATCCTTACCCCTCACTTCACTATCATCAGAGCTTATTTCATTCCCAATAACATATCAGGATCTTCAAAAGATTCATAGTCAGAGTCAACCAAGTCTATACCATTTTCAACTTCTGTAGGTTCATCTTCTAAAGCTAACAACTCCACATAGATATGTATTTCTCTACCCACCGCCAGAAACTTACTAGCCCATAACCTAAGATCATTATTTCCAATACAAAGTTTAAAGTGATGATTCATCATTCTCAAATGCATTTTTTTTCTCTCCCTTAACCCCAGCGTTGGTACTCTACTCATCTAGGTCACTAATCTTAACTTCATCTGCTCTAACCCAATCATACACTGACTTTTGACCCCCAACATACAAAGTGCTAGGCATGTTAGGTACATTACCCATATTTGCCATATTCTCAAATACCCCTCCAAAATGAAGCACCAAAGTAAGATCCTTACTTTTATGATCTGCAAAAAGCCAAAAAAGTCGAGCTTTAGATACAAGAAATAAGCAAAACACAAACATTTGTGATAGCTACGCTAAACAAAAAAGCTAACTCCAATCGCGTATAAACAAACACCCAAGTAATTAAACAAACACCCAAGTAATTTCAGAAATTGGGTCACCATATTTTGGGCGATCCTAGTCCATTGCCTCTTTCCTCCGCACGTATACCATGTTTGCAAATTCCAAACGCATTGAAACGACCCAGATTCAGATGTTTGGCGACTGCATAATTTCCGGCATTGAACTTAACGATAATCGACCGTGGATACTTTTACTCGACGACTTCGCGATTTCTCCTCACAGAGTTCACTATTTCTCTTCTCTCTCTCTCCATGCGAAAGAACCCTAATTTTGAGATCGCAAGAGTCTGTTTTAATTTACAGGCTTGAAGTGTTAAATTTATCTTCTTTTTAATATTTTTACTTTTTAGTTTAGATTTAATTTTATTTATTATTTGCATATGTGTCAATTAAATGGAATAAAAGAAAATAAAAAAATAAATAAAATATACAGTCAGCCTCCACGTCATAAGTTGATCGGAAATTCCCAAATTTTTCCGGTCAAACGACGCCATGTTGGCATTTCCGACAAAATTTGGACGAAAATTGGACAATTAACTAAGTTATGTGATTAAAATTGGACAATTAGCTTTTTTGGGACAAAATTTGAACACTAAGAAAATTATGGGACAAAAAAAGTTTTTTTCTCCAACACCTACGCGCACACAATGTATATATATATATATATATATATATATTAACTATATATACTATAGGGGGAGAAATAGGATTGCGTGCCCCATAAAATAATATTTTCCAATTTTTTTTTTCTTTTTCTTTTTATTCTCGGCGACATTTCAGTCGCCGGATTATTAATGGGCTGGGCCTTATATGAAGAATTTGCTTTGCGATATATTTGCCATTAGGCTTATAAGCCTCTGATCCCTCGGTATGGCCCATATCTAGGCATGGTTATCAACTTATCACGGCAATTTATATAAATCTTGGATCCACATGCAATATGTACTTATTCTCTATTACTACTATATATGATTTCGTGCCCGATTAAAAAATTCCACCCCCTTTTCTTTTTTTTTCCCTTTTTTTTTTGTTTTTTTATATTCTATGCATTAAGAACGAAAGACTTACTGCACCTCCGGGGAGGAATATGATTCCGTGCCCGATTAAAAAATTACAGCCCCTTTTCTTTGGTTTTTTTTTTATTCTATGCATTAAGAACGAAAGACTTAATGCACCTCCGGGTTTTTTTTCTTTTTTCTTTTTTTTTTTATATATTCTCTCTATATAGAAAATTGAGCATATGATTCCGTGCCCGATTAAAAAAAGGAAAAAAACGGAAGGTGCATTAAGTCTTTCGTTCTTAATGCATAGAATATAAAAAAAAAAAAGGAAAAAAAAAGGGGTGGAATTTTTTAATATGTTATTTTAATTTAGGGTGTATTTTAATTTTCTATATAGAGAGAATATATAAAAAAAGGGGAAAAAAAAACCAAAGAAAAAAAAAAGGAAAGACTTAATGCACCTCCGGGGAGGAATAAGATTCCGTGCCCGATTAAAAAATTCCACCCCCTTTTCTTTTCTTTTCTATGGTTTTTTTTTTATATTCTATGCATTAAGAACGAAAGACTTAATGCACCTCCGGTTTTTTCTTCCTTTTTTTTATATATTCTCTCTATATAGAAAATTGAGCATATGTTTAAATATTGCGATGTGCTGTGTACTATGGGAGAAGCCATAGGGTTTCGGGCTTGACTAAATAAATGTAGTGTAGGTAGTGAATAATATATAAATGAGTAAATAGAGTAACATTTTGTTACATTAAAAAATATAAATTTTTTACATGTGTTGTGTGTTAATATTTTGACCTGAATAATATTTTACTTACAAACAAGCAACCAGATATATAAATAAGAAAAAACTACTTTAATAGGAAACATTAAAATTTAAATTACTTTGCAAGACATTGTTCTATTTTGAGTAATAAAATATTTCTCTCTATTAGAAAAGTAACACTCTAAAACACTTCCAAAATGGACGAAAATATAAACGTTTAACATGTCAGAATCAACAGCAACTATTATATGTACGTGTATATTAAGTAGAAAATCAAAAAATATCTATTTTGTCAGCTTATTATATGTACGTGTATATTAAGTAGAAAAAATGTCGCAAATATGTTGCATATCGTTTGATTTCATTAAAAAAAAGGGCCTCACAATCACAGTAAAGTGTCATTAAAAGGATGAAAAAGTTCAATAAAACCGAACTTGATTATGAGATTATCCCATATGAAACCGAGAGAGTGACATAAAGTAACTAAAAAAGAAATTAATTGATATAAAGGTTTTCATACAGTTGGGAAGAGAGGGAGAGATGCAAACGCGTACTCACAATAGTTTTAGCTCAACACTTTTTATTACCAAAAGAAAGCTTACAGTGTTAATCTGTTCATATATTTCGCATCAGAAATTACCAAAGACGTTAAAAATACGGAATGTCAAGTCGAATATGATGATAATTTGAAACGAACAACGTCGTAAAGAAAAAAAGACTACTTAAATTAAAAAGGGCAACGCAATGTGCTTCCCACTTATATATATATATATATATATAAACACAAACACCCACCCACCCACCCCCCACACACACACGCCCCAAACACAATAGCACACGCACAACACGCGCACACACAGAGAGAGAGAGAAGCCCAATCTCTACACGCATAACATAAACACACAGTATGTATGTGTGTATATATATACATACACAACACCTATGCACACACCAGCATCTATATGGCACACAAAAACTTACTGAACTCAAAATAAAAGTTAGAAACATGTTCTTTGTAGCAATACTTTCACAACATTATAAAGTTTGTAAATTCCAATAACCGAAGGACCGGTACGGGCCACCCAAAGACAACTGACAATTTTGCCCCGTCCCGACAATTTCGGCCTCGATTTGGAAGACTAAACATAAATTCGTTTTCTACTCATCAAGACGAACAAATCGATATGTAGTTGATAAATTTTACCTGTTTCAAGTTGAAGACATATGATGTTGAAGTTGTACTTTATTCATAAGAGAAAAGAAAAAAACAACATGAAGAAAGATGATGAGAGCTGGGAGATGATATATATGGGGGAGAGTCGGTTTATGTGAGAGTAGGTTGCTCGTTGCTGCTTACTTGTTCCCCTTTTCTTTTCCTTTTTTTTTTTGGAACTTTTGACTAATTATATTTTCACCCCAAAACTATTTAAGAAATTGCAATTAAACCCAAATACTTTTATTAAGTCATAAAATACATAAAATTTCACCGACTCGTATTAACAATCACTAACTCGACTTACAAATATGGTTATCTTATCAGAGAATATGCATATCGCAATTGTCACATAATTATATGTATCTAATATGTGTTTTATTTTTACATCTTTATCTCATTTTTAGTCATCAAGAAATCCTATATATATATATATATATATATAAGCATCACACAAATTATATATAATAATGCAAGCACATTATTGATCACTTAGTAGCAATTTTAGGGTACTTGATCATAAATATATACAAATAGGATTAAAATCTTGCATGCACGTTTATAGAAATTATTATTATTATTATTATTATTATTATTATTAATTAGACTTTGTATGTGAGAACCTTGGACATCACAAATAATCTATTTTTAATAGATTTATATAGTTTTTCTAAATAGTTTGCATTATAATAAAGTCAAATGTTTGATCAAAAGTGGCGATGTCATATGAAGTCTCGGAATAAAGATCGTTCCAAATGATAAGCTAAACTGAAGCAATTTGCGTAATTTATATGTATCTTGTACATACGATGTCCACCGAAGCTCATCTTTGCACCACTAGAAGATAATAGAAAAGTCTAAAAAAATCTACGTTCACCACAACATCAAAATCGGATATTTGCAGTGGTGAAAATACAGTACAAATGAAAGCAGGCGCTGTAATTTTCAAACATGATACATCTTCGTATTTTGATCTTAACTCTCATGTCCGACATTCAATTGAGACGATTCAAGTGGATTTGGAAAGTTAAGAAGCAACTCCAATGTGTAAGAGGCGCAGAATTCGGATGTTTTGGAGCCCTTGTGCCACTAAAGATAGCAGCACATTACTTTGAGTTTTATTTATTATTTTCAAAACCTAAGTCTTGGTCTTTGATTCTTGTCCCACTAAAAATGTGTTGACTCTCTAATTTATGGGTTGATTAATCTTTGATCAGACTTTAGGAGATTTTGAATGTTGATTTTTTTTTCATTTCTTAGCCTCTATAGGAAATTATTAGGGAGTTATTTTTTATATTTTTAAGGGACATCTTGAAATATATGAGAAAATTATGAGTGTTTATGTTAACAAATTCTTATTCCTTATTTTGTTGAGTGTGTCTACGAAATGTATTTTGTTGAGTGTGTTTGTGAAACAAAATTCCTTGTGAATTCAATCTACTTCGCAATGTTCTAAAACTTTTATTATGTGTTTGAACCCACCTCATCTGAGTTGCTATGACAGGTATAGTTAGAGGTTCAGAAATGAAGCTCTTTTTACTTACTTTGATAAGATCCTTGAGCCTAAATTCAACCTGTAGTGTCGGTTACCACGACATGTCATGTGGGTTTTACATCAGTTGGTATCAGAGATAAGTTATTCCAAAACTAAATAGTATCTTCTAATCTCTTCTAATCTTCTAAGTTATTCCAAAGTTTATATTTCTCTCAAAAAATTATCTTTTTAGTAAGTTTACATATACAATCAACTCAAACAATCACATTTTACTTTTAAATCTTCACCACGCATTCATCATCAATACTTTTTTAGTTTTTAATCGCCACCACAAATTTACCATCATTACTTATACTAATACCTAAAGTATACCAATTATACACTCTTTGTCAATATTTGACTGGGACAGAAGGAGTATTTCTTTCCATCCTTCTATCTAACCCATTCTAACTTTCGTCCTTTAATTTTCCATCTTCTTGTGATATATAAAAAATTTATATAATATATTTGATAAAAATCATCAAGTGTAAGCCAAGAGATTTATAATCCTTAATCTTTGGTCGTTTGTTTATTAAGTTAGGGGCTGTTTACTTTTTTTCCATTAATACCTGAATGAATTAAGCTGTCTGAGTGGATTAATCTGTCTGATTTGAAAAAAAATATCGTGTTGTTTCTTTCTTTTCTGAATGAACTATCTGAATGACAGAAATGACCATTTTACCCCTCAATATGAATTAAGTCCTTTTTGATAAAGGACGGATTGAGCATTATAGTTTATATAATCAATCTAAATTATATGACATAATATTTATTTTAATTTATATTATAATATATATTCATAAATCATATTATAATTTCCAGGTATATTTAAATAATCATACAATATTTTATAAATATATTAAGTTATATGTTAATATATATAGTTATATAAATTTTTTAATAGTCAATATAAAAAAATCAATTTAAATAATATAACATAATATATATATTAATTTATATTATAATATATATTCATAAATCATATTATAATTTTCAGATATATTTAAATAATCAGACAGTATTTTTATAAATACATTAAGTTATAGTTTAATATATATAGTTATATTAATTTTTTAATAGTCAATATAAATATCAATTTATATAATATAACATAATATATATTTTAATTTATATTATAATATATATTCATAAATTATATTATAATTTTTAGATATATTTAAATAATTAGAAAATATTTTTATAAATATATTAAGTTATATTTTACTATATAGTTATATTTTTTTTAATAGTCAATATAAAAAAATCAATTTATATAATATAACATAATATATATTTTAATTTATATTATAATATATATTCATAAATTATATTATAATTTTTAGGTATATATAAATAATCAGACAATATTTTTATAAATATATTAAGTTATATTTTATTATATATAGTTATATTAATTTTTTTAATAGTCAATATAAAAAAAATCAATTTATATAATATAAAATAATATATATTTTAATTTATATTATAATATATATATATAAATCATATTTTAATTTTCAGGTATATTTAAATAATCAGATAATATTTTTATAAATATATTAATTTATATTTTAATATATATAGTTATATTAATTTTTTTATCAATAAATAGCTTATATTTTATGAATTTTAAATGTATAATATTAATATATATTTTAAATTTATACTATATATACTTAATTATAATTAAGATTATATGATAATTTATACTATATATACTCAATTCTTTTATTATTAAAGAGGGTATATTGGGGAAGTATTTCTGTCTTAATGGTAAGGACACTCCAAAAGTTGCTTAATGAAAAAGACATTATTAAGATCATTAAGTAGAAAGTAAACAGCAAAATATAACTGATCGATTAAGCTGATTAAGCATTAAGCTGATTAAGTAAAAAGTAAACAAGACTTAGTGTGGTCGAATATTAAAAACAAAACCACAACGGTTAGTTTTCCCACCACACTGAAAGAAAAAAAAAAATTAAAGCTAGTGATAGACTTCGTACGTCCGTGCGAAACTATAAAAATCACTAAGTATTAAAAAATACCTACATATACTCCAAATTTATACTTAAATTTGCACTATCTTATCATTACTTCTTTCATCTTCTTCAAAGATTCTTTCTTTCTTGTCGTTTGCAAATTTGGGAGACAATGGAACTTATTGAATCACCTATATTTATCTTATGGGTTAGTGTGATATTTGTAATATCCGCGTTTTTTATTTTTGGTAATTTTTATTTTTACTGTATGTTCGTTTCGGACAATTCGTTTGGCACTGTTTTGAAATTATGAATCTATTTTGTTCTTGGAGTTTCTCCGTTTGGACGAGTCTCGATGATGTTTTTACGTATTTTCATCTTGAGTTATATTTTATCGCATGTGTATTCGATTCTCGTAAAACTCGTTCGATTTCGTCATTTTCCTATTTCCATGAGTTCGTATGGTTGAGTGGAGAATGTTGTGAGTTTCGGATTGTTAATCCGACGTTGTATCGTGATTTTCGGACGTTTGGGCCGTTTCGTAATTTTCTATAAGTTTAGGGAATTTGTTCCTTGTTCAATTTTGATTGTGTACCTCGGACCGTTTCGGGTTATTTGATATTGTTTTTCGTTGTATGTAATTTTCTCGGACCGTTGGGTCGGCTTATCGTGTTTTGGTTTATCGTCTTTTTCCATTTTGGCAGCGTCGTCTTGTGTCAAGAGGCTGTCTGGTCTGACCTGTGCAAAATGGCGCAAGACCCGAGGCATTCTGCGCCGGGTCTGTGCGTTGTGTTGCCCAGTGGTGCCCGCTGCCTTGCGAAACGGCGCAAGACCCGCGGCATTTTGCGCCGTGTCTGTGCGCTGTGTCGCACAGGGGTCGCCCGCTGACCCGCAATACGGTGCTGAACACGGCGCCGTTTGGGCCGTTTGTTGTGCCGTGTTCTGTCCAGTATATATAGGACAGACACGGGTTTTAACCCCATTTTTCACCATTCCTCTCGGCTCTCCACTCCTTCATCACGATTTTGAGCGATTTCATCCGGATATTGCATTCTAGCATCTTATAACTCGGAATTGGACATTCTAACACGAATCAATCATCTTCCTTCCACCATTCCATCGTTGAATTGAGGTAATTGGACATTATACCTAATATTAGGGTTCTTGGCTATTATTCATTTTTCCTTTCGTTTTTGCTTCGATTGATGATGAATTACAGTTGGGTAATCGTAGTGTTATGTTTTCCTAGAACTTTAGCGGATCAATTCCAAGTTTTTCCCTTCGTTGATCGAATTTGAACCTTATGCCTCCGTAGTGTTCGGCGTATTGTCCCTTAGGATAGAACGCCGATTAATTCGTGATTTCTCTGTGGAATTGTAGTTGATTGAGTCTCTATTGTTCTTAGGATCGGATTTGTGAAGATTGTTCGGACCGAAACCTTTTCCTTTCCACCGTTTTCTTCGCCTCGTGTTATCCAAGGCAAGTACATGTATTACATTCCGTTATGTGTGTATGATTTTGATGCGAATGATGCAAATGGTATTATTGAACGAATGTGATTGTTACTCTTCCACCTGGGATGGCATGTGGCCTTTGGGGCCCGATACTAATGGGTACGGCCACGGAAGTGGACTTGGGTGCGTGTGTTGATGTTCTTCCACCTGGGGACGGTTCGACGGGACCTCTGGGGGCCGATACTAATGGGTACGGCCGAAGAAGTAGTTTCTCACCTGGGGACGGTTCGACGGGACCTATGGGAACCGATACTAATGGGTACGGTCGCGAGTTACCAAGTGTGTATGGTTTTGCTGCGGAAACTTGAGGATATACTGTTTTCAAATGTAAATGTGATATTCCGGAATATTGATTTCAAATGTTCTTCCTAAATGGTTTGTTTGCGTTGAATCTCGTATGTATATAATGTTGTGTAATTGTGTACTTGCACTAGCTATTCGAATGCTAACCCCTTAAATGGGGAAAATGCGTCTTATGCATTTCAGGTACTGGTCAAGCTGAGGAGCTGGCACGGGATGCACACACAAAGGATGGGCTGGCATGATGATGTGGCTCGAGTCTGTATTTTATGTTTTGTCATTGCATTTGTTGAGTACTGGAGTTAGACTGATTACTTTTAAACTTGGTTTAAGTCCCCTGCGTGGGCAATGATTTGGTATTTAACTTATACTTCATGTACTCCATTAAAATGTTTTGGCCGAGGCCACGGCCTTATTTACTGTTTGAGTGCATCTCTTGGGATTTCATTGTGGTTTATGTGTCATGAGTTAGCCTAGTAGACCTCACGAGGGTTCTACGGCGTGTAATGTCCCATTTGTGAATTGGGGTGTTACATTTATGGTATCAGAGCCTTAGGTTTTGAATACCTAGGCTGTCGGTAAATTTTGGGTCTGTCAGTTGTGTCGTTAGAGTCAGTCATTGAGCCTAATATCATCATGCTATCGTCTTTTCGTGCGACCCGTGGTTGTAAGTCTCCTCGAACTCTTATACTTCTATAATTCGTTTTCTTACATTGTTCGGAATTGAGAATTGTGATACCAACCTTGTAGATTGTGAATCTTTCTGATCTTGTTCTTTTCATATTTTCTTCAGTATGTTGAGAGGTCGTGGTAGACCAACTAGGGGACGCGGCCGAGGCCGTGGTCGGGGTGCTGATAATGAAGAGGGCTCACTTTCTCAGTCCTCTGCGGACTCAGCCTCTCACTCAGTGCCGTCGGGTAATAATGACGACGTCGGGGCTACTGCCGTACTTCAGCAGTTAGTAGCCCAACTTGCTCAGATAGCTCAGGGTGGACGCGAGAATCTGCCCCCGACACCTGAAGAGGAAGCTAGTAAGTGGCTTCAGATGGTGACTAAGATGCACCCTCCTCGTTTCTCCAGATCTTCTGACTCCCTCGGTTAGGAGAATTGGCTCTTTCAGTTGTCCAGGATCTTTGATGTCGTAGCTTGTCCCGAAGACAGGAGGGTACATATTGCCCAGTACCTCCTGGATAAGGAAGCTGCGGAATGGTGGGAGGCCGTTGCGCCCAGAGACCGTCGAGCCACTTGGGAGGAGTTCAGGGCTGCTATGGAAGCAGAATATTGTCCGCCTCCAGTCAAAGAACGTAGAATTGTGGAGTTCTTCACTGCCACACCCCAGGATGTGCCGATTTCTCATGCCATTATCTCTTATAATCAGCAGTTGGGTTTTGTGAAAGATCAGGTGAGGACGGAGGCTGATAAAATCCGTTACTTCAATATACGCATGAAGCCGCATATCAGGCAGAGTATGGCACCGCTCATGTGTGCCACTTTGAAGGAATACCAGGATCGCGCTCTAGCGATCGAGATGGCCGTCCCGGAATCAGAGTCGGTTTCAGAAGCTAAGAAGCAGAAGACTACTGGCGGATTCTCGACCGGTAAGGGTGGTCAGTTTTCGAGGTCTCGTTCTGCTCCTACATCTGGGAAGAGGCCGTTTCATCAGGCCGGTGGATCTCAGGGTAACCGTTCAGTCCAGTCTGTTGCACCTGGCGGGAGAGTTTGTTTTAATTGCAGTCAGCCCGAGCACGTTATGAAGGATTGCCCATTCCCGTTAGTTACTTTCTTTACTTGCGGACAAACCGGGCATCGGCAGCTCATTGTGAGAGGGCCACCAGGGCCGCTAGAGTTCTGACTACCACCGCCAATCAGAGGGAACACAGCACTCCAGCTACTCATGTTCCGCAGAGTTCGGGCCGTGGTAGGGGTCGGGGTCAGCCGGATCGCCGTACAGCATCGAGTTCGGGTTCAGTTCACTCCCTATTGTATCAGATGAGGCACACAGAGAAGGCAGACATCCCGGTGGCGTCAGGTACCACTCAGATCCTTACTCATCCAGTTTCAGTGCTTTTTGATTCGGGTGCTACTCATTTCTTTATTGCATCGAATTGTGTGAGTCGTATTAGCTTTGACTGCTTGTTTGAGTGTGAACCGTTTGTAGTGAGTACACCTAGCGGGGATCGTATGGTTGAGGACCGGGAAGTTAGGAATTGCCCAGTGAGGATCGGGAGCCGGGATTGGCCCTCGAATCTCATTGTTATAGACCTTAAGGGTGAGGATTTGATCCTCGGGGACGATTGGTTGGGTCGTCGCGGTGCTATCATGAACTATAGGACTCGTACCATCTCGATAGTGGCCGAGGACGGCACCGAGCATACTCTCGTTGGTTGTAAGCTGGGTAGATCGGGGAGTGTGATTAGCGCCTTGAAGGCGATGAAACTTCTGAACCAGGGTTGTGTCGGCTACTGGTGTTATGCTCTGAAGGCAGAAGATGGTGGAGTTGATTTGTCGTCAATTCCAGTTGTTAGTGATTATCTCGACATATTTCCGGATGACTTGCCGGGATTACCACCACAACGAGAGGTGGAGTTTCCTATTGATCTAGAGCCGAATGCGGCACCTATTTCTCGAGCGTCGTACCGTATGGCACCGTCATAGATGTTAGAATTGAAGAATCAGTTGGGAGAGTTGTTAGATAAAGGGTATATTCGACTGAGCGCATCGCCTTGGGGTGCGCCTGTACTTTTTGTTAAGAAGAAGGATTGATCGCTTCGTTTATGCATCCACTATCGAGAATTAAACAAGTTAACCATCAAAAATAAATACCCTTTGCCCCGGATTGACGACTTGTTTGATCGCCTTGGGGGCGCGGTCTTTTCGAAGATTGATTTGCGATCGGGCTACTACCAGTTGAGGATTCGGGACAGCGATATACCGAAAGCTGCCTTTCGGACGAGATATGGCCATTACGAGTTTGTGGTTATGCCTTTCGGGCTAACCAATGCCCCATCAGTGTTCATGCAGTTGATGAACAAAGTTTTTATTGAGTATCTGGACAAATTCGTAGTCATCTTTATCGATGACATTCTTATCTATTCACGAAGTCGGGAGGAGCACGCCTTACATCTCCGGATTGTATTAGACATTTTGAGAGCTGCGTAGTTATATGCGAAGTTCTCTAAGTGTGAGTTTTGGCTCGAGGAAGTGATGTTCCTCGGGCATGTGATTTCAGCAGAGTGAGTTCGGGTAGATCCGCAGAAGATAGAGGCAGTGATGGCTTGGGAGCCGCCTAAGAATGTGAAGGAGGTGAGGAGTTTTCTGGGTCTTGCCGGCTATTACCGTAGATTTGTTGAGGGATTTTCTAAGATCGCTAGACCACTCACTCAGTTGCTCCAGAAGACTCAGAAATTCGAGTGGACCGCAGACAGACAAGGTAGTTTTGACGAGTTGAAGAGACGACTAACTACTGTACCCATGTTGGCATTGCCTCAGGGGAACGAAGATTTCGTGGTTTATAGTGATGCTTCGGGCCACGGGCTCGGATGTGTTTTGATGCAGAGAGATAGGGTTATTGCTTATGCGTCCCGCCAGTTGAAACCATATGAGGCGAATTACCCCACGCACGATTTGGAGTTAGCTGCGGTCATTTTCGCCTTAAAGATCTGGAGGCATTATCTCTATGGGTCGTCGTGTAAGATATTTACGGATCACAAGAGTTTGAAGTATATCTTCAGTCAGAAAGAGTTGAATATGAGACAGCGTAGGTGGTTGGAGCTAATTAAAGATTACGACCTCGAGATACTTTATCATCCGGGTAAGGCTAACGTAGTGGCTGATGCGTTGAGTCGAAAGCCGATGGCGTTACAGATGTTAGAGGTACTTACGCCACAGAGTAGGATCTGACAGGATTTTATTTGTTAGAATATCGAGGTTTGGGTTCAGAGAGTTCAGTGTCAGTTATGTGCGTTGGAGATCACTTTGTCCTTGACTGATGATATCAAGGCGAAACAGTATGATGATCCGTTTTTGGTCCAGCTGAGGGAGGATGTGAGGAAGGGGAAAGCCCCTGGATTTGTGGTTCAGGATGACGGAGTTTTGAGATTTCGCGGCAGACTATGTGTACCGAGTGTTATTGAGCTGAGACAGAAGATCTTGAGTGAAGCTCATACCACACCTTACTCCATACATCCTGGTACGAGTAAAATGTACAAGGATGTGAGGAGTAACTACTGGTGGAGTAATTTGAAGACAGACGTTAGCGAGTTTGTGTCGAGGTGTTTGACCTGTCAGCAGGTTAAGATCGAGCATCAGCGACCCGCAGGGCTTTTGCGACCACTTCCTATCCCGGAGTGGAAATGGGAGGATATTTCTATGGATTTCATTACCAGTATGCCTAAGACTCGGACTGGAATGAACATGATTTGGGTCGTTGTCGATCGACTAACCAAATCAGCTCATTTTCTGGGTATTAAGGACACTTGGGGGCCAGAGAGACTAGCGCGAGTGTTTATTACAGAGATAGTGAGGTTGCATGGGACCCCTAAGAGTATTGTTTCGGATCGTGATGGCCGGTTTATATCACATTTTTGGCAGGCCGTTCATAGAGCTTTGGGGACCGAATTGAGACTCACTACATCCTACCACCCTCAGACAGACGGACAGTCTGAGCGGACGATACAGACACTGGAGGATATGTTGCGAGCTTGTGCTTTAGATTGGAAGGATGATTGGGAGTCGCACTTGCCATTGATCGAATTCACATACAACAATAGTTGGCACGCCTCGATCAAAATGGCACCATTTGAGGCACTGTATGGTAGTAAGTACAGATCGTCGTTGTGTTGGGATGATACATCTGAGCTAATTGGCACCGAGCCTGATATGGTAGTTGAGACGAGAGAGAAGATCGCTTTGATTCACGATAGGATGTTGACGGCTCAGGATCGACAGAAGTCTTAGGCCGATACACGTCGCCGGCCGTTGGAGTTTGAGGTGGGAGACCATGTGTTGCTTAAGGTGTCACCGACACGGGGAGTTTACCACTTCGGTCGGAAGGGTAAACTTAGTCCGAGATTTATTGGGCCATTCGAGGTTCTAGAGAGAGTTGGAGAGCTTGCATATTGGTTAGGCTTGCCGCCGTCCCTGAGCCACATGCATAATGTATTTCATGTTTTCTAGTTTAGGAAGTACGTACCGGACCCTGGCCATATTATTGATTTTGGAGAGATCGAGTTGGGGCCCAACATTACCTTCGAGGAGAGACCGATTCAGATCTTAGAGCGTCGGGTGAAGCAACTCAGGCACAAAATCATTCCTTTGGTTAAAGTGCAATGGTCGAGGCATGGATCCGAGGAAGCCACGTGGGAGACGGAAGAGAGTATGAGGTCGACATACCCTGAGTTATTCGCGTTGTAAGTTTCGGGACGAAACTTATTTTTAGGGGGAGATAATGTAATATCCGCGTTTTCTATTTTTGGTAATTTCTATTTTTGGTGTATGTTCATTTCGGACAACTCGCTTGGCACTGTTTTGGAATTCTAAATCTATTTTGTTCTTGGAGTTTCTCCGTTTGGACGAGTCTCGATGATGTGTTTACGTATTTTCATCTTGAGTTATATTTTATCGCATGTGTATTCGATTCTCGTAAAACTCGTTCGATTTCGTCATTTTCCTATTTCCATGAGTTCGTATGGTTGAGTGCATGTTGTGAGTTTCGAATTGTTAATCCGACGTTGTATCGTGATTTTCGGACATTTGGGCCGTTTCGTAATTTCCTATAAGTTTAGGGAATTTGTTCCTTGTTCGATTTTGATTGTGTACCTCGGACCGTTTCGGGTTATTGGATATTGTTTTTCGTTGCATGTAATTTTCTCGGACCGTTGGGTCGGCTTATCGTGTTTTGGTTTATCGTCTTTTTCCATTTTGGCAGCGTCGTCTTGTGTCAAGAGGCTGTCTGGCCTGACCTATGCAAAACGGCGCAAGACCCGCAGCATTCTGCGCCGGGTCTGTGCGCCGTGTTGCCCAGTGGTGCCCGCTGCCTCTTTTACCCGTAGGTCTAGTAGGGTGTCTCATTTACCTGAGAGGTATGGGCCTGTGCACTTGGAGGAGCTGGGTCTCCATGAGGTTCCAAGTGATAGCCAAGAGACCGACCCGACGACCTATGACCAAGCGATGGTGGATGTAGACTCCGCGAAATGGCGTGAAGCTATGGAAGCTGAGATAGACTCGATGCATGTTAATCAGGTCTGGACTCTAGTAGATCGCCCCAAGGGCATAGTGCCTATTGGGAACAAGTGGATCTACAAGATAAAGACTGATGGTGATGGCAAGGTTGACGCCTATAAGGCCAGACTTGTGGCAAAGGGTTATACCCAGAAGGAATGGATCGATTACCACGATACCTTCTCGCCCATAGCCATGATCAAGTCTATTCGCATGATGCTTGCTATAGCTTCCTACCACGATTATGATATATGGCAAATGGACGTAAAGACGGCTTTCCTTAATGGATTCCTCGAGGAGGAAATCTATATGGAGCAGCCTAAAGGCTTAGTGTCCGAAGTCGATATTCAAAAAGTGTGCAAGCTTCAGCGTTCCATTTATGGACTGAAGCAAGCATCGCGTAGTTGGAACCTTCGTTTTGACGAGGCGATCAAAGAGTTTGACTTCGTGCAAAATGAAGAGGAACCTTGTGTATACAAGAGGGTTAGTGGGAGCAAGATCACATTCTTAGTACTATATGTGGATGATATTCTGCTAATAGGAAATGATGTGGGAATGCTCAGTTCTGTAAAAGCTTGGCTTTCGAGTAATTTCTCCATGAAAGACTTGGGAGAAGCAACCTATATTCTTGGAATTCGACTCTACCGGGATAGAGCGAAGAGAACAATAGGCCTTTTCCAAGCCCTCTATATAGATAAGATCTTAAAGCGATTTAAGATGGATGATTCTAAAAGAGGGTTCCTACCGATGCAACATGGAATAAAACTCTCCTTGAAGATGTGTCCTCAAAGTGAGGAACAACGAAAGAAAATGAGTAATATACCATATGCTTCGGCCGTGGGTAGCCTTATGTATGCTATGTTGTGTACAAGACCTGACATCGTGCATGCTGTAAGCGTGGTGAGTAGGTTTCAGGCAAACCCAAGTAGGGAACATTGGACTGCCGTAAAGAACGTTCTCAAGTACTTGAGAAGGACTAGAGATATGGTTCTGATGTATGGCGGTGGAGAATTGGATGTGGTGGGATACACTGATTCGGACTTCCAAGGACTGAAGGACGAATCGATGTCTACTTCTGGCTACATATTTACTCTTAATGGAGGAGCAGTATCTTGGCGTAGTGCCAAGCAAAGCGCGACTGCTGATTCCACCTGTCAGACTGAGTATCAAGCAGCCTCGGAGGCTTCCAAGGAAGGGTTCTAGATTAAGAAGTTTCTGGGAGAACTTCAAGTGATACCATGTGCTGTCTTGAATCATTGTTTGCATGACAACAACAGAGTCAGAGACAGGCCAAGGAGCTGAGGTTTCACAATAGCACCAAACATATTGAGAGGAAGTATCATCTCGTAAGAGAATTTGTTCGCAAGGGATACATTTTGCTGCACAGAGTAGACACGGCCGACAATGTCGCCGATCCACTGAACAAGCCATTTTCTCAGACTAGCTTGGAGCGTCATCTGGAGAACATGGGTATTAGATACCATAGTGTGTGGCATTGAGTGCAAGTGGGAGATTGTTAGGAGTATGCCCTCGAATGCCACTCAGAGGATGTTTAGTGAGGGCATTGTACTTGTTATTATGTAAATCATCAATATAAGGCAATGAATGTTTCTTTATTTACTGGTAGTTACTAGCATTCCCAACTCGTAAATATACATAAATAAACTAGTCCCTGTATTTGAGAGCAAAACGTTTCACTCCTTATTTGATAAGGGGGTCGGCACTGGAAAGGTTTATAGCTCAAATACTTAATCGTTCGCAAGTCGATGAAACTTGACTGGGCGTTAAGTTTATGTGAAGACTTGTATGACGTGTTCTTTGACAAGGAGAGTGCCTGTCGAACACTAATGGTTAGTGGGAGTACACGTTATAGGTATGCTAATTGGATTAGTATACTCGAACCGACTCACCCTCAATTCGTCACACGGATTTCACTCCGGGACAGTCAATGATGGAATCGAAAGGTTGTGATAGGTATTCGTGAACCTTCGACTTGAGGATTTAGTAGGGATGTGCTTGTGACGTCAAGATTTTCATTAGAGTAGTTCGACCCTATAAACCGGAAGGCGGGGGTCAACCTCGAAGTGCATCTTGATGGGCAAGTAGCAGGTCCTACTGAATACCAAGATAGAATTCTTTCTCCCGTTAGTGATCGGGTTATATGTCTTATGCGGTTACTGGCAGATGAGATCATAAGTCTTTGGCCAAAGCATTGGAGCTAGTTGTATTGGATACACGAGAGCTCGATGATCTCGATTTGCATTAACGCATGCATAGAGTCAAGTACATATAGGGTTTGACTGACCGTGACCCTATAACTTGATCGGGACATTTGAAAGAAGGGTTTATACGTATACTGGTATTCACGACAGAATGGTTCTTGAATGATCCCAATCATTCGTTCTCAGTTGGGGTACAGTGTAGGCCACCAGGCTGGCTAGGTGGTGCTACTACTCTTTGGTTCCTCCCATTGCTGACTGAGACGAACCTACCGAGTCGCGCAATAGGATTGACGACGGAATGTATCAAGCTAATTGTCTCATTATGTATATTAGATATTGGATATCTAAATTTGGGACATTGGATGTTTAAATTGATTTATTGGATAAATTGATTTACGGCCTAATGAAATAAATAAATAAATGGGTGATTAATTTAATTCATAAATATAATTATTTCTTGGAGAAATTAATTATATTATTTTGTATTTGATATGTTTAATTAATTGGATTAATTAATCAATATAAATACATCGAAACGGAATCGGAGTTTATTTGTTTGGACTCTCGGGAGTCCGAAATGAACTAAAACTCGTCTGCTTCATCCTCATGGCCGCCCCCCCCACTAATATACATGTGTATGTATTGACTTGTCCATATCATGATGTTTGGAATATCATGTGAGGGGACAAGTATCATACACATTATATGGTGGGGTTAGATTCCCACATGTATGAGTTGTTGCAAGTGGTGGGGAGTTGAATAAATGAAGATGATGACAATCACTCACAAGGCATATGCCTCCATACGTGAGTTGTGAGAGAAAAGAGAGAGAAAAAGTTTTTCTCCAAGTCATCTTATTCTTCAACTTTGTTCTTGTTTTTCTTAGAGAAAAATATCAAGACATAAAGAGAGAGTAAGATTAAAACACTTAGAGTGCAGTAATCTTTACATATATAGCTTCATCACTTAGCTCTAGCCGTATCCTCGGGGGATATCAAGGTGATCGTCGTTCCGGTCGTTTCTCCGGCGCGTGGCAAGTAGAGACGCGGTGCTTTCGGCGTTGGATCGTTCAAGGGCTTGAAGCGGAATAGATTCGTAGAGATCAAGCAAAGCCTGGGGAATATCAAGAGAAGGTTATCCATCTAATCAACGGACTGCAAGGGTGAGTTTCTATATCTCTTGTGAATTCATTTTTGTTATATACGTAGCTCGATCGATCCTCGTAGGGATTCAGATCGAATTGATTTTCGTTTTACCGCTTCCGCTGGGCCTTCTATTTAGGCACCGAATCCCAACAGTTCTGTCCAGTATATATAGGACAGACACGGGTTTTAACCCCATTCCTCTCGGCTCTCCACTCCTTCCTCACGATTTTGGGCGATTTCATCCGGATATTGCATTATAGCATCTTATAACTCGGAATTGGACATTCTAACACGAATCAATCATCTTCCTTCAATCATTCCATCGTTGAATTGAGGTAATTGGACATTATACCTAATTTTAGGGTTCTTGGCTATTATTCATTTTTCCTTTCGTTTTTGCTTCGATTGATGATGAATTACAGTTGGGTAATCGTAGTGTTATGTTTTCCTAGAACTTTAGCGGATCAATTCCAAGTTTTTCCCTTCGTTGATTGAATTTGAACTGTATGCCTCCGTAGTGTTCGGCGTATTGTCCCTTAGGGTAGAACGCCGATTAATTCGTGATTTCTCAGTGGAACTGTAGTTGATTGAGTCTCTATTGTTGTTAGGATCGGATTTGTGAAGATTGTTCGGAACGAAACCTTTTCCTTTCCACCGTTTTCTTCGCCTCATGTTATCCAAGGCAAGTACATGTATTACATTCCGTTATGTGTGTATGATTTTGTTGCGAATGATGCAAATGGTATTATTGAACGAATGTGATTGTTGCTCTTCCACCTGGGGATGGCATGTGGCCTCTGGGGGCCGATACTAATGGGTACGGCCACGGAAGTGGACTTGGGTGCGTGTGTTGATGTTCTTCCACCTGGGGACGGTTCGACGGGACCTCTGGGGGCCGATACTAATGGGTACGGCCGCAGAAGTGGTTTCTCACCTGGGGACGGTTCGATGGGACCTCTAGGGGCCGATACTAATGGGTACGGTCGCGAGTTACCAAGTATATATGGTTTTGGTGTGGAAACTTGAGGATATACTGTTTTCAAATGTAAATGTGATATTCCGAAATATTGATTTCAAATGTTCTTCCTAAATGGTTTGTTTGCGTTGAATCTCGTATGTATATAATGTTGTGTAATTGTGTACTTGCACTAGCTATTCGAATGCTAACCTCTTAAATGGGGGAAATGCGTCTTATGTATTTCAGGTACTGGTCGAGCTGAGGAGCTGGCACGGGATGCGCACACAAAGGATGGGCTGGCATGATGTAGCTCGAGTCTGTATTTTATGCTTTGTCATTGCATTTGTTGAGTACTGGAGTTAGACTGATTACTTTTAAACTTGGTTTAAGTCCCCTGAATGGGCAATGATTGGGTATTTAACTTATACTTCATGTACTCCATTAAAATGTTTTGGCCGAGGCCACAGCCTTATTTATTATTTGAGTGCATCTCTTGGGATTTCATTGTGGTTTATGTGTCATGAGTTAGCCTGGTAGACCTCACGAGGGTTCTACGGCGTGTAATGTCCCATTTGTGAATTGGGGTGTTACAATATTGTAGCCAACAGAAGAAATGTAAAAGTTTGTAAGTCATTAAGAAATAACCTACCGAGTGATACACGAGCTAGAGCGATCGAGTTGCTTTAATATCTCATATCGAGCTATTCGACAATACACCTCTAGAATTCGATCAGGTAAGCCAGAATCTGCCTGGTAGAAGTCATGTTCTCATGAACTCTCTGAAGCTCATTTTTCATAGAGCCTATCATAAAACCACGAACACTAACTGTTGGGATTCAATGCATAAATCGAAGGCCCTGCGGAAGCAAAAAAAATAAATCAAACCACTAAAGCAGATCGATCATGCATCATATATACGAATATAAAAGGACAAGAATAAAGATATGAAAACATACCCTTGAAGTCCTTTGATTGAATATTCAAGTTGATGCCGGTGACCAGAAATCCGATTTGTTAAGTCCTCGATGATCCAAACGCCGAAAGTACCACGTCTCTACTAACCACGCGTCGGGCAGTGTTCTAAAAATCGGCCTGGGCAGCCGCCTAGGCGGCGTATAGGCGCTAGGCGGCACTCGGGTGCTCCGATTATGCCCTGGGCGTTTGTCCTGCGCGTTCGGGTGATTAATCGGCCGTCTAGGCGGGCTGGGCGGGCGCCTAGGCGGGCTGAGCGGGCGCCTAGGCGGCTGGACGGGCGGCTGGGCGGGCGCCTAGGCGGGTAAACATTTTTTTTATATTAGTTGTACTATAAATTCCTGAATTGAGATACTATGGACTATGTTATGCTTATATCAATATTTAACAATTTAATATATGATCGATTATATGTTTGTTTAAATATTTAAATATTAGATGTTTTTTATTCTTTACATATATATAATTTTTTATATATAAACATAATTATTATTATAATAATAATAATAATAATAAATAAATCCGTCTAATCCGATTAATCCCCGACTAATCCCCGATTAATCCTCTGGGCGCTAGGCGTTAGCAATCCGAACGCCTAGCGCCTAGCGTTTTTTAGAACCTTGGCATCGAGAGATGATCGGAACAACGACTACTCAATTATCCTCCAAGGATATAGCTAGACATGAGTAGTAGGAAATGATCTCTCAAGATTATGATCACTCTAAGTGATATAAAATTTGTTCTTGATTTCTTTCTCTCTCTCTAAGAGTGTAAGAATGTGAACAGAGTGAACTCTCCCTCTCTTCTCTAGTGATGGCCGATTTTTCCCATATTTGGCGGAGGAGGATGAACTTTGTTTTATAACAAAGTCCACACTAACTTCCAACCATCACACCTAAGGGTTGATAATGATAAGATCCCATCTTATCACCCTTTTATCCTCAAGTGTTAGGAAGCATCCTCAACACATACAACCATGAGGACAAAGTCATCATCAAGGATGCTTCAAGATGTGGGGCGTCCCACACCATGATAGAGAAAGATTTGTCTCGTTTCGGTCCATGAAACGGGCCGTCGTGTATCCAGTCCGACTGATACACCTTGGTTTGTCTCAAATTAATTAATTTAATTAATTAATTATATTAAGATATTATTTCTCCAAGAAATAGTTATTCATGAATTAAATTAATCACCTAGTGATTATTTAATTTACTAGACCGAATTTAATTTATCCAATAAATTAAATAAGACATCCAATATCTAAAAAATTCACAATAACAGATCTATTTCATATTATTCCGTCGTCACCCTAATGCGCGACTCGGTAGGTCCGTCTCAGTAAGCAATGGGAGGAATCAAAGAGTTATAACACCACATAGTCAGTACTGCAGCCTACACTGTAACCTTACTGAGATCGAATGATAGGGGTCATTCAAGAACGATTCTGTCGTGAATACCAGTAAATGTATAAACTCTTATCTCAAATGTCCCTATCAAGTTATAGGGTCACGATCAGTCAAACCATATATGTACTTGACGCTATGCATGAGTTAATGCAAATCGAGATCACTGAGCTCTCGTGTATCAAATACAACTAGCTTCAATGCTTTGGCCAAAGACTTATGATCTCATCTGTCAATAACTGCACGTGACATAGTTCACTTACAAGAGAAAGAATCATATCTTGGTATTTAGTAGAACTTGCTACTTTCCCATCAAGATGCATGTCGAGGTTGACCCTCACATTCCGGTTTTCTAGGTTGAACTACTCTAGTGAAAATCTTAACACCACAAGCACATCCCTACTAAAACCTCAAGTCGGAGTTTCATGAATACCTATCACAACCTTTCGATTCCGTCATTGACTGTCCCGGACTGAAATCCATGTGACGAGTCGAGGGTGAGTCAGTTCGAGTATACTATTAGTGACGATAGGCACTCTCCAAGTCAAAGAAAACGTCATACAAGTCTTCACATTAAATTAACGCACAGTCAAGTTTCATCGACTTGCGAACGATAAAGTATTTGAGCCATAAACTTTTCCAGTGCCGATCCCCTTATCCAATAAGGAGTAGAATATTTGCTCTCAAATATATGGACTAGTTTATATATATATATATATATATATATATATATATATATGGGAAAGTGAATATGGGGTTGTCTCACATGTAACCTTACATGCGAAACCCAAAACTACGTAGTTTTGACTTAATCCCTCCCCAAAATTAAAACCTAAAAAATTAGTCGATCTCTAAGGTTTTTGAAGACTCTCTTCATCACAGAGTCAAATTTAGGCAATTTTCAACATCTCAATTGGCTCCAGTTCGCCTTCTTTTGTGTAATATCACAAGTCACACAAAAAATTATTTATTAAGGTGAACCAATAATTCAACAAATGAATGTCAATAAGCACACCACCATCACTATATTATTTTTCGTAAGTTTATGTCTAAATATAAATCTTAATTTCTTGAAAATATGATTTATATTGAAGATATGAATGTTGGAGAATATAGATATTGGATATCCGGTCGAAAAACTAGCCCCAAAATGCCGTTGGACGGTCCGGGAGGGGTCCGGAGGCGAGGCGCGGCCCGAGGCTCGGGGCCGTGGCCGAGGCTGTGCGGCCCGGCTGGTTAGGCATCTTGGGGGCCGCGGCCAGCTCGAGGCCGCGGCCCAGGCTGGCGACTGCATCTTTGCACAGTGGCGTTTTCGGCCATGATTCGGCTATTCGGACCCATTTTGGGCTTGTTTGCTTCATGTATTCCTAAAAATGATTTCCCTCATTTTAAATTGGATTTAATATGATTAAAATGATTTATGGTATTTCATTTTATAAGGGAAAATTGATTTATTGGAATACTTGTGATCGACCGAATTATTTTGAACGTTTTCATATTACCGATTGTGTGAATCGATTTGATCGGTTCGTATTGTTGATTGGATCAATGTATCTCTACTCTTTCCATTTATTTAGTATTTATTGGATGAATGCTTTTGAATGGTGATGTGGTTCGTGGACTTAGTTTTTTGAATCGTTCGTTTTATTCGATTGGTTGTAAAGGCCGTTTTGAGCTTATTTATTTTACTAGAAAAAATTTGTATCTAGGATGCAATTTTCAATGTAAAATTTATATGTAATGACAAAGACCGGAGGGAGATCCATTTCGAGAAGACGAAGATTCAAGATGAAAACTTGTAATTAGATTACGGAGTTTTTGTTTTCTAGGAACGGTCCATGAACCACATGTTGGTAGCAACTAAGTTGTGAATGGTTGTTTCATATTGTATGAATGCCACAAACGCACTTAAATGACTAATGTGCAAAGTGTAACGTTAATTGCGAAAATTCTCCCACGATAAATTACTAAGTTTATAAGGTTTCAAAGTTTTTCCTTTCCTCCATCGAGTTTTCGGGAAATTGAAATCCAAACCGGATGTGCTATGCTTCCGAGTTATCGGGGTAGTCGTTCGGGGAGGACGGATAAATTACCGGGAGTACATTGGATGCCTTCGGTTGGAGTAAATTTTATCCCTAGAAACCTGATAGGTTGCCGGATAAGATTCAATTGTGAAACTGATTTGCGTCGATGGTATAAAATTAACTTGTTCACGAACCATAGAAACCGTATAGGTTGAGGGGAGTGAACAAGGGGAAAAAGAAGATCGAATCATCCATTAGATGGGTTGGTGTTGGACACCACTTTATGAAAATTAATAGACTAGAAACCTGTTCGGTTGCCCTCTATTAAGATTTATAAAGAACTCGATCACCACTATGAAGTAGAGCGACGATACTTCCGGATTTCACATGGGAGTGTGTTATTCCGATAAAATAGTGGGAGCTGGGTAACAAGAATAGAAAAGACCTTAATTCTATACTCATAACATAATTAAATGAGTCACTAATTAATCTATCGTACTTAATGCAGACTCAAATCTCAATATAACAATGAATCCACTCGCAATTCTACTAAAAAAGAACACCCTGATTGGACCTAACTTTGTGGATTGGCTCCGCAATCTGATGATTGTCCTTGGTATAGAGGCACTGGGATACGTCTTGGAGACGGACATTCCGGCGCCCCCTGTGCGGACCCGAGCCAATCAGGAAGAGATTGAAAATCACGAAAAGTGGGTTAAGGATGACGTGAAAGTCCGTGCTTATATGATGGCTTCCATATCTAATGAGCTTCAGAGAGCTCATGAGAAAATGACTTCTGCTAGGCAGATTCTATATCACTTAACCGAACTTTATGGTGAGCACAGCAGAACTGCTAGATATGAGATATCCAAGCAACTGTTCGGTGCAAGGATGAAGGAAGGTGAGAAAGTTGGGGAACATGTCCTCAAAATGATATCCATGATCGAAAGATTGGAGGCTCTTGATTTTAAAATGGATACTTCTCTCCAAACCGACCTTATCCTGCAGTCTCTTCGTGATTCCTTCTCACAGTTTCTTATGAACTTTAACTGCAATGAGATTGCATGTAACTTAGCTGGGCTAATGATCAAACTGGTGACCGCTCAGTCTCATATGAAGACTCCGCAAATGAAGGAGTCTACCCTTGTGATTTCTTCTGGACTTCGGAAGTCTAAGAATAAGAAGAAAAAGACCAAGAAGCGGACTGGACCACAAGCTAAGGACCTTAAGGGAAAGGAAAAGGCCCCGATGGTTCCAAAGAACAAGAAGAAGAAGAAGAAGGATGCTTGTCTCAAGTGCGGTGAGCTGGGCCACTGGGCTAGAGACTGTCCGATTCTTCATGGCACTTCAGGTACAGAACTTTTAGTTTTGGAAACAAATTGTTCTGCTACTGTATTTTCTACTTCACGGATCTTGGATTCTGGTGCTAGTTCTCATATTTGTACCGTGAATCAGGATCTGGAACAAAGTAGGAAGCTTGGAGCTAGAGAAGTTATGATCACAGTCGAAAGCGGGCATAGTGTCGAGGCGACCGACATAGGATCACTTCTTTTGAGTTTAGAATCCGACTTTGTTTTGACTTTAGAAGATGTACTTGTTTTGCCCAAGTGGCACAAAAACATTGTATCCATTCCGGTCATGGACCGAAAAGGCTTTTCATTTTTCATTGGTGATGGTTCCTGCAAAATTTATTTTAGAAATAAACTAGTGGGTACTGCTACATTGTTAAATGGATTGTATCATCTAAATCTCAGCAACAAAGTAGTTGTGAATACTATGACTAGAAAACATGGTAGGGATGAAACTAATCAAGTTTTGAAATGGCATCTTAGACTTGGTCATGTTGGTCAGACCAAGGTTTATAAGATGGAAAAGGATGGACTTATGGGTCCATTGGGATCGGATCCCTTTCCTACTTGTGAATCTTGCCTTAAAGGCAAAATGACTAAGTCCCCCTTCACAGGGACTTTTGAAATAGCCACTGATAAACTAGGATTAATCCATACTGACGTTTGTGGTGCTTTGGAAGTAGCACGTGACGGATATCAATATTTCATTACGTTTACAGATGATCATACTAGGTATGGTTATGTATACTTAATGAAACATGAATTCGAGGCTTTTGAGAAATTCTAGGAATTCAAGGCCCTAGTCGAGAAACAAACTGGTAATCATATCAAATCACTTCGGTCGGACCAAGGTGGCGAGTATATGAGTACGGAGTTTGACGAGTTCCTTAAGGAACATGGAATAGTTTCACAACTAACACCTCCAGGTACTCCTCAGTTAAATGGTGTGTCAGAAAGAAGGAACCGGACCTTGTTGAACATGGTCCGTTCCATGCTGGGCTATACTGACTTACCAATTTACCTGTAGGGGTATGCACTCCTGACTGTCGCTTATATCTTAAACAGATGTCCTTCAAAATCCGTTCCTAAAACTCCACATGAGATGTGGGAGGGAAGGAAACCAAGTCTTAATCATATTAGGATTTGGGGATGTCCCGTCTATGTCAAGAAGACTAAGGTGGAAAAGTTGGAAGCTAGGTCTGTGAAGGGACGTTTCATTGTATTCCCGTCTGGGACGATGGGATATCTATTCTACATGCCCGAAGATGGAAAGATCGTTGTTGCTTTACAAGCACACTTCCTGGAAGATGAGTTCATTCAGGAAGGCGGAGCAGGTAGAAGTATTTCTTTAGAAGAATACAATGAAACTCCTCGGGAGACACCTGTGTAAGAAACTGTAACCGAACTTTCTGAAACACAAGTACAACCACCTCGTAGGTCTAGTAGGGTGTCTCATTTACCTGAGAGGTATGGGCTTGTGCACTTGGAGGAGCTGGGTATCCATGAGGTTCCAAGTGATAGCCAAGAGACCGACCCGACGACCTATGACCAAGCGATGGCGGATGTAGACTCCGCGAAATGGTGTGAAGCTATGGAAGTTGAGATAGACTCGATGCATGTCAATCAGGTCTGGACTCTAGTAGACCGCCCCAAGGGCATAGTGCCTATTGGGAACAAATGGATCTACAAGAGAAAGACTGATGGTGACGGCAAGGTTGACGCCTATAAGGCCAGGCTTGTGGCAAAGGGTTATACCCAGAAGGAAGGGATCGATTACCACGATACCTTCTCGCCCATAGCCATGATCAAGTCTATTCGCATGATGCTTGCTATAGCTGCCTACCACGATTATGAGATATGGCAAATGGACGTAAAGACGGCTTTCCTTAATGGATTCCTCGAGGAGGAAATCTATATGGAGCAGCCTAAAGGCTTAGTGTCCGAAGTTGATATTCAGAAAGTGTGCAAGCTTCAGCGTTCCATTTATGGACTGAAGCAAGCGTCGCGTAGTTGGGACCTTCGTTTTGACGAGGCGGTCAAAGAGTTTGACTTCGTGCAAAATAAAGAGGAACCTTGTGTATACAAGAGGTTTAGTGGGAGCAAGATCACATTCTTAGTACTATATGTGGATGATATTCTGCTAATAGGAAATGATGTGGGAATGCTCAGTTCTGTAAAAGCTTGGCTTTCGAGTAATTTCTCCATGAAAGACTTGGGAGAAGCAACCTATATTCTTGGAATTCGACTCTACCGGGATAGAGCGAAGAGAACAATAAGCCTTTCCCAAGCCCTCTATATAGATAAGATCTTAAAGCAATTTAAGATGGATGATTCTAAAAGAGGGTTCCTACCGATGCAACATGGAATAAAACTCTCCTTGAAGATGTGTCCTCAAAGTGAGGAACAACGAAAGGAAATAAGTAATATACCATATGCTTCGGCTGTGGGTAGCCTTATGTATGCGATGTTGTGTACAAGACCTGACATCGCGCATGCTGTAAGCGTGGTGAGTAGGTTTCAGGCAAACCCAGGTAGGGAACATTGGACTGCCGTAAAAAACGTTCTCAAGTACTTGAGAAGGACTAGAGATATGGTTCTGATGTATGGCGGTGGAGAATTGGATGTGGTGGGATACACTGATTCGGACTTCCAAGGACTGAAAGACGACTTGATGTCAACTTCTGGCTACATATTTACTCTTAATGGAGGAGCAGTATCTTGGCGTAGCGCCAAGCAAAGCGCGACTGCTGATTCCACCTGTCAGACTGAGTATCAAGCAACCTCGGAGGCTTCCAATGAAGGGTTCTGGATTAAGAAGTTTCCGAGAGAACTTCAAGTGATACCATGTGCTGAACTGCCTGTTCCGCTGTACTGCGACAACGACGGAGCTGTAGCGCAGGCCAAGGAGGCGAGGTTTCAC
Organism: Orobanche coerulescens; assembly: GCA_033398695.1. Lineage (NCBI taxonomy): Eukaryota > Viridiplantae > Streptophyta > Magnoliopsida > Lamiales > Orobanchaceae > Orobanche > Orobanche coerulescens. The sequence goes on from CM065805.1 coordinate 170,219,786, forward strand.
AACAAGACCAAACATATTGAGAGGAAGTATCATCTCGTAAGAGAATTTGTTCGCAAGTGATACATTGTGCTGCACAGAGTAGACTCGGCCGACAATGTCGCCGATCCACTGACCAAGCCACTTTCTCAGACTAGCTTGGAGCGTCATCTGGAGAACATGGGTATTAGATACCATAGTGTGTGGCATTAAGTGCAAGTGGGAGATTGTTAGGAGTATGCCCTCGAATGCCACTCAGAGGATGTTGAGTGAGGGCATTGTACTTGTTATTATGTAAATCATCAATATAAGGCAATGAATGTTTCTTTATTTATTGGTAGTTACTAGCATTCCCAACGCGTAAATATACATAAAGAAACTAGTCCCTGTATTTGAGAGCAAAACATTCCACTCCTTATTTGATAAGGGGGTCGGCACTGGAAAGGTTTATAGCTCAAATACTTAATCGTTCGCAAGTCGATGAAACTTGACTGGGCGTTAAGTTTATGTGAAGACTTGTATGACGTGTTCTTTGACAAGGAGAGTGCACGAACACTAATGGTTAGTGGGAGCACACGTTATAGGTATGCTAATTGGATTAGTATACTCGAACCGACTCACCCTCGATTCGTCACACGGATTTCACTCCGGGACAGTCAATGATGGAATCGAAAGGTTGTGATAGGTATTCGTGAACCTTCGACTTGAGGATTTAGTAGGGATGTGCTTGTGACGTCAAGATTTTCATTAGAGTAGTTCGATCCTATAAACCGAAGGGCGGGGGTCAACCTCGAAGTGCATCTTGATGGGCAAGTAGCAGGTCCTACTGAATACCAAGATAGAATTCTTTCTCCCGTTAGTGATCGGGTTATATGTCCTATGCGATTACTGGCAGATGAGATCATAAGTCTTTGACCAAAGCATTGGAGCTAGTTGTATTGGATACACGAGAGCTCGATGATCTCGATTTGCATTAACACATGCATAGAGTCAAGTACATATAGGGTTTGACTGACCGTGATCCTATAACTTGATCGGGACATTTGAAAGAAGGGTTTATACGTATACTGGTATTCACGACAAAATGGTTCTTGAATGATCCCAATCATTCGTTCTCAGTTGGGGTACAGTGTAGGCCGCTAGGCTGGCTAGGTGGTGCTACTACTCTTTGGTTCCTCCCATTGCTGACTGAGACGAACCTACCGAGTCGCGCAATAGGATTGACGACGGAATGTATCAAGCTAATTCTCTCATTATGTATATTAGATATTGGATATCTAAATTTGGGACATTGGATGTTTAAATTGATTTATTGGATAAATTGATTTATGGCCTAATGAAATAAATAAATTAATGGGTGATTAATTTAATTAATAAATATAATTATTTCTTGGAGAAATTAATTATATTATTTTGTATTTGATATGTTTAATTAATTGGATTAATTAATCAATATAAATACATCGAAACGGAATCGGAGTTTATCTGTTTGGACTCTCGGGAGTCCGAAATGAACTAAAACTCGTCTGCTTCATCCTCATGGCCACCCCCCCCCCACTAATATACATGTGTATGTATTGACTTGTCCATATCATGATGTTTGGAATATCATGTGAGGGGACAAGTATCATACACATTATATGGTGGGGTTAGATTCCCACATGCATGAGTTGTTGCAAGTGGTGGGGAGTTGAATAAATGAAGATGATGACAATCACTCACAAGGCATATGCTTCCATACGTGAGTTGTTAGAGAAAAGAGAGAGAAAAAGTTTTTCTCCAAGTCATCTTCTTCTTCAACTTTGTTTTTGTTTTTCTTAGAGAAAAATATCAAGACATAAAGAGAGAGTAAGATTAAAACACTTAGAGTGTAGTAATCTTTACATATATAGCTTCATCACCTAGCTCTAGCCGTATCCTCGGGGGATAGCAAGGTGATTGTCGTTCCGGTCGTTTCTCCGGCGCGTGGCAAGTAGAGACGCGGTGCTTTCGGCGTTGGATCGTTCAAGGGCTTGAAGCGGAATAGATTCGTAGAGATCAAGCAAAGCTTGGGGAATAGCTCAAGAGAAGGTTATCCATCTAATCAACAGACTGCAAGGGTGAGTTTCTATATCTCTTGTGAATTAATTTTTGATATTCGTATATACGTAGCTCGATCGATCCTCGTAGGGATTCGGATCGAATTAATTTTCGTTTTACCGCTTTCGCTGGGCCTTCGATTTAGGCACCGAATCCCAACAGTTATGTCCAGTATATATAGGACAGACACGGGTTTTAACCCCATTCCTCTCGGCTCTCCACTCCTTCCTCACGATTTTGGGCGATTTCATCCGGATATTGCATTCTAGAATCTTATAACTCGGAATTGGACATTCTAACACGAATCAATCATCTTTCTTCCATCATTCCATCGTTGAATTGAGGTAATTAGACATTATACCTAATTTTAGGGTTCTTGGCTATTATTCATTTTTCCTTTCGTTTTTGCTTCGATTGATGATGAATTACAGTTGGGTAATCGTAGTGTTATGTTTTCCTAGAACTTTAGCGGATCAATTCCAAGTTTTTCCCTTCGTTGATCGAATTTGAACTGTATGCCTCCGTAGTGTTCGGCGTATTGTCCCTTAGGGTAGAACGCCGATTAATTCGTGATTTCTCAGTGGAATTGTAGTTGATTGAGTCTCTATTGTTGTTAGGATCGGATTTGTGAAGATTGTTCGGACCGAAACCTTTTCCTTTCCACCGTTTTCTTCGCCTCATGTTATCCAAGGTAAGAACATGTATTACATTCCGTTATATGTGTATGATTTTGATGCGAATGATGCAAATGGTATTATTGAACGAATGTGATTGTTGCTCTTCCACCTGGGGATGGCATGTGGCCTCTGGGGGCCGATACTAATGGGTACGGCCACGGAAGTGGACTTGGGTGCGTGTGTTGATGTTCTTCCACCTGGGGACGGTTCGACGGGACCTCTGGGGTCCGATACTAATGGGTACGGCCGCGGAAGTGGTTTCTCACCTGGGGACGGTTCGACGGGACCTCTGGGGACCGATACTAATGGGTACGGTCGCGAGTTACCAAGTGTATATGGTTTTGGTGTGGAAACTTGAGGATATACTGTTTTCAAATGTAAATGTGATATTCCGGAATATTGATTTCAAATGTTCTTCCTAAATGGTTTGTTTGCGTTGAATCTCGTATGTATATAATGTTGTGTAATTGTGTACTTGCTCTAGCTATTCGAATGTTAACCCCTTAAATGGGGGAAATACGTCTTATGTATTTCAGGTACTGGTCGAGCTGAGGAGCTGGCACGGGATGCGCACACAAAGGATGGGCTGGCATGATGATGTAGCTCGAGTCTATATTTTATGCTTTGTCATTGCATTTGTTGAGTACTGGAGTTAGACTGATTACTTTTAAACTTGGTTTAAGTCCCCTGCGTGGGCAATGATTGGGTATTTAACTTATACTTCATGTACTCCATTAAAATGTTTTGGCCGAGGCCACGACCTTATTTATTATTTGAGTGCATCTCTTGGGATTTCATTGTGGTTTATGTGTCATGAGTTAGCCTGGTAGACCTCACGAGGGTTCTACGGCGTGTAATGTCCCATTTGTGAATTGGGGTGTTACAATATTGTAGCCAACAGAAGAAATGTAAAAGTTTGTAAGTCATTAAGAAATAACCTACCGAGTGATACACGAGCTAGAGCGATCGAGTTGCTTTAATATCTCATATCGAGCTGTTCGGCAATACACCTCTAGAATTCGATTAGGTAAGCCAAAATCTGCCTGGTAGAAGTCATGTTCTCATGAACTCTCTGAAGCTCATTTTTCATAGAGCCTATCATAAAACCAGGAACACTAACTGTTGGGATTCAATGCATAAATCGAAGGCGCTGCGGAAGCAAAAAAAATAAATCAAACCCCTAAAGAAGATCGATCATGCATCAGATATACGAATATAAAAGGACAAGAATAAAGATATGAAAACATACCCTTGAAGTCCTTTGATTGAATGTTCAAGTTGATGCCGATGACCGCAAATCCGATTTGTTAAGTCCTCGATGATCCAAACGCCGAAAGTACCACGTCTCTACTAACCACGCGTCGGGCAGTGTTCTAAAAATCGGCCTGGGCAGCCGCCTAGGCGGCGTCTAGGCGCTAGGCGGCACTTGGGTGCTCCGATTATGCCCTGGGCGTTTGTCCTGGGCGTTCGGGTGATTAATCGGCCGCCTAGGCGGGCTGGCGGCGCTAGGCGGTGGCCGGCGCCTGGCGGGCAGACGGCGGTGGCGGGCGCCTAGGCGGGTAAACATTTTTTTTTTATATTAGTTGTACTATAAATTCCTGAATTGAGATACTATGGACTATGTTATGCTTATATCAATATTTAACAATTTAATATATGATCGATTATATGTTTTTTAAATATTTAAATATTAGATATTTTTATTCTTTACATATATATAATTTTTTATATATAAACATAATTATTATTATAATAATAATAATAATAATAAATAAATCCGTCTAATCCGATTAATCCCCGACTAATCCTCTGGGCGCTAGGCGTTAGCAATCCGAACGCCTAGCGCATAGCGCTTTTTAGAACCTTGGCGTCGAGAGATGATCGGAACAACGACCACTCAATTATCCTCCAAGGATACAGCTAGACATGAGTAGTAGGAAATGATCTCTCAAGATTATGATCACTCTAAGTTATATAAAATTTGTTCTTGATTTCTTTCTCTCTCTCTAAGAGTGTAAGAATGTGAACAGAGTGAACTCTCCCTCTCTTCTCTAGTGATGGCCGATTTTTTCCATATTTGGCAGAGGAGGATGAACTTTGTTTTATAACAAAGTCCACACTAACTTCCAACCATCACACCTAAGGGTTGATAATGATAAGATCCCATATTATCACCCTTTTGTCCTCAAGTGTTAGGAAGCATCCTCAACACATGCAACCATGAGGACAAAGTCATCATCAAGGATGCTTCAAGATGTGGGGCGGCCCACACCATGATAGAGAAAGATTTGTCTCGTTTCGGTCCATGAAACGGGCCGTCGTGTATCCAGTCCGACTGATACATCTTGGTTTGTCTCAAATTAATTAATTTAATTAATTAATTATATTAAGATATTATTTCTCCAAGAAATAGTTATTCATAAATTAAATTAATCACCTAGTGATTTATTTAATTTACTAGACCGAATTTAATTTATCCAATAAATTAAATAAGACATCCAATGTCTAAAAAATTCACAATAACAGATCTATTTCATATTATTCCGTCGTCGCCCTAATGCGCGACTCGGTAGGTCCGTCTCAGTAAGCAATGGGAGGAACCAAAGAGTTATAGCACCACATAGTCAGTCCTGCAGCCTATACTGTAACCTTATTGAGATCGAATGATAGGGGTCATTCAAGAACGATTCTGTCGTGAATACCAGTAAACGTACAAACTCTTATCTCAAATGTCCCTATCAAGTTATAGGGTCACGATCAGTCAAACCATATATGTACTTGACGCTATGCATGAGTTAATGCAAATCGAGATCACTGAGCTCTCGTGTATCAAATACAACTAGCTTCAATGCTTTGGCCAAAGACTTATAATCTCATCTGTCAATAACTGCACGTGACATAGTTCACTTACAAGAGAAAGAATCATATCTTGGTATTTAGTAGAACTTGCTACTTTCCCATCAAGATGCATGTCGAGGTTGACCCTCACATTCCGGTTTTCTAGGTTGAACTACTCTAGTGAAAATCTTAACACCACAAGCACATCCCTACTAAAACCTCAAGTCGGAGTTTCATGAATACCTATCACAACCTTTCGATTCCGTCATTGACTGTCCCAGACTGAAATCCATGTGACGAGTCGAGGGTGAGTCAGTTCGAGTATACTATTAGTGACGACAGGCACTCTCCAAGTCAAAGAACACGTCATACAAGTCTTCACATAAACTTAACGCACAGTCAAGTTTTATCGACTTGCGAACGATAAAGTATTTGAGCCATAAACTTTTCCAGTGCCGATCCCCTTATCCAATAAGGAGTGGAATATTTGCTCTCAAATATACGGACTAGTTTATATATATATATATATATATGGGAAAGTGAATATGGGGTTGTCTCACATGTAACCTTACATGCGAAACCCAAAACTAAGTAGTTTTGACTTAATCCCTCCCCAAAATTAAAACCTAAAAAATTAGTCGATCTCTAAGGTTTTTGAAGGCTCTCTTCATCACAGAGTCAAATTTAGGCAATTTTCAACATCTCAATTGGCTCTAGTTCGCCTTCTTTTGTGTAATATCACAAGTCACACAAAAAATTATTTATTAAGGTGAACCAATAATTCAACAAATGAATGTCAATAAGCACACCACCATCACTACATTATTTGAATTCAGAACATGCTCTAATTCTGTTTAAATTATATCAATAAACAGAAGCAAAAAAACTTAGTTCGTGACATAAAGCATCACTCAAACCACAAAGTTAACCTTTATGATACGACCATCCCCTGCATTCTCTTTCAATATTTCAGGTGTACCCTATCAATGTGAGTTAAACATCCTCATCCTTCTTTCTCTAGTGCAGCATCATCTGCCTGTTACACACAAAAAAAAACAACTTTAAGCAAAACATGAATCATCAAAACGCAATGAATTTTCTTATTACCTTCTTTTTGGGACAGCCGCTAATGTAGTGACCCTTTTCATGACAGTAAGAACAAGTTCTCTTTTTTGGTTCTTCTAGAGGACTTTTGTTTCTGGTTGCACCTTTGGGACGACCTTTAGTAGAAGTTGGCACTTGAGGATCTCTAATAGATATTTGAGGAATCATGTCTACTTGTGAACTAACCACATTAGAATGGGGCAATGTATTTTGAGACTCTGTGGCCTTTTTCCTAATAATTTGTTCTTCAAAATACTTCACTAACATATTATTTAACCTTTTTATCTCGGAGAAAGAGTCTTTAGCTTGTTCCATTGCTTTAGAAAAGTTTGCTTGAACACACCATAATGTTAAGGCACTAGGTCCAGTTTCATTATGAACATCTTCAAGTTGAATATTATTATTATCCACCTTGTGCCTTGCATCAAGTGTCCACCTGGGTAAAATATAACGATCGGGAAGGGCTTTGATATTCCTCTTCTTCAACACATATAAGATGTGCTTACATAAGATCTCATATGTTTCAGACTTAGCACACGAACATGTGACATCCATGTTATCAGATAAACGAAAGTCAACCGTTCTCAAATATTTTTTTAGTATTCATTTGGCCAACCTTATATTTGAACACTTCGGGACTTTTGTTCAAAGTCTCATGAGTTAAATTATTAGTAGCTTCGGTCCATTCTTTCTGAAAAATCTCAAACATCTTTCTAGTATAACGTGCACCTGCTTTTGCTTCTATGGGATTAACAGAAGAAAGAACCGCTCTCGAGTTCATCGTTTTGAAGTCCTCATCTTCTTCAGCAGCTCTTCGTCATTCAACAGCTTTATCATATTGGACTACAAACTCATTCAACATGGTATTTGAATTAACAAATCCATCAAAATAAGAATGAATGCTCTCGCTTCTTTGGCTAGTTGTCATGCCTGCAACGAAAAAATCCTTCAAGAAGGCTTTTGCCCAATGGAAACGTTGGTCATACAGCTCCTATATCCATTTGTTACTTTCAATGTTGTAATTACCACATAATACTTCCCAACAAGCTTCAAATTTCTCAATTGTATCACTCTTTATCCACTCTTTGTACAATTCTTGAAAGTTGTTGTAACGGATTGTAAGAGACCGAATATGTTCGATCTCATGCTTCTTCATGTGCCATGAACAATAACGATGTCTGGTGTTTGGAAAAACATTCTTGATTACATTTCCTATAGCTTTATCTTGATCAGTAATTATTGCACAAGGAGATTTGTCAAACATGCACTTTAGGAACTCTTTAAATAACCATTCAAAAGTTTCTTGTTTTTCATTCTCGAGCAATGTACCTCCAAAAATTATAGATTGACGATGATGATTCACGCCAACAAATGGAGAAAATGGCAATTTAAAGTTATTAGTCATGTATGTTACATCAAACACGACAACGTCTCCGAATTTTATATAAGAATCTCTTGACCTTCCGTCAGCCCAAAAAACGTTTCTGGGAGACCCATCATCAAACAAATCCACAACAAAATAGAGGTCGCGATCCTCTATTATTTATCTTGAAAATGTTTGATAAGCCCAAAAAACTCCTTACCTCTATATTGTTTCCGCTCCTCACCTAGTATATCAGAACATTGTTTTGAAATAACATCACTATCATATGGACTTTTCATGTTATTTACAACCTTTTTTATTTGGCATGGTTTCAATCCTGATTTGCTAAGTTCCGACATAAGAGATTTGCAAGCCATTGATCGGTGAAACTTACCATGAGAACGGTGTTTCATAACTTTAGAAGGCGTTATAGTTAACTCATGGTTATGTGCATCATCAAAATCATCTACAAACCATTTGTTGTCTTTATTTAGGGAAATCCGAATCCTTGTTGTACAGCCGGTTCTTAAATCCCTACGGTGTTTTTTAACATCCCCGCTCTTCAAATCCTTATAACCTTCTTTGTTGCACACATATATCTTTCTATAATGCTCTTTCGTTATCTTATTTTTATAAATCGAATAGATGCGTATACCAAATCCATGTAAAAGGGCATAACGTTTATAGAATTCATATGCGGCATCATGAGTGTCGAAAACCTTTCCAATTACATGTCTATCTTCGTAATTCTCAAACTCGACATCTATACCGTCACCATTACCTTCCTCTTTCTCAGACCCAACATTCATGCCAACGTTATTACCTTCTTCTTTCTCAAAGACAAGATCCATTTGAACATCACTTCGTATGTCATTCTCAAATTATGATAAATTACTTGAAAGATACCCATTTTCATCAATATTACCAACTAGAGATGTTTCAAAAGGATCCTCCTCATGATGAATTTCTAAGTCCATTGTGTCATCCATGTCCTGTTAGCAGTTAAAAATATGATCTATCTTTCCAGCTCAAGTATATCAAAGAACAAAGATACATGAATATAGACAAAAGTATCATAGAACTTGTAGGACTCAAAAGATTAGCATCACGGAACTTTATAAAATCGGTAATATTCATGCAAAAAATGGAGAGGTTAAGTATAATAATACTATGGAGGTACGTGAATAGAAAAAATTATGTTTGACTGCAAGAAAAGGAGATGTGATCACATATACTAATAATTAATGGCTTTACTCATGAAAACAACACTAATTTAGCGACATGAAAAAAGCACTAATTTAGCAATATATATACTAACCTCGTGATCAACCATAGTTTGATAAGGAGGACGATCCAGAGTGATGAAGAGAGTTCAAAAACCTTAGAGATCGACTAATTTTTTAGGTTTTAATTTTAGGGAGGGATTAAGTCAAAACTACGTAGTTTTGGGGCTTCGCATGTAAGATTACACATGAGACAACCCCATCTTCACTTATATATATATATATATATATATTTATGAGTCAGGAATGTCAGTGACTTCCAGTAAATAAAGAAACAAACAATTGCCTTCTGATAAGAATTTACATAATAACAAGTACAATGTCCTCTCATACATCCTCCTAGTGACATTCGAATGCATATTCCTAACACTAACGTCACCCTTGGCCCATTTTTCATGGGGATCAACCTCGACCTGATTTGGCCTGGTTCGAGTAGGAGTCGCTGGTATGTTTGGTTTCAGGACGTAACCAAACGACTCCATGCTGAGGACTATCCTCATATTTCGGAGTCACACAACAAAATTAGGGCCAGTGAGGTTCAAGAAGAATTGTGAATGAATTGTTTGTTATTTTGAGAGTTTTTAAAACCTCATAAAGCAAAACCATTTTTCAATTAGTGGTATGAGAACTATGATTCGAGTATTTAGGATAAAAGACTTTTCTATTTATCGGGTCACACTAATTTTATCGGAGATACACTCTCTTGAGGAAAATCGAAAGTGGTCGACAAATCAACTTCATAGTGGTGATCAAGTTTTTTTTATAAAATTTGAATAGATGGCAATACATATAATTTCTTGTCTATTAATTTCACAAAATGGTGTCCAACACAAACCCATATAATGAATGATTTGATATTTTTTACCCTATTTCACTTATCTCAACATATACAGTTTCTATAGCTCGCTGAACTATTCAGACGTATAACATATGAAAGTAGCACTGACTTATCCCATCACAAACACAGGTTCTCTATCGGTGTCCACAATTAATTTGGGGTTGGGTTATTATTATTAAGACCCCCCTATATTACAAAAAGACCCTCCCTAGTAGGGAGGGTTTGTCCTTTTTTTCTTTTTTGTTTTTTTCGTCCTTTTGTTGTCTTTTTTTGTGTTATGTTTTTTTAGTGTTTATTTGTTATGTGTTTTTTGTGTAATGTTTTTTTTAGTATTTATTTGTTATGTTTTTTGTACTATGTTTTTTGTATTCGTCTAATGTATTTCGATTTAATTAAACAACAACAACAATAACACGTTAAACATTAACACATTAAACAACTACAACAACTGTTATTATTCAACAAAACAACAATATTAACACATTATTTAAAAACAACAACACCAAATATAGTGCATTTACTATGTTTGTGCTCTTTATATTTACAACATAAATCAGTAATCATTTACTATGTTTGTGCTCTTATATTCTCAATAATTTCAGTATACATGCATTGTCGATTGGAATATAAAGTTTCTCATGCGGATGCATTGGGAAGTCTGTACTAGGGGTGTTCAAAACTACCCGACCCGATTGACCCGGCCCAATTACCCGACTACCCGGGAACTTTTTACCGGGTAATTTTTTTAATTACCCGAATTTAACGGGTCGGTGCGGCCGCTAATTATGTGAGTTAATGGGTCGTAATGGGCGGCCAAATAAAATTACGGTACCCATGACCGGTAACTTTTTATTTTTTTCTCACTACATATTTTATTTTAACCATTTTAAATATTATGTATAGAATTAGTATGTATTTACTTACATTTTAATAATATTAACATTACAAATACTTATGTAAAATTTGGTCCATATTAATCTTAAGCTCTAATTTTTTTTCCTTTTCATGAATCATATTTTTTTATAGTTTAAATCTCATTAACTATTTTAAATTATGACATCAAAATTACAAAACTAAGTATGTATTAATATAATATAATAGTCTAATTTAAAAGTGAATAGATTAAATATTTCATATAATGTCATAATATATTAGAACCAATGATAATAAAATAAATGTTATAATTATTGTAAATAATTTCTTACTTTTAATTTATTTATTTTTGTAGAAGTCAATCGAGCAAATAAATTAAATTAAAGTTAAGATTTAATCATAACGCATGACTTCAAAATTAGAATCAATTCTTTCTAATTTAAAAATAAAATATTTTTGTTGAACTAAAAGTTGAAAAAAATATAGCAAAAAAATCATATATATATATATATATATGTATAATTATTATAATAATAATAATTAATATATGAAAAAAAACTCGGGTACCCGGGTGACCCGACCCGGAAAGCCGGGTACCCGAAAAAGCGGGTACCCGTATTTTATGGGCCGGGCCATGGGCCGCCTAAATAGGTACCCGAAGTTCCGAGTACCCAAAAAAGCGGGTACCCTTATGAACACCCCTAGTCTGTACGCCCCCATTATGGGTGAGTATTGGGGAGTGGTGAATTTTCATCCGGCGTCACATAAATGTAGTGAGCACAATCGTCATCCCCCACACGGGCAATCACAAGGGGGCCACTAATAACAAAACCGATCCCTCGAGCTATATTTTGCATCCAATCAGTTAGTTGCTAGGGAGAACTGAACACCTGAAAATACATTACAACTTTTACAAAAAATTAATCGAACCGAACCGTGACCACCCGTACTAAATATAACAAAAAATTAATCAAACCAAACAAAAAAATATTTTTATTTGTTACAACTTTTTTTAAAATAACTTTTTGTTATAATTTTTTTTAAAAAAAATACTTTTTTTTTTCAACTGAAATTAATACATATATATTGTAGGGTTTTTTGGGGGTTGTTGTAGGGAGAGAGAGGGTTTTGGTAGGGGGGTTTCGTAGGGGGGAGACCCCTTAATTTGATATCAGAAACCTTTTTAAAGACCAAACAAACTTTTTCTTAACACAGTTCAGAAACTTCATAAAAACAAATATACCACTTTGGTTAATATAATTTTACAAGTCGATAACAAACTTGGTCAATACATTTTCCAACATATCTAAGTAAATACCAAAAGACAAAATTAAGTACATTCAATCTATTTCGACAGCCACATTTAGATACAACACATGTACAAACAATGGTTCTCATAGAGAGAGAGACCCTCGACAATCAAGAAACGGATGATAATTTACCTCCATCTAGCGGTGGTGAGTGGCGCCTAAGAGAGAGAGAAGAAATGTCCGGTAATGGCCAGACGTCTCTGAAGAAACTGCATCATCAAGTGACTTTCCATAATTCTTTTGGTACTCTGCTTTTATGTATTGCATATCAATCTCGGCGCGTGTCACTATTACTCTAATAAGGGCCGAGTCGTTGGTTCCCATGCCCTTCATCGCCTTACGCAACACCTTAATAGTGATCTCAGGTCATTACGCGTTAACTAGAGTTGGGAAAATTACAGATAACAGCAAAAGATTTCAATAAACTAGTCAAATACATACACCATAAATATAGACTCTTTTCGGAACCTACGTAACCACTTCAGCATTTCTAAATTTGATCGAAGCTGTAATAAAAATGAATTACTCATCCCAAAAAAAAGGAAGTAGAAGAAGAAGAAAATAATCCCTTTTTTTTTGATAGATTATATTCCGAGTTGGGGGGGGGGGGGGGGGGGGTTGACTTGGAACTTTTAACACAAAGTATCGTATTTTACCTTTGCAAAGTACTTCCCAGGATTTTCAGCACAACGTAATATAGTCAAAAGCGCAAACTCAAAGTTCCCGGAGGTTTCACTTTTAACGACCTGCAAGAAGATACTCATTTAGCCAGCCAACAGGCTGGTAGTGATGAGGAAAAGCGGAAAGGACATAATGTTGGTCTTTTACCTTTTCTAGTGACGTCCCGTACATGCTGTGATAAGCAGAAGCAACATTAGCCAAATGTGCACGGCTTCTTTCAGAAAAAATGCGTATGAAAGTTTTCTCATCAGTGCCCATCTTCTTTTCTCCAGCTTTGTAGAGCGCCTTAGCATCATGCTCAGCCATTGCCCTGTCGACCTCCGGACCTTCATAGCGTATTACACTGACGTAGGCAAGTAGCAACTGCAAAATGGAAGAGGCAGATAAATGGACATAAAACAGTTCCGACTGTAATGAATTTTATATAAATAATCCAGTGCCCCGAGAATTAATCCAATGAATGATAATTGCCGACAATGTCTCCATTGTTGATAATTCAGGACTTCCATTTTTTTAATATAAAGGAGCTTGCATGCATGTATCAGTAGCCCCGCGAAATCTGAAATCATTCTTTCAAGAAGCCAAAAGAAAAGAGGGTACGGTTATTTATCCATTAAACAACATGTATTAGTAACCCACGAAAATGGTTCCCAAAAAAAGAAAAGAAACAAAATACAGCGATAATCGCTAATTGCAAAATTTATTGACTATAATGCATGGATACTCTCCTGGAGCTGAAGAATCATGCGGATACTACACAGATATGGGGATACACCGAGAATCGATCTGGATATGCGTATCCAGAAGTATTCATTTATATAAATCTATACATGTATATATATACACATACAACATACACAGAGAGAGAGGGGGGAGAAACCTTTTTGTGATCACCAGATGCTTGCTTTTCAATATCGTGCTCAAGGTAAGCATGAAACCTTGCATGGTATATTAGTTTAAAGTGTTGTATTTGAGTTGAAGTACGAGAACAAATTACTTCAGTAGCAGCTTTCAAATTGATGGTGTCACCACTCAAAGCTTGCCTTACAATTGTTGCATCCCGTGTAGGAGGATCATACATCCAAAGTAATATTGCTTTCTGAAATCATTTAAAAAAAACACAATCAAGAAAAAAGAATGTTTCATACACAGCAGGATACACATTTCATTAAATGAAGTATCAAGAAAAAGGTATAATACCGAACACAAAAAAAAAAAGGTGCAATTTCACGAAGGTCACGCTATTGTAAAAATCAAACAGATATTTGGTCAAATTTGTCTAGAAAAAAAAAGGTGCTTAATTCTCCTCTGTACCTCAACATCACCACGAAGTTCTGAAGCCAGGCGTTTATGAAGATCTTCAGAATACATAACTCTGTACTCTTGTGCGATAAGCGAACGCTGTGTTGCATCCCTATGGGCAAGGATGTTAACCACTGCTGCAGTATCACACCCAAAACCTATACAATGCTAGCACTAATTACGACTAATATATAATTCTCAGCTGAGATAAGGAAAAAAAAAAATATTGCTCCTAAGAAAACAAGGTTTGATACAAAAACTACCGTTGAGGTTTGACCACAAAACGAAGGTAAACTTCGATATTTACAAACACCCTTGAGATTGCATCCATCATACGTTTTGCGCTTACCGTTAGTGGACCCAAAGGAAACTGTTGATGCCATAAAATATTATTGATATTACATCCTTGATTTGTTTTCTAAATATTAATAGACAATCCCAACTATGCATCTTACATTACATCTCTCAATTTTTTCTAAAGACTCAAGTGGCCGAACGATAAGTTGAGGCTATTTGTAATATTTCGAAAGTTTGTGGGAGCAACTGTAAATTTGGGGCAAAATGTGAAATGATCAAAGATCAAGGATATTTTTTGTATTTTTCAAAGTTAGTTGGACTTTTTGTTAATTCCCCAAACCTCATGGGTAGGTTCTGTAATTATCATTAACTTTAAGGACCTCACTAATACACAGAAAAAAAACATATATGCATATATGTACTTATAAATATTTATATACTTACCTTCATTTTTAAATACTTGCAACCAATAGGTCTGCATGCAGGTTAAGAAAAGGGAGAGAAAAAGTTTTGGGGGTAATGGATTTGTGTTGTGGATGTGTGATTGAATTTGGGTAGGAAAGGAATAAAGTAAGAGTAAATAGGTAATTTTATGACTAAAAGTTAGGCCATGTTCTTTTGGACTTATTTTTTAGTTTTTCAGTTCAGTTCAGTTTAGTTCAGGTCCATTCAGTTCAGTTCAGCTCAGTTCTTTTTCTTCTTATTATTATTATTAATCTTAATTATTATTATTGTTATTATTACTAATAATATTACTATTATCGTTGTTGTTGTTGATTACTATTATTATTATTATTTACCATTATTATTATTATTTACCCTTATTATATATTTCAGTTCAGTTCAGTTCAGTTCAGATTCATTCAGTCCAAAAGAACAGAGCCTTACTGTATTTGGGTTAGTTGCAAGTATTCTGATATTACCGTCTTAGGAAAATGTTGCAAGTATTAGAAAACAGATGACCTAATGAACAATAACCATGTTTGAACCAGTGGCGGAATCAAGGGGGGGTCAGCATAGGCCGAGGCCCCGGCTAACCTACAAAAAAATAATTGAGAATTTTCTTTCAGATTCCGACTTTTGTTTAAAAATCAGTAGAAATTTTATTTTAAGCCCCGGCTAACCTCCAAATGTTCGTCATAAATTTTTTTAGCCCCGACTCTCATGAAATCTTGGTTCCGCCACTGGTTTGAACATAATTTTTATTGATATAAAAATAAATATTATCATGTTGTCTCAATATGCATTTTCAAAATATTACTTTGTACTAATATATAATTTAAGATATTAATGGTCAAAGATACACAGAATGACGTGAATGTCAAATTGCTACAAGTGTTTAAAAATGGAGGTAGTATTATTTTTTGGGTTATTTTTCGAATTTCCCAAATTTTTTCACTAATTTTCTACTATCACTCTCAATAGTAGAATGATTTTTTCTCGAGTCGATTTGAATTTTTTACAATTTGTATTTTCATTTATTTATTTTGTTTTCCTATTGCTATTAATTGATTTTTTTTTCTAAATCTCTTTTTTTTTAAAGAATTTTCCTGGTTCATACTGTATGTGGCCCTCCTCCAATCTTTTTCCTCCTAATATACTAACTCAACAAGGGTAGCCAATCTTATCTTGATATTCTACCTTTAGATGATATGATCTCAGAAAGTAACAGAAAACGTAGGTTAATAAACAAGGGGAAAGGAAAATGATACAAAGCGAAAATCAAATCAGAAGTAAAAGAAAAAGGAACGCGAAACAATGAATTGGCCTCAGAGGTCAAAAATTGAAAGGGAATCATAAATTACTTCATAAAAACAAACTATAAAGCAAAAAAAAAAAAAATATACCCTTGAAAGCACGGTAGAGTTGGGTAGCGTCATCACGGGGTGAAGTCAACATCGGAGGAATTGTCAGCGTCGCCATATCTGAATTTCTCTCTCTTCCCTCTCGCAGAAAACGCACAGAAATTCAAAAAGAGGATTAGAAATTCAATCAACCCCAACACTATTAAAATGATTCAAAGATCAAAGAGGTGTGTGTGAGTGTGTATTGCGTCTCTCTGTCAGTTATATATATATATATATATATATATAGAGAGAGAGAGAGAGAGAGAGAGAGATGTGGAGACCGCGTAGATGGTTGGCGTACACAGCTTCGAAGTAGTAACTAAATTCAAGGGCGTATTGTTGAAAGAATATGTGTACACACATGCATCTCATCCATCTATTTAATGTGGTTCCACAATAAATGAATGGGTCCCGCATTAAATGGATGGATGAAATGCATGTGTGTACAAATATGTGTATATATATGTGTACATGTAGCATCACTCTTGTTGAAAACCCCGCGGACGCCATCTACACCGTCCAATGCGCGAGACGTTCCCCACACGCTAGATGACTCCCACCCCTAGTGATTCTATTTTACTTTCTCATTTTTCTTTTACATCCAAAAGCTGATTTAACGGGTGTTTGAGAAAAGTACCTATTTGATCCAAACTATTTTAACGGGGACCTTTTAGTCCTTCAATTATTTTCTAAGTCTTTTTTATCCTTGAACTATTTTAATCGGGATCTTTTAGTCCTTCTGTTAAAACTTCCATCCATCAATCGTTAACAATTTTTTTATTTTATTTTTTACAAATTTAAACATTTATTTAGGGACGGAAGAGAAAAAAATGTAAAAATATTGAACAGTACGTTCAACATTCATTTAGAAACGGATGAGTGGCAAAAAAAGTAAAAATAAAAAAATTGAACAGTATTTTCATTTGGAACTATTTTTTTTTTTCAAATTTGAATATTTAGGAACAGAGGCGCATAGCCAAAAACAAAGTAATTTTGAACAGTTGTTGTATGGGTTGAAGAAAATTTTAGCTTATTGGGTTCAAATTACTTTGTTTTTGGCTATGCACCTCCATTCCTAAATATTCAAATTTGAAAAAAAGAAAATAGTTCCAAATTTGAACATTCATTTAGGGACGGAAGAGTAAAAAAAAAGTAAAAATGTTGAAGAGTAAGTTCATTTTGAAACTATTTTTTCATTTGCAAATTTGAACATTTACTTAGGGACGGATGAGTAGAAAAAAAAAAATTGAACAGTATATTCATTTTCAAACTATTTTTTCTTTCAGACTTGAACATTTAGGAATGGAGACGCGTAACAAAAAATAAAATAATTTGAACCCAATAAGCTAAAATTTTCTGTCAACCCATACAACAACTATTCAAAATTACTTTGTTTTCTACTACGCCTCCGTCTCTAGATGTTCAAATTTGAAAAAAAAAAGTTACAAATGAATATATTGTTCAAAATTTTTACTATATACAGTATATTTTTTTCCACTCAATTATCCCTAAGTGAATGTTCAAATTTGCAAATGAAAAAATAGTTTCAAAATGAACGTACTATTCAACATTTTTACTTTTTTTTTTACTTCTCCGTCTCTAAAAGAATGTTCAAATTAGTAAAAAAATAAAATAAATTAATAGTTTCACAACGGAGTTAAGTCCCTAAAAGGTCACTGACCTATAGAACTCTCTACGAAAAGGTCCCAATTAATGGTTTGTGGACGGATGTTTTAAAATAATTCAAGAGGTGTTTAGTTCCTATTGTGGTTAGAGATTGCAATGGATCGTGGAACAGAGCCACAAATCCAGATCCATTTTTTAGGATTTGAATCTAATATTTTTAGATTCGTCGGATTTGGATCTATAAAAATATTTACGGAGCAGATTTGGATTTTAAATTTTCCAATCCAGATCTGACCCGCGGATCTACGTTTTTTATATATATATATTTAAAAACCCTAATTCTTTATTATCAAAAAACAAAAGAAAAAAGAATCCCTAATTCTATGCTGATCGTGAAGACTTATTTTGTGATGTGATGTGACTTTGGACGAATATATTTGTGTAATATTTTAGATTTTTTGGGTTTTATTGTGATGTGATGTGATGTGACTTATCTCATGAACATGAAAGTAGCTCGTGATATGATGTTTATGTTACTGATTTATTTTGATTTTTTTATAGTTGTGTGGTATTGATATGGAGTCATTTTAAGTATTATTTTAACTTAAAAGAGAAATTCGTGGACCAGATCCGTGGACCCGCAGATCCGATGGATCTAAATTTGGATCTCAGATTTTCAGATCGACGGATCTGGACCGGATCCGGATCTCAACAAAAAAATGGATCCGAATCTGGTATCAACAAGATCCGGTCCAGATCCGTCCCGTTGTCATCCCTAATTGTGGTATGAATTTATAAGCAAAAATAATGCGAGAAAGATATAAATTTGAAATTTGATACACAATTCATATGTTTAGTTCAATCTAAGAATGAATATAATTATTATTTTTATATATTGTTTAGTTAAATTCTTTGGTGGAAAATTACCTTCAGTGTATGACATACTAATAATTTAAATAATTAAAATAAAATAATAAACTTACAAAAAACCAACAAAATATATAAATTAATCAAATTAATACAAAATTCTACTGTACATAGGAAAAATTTCAAAAGAACTTAAAAATAAAAGATAAACCAAAAAATAAAATATTATAAAATAAAACTCAAGATTATCAACTCAATAATAAAAAAAAAGTTTATAAATCTAAATAATCTCCCATATATACTAATGCAGAATACGCTGAGTCTAAGTGTCAACTTCTCATGCTTCGGCTGCCACATGTCTTTTGTTGGTGCTGCGTGTGCTTATGTGTCAGTTTTTCATGCTTCGACTGCCACATAATCAATTACTGGCATAATCATTCTTGCATTAATTACATTATAATTATACCTCAAATAACTCCTACCTACCTTATTAATTTTTACGAATTAAGGAATATGAATTATGAATAAATAGGAATTGATTATATTTATAGAAATATTTTATATTTTTATTAATTAAAAATATAAATCCCAAACAATGAGAAATTTAATATAACAGTGTGTACTATATATTAAAAACTTAAACCTAAAATCTCGCGAAAATATTATATATTCCACTAATTAGTTAGTTTATATTAGTTAGTCACTATAATTAATATATCAATAAAAAAATATCAACTAAAATAAAAATGCTTGAGAGTATTGCAAAAGAAGTGTTGAATATATATAACTAAAAAGATACTTGAAGTCCTAATCAATTAAATAAAACGAAATAATCTTATTAAAAAATATTATTGAAAGTGTAGAAACAACGGTTTTAATTATTATTTATAAATAAATCAAAGAAATTATAGAATAAATGAATTAGTCTATTTTAGTTTTAAATCTTATTTAATTAATATACAATAACAAAATAAATAAAAAACTTATATTTACGAAATTATATAATCAGTGATTTTATGAATTTTCAAAGAGATATTTCTAAATATATAAGAAATTAAATTTAAGAATCCATAGATCTTTGTACAAAGAGAATTTCAGAAAATAAAATTGATCATTTTAAGTGATTTTTAAGTGATTTTTTTTATTTTAAGTTTAAAAGATTTGTTATTTTATCTATTTTTTAAATCAACTATATGTTTTTGAAAGTTTTGGATTTGCTTTTGTATTTTAATATATCCAAATAATTTATGTAATTTTTTTCAGATATAAAGATTAAATTATCTCATTTTTGGCCATTTAACTGAAACCGTTATATACTTAACGATTTGGGCCATTTTGGGAAAAAAAAGGCCAAAAAAGAACGTGGAACTAAAATTTCATCAAATACAGTTTAACATAATCATATATGAACTGAGGTTTTTTCTAATACGAGTTTTCAAAATTACTAAAAGTGCCCAACTATTTATGTGTTCTCTTGAATGTAAAATGTGCCTACTTTAATACTTCTATATATTAAGTTAAATGTTTGAAAATATTATCATATAAAAATGATATAAAGTTTCAACTGAACTAAATATCACTTAGTTTTTTTTTAATACAAGTTTCACAAATTACTAAAAATACTCTAATTATTTTTTTCTTCTTTTGAATGTAAAATTTCTTGAGTTTAGTACTCTTAAATATGAATTTCAATGCCTAAAAGTATCCTATAACTTTTTCCGGCACATCTTATATTACAAACAAAATTGGGCATTCTTCTACATTTAAAAAATGGAGATAATTTTAATTAGGCTAAGATGTGGATGCAGTTTTCTTTATTAACTCCGCAATTAGTATATTTACAATAAGTCATACAAGTAATTCAGTTATATATATACTATGAGGATGCTGCTTCTTTTTTGTTATTTTTTGACAAATTTAAAAGTACTTAATTTTAAGTTATAAGTCATTATTTCCTTACTTTATAATTCCAAAGCCTATTTTAAGATGAATATACATATAGTTTCACTTCAATCAAATGCCGTCGAGATTTTTTTGTAATACAAGTTATAGAAATTACTAAAAGTACTTCAACTCTTTTTCTATTTTTAAATGTAAAATGTGTAGACTTTGATACTCTTAAATATGAAGCTAAATGTTTGAAAAAATATCATATAAGTATAAATATGCCGTTTCACTTCAATTAAATTAATTGAGTTTTCTCTTTTGTAATTTTCTAAAATTTATGGTCATTTTTAATTAGGACAAAATTATGATGTATATTTTTTAACTTATCCAAGTTATTCTTATATTATAATCTAAATTATTAAATTTCTTGGTAATTTTAAGGCTAGGACTTGGATGTAGTTTTCTAAAATTAACAGGTATATTTATAATAGGTCATACAAGTAATTAAATTATATATATATTACTATTATGTTTTTTATTGCAATTTGAGAAATTCATTTAAGCTATAAGTCAAAATCTCTTATGTATTTTCCAAAAGATTTTTAAATTTTAAATATTATTAAATTACCATTGCCACAATTATTTAGTATAATTCTACATATGAAGTTCTACCAAAGGACAATGTATATATCAATTATTCAAGTATGAGCTCTTCACTTTGGCATCATTGCAAACTCATAAGACTCACCAAGAATATGAGATTAATTATTGGACAAACAATGTCATCTCACCATCTACAGGAAATTAAGGACTTCTCCAAATGAATCCTCAAAATTGTAAATGGTGAGCTTGGTGAAGAAGTCGATAGAGAAACCTTGCTTGACATTCTTGATATTTACTAATCCGGAATGCCGAAGATCATATTGCAACCATTGTTGAAAGCACTATCATTCACTTATAAGTAATTTTCTATAAAGTAATTTTTTGAATAAAGAGCAATCCTGGCGCCAACAAACGACGTTGTGGAGATAGTAAATGATTACATAATGTCTATAATTTCAAAACACAAGCGGATATATCTCAGTTATGACAGTATATGCACAATTTCTGCAACGTCTAAAAGTCAAAATCAAGTATATCCAATGAATTTTTTTGAATAGCATTAAGTGTTCTAGAATTCCAAATCATATCTTCAAATCGTAAGTTAGAGTTTCAATTATGCTAATTGAAAATATGGATCAATTATCAGTATTATGCAATGTCACATCATTAACAACTATCAAATCCGTAACCATATTGTTGAACAAAAAATTTGGGGAATAATTTTGAGAGTAAAGTATTTATTCCACAATTGATATTAAGTCCGTTAGATATCAGATTACCATTTAAATTTCAAATACGCCACTTCCCACTCATTATGAGCTTTGTCATGACTATATTTAAAAGTCAAGGTCAAACGCTCTTTCATGTCGGTATGTATATTCCAAGACCCGTATTCGGTCATGGTTGCCTTTATGTAGCCATATCAAGAGTGAAGATCAGGAAAGACTATAAATATTTTGTTGCGATGAGAATGGTGTATCATAAAGAGAACAAATAGTGTAGTTTATAAGGAAGTATTATGAAATTTATAATGAACGATTTATATATTATATATTACATAAGAGTTCTTTTTTGCGTTCCCGTGTAATTATACGGGTGTTATACTAGTTATTTATAAAACTAAAAAATAAAAAACAACTACATAGTTCTGATTAAAATCTAATAAATAGATCAATGGTACGCATCAAGTTTTCTATTGCATTTCACCCATAAATTGATGGGCAATATATATATATATATATATATATATATAATAGCGTTGCGAATCTGAAGCATCACATTAACTCTTCCTCTTGTGTGGCATTCTCTTAGAGGGGTGTATTTAATTAAGATTTTAATGAAATTTAATAGATTTTCGAGTTTGATGGATTTGATAGATTTTAATGGAATTCAATAGACTTTCATAAATTCTCTTTGATTTCAATAGACTTCCATCTATTAGAATTCTATAGACTTTTATGGATTTTTATGGACTTTTATGAATTTCTAATGACTTTATTTTTCTCAAAAGATAGTAACCACATGAATTTCATTTATTAGCGTTCTATTTTAATAGATAGTTGTTCTATATGTGATTTCCAATCAATAGTTATGTATAATAGATTTTTAATTAAAAATAAATATCTATTGCAAATAGAAATTTTATAACAATTTGATATAATTTAACGAGAAAAAATAAAAAACTATCTCATATTAAAATGACAAAAATATATATCAAGTTATTAAAGCAATGAGTAGATATAAAATATTTAATTATAAATTAAATTTTTTTAACAAGTTTTTGTAAATAATTATTTTTTCATAATAAGTTGAAAAACAAAAGATAAAAATATTATAAGAACTTCTTTACTGTTCCGAGATATGGTGGTAGTGGCAGTGGAGGTGGCGACGGAATGACAACGGAAATGGTGTTGGTGGTCGGACGGGACGGTGGCAATGGTGGTGTGGAGGCGGTGGTGGTGGAAGCGGTGATGTGGTGGTGGTGGAGGCGGTAAACTTTAAAATTCGAATTTGAAATATTTGCTGAGCTGAGTCAGTTAGCGCTTGCTAATTTTATTATTAGCGCACGCTAATGGACCTGGACAAATGGTTGATTATTCAGCTCATTAACGCACGCTAATCATAGGCTTAGCGCGCGTTAAGCAGCAGCGTGTGCGTGATGAGAATTTATCGCTTAAGGCGATCGGTCAGAGTTAAATCGTGAGGTGTCAACCGTTGTGACAGATTTGTCATATTACTGTTCTTGTTGAACAATTTCGGGTGGGTACCCAATTGTTGTGTTGTATTCGCTGGATTTGCTTTGTGACTTGTATAATGTTATTCTGATGTGATTGTTGAGTTGTGGAAATGGTTAGTATGAGTATGTTTGATATCTGATGTTTGAACGTTTGTGTTTTGTATTGTGGCACCGTGATACTCTTGTTTTAAGTTTCGGGATGAAACTTATTTTTAGTGGGGTAGAATGTAATACCTGGGAATTTCGTTTCCTATTATCCAA
The DNA here is from genome assembly GCA_033398695.1 of Orobanche coerulescens. Taxonomy (NCBI): domain Eukaryota; kingdom Viridiplantae; phylum Streptophyta; class Magnoliopsida; order Lamiales; family Orobanchaceae; genus Orobanche; species Orobanche coerulescens. The sequence goes on from CM065805.1 coordinate 170,243,734, forward strand.
AATTATTTGTAGTTTTGTGCCGGATATTTTATTCCGTTGATGATTATTTGGAATCTCTCTGTTGTGTATGATATGATGTGTCGTGTTGTGGTGTTCGTCGGGTATGACTTGTCATTGCGTAAATCGTGCAGATCATGTGTATGCGTGTGTGACACGACATGTTGTATTATGTTGTCGTTTTGCCTCTTAGAAGCAATTGTGGGCACATGCTATCTTTCCCTTTTGAGTCGGTTATGTTCTGGGTTCTTTCGGAGCCGTATCGGCTTGATTCTAGCCCTTGTTTGTGGCACACGAGCTGGTGCTCGTGCCTTGCCCATGCGGCACACCAGTGCTCGGGAAATGAGCTTTGGCACAGGTAAGGGACGCAGGTGCTCGAGCGCGCTGCTCGTGCATGGCAGCAGAGGTTGGGCAGCAGACCAGGGCACAACCAAACGCACGAGCATTTGGTCGTGTGTGTGGTCACGCGTCTCTGCGTGTATAAAAGCGGACAGACGGGGTTTTCAGCCCATTTGTTCCCTTCTTCTCTTTTTCTCGCGGTGGACGTGCGATTCGGATAGGGTTCAGGTTCTTGATTAGTTCTACTCCATCCAAGCATATTTTGGGAAGGTTTTAGGTAATCATATCAACATCTGGTCCTTCCTCTTCGTCAAATCTAGGTAATTTCCTTGGTAAGCTCAATTTGTTTATTTTTGGGGTTTTGTTCTTGATTTCATTTTCAGCCTGATTTTGACGGATTGATTAAGGTTATTAGGTGATGTTAGACATGTTCTATGGATTGTATATCCATATCTTCGATTCGCTCAACCCGATTAATGATTTTAAAGTTCTTGAGAAACCATGGACATTTAATGTCCGATTAAACGTTTCAATGAGTTTCCTTTGATCGTTGGTCCATTGTTATTGGTCCTTATTCTCGTATTGATTACGTTGTCGTTGTTTCTCGTGGAGATTGTAGGCATTCGGGGCTGTCCCATCGATCCGTGTTCGTAGGAGTATTTGGGTGTCGGTGATCGAGGCAAGTATCTTGCTTATACGCCTTGTATACTGTAAATAGTAATTACATGATGGGTTGTGATGATTTGGTTTATATTCGTAAACCTAGTCCGTATGAATTCCTTATGAATTACTTGTTATGAATGCTTGATGATGTTTGTGTTGGGATTCGGTGCCTAAAACGAAGGCGCAGCAGAAGCAATAATACGAATCTAATTCGACCAAATCCCTACGAGGATCTATCAAGCTACGCATATACAAATAAAAAACGAAAACAAAGGAAGATTTGAAATCATACCATTGCAGTCCGTTGATTAAATGGCGCACTCCTTGAATACAATTCCCTAAGCTTTAGGTGCTCTTCCCAAGAATCCGATTCGTCAAGCTCTGGAATGATCCAACTGCCGAAAACACCGCGTCTCTACTTGCCACGCGCCGTAGAAAATGAACGGAACAACGACCACCCAATGAACCTCCAAAGTAACAGCTAGAATCGAGTGATGGAAGCTTTCTATGTGATTATAACACTCTAAGTGTATAACTCACAATCTCTCAATTATCTCTCAATTTTTCTCCAAGAAAAACACAAGATGATATGAAGAACAATATGAAGACTTGGAAAATTTCTCTTTCCTCTCTCTCTCTCTCTCTCTCTCTCTCTAAATCGTGAGATGCAAGATGATAGCAAGAGTGAGTGTTAGTTTTCACATTTATCCTTTATTATATCATCACAAAACCCCTACTTTAGACAAAATCACCAACATCATCATCAAGTGATATTTTGTCCCCTTAGTGGTCATAAGTCTTCCACCCATCAAGGTGAAGACCAAGACCAAGTGGGGAAGTAGGTGGGGGGGCATCCATCTAGAAGAATCGGACGAGTTTGGTTCGTTTCGGACTCTCGTGAGTCCAAACAGATAAACTCAATTCCGTTCTGATGTATTTATATCAATTAATTAGTCCAATTAATTAATCATATCAAATACAAAATAATATAATTCATTTCTCCAAGAAATAATTATATTTATGAATTAAATTAATCACCCAGTAATTTATTTAATTCATTAGGCCGTAAATTAATTTATCCAATAAATTAATTTAGATATCCAATGTCCCAAAATTAATTATACATCCAATATCCAATAAATTAGATATCCAATATCTAATATTTATAAAGAGTGAATAATCACGATTCATTCCATCGTCAATCCTATTGCAGAACTCGGTAGGTCCGTCTCAGATAGCAATGGGAGGAACCAAAGAGTAGTAGCACCACCTAGCCAGCCTGGCGGCCTACACTGTACCCCAACTGAGAACGAATGATTGGGATCATTCAAAAACCATTCTATCGTGAATACCAGTATACGTATAAACCCTTCTTTCAAATGTCCTGATCAAGTTATAGGGTCACGGCCAGTCAAAACCTATCCGTACTTGACGCTATGCATGAGTTAATGCAAATCGAGATCATCAAGCTCTCGTTTATCCAATACAACTTGCTCCAATGCTTTGGCCAAAGACTTATTATCTCATCTTCCAATAATCGCATAGGACATATAACCCGTTCACTAACAGGAGAAAGAATTCTATCTTGGTATTCAGTAGAACCCGCTACTTGCCCGTTAATACGCACGTCGAGGTTGACCCCCACCTTCCGGTTTTCTGGGTCGAACTACTATAGCGAAAATCTTAACATCACAAGCACATCCCTACTAAATCCTCAAGTCAAACGTTCACGAATACCTATCACAACCTTTCGATTCCATCATTGACTGTCCCAGGGTGAATCTGTGTGGCGTATCGAGGGTGAGTCGTTTTGAGTATACTAATCCAATTAGAAAACCTATAACGTGTGCTCCCACTAACCATTAGTGTTCGACAGGCACTCTCCACGTCAAAGAACACATCATACAAGTCTTCACATAAACTTAATGCCCAGTCAAGTTTCATCGACTTGCGAACGATTAAGTATTTGAGCTATAAACCTTTCCAGTGCCGATCACCTTATCCAATAAGGAGTGGAATGTTTTGCTCTCAAATACACAGACTAGTTTCTATATATATATATATATATATATATATATATATATATTTACGAGTCAGGAATGCCAGTAACTACCAACAAATAAAGAAACCATTTGCCTTTTTATAATGATTTACATAATAACAAGTACAATGCCCTCACTCAACATCCTCTGAGTGGCATTCGAGGGCATGCTCATAATAGTTTGTGCTATTTTTGTATGTTTAATGTTGTGGAACTATGTTGTATTGTGATAATTGTGTTGGATTGGTAGTGCACATGGTTGTGTACCATGTTGTGTATTGATCATGAGATATGTTGGTTGTGTGTTTTGGTGATGATGGTTGGATTGTTGGGATTGTGTTATGTGTGTTGGGTCCGTAATGTTGTGGTGGTCAATGTGATTAATTGACCGTGTCCACTGTTAAAGAAATGTGAACGTGAATGTTGTATGTCGTAATACTAAGTTCACTCGTGTGGGTTTGAAGGGACCTACAAGGATTCATGGCAGTGGACCATGGGATTGGAACTTAGTATGTAGTGATGTGGTCCAATCGTGCGGATCTGACAGGGCCTACAATGACACCTGGCAGAAGATCACAGGGTCAGGGCACAGTAAGTCCAACCGTGTGGGTTCTACGCGGCCTACGGCGACTCGTGACAGTAGATCGCGGAGTTGGTACTGATATTGTAATGTTGTGTTTAGTAAAGACTGTGTGGGTTGTTGAACCTACGTTGACTCGCGACAGTGTATCACGGAGTCGAGATTAATTGTGACTGTTATGTTTGGTTAAGACAGTGTGGGTTGTTGAACCTACGGTGACTCGTGACACTGGATCACGGAGTCGAGATTGATATTTGTGATTGTTGTGTTTGGTTAGGACCATGTGGGTTAATGAACCTACGGTGACTCGGGACAGTAAATCACGGAGTCGAGAACATGTTTTGATGAGCAAAGTTTTTGAAAGAAAAGTTTTACGAAAATGGAGTGATTGGGCTGAGACCCAAGCGATTTGTGGAAATGTTTCCGTATTGTAAAACTATTGAGATTTGAAATGAGACATGGGTTTAGACCCTATATTTTGAAATGATTCTTAAAACTTAGGACCCGATGTCCTAAATATTTTGTATTCCTAAAATTCCCGAGATGATGATTCTATTTTCAAATGCTTCAAGTGCTATATTTTCTAAACACCAAAACCTCTCGGGAATAATTATTGGATGGTTGTCTTTATCTGATTCGTGATTGTTGTTTGCTTTCTACATTTCATATGGTTATGATACTTGTACTGGAAAATTCGAATTGCTAACCCCTTAAATGGGGGAAATGCGTTTCATGCATTTGAGGTATGCTTGGTTCGTGGGAACAGTCACAAGATCGGTATGGAAGATGATGGTCTGCGATACTAATCAAGGGTTGAGGAGTTTAGTTTGATGTCTTTGTATTATTGAATTATTCTCAGTCTTCTGTTGTGCTATATTGTTTTGTATTTGGACCCCTGCGTGGGCATGTGTTGTAAGGAATTTATCTTAGTTCGATTTAGTTGTGTGACCCCATCGGTCCATGATGTTTGTAATATCCTGAATTTCTACTATAGTTGTTTAATATTATTTTATCCAAGTTATACTGCACAATGTGGAATCTGTACAATATGGATAAAATAATTGAAGGACTGAGACATCTGTATTGGAATTGTCGTACTTGGTCGACAATTGCATTTGAAGATATGGTATGTCAAGCGTATCGAATGAGAATATTTTTGGAAGGAGTATATGTATTCATCATGTCATGTCTACGTATTTAGTATATCGAGACGACGGACGAGAACAGTTGGAATCGGCTAAGTATAGCCTTATTAACGTACGTTAACATAAGGACTTAATGCACGCTAATGTGCAGGCTTAGCGCATGCTAAAGGCGAAGGATATCGCACACTAGTTCAGAACAGATCAGAGGGAATCTACATGTGGACCCGGTTACTTTCGGTGCGTGTTCCGATAAGGTCAACGGATGTTTTCTGTAACACCCCAAAAGGCGACTATTATAGTGTCGTGGACCCCACACTGGGACCTACCAGGCGATATCCAAAACAGATTAAATAAATATTATTTGTGATACCGAACCACAATGAATAGTCATTACTCCGATTAGGAGTTTATTAAAAGTATGGCCAACGGCCTTATAATACACAGGATCCACAAAAAAACAAGTATAAACCATATGGAGATGGAAAATACTTCAAATGTCAATACAACCAGATAACACTTTAAATGAAGCAGGAAATAACATAACACAGTTTAACATAACCGGACAACAAAAGATGTGGGCCCCCCGAAATAGTATCCTTCAAACCCTTCGCCGTCCACATGCTCTTCCCGTGCCTTGCCTTTGCCTCGACCTAAAATACAATACAAGTATTTCGCCCAAAACACAGGGTCAGATATACATGATAATTAATTCTTCCGACATTATACAATTCACGTATATAGATCTCAAGGAAATCATTCCGACTATTAATCATACCCCTCGGGCGTATGAAACAATCAGTAACAAACTATCGAACACATCCAATACTATGGACGATTAACAATATGGCTCAAGATGGACATCACAGTACGCCCGATCCGGAAATGTGTCCGTGTACATGTCCGCCCCGTATATGGAATCCAGAATACACGTGGGACAATGTACCTAGTTAGCCTCACGAAACTACGTCTCGTGTGCACAGTCCAATACGGAAATAATATTCACGCATGACTATATATGTGCCTGGCTAAAAATCCTACACAATAGCCAATCGGAACGCAGATATGATTCTGGATCTGTCACGATACAACATGACAACGAATTCAATAAATCCCATATCCAATTAAGGATCAAGAATACTCACCGAAGTGGAAATAAAGACCAACGAGATCAACGATTCAAAGCGACATACTTGGGAATGTAACCCCATGAAGAAAATCGGGAAAACGTCAAGGACAATGTCAAAATCATGACAAACATTACATGAACAATTCATACACATGAAATATATAACCATCACAAGAATCTAATCATCATTATAACCAAGCAAGATAACTTGCCTCAATACGGAGACGAGAATAGTCCTCTTCTTGTCGGAACGAACGAACGGTCCTCGCCTAATATTGTTTACTCGAACAATCAACCTTGAATGAAGTATATTTTGCTCATTAATACATTTATGTGATCATCTATACCGAATTTTAACGAGATAACATCTTAATTCCCAATTAAGTAGTTCAACTTTTTAAGAAGTTGAAGTGTTACTTCAAGAACCTTATTCATACCATTCAATTCTTACAATTGATTAAAAGATGATACCAAATGTTTGTTGTATTAAGAATCATTCCATAATGTGGTAAACAATAATCTCCTATCCTTTAATTTTGTCAAGAACATCTCAATTGATTAAAAGTAAAATCTGCACTACACACAATTACTTATGTTGAGTTAATTAGTTGTAAATCCATATCATGATTATCAAGACTATCTCAAGTTTAGCACCACCCTTATAATCTTCCAACTAACTTGGAGATTCAAACATCATACCTCTGAATTCACTTAGCCTATGTTCAAGAAGATCATTTCATTCTTCTAATGATCAACAAGGGTTTCTTAAAACATTTATGGTAATTATTCCAACAAGTTATTTACATTACAATGAAACAAGGATTATTATTATACCAATGGTGTTATTAGTCTAGCAAGGAGAGCGTGGTTAAACTAAACATGATTCTTACCCTTTAAAACAGCAAGAACACACCATTTCAAATCCCCTAATCATCATATTCATCATTAAGTTTGTTGAAAGTTTAACTACAACATGTTTGTTTTGATTAATTCATCACTAGATGAAATATACTTAATCACTATCATTATAATTACGAGATTATAGGGTTAAATCGTAGAACATACCTTCAGAAATGAAGAACAATACACCAAACCACAAGAACACAATATAAGCTTCAAGAATGTCTCCAACTTCCAATCAACAAGCTCCAAAATCAAAATGTAAAGCTCCAATACAAGTTGGAAGAAGGTAACCTTGATCTAGGGATGAAGGGGGATGATTATATGGGTGAAAATCGGAGTTTGGACGTGCAAAATGAAAGACACAAGTTGTCTTTTTATAACAGCACACTTCGTTACGTACGTTATCACAAGAGGATAACGTACGTTAACATCTTTACGTACGCTACACAAAAAGTGTTATGTACGTAAGCTAAGTCCAGAGGCTACTGGACTGAAATACGAACTTCATTACGTACGTTACCTCTTGAAGCATTACGTACGTAATGTAGGTCAACTAGGTTGCCTCCAAAAGATCAGATATTCAAATCCCATCCGACCCCATACGCCGAAAGTTGGGATCGGATACGATTGTACTGGTTACGTAAGTAACAGGTACTCCTTTACGTACGTAAAGGCCTCAAAATAGCGTACGCTATGCCTAATGATTAGCGTACGTTAGGCTCAGATTTTTAATAGTTCAATATGTACTCATCTATACAACGCTGAAAATTCAAACATAGTGCGAGTGATCATTTTTTTATTAAGTCTATTATGATAAATTCTAACATCAATATTCATTTCACAAATGCAACAAGACTACAACAGTATTGAATCATCCGAATAGTACAACAGTAAGTAAGAATTTCCGTCGGATATTACATACTCCCCCCCTTAAAAGGGGTTTCGTCCTCGAAACTAAGGGGTAAACAATTCAGGATACCTCTCTCGAATGCTGCTCTCCGTCTCCCATGTGGCCTCCTCGACCCCGTGTCGTGACCACTGAACCTTCAGTAGGGGAATCATCTTATTCCGCAATTGTTTGATCCTTCTCTCAAGTATCCGTACGGGGCGCTCCTCATACGAATGATCCTCCGCTAAATCGATCTCATCGAACGGAAGTACATGACTCGGATCAGCAACGTATTTCCTTAACTGAGAGACATAGAACACGTTATGGATCCGGCTCAGGGCTGGTGGTAAAGTCAGGCGATAGGCTAAATCGCCTACTCGTTCCAAAACCTCAAACGGCCCGATATACCTCGGACTCAGCTTGCCTCATTTCCCAAAACGAAAAACTCGTCGGGTAGGAGACACCTTCATTAACACATGGTCACCAACCTCGAACTCAAGCGGTCGTCGACGGTGGTCAGCATAAGACTAGACGTACCTGGGCTTTCAGGCCCGTCGGTTTTGGCCCTAAACCGGCCCTAAGTCAACGGTTTTAGCCCGGGACCGCCGGTCAACGGGCCCGAACCGGACCGGACCGAAAAGCTAGGGCCGGGCTAGGGTCGGGGGAATTGGAACCGCGGACCGGCGGTTCAGGCCCGCCCTAAAAGGCCGTCGGTTTGCATCGGCCGGCGGGCCGGGCCGACTGACGGGCCTAACGCTAATTCGAAAAAAATGGCGGCGATCCGGAGTGATCACGCTAATTGCCAACGGCTATGTCCTTTTAGCCGTTGGCGCCCCTTCCCCACCCCCAAACTTCCCCATTAATCCCCCATTTTCCCTACCCATCCCCACTATAAATACTACATCTTCCTAACTCAAAATTCACCAATAATCACACTCTAATTCTCTCTAAAAATTCAATCTCTACTCTCTCTACTATACTCTCTATTTACTATCTCTATGTCTACCTCAAAGAATAACACTAACAAGGGCAAGGGCAAGGCCATTGAACTTGGCCAACGAGTGGAGGAGGAAATTTTCAACCTCAAACTCAAAGGCCTAGAAGGGCCGATTTGGCGGAGGAAATTTCTAGACAAGTCGCCGAACGAATTCAAGCCGAAGAAGATGCCCGATTTGAAGAAATGGTTCATACGATGGAGAGCACGGGATACGAATTTCGTGGCTCAACAAATGATGATGAACATGAAGAGGACGAAGAGCACGAAGAAGACGAACAAAACCAACCTCCTCCTCCGCCAACAAGTAAGCCTAAGCCTCTCAAGTCCGAAATCTTCGTTAAACATTTTAAAAGAGAATGGCTCCTATCAACGAAGGAGAACCTCCTTTATCCGATGGTCGAAAGAGATTCATTGCTTATTGCAACTATTGCACAAAGCACTACAAATGGATCGAGAAGGGAGGCTACGGAACACTACAAAGGCACATGGAGGGGTTTCATCCATTCGAGTATGGAATATCTACTACTCAAACGCAAATTCGAGGTACTACTAGTTCAAATTCGGCGACGGGTATGTCTTCTTCCGCTTTATTTAAATTTGAAAAAATCGATATGAAGATGCTTGTGCTAGATATTGTGCCATGGAAAAACAACCTTTTAATTATGCGGATAGAATAACGTATGAAGCTTCTTATAAAGATGGTTTGGGGCCTAATGTTAGCAAGGTAGCTAGAACTCAAATGCTTAAGAGAATTAGGAGACAATGCTTTGACAAAAAACAAGATTTAATGAAATATTTAGTTCATTTGTCTCAAAAAGTTTCTATTTGTGCCGATGTTTGGACCGATGCTTATAATAAAAATAGTTACATGGGAATTACTTGTCATTGGATTGATGCAAAATGGATTATGCAAAAACGTTTGATTGCCTTTAGGGAGTTTGAAGAGCCTCACACGGCTCAAAATATTGCTTTAATTATTATTACGGTTTTAAATGAGTATTGTTTGGTTAACAAGGTATTTTCCGTTGGTTTTGATAATGCATCGGCGAACACCGCTAGTATTCCGGAACTTGTTGAAGCATGTGCACCATCATTTGAAGGAAAATATTTTCATTCTAGATGCATTTGTCATATTTTAAATTTATGTGTTCAAGATGCGCTTAGTATTTTTCAAGATTCCGTTGTTCCTATTAAAAATGCCGTTAAGTATTTGCACAAATCAAAAACATTGGGGAAAAAATGGCAAAAATATTGTCGTGCAAAGGGTATTGTTTATACTTGTTTCAAATTAGATGTATCTCATCGTTGGAACTCTACTTATGAGATGATTAATAGTACACTAGAGTATAAGAGTTATTTATGCGATTTTTTAGGAAAGAGTTCTCAAACATGCAATTAGTTCTTAATGAGAGTCATTGGGATTCATGTATGGATTTGTATCGTTTGTTAAAAGTTTTTCATAATGCTACTAAACAATTATCGGGTGTTTATTATTGTACTTCCGTTAAAGTGTTGGAACATTGCATGTATATTGCCTTGTCTTTTAAGAGTTGTTTTAGTAGGCCAAACATGCAAGGTGTGATTTATTTTATGGTTCAAAAATGGCTCAAGTATTTTAGGGAGATTCCTATGGTTTTCTTACTTGCTAAGTGCTTAGATCCTAAATGGAAGTATGATGGTGTTTGTCAAATGCTTGGTATTTATTATGATGCTTTTGCTCAAATGGACTTGAGTGATGTTGTAATTGATGGTGAAGGGGTCTTCTTTGATCTTCCTTCCGTGCCACAAATCAAGATAGATCTTGATAGGAGTTTGAGATCTATTTTTCAAGAATATAGATTAAAACATGGTAGTGAGTTTCCTTCTTCTACAATGCCTTCATCTATGATGCCTTCATGTGATTTTCCTTTTGAGATGAATGAAAGTGATCCTTTAGTTCAACAAATGCATGGAATGATGCAAAATAGAAGCAATGAACTTCCAATGGGGCAAGGTAATAGTGAATTAGATATGTTCTTGCAAACTCGTTTTGTATTTGGTGTTGAAGATAGTGGTCCGTCGATCGATGTGTTAAAGTGGTGGTCGAAGAGAGAGGAGTACCCAATACTCTCCATCATTGCAAAGGAGTTATTTGCCGTCCGGCATCCACCGTGTCCGTAGAACAAGCCTTTAGCATCGGAGGACTTATGCTAGATCAAAGAAGATCAAGGATGAAGCCGCGAACATTGAAGCTACCATGTTGCTCGACGATTGGTGTAGGGCCGACCTTAGAGCTCAAGAACCGGAATGGGACGATGCAAATGAGAGCGAAGATGAAGCCTTCACCGAGACGGATCGATCGGATGTGGAGTAGAGAGCTCAAGTCCTTTATTATTATTTTTTCATTTCAAGAATTCAAGTGTAAATCTTCTTAAATTGTGCTTCACTTATTTGTTGTACTTTTCCTCATTTTTAATGCAAAATTATTGTCCTTATTTATTTGCAAAATTATTGTGTCCTTATTAATTTGTAATTTTCCTCTTTCTTAATGCAAACTTATTTGTTATAATTTTCCTTATTCATTTTTCAACAATTTAATGAGTTTTTAAATATTTAAAAAAAATCAAAACATTAAGAATTATCATTTTCTATTCATAAAAGTAATAAATATACAAGAATAAAATAAAAAATAATAATAAAAGTTAAAAAAAAAAAAAAAAAATCGGCGGCCCGGACTGACCGGGTTTTAGCCCTGGCTCGACCGGCGGGTTTCTGGCACGGAGGCCGGCAAGTTCTGGTCGGGCTCGGTCCCTTGTTTTGGGGACCGAGGACCGCCGGTTCGAGGCCCGAAACCGGCGGTTCCGGCCCGGCAGCACGTCTACATAAGACTTCTGTCGACTTTGAGCCGTTAACAACCGACTCCTAATCAAAGTGATCTTCTCCCGGGCTGCTAATAACATATAGGGTTCCGTACCCAGAGATTCTGACAGTTCGTCCCAACACAAAGGGGACCTATAGCGACGGCCATATAATGCCTCATATGGTGCCATCTGAATCGAAGCGTGCCAACTATTATTATAAGTGAATTCCACCAAAGGCAGCTGGGCTTCCCAATCGTCCTTCCAATCAAGAGCACATGCTCTCAACATATCCTCTAGAGTCTGGATGGTTCTCTCAGACTGACCATCGGTCTGTGGATGAAAAGTCGTACTGAAATTTAACTGCGTGCCCATCGCACGATGAACTGCCTTCCAGAAGTGCGACACGAATCGCCCGTCATGGTCTGATACAATACTCTTGGGGGTACCATGTAATCTCACGATTTCCTTAATAAACAGCTGTGCCAATCTCTCGGGACCCCATGTGTTCTTAATCTCTAAGAAGTGGGCTGATTTGGTCAGACAGTCCACAATTACCCATATCGTATTCATTCCTCTACGACTCGTCGGCAAGATAGTGATAAAATCCATAGATATGTCCTCCCATTTCCACTCGGGAATCGGAAGCGGTTTCAGCATTCCTGCGGGTCGCTGGTGCTCAATCTTAACCTGCTGACAGGTTAAACATCTCGAAACGAATTCGGAAACCTCACGTTTCATATTCCCCCACCAATAATTCTGCTTCAAATCCTTATACATCTTGCTAGATCCCGGGTGAATAGAGTACGGGGTAGCATGGGCTTCTCTCATGATAGAGTTCCTCAACTCTTCGTCAGCGGGTACACAAACTCGATTTCTAAAACGTATCAATCCATCCTCGTGGATCACGAATCCAGGGGCTTTCCCTTGGGTTACCTCTTCCCGAACTCGAGATAAGAATGGGTCCGTAATTTGCTTCGATTTGATCATATCATCAAGAGACGAAGAAATCTCAAGGGTGCAAAGTTGTCCCTGAACCTGCTGTAACCAAACTTCAATTTCTGGCCTCATAAGGTCCAACTGCAACTCTCTCTGTGCCGTCAAATAGCTCAGCATCTGCTCCTGCACTGTCTCTCGGCTCAAAGCGTCGGCAACCACATTTGCTTTACCCGGATGATAAAGGATCTCGATATCATAGTCCTTGATTAATTTTAGCTATCTTCTCTGTCTCATGTTCAACTCCTTCTGAGTAAAAATGTACTTTAGGCTCTTGTGGTCTGTAAAGATCTGGCAGGTAACTCCATAAAGATAGTGACGCCAGATTTTCAAAGCAAACACCACGGCTGCTAACTCCAAGTCGTGGGTCGGATAGTTAACTTCATAGGGTCGCAATTGTCTCGATGCATAGGCAATCACTTTCCCTTCCTGCATTAGTACACATCCCAGACCCTGTCTCGACGCGTCACTATACACCACAAATCCTTCCGTTCCTTTTGGTAAGACCAAAATAGGTGCCGAAATCAATCAACTCTTGAGCTCATCAAAACTTTGCTGACATGCTTCTGACCACAAATACTTCTTGTCCTTCCGCAGTAAGTTAGTCATCGGTTGCGCAATTTTAGAAAATCCTTCTACGTACCGTCGGTAGTAACCTGCTAGGTCGAGGAAACTACGAACTTCCTTCACGTTCTTCGGTGGTAGCCAATCTCGAATGGCTTCCGTCTTTTGTGGGTCCACTCTCACCCCTTCGGCTGATATCACATGCCCGAGAAAGACAACCTCAGGCATCCAGAATTCACACTTAGAAAATTTCCCATAAAGCTGTTCCCGCCTCAATATATCGAGAACTTGGTGGAGGTGACGCTCGTGCTCTTCGTGGTCACGAGAGTAAATAAGAATGTCGTCAATAAAAACGACTATAAAGAGATCCAGATAGTTAATAAAAACTCGATTCATCAACTCCATGAATACAGCCGGTGCATTAGTCAGTCCAAATGGCATCACGACAAACTCATAATGCCCATAGCGAGTACGGAATGTTGTCTTCGAAATGTCGGACTCTCGAATCCTCAACTGATGATAACCAGATCTCAAGTCGATCTTAGAAAACACGGCAGCTCCATGAAGTTGATCCAATAAATGATCAATACGAGGCAGAGGATACTTGTTCTTGATGGTTACCCTTTTCAGCTCACGGTAATCAATACATAAGCGCAGAGATCCATCTTTCTTCCGTACAAATAACACTGGTGCTCCCCAAGGGGACACACTAGGTCGAATATAGCCCTTGTCAGTCAACTCCTCAAGCTGGTTCTTCAATTCTTGCATCTCAGTCGGAGCCATACGATATGGTGCTTTTGAAAGCGGGGATGTCCCCGGTTCTAACTCAATAATAAACTCCACATCACGATGAGGAGGTAAGCCTGGCAACTCGTCTGGAAATATATCTAGGTAGTCTCGGACTACCAAAATGTCGGCTAATTCAACTGGTCGATCTGCTATTTTGGTCATGTAGCACCAATAACCAATACTCCCTTGATTAAGCAGTTTCACTGCTTTCATAGCGCTGATGACTCTCCCAGAACGACTGGGATTATCCCCTCGAAAGATACACTCGAAACCATCATCAGAAGTGACGGTTACCATCCGTTTGCGGACACTGAGTATTGCATCATGACGATCCATCCAATCAATACCCAAGATTATATCATCCTTAGGTAAATCGACTACAATCAGATTTGACAACCACTCACTCGCTCAAACGACCTGACAAATTCCGGCTTCACGATTTCCAATAATTCTTCTACCATCAGGTAGACCAATCACGTAGGGCTCACAATTGATAACATGGTCTAGAGGCAAACGACTTAAACAAGAAGAAGATATAAAGGAGTGTGAAGCACCGGTATCAAAAAGAACACACACAGGCTGGGAGTGGATCTCGAGTATACCTGAAATCATGCTGGCCTCGGGATCATCAGCTTTCTTCACTGGGTTTCGCAGTTCCGGCACCAGGTGTACCACTTTGATTCCCATGACCCATTCCCCTATTCGCCCCGGTGGTCTGATAGGAAGCGGACGGAGGCGTCCGGTTCTGGACAGAGGACTGAACTGGAGCATGAGATGCTACTGGTTCATGTCCGGGCCCACTCCTGCAAAAACGAGCATGGTGGCCATTCTTACCACAAGTATGGCATGTGATGGCAGGCTTTGGGCATTTGAAGTTGATATGTCCCTGGTCCCCACAGTTATGATAAACCACGGATGAGGGAACCGCTCGAGAGTGCGATCCGGCTGGCTTTGACGTCATGGGTGGTCGATCAGATGGGTTTGGCAATGACTGGGGCTTCCTGAATGTCCCCCGATTACTCTCAATCTGGTTCTGGTTCCTGGATTTTTTGTTGTTGGACTGTGGTTGTTTCTTGGAAATCTCCTTCGCGGTAAGTTCGTACTCCAGAGCTTTCTCGATGAACTCTGGTAAGGTAGTACAGTGGTGATTCAACAGTTGCATTCTCATTCGGGGTTTAAGCCTCTTGAGAAAGTATTTGATCTTATCGGCCTCTGTTCGGATAATTGTCGTGGCGAAAGGAAGGAGTGCCTGGAATTTCTCAGCAACAGATAATACATCATCGTCTTCAAACGGGTCGGGGTTCAGCAGTTCCGACAGTTTGGCCTCCCGGAGTGGCCCTGGATAGTAACGGTCTAGCATGAGGTTTTTAAATTCCTCTCAAGTGTAAACACCATCAGTTGGCCTTACTGAAAGCCACCAGGTGTGAGCGCCTTTGCTAAGATAATACGCGGCTAGCGAGACGCGGTTCTCTTCCGGGCAGTCCACCATCTGGAAAAGTTTCTCAAAATGCTCAATCCAATGCACATGTCGCAGGCCTGCAGGAGCCTTCAAAGGTCGGTGGTCGCTGGCGAGAGATGTCGCTGATAATCCGACTCACGGGTCCGCCAATCACAGGAGGAGGATGAGGCCCCTGTTGCTGGCCAGTAGCGGCCCTCTGCATAGCTTCCATTAGTTGACCCATCTGGGTCATCTGTGTCATCATGCCCTGTATCACGACGTAAGGATCGACACGCGCATCCCCGCGCCCACTGTGGTGCGATTGTTCCCTAGAAGGTGAACCACTGTCTGCGGAAATCTGATCCGCATTCGCACGTCTATTGGCTCGAGGTATTGGGATTCGGCCCCTTCCGCGACCTCGTCCCCCTCTGCCACGACCTCTCAGGTTTCTTTCCATACTGGAAGAATCAATCATACTGATAACCATAAGTACAATTCAAGATACTAAAATTCATGCTAAGTTAATAGCAACAAGGAATCAGATATTCAAGGAAACGGTTATCGATACCACGAATGTCGCACCGAATATTATATCGGCGTCAAGTCGAACAATTTCAATCATATAATCAATTCAGCATTTACCTCGGATTATCAATCAGATAAATCCTGTCACAATTCCTCGAAATAACATGATCAACAAGGAGACCCATACTGATATCAATATCATGCCAGTAATTAAATCATGGCTCATAAAGTACATACCGTATTTGGCTCGTAGGTTCAGGCACTTGCACAGGTCACACGTGACACGAAGGTCTCTTGATACTAGTTCATTTCACAATGACTCATAAAAAGGAAACAACGCTCTCTGATACCATCTTCTGTAACACCCCAAAAGACGACTATTACAGTGCCGTGGACCCCACGCTGGGACCCACCAGGCGATATCCAAAACAAATTAAATAAATATTATTTGTGATACCGAACCACAATGAATAGTCATTACTCCGATTAGGAGTTTATTAAAAGTATGTCCAACGGCCTTATAATACACAGGATCCACAAAAAAACAAGTATAAACCATATGGAGATGGAAAATACTTCAAATGTCAATACAACCAGATAACAATTTAAATGAAGCAGGAAATAACATCACACGGTTTAACATAACCGGACAACAAAAGATGTGGGCCCCCCGAAATAGTATCCTTCAAACCCTTCGCCGTCCACATGCTCTTCCCGTGCCTTGCCTTTGCCTCGACCTAAAATACAATACAAGTATTTCGCCCAAAACACAGGGTCAGATATACATGATAATTAATTCTTCCGACATTATACAATTCACGTATATAGATCTCAAGGAAATCATTCCGACTATTAATCATACCCCTCGGGCGTATGAAACAATCAGTAACAAACCGTCGAACACATCCAATACTATGGACGATTAACAATATGGCTCAAAATGGACATCACAGTACGCCCGATCTGGAAATGTGTCCGTATACATGTCCGCCCCGTATACGGAATCCAGAATACACGTGAGACAATGTACCTAGTTAGCCTCACGAAACTACGTCTCGTGTGCACAGTCCAATATGGAAATAATATTCACGCATGACTATATATGTGCCTGGCTAAAAATCCTACACAATAGCCAATCGGAACGCAGATATGATTCCGGATCTGTCACGATACAACATGACAACGAATTCAATAAATCCCATATCCAATTAAGGATCAATAATACTCACCGAAGTGGAAATAAAGACCAACGAGATCAACGATTCAAAGCGACATACTTGGGAATGTAACCCCATGAAGAAAATCGGGAAAACGTCAAGGACAATGTCAAAATCATGACAAACATTACATGAACAATTCATACACATAAAATATATAACCATCACAAGAATCTAATCATCATTATAACCAAGCAAGATAACTTGCCTCAATACGGAAACGAGAATAGTCCTCTTCTTGTCGGAACGAACGAACGGTCCTCGCCTAATATTGTTTACTCGAACAATCAACCTTGAATTAAGTATATTTTGCTCATTAATACGTTTATGTGATCATCTATACCGAATTTTAACGAGATAACATCTTAATTCCCAATTGAGTAGTTCAACTTTTTAAGATGTTGAAGTGTTACTTCAAGAACCTTATTCATACCATTCAATTCTTACAATTGATTACAAGATGATACCAAATGTTTGTTGGATTAAGAATCATTCCATAATGTGTTAAACAATAATCTCCTATCCTTTAATTTTATCAAGAACATCTCAATTGATTAAAAGTAAAATCTGCACTACACACAATTACTTATGTTGAGTTAATTAGTTGTAAATCCATATCATGATTATGAAGACTATCTCAAGTTTAGCACCACCCTTATAATCTTCCAACTAACTTGGAGATTCAAACATCATACCTCTGAATTCACTTAGCCTAGGTTCAAGAAGATCATTTCATTCTTCTAATGATCAACAAGGGTTTCTTAAAATATTTATGGTAATTATTCCAACAAGTCATTTACATTACAGTGAAACAAGGATTATTATTATACCAATGGTGTTATTAGTCTAGCAAGGAGAGCGTGGTTAAACTAAACATGATTCTTACCCTTTAAAACACCAAGAACACACCATTTCAAATCCCCTAATCATCAGATTCATCATTAAGTTTGTTGAAAGTTTAACTACAACATGTTTGTTTTGATTAATTCATCACTAGATGAAATATACTTAATCACTATCATTATAATTACGAGATTATAGGGTTAAATCGTAGAACATACCTTCAGAAATGAAGAACAATACACCAAACCACAAGAACACAATATAAGCTTCAAGAATGTCTCCAACTTCCAATCAACAAGCTCCAATACAAGTTGGAAGAAGGTAACCTTGATCTAGGGATGAAGGGGGATGATTATATGGGTGAAAATCGGAGTTTGGACGTGCAAAATGAAAGACACAAGTTGTCTTTTTATAACAGCACAGTTCGTTACGTACGTTATCACAAGAGGATAATGTACATTAACATCTTTACGTACGCTACACAAAAAGTGTTACGTACGTAAGCTAAGTCCAGAGGCTACTGGACTGAAATACGAACTTCATTACGTACGTTACCTCTTGAAGCATTACGTACGTAATGTAGGTCAACTAGGTTGCCTTCAAAAGATCAGATATTCGAATCCCATCCGGCCCCATACGCCGAAAGTTGGGATCGGATACGATTGCACTAGTTACGTAAGTAACAGGTACTCCTTTACGTACGTAAAGGCCTCAAAATAGCGTACGCTATGCCTAATGATTAGCGTACGTTAGGCTCAGATTTTTAATAGTACAATATGTACTCATCTATACAACGCTGAAAATTCAAACATAGTGCGAGTGATCATTTTTTATTAAGTCTATTATGATAAATTCTAACATCAATATTCATTTCACAAATGCAACAAGACTACAACAGTATTGAATCATCCGAATAGTACAACAGTAAGTAAGAATTTTCATCGGATATTACATTTTCTATGGAGACTAGCGCACGCTAAAGCCTAAGGATTAGCGCACGCTAAATGTAGATTGGTTACTTTCGGCGTGTAGGACCCAGGCACCTTCGGGGTAGGTGTAGGTTGTTGAGTCAACTATGAGTAGCGCACGCTACGCATGGAGAATAGCATACGCTAATGTGTCTTTTACTGTAGCAAGTCAACGTCAATATTATGTACGTTCCGGCGCAGGTTTAGCATACGTAAATCGTTGTACGAAGTGAGGCAGTAGCCACTGGACTACGATAGCGCAAGCTAACAAAGTCAGTTAGCGCACGCTATATTGCGAAGAGTAGCGCTCGCTAGTAATGTATAGTGTATATGGTTACGAATAAAAATCCATCAAAATCTTAGGGGTGTACCAAAGATTTTAAAAGACAAATTATATTTGTACTTTGTGCTTAAATATGAGTACCTAGATGATTCCATTAAAATCCTTAGAATCCAAAATAAATTTGAATACCTCATAATTTTGTAAGATTTATAAAAGTTCTCATTTAATACCTCATGACTTTAATAAACTTTTAAGAACTCCAATAAATTCTATATTGAATACCACAAGAATTTAATTGACTTTTAAAAGTCTCAGTTAAATACACCCAAACTTTTTCAAATCTATCAAATTCTAAAAGTCTTTAAAAAAACTCATTCCAAGTCTCAATTGAATACGCCCCCTTAGAAGGTGTATTCAATTCAGATTTTGGTAGATTAATAATAATCCATGGATTTTAAAGATTTTGGCGGATTAGAAATAATGCATGGATTAATAATAATCGTAGAATCTTATAAAGTTGATGGAGAGTCTTTCGGATTTACAAATGAATTTCTAGAAATCCTTCAAAATCTCATTGATTTTGATGAGATTTCAAAACTTACAAAAAACACTAACAAATCCATCAAAATCCACCATTTTAATGAATCCAAAAAAATCCAAGGATTTTTTAATACTCTCATATTTTAATGGATTGTTTTAAATACAGATTGAATATGTAACACCCCAAACTAGGCGGATATTACAGTGCCGTGGACCCCGACTGGGACCCACCAGGCGAATGAAAATTAATGAATTAAATAATATAATTGTAGTACCGAACCACAATATATCATTAATCACTCCGATGAGGAGTTTCATTACAACACACCCAAGATAATACCGAATACATGTATATTTTATATGGAGATAAAATATACAACACTGAATGAAATGAATATCCAAACGGAAGTCTGCAGCGGAAATAAGATAAAGAAAACACGAGTGAATGAAAAGGACTGGGGCCCCCTACTAGTATCACTGGGACTCCTCGCCGTCAACGTTCTCTTCCCGTGCCTTAGCCTTGCCATGACCTGAAAACAATATCCCCCAACGGGGTCAGTTACACAGAACAACAATCCTCAAGAGTTGAATAAACACAATCATGATATATCTAAATTATGAAATGAAGCTGAAGAGAGGCATCATAGTACACCCGTAATGGAATGTGCACGTGCACAAGACGGATGTCCGGACACACCCGCCATTGTACCTAATTAGTCTCACGGAGGTACATTACCGTGTGCATACCCAATGTGTCGGTGAACCCAACACATGACCATCACGTGGCCGACTAAAAACCCCACACATCCACACCCAGCCGCGCAATATGAACCTAGAAGGTCATATGAACAAGAATGACCATGAAGAATAATAATTAATAACAATCCGACAAAGTCAAGAATGACTCACCGAGATGAAATGATAGTGAAATGAATTATAGCTCAATGAAAAAATTGGAACCGTCGTTCCTCATGAATGGAGTGATTAATTGACACTTACAAGTCTCAAAACAGTTAATACATTATGAATGAGTTATGATTATGAATGAACAACAACAAAAGGAATGAATATCCTTTTAACCGAGTAAGAATCAACTTACACAACCGATGAAGAATGTCCTTCCTCGAACAAAGTCCAAAAAGGGATGTCGGTCGCTCGAACAACCTTGAATGACAATACCAACAATGCTCAATATACGAATCAAACACGATTATAACCGACTCAAACGTTGATACAACAATATCCAAACTCATTGAGGCATTCTAGCGAACACTTAGCAAACAACATCCTTTAATAATATCCAAATCCCGAATATATCAAGACCAACTCCAAAATGAGTATTTCAAACCAATAAAACAACTTCAATGATATCAATAACCCCATAGGAATCCATAATTCGAGTTAACGACAACATCTAAATCGAAAACCCCAAAATTCAAATTCAACCCCAAAGTGTTCTTGAATCAAACCCCAAACAATTCATGAAATCCGAAATATATGCCATTAAATCTGTAGGAATACATTTATCCAAGGTAGATAATCCATATCTAACATATTCCAACAACAATCCAAGCTCATACGAAGAAATCGGAAGGAAAACCCCAAATATCCGAAATTCTAGATTCAATAAATCATTACCTTTGATTTGATGTGATGGGGTGATGAAATGATGATTAATCCGAATGATAAGCTTGAAGGTGATGATTCATGATTGCACCTCGAAGAGCACTCTCCAAATCGTCCAAAATCGCCTAAAACCACCAAGAAAAGCGAAGAGAAATGACAAATGACGTTAAAGGACTGGTATCTATATATAGAAAATCCCGTTATCGTGTGCTAGATCCTGTGCGTAGCGTGCGCTAACGGGTGTCTTGGGTAGTCCGGTACCCTGCATTAGCGATAGCGTGCGCTACATACCTCTTGTAGCGTGCGCTACGACCATGTACTTAGCGTCCGCTAACTCAAAATGTTAGCTTGCGCTAGCGAATTATCGATGCCCGATAATAGAGTCCGTAACCTTCGTCCTCTGATCGATCGCGGTAGCGTGCGCTACATTCAATATTTAGCATGCGTTACTACACCATTTGTGTACGCTAAAACCACTCATAGCGTGCGCTATGAATTAATCCCATTCAGTCCAGTAGCCACTGGACTCAACAAGATCCGACCTTAGCGCGCGCTACACCGACTGTATAGCATGCGCTAATCCGGTCTACTAGCGTGCGCTACTTACCATTCGTAGCGTGCGCTACTAATAACCAACCGCGATCCGGTGCCTTCGGATCGCCGCTTGAAACATACTAGCGTGCGCTAGTGTTGAGAGGTGGCGTGCGCTACCCGTACTCAATTAGCGCACGCTAAAAAGAGTACGTAGCGTGCGCTACTCCTCATACACAGCACACTATGAAGATGACAATGATGATAAACACGGCACGATTTTCCAACTAGATTGATGATGAATGACGACTGATACACGATACAATTACTCTGAACGGTGAATACAATAATTGAATATGAGTGACAAATGATCATTAATAAGTGAAAATTACCGAGTGACCAATATTGAATGATAAATACTAAATGATAATGACTGAATTACAACCGGGTATTATATACACCCCCCTTAAAAGAGTTTTGTCCCCGAAACTAAGGGTCAAACAACTCGGGATAACTCTCCCGCATACTATCCTCGGTTTCCCAAGTAGCCTCTTCGACTCCGTGTCTAGACCACTGAATTTTAACCAAAGGAATCGTCTTGTTCCTCAACTGTTTGATTCACCGCTCTAAGACTCATATAGGATGCTCCTTATATGAATGATCATCGGCGATCTCGATTTCGTCGAACTGAAGTATGTGGCTCGGGTCGGCAACATACTTCCGTAACTGAGATACGTGAAATACATTATGAATTCGGCTCAATGCCGGAGGTAGGGCCAATCGATAAGCTAACTCACCTACTCGATCCAAAATCTCAAACGATCCAATGAATCTCGAACTCAACTTTCCCCTCTTCCCAAAACGGAAGATACCACGACTCGGGGATACCTTGATCAAAACATGGTCACCTGTCTCGAACTCTAATGGCCGACGACGGTTATCTGCATAAGATTTCTGTCGACTCTGAGCGGTCAACAAACGACTCCTGATCAAAGCTACCTTCTCACGGGCGGCTATAAGCATATCGGGCTCGGTGCCGATTGATTCTGATAAGTCATCTCCACACAAAGGAGATCGACAACGACGACCGTAAAAGGCCTCGTAAGGTGCCATCTTAATCGAAGCATGCCAACTATTATTATACGTGAACTCGATCAACGGTAGTTGGGCTTCCCAATCATCTTTCTAATCGAGAACACACGCCCTCAACATGTCCTCCAAAGTCTGAATAGTCCTCTCCGATTGTCCGTCGGACTGAGGATGAAAAGCTGTACTGAGATTAAGCTGAGTTCCCATAGCTGATTAGTGCATAATTGATCTAAAATTCATATACAAAATATTCATTTTTCCGGGCATAATTGTACTGATTTGTGATTAAAAATATATATTTTACAGATATGTCCAAACATGAGCTAAAAATGGTTATTTTCTGATTCGACATGAAGCATCAAAAAGGACGGAAAACAAGATCAAATCCAACGACGGGAATTTTTCCAGGACAAACGACCATACAAAACGGCGCAAAATGGACCGTGTTCTGTCGGCCGTTTCACATACGGCGCAAAAGAGGCCGTGTCTTGGGCCGTTTCACACACGGCCAGCATTTAGCGCCGTGTCCTCGCGCGTATTCCGGAAGAGACCGAGTCACCACAAAACGGCGCACAACACGGGGCAAACTGGGCCGTTTTTCATCGCCGTGTTTCAGCAGATGCCATGCAAAATTAGTCCACTTTTGACCAACTTGTGAAATCAACAACAAGATATTTTTGGTCAAAAATCTGAAAATTCAAAGACATGGGTGAAGTGTGAACAAAGAATTAAAAAAATGATATTACAATAGATATTTTGAATTAAATAATCAATTGTATTCTTGAAAATCACCTATAAAATGACATGTTCATCCATTGCAAAAATCCCAACACACATTCTTACCAAGAAATCCTCAACTTCTTGCTAAGAAATACTCCTTTCCTTTAGCAATATATTTTCCTTAGAATTTTCAATTTTAGTGTGTATTTTATTTTTCGTTTGAAGTTTTTCTTTCATTTAGTTTGTAATTGAAAAGTGCTTGATCAATAAGCACTTAGTATTTTACTTAGTATTTTACTTTCAAATTTTGTAAGCTTGTAACCTTTAAACAAGTTTGAAGTTATATTTTGAAGTTTGTTTCTTGCACTTTGATTCATCATATTCAAGTAAGTTTTATCTATTGTCATTAAGTTCTAGTAATTAAAAGTTTCTATATATATATTATATATATCAATTATTTCTATTATAATTTTAGTATGTATAAACCAATGAGTAGCTAATCTTTCTTCCTAGGGGAAGGGGGATTTCTATTAGGTTATATATTGAGTATTTGATTGATTTAAACTATTTTTAGGACTAATTGGTTTAAATAGAGATTGATCATATCCTATTTTTACTAATGAAACCTTCTTGATTGATTGTTGAGTGAATTGGAAACATATCTTTTCAATCTATCAAATGTTAATCTTGTTATCAACATCTTAAGATTGCGAAAGTGGTTAAGACATCTTTGATTACGAAAGTACGGAGGTGAAAAGTTGATTACTCGATGAACGATCGTTTATCCTAAAAATAGTCAAGTTAGAGAAATGAAAGGACTAATTGGTTTAAATAGAGATTGATCATATCCTATTTCTACTAGTGAAACCTCCTTGATTGATTGTTAAGTGTATTGGAAACACATCTTTTCAATCTATCAAGTGTTAATCTTGTTATCAACATCTTAAAAAAGTGACAGCGATTAAGACATCTTTGATTACGAAAGTACGGAGGTGAAAAGTTGATTACTCGATAAACATTCGTTTTTTCTTTTATATCCATATAAATCAATTCCTATACTTAATTAAATACCTAATTTAATGAACCCGTATTCCCCTAGATTTTATAAATTCCAACTCATTTTAATTCTATTCATTTTCACTAGTATAAAAATAGTCTTAATATAAATAGTCTAGTTAAAAATAGTCTTAATATAAATAGTCTAGTATAAATAGTCTAGTATAAATAGTCTAGTATAAATAGTCTAGTATAAATAGTCTTAATATAAATAGTCTAGTATAAATAGTCTTGTTAAAAATAGTCTTATTAAAATAGTCTTATTAAAAATAGTTTAAATTAAATATAGTGCAATTTAATTTAGTTAATATTTAAAAACCCAAAAATATCTTTTTTAATATTTTAGTATTTATTTCTCGCAATCTATAGCAAAAATTATACGAAGCCCTGTTGGACAATCCTCGAGAGAAAAGACCTTGGTAGAACTTACCACAAACTACTTCTACCTCGTATATATTTGCGAGCGACTCAAGAACTCCTATTTTTAGGATAAGTTTTTGACCGATCAAATTTTGGCGCCGTTGTCGGATTGTTTTAGGCCAAATATAATTTTTCCGTCCGGTCAAGTGGCGGATAACGGTACTCCGTGACTATTAAAGTCGGATTTTCGATTTCCCACAACAAGCGATATTTGTAGATATTTTATCGTTTTCATTTTAATTTTTTTGGTCATGGATGAAACATTGTTTAAAATTGAAAAAGATTTCCCTTTCTAAGCAAAAATGCAATTTTAAAAATTTACAAGACAAGGCTTGAAAGGATGAGGTTGCTTACGAATAAAAGCATACCTTTTGACATAAGATTCATTATCGAAGCCAAAGTAAGAATAGAAGGTGAATTCACGAAACACCAACTAGATTCTTACCGTGGCTTGGAAAAAGTTCATATGCCAAGAAACAACGAGCAAAGATTCTAGCCGTTTGCTATAAATGTGCTAGATGGAACCGTAATGCAAAATGTCGATCTTTAGGAATTCCATCTACAAACAGAGAAGATAAAATTCGGTTCATTAATGATGGTCGAATAAGGAGAATTTAGATAATATCGAAATTTCTCTTGACACGCATCCTAGTGGACTTGTGTATTACGGAATTCAATGTTTGTGGAATAAATTCAAACCGTAATATGAACAACGTCTTGGGAATCGACGTTAAAAGACCTGTTTGCCAATTTGTAAGAAAATTGGATGGGAAGCTTCTCCCGACTCATAGAAGGCGTTTAAGCCGTTTCTGAACGTAAAATCAGAGGAAGATGTGAGCCACAATCACAACTACTGTACATACGCGTAAGTATCTTTTATTTTTGTCGTGTGGTGAGATTTTCTGAATAAAAAATGTGATACGCGATAAAAGCTTTCATTATTCTATTGAGTAGTTGAAGCACAATCAAACAAAATCACAAACTTGTTAAGCAATTTTTCCTCATTTTTTCTTCTATAAATAACCTTTGTGCTTGTTTCTTTTATTCATCCCTCAAACTTGTACTTTTCTCTTTTTCTCTCTAAATAAATTTCTTTTCAAAAATGGAGTCATCATCTTCCACAAAAAAATTTTACACAGTCTGCATTTTTGGTGGATCTAGTTCTGGAAAAGAGGCATGCTTCACTGAAGCAGCCCACGACTTGGGTCGTACCTTAGGAGAAAAATGCATTCATGTAGTTTACGGAGGAGGAAGTCTCGGATTAATGGGACGAGCTGCTGCTTCTGCCTATATGGAAGGAGTAAGAGTATTGGGAGTAATTGTAACACCCCCAATCCTCTCAGGGATATTACACGCCGTAGACCCTCTCCTCGAGGATCTACCAGGCTGGTAACAATATTTAACATCTCGACAATGCCTTCAAGGCTACAATGACTCAGTAGACCGATTTGGTCTTTCCACAAATACATACAACTCAAATACAACTTATGCCCACGCAGGGGACAAAATACAACTACACCCGTACAACGGGAACAATACAGCAGCGGAAAGTAAAGTACAACTGAACCAACACACGATGTACGGTTCCTCATGTGATTAGTATCGATCATCTTTCATCATCCTTCGTGCCGACCCTGTGTTATGCTCCAAAACCTGAATGCAAAAACAGACATCCACCCCCCGAATACTCGGGGGTTAGCAAAACTCCACTGTTTTGCTAGTGCAAATACAAAGTGCAAATACGAGCCATACAATTCACATTCCACGAATAACAATAACCGAGGATCCTCAAAGATCCAAACGAAACGAAAAGTACTTCCCGAGGCAAGGGTTTGAGAAAACATTTCAAAAACGAAATATCATAAATCAATGAGAATAATTTATAAAACGGTTTAGAATGCCATCGAGAGTTTTAATAGAAAACAATTTAGGATTATCAAATCCTACTTTTCAAAATCCAAAAGACAAAGGGGTCACCGCCCCAAAAGTTTACTTTCTGGAAAATGACATTAACCAAATCGTTGGGATTTTAGCCCCAAATCCGTAAAACGACTTTTACAGAACCCTTGGGATTTTAGCCCCAATTCTCATCAACTCACAGTACACAAGAACGACCACGAGGTTCGTATCCCAACATCAAAATCCACAAATAAAGGATTTAAAACAAACAACAAAGTACTCTAGAGCCATCCTAGCCAAGTAGGCCAAACGAACAACTTACCTCTTACACATTTAGTCAATGCATGCAAATGAAAACCGTTCAAAAGCACTCATTTCCGGAAATGCCAATATCGAATCACATTTGTAAAATGCACCACAATTAACCGCGGACCCACAGCTTCGTGGATCCCTGCCGAGACCCCGTCGGATCTAACCCACCGTGGTTAAAAGCAAGCTCGCGGTTCCACAGCTTCGTGGAGCCCTACCGAGACCCCGTCGGATCTAACCCGTAGTGAGCATACACACACACACGTTACTCATGCAATACTAACATGCTAAGAATGTAAGTTCATTAAGAATACTCACTAGAGATGGCCATTAACTCGACACCATTACCAAACTCTTCAAAAATACAATAACAAGCTTAAATAAGGAATACACGATTCCATAACTTAAACAATAGGAGTATCATCATAAAATCCTTCAATGTTCAAAATAACCAAATCATAATCAATTCTCAAAACACCGTTCACAAATCACACTCGTTTTGAAAGAAAGCCTTTAACGAGGCCAAACCGAAATCCTTTGAAACTTCATTTCAAATAACCAAATAAACACATTAAGACGACCACCGATCATCATATCCATAAAACGAGAAAAGTATGGGCAAGGTACTTGCCTCGAATAAGAACAACGCGGAGAATCGACCGAAGTAGGTTGGCCCGAACCGACTACGAACCCGCCGACTCCACCGAACGCCAACTCACGTTTATAAACTACGAAGGACAAATAATAACAATGAAATGAATTCCATAACACGACTCAAAGCCGTTGAATTCAAAGAACGAATGACGAAAGTTCACGGATTTCCCCAAGCGGCCAAGAACACGATTCGTTCCGTCAAAACCCGAAAACGGAATTCCAAGTTGAAATATGGATATACAATCCATAGAATATGTTTAACAACATCATTTAACCATAATCGATCCATCGAAAACGGATGAAAAACGAGATCGGGACAAATCCCCCAAAAAGTCAATTCGAAGGAAATCAAGAAATATACTTCGATTCGACGAAGAACAATGGATTAAATGATGTTAAACACAAGAATACTACCAAGATTAATCATACCCATCATGAATTAATCAACAACACGGAACGAATCGGACGAAATTGCAAAAAATCCCCAAATTCCCGAAATTAGGGTTCTAAGGAAGATTACCTTGATTCGCTGGATCAAAGGATGATAACGGACGATTGATTGATGTTATGGACTCCAGAACTTCATGGTTTTGTTGTTAAACAACATGGCTTCGTCGCCCAGGAATCGCCACTCGCGGAAGGAGAAGGAAGGAAATGAAAAAAACGAAGTGAAATGTGACTGCTCAGCCATATTTATACTCGGCCAAACTAGCGTGCGCTAGCCTTCCCGGACTAGCGTGCGCTATCGGCCGGTATCGGCCGAGTACCCTCGGCGGGGCCCACAACACCGGCATCACCGACCAACCTGCCGACCGAACTGCCGACCCAACTCCCGCTAAGCGTGCGCTACGGCCGGATACTGCGCGCTAGCCGGCTGTCCGATAGCCATGGATGACTGCCCGGCAGTAACGTCGCTAGCCGGCCGGCGGCGTGCGCTACGCTGCCGACTAGCGCGCTACGCTCGGCGTAGCGTGCGCTACGCCGATCTGGCCGAGTCGAACCTCGAAACCCCACCGCTGTGCCCGGGCGATGGCGTCGCTAGGCCACGGCGGCGTGCGCTACACTGCCGGTTAGCGCGCGCGCCTTCCGGCCGTGGCGTGCGCTCGCCGGTTCTGCGCACCCGTCCGGCCGGTGCCCGCAATCGTCCGATCCATGCCGTCGGCCAGTCCACCGCCGAGCTCGGCGACCGATTCCCGAACGTGCGGAACGAACACGGCGAAAAGTTCGCGGACAACATAAACGACTCGAAATGAAAGCGTAATACCATAATTAGTCATACGCGACCAAGAAAGCGGGTCGAGACAACAATTACAAATACGGATACCCGTAACTTTCAAGAAATTACAAAATGGCCCCAAACGCCCTGAAATCACGATACGTGATCGAATAACCAAACCGAAGTTCACAACACGTCTAACAAAGTTAAACGGACTTGCGGGAAACTCGAAACAACGCTTTGGACGAGATTCGCAAGAATCGAACTCAAGTGCGGAAAAGTCGCGAAAAAGCACGGAACTCAACAAAACGACACCGAAACGAACTCGGATGTCAAAAAGTGTAGAATTAATCATTCTCAGAATGACGAAACGGACATGAGCGAGTCGTCAAAGCAGACTTCACCGAAAAAAGAAATTACCGGAAATCGAAAATTGTGGATATTACATTCTACCCTCCTTAAAAGAAGTTTCGTCCCGAAACTTAAAACAAGTAGGGAGAAGAAATATTCCACCAGGAAAAACTCAACGAGACACACAAGAATTCGTAACTAACGCCCAACGGCGAAATGTTACAAACAACGCAAAGGAATATACGGCGTGTAAACACGCTCCACGGCGACCAACACAACGTCGCCGTTAGGGATATAATAAAACCAACAAGTGACAAGCGTCATCAAACGGATAATATAGCCAAGTCAATTATCCGATAATCACAAAACACAACGAACGAAAATCAATATGATTGACCAACCCAACGGTACATCAATCAAAACGCGAGTCAACCGCTGAACAAACACGGAATCCCATCGCCTAAGGGATGGAAGATCGAAAACGAAACTAATTTCCCGAACTAAAGGGAATTACGAAGTAGCCTGAACGCTCAATAATCACGAAACGAGAACAAAAACCGAACAAACAAACGATCGAGACAACAAAAATCGAAGAATCATGTTCGAATCACGAAGAACAATAAAGTTCAAACAATTACTCCCAGGATGATCTGGTGAGAACTACAAGACATGCATTCCCATAAGATCCTCAGGAAAGGGAATAGCGATTGAAAAGTCACAACGACAAACGAGTTATTCCGAAACGATACCACACTCGTTCGATAAACAAAAACAAGGGCAGGACAAGCTCAGAAATGCCAACGAACATAAATGAGTCGACAGAGTCGAAAACATAAGAGTTCCAAATCCGATCCACTTTGAATAAAAGAACTAATAGAACCAGATGATGTCACTCCCGAACAAGGTTCACAAGAATCGAACCGAACCCGAAAAATCACAGCGATAACCAGATCGACCCACAACAAGGTCGTAGCTCGTTCGGACGATGAAACCGAATTACAGATCAAGTTCATAAAGTATCAACGAACATGAGCGAATCGATAGACTGGAGAAAGAGAAAATACAGAAGTCAAAATAGTACGGGCATTACCTCCGACCTCGTCCACGAAATTCACAAATACGGGAGCAAGGTAACAAGACATTAAACAGCGGACACATAACGGAACCATCACCGATGCACACGGTCATACCAAACCAAGCTCTAACAGCTCGCACATGCGCGACAACGCAGGAATCACTACGAGGCGATAATATTCAACACCAACATCCCGCCTCTCACAGGGGGCTAACGCAACAAATGTGTGGAAAGCGACTCAACGCTCACACCGCCAATTCGATCATACTCGGGAGAAAGTATCAAAATGACAACGCGAATATCACACGTACATACCCAGCCCTCAAACGGGAATGGATAGGTTTTAAAAAAAAATGAAAACCTCATTTTGAAAATAATTTAGAAGAATACTGGTTGATCTTGAGTATCACCTTTCAAAAAGTACAAACGTGAAACATCATTATCGAGACTTTGGAGAACCATATCACATTTGATAAAAATGAGGACACTTTCTCTTAGTGAAAACTTTCAAAATATTCGACCCTCGGGTCTAAATAAAAGTGTTGAAAATATCTCAAAATATTTTGGTCCTCGAGGTAGAAAATTTTTGAAATATATTGTGGCACCTAGGATGTACCACAAGAAAATAAGTCATTTGAAAAGTATGTCTCGAAGTTTATTTTTCTAAGATACTCAAGGTCTTCAAAAATCCAATAGGCCAGAATGCCCAAAACTCACACATACCGACGTTCACTAAAACAACTCCTAGCACACGCATCAAAACGTTTAAAATCAAGACAATACATGTCTTTAAACGAAAATAAACGATAAAATACCACATTCAGAACAAAACCACTGATAAAATACCCTCCCGCACTGGCTAGTGAACAAGTCGAACGCGTATAAGCACAAAGCTTCCACAAGAGACTTGTAAAACGTGCAAATCGATTCGAAAATCGTCAACAACGGAGAAAAACAACCATAAAAAGACATCACAAACGACGACACTCCTCGTATAAATCAAATACGAGAGTCGACTAAATACATATCGTGAAATCAAAATTCACATAAAATTCCACCACTTAACAAATAATCATAAAAATAGCTCGTGTCACACGAGGCACAACACAAAGAAGGGAGACTTACTTCCACAGGTCGCACGAAGATGATGATCGCCCCACGATACTAATCACGACCAACAAACTCAAACGACGCGTCGCGACACGACTCAGTCAGATAAAATCCGACGAAACAAGACTCAAACAACACGACTTGACCCGACAGCCTAGGTTTCCTCAACCTAAGCTCCGATACCATTTATGTAACACCCCCAATCCTCTCAGGGATATTACACGCCGTAGACCCTCTCCTCGAGGATCTACCAGGCTGGTAACAATATTTAACATCTCGACAATGCCTTCAAGGCTACAATGACTCGATGGACCGATTTGGTCTTTCCACAAATACATACAACTCAAATACAACTTATGCCCACGCAGGGACAAAATACAACTACACCTGTACAACGGAACAATACAAAGAATGAAAATAAAGTACAATCGAACCAACACACGATGTACGGTTCCTCATGTGATTAGTATCGATCATCTTTCATCATCCTTCGTGCCGACCCTGTGTTATGCTCCAAAACCCGAATGCAAAAACAGACATCCACCCCGAATACTCGGGGTTAGCAAACTCCACTGTTTTGCTAGTGCAAATACAAAGTGCAAATACGAGCCATACAATTCACATTCCACGAATAACAATAACCGAGGATCCTCAAAGATCCAAACGAAACGAAAAGTACTTCCCGAGGCAAGGGTTTGAGAAAACATTTCAAAAACGAAATATCATAAATCAATGAGAATAATTTATAAAACGGTTTAGAATGCCATCGAGAGTTTTAATATAAAACAATTTAGGATTATCAAATCCTACTTTTCAAAATCCAAAAGACAAAGGGGTCACCGCCCCAAAAGTTTACTTTCTGGAAAATGACATTAACCAAATCGTTGGGATTTTAGCCCCAAATCCGTAAAACGACTTTTACAGAACCCTTGGGATTTTAGCCCCAATTCTCATCAACTCACAGTACACAAGAACGACCAAGAGGTTCGTATCCCAACATCAAAATCCACAAATAAAGGATTTAAAACAAACAACAAAGTACTCTAGAGCCATCCTAGCCAAGTAGGCCAAACGAACAACTTACCTCTTACACATTTAGTCAATGCATGCAAATGAAAACCGTTCAAAAGCACTCATTTCCGGAAATGCCAATATCGA
This sequence comes from Orobanche coerulescens, assembly GCA_033398695.1. NCBI lineage: Eukaryota > Viridiplantae > Streptophyta > Magnoliopsida > Lamiales > Orobanchaceae > Orobanche > Orobanche coerulescens. The sequence continues at coordinate 170,276,628 of CM065805.1, forward strand.
ATCACATTTGTAAAATGCACCACAATTAACCGCGGACCCACAGCTTCGTGGATCCCTGCCGAGACCCCGTCGGATCTAACCCACAGTGGTTAAAAGCAAGCTCGCGGTTCCACAGCTTCGTGGAGCCCTACCGAGACCCCGTCGGATCTAACCCGTAGTGAGCATACACACACATGTTACTCATGCAATACTAACATGCTAAGAATGTAAGTTCATTAAGAATACTCACTAGAGATGGCCATTAACTCGACACCATTACCAAACTCTTCAAAAATACAATAACAAGCTTAAATAAGGAATACACGATTCCATAACTGAAACAATAGGAGTATCATCATAAAATCCTTCAATGTTCAAAATAACCAAATCATAATCAATTCTCAAAACACCGTTCACAAATCACACTCGTTTTGAAAGAAAGCCTTTAACGAGGCCAAACCGAAATCCTTTGAAACTTCATTTCAAATAACCAAATAAACACATTAAGACGACCACCGATCATCATATCCATAAAACGAGAAAAGTATGGGCAAGGTACTTGCCTCGAATAAGAACAACGCGGAGAATCGACCGAAGTAGGTTGGCCCGAACCGACTACGAACCCGCCGACTCCACCGAACGCCAACTCACGTTTATAAACTACGAAGGACAAATAATAACAATGAAATGAATTCCATAACACGACTCAAAGCCGTTGAATTCAAAGAACGAATGACGAAAGTTCACGGATTTCCCCCAAAACGGCCAAGAACACGATTCGTTCCGTCAAAACCCGAAAACGGAATTCCAAGTTGAAATATGGATATACAATCCATAGAATATGTTTAACAACATCATTTAACCATAATCGATCCATCGAAAACGGATGAAAAACGAGATCGGGGACAAATCCCCCAAAAAGTCAACTCGAAGGAAATCAAGAAATATACTTCGATTCGACGAAGAACAATGGATTAAATGATGTTAAACACAAGAATACTACCAAGATTAATCATACCCATCATGAATTAATCAACAACACGGAACGAATTGGACGAAATTGCAAAAATCCCCAAATTCCCGAAATTAGGGTTCTAAGGAAGATTACCTTGATTCGCTGGATCAAAGGATGATAACGGACGATTGATTGATGTTATGGACTCCAGAACTTCATGGTTTTGTTGTTAAACAACATGGCTTCGTCGCCCAGGAATCGCCACTCGCGGAAGGAGAAGGAAGGAAATGAAAAAAACGAAGTGAAATGTGACTGCTCAGCCATATTTATACTCGGCCAGACTAGCGTGCGCTAGCCTTCCCGGACTAGTGTGCGCTATCGGCCGGTATCGGCCGAGTACCCTCGGCCAGGGCCCACAACACCCGGCATCACCGACCAACCCTGCCGACCGAACCTGCCGACCCAACTCCCGCTAGCGTGCGCTACGGCCGGATACTGCGCGCTAGCCGACTGTCCAGTAGCCACTGGGATCGACTGCCGGCAGTAACGTCGCTAGCCGGCCGGCAGCGTCGCTACGCTGCCGACTAGCGCGCGCTACGCTCGGCGTAGCGTGCGCTACCCCGATCTGACCGAGTCCGAACCTCGAAACCCCAGCTGCCCGGGCGATAGCGTCGCTGAGCCACCGGCGGCGTGCGCTACACTGCCGGTTAGCGCGCGCAGCCTTCCGGCCGTGGCGTGCGCTCGCCGGTTCTGCCGCACCGTCCGGCCGGTGCCCGCAATCGTCCGGCCCGATCCGCCACCGTCGGCCGATCCGCCCGCCAGTTTCGGCGACCCGATTCAACGTCACGGGCGAACACGGCGAAAAGTTCGCGGACAACATAAACGACTCGAAATGAAAGCGTAATACCATAATTAGTCATACGCGACCAAGAAACGGTCGAGACAACAATTACAAATACGGATACGTAACTTTCAAGAAATTACAAAATGGCCCAAAACGCCGGAAATCACGATACGTGATCGAATAACCAAACCGAAGTTCACAACACGTCTAACAAAGTTAAACGGACTTGCGGGAAACTCGAAACAACGATTTCGGACGAGATTCGCAAGAATCGAACTCAAGTGCGGAAAAGTCGCGAAAAGCACGGAACTCAACAAAAGCGACACCGAAACGAACTCGGATGTCAAAAGTGTAGAATTAATCATTCTCGGAATGACGAAGCGGACATGAGCGAGTCGTCAAAGCAGACTTCCGCCGAAAAAAGAAATTAGGAAATCGAAAATTGCGGATATTACGGTAATCCCAAAACCTCCGGTGAAAGTAAAATCACCGGGTCAACTATTGGAGATGAGTTTAGATCTGTGAATATGCAAGATCGCATAACTCACATGATAAATAATTCGCGCCTTTATCGCCCTTCCCGGTGGTTTTGGCACCCTTGAGGAACTTTTTCATGTGGTTACAGGCCCAGCTAAATGTTCATCAAAACCAATAGGAGTGCTTAATGTCAATGGTTTCTTTGATGGTTTCTTGTCTTTCATCGACTACTCTGCCGAAAAGGGCTTTATTTCCGAGCGTGCAAAAGCGAATCATAGTCGTTGCAACAATACCGTAAGAACTTATCAAAAACTCAATGAATTTGTTCCTCAACCAGATCCACTCTAGCTAAAATTATGCAGGTAGAAGATTTTACTGAGAAAAGCGAAAAGTGGATTCATTCCTCTCCCTTTGATAACCCATGACGGACCTCTTGTATTTTTACTTTACATCGTGTGTAATAATCGTGCTAAATGATGGCAGCTTAAGGAGTTTCTTCTTGATCTCTTGACGCGCATCTATTCGCGATTTATGTATTGCTGTAATTTTTATTTCGTGTTTTGCTTTTTTAAAAACTTTGATGGCAGCGTAAGGCGACTCTTCGGACTTTCTTGATGCGCATCTAAAAAATTATGTTATACTTACGAGTATATTTTATTTTCTTTTGTGTGTGCCTCGTATATTTATTCTCTTGCAGATTCTAAAAGGCGTTAGGCTCAGACATCAACTTTCTTAACAGGGAGTATTCTGCTTTTCTGCATTGATTTTTATTTTTTATTTTATAAACTGAGGACAGTTTTATTTTCAATTTTGGGGGTGGTTTGTTTTAGTATTTTGGTGTGTTGTAATTTTGGTGTGGTTTGTTTAATAATTTTGGTGTGTTTTGATTGATTTGGTTATTTGCCTTAATTTTTTTTTATAGTATTTTGATTTTTGAGATTTTTAGATCTGGCCATAACACCAATAAATTAGCTATATACAAACTTCTAAAATCGTTTTAACCGGTAAAAAAATTGTATATTCCAAAAATTTTTTGAGCCTTAATCTCTTTCCAAGCCTTGTAATTATCATATAAAATCGAGTCATTCGTTACCTTGAGAAAAGAAGAATCAATTGGTTGATGAAAAATAAAACCGAAATTTACTTAATTTGTGGAGTTTTGATTTTTCATGCTTAACTAAAAATGATTTTCTGCAAAAATTCTATTCCCTAAAAAAAAAAAGGAGTCATTGGTGAAAAGAGCTACACGTTAGCAAATAACGGTGAAAGCTATCACCTAAAAAAATAAATGACGAAAAGGAGAAGTGTTGAGCAAGAATAAATGCCTAATTTTGGAAGTCTTAAATTTTGCGAAAAATAAAGGACTACCCATTGTTGGTGCGTAGTCGCCGTCTCGTAAAAATTGGTGAAAAGAGATACACGTTAGCAAATAACGGTGTGAAAGCTATCACCTTTTTACGAAATAAAATAATGAGATAGAAATTGTGTTAGTGAAAAGAGCTACACGTTAGCAAATAACGGTGAAAGCTATCACTAAAAGGGATGTAGTTTATGAGCAGATTTGAATTAATTAGCGGTGAATTTCAATACACTCAATTTTGTGAAAATCACAATATTTGATGACGCGATGAAATTCTTCTTCATATTGAGTCGAAAAATAAACGAGTGATCGAGAGCAACCATCAAAGGGAGTCGTGTGAAGTCACGAGTGGGAAAGAAATAATCAACCTTTTGGGTGGAAAACCTTGTATTTTGGAATTACAAAAATAAAAACCGTGTTTTAACTTCAAAATCGTTAGTAGCTTTATTTTGAATCTTGATTCATTTCTATCTACTGTATAAAGTTGGTTATTGTGTATTAATGGCATTTTGATCTCTTTTTATCTTTATATATAATTATTTTTCTTAAATTTGTGTGTATTATTTTTTATTTTTATTTTATGTCTTATTTTAATTTTTATTTTGTGTGTGATTAATAAAGAGTCTTGCTCGGGACTAGCAAGAATTTAAGTGTGGGGTATTTGATTAGTGCATAATTGATCTAAAATTCATATACAAAATATTCATTTTTCCGGCATAATTGTACCGATTTGTGATTAAAAATATATATTTTACGGATATGTCCAAACATGAGCTAAAAATGGTTATTTTACTGACATCGACATGAAGCATCAAAAAGGACGGAAAACAAGATCAAATCCAACGACGGAATTTTTCCAGACAAACGACCATACAAAACGGCGCAAAATGGACCGTGTTCTCGTCAAGCCGTTTCACATACGGCGCAAAAGAGGCCGTGTCTTGGGCCGTTTCACACACGGCCGGCATTTAGCGCCGTGTCCTCGCGTATTCCTAAGAGACCGAGTCACCACAAACGGAGCACAACACGGGCAACCGGGCCGTTTTCATCGCCGTGTTTCAGCAGATGCCATGCAAAATTAGTCCACTTTTGACCAACTTGTGAAATCAACCACAAGATATTTTTTTGGTCAAAAATCTGAAAATTCAAAGACATGGGTGAAGTGTGAACAAAGAATTAAAAAAATGATATTACAATAGATATTTTGAATTAAATAATCAATTGTATTCTTGAAAATCACCTATAAAAGGACATGTTCATCCATTGCAAAAATCCCAACACACATTCTTACCAAGAAATCCTCAACTTCTTGCTAAGAAATACTCCTTTCCTTTAGCAATATATTTTCCTTAGAATTTTCAATTTTAGTGTGTATTTTATTTTTGGTTTGAAGTTTTTCTTTCATTTAGTTTGTAATTGAAAAGTGCTTGATCAATAAGCACTTAGTATTTTACTTAGTGTTTTACTTTCAAATTTTGTAAGCTTGTAACCTTTAAACAAGTTTGAAGTTATATTTTGAAGTTTGTTTCTTGCACTTTGATTCATCATATTCAAGTAAGTTTTATCTATTGTCATTAAGTTCTAGTAATTAAAAGTTTCTATATATATATATTATATATATCAATTATTTCTATTATAATTTTAGTATGTATAAACCAATGAGTAGCTAATCTTTCTTCCTAGGGAAGGGGATTTCTATTAGGTTATATATTGAGTATTTGATTGATTTAAACTATTTTTAGGACTAATTGGTTTAAATAGAGATTGATCATATCCTATTTTTACTAATGAAACCTTCTTGATTGATTGTTGAGTGAATTGGAAACATATCTTTTCAATCTATCAAATGTTAATCTTGTTATCAACATCTTAAGATTGCGAAAGTGGTTAAGACATCTTTGATTACGAAAGTACGGAGGTGAAAAGTTGATTACTCGATGAACGATCGTTTATCCTAAAAATAGTCAAGTTAGAGAAATGAAAGGACTAATTGGTTTAAATAGAGATTGATCATATCCTATTTCTACTAGTGAAACCTCCTTGATTGATTGTTAAGTGTATTGGAAACACATCTTTTCAATCTATCAAGTGTTAATCTTGTTATCAACATCTTAAAAAGTGACAATGATTAAGACATCTTTGATTACGAAAGTACGGAGGTGAAAAGTTGATTACTCGATAAACATTCGTTTTTCTTTTATATCCATATAAATCAATTCCTATACTTAATTAAATACCTAATTTAATGAACCCGTATTCCCTAGATTTTATAAATTCCAACTCATTTTAATTCTATTCATTTTCACTAGTATAAAAATAGTCTTAATATAAATAGTCTAGTTAAAAATAGTCTTAATATAAATAGTCTAGTATAAATAGTCTAGTATAAATAGTCTAGTATAAATAGTCTAGTATAAATAGTCTTAATATAAATAGTCTAGTATAAATAGTCTTGTTAAAAATAGTCTTATTAAAATAGTCTTATTAAAAATAGTTTAAATTAAATATAGTGCAATTTAATTTAGTTAATATTTAAAAACCCAAAAATATCTTTTTTAATATTTTAGTATTTATTTCTCGCAATCTATAGCAAAAAAATTATACGAAGCCCTGTTGGACAATCCTCGAGAGAAAAGACCTTGGTAGAACTTACCACAAACTACTTCTACCTCGTATATATTTGCGAGCGACTCAAGAACTCCTATTTTTAGGATAAGTTTTTGACCGATCAATAGCACGATGAACTGATTTCCAGAAATGAGACACGAATCGCCCATCACGATCGGAAACGATACTTTTAAGAGTACCGTGTAGTCTCACTATCTCTTTGATAAATAACTGGGCAAGTCTCTCGGGACCCCACGTATCCTTAATCTCAAGAAAATGCGCTGATTTAGTTAGGAGATCCATAATTACCCAGATTGTATTCATGCCACGATGACTTGTCGGTAAACTCGTGATGAAGTCCATCGAAATATCTTCCCACTTCCATTCTGGAATAGGGAGAGGTTTCAGCATACCTGCCGGTCGCTGATGTTCTATCTTGACTTGCTGACAGGTCAAACATCTCGAAACAAATTCCGCAACTTCTCGCTTCATATTACTCCACCAGTAATTTTGTTTCAAGTCTTTATACATCTTACTAGACCCCGGATGAACGGAATAAGGGGTAGCGTGAGCTTCTCTCAAAATTGAGTCTTTCAACTCGTCATTCGCCGGTATGCATAACCGATTCTTAAATCGCAAAAGTCCATCCTCATGGACAACATATCCAGGGGCTTTCCCCTGAGTCACATCATCTCTAATGCGTAACAAAAATGGGTCCGAACCCTGATTCTCCCTGATCGCCTCCTCAAGTGGCGAGGAAATCTCTAACGTACAAAGTTGCCCTTGTACTCGCTGTAACCAGACCTCGATCTCGGGTCTCAGAAATTCCTGCTGAAGTTCCTTCTGAACTGTTAATCGAGCAAGCATCTGATCCTGAACGGACTTACGACTCAAGGCGTCGGCGACAACGTTCGCCTTGCGCAGGTGGTAAAGTATCTCAATATCATAATCTTTGATTAATTCCAACCACCGTCGCTGTCGCATATTTAACTCCTTCTGAGTAAATATATACTTTAAACTCTTGTGGTCGGTGAATATCTGACAGGTAACGCCATAAAGATAATGACGCCAAATCTTCAATACGAATACCACGGCTGCTAGCTTCAGGTCGTGGGTCAGATAAATAACCTCATAAGGTCTCAACTGTCGTGAAGCATAAGCAATGACTTTCCCGTTCTGCATTAGCACACATCCGAGACCCTGTCCGGACATATCACTATAAACCACAAATCCTTCCGTCCCTTGCGGTAAAGAAAGGACAGGTGCTGAAATTAACCGGCTCTTGAGTTCCTCAAAACTCTGTTCACACGCGTCGGACCACGTGTATTTCTTATCCTTCCATAAGAGGTTCATCATGGGTTGAGCGATTTTAGAAAATCCTTCCACAAATCGCCGATAATAACCAGCTAATCCGAGGAAACTTCGGATTTCCTTAACATTTTTTGGAGGTTGCCAATCTCGGATAGCCTCCGTCTTTTGAGGGTCGGCATGAACTCCATCTGATGAAATTACATGTCCGAGAAACGTCACTTTGGACATCTAGAACTCACATTTGGAAAACTTTCCATAAATTTGCTCTCGTCTCAACACGTCGAGCACCTGATGAAGGTGAAACTCGTGCTCCTCCCGGTCACGAGAATAAATTAAAATGTCATCAATAAAGACAACCACGAACTGATCCAAATAGTCGATGAAAACCCGATTCATTAACTCCATGAATACTGCAGGTGCATTAGTTAACCCAAACGGCATTACCACAAACTCATAATGACCATATCGTGTTTGGAATGCCGTCCTTGCGATATCCGACTCTCGAATTCGCAACTGATGATATCCAGATCTTAAGTCGATCTTGGAAAATACTGAAGCTCCCTGAAGTTGATCTAAGAGATCATCAATACGGGGTAGAGGATACTTATTCTTGATCGTCACCCGATTCAATTCCCGGTAATCAATACACAAGCGAAACGAACCATCCTTCTTCTTGACAAATAACACTGGTGCTCCCCACGGGGATGCACTCGGTCGGATATAACCCTTTTCGATCAAATCCTCTTATTGATTCTTCAATTCCTGCATTTCGGTCGGGGCCATCCGGTACGGTGCCTTCGATATTGGGGACATACCGGGCTCCAACTCAATCGTGAATTCCATATCTCTTTGTGGAGGCAAACCAGGTAACTCGTCTGGAAAAACATCGGCATATTCTCTCACTACAGGAATATCCGTCAACATGACTGATGGTTTCTCGGTCTTGGTCATATAGCACCAATAACCGACACACCCCTGATTGAGTAATCTCACTGCTTTCATCAAGTTGATGACTCTACCAGAACAGCTGGGATTACCTCCCTGAAATACACATTCAACCCCATCGTCTGAAACGATAGTGACCATACGCTTACGGACACTAATGACGGCATAGTGACGGTCCATCCAATCAATACCGAGAATGATGTCGTCTCTCGGTAAATCTACCACGATTAGGTCTGCTAACCAATCACGGCCATGAAGCTGAATCAGACAATCCTTAATCTCACAATTCCCAATAATTCTTCTACCATCAGGTAGACCAATGACATAAGGCTCATAACTAGTAGCACTACCCAGACGTAGTCTACTCAAATATGCCTCGAAAATGAATGAATGCGATGCACCAGTATCAAAAAGGGTACACACAGGTTGAGATAGAATATCGAGTGTACCTGAGATCATCTGGGCCTCTGGATCGTCGGTCTTCTTCATCTCATAAATTCGGGGCTTGCCGGCCCCTGAACCGGACCCTCCCGTCTGATAGCTTTTGGCTCCGCCTTTATTAGCTCCTATCGTCTTGAACGACGCTGACTGAGTGGCCTGATTCTGTACTGCTGAATGTCTCAGGGCCTGAGATGATGCCGGAGTAGGTTTTGAGTCCCTTCGGCAAAATCGGGCCTTATGCCCAGCAATCCCACAGTTGTGGCACGTGCTAGTCTGCCTCGGACACTTGGTGCTGAAATGACCTTGTTTTTCACAGTTGAAACAGGTGATGGCCGAACTGGCCGCTCGTGACTGAGATTCCGCGGGTTTAGGCGCCATAGGAGGTCGCTCAGAAAAAGTAGAGCTCACACGTGGTTTCTTGAAAGTGGCCTGAATGCCGTCAGACTGATTGCGATTTTTAGACTTCTTGCCAGTAGATGAAGTTTGGTTCTTAGCAATTTCCTTAGCGGTAAACTCATACGTAAGGGCTTTCTCAATGAATTCGGCCAGAGTGGTGCAATTGTGATTAAGCAACTGCATTCGCATACGGGGTTTCAGTCTCTTGCTGAAATACTTGATTTTGTCCGCCTCTGAATGAATGATAGATGAGGCGAAAGGAAGAAGTTCCTGAAATTTCTCGGCGATGGCGAGAACATCATCGTCCGCTGAAAGGTCGGGAGTGAGTAATTCTGACAACTTGGCCTCCCTGAGTGGGGCCGGATAATACCTCTCCATCATGAGAGTCCTGAATTGTTCCAATGTACAAGCTCCTTCAGTGGGCTTCAGCGATAACCACCATGAATGTGCGCCCTTACCAAGATAGTAAGCCGCAACTGAAACTTTGTGTCCCTCAGGACAGTCCACCATAGAAAACAGTTTCTCGAAATGTTCAAGCCAGTGAATGATATCCACCAGCTCAGATGAGCCCTCAAAGGTAGGTGGTCGTTGGCGAGAGATATCGCCAATGATACTGCTCACACCCCTCTCTTGCCTCTGAGGTGGCGGTGGAGGAGCCTGCTGATTTTGAGTAGTCGAGTTATGCATCGTTTCCATCAGTTGTGCCATCTGAGTCATTTGGGCCATCATGCCCTGCATGAAAGCGAGTGGATCAACCCGAACACCTTCTGACTGAGCTGTGTCCCAGGTACGACTCCCTAATAGTGAATGATTACGTCCAGGTGAATGAGTGGCAGCATCACTGCTCGATGAGTTAGCATTATTCCTAGCATTAGCGCGTGTATTCACACGAGCTCTCGGGTTTCAGCCCGCACCACGGCCTCTTCCCCCGTGTCCTCTGCCAGCTCTTTCCATACTGAAGTGGAAAGTCATATGATGGTTATATATCTCGCATGATTATCACATTATGATTACGTTATGAAATGATGAAAATGAGCATACGCGCTGAAACACAATGATTACATGAATGATCAACTGAAGTGACGTGATTATCTGATGAAATTCTTGAAATGATTATCTTGAACAAGCTAACAAGATTAATGATATGATCCTCAAGATCAACAACTGAACAATGAAATGAACTGAATGATTAATGAATTAACATGATCGACTTGATCAAAAATGAAAATGATGAAAGAGGATTGCTGACTCTTGAATGATGAATGAGTGATTCTATTGCCAGAAAATATACCATGGCGTCAGAAATCTTACTGTTCTTTGGTCTGAGGGGCTCGACTCTTACACAGGTCACACGTGATGCGAAAGTCCAATGATACTAGTCTGATGAACGATGATTTCAAATAAGACATGACTCGGAAGGTAGTATTCAAAACCACGCTCCGATACCAACTCTGTAACACCCCAAACTAGGCGGATATTACAGTGCCGTGGACCCCCAAGTGGGACCCACCAGGCAAATGAAAATTAATGAATTAAATAATATAATTACAGTACCGAACCACAATATATCATTAATCACTCCGATGAGGAGTTTCATTACAACACACCCAAGATAATACCGAATACATGTATATTTTATATGGAGATAAAATATACAACACTGAATGAAATGAATATCCAAACGGAAGTCTGCAGCGGAAATAAGATAAAGAAAACACGAGTGAATGAAAAGGACTGGGGCCCCCTACTAGTATCACTGGGACTCCTCGCCGTCAACGTTCTCTTCCCGTGCCTTAGCCTTGCCATGACCTGAAAACAATATCCCCCAATGAGGTCAGTTACACAGAACAACAATCCTCAAGAGTTGAATAAACACAATCATGATATATCTAAATTATTAAATGAAGCTGAAGAGAGGCATCATAGTACACCCGTAATGGAATGTGCACGTGCACAAGACGGATGTCCGGACACACCCGCCATTGTACCTAATTAGTCTCACGGAGGTACATTACCGTGTGCACAGTCCAATGTGTCGGTGAACCCAACACATGACCATCACGTGGCCGACTAAAAACCCCACACATCCACACCCAGCCGCGCAATATGAACCTAGAAGGTCATATGAACAAGAATGACCATGAAGAATAATAATTAATAACAATCCGACAAAGTCAAGAATGACTCACCGAGATGAAATGATAGTGAAATGAATTATAGCTCAATGAAAAAATTGGAACCGTCGTTCCTCATGAATGGAGTGATTAATTGACACTTACAAGTCTCAAAACAGTTAATACATTATGAATGAGTTATGATTATGAATGAACAACAACAAAAGGAATGAATATCCTTTTAACCGAGTAAGAATCAACTTACACAACCGATGAAGAATGTCCTTCCTCGAACAAAGTCCAAAAAGGGATGTCGGTCGCTCGAACAACCTTGAATGACAATACCAACAATGCTCAATATACGAATCAAACACGATTATAACCGACTCAAACGTTGATACAACAATATCCAAACTCATTGAGGCATTCTAGCGAACACTTAGCAAACAACATCCTTTAATAATATCCAAATCCCGAATATATCAAGACCAACTCCAAAATGAGTATTTCAAACCAATAAAACAACTTCAATGATATCAATAACCCCATAGGAATCCATAATTCGAGTTAACGACAACATCTAAATCGAAAACCCCAAAATTCAAATTCAACCCCAAAGTGTTCTTGAATCAAACCCCAAACAATTCATGAAATCCGAAATATATGCCATTAAATCTGTAGGAATACATTTATCCAAGGTAGATAATCCATATCTAACATATTCCAACAACAATCCAAGCTCATACGAAGAAATCGGAAGGAAAACCCCAAATATCCGAAATTCTAGATTCAATAAATCATTACCTTTGATTTGATGTGATGGGGGTGATGAAATGATGATTAATCCGAATGATAAGCTTGAAGGTGATGATTCATGATTGCACCTCGAAGAGCACTCTCCAAATCGTCCAAAATCGCCTAAAACCACCGAAGAAACGAAGAGAAATGACAAATGACGTTAAAGGACTGGACTGTCCTATATATAGAAAATCCCAGTTATCGTGTGCTAGATCCTGTGCGTAGCGTGCGCTAACGGGTGTACTGGGTAGTCCAGTACCCTCTGTTCGCAACGATAGCGTGCGCTACATACCTCTTGTAGCGTGCGCTACGACCATGTACTTAGCGTCCGCTAACTCAAAATGTTAGCTTGCGCTAGCGAATTATCTGATGCCCAGTAATAGAGTCCAGAACCTTCTGTCCTCTGATCTGATCGCGGTAGCGTGCGCTACATTCAATATTTAGCATGCGTTACTACACCATTTGTGTACGCTAAAACCACTCATAGCGTGCGCTATGAATTAATCCCATTCAGTCCAGTAGCCACTGGACTCAACCTGATCCGACCTTAGCGCGCGCTACACCGACTGTATAGCATGCGCTAATCCGGTCTACTAGCGTGCGCTACTTACCATTCGTAGCGTGCGCTACTAATAACCCAACTGCAGTCCAGTGCCTTCTGGACTGCCTGCTTGAAACATACTAGCGTGCGCTAGTGTTGAGAGGTGGCGTGCGCTACCCGTACTCAATTAGCGCACGCTAAAAAGAGTACGTAGCGTGCGCTACTCCTCATACACAGCACACTATGAAGATGACAATGATGATAAACACGGCACGATTTTCCAACTAGATTGATGATGAATGACGACTGATACACGATACAATTACTCTGAACGGTGAATACAATGATTGAATATGAGTGACAAATGATCATTAATAAGTGAAAATTACCGAGTGACCAATATTGAATGATAAATACTAAATGATAATGACTGAATTACAACCGGGTATTATATACACCCCCCTTAAAAGAGTTTTGTCCCCGAAACTAAGGGTCAAACAACTCGGGATAACTCTCCCGCATACTATCCTCGGTTTCCCAAGTAGCCTCTTCGACTCCGTGTCTAGACCACTGAATTTTAACCAAAGGAATCGTCTTGTTCCTCAACTGTTTGATTCACCGCTCTAAGACTCATATAGGATGCTCCTTATATGAATGATCATCGGCGATCTCGATTTCGTCGAACTGAAGTATGTGGCTCGGGTCGGCAACATACTTCCGTAACTGAGATACGTGAAATACATTATGAATTCGGCTCAATGCCGGAGGTAGGGCCAATCGATAAGCTAACTCACCTACTCGATCCAAAATCTCAAACGGTCCAATGAATCTCGAACTCAACTTTCCCCTCTTCCCAAAACGGAAGATACCACGACTCGGGGATACCTTGACCAAAACATGGTCACCTGTCTCGAACTCTAATGGCCGACGACGGTTATCTGCATAAGATTTCTGTCGACTCTGAGCGGTCAACAAACGACTCCTGATCAAAGCTACCTTCTCACGGGCGGCTATAAGCATATCAGGCTCGGCTATAAGCAAACGACTCTGAGCGGTCAACAAACGACTCCTGATCAAGCGTATCGAACTCAAATGGAAGTCTGCAGCGGAAATAAAATAAAGAAAACACGAGTGAATAAAAAGGACTGGGCCCCCCTACTAGTATCACTGGGACTCCTCGCCGTCAACGTTCTCTTCCTATGCCTTAGCCTTTCCATGACCTGGAAACAATATCCCCCAATGAGGTCAGTTACACAGAACAACAATCCTCAAGAGTTGAATAAACACAATCATGATATATCTAAATTATGAAATGAAGCTGAAGAGAGGCATCATAGTACACCCGTAATGGAATGTGCACGTGCACAAGACGGATGTCCGGACACACCCGCCATTGTACCTAATTAGTCTCACGGAGGTACATTACCGTGTGCACAGTCCAATGTGTCGGTGAACCCAACACATGACCATCACGTGCCCGACTAAAAATCCCACACATCCACACCCGGCCATGCAATATGAACCCATAAGGTCATATGAACAAGAATGACCATGAATAATAATAATTAATAACAATCCGACAAAGTCAACAATGACTCACCGAGATGAAATGATAGTGAAATGAATGATAGCTCAATGAAATAATTGAAACCATCGTTCCTCGTGAATGAAGTGATTAATTGACACTTACAAGTCTCAAAACAGTTAATACATTATGAATGAATTATGATTATGAATGAACAACAACAAAAGGAATGAATATCCTTTTAACCGAGTAAGAATCAACTTACACAACCGGTGAAGAATGTCCTTCCTCGAACAAAGTCCAAAAAGGGATGTTGGTCGCTCGAACAACCTTGAATGACAATACCAACAATGCTCAATATACGAATCAAACACGATTATAACCGACTCAAACGTCGATACAACAATATCCAAACTCATTGAGGCATTCTAGCGAACACTTAGCAAACAATATCCTTTGATAATATCCAAATCCCGAATATATCAAGACCAACTCCAAAATGAGTATTTCAAACCAACAAAACAACTTCAATGATATCAATAACCCCATAGGAATCCATAATTCGAGTTAACGACAACATCTAAATCGAAAACTCCAAAAATCAAAGTCAACCCCAAAGTGTTCTTGAATCAAACCCCAAACAATTCATGAAATCCGAAATATATGCCATTAAATCCATAGAAATATATTTATCCAAGGTAGATAATCCATATCTAACATATTCCAACAACAATCCAAGCTCATACGAAGAAATCGGAAGGAAAACCCCAAATATCCGAAATTCATTACCTTTGATTTGATGGGATGGGGGTGATGAAATGATGATTAATCCGAATGATAAGCTTGAAGGTGATGATTGATGATTGCACCTCGAAGAACACTCTCCAAATCGTCCAAAATCGCCTAAAACCGCCGAAGAAACGAAGAGAAATGACAAATGACGTTAAAGGACTGGACTGTCTTATATATAGAAAATCCCAGTTAGCGTGCGCTAGCTCCTGTGCGTAGCGTGCGCTAACGGGTGTACTGGGTAGTCCAGTACCCTCTGTTCGCAACGGTAGCGTGCGCTACGTACCTCTTGTATCATGCGCTACGACCATGTACTTAGCGTGCACTAACTCAAAATGTTAGCGTGCGCTAACGAATTATCTGATGCCCAGTACTGGAGTCCAGAACCTTCTGTCCTCTGATCTGATTGTGGTAGTGTGCGCTACATTCAATATTTAGCGTGCGTTACTACACCATTTGCGTACTCTAAAACCACTCATAGCGTGCGCTATGAATTAATCCCATTCAGTCCAGTAGCCACTGGACTCAACCTGATCCAACCTTAGCGCGCGCTACGCCGACTGTATAGCATGCGCTACTCCGGCCTACTAGCGTGCGCTACTTACCATTCGTAGTGTGCGCTACTAATAACCCAACTGCAGTCCAGTGCCTTCTGGACTGCCTGCTTGAAACATACTAGCGTGCGCTAGTGTTGAGAGGTGGCGTGCGCTACCCGTACTCAATTAGCGCACGCTAAAAAGAGTACGTAGCGTGCGCTACTCCTCATACACAGTACACTATGAAGATGACAACGATGATAAACACGGCACGATTTCCAACTAGATTGATGATGAATGACGACTGATACACGATACAATTACTCTGAATGGTGAATACAATGATTGAATATGAGTGACAAATGATCATTAATGAGTGAAAATTACTGGGTGACCAATATTGAATGATAAATATTGAATGATAATGACTGAATTACAACCGGGTATTACAGAATACACCAAGAGTTTAAATGATATTCTGAAATCCTAATTGAATACACCAAGATTTTAAATGACATTCTCAAAATCCAAATTGAATACCTCAAGATTTTAATGGATTCAAAACAATTTAAATTGAATGCCCAAGGATTTCTAAAATCCAAAAAAATCCCACAAAATCCCAATTGAATACACCCCTCTTAATTTTGGATTTCTATTTATTTAAGATCTTGAATCCGGCATCGATTTAAAATGGTACTTAACGGATTGATAACATAAATAAATAGAATTCAATGTTTTGAATCCCACCTCGATCTAAAATACAACTCAACCAATGAAGAACCTAAATAAGTACTTAGAATTCAAAATGTATTTATACTCCCATTAGGGGTGTGCAAAAAAACCGATTAAACCGAAAAACCGCACCGCACCGTAAAAACCGTACCGAAAAAACCGATAAACTGTTTAAACCGACATACATGGTTTTTATTTTTTATAAAACCGAAACTTCGATAACGGTACGGTATTTGACTTAAATACCGGGAAAAAAACCCGTACCGTACCGTTATTTATATTAAATATTTTTATGATAATATATCATATATATATATATAGTAGTTACAAACTCATATGAATATAGAAGTATAACAAATTTATTGAAGTTCAAGACACATGTTTGTCTTTTATTTTATTTTTTTATTTTTATCCTCCAAAATAGTTGGATGAAAACTTGAACATTAAATTAGTTACTATCTTAAGGTTGGTGTAATTTTTTTGATTTAGCTGTTAATTTGGATCAGCTATTTATGGTACCTTGTTGAATTAATTTATTTGAGTATTTTTGTATTATTAATGCTATCAACTATCAAGTATCAAGTAGAAAAACCGAAAAAATACCGTACCGATGTAAACCAAACCGAAATACCGAACTACCAAACCGAAAAAAACCGTATGTGTATGGTGTTAAATCATAATAAACCGAACATATTTGGTACGGTATCGGTTTTACCCTAAAACCGTACCATACCGTACCATGCACACCCCTAACTCCCATAGTTATTTCATACACAAATTTAAGAATTTTAATTTTATTGTGTTTAATTTGGCAAATTATTAAGTTGGAAAAATAAATAGTTTAATTTTTAGTGAAAAATTTAATTTGGTTAATTATCAAAATTTACATTAATTTTCTTTATCTAAAATTTGAAGCTCATATTTGTTTTATTTAGTAGTTTTATTTTAACTGGAAATTTTAGTTTGACCAATATTAATAACATCAACTATTGAGTTAGCCAAATAAACTATTTTATTTTTTATTAGAGAATCTAATTTGACCAATTAGCGAATTTACATTAATCATTTTTATCTAATATTTTGAGTACCACGATACCTAACCGATGAACAACCTAATAAATAGAATTCAGGGGATGCTTGGTAAAATAAGAATGAACGGAAAGAAAATGAGAAAGTGAATGGAAAGGAATGATACTCATACCACTCAAATTGTTAGGGTATGGGGGATTCCTCATTTTGGGAGAATTAGAATCATAGTAGTGTAATTCCAAACACACACTATGACTTTGATTCACATACCTTACCTCCCAAACCTCTCAACCAAGCACTCCCTCAATGTCTTGAATCCCGCATCATTTTAAAATAGAACTTCACCAATGGAGAACCTAAATAAATACTTAGAATTCAATGTGTATTTTTCTTCTTTGAGTGAATTTGAATTTTTTGAAGTGAGACGTATATAATAACTTATATTTGATTTTTTAGATTTTATATATTTTAATCGATTTGAAATAATTAGTGCATATTTGCAAGTGACCATGTGCTAAAATTATTTTTAATCGAGCTTGAGACGGGTATTAGGTATATAATATCTAAATGGGTGTCAGATGACTGAACCCTACCTGTATTGTTTTGGGTATCACTATATGAGTTTGGGATAAAAACGTATAGTAAATTTACATTTAAGTCAGACTTCGGACGAGTACGATTATATAAATAAATGGGTTCGGGTGGCTGGAACATTGCCCCAGTTTTTTGATTTTTCGTTGTGTTATGCCGCGGTGAGGAACTCCGAGTAGCCGAACCTGATTAATAAGTATAACTGACGAGTTTTTTGCATTAATAAATTTGATTAAAAATATAATTTACCTCATCTTCTTAATTTTTTGTTTTGTTTTTCGAAAAGGAACTCCGAGTGGATGAACCTAATTAATAAGTGTAAGTGACGAGTTTTTACATTAATAAGTTTGATTAATATATATATATAATAATAATAATAATAATAATAATAATAATAATAATAATAATTGTTATGCATCCGGAGCACCACGTTAACTCTCAAATAAGTGGTATTTTTTATTTTTTAATTTTGATTTATTTAAATATTTTATCCCATATCAATTTTCACTGACACACTACTGGTTGAATAACTAAATAAATGTGTATTTTACCACCCCATAATTATTTTACATCAGCACTTTAATTTGGTCATCTAGTGAGTTGGCCAATGAATGCTTTTATTCTTATTAGAGTATTTAATTTGGAAAATTATTAAATATACCTCAATAGGCCATATATGTACATAATTTTTAATATCTAATTTATATATATATATATATATTAATAAACTCGATTCTCTTCACTTCCAAATAAATATATAAAGTATCTATAACAATATGGATATGTAGTACCACGCTAACTTTCTCTCTTACATGAATTTTTTATTTATTCTTATTTATTTAAAATATTGAATCCCCACATCAAAGTATAAGTATATAAATTATAAAAAAAATTAATGATTGTATAATCCCAAACTTATAGTAGGGGTTAATTTTTTAATTTTTTATAATTTGTATTCTTAACCTTTACTTTATAATGTTCGAGTTTTCATTGAGATGGATTAACCAATTACCATATCAACTAATGTTTAGTTATTTAAATTGTAAAAAAAATATTGAGTGATTAATGGGTATTATATAGGTGTCTGGGATATAAACGGGTAATAAAGTTATTTTTAATCGATTTTGTGATGAATACGAGTATTTATATTTTAAACAGGTCTGAGTGGCTGAGCCATACTCTCATTATTTCATGTGTTACTATACGAGTTTTGAACTTGAATAAATAGTAGAAATTATTTTTCATTAAGGTTTAGGACGAGTACAAGTACATAAATTCTAAATGAATTCGGATGATTGAATCTCATCCTCATCATTATTATTTATTGGTGGGGTTCCGCTGCGATATGATTCCAAGTGGCTGAACAAAGTATTAAATTATTTTATAGATTTGTACTTTATAAATTACAATGTAAAATGATTACTCGTCGAGTTTCAGCGCGGTACACACTAGTGAGGTTATCAATCGTAGTTTCGGGTTTTCACTTAGGTATGGTGGGAGAGTAACCGCGATCTAGTGGTGTATATTGTATTTGGATTTTCATGAAGTTTTAATAATTTTTGTATACTTTAGAAGCTAGAGGATATTCAATTCTAATTTTTATAAATATATTTCAAATTCATAAAAGTATGAGGGTATTCAATAAAGACTTTCTATTATTTTTAATAATTTTATAAGGTACTGGGTAAATGCTTGAGCGATGAGAATTATGAGAAGTACAAGAAATCTCGAACAGAAGCTAAAAAGGCAGTGCGAAATGCCCGATCAAATGTCAATCAAGAATTATATGCAAGATTAGATACAAAAGAAGGGAAAAAGATATCTATAAACTTGCTCAAATGAGAGAGAAGAATACGCGAGATATTGAAAAAGTTAAATGTGTGAAAGATTCTGACCAAAAAGTTTTGGTTCAAGATAAAGAGATAAAAGAGAGACGGAGGTAATACTTTGACACCCTATTCAATGGCCATCAAGAACAAGATATTGAGAATTTAAACATCCCATCAAGTATGGTTAACCGAGAGTTTAAGAGGAGAATTCAAAAGGGTGAAGTGACAATGGCATTGAAGAAGTTGTGGTCAAAGAAAGCAGAAGGACCAGTTGGTATACCTATTGAAGTTTGGAGGTGTTTGGGGGAGAGAGAGATCGAATGGACCCAACATTCAAAGGAGACCTAAATCTACTGTCGAATGGATCCGCTGTCGAAGTACCAATTGGTATACCTCCAGAAGTTTGGAGGTGTATGGTGTTTGGGTACCTAAAGGCACTAACACCCATGGACCCAACATTCAAAGGGGACCTAAATCTACTTAATTTCTTTGCCCACAGGACATCTTAGAGAAGGACATCTGGTACTTCGACAGTGGATGTTCTCGGCACATGACAGGAGACAAAAGCAAGCTGTCAGATTTCGTAGAAGGTCGCGGTCCAATAGTGCGCTTCGGTGATAAATAAAAAGGAAGAACAAGAGGGAAGAGAACCCTGCTTGTAGGAAAATTCAAAGTCACCGATGTAGCTTATGTTGAAGGCTTACAGTATAATCTACTTAGTATTAGCCAGTTCTGTGACAGACAGTTCTCGGTGAAATTCTATATAGATCACTGTAGAGTCAAGAAAATCCTCACCAAAGAAGTTGTGCTAACAGGAAGCAGATCATGTAATATGTATATTGCTGATTGGATGCCTATGAGCTCCACAATTCCTTGTTTTGTTGCCAAAGGCACTGCAGATATAAGCTGGTTATGGCACAAGAGGATGTCTCATGTCAACTTCAAGACGATCAACAAGCTCGGTAGATAGGAAATGGTCAGAGGTTTGCCCAATGTGTCATTTAAAAAAGACAGCGTCTGTGGACCCTGTCAGAAAGGCAAGCAAATCAAGTCCACCCTGAAGAGCAAATCCTACCTTTCCACTCACAGAGTTCTGGAAATGCTACACATGGATCTATACTGTAAGACCCCCAATCCGCTCAGGGATATTACACGTCGTAGGAACTTTTCTCAAGGATCTACCAGGCTGGTAACAACATCGAACATCTCAACAATGCCTTTAAGGCTAAAATGACTCAGTAGACCGATTTGGTCTTTCAATAAATACATACAACTCAGTCTCAATACATGCCCACGCAGGGGTCAAATACAAAAGACTCCCGTATAACGGGAAAAATACTGCAGTAGAAATAAAGTACAACTGAACCAATACAACAACGTACGGGTCCTCCTGTGATTAGTATCGATCATCTTTCATCATTCTTCGTGCCGACCTTGCGCTATGATCCCCAACACCTAAATGCAATACAGACATCCACCCCCCGATTACTCGGGGTTTAGCAAAATTCCACTATTTTGCTAGTGCAAGTACATAATCATATACGAAATGTAACAAGCAATAGAAATCACGAATCAGATACGACAATTAACCACCAAAGTCTTCCCGAAAGGTTTTATTAATTAGAAAACAAATCAATGAAGTGTTTGAAAAACAAATTCCTCATCTCGGGGATTTTAAAAGTAGAAACCTTGCTGGACCTCAAGTCCTTAGTTGAAAAAGGAAACATCCGTTTCAAGATGAATGGGTCTCGGCCCAAATTCACTTTCTGTAAAACAACCTTTACAAATACGTTGGGATCTCATCCCAAATCTCCTCAAATCATAGTACACGAGAACAAAAGTAAGGTCCGTTTCCCAACATCAAAACCCCACAACCGAAGGACTAAACACATACGACAAAATACTCTGGTGCCATCCTAGCCAAGTAGGCCAAATGAACAACTTACTTCTTACACACTTAGTCAATGCATGCAATCATGAAAACATAGTTCAAAAGCACTCATTTACGGAAATGCCATAATCAAATCACATTTGCAAAAATACACCACAATTAACCGCGGACCCACCCCTCCGTGTACCCCTATCGAGACCCCGTCGGATCTAACCCGTAGTGGTTAAAAGCAAGCTCATGGACCCACCCCTCCGTGGACCCCTACCGAGACCCCATCAGATCTAACCCGTAGTGAGCATACACACACACGTTATTCATGCAATACTAATATGCTAAGAATGTAAGTTCATTAAGAATACTTACTAGAGATGGCCACTTACCCGACACCGTTATCATACCCATCACAATACCTCCATCATGAACAATCAATCACAACACAATCACACGATTAACACGGAATACACGATTCCACAATATTAAACTGTAATACCCGAGATTTTTGTTCCGGAATCGTTGAGTTTTCCGGGTTTTATCGGATTGTCATTGTCCTCATAGTTGGAATTTCATGCCATGTTTGGGTGTGTCTTGTTGGGACACGTGTTTGGAGGCGTTTCGGATTACTATGTGAGTTTGTGAGTTTTTGTGGTGTAGCGCACGCTAATGCTTGAGGCATAGCGCACGCTGCTGCGTGGTGTTTAGCGCACGCTACTGAATATGTAGCGCACGCTAACTGGCAGTCCAGAGGCAGTCCAGTAGCTATTGGACTGGGACTGGAGCTTTGTTAGTGCACGCTAAGGCCGATAGCTAGCACACGCTATCGACTGCTTAGCGCACGCTCTCTCTTCTTTCTAGCGCACGCTACCCGGAAGGTGCGGTTCTGTCCAGGGGCTACTGGACTGGTTTTGTGACCCGTTAGCGCACGCTACGGCTTTTGGCTAGCGCACGCTAACTGTGTTATATGCGGTTTCTCTGGAGCGTTGACCCCGTTAGTGCACACTAATGCAGGGTGTTTAGCGCGCGCTAATAACTGTCCAGTATAAATACTGGACAGCAGCATTAAGTCATCATTTTTCCACTTTTCTTCATCCCTTCCGACGGGAGTGAGATCCAGAGGCGATTAGGACCGATCTTTTTCTTCTAGCTTCGTCTCTGAGCGGATTTGTAGATGTTTAACAACATCTAATCGTCTTCTTGGTCCAGATCAAGGTAGTCTCTTCTTAGAACCCTAGTTTCTTGAATTTGGGTTTTTTCCTTGGATTTGTGATTCTTAACCGATCTCATCCGATCGGTTGTGTATTTTTGGTTGTCTTCACCGTAATCTTCAGATTTTGTTAACCGTTCATCGATTTTTATCGCCCGGATCAATGATTCTTGATTTCTTTGAGAATACTTAGATCCTTGTCGTTTTTAGGATCGTTTCGGATTTCGATTAGTGTTATTGATTTGTGGTGATGCTATTTTCGTAGTATTCGTGGGCTGTCGAAGTCTTAATTGTTTTTGGAGGTTCGAAGGTTGCCCGATCGTGCCCGTTCGTCGTTTCGTCGCTCGTGATACCGAGGCAAGTATCTTGTCCATACATTTCATGTTTCGTAGGCGTAATTATTGATAAATGATTATATACGAAACCCAATGTTTAATAAACGTAAAAAGGGATCGGTATGTTCTCGATAAATGTTGTCTTTCAATGATAATTCGTATACTACGTGAATATATGTGTTCTCGGGATATATGTGTTGGTTTTGTATGTTGAAAAGATGCTATGACCACTTTGAGTGAGTTTAATAGACCGTAATCCTTTGTCGGGGATTACGTATTGTTATGTGTACTTGTTCGGTAAGAACGTATTGGGTGTGATATTAGTTGATACTCCTTTGAAAGGAGGTTGTGATGTTTAAGTGTTGCTTGGCTTGATATTTTGCTCATTGTTATGTGATCATTGATAGTGATGTGCCTCCGGGTAGGATTGTTGAATCTCCGGGATCCATACTTGCTAGTATGGGTCGGGCGTGACCGTAGGGTTATCCAATCCGGGTATGTCCTGCGGGGACTCCGAGGTTTGGGGCTTGCTAGCCCGATGCCGAGATAACTTGTGGGGTTATCATCGGGTATGTCTTGCGGGGACTCCGAGGTCCGTGGCTTGTTAGCCCGATGCCGGGATAACTTATGGTTGTGGTTTGGAATGGTTCTGTGGCTATTGCTACGAGGACATGTGATTTGGTATGGCTTCCTATTGGGTTATTTACTCGGGTATGTTCTACGGGAGCATCTAAGGTTCGTGGCTTGTTAGCACGGGACGCGAATAATCCTTAGGAACATGTGTTATGTGATTCGGGTCGTGGACCCTGTGGCTTATGATTCGGGTCTTGGACCCCGTATGTTGTGAATTGGGTTGTGAAACCGCATTTTATTATTGGAATCGTATTTTTGGAAAGATGATTTTAGGCCATGTCCCTAAGTGTTTTCGAAGGGCTTGAGAATTTCTTTATTTCAAATGTTTTCAAACTCCCGAGATCATAAAATATTTTGTATAAAATATATGGTTCTATTCCTACCTTTTATAAATCAAACTGTTTTGATTAAGTAAATTATCTCGGGAAATATATTCAAGATTATTATATTCTTGAAGCATGTTGTGTATGGCTTGTACATCTGTTCTATACTTGCACTAGCAAAACAGTGGAGTTTTGCTAACCCCCGAGTATTCGGGGGGTGGATGTCTGTATTGCGTCCAGGTACTTGCAGGTAGCTGGGGAGCGAGCCACAGGATCGATACGAAGAATGATGGGAGACGAAGATACTAATCACGTGAAGACCATTTATAGAGTATTTGGTAGAGTCGTGTTGGTTATTCCTCCGATGTGTTATTTTCTCGAATTATGGAAGTGTTATCGTATTCTAGCCCCTGCGTGGGTATGTGTGCTGGGCAAGGGTCTTGTATGTATTGTTGTGTGTGTTGTGATATAAGACCTAATCGGTCTAATGGTCCTTTATGTAGCCATGTCGGCATGTGAAGTGACGCATTGTTTTGTAATTTGCCTGGTAGATCCTCGCGGAGAGGGCCTGCGGCGCTGTAATATTCCCGAGTGGTTTGGGGGTGTTACAGAATATGGTATCAGAGCTTAGGTTGAGGAAACCTAGGCTGTCGGGTTGAGTTGTGTGTTGTCAGGTCTTGTCTTGTCAGATTTGGTCCACCGAGTGGTGTGACACGCGTCGTCTGAGTTGTCGGTCGTGATTAGTATCGAGGTGCAACCATCATCTTCGTGCGATCTGTGGATGTAAGTCTCCCTACCTTGTTGTGTCTCGTATTATATGAGTTTACATGATTCTATGTTATTATGTGGAGTTTAATTGTGCCTCGTGAATACTTACTCCATGCTTGTTTGATTCTCGTATTGTGTTGGAATAAAGAGTAGTACCGGTATGTATGTATATATATATTTACATCTTTGTGTAAAATCGTTTTTACAGGAGTGATGTTTTGGATTGGTTACTCAATAAAAGTTTATCAATGTGGTATTTCAATTTCAAATGTTTTGGGGAAGTCACGTAAATTCTATTTAAAAATATCCTATGAGAAGGAAAAATGATTTGATTTTCGTATGATGACCTCGAGACCAAATATTTTGAGAATTCAAACTACACATATTATATTTTCATCTTGCATTGAAAATTTTCAAAATATTTTAAATGCTTAAACGAGGTCTACCAATAGTTTACTTGAGACGTGACTTTCGCCTTCAACTTTTCCGGTTAAACGACATGTAGTGAGAATATAAATTGTTGGCGTTTGGATTCGTATGTTGTTGTTTATTTGTAACCTTCGACTTTCGGCATTATTTGGTATATGTTCATGAATAACAATTGTTGTGTGTGGTCATGTGTAACTTGAACTGTGTTCTTATCCGCTGCGTGTGTAAAGTCCAAAGTGACTTTTTGGGTACTTTTACCAAATAGTGTGTGTTTCAAAATGACCTTTTGGGTTTGTAAGTTTGAATTATTTCGTTGACCCTTTTTCCTAACTCTTTTGTCGGGTGATTTAACATATATTTTGAAACTATTGAGTTTTCGCGTCTACGCTTGTAATTTCAAATGGTATTTGGTATTTGGAAAATGACTTTTGGGGAGTATTTGGAAAGTATTACCGTCATCGGCCTTTCTGGCATTTTGGAACATTTTTGAAAATGGTTTTCAACTTGGTGAGTTCCGGCGCGGAAACCGTACAGAAAATGATTTTGATATAATGGATGATTTCAGTTTCTTTGCATTATAAATCGCATAACAACGGCATTACAAATGAAGATTTTTGGTGAAATAGTTTGTATATTGTGCTCTAGCTGGAATTAAATGGTAATATGTATATGATTTAATGATGTTGGATTAAAGACAGAGATGTGAATATCTTGCTATGAGTTATGATCTTTCGTTACCCTAGGTTGATTGTTTGTTAGTATGCCGAGGGGCAGAGGTCGTGGTCGTAACCGTGGCGCTGATGGCCACAAGGATCAGATGCGGAATCGAGAGAATGCCGCTGGGAATGATTTTAGTTTGGGTGTTGCTACTATATTGCAACAAGTAGCGACTTAGATGACTCAGTTGACCTAGGTGGTTCAACGTAGCATTGACGCGAGTCAGAACGTTGGTGTAAATCAATGGCTTCGCGAGGTAGTTCGTATGAATCCCCCTCGATTCGCGGTCTTTGCGGATGCGTTGAGGCAGGATGGTTGGATTTTCCAGTTGGGAAAGATTTTCGAGGCTGTCGGATGTCCTGAAGAGCGGAAGGTACCTATCGCTCAGTACCTTCTCGACAAGATGCTGCTAATTGGTGGTGTAACACCCCCAGGATATCCGAGGTATATTACAGCGCCGTGAATCCCTATATAAGACCCACCAGGCTGAACAGCATCATACACAACGACTCACAGAAACGATAAAATAACACCACGTCATAAAGACGCAAAACAGAACAATCCACCCGGTTCAACCGGTCAATATAACATCATCATCCAACACAACATAATAAGCAACAATACAATTCAAACGAACAAGAACCCCTTAAGTACTCGAGTACAACTATTAGTTCAAAATCACAAAAGACAAAAAGGTAAAAGACACTAAAACATCACTCGTGCACCATCATCACGCACGGCCATCATCCGTGTACTGGTCCAGCGCCCGCTCGTATCGATGAACCTAACCTGAAATTCATAAAACGAATTTCCCCAAAACGGGTCCCCAGAGGGGTTAGCAATTACGCTAGTACAAGTAACCAAATGAACATTTTACATCTTACACATATAGTAATGCATGCCATCAAGAAATCATAGTTTCCAAAACGCTCATTTCCGGAAATGCCAATGATCAAACCACATTTGTAAAAATGCACCACAATTAACCGCGGACCCACAGCTTCGTGGATCCCTGCCGAGACCCCGTCGGATCTAACCCACAGTGGTTAAAAGCAAGCTCGCGGTCCACAACTTCGTGGAACCCTACCGAGACCCCGTCGAGTCTAACCCGTAGTGAGCATACACACACACACAGTTTCTCATACAAAACTACTATGTCAAGACTGTAAGTTCATAAGGATACTTGCCTCGATTAATTAGACGATGACACGAACGGAACGGAAGAGTTGAACACGACCGCAAGGAACCGGCGGAAATGAACCTAACGATTTGAATAGCACAATCACAACCACTTCTAAACGATTATGGAAATGGAATACTCCCGGAAACCCGCCTACGATTCATGTATATTCGTATATAAACAACAACGAGGGCGGACCACAACCGAACCCTCTCGATTCCGTAAAAATCACGAAATATACCATGAATCCGTAGAAACTAAGAATACCAACAAGAATAATCATATTCATCATGAATCCATCAACGAAACGGAACGGATCGGAAGAAAATCCTAAAACCCCCAAATTATCCAAAAGTAGGGTTCTAAGAGATTACCTTGGATTTAGGATGAGAAACACAAGTGGATGATGTTAGTCTTACACCAAGAACTCAAGCACAAGAATCTCTGAAGTGATTGGAGGAAGAAAATCGCCTCAAATCGTCTCTGGAGTCGTCGGCCGCGGAAAGAGGAAGAAATGAGATTTTGTGATTATTTCGGTCAACTCCCTGGTTTATATAGCCAGGGAGTGTTAGCGCACGCTAAGACCTCAAGGTTAGCGTGCGCTAACGGGATAGGGTTACAAACCCTCCTGTTAGCGTCGATCCGAAGCCGGAGTTTTGGCCGTTAGCGTGCGCTACCTTACATGCGTAGCGTGCGCTAATAACCTCTCGGTAGCGCGCGCTATCGACCAATAGCGTGCGCTACCTGAACATCAGCCGAGTCCAGTAGCCAACTGCCCAAACCTCACCTGACCCGTTAGCGTGCGCTACCTATACCAGCGTAGCGTGCGCTAACTAGCATCTGATTGAGCTCAGTAGTAAACTGCCCAGTACTGGACAGTCACACTAGCGCGCGCTACTGAACAACTTAACGTGCGCTAGTCTCCCGACATTAGCGTGCGCTAGACAAGATAGCGTGCGCTAATCCGATAGTCCAGAGGCCTGGGAGTTAAACTGCCACTCCCAGGGCTAAATCGTTAGCGTGCGCTACGAATTAAACGTAGCGTGCGCTACTAATGGATTTCTAGCGTGCGCTATACAGGAAATTTAGCGTGCGCTAGATACAGAATATAAACGACCCAAAATACCGGATTATGAACGAAACGTCAAACGGAACACCTCAAAACGCATCATAGCATACAATGAATCCACGGCAACCCCGAAACGGCGGTTCCGCACAACAATTACGAGAATCAGATCAAAAGATACGGAAAAGTTACACTGAAGGATACACGAAGGTCACTAAAATCGAGAATTACACCGGAAATACAATTACGAGGGAAAGAAAAATGCGGATATTACATTCTACCCCTCTAAAAATAAGTTTCGTCCCGAAACTTAAGGAACAAACAACTCGGGGTACCTAGCACGCATGCTATCCTCGGTTTCCCAAGTTGCCTCCTCGACACCGTGTCTCGACCACTGCACCTTGACCAAAGGTATGGTCTTATGCCTCAATCGTTTCTCACGATGCTCCAAAATCCTCAAAGGGCGCTCTTGAAAGTAACATCTTCGGCGACATCAATCTCTCCATAATCGATGATGTGACTAGGATCAGGACATATTTCCTCAATCGGGAAACATG
Source organism: Orobanche coerulescens (assembly GCA_033398695.1). Classification (NCBI taxonomy): domain Eukaryota; kingdom Viridiplantae; phylum Streptophyta; class Magnoliopsida; order Lamiales; family Orobanchaceae; genus Orobanche; species Orobanche coerulescens. The sequence continues at coordinate 170,305,527 of CM065805.1, forward strand.
GAAAACGCTATGAACATGACTCAAGGCCGGAGGTAACGCCAAACGGTATGCCAACCCACCTACTCGCTCGAGGATCTCGAAGGGGCCGATAAATCTCGGACTCAACTTCCCTTTCTTCCCGAAACGAAAAACTCCCTTCGTCGGCGACACCTTTAGCAAAACGTGGTCTCCCACCTCGAATTCCAAGGGTCGACGACGGACGTCGGCATACGACTTCTGTCGACTCTGGGCAGTCAACATCCGTTCCCGAATTAACTCTACCTTCCGCCTCGTCTCTAAAACGACATCCGGCTCGGTCCCGACCAAATCGGACGCCTCATTCCAACAAATCGGTGATCGACATCGCCGCCCGTAAAGTGCCTCATACGGTGCCATCCGAATCGACGCGTGCCAACTATTGTTATACGTGAATTCGATCAGCGGCAAATGCTCCTCCCAGTCACTACTCCAATCGAGAGCACAGGCACGCAACAAGTCCTCGAACGTCTGGATAGTGCGTTCCGACTGTCCATCTGTCTGGGGATGAAAAGAGGTACTCAAACGCAACCGGGTACCTAACGCCTTATGCACCGCCTGCCAGAAGTGCGATACAAAACGGCCGTCACGATCCGAAATAATAGACTTCGGAGTACCGTGAAGTCTCACGATCTGCGCAATAAACACACGAGCTAACTTCTCCGGGCCCCAAGTGTCCTTGATGCCCAGAAAATGTGCCGACTTGGTCAGGCGATCGACAATCACCCATACCATATTCATGCCCGACCTCGATCTCGGCAAACTCGTAACGAAATCCATCGATATATCTTCCCATTTCCATTCCGGAACGGGAAGTGACTGCAATAACCCAACCGGTCTCTGATGTTCGATTTTGACCTGCTGACAAGTCAAACATCTAGCTACAAACTGTGCGACCTCATCCTTCATATCATTCCACCAGAAATTTCTCCTCAGGTCCTTGTACATCTTACTCGTACCAGGATGAACGGAATAAGGTGTAGCATGGGCCTCCCGTAAAATACTCTGCCTCAACTCTGAGTCGTTCGGCACACAAAGCCGACTCTGGAATCTCAAAACACCATCCTCGTGAATCACAAATCCAGGAGACTTTCCTTTAAGAACGTTCTCTCGGATTTGAGTAATCATCGGATCCTCTAACTACTTCAGCTTAATTTCATCGATCAAAGACGACGAAATCTCTAAAGCACGAAGTTGCCCGACTCAACCCGGAAACAAGACCTCAACAACTAACTCGATCAAAGCCCTCGAAGCTCGGCCGAGATGTAAGGATCTCAAGCGTTCGCAACGCAATCGTTTCCGGCTCAAGGCGTCGGCCACAACGTTCGCCTTGCCACGATGATAAAGGATTTCGAGGTCATAATCCTTAATCAACTCTAACCACCTCCTCTGCCTCATATTCAACTCTCGCCGAGTAAATATGTATTTCGGACTTTATGATCGGTAAAAATCGACATGTGGAGCCGAAAAGATAGTGACGCCAAATCTTGAGCGCAAAAGCATTGCCGCTAATTCCAAATCATGAGTAGGGTAGTTCGGCTCATACGGCCTCAACTATCTCGACGCATAGGCAATGGTCTTGCCGTCTTTGCATTAATACACACCCAAGACCACGACTGAAGCATCGCTATAAACGGCAAAACCCTCGTTGCCACATGGCAACGCCAAAATCGGGTGAAGTCAAACGCTTCTTCGCTTCCTCAAAACTCGATCGCCTCTCGTCATTCCGCATTTAACTTCTCGATTACGGAGCAATCGTGTAAGTGGTCGAGCCGCCGAGAAACCTCACGAACCTACGGTAGTAGCCTAAACCCAAGAAACTACGGAGCTCCTTCACATTCTTGGGCGGTGCCCAATCCAATACGGCCTCAATCTTCGGATCCACACGAACCCCCTACCAAATCACGTGACCTAAAAACATCACTTCCTTCAGCCAGAACTCACATTTCGAGAACTTTGCATAGAGTTGCTCGGTCCTTAAAATGTCCAACACTATCCGCAAATGATGGGCATGCTCTTCCTCATTCCTCGAATAAACAAGAATATCGTCAATAAAGACGACGACGCACTTATCCAAATACTCGATAAAAACTTTGTTCATCAATTGCATGAACACCGCCGGCGCATTAGTTAACCCGAAAGGCATGACTACGAACTCATAATGTCCGTACCTCGTCCGAAAGGCTGTTTTCGGCACATCGGACTCTCTCACCCGGAGCTGATAGTATCCCGATTTCGAATCAATTTTCGAGAATACCGCAGCCTCGCAATCGATCGAACAAGTCATCAATTCTCGGCAAAGGATACTTGTTCTTGATGGTCACCTTGTTTAGTTCGCGATAGTCGATACACAAACGTAGTGAACCATCCTTCTTCCGCACAAACAGACCGGCGCCCCAAGGCGAGGCGCTCGGTCGAACATACCCCCGACTCAAGAAGCTCACTCAATCGCTTCTTCAACTCGGACATCTCTCAAGGTGCCATGCGATAGGGCGCTTGAAATAGGAGCCGCACCCGCTCTAACTCTATAGTGAACTCGACCTCTCGATCCGGTGGCAATCCTAACTCGTCGGAAAACATCGGAAATTCATTAACGATTGGAATCGACGAAAGATCGACTCCACCACTCTCCGCCTTCAAGGCATAGCACCAATAACCAATACATCCCTTTCGCAGGAGTTTCATCGCCTTCAAGGCGTTAATAACGAGTCGGTTCCCCCTCTTTCGCCCGGCGAAAGAGTGCTCTGCCATCATCGGCCAACATGGTGATGATTCTCGTGCGGTAGTTCATGATTGCACCATGCCGCTCGAGCCAATCATCACCAAGAATCAAATCCTCACCCTCGATACTCACAACAATAAGATTAGAGGGCCAAGTCCTCTCACAAATAAGCACAGAGCAGGTCTCGAACCTCCCGATCACCAACGATCCTATCACCGCTAGGAAGCTTAACGATGAAGGGCTCACAAGGCGTCAAACGGTCGAGATTCAAACGGCGCACACAATCCCGAGATATGAGCGAATGCGTAGCACCGTAATCGAAAAGCACACCGACGGGATGAGAAAGAATATAAACGGTACTGCCGCTACGGTAGCCGCTGGATCATCGGCTCTCCGCATCTCATAGACACGCGGGTGGGCGGAGCGACACCGGAAGCTCCCCCTTAGAGGGCTGACCCGACCTCTCCCCCGACTAGCACTCGGCGGAGACCGAGGAACAAACGATCCCCGATTCACACTTGGTTCCCTAGGCGCTGGAATGGAAGCCCGGGCACCAAGAATTTTCTCTCTCTCGGCACTGAAAGCTGCCTTGTGACCCGACCGCCACACCGATTACACGTCGGCAAAGGGTTCGGACAAACACGACCGATGTGGCCCGTACGACCACAATTGAAACACTTCACATCACGAAAAGGAGCACCGGTAGTTCCACGAGGACCCCCAGTGAACGAGCTGGACCACCGCCGGCGGGGAAGTTAGCGATTGGGATCTCTGCCGACCCCCACTCTTGTGGCCCGAAAAGTTCCCATCGGACTTACGCTTTACTCGCGGGCCGCCTCACTCGCCGTCACCGACATATCATAAGCAAGGGCCCTACTCGATAATCCTTCAATGTAGTGCATACGAGCCCCGACATATAGTCCCGAATCGGCAACTTCATCCGTCTGGAGAAATGGAAAATCTTGTCACTCTCCTCGACAACTTGGGTCTTCACATAACCTGACTCTTTGTTAAAATCAGCAATAGCTTGAGCTACGGGGATATCCCGTGGTTGAGCATCATAAAAGCATGTACCCGAGCACTGTCCGATCGCCACGGCAATATTCGATCTCCATTAACTCTTGAAACTCAGCCCACGTAGCAAAGATGGTCTTTGGGCCCAACGGCCTCCCACCGGTCAGAAGGCCCCGGTGAGAAAATATTGAGCAATAGGGACTTTACGGTCCTCGGGACGATTAGTGGCAACGAAGACCTTAGACATCTCCTTGATCCACCCTTCCTGCCCAATCGGGTCTCAAGCTCCCAAACCGAGGAGGATGCATCTTGATGACATCTTGGAGCCAACGGTCCGCTCCGCCCGATTAGCATGGGCTTGATCCGGGTTGAACACTTTGAGCTATTGCCGCCATTTGGTTCACCATCATTGCATAACGGCCGCAATACCAAGATCGCACGCTCGAGAAGAAGCATGGCTATGACGGTCGCCAGATCGCTGGCCTCAAGATCGGTGACGTGGCCGCCCCACCGGCCGCCCACGCCCCCGGCCGCGTCCACGACCACGACCGCGACCACGACCTCTTCCAAAGATCCATACTGGAGTTAAATAAGTAGCAAAAGCCATATGAGGATCGACAAGAAAAGAACAATTACAAGTCGAGAATCAAGGGTACGATACAAGGAATTAATGAACAGAGGAAGGAAAACTTACGGACACCGGTAAGACTGGAATCATGGCAAGTGACGATGATGTGCAAAACCAAACACCACAAGACCCAATAAACCAACAAGCCTAGGTATCCATAAACCTAGAGCTCTGATACCATTTTCTGTAACACCCCCAGGATATCCGAGGTATATTACAGCGCCGTGAATCCCTATATGGGACCCACCAGGCTGAACAGCATCATACACAACGACTCACAGAAACGATAAAATAACACCACGTCATAAAGACGCAAAACAGAACAATCCACCCGGTTCAACCGGTCAATATAACATCATCATCCAACACAACATAATAAGCAACAATACAATTCAAACGAACAAGAACCCCTTAAGTACTCGAGTACAACTATTAGTTCAAAATCACAAAAGACAAAAAGGTAAAAGACACTAAAACATCACTCGTGCACCATCATCACGCACGGCCATCATCCGTGTACTGGTCCAGCGCCCGCTCGTCTCGATGAACCTGACCTGAAATTCATAAAACGAATTTCCCCAAAACGGGTCCCCAGAGGGGTTAGCAATTACGCTAGTACAAGTAACCAAATGAACATTTTACATCTTACACATATAGTAATGCATGCCATCAAGAAATCATAGTTTCCAAAACGCTCATTTCCGGAAATGCCAATGATCAAACCACATTTGTAAAAATGCACCACAATTAACCGCGGACCCACAGCTTCGTGGATCCCTGCCGAGACCCCGTCGGATCTAACCCACAGTGGTTAAAAGCAAGCTCGCGGTCCACAGCTTCGTGGAACCCTACCGAGACCCCGTCGAGTCTAACCCGTAGTGAGCATACACACACACACACAGTTTCTCATACAAAACTACTATGTCAAGACTGTAAGTTCATAAGGATACTTGCCTCGATTAATTAGACGATGACACGAACGGAACGGAAGAGTTGAACACGACCGCAAGGAACCGGCGGAAATGAACCTAACGATTTGAATAGCACAATCACAACCACTTCTAAACGATTATGGAAATGGAATACTCCCGGAAACCCGCCTACGATTCATATATATTCGTATATAAACAACAACGAGGGCGGACCACAACCGAACCCTCTCGATTCCGTAAAAATCACGAAATATACCATGAATCCGTAGGGAAACTAAGAATACCAACAAGAATAATCATATTCATCATGAATCCATCAACGAAACGGAACGGATCGGAAGAAAATCCCAAAACCCCCAAATTATCCAAAAGTAGGGTTCTAAGAGATTACCTTGGATTTAGGATGAGAAACACAAGTGGATGATGTTAGTCTTACACCAAGAACTCAAGCACAAGAATCTCTGAAGTGATTGGAGGAAGAAAATCGCCTCAAATCGTCTCTGGAGTCGTCGGCCGCGGAAAGAGGAAGAAATGAGATTTTGTGATTATTTCGGTCAACTCCCTGGTTTATATAGCCAGGGAGTGTTAGCGCACGCTAAGACCTCAAGGTTAGCGTGCGCTAACGGGATAGGGTTACAAACCCTCCTGTTAGCGTCCCAGTCCAGAAGCCAGGTTTTTGGCCGTTAGCGTGCGCTACCTTACATGCGTAGCGTGCGCTAATAACCTCTCGGTAGCGCGCGCTATCGACCAATAGCGTGCGCTACCTGAACATCAGCCGAGTCCAGTAGCCAACTGCCCAAACCTCACCTGACTTGTTAGCGTGCGCTACCTATACCAGCGTAGCGTGCGCTAACTAGCATCTGATTGAGCTCAGTAGTAAACTGCCCAGTACTGGACAGTCACACTAGCGCGCGCTACTGAACAACTTAACGTGCGCTAGTCTCCCGACATTAGCGTGCGCTAGACAAGATAGCGTGCGCTAACTGAGATAGTCCGAGGCACAGGAGTTAAACTGCCACTCCCAGGGCTAAATCGTTAGCGTGCGCTACGAATTAAACGTAGCGTGCGCTACTAATGGATTTCTAGCGTGCGCTATACACGAAATTTAGCGTGCGCTAGATACAGAATATAAACGACCCAAAATACCGGATTATGAACGAAACGTCAAACGGAACACCTCAAAACGCATCATAGCATATAATGAATCCACGGCAACCCCGAAACGGCGGTTCCGCACAACAATTACGAGAATCAGATCAAAAGATACGGAAAAGTTACACTGAAGGATACACGAAGGTCACTAAAATCGAGAATTACACCGGAAATACAATTACGAGGGAAAGAAAAATGCGGATATTACAGGTGGGAAGCTGTTAAACCTCGTGATCGTGATGTCACGTGGGTGGAGTTCCAGGCATTTATGGAAGCTTAGTTCTGTCCGAAACCGATTAGAGAGCAGAGGATTCGCGAATTCTACTTGGCAGAACTGCAAGATATATCAGTGTCGCAAGCTATCATTGATTATAGCAAACAACTCAGTTATGTGCGAGACCGGGTGAGAACCGAGGAAGAGAGGATCCTTCACTTTGACAGACGGATGAAGCCGGATATTTGTGTGTATATGTCGGGATTCAATTGCACTTCGTTGAGGGACTATCAAGATCGAGCATTAGCCCGTGAACTAGCTTCGTTATCGTCGGAGCGTGTGTCCGAGTCGAAGAAGCAGAAGAAGTCCGATGACCGTGTGGATGGTGCAGGAGTTGGTGTTTCTAGTTTTCAATGTCGTAGCCTTTCCGCTATGAAGCTCCATCGCTCGATGCGTGGAACTGAGAGTTCCAAGTCGTCTGCTCTGACTCCTGGTAAAGCCAGGAGATGTTTTAACTGTAATGTGGCGGGACATGTTCGTGCAAATTGTCCTTCTCCGCCAGTAGCGTGTTACATGTGCGGACTCGAGGGACACCGAGTTCAGTTTTGCGAGATGGTTACCGAGCCTTCCGGGGCGCGGAATTGAGCACCGATATCTGGATCGACTCCGAGAAGCCCCTCAGTGGCTTAGCCTATCAGTTGTTTGTTATGTTATTTCCCTCGTTTTGTTGTTTCGATATTCCGGAGATTAACTTCGTTTATTTGAAGTGAATTGGATTTTGAACTCTGTACTTTCGACTCTGTCGAATCGTTTATGTTCGTTGATATTTTCTGAACTTGTCCTGTCTTGTGCTTTTGGTTGATCGAACAAGTTGTGGTATTGTTTCAGAATAACCCATTTGTCGTTATGACTTTCCAATTGCTATTCCCTTTCCTGTGGATCTTATGTGAATACACATCTTGTTGTCTTCACCGGATTGTATAGTGTCTCGAGTCGAGATGTGAACTTTGGGGTTGTTGTTTGAGTATTATTGTTCGTCGTGATTCGAACATGATTGATCGACTGTTGTCGTCTCGATCGTTGTAACTCAATCGTTTGATGGTTCAGTTTTTTGTTGATCTCGTTTCGTGATTGTTGAGCGTTAAGACTCCTTCATAATTTCCTTAAGTTCAGGGAATTTGTTTTGTGTTCGATCCTCCAACCCTTGGGCTGTGGAATTTCGTATTGGTTCAGCGTATAGCTCGTGTTTTGGTTGATGTACTGTTGAATTGTTCGACCGTATTGATTTTCGTTCGTTGTGTTTTGTTATTTCGGGAACGGATATCGTGTGTTATCTGAGTTTGTTTTGCGTCGTTCGTTATCTGTTTCAAGTTTCGGGGACGAAACTTCTTTTAAAAGGGGTAGAATGTAATACCCGAGATTTTTGTTCCGGAATCGTTGAGTTTTCTGGGTTTTATCGGATTGTCATTGTCCTCATAGTTGGAATTTCATGCCATGTTTGGGTGTGTCTTGTTGGGACACGTGTTTGGAGGCCTTTCGGATCACTATGTGAGTTTGTGAGTTTTTGTGGTGTAGCGCACGCTAATGCTTGAGGCATAGCGCACGCTACTGCGTGGTGTTTAGCGCACGCTACTGAATGTGTAGCGCACGCTAACTGGCAGTCCAGAGGCAGTCCAGTAGCTACTGGACTGGGACTGGAGCTTTGTTAGCGCACGCTAAGGCCGATAGCTAGCGCACGCTATCGACTGCTTAGTGCACGCTCTCTCTTCTTTCTAGCGCACGCTACCCGGCAGGTGCGGTTACCTGGGGCTACCGGATCGGTTTTGTGACCCGTTAGCGCACGCTACGGCTTTTAGCTAGCGACGCTAAGCGTGTTATATGCGGTTTCTCCGAGCGTTGACGTTAGCGCACGCTAATGCAGGTGTTTAGCGCGCTAATAATCGGCCCAAAGATAAATACCGGACAACGGCGATTAAGTCGTCATTTTTCCACTTTTCTTCATCCCTTCCGACGGGAGTGAGATCCAGAGGCGATTAGGACCGATCTTTTTCTTCTAGCTTCATCTCTGAGCGGATTTGTAGATGTTTAACAACATCTAATCGTCTTCTTGGTCCAGATCAAGGTAATCTCTTCTTAGAACCCTAGTTTCTTGAATTTGGGGTTTTTCCTTGGATTTGTGATTCTTAACCGATCTCATCCGATCGGTTGTGTATTTTTGGTTGTCTTCACCGTAATCTTCAGATTTTGTTAACCGTTCATTGATTTTTATCGCCCGGATCAACGATTCTTGATTTCTTTGAGAATACTTAGATCTTTGTCGTTTTTAGGATCGTTTCGGATTTCGATTAGTGTTATTGATTTGTGGTGATGCTATTTTCGTAGTATTCGTGGGCTTTCGAAGTCTTGATCGTTTTTGGAGGTTCGAAGGTTGCCCGATCGTGCCCGTTCGTCGTTTCGTCGCTCGTGATACCGAGGCAAGTATCTTGTCCATAGATTTCATGTTTCGTAGGCGTAATTATTGATAAATGATTATATACGAAACCCAATTTTAATGAACGTAAAAAGGGATCGGTATGTTCTCGATAAATGTTGTCTTTCAATGATAATTCGTGTACTACGTGAATATATGTGTTCTCGGGATATGTGTGTTGGTTTTGTATGTTGAAAAGATGCTATGACCACTTTGAGTGAGTTTAATAGACCGTAATCCTTTGTCGGGGATTACGTATTGTTATGTGTACTTGTTCGGTAAGAACGTATTGGGTGTGATATTAGTTGATACTCCTTTGAAAGGAGGTTGTGATGTTTAAGTGTTGCTTGGCTTGATATTTTGCTCATTGTTATGTGATCATTGATAGTGATGTGCCTCCGGGTAGGATTGTTGAATCTCCGGGATCCATACTTGCTAGTATGGGTCGGGCGTGACCGTAGGGTTATCCAATCCGGGTATGTCCTGCGGGGACTCTGAGGTTCGGGGCTTGCTAGCCCGATGCCGAGATAACTTGTGGGGTTATCATCGGGTATGTCTTGCGGGGACTCCGAGGTTCGTGCCTTGTTAGCCCGATGCCGGGATAACTTATGGTTGTGGTTTGGAATGGTTCTGTGGCTATTGCCACGAGGACATGTGATTTGGTATGGCTTCCTATTGGGTAATTTACTCGGGTATGTTCTACGGGAGCATCTGAGGTTCGTGGCTTGTTAGCACGGGACGCGAATAATCCTTAGGAACATGTGTTATGTGATTCGAGTCGTGGACCCTGTGGCTTATGATTCGGGTCTTGGACCCCGTGTGTTGTGAATTGGGTTGTGAAACCGCGTTTTATTATTGGAATCGTATTTTTGGAAAGATGATTTTGGGCCATGTCCCTAAGTGTTTTCGAAGGGCTTGAGAATTCCTTTATTTCAAATGTTTTCAAACTCCCGAGATCATAAAATATTTTGTATAAAATATATGGTTCTATTCCTACCTTTTATAAATCAAACTGTTTTGATTAAGTGAATTATCTCGGGAAATATATTCAAGATTATTATATTCTTGAAGCACGTTGTGTATGGCTTGTACTTCTGTTCTATACTTGCACTAGCAAAACAGTGGAGTTTTGCTAACCCCCGAGTATTCAGGGGGTGGATGTCTGTATTGCGTCCAGATACTTGCAGGTAGCTGGGGAGCGAGCCACAGGATCGATAGGAAGGATGATGGGATACGAAGATACTAATCACGTGAAGACCATTTATAGAGTATTTGGTAGAGTCGTGTTGGTTATTCCTCCGATGTGTTATTTTCTCGAATTATGAAAGTGTTATCGTATTCTAGCCCCTGCGTGGGTATGTGTGCTGGGCAAGGGTCTTGTATGTATTGTTGTGTGTGTTGTGATATAAGACCTAATCGGTCTAATGGTCCTTTATGTAGCCATGTCGGCATGTGAAGTGACGCATTGTTTTGTAATTAGCCTGGTAGATCCTCGCGGAGAGGGCCTGCGGCGCTGTAATATTCCCGAGTGGTTTGGGGGTGTTACATAAACAAGCAGGGGTATCATTAAAACCTTCAACGTTCAAAATAATCAAATCAAAATCAACTCACATGAATCATATTCACGAGGGAAAACCAACCATCGTAAATCCAACATGTAAACTCTATTTGTAGGGCACGAGTTGTATAAGAAAATGCTTGCCTCAAATGATTACAAACGCGGAGAATCGACCGAGGTAGGATGGCCCAAACCGACTATCAACCAGCCGACTCCGCCGAACGCTAACCCGCGACAATAACTACGAACGACAACAACCACAATGAAAATGAATTCCATAATACGATCCAAAGCCGCTGAATTAAAGGAACAAACGACGAAAGTTCAAGGGTTTTCCCCAAAACAGACAAGAACGCAAACCGACCCGACGAGACACGAAAATGAAATTCCAAACCGAAATATGGATATACAATCCATAAGATATGTTTAACAACATCATTAAACAACCATCGGTTTATCAAAATCATATGGAAAACGAAATCAAGAACAAAACCCCCAAAAAGTCAACTTGAAGAAAAATCAAGAATTTACCTTGATCTGGTGAAGAATGATGGATTTGATTATGTTAAAATCACTTAAAGACCTCCAAAACACCTTTGGATTGGGCAAAATCGGCCAATGTTGCGAACCCTAGTCGCTCCCATCTCAACTCGCGGAAAGAAATAGAAAGGAAATGAGAAATGAGAACAATAAAAGACTGTTGTCCAGTTTTATATGCTGGACAGCCTTAGCGTGCGCTAATCATCAGGATTAGCGTGCGCTATCAGAGCACATATCGCCCAAAATCTCAGTCCAGTAACTTCTGGACTGAACCCGACCAACAGTTAGCGTACGCCATGTTTCTAGTAGCGTGCGCTAACTTCTGCCAATAACGTGCGCTACACTACCTCGTAGCGTGCACTTGACAAAATACCAACCCAGTCCAGTAACTTCTGGACTTCCTCGGACTACCAGTTAGCGCGCGCTACCAAACCCGTAGCGTGCGCTAACTACTGCTCCTTAGCGCGCGCTAACCACCTACCCTTAGCGTGCGCTAACGGGCCTGAATCCAGCTACTGCTCTGACCCTGTTGCTCGATAGCGCGCGCTAAGGAAATCCCTTAGCATGCGCTAATGCACCCAGAACTACAGCTGTAGTGCTCTCAAAGCTGGCTACAACAACGTACTCCTCCGATCGGAACACCAAGTTCAAGATACGCAAGGAAAGCTCCAGAATAAGATCATACTAAGAGCTTGAGCTACAATCAAACTCACACGCGACCATGAAAAGGGTCAAGACAACAATTACGAAGGCGGATACCCACAACTTTGGGAAATTACAAAATGGCCCAAAATTCTGGAAAATCACGATACATGATCAAATAACCAAACCAAAGCTCACAACACGTCTAACAAAGTTAAACGGACTTACGGGGAATACGAAACAACAATTTCGAAATCGAACTCAAATGCGGAAAAGTTCGTCAAAAAGCACGGAACTCGGCAAAACATCACCGAAACGAACTCGGATGTCAAAAAGTGCAGAATGAACCATTCTCAGAATGACGAAACGGTCACAGACGAGCCGTTAAAACGGACTCCTGCAAAAAAAAGATATGTATCTTAAATCAAAATTGCGGATATTACATCTACGGTCCTGTAGACCCGGTAAGTTTGGGAGGTAATAAATACTGTCTCGTTATTGTTGATGATTATTCCAGGTATGCTTGGACAATCTTCCTAAGCAAGAAGAAGGAAACAATATTAAAGCTGCCCGAGCACCTGAGAAAGCTTCAAAATGAGAAAGGGTTGAGTATCGTGTCCATTCATTCCGACAGAGGTACTGAATTTACTAACCGCTTTATAGAGCAATACTATTCGTAAAATGGGATACAACACGAATACTCAGTTGCCCGCATACCTCAACAAAATGGCATTGCCGAGCGAAAGAATAGGACGCTCAAAGAAGCAACAAGGACCATGATTGCCGCAAGCAAGTTGCCACATCGTTTCTGGGGTAAAGCCACCAATACAGTGTGCTACACACAAAACCGCTGTATCATCAACAAATACCACAACAAAACAGCATACGAGGTATGGAACAACAAAACTCTATTAGTTTCGTACTTTCACAGATTTGGATGCAGGTGTTATGTTTTGAACAACGGGAAGGATCAACTTAGAACCTTCGATGAGAAGTCGGATGAAGGGATATTTGTTGGATATTCCTCTGTCAGCAAAGCTTACAAGATCTTTAATAAAAGGAAGCTGACAATTGAGGAATCAGTATATGTAGTGTTCGACGAACCTTACCATGATCATACAGGAGTAGAAGACGTTACTCAGAATATCCAACAGCTCACCATTGATGATCCTACAACTCTTATAGAGCCTGTCGTTGACTTAGAAATCAACCCCGTAGCTGTACGAACAGAAGTTGATGAAGGTGATGCTGTACAAGCTGAAGCTAAAACTACAACAACTCTAGATACAGTACGGGGCACCAAATTAGAACCCTATAGAAGATGGCTGAGAGATCACCCACAGGAGTTGATCATAGAAAATATTGATGCTGGTGTATCTACCCGTAGGAGAATATAGAGTACACAAGGAAATGTACTATGTGCGCAAGAAGAACCCGAATCTGAGATATCTCCATTTCTTGTATGGAAGTCCCTAGCTGAACTTAGAAGACTTAATATGTGCACTCTCACTGTATTCATAGCTCAATCCGAACCTGTTTCTACCAAAGAAGCACTAGACAATTCTCACCGGATTTCATCTGTAGAAGAAAAGCTTAATGGTTTCGAAGGAAATAATGTATGGTATCTAATACCCAGACCTGAGCATCAGGCCGTAATTGGAACAAAATGGGTATTTAGAACAAGAAGGATTCGAATGGATTTGTTATCAGAAACAAATCCCATCTAGTCGCACAAGGCTACAGACAGGAAGAAAGCATTGACTACGATGAGACTTTTGCCCCTGTTGCCAGACTAGAAGCCATTAGGATAATTTTAGCCTTTGCCGCCCATAAGAGCTTTATTGTATATCAAATGGACGTCAAGAGCGCATTCCTGAATGGAGACCTTGCCGAAGAAGTATATGTTGAACAACCACCAGGGTTTGTCAACACAGAAGGCGGAGACCTTGTATACAGGCTACGGAAAGCACTGTATGGACTTAAGCAAGCACCTAGAGTGCCGTATGAGACCCTGTCCCTGTACCTTACCAATAATAGATTCGAGAAAGGTGCTGTGGACAAGACCTTATTTAAAATACGGGAAGGTGATGACCTCCTGATGGTTCAGATATATGTAGATGATATTATATTTGGTTCAACTAACCTCGCTTTATGTCAAAGGTTCTCTCATCTCATGCAAAATGAATTTGAAATGAGTATGATGGGAGAACTTAGTTATTTCCTAAGATTGCAGGTAAAGCAGTTGCCTACATGAATCTTCATCAACCAGGAAAAGTACAGCAAGGAGCTTCTCAGCAAATTTGGGATGAACAACTCCAAAACATCGTCAACCCCCATGAGCACTTCCATACAAATTAGTGATGACGAAGCTGGAAAGCTGGTTGATCAATCACTCTTCAGGAAGCTAATTGGCTCACTCCTGTACCTAGCAGCTAGTAGGCCCGATATCCAGTTTGTTGTGGGAGTGTGTGCTCGATATCAAGTAGCACCTAAAGAATCACACTTCACAACAGCCAAACAAATGAAGTACATCAAAGGAACAGTCGATGTAGGACTGTGGTATCCTAAAGAAGGCGGATTCGATTTGGTTGGCTACAACGACTCGGATCTCAGAGGCTGCAAGCTAGATAGGAAGAGTACAAACGGTACTTATCACTTTCTTGGACCTAGACTTGTATCTTGGTTCAGTAAGAAGCAATTGGCAAACTCGTTTTCCACAGCAGAATCAGAATACTATGCTGCTGGGGTAGTTGCTGTATACAGATCCTTTGGATGCAACAACAGCTGTCAGATTAATGAATTACTGTCAAGGAAACACTGATCATGTGCGATAGCACGAGTGCAATTGCAATAACGCACAATCCTGTATTACACTCGCGCACTAAGCACATTCATATGAAGCATCACTTCATTAGGAATCATGTTGAGAACAAGGATGTTCGGCTTGAGATAGTTCATACAGATATCCAGTTAGCCGACATCTTTACCAAGCCTCTCATCATATCAAGATTCTGTATGCTTTGATAAGAATTAGGATTGCTACAGCCTGACTCCCTGTAAGTTTTAATGCTTTTACTCAACAATTGAGGGGGAATGCTGTAAGACCCAAGAATACAATATCCACCGTTAATTATCTGTACAATCAGACAGTCCGACAGCACTGTAGGAACACAAAGACATCAATTCATCCTATAGCTGACGTGTGCAATAATTAAGGGGGAATACAGTATGACCCATGAATACAGTATTAATCCAAAAATTGCTGTAAGAATTGAATCTCGTATATACCTTTTAAGGGGGAACGCTGTATTTTCGCGGATACAGCACATACTATGGAATTCAGTGAATGTTATTCTAATATTTTATTCATTTTAAAATAGATTTGAGTCCACGTGCCCTGTTTTTAAATCAAACGTCTTTTGCATTAAATGCTTTGCACAACATTTGGACTATTTTATCTCAAGCGCTGCGATTTTTTAAATTATTTAATAATTTCAAACCGCCGTTTCGAGCAATAAGGGAAGTCGAAATGTCCGATGTGGAACGAGTTATCATTTCAAAATTAGATGGATAAGATATACTAGTTACGCTCGATTCATCCTGTTCGTTCATTTAAAAACGACGGTCCCCATCCCTTAAATCTGACCGTTCACTATCTGGAAAACCCTAATCTTCCCACCACCCACTATAAAAAGACCGTTCTTGCCCTGTTTGACTCTTTACGCTTTCTGCAAATTGAACGAGTCTTTGAGCAAATAGCGTTTAATATTTCACTGTAATTTTTCGCACTTTCTCTGCATATCTCTTACTTCTCTTCAGATCTTACGATGGCATCCTCATAGACTTCATCCCCAACTCTCATGAAGTCAGCCACCATCATTGACAGGCGAATTTTTGCCAGATCTGTCGTCATCGAACGTGTTCACACTAAAGGAGACGACGTTGAATCCATGGAGATGGTCGTTTCAAGGATTCATCAACAAGGCCTCTATCACCTTGGTAGCCACACTGCTGAGCGCTACGACGAGAAAATGATTGAGGAATTTTATCTCAACGCGGCTGTTCGTTTCTTCTCTCTTACACAAGGAGGAAACATTGCTGACATCACTGCCACCGTTCGCGGAATCGAGATCCATGTTGACCAAGATTCGCTTAAGAATTTGTACAGGCTCCCTGCTGATGGCCTGTCTTTGGAGGAACTGAGACCTTAGGGTCCCAAGAGGTCCTAACCAAATACTGGAGATTATTCACTAGTTCAGCATCGAACGAGACTGTTCATGCTTCATGCCAGAAGAAATATTTTTGCTTACCATTTGTTTTTTTACACGATTTCTGTAGCCGTGTGATTGAAAATAGGACTGGTGCTTTCGAGATGTGCACCAATCTGAGGTTCAGAATGATTGTCGCCATCATGTCTGGTGAAAAGGTTAACTGGTGCCAGATTGTCCTCAAAAGGTTGTAGGAAGAAGTCTCTAAACCTGCCTCTCAGAAGAAGTCTTTTGGTCTCATTCTTAACAAAATTATGACCAAGTGCGGTGTTCCGCAAGCAAAGGAATCAAAGAAGATCAATCAGCGAAAATATATTGGAGGAACCAGGCCCTCCGTCTTCAACAAAGAGCATCTGATTGCGTCGAGGCCATTTGTCCGTTATATGCCCCTTTCTGCCGACCCAAGGGACATAACCTCGAAGTCCGGAAGCGAGGAGCCCTCAAGGAAAAGGAATAGAACTCACAACAAGACTCCCCCTGCTGCTGAGAAGCTGAAAAGGAAGCTAATGAGGCTTTCCAAATCGAAAAAAGTGGCGCAACCCACTGTATCAAACCCCCAGGGCGCAACCCCTGCGGAAGAGATGACTCCTACTGTCCAAACAGTAGATCTCGAGCCTTTGACGGATACGACGGATAAATAGTTGTCTGCCAACATCGAAGACTCTGATGAGTCGGCTTCCCCTTTGGAGCCAATAGCCACATCTCCTGCATGGGAACCCATACCTGTAATATCCGCAATTTCGATTTCCGGTATTTTTTTTCGGCAGAAGTCCATTTTGATGACTCGCTCATGACCGTTTCATCATTCTGAGAATGATTAATTCTGCACTTTTCGTCATCCGAGTTCGTTTCGGTATTGTTTTGTTGAGTTCCGTGTTTCTTAACGACTTTTCCACACTCGAGTTTGATTCTTGTGAATCTCGTTCGAAATTACTGTTTCGAGTTTCCCGTAAGTCCGTTTAACTTTGTTAGACGTGTTGTGAACTTCGGTTTGGTTATTCGATCAAGTATCGTGATTTTCGGATGTTTTGGGCCATTTTCGTAATTTCCCAAAGTTTGGGGTAATTACCTTCCATTGTCGAATTTCGAGCCTTCGGGTGTTCGGAATTGTGTGTTCACTTAGTGATCGAATTCGTCTTTGCGAGTACTTCATAACCGAATCTCCGATTCGTATTCAGATTCGGGTTTCGGGGTCGTTCGGATCGTCGTTGTGGTTCTGTCGTAATTCTCGGTTCGTGTCGGATTGCATCTGGAGGTTGCTGGCCGGACCTATGCGAAACGGCACTGAAAATGGCGCTGCCGAGCTCTGTGTCTTGCGCCGGGTCGGCCAGGACCAGCAAGTCTGCCGAGACACGGCCGAGAACCCGCGCAAGATTTGCACCGGGTGATGCGCTGTGTCGGATACGGCCGAGTCATACGTGCGGGCACCTTGCGCCGGGTGTTGCGCCGTGTCGGTCAGGTCGCGCACTGACCCGAAACCCCGCGGAAGACACAGCACTGGTGTGGGCCGTTTGCTGCGCCGTGTTCGACAGCAGTATATATATGGCAGGACAGTCGGGTTTTTCATCATTTTTCTCACTCCTTTCATCCTCTTCCGCGGCTGGAGCTTTGATGATAATGGAGGGATGTTGTTAGGTGTTAAATCCATGAAGTTCCTGAGTCCATAACATCGA
Organism: Orobanche coerulescens; assembly: GCA_033398695.1. Taxonomy (NCBI): domain Eukaryota; kingdom Viridiplantae; phylum Streptophyta; class Magnoliopsida; order Lamiales; family Orobanchaceae; genus Orobanche; species Orobanche coerulescens. The sequence continues at coordinate 170,323,355 of CM065805.1, forward strand.
TTAATCATTCCATAACTTGCTCCGATCGGCCGAATCAGGGTAAGTTTTCTTAAAATCTAGTTTTGGGGATTTTGTTCGATTTGTCCGATTAATCCGTTTTAACTCAGATTAGTGATGGATTGAGGATTGTTAAGATATATTATGTCGAATTCCTTGTTATTCCATGGTTGGATTGTATTGATTCGTCGTTTTGGTTGAGTTCTTAGTCGACGCCTTGAAAGTGTCCGACAAAAGGTCTTAGAGGGGGGATTGGGCGTTGTGCGATTATTATTCATCGTACGATTGTTGATTTATCATTGATATGACTTAGGGACGAAATCCTTGTGAGGAACTCGAGTCGGAACCCTTCCGTTCGTTGTCTTATTCGTGGTACAAGCTTTAAGGTCGAACTGTGTTCTTCGGAGTATTCGGTAACGGTTATCGAGGCAAGTATCTTATTATACGACTTGTATCTTGCGACTAGTAATCACGTATGAGATTTATGATGATTTTGCTTGCCTTCGTAAATATGTTCCGTTTGAATTGGTTGTGTATTCCGCAATTTGAAGGCTTTGTGATAATAGTGTTATATTGGTATACGTGCTAGGTGTTGTGCCATTTGTGCAGGATTGCGACGTACATATGGGATAGTTGTACACTTGGTTGTGCAATGTATTTTGTACTGATCGTGTGTTATGTTGATTGATGATAGTTGTTGCGAGTGTTGAGATTATGTTATGTGCGTGTGATGTACGATTTTGTGGTGATCAACGTGATTGATTAACTGTGCTTATTACGTATGTAATGTGAATGTGAATGTGAATATGTGTGTGACCACTAAGTTCACTCGTGTTCGACGGGACCTACGAGGATTCGTGGCAGTGGACTACGGGGTCAGAACTTAGTGAGTTACTGAGGTCCAATCGTGCTGGTCTGACGAGGCCTACTGTAACACCCCAATTCACAAATGGGAAATTACATGCCGTAGAACCCTCATAAGGTCTACCAGGCTAACTCAAGACACGTAAACCACAATGATATTCCAAATGATGCATTCCATAGTAAATAAGGCCGTGGCCTCGGCCAAAACATTTTTAACGGAGTCCATGTAAAGTAAGTTGAATACCAATTCATTGCCCACGCAGTGGACTTAAACCAGATTTAAGACTAAATAGTCAAACTCCAGCACTCGATAAAAGCAATGACAAACATAAAAAAAAATTCAGACTCGGGCCACATGATCATGCCAACCCATCCTTTGCGTGCGTAACTCGTGCCAACTCCTCAGCTCGACCAGTACCTGAAATGCATAAGACGCATTTCTCCCATTTAAGGGGTTAGCATTCTAATAGCTAGTGCAAGTACACAATTACACAACATTATATACATACACGATTTAACACAAACAAACCATTAGGAAATCATTTTGAACATCAATATTCCGGAATATCACGTTTACACCAAAACGGTAAATAATCAAGTTTTCCACATCACAAATATCCACGCTTGGTAACTCACGGCCGTACCCATTAGTATCGACCCCCAGAGGTCCCGTCGAACCGTCCCCAGGTGAGAAACCACTTCCGCGGCCGTACCCATTAGTATCGGCCCCCAGAGGTCCCGTCGAACCGTCCCCAGGTGGAAGAACATCAACACACGCACCCAAGTCCCCTTCCGTGGACGTACCCATTAGTATCGGCCCCCAGAGGCCACATGCCATCCCCGGGTGGAAGAACAACAATCACATTCATTCAATAATACCATTTACATCATTCGCATCAAAACCATACACACATAACGGAATGTAATACATGTACTTGCCTGATTAATACGACGTGAAGGAAACGGTGAACGGAATGGTTTTGGCCCGAATAATCTTCGCAAATCCAGTCCTAACACAATAACGATGAACAACCAATCTTAAAACTACGAAATGTTGGAACACATCCTAGTTCTACCCGCTGCAACCATTTGTCGAACAAAACTTGGGTATCGTCGACTATAAGTGACGAACACGGAAAAACTTGGAGTTTAAAACCACAAATCATCAATAAAAACGAAGGATTATAAGTACACGATCGAAGTCTAGTGATAATCCAATGATAATTCGGACTAAAAGAGTCAAATCTCGAGAAATCCCCAAAATTTCCCTAAAATCTCAAAACAAGGGTTTCAGGGATTCTTACCTTTGAAGATCTAAGTACTTTGATCCAAAGAACACGCATTAGATCGATTATCCGGGCTTCACGATTGAAAGGAAATGAAGAAAATCAAACACCCAAGTGAAAGATTATGGGAAGTCTCCCCCCTCAAGCCCTCTCTCACGTATGGTTGAAGAAAATGAAGAAAATGAGTGAATCTCGCTGAAAAAAATGCAGTTATAGAGTTGACTGCCCTGTGTGCCGCGGCCCAGCCGAAGTGTGCCGCGGCACAGGGCCAAAACTACGCCCAGTGATCGTTAGTGTGCCGTGGCCCGGACGAATGTGCCGCGGCAGTGACTCGGCAGTGTGCCGCGGCCCTGCCGGCATGTGCCGCGGCACACGGTACAGAAGGTTTGCCCGATAAGTGCAACACGAGTGTGCCGCGGCCCGGATGAGTGTGTCGCGGCAGTGACTCGACAGTGTGTCGCGGCCCTGCCGGCATGTGCCGCGGCACACGGTACAGACTGCTCGACCAGAAACTCGACAATGTGTGTGCCGCGGCGCACATTCCTTGTGCCGCGGCCCACACCCCCTTTGGGTCCCAAAATGATGAAAAATGATCCGGGAAGAGAATAAAAGCAATAGGAATCGATATTTGGGAAACAATAACACGAAGTGGAAGTACGGAAACCCCAAAACGGTCCGAGGTACACAACCAAAATCGAACAAGGAACAAATTCCCTAAACTTATAGGAAATTACAAAAACGGCCCAAATATCCGAAATTCACGATACAACGTCGGATTAACAATCCGAAACTCACAAAATGCTCTACTCAACCATACGAACTCGTGGAAATAGGAAAAAGATGAAATCGAACGAGTTTAACGAGAGTCGAATACACATACGATAAAATATAACTCAAGATGAAATTACGTAAAACATCATCGAGACTCATCCCAACGGAGAAACTCCAAGAACAAAATAGATTGAGAATTCCAAAATAGTGCCAAGCGAGTTGTCCGAAATTAATATACACCGAATATAGAAATTACCAAAGATAGAAAACACGGATATTACATTATCTCCCCCTAAAAATAAGTTTCGTCCTGAAACTTACAACACGACTAACTCGGGGTATCTCGATCTCATACTCTCTTCCGTCTCCCACGTGGCTTCCTAGGACCCATGCCTCGACCATTGCACTTTAACCAAAGGAATGGTTTTGTGCCTGAGTTGCTTCACCCGACGCTCTAAGATCTGAATCGGCCTCTCCTCGAAGGTAATGTCGGGCCCCAACTCGAGCTCTCCAAAATCAATAATATGGCTAGGGTCCGGTACGTACTTCCTAAGCTGGGAAACATGAAATACGTTATGCATGTGGCTCAGGGACGGCGGCAAACCTAACCGATATGCAAGCTCCCCAACTCTCTCTAGAATCTCGAACGGCCCAATAAATCTCGGACTAAGTTTACCCTTCCTACCGAAGCGGTAAACTCCCCGTGTCGGCGACACCTTAAGCAACACATGGTCTCCCACCTCAAACTCCAACGGTCGGCGACGTGTATCGGCATAAGACTTCTGCCGGCTATGGGCCGTCACCAATCTATCGCGAATCAGAGCAATCCACTCTCTCGTCTCAACTACCATATCGGGCTCGGTACCAATCAGCTCGGACGCATCGTCCCAACACAACGACGATCTGCACCTTCTCCCATACAATGCCTCAAATGGTGCCATTTTGATCGAGGCGTGCCAACTATTGTTGTACGTAAACTTGACCAACGGCAAGTGCGACTCCCAATCATCCTTCCAATCTAAGGCACAGGCTCTCAACATATCCTCCAACGTCTGGATCGTCCGTTCTGACTGTCCGTCAGTCTGAGGGTGGTAAGACGTACTGAGTCTCAACTCAGTCCCCAAAGCTCTATGAACGGCCTGCCAAAAATGTGATATAAACCGGCCATCACGATCCGAAACGATACTTTTAGGGGTCCCATGTAACCTCACAATCTCCGCAATAAACACTCGTGCAAGTCTCTCTGGCCCCCAAGTGTCCTTAATACCCATGAAATGAGCTGATTTGGTTAGTCGATCAATAATAACCCAAATCATGTTCATTCCAGTCCGAGTCCTAGGCATCCCGGTAATAAAATCCATAGAGATGTCTTCCTATTTCCATTCCGGAATGGGAAGTGGTCGTAGCAACCCTGCAGGCCGCTGATGCTCAATCTTAACCTGCTGACAGGTCAAACACTTTGCCACAAACTCGCTAACGTCCATCTTCAAATTGCTCCACCAATAGTTACTCCTTACATCATTGTACATTTTGCTCGTACCAGGATGTATGGAATAAAGCGTAGTATGAGCCTCACTCAAGATCTTCTGCCTCAACTCATTGTCATCCGGTACACATAATCTGCCGCGAAATCTCAGAACGCCATCGTCCTGAACCACAAATCCAGGGGCTTTCCCCTTCCTCACATCCTCCCTCAGCTGGACTAAAAACGGATCATCATACTGTTTCGCCTTGATATCATCAGTCAAGGACGAAGTGATCTCCAACGCACATAACTGACCCTGAACTCTCTGAACCCAAACCTCGATATTCTGACAAATAAAATCCCGACGGATCCTGCTCTGTGGCGTGATTACCTCTAACATCTGTAATGCCACCGGTTTTCGGCTCAATGCATCAGCCAATACGTTAGCCTTACCCGGATGATAAAGTATCTAGAGGTCGTAATCTTTAATTAGCTCCAACCACCTTCGTTGTCTCATGTTCAACTCTTTTTGACTGAAGATATACTTCAAACTCTTGTGATCCGTAAATATCTTACACGACGACCCATAGAGATAATGCCTCCAGATCTTTAAGGCGAAAACGACCGCAGCTAACTCCAAATCGTGCGTGGGGTAATTCGCCTCATACGGTTTCAACTGGCGGGACGCATAAGCAATAACCCTATCTCTCTGCATCAAAATGCATCCGAGTACGAGGCCCGAAGCATCACTATATACCACGAAATCTTCGTTCCCCTGAGGCAATGCTAACACGGGTGCGGTAGTTAGTCATCTCTTCAACTCGTCAAAACTATTCTGTCTGTCTGCGGTCCACTCGAACTTCTGGGTTTTCTGAAGCAACTGAGTGAGCAGTTTAGCAATCCTAGAAAATCCCTCAACAAATCGACGGTAATAGCCGGCGAGACCCAGAAAACTCCTCACCTCCTTCACATTCTTAGGCGGCTCCCAAGCCATCACTGCTTCTATCTTCTGCGAATCTACCCGAACTCCCTCTGCTGAAATCACATGCCCGAGGAACATCACTTCTTCGAGTCAAAACTCACACTTAGAGAACCTCGCATACAACTGCTCAGCTCTCAAAATGTCTAATACAATCCGGAGATGTAAGGCGTGCTCCCACCGACTCCGTGAATTGATCAGAATGTCATCAATAAAGATGACTACGAATTTGTCCAGATACTCAATAAAAACGTTGTTCATCAACTGCATGAACACTGCTGGGGCATTGGTTAGCCCGAAAGGCATAACCACAAACTCGTAATGGCCATATCTCGTCCGAAAGGCAGCTTTCGGTATATCGATGTCCCGAATCCTCAACTGGTAGTAGCCCGATCGCAAATCAATCTTCGAAAAGACTGTCGCCCCCTGAAGCTGATCAAACAAGTCGTCGATCCGGGGCAAAGGGTATTTATTTTTGATGGTCAACTTGTTTAATTCTCGATAATCAATGCATAAACGAAGCGATCCATCCTTCTTCTTAACAAAAAGTACGGGCGCACCCCAAGGCGATGCGCTCGGTCGAATATACCCTTTATCTAACAACTCTCCCAACCGATTCTTCAACTCTAACATCTCCGACGGTGCCATATGGTACGGCGCTCGAGAAATAGGGGCTGCATTCGGCTCAAGATCGATAGGAAACTCCACCTCTCGCTATGTTGGTAATCCCGGCAAGTCATCTGGGAATACGTCGGGGTACTCACTAACAACTGGAATTGACGACATGTCAACCCCACCATCCTCCGCCTGCAGAGCGTAACACCAATAGCCGACACAACCCTGGTTTAGAAGTTTCATCGCCTTTAAGGCGCTAATCACACTCCCCGATCTCCCCGGCTTACAACCGACGAGAGTATGCTCGGTGCCGTCCTCGGCCACTATCGAGATGGTACGAGTCCGATAGTTCATGATAGCACCATCACGATCCAACCAATCGTCCCCGAGGATCAAATCCTCACCCTTGAGGTCTATAACAATGAGATTCGAGGGCCAATTCCGGCTCCCGATCCTCACTGAGCAATCTCTAACCTCCCGGTCCCCAATCATACGATCCCCGCTAGGCGTACCCACTACAAACGGTTCACACTCAAACAAGCAGTCAAAGCCAATACGATTCACACAATCCGATGAAATAAAGGAATGGGTAGCACCCGAATCAAAAAGCACTGAAACTGGATGAGTAAGGATATGAGTGGTACCTGACACCACCGGAACGTCTGTCTCCTCTGTGCGCCTCATCTGATACAATCGGGGGTGAACTGAACCCGAACTTGATGCTGCACGACGATCCGGCTGACCCCGACCCCTACCACGGCCCGAACTCTGCGGAACATGAGTAGCTGGAGTGCTGTGATCCCTCTGATCGGCAGTGGTAGTCGGAACTCTAGCGGCCCTGGTGGCCCTCTCACAATGAGCTGCCCGATGCCCGGTCTGTCCGCAAGTAAAGCAAGCAACTAACGGCAATGGGCAATCCTTCACAACGTGCTTGGGCTGGCTGCAATTAAAACAAACTCTCCCGCCAGGTGCAACAGACTGGACTGAACGGTTACCCTGAGATCCACCGGCCTGATGAAACGGACTCTTCCCCAGTTTAGGAGCAGAACGAGACCTCGAAAACTGACCACCCTTACCGGTCGAGAATCCGCCAGTAGTCTTCTACTTCTTAGCTTCCGAAACTGACTCTGATTCCGGGACGACCATCTCGATCGCTAGAGCGCGATCCTGGTATTCCTTCAAAGTGGCACACATGAGCGGTGCCATACTCTGCCTGATATGCAGCTTCATGCGCATATTGAAGTAACGGATTTTATCAGCCTCTGATGGCACTTGATCTCTCACGAAACTCAACTGCTGATTGTAAGTAATGATGGCCTGAGAAATAGGCACATCCTGTGGCGTAGAGGTGAAGAACTCCACAATTATGCGCTCCTTAACTGGCGGTGGACAATATTCTGCTTCTATGGCAGCCTTGAATTCCTCCCAAGTAGCTCGACGGTCTCTGGGCGCAACGGCCTCCCACCATTCCGCAGCTTCCTTATCCAGGAGGTACTGGGCAATATGTACCCTCCTGTCTTCGGGACAAGCTACGGCATCAAAGGTCCTGGACAACTAAAAGAGCCAATTCTCCCAACCGATGGAGTCAGAAGATCCAGAGAAACGGGGTGGGTGCATCTTAGTCACCGTCTGAAGCCACTTACTAACTTCCTCTTCAGGTGTCGCGGGAGGATTCTGGCGTCCACCCTGAGCTATCTGAGCAAGTTGGGCTACTAACTGCTGAAGTACGGCAGTAGCCCCGGCATCGGCATTATTACCCGACGGCACTGAGTGAGAGGCTGAGTCCGCAGGGACTGAGAAAGTGAGCCCTCTTCATTATCAGCACCCCGACCATGGCCTCGGCCGCGTCCCCTAGCTATTCTACCACGACCTCTCAACATACTAAAGGAAGAATGAAAAGAACAAGATCAGAAATATTCACAATTGACAAAGTTGGTATCACAATTCATAATTCCGAACAACGCAAGAAAACGAATTACAGAAATATAAGAGTTCGAGGAGACTTACAGCCACGGGTCGCACGAAAAGACGGTAGCATGATGATATTAGGCTCAACGACTGACTCTAATGACGCAACTAACAGACCCAAAAATTTACCGACAACCTAGGTATTCAGAACTTAAGCTCTGATACCATAAATGTAACACCCCAATTCACAAATGGGACATTACACGCCGTAGAACCCTCATAAGGTCTACGAGGCTAACTCAAGACACGTAAACCACAATGATATTCCAAATGATGCATTCCATAGTAAATAAGGTCGTGGCCTCGGCCAAAACATTTTTAACGGAGTCCATGTAAAGTAAGTTGAATACCAATTCATTGCCCATGCAGGGAACTTAAACCAGATTTAAGGCTAAACAGTCAAACTCCAGTACTCGATAAAAGCGATGACAAAACATAAAAAAAATGCAGACTCGGGCCACATGATCATGCCAACCCATCCTTTGCGTGCGTAACCCGTGCCAACTCCTCAGCTCGACCAGTACCTGAAATGCATAAGACGCATTTCCCCCATTTAAGGGGTTAACATTCGAATAGCTAGTGCAAGTACACAATTACACAACATTATATACATACACGATTTAACACAAACAAACCATTAGGAAATCATTTTGAACATCAATATTCCGGAATATCACGTTTACACCAAAACGGTAAATAATCAAGTTTTCCAGATCACAAATATCCACGCTTGGTAGCTCGCGGCCGTACCCATTAGTATCGACCCCCAGAGGTCCCGTCGAACCATCCCCAGGTGAGAAACCACTTCCGCGGCCGTACCCATTAGTATCGGCCCCCAGAGGTCCCGTCGAACCGTCCCCAGGTGGAAGAACATCAACACACGCACCCAAGTCCCCTTCCGTGGCTGTACCCATTAGTATCAGCCCCCAGAGGCCACATGCCATCCCCGGGTGGAAGAGCAACAATCACATTCATTCAATAATACCATTTACATCATTCGCATCAAAACCATACACACATAACGGAATGTAATACATGTACTTGCCTGATTAATACGACGTGAAGGAAACGGTGAACGGAAAGGTTTTGCCCTGAATAATCTTCGCAAATCCAGTCCTAACACAATAACGATGAACAACCAATCTTAAAACTACGAAATGTTGGAACACATCCTAGTTCTACCCGCTGCAACCATTTGTCGAACAAAACTTGGGTATCGTCGACTATAAGTGACGAACACGGAAAAACTTGGAGTTTAAAACCACAAATCATCAATAAAAACGAAGGATTATAAGTACATGATCGAAGTCTAGTGATAATCCAATGATAATTCGGACTAAAAGAGTCAAATCTCGAGAAATCCCCAAAATTTCCCTAAAATCTCAAAACAAGGGTTTCAGGGATTCTTACCTTTGAAGATCCAAGTACTTTGATCCGAAGAACATGCATTAGATCGATTATCCGGGCTTCACGATAAAAAGGAAATGAAGAAAATCAAACACCCAAGTGAAAGATGATGGGAAGTCTCCCCCCTCAAGCCCTCTCTCTCGTATGGTTGAAGAAAAGGAAGAAAATGAGTGAATCTCGCTGAAAAAACACGCTTATAGAGTTGATCGCTTGTGCCGCGGCCCAGTGTGCAGCGGCACAGGCCAAAATCGCGCCTGATGATCGGAATTGTGCCGCGGCCCGGACGAATGTGCCGCGGCAGTGACTAGGCAGTGTGCCACGGCCCTGCTGGCATGTGCCGCGGCACATGGTATAGAAGGTTTGTCCGATAAGTGCAACACGAGTGTGCCGCGGCCCGGACGAGTGTGCCGCGGCAGTGACTCGGCAGTGTGCCGCGGCCCTGCCGGCATGTGCCACGGCACACGGTACAGACTGCTCGGCCAGAAACTGGACAATGTGTGTGCCGCGGCCCACACCCCCATTGGGTCCCAAAATGATGAAAAATGATCCGGAAAGAGAATAAAAGCAATAGGAATCGATATTTGGTAAATAATAACACGAAGTGGAAGTACGGAAACCCCAAAACGGTCCGAGGTACACAACCAAAATCGAACAAGGAACAAATTCCCTAAACTTATAGGAAATTACAAAAACGGTCCAAATATCCGAAATTCACGATACAACGTCGGATTAACAATCCGAAACTCACAACATTCTCTACTCAACCATACGAACTCATGGAAATAGGAAAAAGACGAAATCGAACGAGTTTAACGAGAGTCGAATACACATGCGATAAAATATAACTCAAGATGAAATTACGTAAAAGAATCATCGAGACTCATCCCAACGGAGAAACTCCAAGAACAAAATAGATTCAGAATTCCAAAACAGTGCCAAGCGAGTTGTCCGAAATGAATATACACCGAATATAGAAATTACCAAAGATAGAAAACACGGATATTACACCTACGATAACGCCTGGCAGTGGACCATGAGTTTCGGACACAGTACGTCCAACCGGGTGAGCTCGACGGGGCTTACGGTGACACGTGGCAGTGGACTACGGTGTCAGGACTGTGTGTGTGATTGTTGTGATTGATATAGTCTGTGTGGGTTGTTGAACCTACGGAGACACGTGACAGTGGATCACGGTGTCGGAATTGGTTATGTTTGGTTAATAGTCCATGTGGGTTGTTGAACCTACGGAGACACGTGACAGTGGATCACGGTGTCGGAATTGATTATGTTTGTTTAATTGTGCGTGGTGTAGTCCGTGCGGGTCGTTGAACCTACGGAGACACGTGGCAGTGGATCACGGTGTCATGAACATGAGTATTTTCAAATCAAAGTTTTGCAAGGAAAAGTTTTATGAAAATGAATGTTGGACCGAGTCCTAAGCTTGAGTAAATATTTTCCATTTTGTGAACTGTTGATTTATGAAACAAGATTTGGGTTAAAGCCCTCAACCCTTCTTTTGAAAGGCATGGTGAACCAGGACTCAGAGTTTTAAAGGTTTTGAAATTCCAAAATTTCCGAGGTGATGAACTTATTTTAGGAATGCTTCATAGCTTAAATTCCCTTATTAAAACCCCCGGGAATAATTTGATACTTGAATATTGTGTTTGATTCTTGATTAATGTTTGCTCGTTACTTTTCGTATGATTTGATACTTGCACTAGTAAAACAGTGGATTTTTACTAACCCTCGAGTAATCGGGGGGTGGATGTCTATTTTGCGTCCAGGTACATACATGTTCAGGGGAGCAATCATAGGATTGGCACAAGAGGATGATGAGCTGCGATATTAATCAAAAGTCGAGAGTTGTTTAGATTTTTGTTGTGTTGTCAGAGTTGATTTCAGTCTTCCGCTGTATTGTACTTCGACCCCTGTGTGGGTAATGTTGTTTTAGTCGGTTCTGTTGATGGAGTTGTGTGACCTCATCAGTCTGTGTATTCATGTGTAAGTGACCTTAACGGTCTGTATTATTATATTGTTTGACCCTGGCCGGGCAAGCATTTGGTTGTTTATGGATGTTTAGCCTGGTAGATCCTTGTGGAAAGGGTCTACGGCGTGTAGTATTCCCATACGGTTTTGAGGGTGTTACATTTATGGTATCGGAGCTTAGGTTGTGGAAACCTAGGTTGTCGGGTCGAGTCAAGTCGTGATTTGTCGAGTAATGTGTTGTCTTGTCGTTCGAGTCGTCAGGTGACAAGTTGAGTTGTGCGTAGTCACAACGTGTCGGTTATGTTGTCGGACGAGATTAGTATCGTGGGCGACCGTCACCTTCATGCGACCTGTGGATGTAAGTCTCCCTTCTTTGTGTTTGTGCCTCTTCTGATGCGAGTTACAGGTATGATTATGAGTTAATTGACGGAATCCTCTTATGGATTTTGATTTCGTGATATGTGGTTATTTGACTCATATTTCGTTCATATGAGGAGTAGTGTTGCTGGATTGTGCATGTTGGACTGTATTTCTTTTATCTGCTGCGTGAGTTCTTTTGTATTGGCTTTCGGTATTTTACCGACTGAGTTTTATTTCGAAAACCGATTCCCTTAACCTAGTTTTTGGTATTGTGGCCTTGATCGTTTTGGCGAAATTCTTATGACGGTATTTAGTATTTTGTAAATGGCTTTTGTGAGTTTTTGAAATATTATCGTCATCGGCCTTTTTGGCGTTTTTGTAAATGGTTTTTAGCCTGGTGGGTTCCGGTGCTGGACCCATGGCGCTATAATGTTCCGTGTAATTACCTGAAATTTTTGAGCATTCTAGCCCATTGAATTATCTTGGAAAACCTTGAGTATCTTAGAAAATAAATTTCGAGACGTACTTTTAAAATGAATTATTTTCTTGTGGTACATCCAAGGTGCCACAATATGTTTCAAAATTCTTCTACCTCGAGGACCAAAATGTTTTGAGATATTTTCAATGTTTTAGAAACACTTACTTAGACCCGAGGGTCGAATATTTCTGAAAGTTTTTCACTAAAAGAAAAATGTCCTCATTTTTGTTCCAACGCAAGGTGGTTTTCAAAGTCTCGACAATGATGTTTTCTCAACTTTTTGTAAAGTGATACTCAAGATCAACTGGTGTTTCCAAACTGTTTTCAAAAGGTGGTTTTCGTTTTTAAAACCCATCATTTCCTGCTTGTGGTCGGAGAAGGTTTGTATGATGTTGGTATTGTCGTTAGGGTGTTAGCCCTCCGAATTGTGATTGAATTGGTGGCGTGAGCGTTGAGTCGTTGCCACGCATTTGTTACGTTAGCCCTCTGTGAGAGGTGTGATGTTGATCTTTAATGTTGTCATTCGTGGCGATTTGCGTGCTATCGCACCTGTGCGAGCTGTTAGAGCTTGGGTTTATATGATTGTGTACATCTGTGATTATTTCATGATGTTTTGTGTTTGTGTGCTGGTTATGATTCGGGCCGTTGTAATCGTCGAACGATGCCTTGGTTGTTGTGATTTTAGTATGTGTTGATATGTTATGCCAAATTGGCATCTCTGGTTTGTTGCTTTGTGATGTTACGTCCCATTGTATCTAGCATTTGTATATTCGGTATGCCGAGCCGAGGTGTTTCAACTGTGGTGTGCCGGGGGCATGCACGTACCAATTGTCCTTCTCGTTAGTAACGCATTTCAAGTGTGGACCCGAGAGACACAGGATCCAGTTTTGCGAGTTGGGTTCCGAGTCTTTCGGGGCACGAACTTTAGTACAGATATCAGGATCGGCTCTAAGAGGCCCATGGGAAATGTTTCCGTCGACTGCTTTTGTGTTGTTGCCTTGTTTCCGTTATTGTGAGTTGCGGGGACGACCTTCTTTTATAAGAGATCGAATGTAATACCCGTATTGTTTTTGGACTTCTGCATTTCCTCTTTCTCAGGTCTATCGACTCGCTCGTGTTTGCTGATACTTTCTGAACTTGTTCTGTATTTCAGTTTCATCGTTCGAACGAGCTGTGATCTTGTTTTGGGTCGATCTGTTTATCGCTGTGACTTTTCCGAGTTCGGTTCGATTCTTGTGAACCTGGTACGGAAGTAACATCTTTTGGTTCTACTAATTCTTTTATTCGAAGTGGATCGGATTTTGAACTTCTGTATTTTTGACTCTATCGACTCGTTTATGTTCGTTGACATTTTCTGAGCTGGTCCTGCCCCTTGCTTTTGTTGATCGAACGAGTGTGGTATTGTTTCGGAATAACTCGTTTGTCGTTGTGACTTTTCAATTGCTATTCCATTTCTTGTGGATCTTATGTGAATGCACATCTTGTTGTTTTCACCGGATCATATATTGTCCCAAGTTGAGATGTGAACCTTGGAGTTGTTGTTTGAATTTTATTGTTCTTCGTGATTCGAACATGATTGTTCGATTTTTGTTGTCTCGATCGTTGTGGTTCGATCATTTGATTGTTCGGTTTCTGTCGATCTCATTTCGTGATTGTTGAACATTCAGACTCCTTCGTAATTCCCTTAAGTTCGGGAAATTAGTCTCGTTTTCGATCTTTCAACCCTTGGGTGGTGGAATTCCGTATTTGTTCAGCGATTGGCTCGCATTTTGATTGATGTACCGTTGGGTTGGTCAATCGTATTGATTTTCGTTCGTTGTGTTTTGTGATTATTCGGATAATCGACTTGATTGTATTATCTGTTTGATGACACTTGTCATTTGTTGGTTTTATTATGTCTCTACCGGTGGCGTTGTGTTGGTCGTCGTGAAGCGTGTTTTCACACCATATATCCCTTTGCATTGTTTGTAACATTTCGCTGTTGGGCGTAAGTTACACGTTTCTTGTGTATCTCGTTAAGTTTTCCTGGTGGGATATTGCATCTCCCTACTTATTTTAAGATTCGGGACGAAACTTCTTTTAAGGAGGGTAGTATGTAATATCCGCAATTTCGATTTCCGGTAATTTTTTCTCGGCGGAAGTCCGTTTTGACGACTCTCTCATGACCGTTTCATCATTCTGAGAATGATTAATTCTGCACTTTTCGTCTATCCAAGTTCGCTTCGGTATTGTTTTGTTGAGTTCCGTGTTTCTTAACGACTTTTCCACACTCGAGTTCGATTCTTGTGAATCTCGTTCGAAATTACTGTTTTGAGTTTCCCGTAAGTCCGTTTAACTTTGTTAGACGTGTTTTGAACTTCGGTTTGGTTATTCGATCACGTATCGTGATTTTCGGACGTTTTGGGCCATTTTCGTAATTTCCCAAAGTTTGGGGTAATTACCTTCCGTTGTCGAATTTCGAGCATTCGGGTGTTCGGAATCGTGTGTTCTCTTAGTGATCGAATTCGTCTTTGCGAGTACTTCGTAACCGAATCTCCGATTCGTATTCAGGTTCGGATTTCGGGGTCGTTCGGATCGTCGTTGTGGTTCTGTCGTAATTTTCGGTTCGTGTCGGATTGCATCTGGAGGTTGCTGGCCGGACCTGTGCGAAACGGTGCTGCCGATCTTCGTGTCTTGCGCCAGGTCCAGGACCAACAAGTCTGCCGAGACACGACCGAGAACCCGCGCAAGATTTGCGCCGGGTGATTCGTCGTGTCGGATACGGCCGAGTCATACGCGCGGGCACCTTGCACCGGGTGTTGCGCCGTGTAGGTCAGGTCGCGCACTGACCCGCAACCCGGCGGAAGACACGGCACTGGTGTGGGCCATTTGCTGCGCCGTGTTTGGCAGCAGTATATATATATGGCAGGACAGTCGGGTTTTTCATCATTTTTCTCACTCGTTTCATCCTCTTCCACGGCTAGAGCTTTGATGATCATGGAGGGATGTTGTTAGGTGTTAAATCCATGAAGTTCCTGAGTCCATAACAACGATTAATCATTCCATAACTTGCTCCGATCGTCCGAATCAGGGTAAGTTTTCTTAAAATCTAGTTTTGGGAATTTTATTCGATTTGTCCGATTAATCCGTTTTAACTCAGATTAGTGATGGATTGAGGATTGTTAAGCTATATTATGTCGAATTCCTTGTTATTCCACGGTTGGATTGTATTGATTCATCGTTTTGGTTGAGTTCTTAGTCGACGCCTTGAAAGTGTCCGACAAAAGGTCTTAGAGGGGGGATTGGGCGTTGTGCGATTATTATTCATCGTACGATTATTGATTTATCATTGATATGACTTAGGGACGAAATCCTTGTGAGGAACTCGAGTCGGAACCCTTCCGTTCGTTGTCTTCTTCGTGGTACAAGCTTCCCGGTCGAACCGTGTTCTTCGGAGTATTCGGTAACGGTAATCGAGGCAAGTATCTTATTATACAACTTGTATCTTGCGACTAGTAATCACGTATGAGATTTATGATGATTTTTCTTGCCTTCGTAAATATGTTCCGTTTGAATTGGTTGTGTATTCCGCAATTTGAAGGCTTTGTGATAATAGTGTTATATTGGTATACGTGCTAGGTGTTGTGCCATTTGTGCAGGATTGCGACGTACATATGGGATGGTTGTACACTTGGTTGTGCAATGTATTGTGTACCGATCGTGTGTTATGTTGATTGATGATAGTTGTTGCGAGTGTTGAGATTGTGTTATGTGCGTGTGATGTACGATTTTGTGGTGATCAACGTGATTGATTAACTGTGCTCATTGTCGTATGTAATGTGAATGTGAATGTGAATATGTGTGTGACCGCTAAGTTCACTCGTGTTGGTTCGATGGGACCTACGAGGATTCGTGGCAGTGGACTACGGGGTCAGAACTTAGTGAGGTACTGAGGTCCAATCGTGCTGGTCTGACGAGGCCTACGATAACGCATGGCAGTGGACCATGAGTTTCGGACACAGTACGTCCAACCGGGTGAGCTCGACGGGGCTTACGGTGACATATGGCAGTGGACTGCGGTGTCAGGACTGTGTGTGTGATTATTGTGATTGATATAGTCTGTGTGGGTTGTTGAACCTACGGAGACACGTGACAGTGGATCACGGTGTCGAAATTGGTTATGTTTGGTTAATAGTCCGTGTGGGTTGTTGAACCTACGGAGACACGTGACAGTGCATCACGGTGTCGGAATTGATTATGTTTGTTTAATTGTGCGTGGTGTAGTCCGTGCGGGTCGTTGAACCTACGGAGACACGTGACAGTGGATCACGGTGTCATGAACATGAGTATTTTCAAATCAAAGTTTTGCAAGGAAAAGTTTTATGAAAATGAATGTTGGACCGAGTCCTAAGCTTGAGTAAATGTTTTCCGTTTTGTGAACTGTTGATTTATGGAACAAGATTTGGGTTAAAGCCCTCAACCCTTCTTTTGAAAGGCATGGTGAACCAGGACTCAGAGTTTTAAAGGTTTTGAAATTCCAAAATTTCTGAGGTGATGAACTTATTTTAGGAATGCTTCATAGCTTAAATTCCCTTATTAAAACCCCCGGGAATAATTTGATACTTGAATATTGTGTTTGATTCTTGATTAATGTATGCTCATTACTTTTCGTATGATTTGATACTTGCACTAGTAAAACAGTGGAGTTTTACTAACCCCCGAGTAATCGGGGGGTGGATGTCTGTTTTGCGTCCAGGTACATACAGGTTCAGGGGAGCAGTCACAGGATTGGCACAAGAGGATGACGAGCTGCGATACTAATCAAAAGTCGAGAGTTGTTTAGATTTTTGTTGTGTTTTTGTACTTTGACCCCTGTGTGGGTAATGTTGTTTTAGTCGGTTCTGTTGATGGAGTTGTGTGACCTCATCGGTCTGTGTATTCATGTGTAAGTGACCTTAACGGTCTGTATTATTATATTGTTTGACCCTGGCCGGGCAAGCATTTGGTTGTTTATGGATGTTTAGCCTGGTAGATCCTTATGGAAAGGGTCTACGACGTGTAATATTCCATACGGTTTTAGGGGTGTTACAATACCCGTAAGGGATCCATCTCCCCTCAGGGTACCAACCTCTGTACGGGATCCCTCTCCGATACAGGCTCCCACACCTGTAGCGGAACCCTTGCCTACAGTAGACCCATATATTGTACGCAACCCCTCTCCTGATTCTATCATTAACAATACTCTGTTATCAGTGCAAATTGAACAGGCCTACGACCGCTTCGTTCAATGGAAATCATACAGGGTAGCTCCATACTTGTACATCTGGAGCGAATGGAGAGAAGAAGAAAAGTTTGTTCTGGAGGTGACAGATTCTCCTATTGAAGTCCTAATCCAATGAGACAATGTCTTCTGCAAAGAGCTGATTTCGAGCCATCTCATGGACAAGGCTGATGCTCGAAAGAAAGGAAAATCTGTGTCCAAAGAAACTGTTCCTATCACTCCCAAATCTGACCACGACTCAGACGACGACGACGACGCCTTTCAGGATGGTCTGAGGATGAACCGTGAGGAAGCAAGGGAACAAGAATTCTCCAGAATACAACATCAACAAGGTGAAGGGACCTAGAGCCAACAGTCCCCTCCCCGACAGCAAGGAACTATTCAAGACAGCGAGGAATCAGTCTCTCCTGTCATGGAAGAACCAACAGTTTCACAACAGGCACCTGAGCCTGTCGTCGCCCAACCTGACGACCAAGCCCACGCCATCCCGCACGAGGAATCAGTCCCTCTGTAGGAGCAGGCGGAAGCTAAGAGACAATAGGAGGATTCAGTCCCTCATGTACCTATGTCTACAGAAACCATTCCGGAATAGGAGGAATAGTCCCCCCTGTCGCCGAGGCCGAACAACCAACAACAATAGATGCCCCCGCATCTCCTATTGTGGAATCCGACAATGGTTTCTTACCTGAGGATGAACCACAATGGCCATGCTCCCATGTGGTCGTCATACAGCTCAATGGAGCAGATGAAGAAAAGCCAAGCTCTCCAGCTAGGCACGAGCAACTTCAAGCTCTCTCTCGCCAAACTGTTTTCCTACAGGACGCTGTGAATGCCCTGCACACTGTTGAAAAAGAAAACAATTGGTTGCATGAGACTGCCATAGACGAAATGACGGGTGTCAAAAGAGAAATCTCCCAAGTGGAAGAAGCCTTCCGCATCTTGCCCACCGTCTTAAAGATCTCAATCAACTTCAACAACGCCAGGAGCAGATTCTCTTGGAAGAACAAGTAAATCTATGCATTTCTGAAGCTAAGACTACTTCTGCTCTACAGGAAACAGGCTCCCACCTTAGAGGCCATGATAAAAAGATAGATGATATGTCACTAGTGCTTAAATCACTTGTTGATCAAATGTCAACGATGGAGACCAAACAGGATGATGCAATGAAGATGCTGGAACGCCTAGATGAGAAGGTCTCTTATCTTGATGAGGCCAAAAAGGGGGAAGAAGCTAGAGAAGCCGCAAAGCAACGGAGACTGGAGCATGAAAAGGAGTTTGATGTTGCATTAGAAGACAACATTACAGCTGCTATCACTCGATTGTCAGCTCCTTCTCATACTGTTAGGATACAAGGTGCTCGCCCTGAATTCCACGATCCAAAATTTCCTTGGAAAAACCTTGTGCATAAGCCTCCACTGATAAAAATCCCGGCCAACCGACAGCCAACAGCCAATGAGATAAAGGATTGGAGGAGAAATGAACTGTTAAGATACTTCGTAGTTCTTATCAGGGAATCCCCCATATTCAACAATTGTAGAACGCTGAAGGAAGCTCCGTAGGAATTTGCAAAGAGGCTGGACGAAAGAAAGCTCCCCCTACAGATCCAGATGAAATCTAAGCACAGGAAAGGCGATCCGGTTACCCACCCTGAACATTGGATCCTTGTTTTCGACAAATTGGCTGAAGGAAGAGCAATCTATTTAAATCAAAACAGGGATGCCCTGCAAAACTGGTGGAAGGGAACTGAGAATGATCCAAGAAGACCTTGGAGACACGCTCTCTACAGGAGCTAATCAATGGAAGATCCTTCCTGGATCTTATTTTTGTTTTGGAACAGCAAAAATTCTATATCTTTATTTTTGCCTAACCTTGTAATCTTTGCTCTTTATCAATAAAATCTAATTTTATCTTGAAAGATTACAACTCGTAATCTACTGTGTTACTGTGTGATTACGAAATTAATTTAGTTGCTGAAAACAAACAAGTATGAGATCTTGTTAAGTATATAAAACTGTAAGAACTTGTCTGCGAACAGTTCATAGGTTAAGTTGTATTCAACTAGATTACACTGTAAGATTGTGTTTGCGTGCCAATCATAAGTTTAAGTTGTAAAAACACTTTGCTGTTAGATACTACCTTTTTAGAACTTGTCTGCGAGCATTTCACATTTCTTTAATTTGCTGAAGGCCAGAACATTCGACATAAGATCAAGAAGAAAGCCTCTCGAAACAAAGATGTTTCAAAGGTTTTGGCATCATCAAGAAGATTTGGCAATTATCAAAAAGGGGGAAATTATTGGGATAAACAATCCTGTATCGAAGTTTTCATAAAGTGCCAAGTTACAGAAAGTAGCTGTCCCAAAGATGATCAAAATCATTGGGATAAAAAATCCTATATCTGAAAAAAAGTGCCAACATACAGAAAGTCTTCATGCTGCCTTCATACAGAAAAAGGATGAAGTGTCATCATACAGCAAGATGTGAGTTTTGATAAAGTGCCAATCATACAGCAAGAAGCTCACCAGTCGGTATGACACCAAGTATGGAAGCTGTTCTGAAATATTCATACATCATCTTTCCATACAGCAGCATTAAGAGAACCTACAACTACAGCATTTTAAGAGCAACATGTTGGATACAGCATACAAGCTATAAGTGTTGAGTACTTAAACACTTATCCAACAGGACTGAAGACCGTTGAAACATAATCTGCTTTATATGCAATAGTCAAACTACTGGTTAAAAAAATATTTAAATACTGACTGGATAAAGTATTTAAATACTAACCGAGACAGATCTTCAATCAAGGAGCAAAAACCGGATCGTGTTTTATTCAAATCAATCAACACGTTGAAACGGACTATGGGCTCAAGGGATCTATTTCCAACGGATCTATTCAGAGGCTATTTATACCCCAGAGTTTGAAGATCAGTTCATCCAAGAAATACAAGCTTACAAGCAATACGCAAACGATCTATCGACTGAATATTCATTATCATCAGATCAAGCTTACAAGAGCAAAGTATATTTCTTCTAGTATCATTCATATCTGAAAAGAAGAAATATACTCAGTCAATCAAGAACAACCATCATTAGCTCAAGATCTTCATAGTCAAGCTGCTGTTCTAACTTGGTTACTTTACCTTTTACCTTCGAGTAAAAACCTAGTTCTGTGTGAACTAAAGAAGTTATTCCGACCTGTGTGGTACGAATAAGACAAAGCTCTAGAACTGTGTGTGAAGAAGCAAGTCAAGAGTTAGCTTTGACCAATCTGTGTGAACGATTGAAAGCGACAGTCTTTGTATCAATATGTGTGAACAATACAAGGATAGGTTTGATTATAGACATGTAGTTGTATACGCAATGTTTATAATAAAATGTTTTACTCCTGTGTGGAGGACCAGTGGACGTAGAGGGATTTACCTTAAACCACTTTAAATATCGTGTCATTTACCTTCTGCACTTACTGTTTTCATTACTGTGATTATTTTACAAGTATACACTGCATACCCTGTACGCACCAAGCAAACAGGAGAAAACCTAGTTGCTGTATTTACAGCAATTACTGTTTCAAGACTTCCGCTACGCACTCCTATTTGAAAATCATATAGCTTGTTGCTTAAACACTTTACAAGCCATATTCTGTATACTTAGTGGCCAAAACCACTTATACTCAAAGCAATGGTGCTATACATCGTAATCCCATTCCTTGCACATGCCTTTCAAAAACTTTTGAGGGTAGGCCTTTCACGAAAAGATCAGCAAGATTATTTTCCAATGCAACCTTGGCTACAACTACGTATCTTTCCTTTACGAAGTGTCCTATGATGTGGTACTTGTGGTTGATATGTTTACTTGCCTTGTGGGCTCGTGGTTCCCTCGAATTTGCGACTACACCGGTATTATCACAATAAAATGTAATACCCTTTGGCAAATTTGGAATCACATCCAAGTCCTGCTGGAAGTACTTGAGCCATACCACTTCTTTGGCTGCCTCAAAAGCTCCCACGTACTCGTCTTACATGGTAGAGTCCGAGATGCATTTACGCTTCACACTCTTCCAACTAATGGCTCCACCTCCCAGAGTAAACACATAACCCGAAGTAGACTTGGACTTTTCTTTGCCTAATGAAAAATATGAGTCAATATAACCCACTGGACATAGGTCACCTGATTGATATACTAGCATATACTCCCTAGTCCTTCCCAGGTACTTGAGTATGTGCTTGACAGCAATCCAGTGTCCAGGTCCTGGGTTTGACTGATATCTAGCAGCCATGCCTACGGCATGACATATATCTGGTCTAGTACAAAGCATAGCATACATGAGGCTTGACACAGCTGACGCATAAAGGACCGGCTTCATGTCATCTATCTCACTTTGTGTCTTAGGACATATCATTAGATAGTTGAATTCCATGTCTGTAAGATAGAAAATATTTCTTGGAATTTTTCATGCTTAACCGCTTTGGCACTGTATCGATATAGGATGCATGAGATAAGCACAACATCATTTTCTTCTGATCACGAAATATCTTGATTCCAAGGATGTGCCCTGCTTCTCCTAAATCCTTCACATCAAGCTGCTCAGATATCCATACTCGTACGTTCAATAACTCCTTCACGTTGTTTCCAATCAGAAGGATATCATCTATGTACAGTATAAAAAACACCAACATGTTACCGTCGTATTTCTTATACACACAACTCTCACTCGGGTATTGGATGAATCTATATGACTGGACAACCTCATTAATTCGTGTGTTTCAAGATCTAGATGTTTGCCTAAGTTCATAAATGGATCTCTTAAGCTTGCACACTAAGTGCTCTTCTCCTTCAACAATGAATCCTTTTGGTTGGCGCATGTAGATTTCCTTGTCTAGACTTTCATTAAAAAATGCAGTCTTGACATCCATTTTCCAAATCTCCAGATCCAAATGCGCAGCTATAGCCAAAAGAATCTGGATAGACTTAAGCATGGCTACCGCTGAAAAGGTTTCATCGTAATCAATGCCCTCCTTCTGAGTGTAACCTTTCGCTACAAGACTCTCTTTGAAGGTTTCAACCTTCTGGTAACCTCCTTTCTTTCGCTTGTAGACCCATCTTCTCCCAATGGATTGTACCCCATCAGGTAGTTTTACTATCTCCCACACTTGATTGGAAGCCATAGATCCCATTTCTGATTCCATTGCTTCCTTCCAGGAGTCACCATCTTTATCTTTGATTGTCTCCTTATAAGTCCAGGGATCTGATTCATCTTCGCCTGGGATTGAGTCCGAATACTGTCCCACACCTATGAATCATTTCAGTTGATGAACAACCCTCCACAAAGATGAGGCAAATCCTGAGTTGGTGAAAAAGTCTCAAAATCGTTATGTGGTGTAGTGTTAGTTAGTGCTTGCACGATTGGTATAGATGGAGTCTCGCCCCTCAACTCTTCCAAAATTATTTATGCTCATGGCCTTGTGACTAATCACATAATCCTCTTCCAGGAATCAGACATTGGTGCTAACAATGACCTTTTGATCTTGAGGACTATAGAACAAGCCACTATTCGTTCCCTTAGGGTATCCTACAAACATTCGTACCTCTGTACGAGATGCCAACTTATTAGCATCCTTATTCAGCACATGTGCTGGAGTACCCCAAATCTGAACATGTCCTAGAGTGGGCTTTCGCCCACTTCATAGTTCTGTGGGTGTTATTGGAACTGATTTTGAAGGCACCAGATTTAGAATGTACACCGCTTTTTCCAAGGCGTACCCGCATAACGAAATAGGTAAATCTAAATAACTCATCATCGACCTAACCATTTCTAAAAGAGTCATGTTCCTTCTCTCAGCAACGCCATTTTGTTGTGGAGTTCCTGGCGCAGTGAGCTAGGACGAGATCCCTTCACTTGTTAAGAAATCCAAAAACTCTCCACTAAGGTATTCGCCACCACGATCAGATCGTAGTGACTTGATACTCTTCCCCATGATGCTTCTCCGTTTCAGCCTTGAAATCTCTGAACTTGTCAAAGGCTTCAAACTTACGTAGTATCAAATATAGATGTATATATATCTCGAATAATCATCTATAAACGTGATGAAGTATTCAAAACCACCCCTAGCCTGGATGTTCATTGGACCACATACATCCGTATGAACCAATTCTAAAACATTCTGAGCACGGTTTCCCTTGGTTTTAAAAACCCTTTTGGTCATCTTAACTTCTAGACAAGATTCACAAATTAGAAATGACTCAACTTGGAGGTCATCCAATGGGCCATCATATACCAATCTTTGAATTATTCTAAGGTCTACATGACCTAACCGTAGATGACTGTAACGCCCCGACTTTCTAGGGGCAATTATAGGGGAAAATAGGTAAAAGGTAATTTTGACGAAAAATAATTTCTTTCGAGAATATTAAAATTCTCGCCTACAAAGTCGAGTCGCTACACTGACATATATTAAATACCTTTAAATAAGGCAACAATACGTCATAGATACGAGATAATAATTGCGGCGGAAGAATAAATTATAAATTCTTAATTTCTGAACAAAAGTTTCCCCAAATAATTTTCAAAAACATGAGATATAAAGAAAAAATATCGTTTAATAAAATTTCATTCATATGCCCTCTCGGCTCGCTTCTTCGTCCATCCGGCTCGATTTAACCTGCGGAATCAATGAAGGTAGGGGTGAGCTTCATTCAGCTCGTGGAAATCACATATATCACAGTAATATACAATCTCATGGGAAGTATTTAAATGATTATTCTACCGATACATTTTCCTCAACATAAATACATACACACAATAGCACATATAACATGAATCGAGCACGCATGTGAATATTGAGGTTGTGCAGGTGTCCCCACACAACATATATCTTAAGATACCCTCTTTACACGTATACATGTGAGCCTGATTTACAACATGTATCATAAATTTTAAACATGAATAGAATATCACATATACAATCCAATTAAAGCAATTAAAGTGATAGTGAAAATTCCCACCTGAATAAATGATGTTGCTTGAACTTGAATATGAAGATGCTCAACTCACAGGCCTAAGCCCGTAAATCCTCGATAAAGTCTACATATAATAATAATTTAATAATTATAAAATATTATGATATAATTGATTGAAATTAAAAATATATGCATAAAATCGGACTAATTATTAATGTTAATTGAATAGTCAACATTTTAATGTCTTGGTCAAAATAGGACTGAATTGAAAGTTTTAAAGTTGACTGGGGTCAAAATGCAAGATCTGAGAAATTTAGAGGCTTAATACGAAGGACTGGAATAGTGCTGGGGTTAAAATCGAAGTAATTAAAAGTATTTGAGGTTAAATTGAAAGATACTGGAAAATGTGAGGGCTAAATTGAAAACCCTAAAAATTCTCGGGTCTAAACATCACGGTCAGCCGACACAGTCCTCATTTCTCACCTCTCTTCCTCCCGTCCCTCACTCTCTGTCCTTATCTCTCTCTCCCGAAATTTCTGCTCGGCCGACAAAATTCCCTTCCTCCTTTCTCATTACAGTATCCCTCGACTCTCTCTCTCTCTCTCTCTCTCTCTCTCGGCCCTAACTCTCTCTCTACCTTTCTTCTCAAATCGCACAAAATACACACACACGAACGGCGGTGGTCCAGTGAATAAATGGCGGCAGCTGTGCCGACTGAAGGAGCAAGTGAGATTCGGCCACGAGTTTTGAAGTCAGGCTGACGGAAGATGGTCTCGAATATAGTTCGTGTTGAAGGGCTGAGCTTGATGATAAACGAGATGAGTTAGGGTTTGGCCGCGATGTTTCTGGTTTCACTAATAAAAGGGATGAGTTTTGTTTTCTATTTCGGGCCGATTGGAACTGGTTTGATTTTGGGATCGTGAACTGGAATGGAAATTGTGAAACCAGACTCAATCCTTGCGAGTTCGAGCTAAAAGGGTTTGATTTTTATTTTTTGACGGGGTTTCCATAGTTCTGGTTTCTATTCAAAATAAGGGGTAACACTGACCCTAGAGGTTTGGTCATGAGTTTTATGATTACATTGGAATTTAGGTTGATTCAGTGGTGTTGAGGCAGCAACCGAACACATCAAATTTGTGGTGCTCGATTAGAGTTTTTATGATCGGGGTAAAGTAATAGTTGTATAAACACAGTCCTGAAACTTTCCAGAAAAGAATTTGATTGAGATCGGGTTACTTTCATTTGACAGAGGTCGATAGAAATCGGCTGGAGACTCGAGGATAGGCCGAAGCTACGCTTTCTTCTTCTTCTTCTTCTTGTAAAAATTTCTGTTCCGTTCTTCTTGGAATGCTGAGTGATAAGGTTGCTGGAGAAGTCTGCGGCTGGACCTCCAGAACTCGATATTGTGTATTTTCTTTTCTGTATTTTTTTTTGGACGTTTGATCGATGTGTAAAGAATTTCTATACTGCAGAATTAGTATATTTATAGATGTAAATTTTAGATTATTTTAGTTGAATTAGGATTGTATGTGGATAAACATTGAGAAGTTTTGATGAAGTGAGATGACTGGTGAGGGGAACGATCTTGGAAAAGGAAGAGTTCTTAATTGTAGTTAGTTTAGTTTAATCATAGTTTATTTGGTAATATGATAATAATGTCGGAAAAATAATAATGATAATAATAATATTAGTACTTATAGAATAGTATTAATAATTTTATTATTAATAATAATGATAATATTAATAATAGTAGTGTTAGTATTATATTTGGATGAATAATAACATTATTATAAAAATAAACAATGACTACTTGAATATATACGATAAAATGACTCGGGCTAGAACTTGTGATACGTCGAAATAAATAGTTATGATCCTCTAAATGAGACTAAATGAAATTAGATGCATCGATAATATTATTATAAATAATAATATTACATTATGAAAATGGCGGATATTACATCCCACCTCTCTTAGAAAAATTTTCGTCCTCGAAAATAAATGACATACTTCGATTGAAGAAATTCGGATAACGAGCTTGAAGTTCTTCTTCGCGCTCCCAAATAGTCTCATCTTTATTGTGGTTACGTCATTGAATTTTGACAAACACTTTCTCTTTGTTCCTCAACTGCCGGACTGATCGGTTGAGAATCACTTCTGGTTGTTCTTCATAAGTAAGATCTTTGTTCACCTCCACGGCGGTATAGTTGATGACGTGGCTGAGATCGTGGACATACTCCCTCAACAACGATACGTGGAAAACGTTGTGCACGGCTGAAAGTTCTGGGGGTAAAGCCAAGCGGTAAGCTAACTCTCCAATTCGTTTGAGAATTTCGAACGGTCCAATGTATCTTGGCCTTAACTTGCTCCTTGGACCAAAACGAACAATTCTCATGGTAGGATATACCTTCAAGAATACTTTGTCGCCAACATAGAATTCGAGATCTTTCCTACGCTTATCGGCGTAAGACTTCTGACGATCCTGTGCTATCTCGATCCTCTCATGAATCTTATCCACCACACCTATTGTCTGCTCAATCATCTCGGGACCCAAGATTCTCCTTTCATCTACTTCGTCCCAATACAGTGGTGATCGATATTTCCTACCGCATAAGGCTTCATACGGTGCCATACCGATCGTCGACTGATAACTGTTGTTGTAAGCAAATTCTACCAAAGGCAACATTCGTTCCTAATTATTGCCCATGTCTAACACACATGCTCGCAACATATCCTCAAGAATCTGAATGGTCCTCTCAGACTAACCATTAGTCTGAGGATGATAGGTCGTACTAAAATTCAACTGCGTTCCCAAAGATTCTTGCAAACTTTCCCAAAAACACGATGTGAAATGAGTATCCCTGTCGGATACTATAGAGACTGGCACTCCATGCAACTTGATAATCTCATTGATGTAAAGTTGAGCATACTGATCCATTCGAAAGTTCATCTTAACTAGGATAAAATGAGATGACTTTGTGAGTCGGTCCACAACAACCCATATAGCGTGGTTCCCTCTTTCCGTTCGAGACAAACCTACCACAAAGTCCATCGTAATGTGTTCCCATTTCCATTCCGGAATATGAAGTGATTTAAGTAGTCCAAAGGGGCGTTGGTGTTCTACATTTACTTGTTGACAAACTATACACCTCCTGACAAAGTCTGCCACATCTCTTTTCAAACCTTCCCACCAAAATGTCCCCTTAAGGTCTTGGTACATCTTTGTACTCCCAGGGTGTGCTGTATATGGGGTATTATGTGCCACTTTCAATATTGCTTCTCTCAACTTGACAACATTGGGCACACAAACCCTCTCTTAGTAGTACATTGTGCCATCATCAGACACACTGAAACCCTTATCCTCACCTGAAAGAGTACGTTCTTTCATTTTGACCAAGAAGTCGTCTTGTCCTTAACCTTCTTTGATCTACTCCCTCAAGGTTGGTTGTACCACCAAACTATCCAATAACGACTCAACTCGATTCGATGGTGTAGCCATCTCAAGATTCATCCTTGCAAACTCCTTGACCAAGCTTTCCTCTTTGGTCAACAAACAGGTTAGGTCTCCTCCCGCCTTATGGCTCAGTGCATCAGCAACTACGTTTTCTTTACCAGGGTGGTAATGAATTGTACAATCGTAGTCTTTGACCAACTCTAGCCATATGCGCTGCCTCATATTCAATTACTTTTGTGTGAAAATATATTTCAGACTTTTGTGGTCTGTATAAATTTCACTTACCTCCATACAGGTAATGTCTCCAAATCTTCAAGGCATGAACTACCGCTGCTAATTCCAAATTATGAGTAGGGTAGTTCAGCTCGTGCGATTTTAGTTGCCTCAAAGCATAGGCAACTACCTTGCCCTCCTGCATCAATACACATCCCAAGCCTTGCTTGGATGGATCACTATAGATGACGAATTCTCTCGTCGGATCGGGAATGGTCAAAACTGGTGCTGCAGTCAACATTCGCTTAAGTTCTTGGAAACTCTTTTCGCATTTCTCATTCCATAAGAAAACTTCTCCCTTCCTAGTCAATCTAGTCATAGGTGCAGCTATTTTCGAAAATCCCTCGATAAATCTCCGATAATAACCAGCTAAATCCAAGAAGCTGCGAACTTCATTTGCAGTACTCGGTACTTTCCAATTATTGACTGCCTCTACCTTAACCGGGTCAACCTCAATTCCTCTAGAAGTGATCACATGTCCCAAATATGCAACTCGGTTAAGCCAGAATTCACACTTGTTGAACTCCGCATACAACTTCTCCTTGCACAGTATTCCCAATACTGTCCTAAGATGCTTCTCGTGTTCAACCTTGCTCTTTGAATACACAAGTATGTCATCTATGAACACAATGACAAACTTATCCAAATAAGATTGAAATACACGGTTCATAAGGTCCATGAATACTGCTGGCGCATTAGTCAAACCAAATGGCATCACTATAAACTCATAGTGTTCATATCGAGTTTGAAATTCTGTCTTCGGGATATCATCATCCTTAATCCTCAGTTGGTGATATCCAGATCTCAAATCTATTTTCGAGAACATCCTGATCCTCCAAGTTGATCGAATAGGTCCTTTATTCTCGGAAGTGGGTATTTATTCTTTATTCTGAGTCGATTAAGTTCACGATAGTCTATGCACATCCTCAACTTCCATCCTTTTTCTTCACGAAGAGTACTGGCGCACCCCATGCCGAAACACTCGGCCGGATGAATCCAGAGTCGAGCAGATCCTGAAGTTGCACTTTCAGCTCTTGTAATTCCTTGGGCGCCATTCTATAGGGGGCTTTCGATTTGGTGCCGCTCCTGGCACTAAATCAATCGAGAACTCAACTTGACGACTCGGTGAAACTCCGGGCAAGTCTTCGGGAAAGACATCTGGATACTCCTTGACGATAGGTACATCATATACCATCTTGTCCGAAGTTGTTTTCCCCATCACATTCACCAGGAATCCTTGGCAACTACTCTTCTTCAACATCTTCACACCTTTCATGGCTAAAATCACTTTTCGGGTACTACTGTGTCTTACTCCCTCGAATACGGTCTTAACATCAATAGATGGACATAAGGTTACCCTCCTTTCGGAGCATTCAACTACAGCTCTATGTTTGTCCAACCAATCCATACCGAAAATAACATCAAAATCACTGAGTTCAACTATGTGCAAATCGGCTAAGAAGCTATGTTCGTTAATCTCTATCTTCACATTGTTAGTTATAGAGTCTACACGCACTACTCCCCCCACAGGCATGCTAACCAACAGAGATCTAGGAGCTTTACTACTTCTACAACTAATCATAGTACAAAGCTTCCCAGAGATGAATGAATGAGATGCACCCATATCAAACAACACCAAAACAGGAATATTTGCAACTGACAACATACTTGACATGGTTTGGGGTTCAGTCTCTTCTTCGGGCTCAGCCATGCTATACACTCGAGCTTTGCCTCCTGAGCCTTGACCTTGCACACTACTGCTTGGGCCTTTTCCTTTCTTCGGACATGTTGAGGCCATGTGTCCTTCCTCACGGCAGAAGTAGCACCGATTCTGACCAAGCATACATGCACCTTTATGTCCCTTACCACAAGTAGCACATGTGGGTTTATCGGACTGGGGTTTCGCCCCCGAAAATCCAGTCTTAGCATTCTTCTTACTACCACTCCCTTGATCGTGCCACTTGCACTTGTTATTTGCTGCGACTGGTGGTGCTCTTGCCTTCTCCACATCCAAACTGGCAGAAATGTCCTCGACCCTTGCAATTGCTTCATTGTCGGTCAGACGACCATGACCATCTAGGTGGTGATGAATCCGGTCACATAGTCTATCTCAGAGTTTCTGAGACTTCATGTCATCCGTCTCGACCATGTAAGGAGCAAAACGACACATGTTGTTGAACTTATGCTCATAATCGGTGACCGACATTCTTCCTTGGGTTAGATCGAGGAATTCCTTTTGCATCTTGGTTTTGTACGCCCTCGGGTAGTACTTTTCCATAACTGTTTCCTTGAACTAGTCCCAGGTGAACGCGTCCTTCTCGCTTGGGTTTTGAGCCTCCACACTCTTGAGTTGGAACATGACACATGACACCTTCTGGGTATCGGTGCATGCCACGCAGTCGAAGATGCTGTCTAGGTTCAACAACCACTCTTCTATTGCTGCTGGTCCCTCACGACCAAGGAAGACGGGTGGCTTGAAATGATTGAACCGCTTGATAACTTGAGCTTGAGCTTGCTCAGGATTATTAGGCGGTATAATGGTTGCGCCTTGAAGTAAAGTGGCCAATCCAGCCAAAAGCTGATCTTGGGTGGGTTGAGCGTTGCGGTTTCCACGGTTAGTCATGAGTCTGTCAACGAGTTGTAAACCCATTAGTCGACGCATTGCGAGAAATAAAGAATAAGAATATATCGGTAGAACGCATATAATAGTCGCACAACATGAAAATATAAAGGCAGTAGAATAACTGATACTCATTATATAATATGTTTGGAACATCCACTGGAAATCTCAACATTTATATAATAAAATAGACTAAGCCTACGGCTATTCCTCATCGTCACTGCTAATAATCTCTATAACAGGAATAGGGGGTCGCGGCTCTATCCACGAAGTGACGTCATCATCAGACTCGATGTCTGCCATCAAAACATCCTTCATATTTTCTGTGAGCTCCACCTTTGAGCTCTCATCGGGAATTCCTCTGGATCTTCTTTAGGATCCTCCTCGGGGTCTTTTTCGGGATCCTCTTCGGAGTCTTCTTCATCTGTAGAGTTGGAACTCCAATTTGCAGCTGGCATCGCCTTTCGAGTGTACATATCCAATAAACGTCCAGCTACGAACTGCAAATCATCTGCGGTCTCTCGCTCTTCTGGTGATCTCTTGATGGACTCTTTCCAAATCCGGAAGATGCAATAACTCCACTCTTTGGATAACTTCCCCATTAGGTGTTCCAGCTGTTGCGTGACAGAACCTTGTTTCCCAGACTACAACCAGTTGCTCAGCTTGTTGATGACATAGTGTGGTGCATTTTCTGGTAAACTCGGATCGTCCCACCAATCTTTGCATGCCAGAAGACGCGAGTCAAATGTAGCAGGAACCCTCTTACGTGGCGTCATCCTAAGTTTGGTCATAATAACAATTCCTACATAAATATATAATTATGTAAATAAAATGAAGTGACATATGCATGAATAATGACTGAAATTTGGTACCTTGGACGGAGTGACGAAGTGGCGAAGCTGAGAGCATATGATACTTATATATTTTAGCGAGTCTACAGAAAGGTAAAACCCGCTCTGATACCACTATGTAATGCCCCGACTTTTTAGGGGTAATTATAGGGGAAAATAGGTAAAAGGTAATTTTGACGAAAAATAATTTCTTTTGAGAATATTAAAATTCTCGCCTACAAAGTCGAGTCGCTACACTAACATAAATTAAATACCTTTAAACAAGGCAACAATATGTCATAGATACGAGATAATAAATGCGGCGAAAGAATAAATTATAAATTGTTAATTTCTAAACAAAAGTTTCCCCAAATAATTTTCAAAAACATGAGATATAAAGAAAAAAACATCGTTTCATAAAATTTCATTCATATGCCCTCTCGGCTCGCTCCTTCGTCCATCCGGATTGGTTTAACCAGCGGGATCAATAAAGGTGGGGGTGAGCTTCCTTCAGCTCGTGGAAATCACACATATCACAGTAATATACAATCTCATGGAAAGCATTTAAATGATTATTCTACAGATACATTTTCCTCAACATGAATACATACACACAATATCACATATAACATGAATCGAGCACGCATGTGAATATTGAGGTTGTGCAGGTGTCCCCACACAACATATATCTTAAGATAGCCTCTTTATACGTATACAAGTGAGCCTGATTTACAACATGTATCATAAATTTTAAACATGAATAGAATATCACATATACAATCCGATTAAAGCAATTAAAGTGATAGTGAAAATTCCCACCTGAATAAATGATGCTGCTTGAACTTGAATATGAAGATGCTCGACTCACAGTCTTAAGCCTGTAAATCCTCGATAAAGTCTACATATAATAATAATTTAATCATTATAAAATATTATGATATAATAATTGAAATTAAAAATATATGCATAAAATCGGACTAATTATTAATGTTAACTGAAGAGTCAACATTTAATGTCTTGGTCAAATAAAACTGAATTGAAGATTTTAAAGTTGACTGAGGTCAAAATGCAAGATCTGAGAAATCTGGAGGCTTAATACGAAGGACTGGAATAGGGCTGGGGTTAAAATTGAAGTAATTAAAAGTGTCTGGGGTTAAGTTAAAAGTTATTGAAAAATGTGAGAGCTAAATTGAAAACCCTAAAAATTTGCGGGTATAAATATTCCTAAACATCACACGGTCATCCGACACAGTCCTCATTTCTCACCTCCCTTCCTCGCGTCCCTCACTATTGTTGGGTAAGGGATCGGATATTGCGCCGTGTTGCGGAAGCGTAAATAAAATAGCGGAAAATAAAAGACGCAAGGATTTATAGAGGTTCGGCTATAATCGAGCCTACGTCCTCTCTCGGTATCTTTTTCTATAGGATCAAGATAAAAACCTCTACGCCTCTCTTCTATCGGTCGAGGTATAACCGTTACAATCACGTCTTCTATTGGTCCGTGATAAACCACTCGTACTTGTCTTTGCGTCGGTCCAAGTTAAACCGTTTTCCTTTTCTATCGGACAAGGAATCAACCGCTCTAGCTTTCTATGGGTACTAGATAAACCTCACTAAGATAGCGATTGCGATTCTAACAATGCCGGATCCTTGATCCTAATAACACCGAATCCAATCGTATCTTTTCTTTTACCACTCGTGTATGTTTTCGTGAATTCTCACTCAAACACTTACAATTAAGCTCAATATCAACAACAGGAATGTGTGTAATAATATCACAAGAATAGACAATTTGCTCAAGGTTGTTGTACTCAAACAATACCATAGGGATGGTATTTATAAGCTCCATCTTCAAACTAGCCGTTAGTCCGAACCTTCTTTACGTCGTTATATGCTCTCCATTACGTACGTAAGCCTCATTACGTACGTTAACCGTGGCTGGTTACGTACGTTAGCATCTTCACAAATCAGTCCAGTGAGTTTCGTCATTTGAGTTACGTACGTTAGCCTTTCCTTTGTTACGTACGTTAACATTACGTCACTCATGACGTCATATATCCGTTGTATGCTTTGCTGACTTTGACTCCTCCAACGTTCACTTGTTTGAACTCCTTTACGTACGTTATCTCTCATCCATTACGTACGTTAAGCTGCTACCATTACGTACGTTAATGATCACATATTACGTACGTTAGCTTTGTGTTTTTCCAGCTTTTTGCACTTCGATTTCCTTTGATGCTTGCTTCGTCTCTTTGTTGTTTTGTTTTGCTTATCAACATTAATCATCAAAACACTTTTAATTTATGTATGGAACTAAATGTTCCAACAATCTCCCCCTTTTTGATGATTACAAAACAACACTTCGTCAATGGGATTTTCCTGCAAAAATACAAATATATATATATATATCTTTACAGACCAAAGTTTTTGACTTTGTCCGTTTCGTTAGAATTTTCTCCCATTTCTTTTTCGACTCCTTTTCTTTTCTCCTTTTCTTTTCTCACTTTCATTAATTTTTCATCGTCTTTTCGACGTCTCCTCATTTTTTTTTTTTTAATTCCTTCGTTTCTCCCCCTTTCAGGGTAAATCCCATTTTCCTCCTTTCTCTCCCCCTTTTTTTGTTTTCATCAAAAAGTGGATAGAATATCAATTGAAATAAATAATACCAAAATATAAAATATGCATGATACAATTTATGAATAAATGCATAAAGGATAAAAACTCCCCCTGAGAATAATATCTCTTCTTTGAAAAAAAAATACTCCCCCTGAGTAAAATACAAACATTAATTTCTTGGGATCCAACATAAAGTTGGTTTTTATCTAGAAACGTAGACGATATTTGAAACGATTGTTCCTTTAGGAACCCAAATTTTCTTAATTTTTATCGTCCGTCTCGGGCTTTTGCAACTTGAAATATGATGCCCGATTTTCAAACACTTTTCGCAATGGGGTATCTTGAAATTAGCGGATTCGTTTTTCAAACGAGTTTTGAATCCTAACCCCTCTTTATTCAAAGCAAACTTTTGAACACCAAGCATTTGTTCAAATTTCTCGTTTCCGCACGAGAATTTCTTTGTCAAAGATTTAAGCTCGGTTTGGATTTTAGCGAGATCATTCTTCAAAATATTTTCATTTTCAATGCATTTCGAATGATCGAGTTCGACAAATTTTCCCTTCTCGATAATTTTGGAATTTTCAATTTCCAAGGATTTAATTTTAGACTTAAGGGATTTTATTTCGGATAAAGCATTTTGGAAATCCGTATGTAATAACTCAAATGCATCAAAAAGTTCGTCACGGAGGATGTACTTACTTGACTTTCGACGTCACCGTCGTCGAACGAACTCCGGCCATGAGAGCGAGATTATTTTGATTGATGAAATCATCGTCTTCATCTTCATCGCTCCATGTTGCTACGAGAACCTCCTTCTTGGGTTTGACACGGCAATTTTTAGCAAAGTGGCCTGGTTTACCACATTGTCGACAAGAGTTGTCGAACTTCTTCGTTTCGCTCGAGATATCCTTCTTCCTCCGGTTTAATAAGGTTTGGAATTTATTAATATTCTTGGCATAATATGCCGCTTCTTCGTCGCTTTCCTCCACCGGGATTTCTTCTTTCTTCCTCGATATCTTAGCCTTCATGGCTAACGATTTTTCTTTCGGTTTCGGCTTGACACTTCGTGATTTTAACACGATCTCATAATTAATTAGCGAACCAACGAGGGCGCTAAAATCGAGTGTGTTGAGATCTTTGGATTCCATAATTGCGGTCACGGTGCCGTCCCATTCGCTAGGTAGTGATCTTAAGATTTTCTTGACTTTTTCACTACTAGATAATGGTTTGCCAAACGAAGCTAGTCCATTGGTGATGACCGAGAATCGGTCGAGCATATTGGTGATGGACTCGTCACCCTTCATCATGAATAACTCGTAGTCATGGAGAAGCATATTTATCTTCGTCTCCTTGACTTGAGTCGTCCCTTCGTGTGTGATTTCAAGAATTTTCCATATTTCTTTCGCACTCTCACACGATGAGATTCGATTGACCTCTTCCGGATTTAAGGCACAAAATAAGAGTTGAGTAGCCTTACAATTTAGATGGTCATTTTTCCAATCGGCATCGTCGTATTCTTCAAAGATTTGAGCGCACTGGTCGGATTTGATTGGAACTTTCGGGCCAAGGCAAATAATCTTCCAAATTTCGATGTCGTATGCTCGGATGAATATCGACATCTTCTTCTTCCACGTCAAATAATTTGAGCCATCAAAGAATGGTGGTCGGTTGAGAGCAAGGCCTTCGACGGGAGCCATTTGAAAAGCCATTTTGGATCTTCTCCTCGGATGTTAAGCCGCGTATTGGAGTACCGCTCCGATACCAATTGTTGGGTAAGGGATCGGATATTGCGCCGTGTTGCGGAAGCGTAAATAAAATAGCGGAAAATAAAAGACGCAAGGATTTATAGAGGTTCGGCTATAATCGAGCCTACGTCCTCTCTCAGTATCTTTTTCTATAGGATCAAGATAAAAACCTCTACGCCTCTCTTCTATCGGTCGAGGTATAATCGTTACAATCACGTCTTCTATTGGTCCGTGATAAACCACTCGTACTTGTCTTTGCGTTGGTCCAAGTTAAACCATTTTCCTTTTCTATCGGACAAGGAATCAACCGCTCTAGCTTTCTATGGGTACTAGATAAACCTCACTAAGATAGCGATTGCGATTCTAACAATGCCGGATCCTTGATCCTAATAACACCGAATCCAATCGTATCTTTTCTTTTACCACTCGTGTATGTTTTCGTGAATTCTCACTCAAACACTTACAATTAAGCTCAATATCAACAACAGGAATGTGTGTAATAATATCACAAGAATAGACAATTTGCTCAAGGTTGTTGTACTCAAACAATACCATAGGGATGGTATTTATAAGCTCCATCTTCAAACTAGCCGTTAGCTGCTGAACCTTCTTTACGTACGTTATATGCTCTCCATTACGTACGTAAGCCTCATTACGTACGTTAACCGTGGCTGGTTACGTACGTTAGCATCTTCACAAATCAGTCCAGTGAGTTTCGTCATTTGAGTTACGTACGTTAGCCTTTCCTTTGTTACGTACGTTAACATTACGTCACTCATGACGTCATATATCCGTTGTATGCTTTGCTGACTTTGACTCCTCCAACGTTCACTTGTTTGAACTCCTTTACGTACGTTATCTCTCATCCATTACGTACGTTAAGCTGCTACCATTACGTACGTTAATGATCACATATTACGTACGTTAGCTTTGTGTTTTTCCAGCTTTTTGCACTTCGATTTCCTTTGATGCTTGCTTCGTCTCTTTGTTGTTTTGTTTTGCTTATCAACATTAATCATCAAAACACTTTTAATTTATGTATGGAACTAAATGTTCCAACAACTATATGTCCTTATCTCTCTCTCCCTAAATTTCTGCTCGGCCAACAAAATTCACTTCCTCCTTTCTCATTATAGTACCCCTCGACTCTCTCTCTCTCTTGGACCTAACTCTCTCTACCTTTCTTCTCAAATCGCACAAAATACACACACACGAACGACGGTGGTCCAGAGAATAAATGGCGGCAGCGGTGCTGACTGAAGGAGCAGGTGAGCTTCGGCCGCGGGTTTTGAAGTCAGGCTGACGGAAGAGGGTCTCGAATATAGTTCGTGTTGAAGGGCTGGGCTTGATGATAAATGAAATGAGTTAGGGTTCGGCCGCGATGTTTTTGGTTTCACTAATAAAAGAGACGAGTTTTGTTTTCTGTTTCGGGCCGATTGGAACTGGTTTGATTTTGGGATCGCGAACTGGAATGGAAATTGTGAAACCAGACTTGTTGGTAGCCCATCCTACTCAGAATCCACGTAGGCACTCCAGGCAGCTAAACCGGCCGAGCAGAACCCGAAGTCGAACCGGACAAAAAACCCGATTTCCAACCGGGCTCGCTAAAAACCGGAACGGACGGTGACTCCAAGGCCGACCCGGTATCTGATCCAGGAAGGCCGAGCAGAGAAAGGACGAAAATGTCCCGATTCAAGATTACGGCCGGGCCGGCCCGAACGGCGGGAGACCCGAAGCCGACCTGAGCGGCGGGGGACCCGAGGACCGACCCCATCGGATAGACATCACCGGAAGTCGGCAAGACAGACTCGCATGCCAATTAACGCATGCAGTCACGCCCCTTCCCAAGACACTCCTTAGAGGCCGCCACGTGTCCAAGACTTAAATGCAGACTGACAAGTGTTATGGGCGTATTCCCCAAACATGCGCCAGCTGTCATCTCTCCACTGGCCCAAATTGTCTATATATAGAAGAAATGTACAGTGAAAAGAGATCTTGGGATTTTCAGCATTAATAAGAGAGAGAGAAAAAAGAGAGATTTGAGATATACTGAAAAAGAACGAAAAAGACTTGTAATTAACAAGCAAACTGGATAGACCAGCACACATTATTCTGCTCGGCTCTATGCTATCAAAAGGTCATTAATAATATTTAGTGATCAAATATCTTCCACTTTATTTGTTATTTTCTACGTGTCTTCGATCCATTTGTCCAGATCAGCACACGTGACGTTGACCAAACCAGACGTCAACAGATTGGCGCTAGAGGAAGGGCACCTTCGATAAAAAAGGTAGATATAGACCCTTCACCAGCGATGTCTCACAACAGTTCGAAAAACCCTCAGCCCGCGACGGAGGAGGAAAACCTCCTTAAAGTGGTTGAATGCTTTAAACACCCTACCTTCATCCAAGGCATGGCGGCCCTTATGGCAAGAGTTACAGGGGGCGGGACCCTTCAAAAACCCGAGGATCAGCTCGAGGCAGAATCTCAGACGGCCCGCCCCGCTGCCTCGGGACGAAACAGAAAAAGGACGGCCTCTGGGGCCGCCGGAGAAAGGGCAGAGAGCCACGGCGAAAGCTCACATCCCTCATGGAAAAGTAAGCTTTCGCGCCCCCTGTCCGTTTTTGATCGCCTTGGGGCGGGAAGGAAAATCGAGAAGGCAGCACCGGCTCCTACTGTCCAGAGTCAGAGCCGTAAGGAAGAGAAGGCTCACCACCCATCCCTAAATCCAACGCAAATATTGCCTCCCACTCCGGGCGATAATTCAAGCGAGATCGAGTTTCTAAAAAAGCGCCTTACGGAGCTCGAGAATAAACAACTCCAGCCATCCCAAAGTTCGGAATGGCTCAACAGCCAGGAGAGTCCCCTGGCCCCTAGCGTTCTGGCGGAACCCCTCCCGGAGAAGTTCAAAATTCCTCAAATTCCGCCATACAACGGAGAAACAGACCCTAACGCCCATCTTGGGCATTATAATTCCTGGATGGATCTACATGGGTCTCAGGACGCCTTCCGATGCCGAATGTTCTCCCTAACTCTAGGAGAGAGGGCCCAGAGGTGGTATCGGACACTGCCCCATCATTCGGTTCAAACGTGGGCTCAGCTTTCGGCGACGTTCCGATCCCACTTCATGGGGTCCCTTGTGCGGGTCGCCCCACGCTCATACATTGCTTCCGTGATCCAGGGGCCGAACGAGTCCCTTAAAGATTATATATCCCGTTTCAATAAACGGATATTAGAGACGGAGCCTATGTCCGACGATGCGCTGGCCATTATTTCCCAGGCCGGCCTTCTCAAAAATTCTTTCTTTCGCTGGACGATGTGCCAGAATGTCCCACACACCTACCAGGAATTTTTGGAGCGCGCTAGCTCCCACATAGCTGCCGAGGAAGCCATGCCGGCACCAATGTTAGTCATGCCCTCAGATCAGAAAGGATCGTATAAAAAGAAAGAAGAAAGGCGTGGCTACAAAGAGACCCGTCAAGAACCTCGACGGGAAAATAAAACCCCTGCCTCTTCCTCGGCAGTCCCGACCACTCAAAGCTATCGCCGGCCCAAGCTCATGGCCAATTTCACTGAAATATACTCCATCGGAGCCGCGGCGATATTCGATCAGATAAAAGACAAAAACTTGCTCCCAGTCCCCCGGCCGATCTATAAAGATCAGAAGGACATGGACCAGACCCACTTTTGTAAATATCATGAGTCAGCGGGTCACAACACCGAACAGTGCCGAGACCTCGTCGCCGCCCTGATCGCGGTATGCGACGAGACAGGCTTGAGGCAGTTTACCCGGAACCCGCCTCGGGATCGCCAGGATAGGGCCGACCCGACGAGAGCCAAGAATGATCGGGTGCCTCCGGCCCCCAAATCCCCCCGGGAAATTCTAACGATTATGGGCACCGCCGAGGTCGATGATCATCGGTCCAAGCGCCAGAAAAAGGCATCCATCCGAGAAGCCACCACTTCCTATCAGCGGACCGAGCGCCGAGCAGAAGGGTTTCTATCGATGGCCGAAGAAGCCCCCAACAACCCCCAGCTGGCAGTTACTTTTGAGGAGTCCGACAGACGCACTTGTCATCACTCTGCCCATAATGGGGATCCCGGTCCACAGGGTATTGGTGGATTCCGGGGCTTATGCAAGCATCATTTACCTTCATACCCTTCGTAGGATGAAGGTAGACCAATCGTATGTCCGGCCTTGCAACGAGGATATCCGG
This sequence comes from Orobanche coerulescens, assembly GCA_033398695.1. Classification (NCBI taxonomy): domain Eukaryota; kingdom Viridiplantae; phylum Streptophyta; class Magnoliopsida; order Lamiales; family Orobanchaceae; genus Orobanche; species Orobanche coerulescens. The sequence continues at coordinate 170,363,505 of CM065805.1, forward strand.
GGATTTGCCAACTGCCGCACCTCTCCGCTGGGGGAAATCGACCTCGCCCTGGAATTTGGTCATGGGCCGGTCAGAAGAACGATGATCACAACCTTTAAGATCATCGATGTGCACAGCGACTACAATGCCATCATAGGCCGACCTGTGATGTCGAGGCTGAGAGCCACTCAGTCCACCTACCACCTGTGCATGAAATTTTCCACCCCGGACGGCGTCGGGGTACACAGAGGGGATCAAAGGGCTGCCCGGGAATGCAATCTCAGCATCCGGGCTCGCGAGATCAACACCGCAGAAGCCATCCCGGAAAATCTGCCGGAAGAAATGGAGACTACCAGCTCCGAACAACAGACGGGAAACACCCTGCTTGATCGGGGGCCCGACGGTCCCGGGGCCGCGCAAACCCCCGAAATGAGAATCGGACAGGAAACGGACCGCGGCCGCAGGCCCGAGAAAGAGCCGATCTTAGAAGAAGATCCCGTTGACCCGCGGTATCAAAATCCAAAAGGAAAAATCCGCCACGCTGAGCCAACAGAAGAATTGGACCTGGTCGACGTGGATTCATCTAATCCAACCCGACGGCTAAAGATCGGCCACAACCTCCAAGAGCTGATCCGCTCCGAGCTAATCTTCCATCTAAGACAAAATCTGGATGTCTTTGCTTGGACCCATTCTGATATGTCGGGGATTGATCCGGAACTGGCATGCCACCGACTGAACATCGACCCCAGCTCAAAGCCGGTCGTTTAGAAGAGAAGAAAAATGGGGCCCGAGCGACAGAAAGGGCTGGAAGAGGAGGTAGAAAAGCTAATCGATAACGGGTTTATTCGGGAAGCCCAATACCCGACCTGGGTAGCCAACCCGGTCCTGGTAAAAAAGCCGACCGGGCTATGGAGGCTCTGTATTGACTTCTCCAACCTGAACAAAGCCTGCCCGAAAGATAGCTACCCGCTCCCCCATATCGATTACATGGTAGATGCAACGGCCGACCACGAGCTAATGAGCTTTATGGATGCCTATTCTGGATACAACCAGATCCCAATGCACCCCGCCGATGAGGAAAATACCTCCTTCTACTCGGCCCGTGGCTTATACTGCTACCGGATGATGCCTTTCGGGCTCAAGAATGCCGGCGCGACATATCAACGCCTGGTAAATAAAATGTTCAATAGCTTGATAGGTCATACTATGGAAGTATATGTAGATGACATGTTAGTCAAATCTCTGCGCTCGGCCGACCATGTACATGACCTCAATAAAATGTTTGCTATTTTGCGAGAGTATAAGATGAAGCTAAATCCGAAGAAATGTTCATTCGGGGTAGGTTCTGGAAAATTCCTCGGCTACATGGTAAGCCAAAGAGGGATTGAAGCCAACCCCGATAAAATTAAGGCAGTAGCCGAGCTTGTTCCCCCAAACTCGGTCAAGAAGGTGCAAAGCCTAACTGGCCACCTAGCCACACTGAGCCGTTTCATCTCCCGCTCAACGGATAAATGCAAACCTTTCTTCGAGGCGATAAAAAAGAACAAGGATTTTCAATGGACAGAACCTTGCCAAAAAGCCTTCGAAGCTATTAAGAAAGTCCTAGCGGAAGCCCCGACCCTGCAGAGACCGTCCCGAGGGGAACTTCTTAACTTATATCTCGCGGTCTCTAACTCCGCAATCAGCGCCGCTCTGATTCGAATGGAGAATGCGGTGCAACATCCGGTTTATTATGTAAGTCAGGCCCTCCATGATGCCGAGCTCAGATATGCCCCGATGGAAAAATTGGCCTATGCGCTCATAATGGCATCCCGGAAGTTGAGGCCCTACTTTTTGGAACATCAGGTAGTCGTCTTAACCAACTATCCATTAAAACAGGTTATGCACCGACCTGATGTTTCCGGCCGGATGGTAAAATGGGCCGTCGAACTTGGACAGTTTGACATAACTTACGAATCGTGCACTGCTATAAAGGGACAAGCCCTTGCGGACTTCATTGCAGAGTTCACGCCCGCAATCGCCCAGGAGGACGACCGATCAGAAGAATGGTCACTCTATGTGGATGGGTCCTCTACCGCTGACCGATCGGGTGCGGGAATAGTCCTCTTTAGTCCCGACCAGCGCCTGTTCTGCTCGGCTTTTCGCCTGAATTTCCCAACCACCAACAATGAGGCAGAATACGAAGCTCTCTTGGCTGGTCTTGAAATGGCGACCTCTCTCGGCCTTACCCGCCTCACCATCCTGAGTGATTCTCAGTTGGTGGTCAACCAGATCAACGGCGAATATGAAGCCAAAGAGCCTAAACTAGTTAAGTACCTCAACCTGGCCCGACCCTGGCTGCAAGGTTTTCAGGAAACTATACAACATATTCCCCGAACGGAAAACATCCAGGCCGACTCTTTGGCCAAACTCGCATCTAGCGCTGGGGCCGAGCATATGGATGAGGTCAGCATAGGGTATCATGCCTCATCGGCCCTGGAGATGGCCGAAATCCGAGCAGCAGAACAGTCAGAACCGCGAGGGTGGATGCAGCCTATAATGCAATACCTTCAAAGCGGCATTTTACCCGAAGACCGAACGCAAGCAAGATCCTTACGAACTCAGTCTGCCCGGTTCACTATCGTGGACGGGGCATTATATAAAAGAGGATATTCGTTTCCACTGCTGAAGTGCCTATCCGAATCAGAAGCCGAATATGCCCTCAAGGAGGTGCACGAGGGTATATGCGGAAACCACTCTGGCGGCCAGGCATTGGCCTATAAGTTGATCCGACAAGGCTACTATTGGCCCGATTTCAAAAAAGATGCCATTGCGCTCGTGCGGAAGTGCGGTGCCAAATCTTTGCCCCGCAGATCCGATCCCCCCCCGGAAACCCTCACGTCCGTATATTGTCCATGGCCGTTCGCCAAGTGGGGAATCGACTTGATTGGCCCTCTGCCTAGGGGACGGGGAGGAGTGCAATACGCAATCGTCGCAGTCGATTATTTTACGAAATGGGCCGAGGCCGAACCTATGGCACGAACAACCGAACAGAAGATAGTCGACTTCATATGGAAGTCAATCATATGCCGGTTCGGGATCCCTCAATCCATTGTCTCGGATAATGCGAAACAATTTGACAACAAGAAGTTCCGATCTTTCTGCGACGGTCTCCGAATACGAAATAACTTTTCCATGCCCTATTATCCACAATCTAACGGGCAGGTCGAGGCAGTCAACAAGATCTTAAAGTAACATCTCAAGACTCGCCTAGAGGAATTCAAGGGTTCTTGGCCAGAAGAACTCCCCGGGACCCTATGGGCCTACCGAACAACGCATAGATCCGCCACCGAGGAAACGCCTTTCTCCTTAGCTTTCGGCTCTGAAGCCGTTATCCCGGTCGAAATCGGGGCACCTACCTACCGAGTAGCACATTTTGAAGAACAGGATAACGACTTGGCCCTCCAAGTGAACCTGGACCTCCTTGCCGAAAAACGAGCTCAAGCAGAAATACGAAACGCCGTCTACAAAAGAAGGAGTGAAAAATATTACAACTCCAAGGTTCACCCGAGAAGCTTCCAGGTCGGCGACCTAGTCCTTAAGAGGGTTTTGGGCCCGGATCCCGGGCCGCTCAAGCCCAAATGGGAAGGGCCGTATAAAGTTAGTGAAGTCCTTTAGAATGGAGCCTACCCGATGGAATATCTGAACGGCCAAAGATTAACTTACCCGTGGAACGCTATGTATCTAAAAAGGTATTATCAATAAAAATTTGATGTTATTCCCTGTTTCAATACCGGTACACCTCATAAGACCGGCTCCTCCGGCACTATAAGACCGAGCTTGTCTCGGCACCTCGAATGACCGGCTCCTCCGGCACTATAAGACCGAGCTCGTATCGGCACCTCATAAGACCGGCTCCTCCGGCACTATAATACCGAGCTCGTCTCGGCACCTCATAAGACCGGCTCCTCCGGCACTATAAGACCGAGCTCGTCTCGGCACCTCGAATGACCAGCTCCTCCGGCACTATAAGACCGAGCTCGTCTCGGCACCTCATAAGACCGGCTCCTCCGACACTCTAAGACCGAGCTCGTCTCGGCACCTCGAATGACCGGCTCCTCCGGCACTATAAGACCGAGCTCGTCTCGGCACCTCGAATGACCGGCTCCTCCGGCACTATAAGACCGAGCTCGTCTCGGCACCTCATAAGACCGGCTCCTCCGGCACTATAAGACCGAGCTCGTCTCGGCACCTCATAAGACCGGCTCCTCCGGCACTATAAGACCGAGCTCGTCTCGGCACCTCATAAGACCGGCTCCTCCGGCACTATAAGACCGAGCTCGTCTCGGCACCTCGAATGACCGGCTCCTCCGGCACTATAAGACCGAGCTTTCCTCGGCGCGATCAACCCAGAACAATAAAAAGAACAACGAAAACTGCAAAGAAGATTTTATTTCATCAGGTCGTTGCTACAAAATACAGACGATTACAAAAGACCCAAGCCAGGTTGGCACGCAGGCCGTACATCAGATGAAACAAAAGAAAGATAAAAATAGGCACGCAGGCTATGCTAGAAGCAAAATCTAAAGGAAACTACTCGGCCCCGCCATCCTGGCCGGCCGCCTGAAAAGATTGCCCCTCGCCTTCGCCTTGCGGAGCCCGACCGGCATCCTCACCCCCGGCCACCTTCGGCTCGTCGGCCCCAGCAATGTCAACATGAAGGTCGGCCGCTTGAGAGGTGATGTAAGCCTCAATCTCCTGAACGGTCTTACCACCTTTCATAAGATCTAAAATCTCGAAACAAGTGGAGACGTAGTTCAGATTGATCAGCTCCTCAAAGGCAGGCGTCTCCTTGAAGGCCTCCACCCCTTCGGCACGGCCCCTAGCGTAGCTCGAAGCCTCGCAGGTGTTGAGACGCTCGGTCAGGCTTTCGACCTGGGCCTTGGTCTCCTTCAAATAAGCCTCGTGCTCGGCCCGGATATCCAAGCACTGCTTTTGCGCCTGATCGGCCGCATCGGTCAGCTCCTCGGCCTTCAGCCTCCATATGTCGGCCTGGAGGGCCCGACCGTCCAGAAGCTCCATCTCGCCTCATGGAGGTTATCTCCTCGAGAGACTTGATCAAAGAAGGGCACAGTGATGCTCCTCCCGCAAAGCCTTGAGGTCGGCCTCCGTCTTCTTGTGCCTCTCGGCCGGCCGAAACTCATTGGAGGCCTTCACGTAGGTGCACATGGCCCGGCCGACCAGGGCATTTCCGAACTGGATCTGCTCAACCGGATCCATATCATTAGTCATCATTTCCAGCTTGGGCGTCCAACCCCGGATCGGAATATGACTAGAGATAGCCACCCCAGGAGGGACCCGACTGAGCATCTCAGGAGTCGGGGTAGCGGCCCGGACATAGTCAAGGAACCAGCGCGGCCGTCGCCCCTTCATCTGGTCACACGGCTCCACCCGCTCCTGGTTGACCGGGAGATAATGGCCCTCCAAGTCGGTAACGGGCTCCTCCCGACCCGCCCGGACAGGAGTCGGGGCGGACACTACGACTTCAGGGGCAGACGAACCCTCGGCCTTGTTCGCGCTGTCCTCAGGCCCAGTCTCCACCCTCTTGCGCTTGCCGGCCCGCTCCCTCCGCTCGGCGGCCTCAGCTGCCAGTCTCGCCACACGCTGCGCGGGCGACTCTTTCCGACCGGATGAAGTCTTTGCCTTAGGAGCTGGAAAAGGAGGGCATGTCAAAAAAAAAGATCGGAAAAGAAGGATACCTGAAGAAGACATTGTACTCGGATCGGTCGATCTAAGTCCGGCCGCCCAGAGATTCTCCTCGGTCACTAAAAGATGAGACTTCCTTTGTTCCAGAGGAAGATCCAAAAGCCGCTCGACCCGGTCATCGAAATTGGAAAAAGTCTCTGACGCCGGGATGCGTTCTGCACAGGCAACAAATGATGAGCGTTAGACAAAAAAGGAACAAAAACAGAAAATACTACACTCACTCATTTTGACCGTAAAAAGCACAGGGACCCGCAGCTCAGCATCTACAACCCCCGGATCCCACTCATCCAAAGAGCTCCTCCACGGTCCCCCGATAAAGAACCACTGTTCTTTCCAGCTATGGATGGTCTCGGGTACCCCCACTAACTCCTTATGCATAGCATGCCGGGCCGTCAGATAAAACCACCGAGTAGGACCTACCAACCGACCTCCATAGATAGAGGTTGAACTCCTCAAATCAAGCTCGGCCCAGCCGTGCTGATTAAAAAGAATAAAAAGGCCCACCACCCGAGCCCAGGAATTCGGATGAATCTGGGGGACAGGAAGGCCCCACTGCCTTAGCCACCGGGAAAAAGTCAACGGAAGCAGAAACCGAAGCCCAGCCAGTAGAGAGCGGTAATACACCGCCGTACAACCAACGGGCGGACTGTGGGGCCTCTCCTCGGGATTCGGAGCAAACATCCGCACCCTCGCCGGAATTTCAAATCGCAGCCGCCAGGCCGCCAATTGTTCCTCCGTAACGGTGCTCGGAATCGAAGCTGAATCCCAATCCGCCTCCACCAAAGGGGCCGGACGAGGGCGAGCCCGGGCCACCACCGGCTCGACTCTCTCCGCCAGAGTTTCTCCGACAACTGTCAGCGGCGCCACCATTTCCACTTCTCCAGATCCCGGCGACTTCACAAATTCGTCTCTTTCTTCCTCAACACTCCAGTCGACGGGAGCTTCGCCAATCGATAGATCCGCCACACCCGTGCGGTCCGGCCACACGGTCAAAACCACCTCCGTCTCGTCCATTGTCTCCGACATCTTAAATAGATAGGGAAAAAAGAAAGAAGAGCGAGCTTACCGGGAAGGTCTGTGCAATCGGAAAAGAATAAAAAATCGCCGAAAAAATTTCTTTCTCTCTGCAACAATACGTAAAAATGGCGGAGGGAACATTGAAATAGAAGACAAGATCTATTTATAGGGAAATGTAGGCATTAAATGCCACGCACGTGAAGCGAGAAATTCTACTGAACCGTCGCGGAATTCGAGAACGCGTGAGCGCGCCGCCCAGTCTCCTTGCGCCACGCGTCCCCCACATGATGACACCTAAAGACCAGGGAAGCGATGCGACGCGACTCCCGAAGAGACGTCGGTTCGAAAGGTCTTATCCTCTCACAAACCGGATCGGTCTCAACATCAAACGACTCCAGCCCCGACCAGCTCGGCACGGCCCTGGACTCCGGGGCCCTTGTTGGTAGCCCATCCTACTCAGAATCCACGTAGGCACTCCGAGCAGCTAAACCGGCCGAGCAGAACCCGAAGTCGGACCGGACAAAAAACCCGATTTCCAATCGGGCTCGCTAAAAACCGGAACGGACGGTGACTCCAAGGCCGACCCAGTATCTGATCCAGGAAGGCCGAGCAGAGAAAGGACGAAAATGTCCCGATTCAAGATTACGGCCGGGCCGGCCCGAACGGCGGGAGACCCGAAGCCGACCTGAGCGGCGGGGGACCCGAGGACCGACCCCATCGGATAGACATCACCGTAAGTCGGCAAGACAGACCCGCATGCCAATTAACGCATGCAGTCACGCCCCTTCCCAAGACACTCCTTAGAGGCCGCCACGTGTCCAAGACTTAAATGCAGACTGACAAGTGTTATGGGCGTATTCCCCAAACATGCGCCAGCTGTCATCTCTCCACTGGCCCAGATTGTCTATATATAGAAGAAATGTACAGTGAAAAGAGATCTTTGGATTTTCAGCATTAATAAGAGAGAGAGAAAAAAGAGAGATTTGAGATATACTGAAAAAGAACGAAAAAGACTTGTAATTAACAAGCAAACTGGATAGACCGGCACACATTATTCTGCTCGGCTCTATGCTATCAAAAGGTCATTAATAATATTTAGTGATCAAATATCTTCCACTTTATTTGTTATTTTCTACGTGTCTTCGATCCATTTGTCCAGATTAGCACACGTGACGTTGACCAAACCAGACGTCAACAAGACTGAATCCTTGCGAGTTCGATCTAAAAGGGTTTGATTTTTATTTTTTTGATGGGGTTTCCGTAGTTCTGGTTTCTATTCAAAATAAGGGGTAACACTGACCCTAGAGGTTTGGTCATGAGTTTTCTAATTACATTGGAATTTAGGTTAATTCAGTGGTGTTGAGGAAGCAACCGAACGTATGAAATTTGTGGTGCTCGATTAGAGTTTTTATGATCGGGGTACAGTAATAGTTGTATAAACACAGTCCTGAAACTTGCCAGAAAAGAATTTGATTGAGATCGGGTTACCTTCGTAAGATTTGACAGAGGTCGATAGAAATCGACTGGAGACTCATGATAGGCCAAAGCTATGCTTTCTTCTTCTTCTTCTTCTTCTTCTTCTTCTTCTTCTTCTTCTTCTTCTAGTATCGTAAAAATTTCTTTTCCGTTCTTCTTTGAATGCTAAGTGATAGGGTTGCTGGAAAAGTCTGCGGCTGGACCTCCAGATATTGTGTATTTTCTTTTATGTATTTTTTTTTGGATGTTTGATTGATGTGTAAAGAATTTTTGTACTGCAAAATTAGTATATTTATAGATGTAAATTTTGGAGTATTTTAGTTGAATTAGAATTGTATGTGGATAAACATTGAGGAGTTTTGATAAACTGAGAGGACTGGTGAGGGGAACGTCTGCCGAAAGGAAGAGTTTTTAATTGTGGTTAGTTTAGTTTAATCATAGTTGGTTAATTCATAACACATGATTAAATATGAAGATATAATAATAATAATAATAATAGTAATGTAAAAATAATAATTTGGTAATATGATAATAATATCGAAAAAATAATAATGATAATAATAATAATATTAGTACCAATAGAATAGTATTAATAATATTAATAATAATGATAATATTAATAATAGTAGTGTTAGTATTATATTTGGATGAATAATAACACTATTATAAAAATAAACAATGACTACTTGAATATATCTGACAAAATGATTCGGGCTAGAACTTGTGATACGTCGAAATAAATAGTCATGATCCTCTAAATGAGATTAAATGAAATGAGATGCATTGATAATATTATTATAAATAATAATATTACATTATGAAAATGACGTATATTACAATGCCACATATATATTTATTTTATGCTTGAAGGGTTTTTTCTCTTTTTAGGTTTAGACAAATAGTTAAGAGATTTATGTTTATACATGGGAGTTTGTACAGTATTAATGACATACAGTCCATCAGTATAGATACCTTTGCAAATATATTCACCGTTTCTTCTAATAATAGCATCACCATCAAAAGAAACTGAATAACCATCACAACTCAATTTAGAAATTGAAATTAAATTCATTCTAAAATCAGGTACCAATAATACATTATTAAGGACTAATAATTTATCACTAATCTTCAACTGCACGACATCTACTGATATAGCCATAAGCCTTGAATAATCGCCCCAGTTGATGGAGATCTCGCCCGCACTAAGCTACTTGGTTACCTGAAAACCATGCGAGTCAAAGCAAACGTGATCAGTGGAGCCTGAATCTACTATCCACGAAGTGGTAGAACAAGTTTCCAAATATGTTTTGACTACTAGGCATGAGACATATCTTTCTTAAGAGCACGGCAGTCCATTTTGAAATGTCTTTTCTGACCGCACTTGTAGCACTTTTCCTTTGGATTTTTGTTCGCCTCAGGATGAGGAGCCTTGCTCTTTACCTTGATAGTTTCCACTTGCTTCTAGCCCACTTGTTTCTTCTTCTTCCCCCATTTAGGTTTAGAAGTTGAAACACCAGTTGCCGCAAGAACTTGATATCATTGTCTGAAGAGTCCTTCCGCAACTTGAAGCTCTGTCAGCAATTCCGCCAAGGTATACTCCCGACGATTCATACTGTAGTTTAGGCGGAACTGCTCAAAGCTCCTAAGTAAGCTGCCTAGGATGATATCGACCTGCGTTTCCGCAACGATAGTAGCCCCTAAGATATCAAGTTCATTTAGATGAGAAATCATCTTTAGAACATGATCCCTTACTAGGGTTCCTTCAGGCGTTTGGGTCGTCATCAAGACCTTTATAGCATTTTGCCTAGCCACCCGGTTCTGATGACCAAACATCCTGCCGAGATTTTTCATTATTTCTACAGCCGTGCCCATATTCTGATGCTGATGATGCAATACATTTTCTAAAGAACCCAATATGTAACAGCGAGCCATCTCATTAGATATCTTCCAATTGCAATATTTTTTCACCTCATCAGGTGTCGAATCCGCATCTGGTTGTAATGGGCATTCCTCAGTTTGAATAAACTTGCGTTCCTCAGCAGTCAGGACAATATTAAGATTACGTTTCCAATCAGTAAGTTAGTGCCATCTAGTTTGATTTTTTTTGAGAATTACAGCAAGTGGATTTAAAGACAACTGAGATATAATAAAAAACATCCATCACATAATGCATAGCAAAATATATTGAAAAACCTCAAAGCACAATATAAATGCTACCTGTAATATCCGCATTTTTCCTTTTTTCGGTATTTCCATTTTGGTGTATTTTTTGTTCTTAGTGACTCGCTTGTAACTGTATTGATTTTTCGAGAATATTTAATACTTGACTTCTTGTTATCCGAGCGTGTTTTGGACCTGCTTTACTCAATTCCGCGTTTGTCATTACCATCGCTATTGGGTTCGATTCTCGTAATCTTTGTTCGGAACCGCCATTTCGGGGTTCCGCAGATCCGTCTTATGTTAGTGTGCATGTTGTGAGCTTTCGTTTAGTGTTTCGATCTTGTATCGTGAATTTCGGATGTTTTGGGCTGTTTCATAATTTCTCAAAGTTATGGGGTAATTACTATCGTTGTCATTTTCCGAACCATTGGGTAGTCGGAACTGTGTTTTCTTTTAGTGTTTTAATTCCGAGTCGAACTCATCGTGTGTGTGTCTTCTTTCAGTCCGTTGTTTGGTGTCGGATGCACGTTGTTTTCATCAGAGGTAGAATTCACCGTTTTCCATATTTGGGTGCTGCCTGTACTACTATCTGCACTCGTTAGCGCGCGCTAATTTTGTTGTGAAGCTCATGCTAATGTCGTTGTGTAGCGTACACTATATACGTTTGGTAGAGCACGCTAATGACTCGAGTACAGTAGTGGCAGTAGGCTGTATCTGTTCTCTGGACGAGCATCTTAGTGCACGCTATGGCAGAGGCATAACGCACGCTAGGTGTGTGACAGCGCGCGCTAATTCGTTGTCCAGACTGGACATAATGTTTCTGGACTCGGGATGGCGAACAGGTAGCGCGCGCTATCGGGAGACTATTAGCGGATGCTATTTTCCGATAGCGCACGCTAACGGGTCAGTTTCACAAGTTCTGGACCAGTTTTGGCTGGTTAGCGCGCGCTAACCGTGAGCCGTTAGTGCACGCTAAACCATCTGGTTATATATACCCGAAAATTGACCCAGATTCGTCCATTTTTCTCACTTCTATTCCTCCCCGCGGCCCGAGCGATCCAGAGGCGATTTGGAGGCGATTTCTTGTTCCCATCACCTCAACTATCATCTTCCTTGAGTTCTTGGTGTAGATTAACAATATCTACTCGTGTTCTTCGTCTTTAATCCAAGGTAATCTCCTAGAACCCTATTTTTGGGAAATTTGGTAGTTTTCGAGTTTTTGTCCGGTTTGTTCCATATTGTTGATTAATCCATGATGTATATAATTAATCTTGGTTGTCATCCCTACGAGTTCATGGTAAGTTTCGTGGTATTTGTGAAATTGAGAGGGTTCGGTTGCGATCCGCCCTCGTTGTCATTTTTGTACGAATTTACATGAATCGTAGGTGGGTTTCCGGGTGTATTCCATTTCCCTAATCGTTTAGAAATGGTTGTGATTGTATTCTTTGAATCGTTAGGTTCGGGTTTGTTGGTTCCTAGCAATCGTGGTTGTTTCTCCGTTCCGTCTATTTCGTCGCTAATTACTCAAGCAAGTATTCTTGGAAACCTTTATGCTTAATATGAAATGTGATGTATATTATGTGTGTGCTTTGCTCACTCCGGGAGGGTCCGACGGGGCCTCGGGGGAATTCGTGACTTCACTCCGGATTCACGAGATTGTTCACTAGCCAATTTGGGAGGGTCCTTAGAGGCCTCGAATAGGATCAGTGGTTTTGCCCCGGTCCTAGGTGATGCCTGTGCGTGATTTGTTTTATGATTATGGCCAGTTCGGGAGGGTCCTTAGAGGCCTCGAATGGGACCAGTGGTTTCGCTCCGGTCCTAGGTAAATTGATTATTGACTGTTCGTTTTTTGGAAAAGACATGTCTAGTTTTCGATTTTGAAATTACTTGATTCATGTACTATGAAATGTGTAGGCGAATGATTTTCCTTGATTACTTGTACTAGCATAATGGCTAACCCCTTTGGGAACCCGTTTTGGGAAAATTCTTGTTATGAATTTTAGGTGGCATTCAGCCGGTCGAGCGGGCACTGGAGCAGTACGAGGATGCTGGCCGGGGACGTTGACGTGTGCAATGGAGTCCCTTTATTTTTGTTGTCCATTTTGATGTGTTTGTTTTCCAAACTTGTGAACTTATAGATAGTATTCGCGAGTACTTAGGCACTTTTGATTTGGGATATATTTTGTATGTTAAATCGTATTTGTGTATTTGGGTGATGTCCTATTTACCGGTTGTACTGGGTGATTTCATTTAGGTGTTGTGTTGGTGGTGTGTGTTTCTTGCTAACCGAGATGGTTAGACGAGCGGTATTGTTCATTTAGCCTGGTGATAGGATCATTGGTGATCGAGAGATCCGAGACTGTTCTGTGGTTATATGTGAGAGGGCTTCCAGTGTCGGCTCCGCTCATCCGCGTGTTTATGAGATGAGGAGGGCCAATGATCCAACGGCTACCATGGATACAGGTACCATTCATATTCATACTCATCCTATCGTGTGCTTTTCGATTCTGGTGCTACGCATTCATTCATCTCTCTGGAGTGTGTGCGCCGTTTGAGTCTCGACTGCTTGTCGTCTTGTGAGCCTTTCATAGTTAAACTTCCTAGCGGTGATAAGATCGTTGGTGGTATAGAGATCTGAGACTGTTCTGTGGTTATTTGTGAGGGGGAGCTTCCAGTGTCGGCTCTGCTCATCCGCGTGTTTATGAGATGTGGAGGGCCGATGATCCAGCGGCTACCGTGGCTACAGGTACTGTTCATATTCATACTCATCCTATCAGTGTGCTTTTCGATTATGGTGCTATGCATTCATGCATATCTCTGGAGTGTGTGCGCAGTTTGAGTCTCGACTGTTTGTCGTCTTGTGAGCCTTTCATCATTAAACTTCCTATCGGTGATAGGATCATTGGTGATCGAGAGATCCGAGACTGTTCTGTGGTTAGTTGTGTGTTTCTCGCTAACCGAGATGGTTAGACGAGCGGAATTGTTCATTTATCCTGGTGGGTCCCACGTAGTGGTCCACGAAGCTGTAATATGCCCTGAATATCTTGGGGGTGTTAGAAAAAAAGGGTATCGGAGCGATAGGTTTATGGATACCTAGGCTTGTCGGTTATTTGGGTCTAGGGTATCGGAGCGATAGGTTTATGGATACCTAGGCTTGTCGGTTATTTGGGTCTAGTCGTGTGTTATTCTTGCACATCGTCATCACACCGCCAGCGTCTCCGTACTCACAGTGTTCGTAAGTTCTCCTTACTCTATTCTTTTGCTTTCTCGTATCGTACTTCCGTTTCTTGTATTGTGATTGTTTTCTCTCGTACTTATCGTTGAGTTGCTTTTGCTACCTCTTATCTCCATTATGGATACTGGAAGAGGTCGAGGTCGTGGTCGTGTTCGTGGTTGTGGATGCGGCTGGGGACGTGGGGCAGCTAGTGGGGCGGCCACATCACACTCTTCTGGAGCCGGCAGTACTGATGGCCGTCAGAGCTATACTGCTACTCAAGATGGCGCCGACCTTGGTGTTGCAACTGTAATACAACAGATGGTGAACCAAATGGCTGTGATAGCCCAGACGATTCAAAACCCGACTCCAGCTCATGCTGCTCGAGCCGGGGCGGATCGTTGGCTTCAGGATGTCACCAAGATGCATCCTTCTCAGTTTTCTTGGGCTTCAGACCCGATTGTCTGAGAGGGGTGGATCAAAGAGATGTCCAAGGTCTTTACTGCCACTAATTGTCCTGAGGATCGCAAGGTCCCAATCGTCCATTATTTTCTCACTGGGGATGCTGCTGATTGGTGGGAGGCTATCGGGCCTCAGGATCATGTTGCTTCTTAGGCCGAGTTCATAGACCTTATGAAAGCGGAGTACTATCCGTGGCCAGTTCGTCAGGCGCAGATTCATGGTTTTTATGATGCTTAGCCTCGAGATATTCCGGTTTCTCAGGCCATTGCAGATTTCAACCGGGAACTGGGCTACGTGAAGGCCCAGGTTAAGGAAGAGGATGACAAGATCTGCCACTTCTCGAGGTGAATGAAACCGAGGATTCGTGATTACATGTCTGGATTCGCCTGCACCACCTTAAAGGACTATCAGAGTAGAGCTCTTGCTTATGATATGTCCTTGACGGCCAGTGAGGCGGCTCGAGAAAGTAAGAAACAGAAATACATCGGTAGCTTTTCGGGTCAAAAGGGCGGAGTTCAGCAGAAGTCTCAGTCTGCTAATTTTCCTGCAGACGGTTCGGCTCATTTTTCTGGGGGTTTTCGAGGTACTTCCAATGCCTCCACTCGTAACGTCATATGTTTTAACTGTGGCAAGCCGGGCCATGGGAACCGGAGTGTCCTCGTCTGCTGTTGACTTGTCATACTTGTGGTCAGTCGGGCCACAAGGCTTCTTTTTGTGAGCGTTTAGGGCAGACTCTTGGTGTCCAGGCTTCTTTCCCAGTGCCTTAGAAGCCGAGTGTGAACCAGGGGTCCTTTGCTCCGCGGCCTCCACAGAGTGCCAGCCGAGGGAGAGGTTGGGGCCAGCCCGCTAGAGAGGGAGCTTCCAGTGTCGGCTCCATTCATCCGCGTGTTTATGAGATGAGGAGGGCCGATGATCCAGCGGCTACCGTGGCTATAGGTACCGTTCATATTCATACTCATCCTATCAGTGTGCTTTTCGATTCTGGTGCTACGTATTCATTCATCTCTCTAGAGTGTGTGTGCCGTTTGAGTCTCGATTGCTTGTCGTCTTGTGAGTCTTTCATTGTTAAAGTTCCTAGCGGTGATAGGATCGTTGGTGATCGAGAGATCCGAGACTGTTCTGTGGTTATTTAGGGTGAGGATTTGATTCTCGGGGATGATTGGCTCGAGCGGTATGGTGCGATCATGAACTACCGCACGAGAATCAACACCATTTTAGCCGAGGACGGCACCAAGCACTCTTTCGCGGGGCGAAAGAGAGGAAACTAGAAGTCCGTAATTAACGCCTTGAAGGCGGAGGGTGGTGGAGTCGAGTTTTCATCGATTCCAGTCGTTAGTGAGTTCCCTGATGTCTTTGCTGATGAGTTACCGGGGTTGCCATCGGACCGTGAGGTTGAGTTCGCTTTCGAGTTAGAGCCGGGTGCGGCTCCGATTTTGAAAGCGCCGTACCGTATGGCACCTTTAGATATGGCCGAGTTGAAGAATCAGTTGAGTGAGCTTCTTGAGTCGGGGTATATTCGACCGAGCGCTTCGCCTTGGGGCGCACCGGTTCTGTTTGTGCGGAAGAAGGATGGTGCATTGTGTATATGTATTGACTATCACGAGCTAAACAAGGTGACCATCAAGAACTACCCCTTGCCAAGGATTGATGACTTGTTTGATCAGTTGCAGGGATCTGCGGTATTCTCGAAGATCGACTTGAAATCGGGGTACTATCAGCTTCGGGTGAAGGAGTCTGATGTCCCGAAAACAGCTTTTCGGACGAGATACGGACATTATGAGTTTGTGGTTATGCCCTTCGGGCTAACTAACGCGCCGGCAGTGTTCATGCAGTTGATGAACAAGGTTTTCATCGAGTATTTGGATAAGTGTGTCGTCGTCTTCATTGATGATATCTTTATCTATTCGAAGAATGAGGAGGAGTATGCGCATCATCTGCGTGTGGTGTTAGACATTTTGAGGACCGAGTAAGGCCCTGTTCTTTTGAACTTCTTTTTGATTTTGATTGATTCGATTGATTCGATTCAAGTCCATTGATTCGATTCGAGTCCATTCGATTCGATTGATTCGATCCGATTGATTCGAGTCAATTCATTTTGATTCGATTCGATTCGATTTTCTTCTTCTTCTTCTTATTATTATTAATCTTAATTATTGTTATTGTTATTATTACTAATAATATTACTATTATCGTTGTTGTTGTTGATTACTACTATTATTATTATTTACCATTATTATTATTATTTACCCTTAATATATATTTGATTCGATTGATTCGATTGATTCGAGTCCATTCGATTGATTCAATTGATTCGAATCCATCGATTCGATTGATTCGATATGAGCCTAACTCTATGCGAAGTTCTCGAAATGTGAGTTAAGTGAAGGAAGTGATGTTTTTAGGTCACGTGATTTCAGTAGAAGTCGTGTGGATCACAGAAGATTGGCGATCTTTGGATTGGGCACCACCTAAGAATGTGAAGGAGATCTGTAGTTTCTTTGGGTTTGGCTGGATACTATCGTAGGTTCGTCGAGGGGTTCTCAAAACTGGCTCGGCCACTTACTCAGTTGCTTCAAAAATTCGAGAAGTTCGTCTGGAATGACGAAAGGCAGTCGAGTTTTGAGAAGCTGAAGAGGCGTTTGACTTCAGCCCCAATTCTGGCATTGCCATGTGGCAACGAGGGTTTTACTGTTTATAGCGATACTTCGGGTCAGGGTCTTGGGTGCATGTTGATGCAGCACGACAAGACTATTGCGTTTGCGTCGAGATAGTTGAGGCAGTATGAGCTCAACTACCCTACTCATGATTCGGAGCTAGCGGCAGTTGTTTTTTCGCTCAAGATTTAGCTTCATTATCTCTTTGGATCTGCATGTCAGATTTTTACCGATCATAAAAGTCTGAAGTACATATTCACTCAGCGGGAGTTGAATATGAGGCAGGGGAGGTGGTTGGAATTGATTAAGGATTATGACCTCAAAATTCTTTACCATCCGGGCAAGGCGAATGTCGTGACAGATTGAGATACTTATGTCTCAATCTGAGCTTCAGCGTGATTTGATCGAGTTGGGTGTTGAGATTTTGTTGCCAAAAGCTGTCGGGAAACTTTGTGCTTTAGAGATTTCGTCGTCGCTGATCGATGAAATTAAACTGAAGCAGTTGGAGGATCCGATGATTACTCAAATCCAAGAGAATGTTCTTAAAGGGAAGTCTCCTGGATTTGTGATTCACGAGGATGGTGTGTTGAGATTCCAGAGTCGGCTTTGTGTACCGAACGACTTGGAATTGAGGCAGAGTATTTTGCGTGAGGCCCATGCTACTCCTTACTCGGTTCATCTTGGTTCGAGTAAGATGTACAAGGACCTAAGGAGGAACGTTTGGTGGAATGACATGAAATAGGAGGTCGCACAATTTGTAGTGAGATGTTTGACTTGTCAGCAGGTCAAAATCGAGCATCAGCGACCAACCGGGTTATTGCAGTCGCTTCCCATTCCAGAATGGAAATGGGAAGATATTTCGATGGACTTCGTCACGAGCTTGCCGAGATCGAAGTCTGGTATGAATATGGTTTGGGTGATTGTGGATCGTATGACCAAGTCAGCACACGTTCTGGGCATCAAGGATACTTGGGGTCCGAAAAAGTTGGCTCTTGTATTTATTGCGCAGATTGTGAGGCTTCACGGTACTCCGAAGTCTATTGTTTCGGATCGTGATGGCTGTTTTGTATCGCATTTTTGGTAGGCGGTACATAAGGCGTTGGGTACTCAGTTGCGTCTGAGTACTTCTTTTCATCCTCAGATGGATGGGCAGTCGGAGCGCACTATCCATATATTTAAAGATATGCTGCGTGCTTGTGCTCTCGATTGGAGCAGTGATTGGGAGGAGCATTTGCCGTTGATCGAGTTCACGTACAACAATAGATGGCATGCATCGATTCGAATGGCACCGTATAAGGCGTTTTATGGGAGGCGTTGTCAATTGCTGATTTGTTGGAACGAGGTGCCTGATTTGGTCAGGACCGAACCGGATATCGCCTTAGAGACGAGGAAGAAGGTGGAATTGATTCGGGAATGTATGTTGACTGCTCAGAGTCGATAGAAATCCTATGCCGATGTTGGTCGTCAACCTTTGGATTCAAGGTGGGGGACCACGTTTTTCTAAAGGTGTCGCCGACGAAAGGAGTTTTTCACTTCGAGAAGAAGGGAAAGTTGAGTCCGAGGTTTATTGGGCCCTTTGAGATCATAAAGAGGGTCGGTGAGTTGGCGTATCGTTTGGCATTGCCTCCGGCTTTGAGCCACGTCCATAGCTTTTTACATGTTTCCCAACTGAGGAAATATGTTCCGGATCCTAGTCATGTCATCGACTATGGTGAGATCGATATCGCTGAAGATGTTACCTTCGAGGAGCGTCCCTTGAAGATTTTGGAGCACCGTGAGAAGCGAATGAGGCATAAGACTACTCCTTTGGTCAAGGTGCAGTGGTCGAGACATGGTGTCGAGGAGGCAACTTGGGAAACCGAGGATATCATGCGTGCTAGGTATCCCGAGTTGTTTGTTTCTTAAGTTTCGGGACGAAACTTGTTTTTAGAGGGGGAGAACGTAATATCCGCATTTTTCCCTTTTCCGGTATTTTCCGTTTTGGTGTATTTTTCGTTTTTAGTAACTTGCTTGTAACCGTATTAATATTTCAAGAATATTTAATACTGGACTTTTTGTTATCCGAACGTGTTTCGGACCTGCTTTACTCAAATCTGCGTTTTATGTTATTTCCGTCGCTATTGGGTCCGATTCTCATAATCGTTGTTTGGAACCGCCGTTTAAGGGTTGCCGCAGATCCGTCTTATGTTATTGTGTATGTTGTGACCTTTCGTTTGGTGTTTCGATCTTGTATCGTGAATTTCGGATGTTTTGGGCTGTTGTGTAATTTTCCAAAGTTATGGGGTAATTACTATCGTTGTCGTTTTCCGAACCTTAGGGTAGTCGGAACCGTGTTTTCTTTTAATGTTTTAATTCCGACTCGAACTCATCGTGCCTGAGTTTTCTTTCAGTCCGTTGTTTGGTGTCGGATGCGCGTTGTTTTCATCATAGGTAGAATTCACCGTTTTCCATCTTTGGGTGCTGCCTGTACTATTGTCTGCACTCGTTAGCACGCGCTAATTTTGTTGTGTAGCGCACGCTAATGTCGTTGTGTAGCGCACGATATATTCATTTGTAGCGCACGCTAATGACTCGAGTACAGCAGTGGTAGTAGGCCGTTTCTGTTCTCTGGACGAGCAGCTTAGCGCACGCTAAATATGTATATTAGCGCACGCTATGTCCGAGGCATAGCGTGCTAATTCGGTAGTCCATACTGGGAAGAATGTTCTGGACTCGGGATGGAGAACAGGTAGCGCATGCTATAGCTCGATAGCGCACACTATCGGGAGACTGTTAGCGCACGCTATTTTTCGATAACGCACGCTAACGGGTCAGAACCATAAATTCTGGACCAGTTTTGGCTGGTTAGCGTGCTAACCGTGAGTCGTTAGTGCACGCTAAACCATCTGGTTATATATACCCGAGAGTTGACCTAGATTCGTCCATTTTTCTCACTTCTCTTCCTCCCCGCAGCCCGAGCGATCCAGAGGTGATTTGGAGGCGATTTATTCTTCCCATCACCTCAACTATCATCTTCCTTGTGTTCTTGGTGTAGATTAACAACATCTACTCGTGTTCTTCGTCTTTAATCCAAAGTAATCTCCTAGAACCCTATTTTTGGGAAATTTTGTAACACCCCTGAGATATTCAGGGTATATTACAGTGCCGTGGACCCCTACATGGGACCCACCAGGCTAGACACGAATTACCACACTAAAAGCACACATCACTCAGATGAAAATCAAATAACACTCTCGGTACGACCGGCGGAATAATCAACACCAACGATCATAAATAACTACAACGAATACAATTCACACTCCGAAGAGAAAAGCCTAAGTACTCGCGAGTACTATCTATAAGTTTGAAAGTAAACAACAACCATAACGAAAGGAACAACAGAAATAAAAGGACTCAATTACACATGTCAACGACCCTGTCCAGCATCCTCGTACTGTCCCAGCGCCCGCTCGTCTGGCTGAACATAACCTGAAATCCATAACAAGAATTTCTCCAAAACGGGTCCCCAGAGGGGTTAGCAATTACGCTAGTACAAGTAATCAAGGCAAACCAATCGCTTACACATTTCATAGTACAATGCATCAAATTCATTTCAAAACCAAAAGTAGACATGTCTTTTCCGGAAACAAACAGTCAATCAATTTGCCTTGGGAACAGGGCTTTACCATTGATCCCGCTCGAGTCCTCTAAGGACCCTCCCGAGCTGGCCATATCATAAAACAAATCACGCACGCGCATCGCCTTGGTAATAGGGTTATACCATTGATCCCGCTCGAGGCCTGTAAGGACCCTCTCGAGCTGGCTAGCGAAACAAACTCGTGAATCCAGGGCTATACCATTGGATTCCATCGAGGCCCCATCGGACCCTCCCGAGGTGAGCAAAGCACACACAATATACATCAACCATTTAATGTTAAGCATAAAGGTTTCCAAAAATACTTGCCTTGAATAATTGACGACGCAACGAACCGAAAGGAAAATCACCGACGAATGCTAAGAACTAACGAAACCGAACCTAACGATTCGAAGAATACAATCACAACCATTTCTAAATGAATACGGAAATGGAATACACCCGAAAACCCGCCTACGATTCATGTATATTCGTACAAGAACAACAACGAGGGCGGACCACAACCAAACCCTCTCGATTATGGAAAACCATGAAATATACCATGAATCCGTAGGAAAACTAAGGATATCAACAAAATTAATCATATTCATCTTGAATTAACCAACAAAACGGAACAAATCGGACGAAACATGAAAACCCCCAAATCTCCCCCAAAATAGGGTTCTAGAAGATTTACCTCAATTCAAGAGGTAGAAGATGATTAAATGATGATATTCTGGTGTTAGAGACTCAAGATCTTGAATAAGTAATGAAAATTGCTCCACTCTAATCGCTCAAGTCGCCCAACACTCGGTGGAGAAAAGGAGAGAAGAAAAAAATGACTGTTCCGGGTCAACTCTCTGGTTTTTATAACCAGAGGGTTATTAGCGTGCGTTAATCATGTGGAGTTAGCGTGCGCTATCGAACAATAACCCAGTCCAGAACGTTAACACCCCAGTCTAGAATTTAAGGTTCTGGACCATTAGCGTGCGCTAATCAGGTATTAGCGTGCGCTAACTGCCTCTCGGTAGCGCGTGCTATCGGGTCATAGCGTGCGCTACCTGAACATCAGCCAAGTCCAGAAGTAAACTGTACAGTACTCACCTGACCGCGTTAGCGTGTGCTACCGGCCACTCTGCGTTCGCTAACAGTGTCTCGGTAGTGCGCGCTATCGGGCTATAGCGTGCGCTACCTGGGCATCTGGCCGAGTCCAGGAGTAAACTGTCCAGTACTCGACTGTCGCGTTAGCGCGCGCTACCGGACACCTAGCGTGCGCTAGTCCTCGACAATAACGTGCGCTAGAAAAACGTAGCATGCGCTAAACTGTTAGTCCAGAGGACTGAGATCAGAAACAGGCTCACTGCCACTGCCAGGGCTCAACTCGCTAGCGCGCGCTTCCAACAAGCGTAGCGTGCGCTACTGAAGGATGCTTAGCGTGCGCTATATAATAATATTAATGCGCGTTACGCACAGGATAACAATGGTCCTAAACACCTAAACACGACCGAAGCATCAAACGGAACAACACAATACGCATGATAACATATAATGGATTCACGGCAACCCCGAAATGGCGGTTCCGAAGAACAATTACGAGAATCGGATCAATAAGAGATGGATGATAAGTGTCAGTTTTATACACTTATCCGTGATTAATATTGATATATTTCACCCATAATTATGAGCTAGTCAACTCGTTTTTACTTTGAATTAATTAATTTTTAATAATTTTATTTTTATAGGATGAAGATGTAAATTTAGCCTTAATCGGATTGAATTACTGATTTACTCAAGAAATAACATGTTTATAAAATATTCTCTTTATTGAGTTTTTATGTATTCATGTTGTAGGGCTTTCGAGACGAGTTCGGCAGTCTTTCCGGATTCAAAATCAGAGTTATATATCAAAAGTTATCATCCGAAGAAGATTTGGGGCAAAAACGCAAAGTCTAAGAAATTCTGGGCTGAAAATGTAACTCACAAAGCAACCAGTGTACAAAAAGCCGAAGCAATGTTACGGCCGTAAAATCTGAAAGTTACGGCCGTAAGACCTTAATGTTACGGCCGTAACATCTGAAAGTTACGGCCGTAAGTCTTGACAGATTATTGATCATTGTCTAATTTTTTATACTTTTGGTCTATTATTGAGGGGATGACTGGCATTGATCCGATCTAATATAATAATGCTGGAGTTTCGGAGCTATTAGATGACTTTAGGTGTATAAATAGACCCCTTAGATCCATCACTAAGCATGATTCATCTTATATTTTCTCACTTTGTAATACTTTTTTCTTTTTGTGTGAAGAACACACTTGTGTTCTTGAGTGATTTGTGTAAGTGTGGTTTAGCTTATGTTGTTGAGGGAGCTTATTGCTTCTTTCTCCTTTATCTACTAAGGGAGTTAGGATCAATTCTTTCCCTTTTTCAACTATTAATGACCACTCAGCCTTGTAATATGTTGAATAAACCCTTCATGGGCTAAGTTATCCTTGGTTGGGATTATAAACAAGGTTTGTCATGTTATTTAAGTTTGTATAAAGATCTATTATGGATTACTTATTATTGTGTGTGATTTTCATTGTTTTGCCAATCTTTATTTATTGGCCAATAAATGATGATATTTATGGTCTTCATATGTTTCGAAAGAAAATATGTTTGATTAGATCAAATGATCTTCACTCTAAGTTGTTCTAGGGGATAGAAATATACCTCTAGACATTAGATGATTCTTTGAGTTATTTTCATAAAACCTAATGCTATATATTGAAGTCAATCAACATAGAAATATAGTGGATTGATTCAATATATAAGGGGCATTTTGACATTCGAAAGAGGAACCGTTTTTTTAAGAAATATCGAATCTACACAACATAATAAATATATACATCTTATGATCTCCTATACATATTCTATAACTAATGATGAACTATGTTTGTAATCCCAACTATTTCATTTTATCTTTTATTAATCTATTATTAGTGCAATCTTTCATTTCCTTGAATTTTAGAACTATTATTGCATTTTAATTGCAATTGTCAAACCAAACTCTTAAATTGTGTGTTTCACTCATATAAATCTCTATAACAAATAGATAAAGTGTATAATTAAATATATAACCTAACTTCCTCGTGGATCGATAAACCGGACTAAAAAAAGTCCACTTACTACTTGATATGATATCGTGCACTTGCGATAGTTACACTAAAGACGTGTCAAGTTTTTGGCGCCGTTGCCGGGGAAGTATAAGTGTTATTTTGAAATATTACATTATTAACTATTGTTATAAATACAACTTTTTCTTTGTTGTAGATTCTCTTGTCTATGCGAAGAACGTACAATCGCGATTTAGTTTCACTAGATCCCGAGATTGAAGCCACATTCAGAAAAAGGCGAAGAGAACAAAAAACAAGCATTATTTCTTCACCATCAATGGCGGACGGACCAAACCCACGTCTCCCCCAAATAAATGATAACGAAAGAATTCCTCCGGTAGGGGGAATACCTAATGTTCAAAACATTCAACATCAACAACATCCTATTGTGCCGGAAATAGATGAAGACAAAATGCTCTTTGGGGAATTCATGAACCCCCCATCTTTGAGCGTGCAATCAAGTGTGATCTATCCACCATTTGGAGTGGACAATTTTTAAATTCGCCCCGATGTCATCAATATCTTCTCCAACAACAACTCATTCTATGGAAGAACCGACGAGAATCCATATCTCCATATTAACCGTTTTGTGGAGATTTGTGGAAATTTCAAATATCCAAATGTAAATGACGAGGCGATCAAAATGAGACTTTTCGTGCACACTTTCAAGGACAGAGCAAGAGAGTGGCTAGATACTTTGCCACCATGAAGCATAACAAATTGGCCCGAATTTGTTCAAAAATTCACCACTAAATACTTTCCACCAATAAAAGTGGCGAAACTCAAATACGAAATCTCTACATTTCGTCAACAAGATTCGGAGTCATTTCACGAAGCATGGCAGAGATACAAAGATATGCTACGAAAATGTCCTAACCATGATTTCAATTTGGGAGCACAAGTCAATTACTTCTATTCTGGAATTTTACCTACATGCCGAGCCAATGTCGATTCATCATCAAATGGCTCACTTGGCAACAAAACTATGAGAGAGGCTTATAATCTTTTTGAGGTTATAAGTGAACAAAGTGCAATATGGCCAGACAGAAATATCCAAAAGAAACCAAATGGTGTTTTTGAAGTGGATTCTTATTAACTTATGTTGGCAAAAATTGAAGCTTTATCAAAGAAAGTCGAGGACATTTCTTTTTCAACTCCTCAATCTGTGAAGACGGTGCAAACTCCACAAGTTTCAGCTCTTTCTTGTGAAATTTGGGGAGCAACTCACAACAACACTATCTGTCCCTTAGTGCAACAGGAGCAGTCACCACCACCACCAGAACAGGTGGCCTATGCTCAGAAATTCCAAAGGCAAGCATACAATCCTTACGGGCCAGCATACAATCCAGGGTACAAAAATCATCCAAATTTTTCTTATGCAAACAACAACAATGTGTTGAATCCAACGCATCAAGAAAAGAAGCCCGGGTGGGAAGAAGCAATTGTTAGGAATACTTGTTAGATTTTGATGATGTCATTAATATAAATACAAATACTTATTACTTGGCAAAAATGTAAAGAAGAACCAAATGAGTATCTTCAATAGGCCAAATTATGTTAAGTGTAAAACTTGGCAAAATGTAAAGAAGAACCAAATGAGTATCTTCTATAGGCCAAAATAAGTTAGGCTAAAAATCAGCTAAGTACAAAAAGAACAGCTAAGTTCATCAGAGAGGTACAGCCGAGTCATATCAGAGAAGATCTGGTCAAACAAAAATTATCAGAGATGTTTGACCAGACTGTAGTCAAGTAACCTCAGACATGTCATCTGATCAGGCGAGTCACAAACAGTCACCATCAGAGAGGTCCAGACTGCAGAGAAGTTAACTTACATCAGCCTACCTGAGATCAGCCAAGTACTCCAAGTCCACGTCAGCATGCGTTGAAAAGTCAAATATTACGGAAAGTCACATGCAACGTGAAGAGACAAATTGGAGAGATTCCCGCAAAGGATATGAATTAAATAATTCATCCAGACCCACCTTGAAGACTTTAAATCTTACTATATTCAAAAGATACGGCGCCTCACATGCAGAGTCTTCACAACAGTCGATTGATGAATTAAAATATGGGAATCCAGCCTTGCAACATTCAGAAATGAATAAACAAAGAAGTCTCTCTCCAACGGACTGATTTGTTACAGACTTGCAACGGCTATGAAGAAATGCTCAAGGATCGTGACCTATATATATATCCGAATATTTGAAGTTGAGCAACTACTGGTGCGATCATATTCTCAAGCGATCAAAGCATTCAAGCAATCTAAAGCAAACTATAGCATCGTGAAAAGAGCGGTTCTCAAAAGTTCATACGTGTAGAAGCTCTTAGTTGGAGAAGACAAAAACTCGTGTCTTTAATCCTGAGTTTGGGGTACTTCACTGGTTGAAGTTCGAGACTGTAAAGGCATCCAAGGATCGAGGATCAAGAGGTGCAAGACAGTCAAGTGTGTTACAACGGCATGGATTTCCACTTGTTGGAAGCTGTTGTAGTTTGGTTGAATCACTGTAATATTTATCACTGGTTGAAAATTATAGTGAATTCATCTCCAACTGGTTTGAAGTAAAGTGGATTAGTAGAGGATTACCCCACCTCTGAGACCACTATAATTTCTTGCGTATTTTACTATTTTATAGCATCATACTTTAACTGCTGCATTCATTACTAAGTGTTTCATTAGTTATTTTGTATTCGTCATCAGCTGACTTCCGCACGTATTAAGAACAAACGACTCCAAGTCATTTGTTTATCAGCTGAAGAAACTTACTCTTTGAGAAAAAGAGTTTAAGAGTTTCAATAAGTCTATTCACCCCCCCTCTAGACTTATTTCTGGACGCTTGTGACCTACAAGTGGTATCGGAGAGGTTGGTTCATTTATTTCACGAACCAGACCTATATCAGAGATATATTTTTTACTCTCATTATATAATGGAACACATGCATTATAGACTACCTGTGTTTTCAGTTGACGAGTATGATCTTTGGAAGATAAGGATGCAGGCACACTTATCTTCAATCTATGATGACATGTGGTGCATCATAGAAGACTTTCCTTACACCTTCGAGAAGGACAACACTCCAGAGGAGATCGCAGCAGGGAAGCCAGAGAAGATCCCAAAGAAGAGGACAGAGCTGACTCCCGAAGAAAGAAAGCTGGCCAACCTTGACAACCGGGCCAGAGACGTGTTGTATCAAACTCTTGACAAATCCACCATGGTCAAGATCAAGAATTGCAAGAATGCCAAAGAAATCTGGGACACATTAGCCTTAATGTGTGAGGGAACGGAGCTAATCAAAGAAAATAAGTTGTCAATCGCTACTCAAAAGTTTGACAACTTCAAAATGAAGAATGGCGAATCTATAGATCAAGTGGACACAAGGTTCACTGAAATCATCAATGAGATAAATTCCCTCGGAAAATCTTATGGCAACAGGGAAATGGCGCTGAAGGTTCTAAGATCTCTCAATCCTGAATGGAGTATGAAGGCAGTGGCCATGAGAGAGTCCAAGGATCTTAATAAAATAAAGATCCAAGAGCTGTTCTCCGATCTGAAGGCTTATGAGTTCGAGCTCCCAAGTTCATCCTCAACCGAGCCTGCAGAGAAGGGAATAGCCTTTGCAGCCGAGTCCCCTGCCAAGAGCTTATCTGATGTAAAGCCTCCAAATCCATTAGATTTTGAGGAAGAGATGGCATTCATAATGCAGAGGTTCAGCAACTTCTGGAAAAACTACTCCAAATACAAAAAGAATTATAAGGAGAATCCCAGAAGAAACCAGAAAGCCGGAAGCTGGAAGGTGGAGTGCTACAACTGTCATAAGACAGGACACATCCAAATCGACTGTCCTGATCTTAAGAAGGACGAGAGCAAGAAGGAGGTGAGCAGAAAAGAAGACAGAATGAAGGCCCTCATCGGAGAAGATCAAGAGCGCGTAGAATCAAGCAGCGAATTCTTTTCTGATGATGATGAAGAGTACGACTGTCTGATGGTCAACCTAGCTGATGAAGAGGTAACATCAAAACCCTCTAGTTCAAATAATAGTTCAGCCATGTCACAAGATATGGATCTGCACGAATCTGTAAATCAGCTATTTAAAGATTTTGAAACACTAAAATCTGCACACCTATCTGTATCAGCAGAGAAGACTCAGCTGCAAGATGAGAATAGGTAGCTGAAAAATGATTTTGATAAACTCAGCCTAGAACTGAATACAGTTGAGATAACTGCAGCTAACTTGCAAAACCAGGCTGATGTCACTACAGCTGAGATAAATCGACTAACTGTATTAATTAAAGAAAAATCAGCTGCACTTGCTCATGTCAAAGCCGAGTTTACTAAGCTGACTCAGGTAAATAAGACTCAGGCGCAGGAAATAACCTCCCTGAAAGCGTCTATAACTCTGGACGAATTTTGTACCAATAAGAGGACACTATATTCCAGATCAGGCCTTGGATATGATCCTCACACTCCCTCTAGTTCGAAAACCACTTTTATCAAGGGAGAAACAATTGTCTCGACTGCTGAGCCTACATACAAACCGATATTTAAAAATAGGCAACAACCAAGTCACAAGTCTAGGCTGCAGCCAGGGTTCACAAGGCAGCCACCTAGACAAGCGACTAGGCAATGGCCCAGGCAGAAGCAATTGCATAACATGCCCACTATTATCAACAACTCGCTAAAAACAGATTTCAAAATGGGAGGGGCAGATGGAAACCTCAAGGTTATCCTAATTTCCAAAATGAACAAGTGTGGAGACCTCAAAGATTTAATAGATGGTCTCAGCCAAGGTTTAGAAATGGCCCACACTACCAGTATTTTGAGGAATATACAGTATACAATCCAAACAGAAGACACATACCTAGACCTTACACACCTTATAAGGGTTATAATAATAACAACTTTCACAATCCAAGGAGAAATTAATTCTCCAGGAAACCAACTAACCCGAGAGGACCCACACAGATCTGGGTACCTAAATCTTTGCTTGTATGATTGCAGAAAAGGTGTAAGGACTACAACCACATCTCCACAAATTCAAACTTTGGAGGTGAAGAATGGTTTGTAGATTCTGGATGCTCGAGGCACATGACCGGGAACAAGAAGATGCTAACTAAATACATCAAAACAAGAGGTCCTGATGTAACCTTTGGAGATAGCTCTAGAGGACAAACAAAGGGCTTTGGAGAGCTGCACCGAGGAAATATAGTCATATCCAAAGTTCACTATGTCAAAGGGCTCAAATATAATCTCCTGAGCATAAGCCAGTTTTGCGATGAGAATAATCTAGTAGTCTTTACCATTTGGAAATGTATGGTGATAGATATCCTATCTGGAGAAGTGAAGCTACAAGGATTCAGAAGGAGAGATGTCTACATGATAGATTGGAACACAGGAACACCTAACTCCTGTTTTCTATCTAAGACAGTAGCTGAGAACAGATGGCTGTGGCACAAAAGATTGTCACCTGAACTTCAAAGCCATCAACAAGATTAGTTCTCAGAAGCTGGTCAGAGGAATCCCAGAGGAAGCATTCAAGAAGGAAGCTCTTTGTGATGCTTGTCAGAAAGGAAAGCAGACCAGAGCATCATTCAAGCCAGTTCAGCCTACAACCCTCACAACAAGGATCTTAGATCTACTCCATATGGATCTATTTGGTCCTATCAAGTCGAGGACTCTAAGCGGCCGAAAGCATGCACTTGTTGTAGTAGATGATTATTCAAGATACACTTGGATTATCTTTCTGTATAAGAAGAGTGAAACCTTGACCAAGCTACCTGAGCTGCTGAGAAGGATCCAGAATGAGAAATCCCTATCTATCATCAAGATCAGATCAGATAGAGGAGGTGAATTTCTCAACAAGGCGATCACCGACAATGATCGTAATGGGATCCAAAGATGAGCTCTGCAGCCGAGACTCCCCAAAGAAATGGTGTTGCCGAAAGAAGAAACAGAACCCTGAAGGAAGCAAAGAAGGTCCATGATTGCGTGCGGACACGCCCAAGAGGTTCTCAGGTCAAGCCGCCAACACAAACTTGCCATACTCGCATCAGAGTATGATAGTAGGGAGACATGGCAAAACTCCCTATGAGGTTTGGAATAATAGAACTCCTACTGTTGCTTACTTTCATGTTTTTGGTTGTAAGTGTTTCATCCACAACAACGGTAAAACACAACTAAATGCCTTTGATGCTAAAACCGATGATGGTCTCTTTATGGGATACTCACAAAGAAGCAAGGCATATAGAGTCTTTAACAAAAGAACCTTAGTTGTGGAGGAAACACCTCATGTTGTATTTGATTAATCTACTATTGAGTACAGGAAGCAAGTTAAGCTAATAGAGAATTAGCTCAAATCAGCAACCCTAGAAGAAGTCATTGTACATGACACAGGGATGGTAGACTCACCTGCAGATCAGCCTGATGACCCAACTGTAGCTGCTGAAGACCCAACTGCAGATCAGACAGGAACACCAAACCTATCTGATCCAGTTGCCGTTGATGAAGACCCAGCTATAGCTGATAAAGACTCATCTGCAGATCAGACCCAACCTGCAGATGACAAGACGGTAGCTGATCCAGTTGCAGACCAAGGAGACCAGATCCAAGCTGATGCAGAAATCCACTAGAGCAATTCAACAGGGGGAACAGACCCAGAAGAAGATGATATACCCAAGTGGCTCAAAGACCACCCAATCCAGCAAATCATCGGGAAGCTAACTGATAGAGTTAAGACCAGACAGACTACTCTACCCGCAGGAATGGCTATGTTCTCGTGCTTCATGTCTCAGATAGAACCCAAGACAACAGAACAAGCCTTGGAAGATTATTCATAGATCAATGCCATGCAAGAGGAACTGGAACAAATGGAAAGAAACAATTTTTGGACACTAACAGACAGACCAGATCACAAGAAGGTTATTGGCACCAAATGGGTGTACAAAAACAAGAGCGACGAAGATGGAGCTGTTGTTAGGAATAAAGCCAGACTTGTTGCTAAAGGATATGCAGAGTGTGAAGGAATAGATTTTGATGAAACCTATGCACCTGTTGCAAGATTATAAGCCATCAGACTATTCCTCGCATATGCTGCATTCAAAGATTTTGAAGTCTACCAGATGGATGTAAAGAGTGCATTTCTAAATGGCATTCTAGAATAAGAAGTCTATGTAGAGCAGCCCCCAGGTTTTGTCAAAGGAGATAAAGTCTACAAGATGTTGAAGGCTCTCTATGGACTTAAGCAAGCACCAAGAGCTTGGTATGAAACCCTATCTGTATTCCTTGAGAAGAACGGTTTATGCAAAGGAAAGGTGGACAAGACGTTATTCAGAGTGGAACACGAAGGCCACATATTGATAGTTCAGATATATGTGGATGACATCATATTTGGCTCAACCAACCCAGAGCTATGTGAGAAATTCTCTAACCTCATGCAAGGAGAGTTTGAGATGAGTATGATGGGAAAGCTTAACTTCTTTCTTGGATTACAAGTTAAGCAGATGAAAAATGGAATTTTCATCAACCAAGCTAAGTATACCAGAGATCTAATCAAGAGATTTGGAATGGAATCAGCCAAACCAGCAAGAATCCCTATGAGCACAAGTACTCACCTAGATGCAGATGAGGGGGCATATCAGTAGATTCAACCCATTACAGAGGACTTATTGGATCATTGTTATACCTCACTGCAAGCAGGCCAGACATATCTTATGCCGTAGGAGTATGTGCACGATTTCAATCCAAGCCTAAGCAGTCGCACCAAGATGCAGCCAAGAGAATAATTAAATACCTTAAGTCTACAGTCAACGTTGGACTATGGTATCCTAAGGACGATAATTTCGAGCTGTCAGGATATTCAGATGCAGACTTCGCAGGATGTAAAATTAATAGAAAAAGCACTAGTGGAATGTGCCAATTCCTAGGAACCAGACTGATATCCTGGTTTAGCAAGAAGCAGGTTTCTAACTCTATCTCTACCACAGAGTCAGAATACCTAGCTGTAGGTAGCTGTTGTGCCCAGATCTTGTGGATCAGACAACAGCTAAGGGACTACAACATCATTTCCAATGAAGTCCCTATCTGGTGTGACAACAATAGTGCTATTGCAATAACCAACAATCCGGTTTTGCATTCAAGGACCAAGAACATTGATGTTAAGCACCACTTCATCAGAGACCACGTGTTTAACAAGAGAGTCAGAGTTGAAAGAGTCGGCACAGAAGAAAGATTCTTGGAGCTGACATCTTTACCAAACCTTTGCCAGAAGAAAGATTCTTGGAGCTGATCAGAGAACTTGGTCTACTAGATTGGGAATCTAGTACAGAAGAAAAAGCAAGCTGAAGCATATCAGAGGAAGGACGGACCCAGCTGATTAAAGGAATCAGATCCTAGCTGATGCAGACAAAAAGGACGAAGGACGGACAAAGGAACCTAGCTGATCAAAATCTCAAAGTAGAAGTCCAAGGAGTCAACTCACCGATGCAGAGCGAAGAATAACCAACCTAAGTTTTCTAAACTTAACCGACTTTTGAATATTTTATTATTATCTGCTATATGTATAATAATATTATATTAATTTTTGGTTCACAAGTGGCATATAAAATACACGTGGCAATCATAGGTTAAATCGACCTCCACTGTGACCAATTAAAATCTAACCGTCCAATTTTAAACTCAAAACCTGGACCACCGATTAGAATTTGAAATTTGAAAAGAAATCTCAAAAGGCGGACCACCGATTTAAAATAAATAATAATTTAATCCCAACGTCGTTTCATCTTCCTTATAAGGACGGAAAACCCTTCACTTTACCTTTACGCTTACCAGTCTTTCAAACCCTAAATTTACAGAGCAAAAATCATTTGAACTCCAAATACACTAAGAAATCTCTTATTTGCAGAAATGGAAGCTTATTTTCAAGGCGTTAACATGAAGGCGGTCAAAGACCAGATCATCTTCTCTCTGGTTGTTGATTTCGAAGGTCTTTTGGAAGCAAATCTGGAAAACTACGACGTGCTTGACCTAATCCGTTCGATGAAGCTAAATGGGATCTACCCATTTCTGGATATCAGCCCTCAACATTTGTACAAGGAGGATGTCATCGCTTTCTACCGCGAAGCTCATGTGATTGAGGAAGGGATTAGGAGCACTTTCGGCGGAATACAAGTCGACATATCACCGGAATTGATTCGGAATGTTTTTGGAATGAAATACTGTGGCATAGCAGTCGAAGCCCTCAAGCAGACAGCAGCCAACACCTAGATGAAGATCAAGGCGGACGATCAGCCTGCGAAGCTGAAGCTCACCGCCAAGAGGAGCGAGATCAAAAAGGTCTATCGATATGCGTTGGATATCACAAACAAAATTATTATGGGTATGGCCGGCAGTTACGACCAATTGTCATCGGCAAAGTTCATGGTGCTGGGAGCACTGATTCAGGACGAAGCGATTGATTGGTATGACTACATCTTTAGGCAGATTGTTCGCGAGGTCAACAAGGCCGAATGGCTTGTTGACGAGAAGAAATTCAGATCCAAGCTGGCGTTTGGAACGCAGCTGAGTTGGATCCTTGAGAAGTTGGATGTGGTAAAGGGTAAGACAGACCCCTTCCACATCAACAAGAGACTTGGTCACTTAGACCAAGAGACGTTGAGGAAGTTGGGAGGCAACAGAAGAGCAGCCCAAATGATAAAAGAGCTGTCTGACTCAAGGACCTACCCCAGATATTATTCATCAGACGAGTCGGACAAGCCTGCATACGATAACCCTCCTGCAGCCAAGTCAGACTCGGAGTCAGACAACACACCGATTGCTGTTCGTTTCAAGAGAAGGGGACCAGACCCTGGCGAGCCATCATTCATACATTCCTCACCAGAACCTTCACCTAAAAGACCCGATCGGCTGCTTAGCCAGAGGAGCGGAGAACAATATCACACCCCGCAAATGTGTCGCCTACCCACTGGAAGACCCGGCTGCTCCGGCACTGAAACTCAGATCGTCCCTGTCCTCACTCCAGCATTCATTTCAGAAGAGGAAGAAGCAGGTTTAATTATCTCCATCCCTGAAGCAAACTACACTTTTCATCTGTTGGACAACAATCTTTTCAACCCATCCCTATTACAATTAGTTAAACCAAAAGCTCTAAAACACTCCTTTATCCATATTTTTGAAGGATGGAAAACTTTTAAATCACTTTCTTTTACCGCACTTGGAGCCTATGTTGAAATCAGTGGTTGGGAATATCCCCAAGCCACAGAGGATGTGCTGATACAATTTTGCAAAGTATCAGACACAATTTTGATGCTTCAGGAGAATTGGTTCATGTCTCATTTCAAAACCAACATGGACCAATTCATCCACTCCATAATGTATAGTATTTTTGACGGTTCATTTGGGAAAGAAGATGAGGAGAAAGAAGAAAAAGAAATAAGGATTGAAGAAGTGAATGGAGAAGAAGAAGAGGAGGTCATTGTTATAGATGACGAAGAAGAGGAGCAGGAAGAAAGAAAAGGAGGAGAAAATATTTTAGTTGAAAAACAAACAGAAGAAGTTGAAAAAACAGAGGAATTAGTAGATGAAGAACAAGAAGAAGGGGAAGAGGTAGATTAGGAGGACGATGAAGGAAAGGAGGATAATGAGAATGATGGAAAAGATGGTAAGAATGATGAGGATGATAATGATGATGATAAGAATGATGGAAAAGATGATGATGATAATGATGATAAGGATGATGGAGGAGAAAAAAAAGTAGAAAAAGAAAAAAGAGAATGTTGATGAAGAAGAAAAGGAGGAAGAACAAGAGAAGGAATTAGAAAAGGAAGAAGAAGAGAAAGAAAAAGAGCCGAAGAAAGAGCCAGAATTAGAGGCTGCAGACAAGGCTGGGGCGCCTGCCCGGTATACCAGCCTAGACGCAGAGTTGGCTGAGGACTCCAGATCAAGGACACCTGAAAATACCCCATCTGGAGTGCCAGCTGCAGATAGGAGCCTGCAATCTAGTGGATCATTCGCAGAAGGCTCAGGCGAGCACTCTCCACCATCGCAGATCTCACCTGCGATGACCGAGCTGATAAGGCAAATAGTAAAGGACACCATTGGAGAATTGCTTGCATCTCAGGTCACCCGTGATCTCCAATCCATAAATGCGAAGATCGATACCTTGCTACAGCGGGAAGTCCATCAACCTCCTCCTCCCACAAATAACAGAATGCCTTTTGGCATGTCTGACTGGATGCACAGAATGGAGCAGCAGTTGACCACTTTGGTTGATGCTGGCAAAAAGGGGGAAGAAAGGATACAGGGGGAAGGCAGCATTCAAGGAGAAATAAGGGAGGAGCTTAGAACTAAGAAGAGGCAGGATGTCCAGTTGATCACTGCTGGGACATCTTCAGCCAAGAGGAAGGGAGTTGCAGAATCTGAACAGGCTGATGATCAGCCTGTAGTAAAAAGAAGGAGGAACACAGGAGGATTTTAACCTTCACTGGAATGGGAAGGCAAAAAGCTGTGGTATGTTGAAGATTTTGTTCCTACCGAAGCCTTAGTTATGTGGGGATCTGCGAAGAAAAAATTCATCAGAGACTATTATATCTGGGAAATACTCCAGGATAATAATTGCTCCCCACAGCAGATCTTCATCAACTTCATGGAATAAGCTCATCCACAACTTTGGGCCATCCTTCTAAAGCATGCAGAAGCACGCAATGCATATCCCATGATCCCTCCCTTCAGGGTCAAAGAACCTCCCACTTTGGAGAAAGGTAATGCTTTGGATGAACTTGCACTCCAGAGAAAAATTAAGAAGCTGTGTGCTGAGAATAAGTTTTCATCTCAAGAAGAGCAAGATTTTGCAGCTCTTGTCGTAAGGAGAAAGTATGGTCTTGCCCCTGTCAAGACAAGACCAATCGGAGCTAAACCTTTCAGGCCTGCCAAGCAGCCTATCCGAAGAGGCAGAGGCAGAGGCAGAGGCAGAGGCAGAGGCAGATGACTTTTATTTATTTCTGTACTTGTAAAATTTTCTTGTAAATTTAAGACATGTATTTGTAATCAATTCAGAAAATTTTATAACAGTCTCTTGAATGACAATTTCCAGTTGTCTCAATACTAGACTGATTTTAGTTTGTGTCTTGCACTCAAGTGCAGACTTGTTTATTTGAATATTTCCTTAAGTTTTGCCATCATCAAAATAGGGGGGATTTATTAGGAATACTTGTTAGATTATGATGATGTCATTAATATAAATAGAAATACTTATTACTTGGCAAAAATGTAAAGAAGAACCAAATGAGTATCTTCTATAGGCCAAATTATGTTAAGTGTAAAACTTGGCAAAATGTAAAGAAGAACCAAATGAGTATCTTCTATAGGCCAAAATAAGTTAGACTAAAAATCGGCTAAGTACAAAAAGAACAGCTAAGTTCATCAGAGAGGTACAAATGAAGTCATATCGAGAGAAGATCCAGTCAAACAAAATTATCGAGATGTTTGACCAGCATCGATCAAGTAACCTCGGACATGTCATCCGATCAAAGTAGTCACAAACAAATACCATCAAAGAGGTCCAGACTGCAGAGAAGTTAACTTACATCAGCCTACCTGAGATCAGCCAAGTACTCCAAGTCCACGTCAGCATGCGTTGAAAAGTCAAATATTACGGAAAGTCACATGCAACGTGAAGAGACAAATAGGATAGATTCCCGCAAAGGATATGAATTAAATAATTCATCCAGACCCACCTACTTTAAATCTTACTATATTCAAAAGATACGGCGCCTCACGTGCAGAGTCTTCACAACGGTCGATTGAATTAAAATATGGGAATCCAGCCTTGCAACATTCAGAAAAGAATAAACAAAGAAGTCTCTCTCCAACGGACTTATTTGTTACAGACTTGCAACGGCTATGAAGAAATGCTCAAGGATCGTGACCTATATATATCCGAAGATTTGAAGTTGAGCAACTATCGGTGCGATCATATTCTCAAGTGATCAAAGCATTCAATCAATCTAAAGCAAACTATAGCATCGTGAAAAGAGCGGTTCTCAAAAGTTCATACGTGTAGAAGCTCTTAGTTGGAGAAGACAAAAACTCGTGTCTTTAATCCTGAGTTCGAGGTACTTCACTGGTTGAAGTTCGAGACTGTAAAGGCATCCAAGGATCGAGGATCAAGAGGTGCAAGGCAGTCAAGTGTGTTACAACGGCACGGATTTCCACTGGTTGGAAGCTGTTGTAGTTTGGTTGAATCACTGTAATATTTATCACTGGTTGAAAATTATAGTGAATTCATCTCCAACTGGTTTGGAGAAAAGTGGATTAGTAGAGGATTACCCCACCTCTGAGACCACTATAATTGCCTGCGTATTTTACTGTTTTATAGCATCATACTTTAACTACTGCATTCAATACTAAGTGTTTCATTAGTTATTTTGTATTCGTCATCAGCTGACTTCCGCATGTATTAAGAACAAACGACTCCAAGTCATTTGTTTATTAGCTGAAGAAACTTACTATTTGAGAAAAGGAGTTTAAGAGTTTCAATAAGTCTATTCACCCCCCCTCTAGACTTATTCCTGGACGACTTGTGACCTACAGCAATCACGAAGCTCGCCGAACAACAACTGAAGTATCAACAACGCAATGATGCTTCAATTAAAAATCTGGAGACACAAGTTGGCCAAATGGCCAAAATACTTTCATAAAGATCTCATGGCATGTTACCTAGAAATACCGAGGTAAATCCAAGGGAGAATGTCCAGGCTATCACAACAAGAAGTGGAGTGCAGTTGCCCGAAATTTCTGTGGAAAATCATCTGGAAAAACAAAAAAATAAACAAAATCAAGAATCAGAAAAAGAATCTGAATCAGGACAAGTTGCTGCAAAATCTTATGTTCCACCTATCCCATTTCCTCAACGGTTGAAGAATCACAAGCTCGATGCTCAATTCGGGAAATTCTTGGAAATTTTCAAAAAGCTACACATCAACATACCTTTTGCCGATGCTCTAGCACAAATGCCAAGCTATGCCAAATTTATGAAAGATATTCTTTCCAACAAACGAAGGCTTGAAGAATATGAAACTGTCATGCTAACAGAGAAATGTATCGCAATACTACAAAAGAAGTTGCCACCCAAGCTAAAAGATCCGGGAACTTTCACAATCCCGTGTACAATTGGTGAAGTGAATTTTGTCAAAGCTCTTTGTGATTTAGGGGCAAGTATCAACTTGATGCCCCTGTCAATTTTCAACAAACTGAACTTGGGAGAAGCAAAAGCAACAACAGTTTCACTACAATTAGCTGATCGGTCAATCAAATATCCACGTGGGATAATAGAAGATGTGCTCGTCAAGGTTGATAAATTCATATTTCCAGCGGATTTTATCATCATTGACATGGAAGAAGATCAGGATATTCCAATTATTTTGGGACGACCATTTCTCGCAACCAGACGTGCTCTTATTGACGTCTATGAAGGAAAGCTAATTATCAGAGTGGAAGACGAACATGTCATCTTCGATGTCCTAAAAACTTTGAATCATCCCTCCACAGATGATTATTGTCTAAGAATAGACGCAATTGAAGCCATGTAAACAAGTCTTTGGAGAAGATTCTATCTAAAGATCCTCTTGAGATATGTATAGCAAATTCTCTAACCAGCATGGAAGAAGAATATCACTTGGCCGAAACAGTTAACTATCTAGAAGCACTACCACCCTTAAGAAGACATTCATATTTTGAAGAGTTGGGGACAAGCTCCGCTAAACCCCTCCCTTCTTTACAAGAAGCTACAATGCTTGATCTCAAACCTCTACCCACACATTTGAGATATGCTTACTTGGGCATTTCCTCTACACTGCCAGTCATCATATCTAACATATTGACCGAACTTGAAGAAGGGAAATTACTAAGGGTATTGAGAAATCACAAAAGAGCAATTGGATGGACTATTGCGGACATTAGAGGAATAAGCCCCTCTATATGCACACACAAAATTCTGATGGAAGATGACTGCAAACCTTCAATTGAGCATCAACGACGTTTGAATCCAAACATGAAGAAAATTGTGAAAGCAGAAATTCTTAAATTACTTGATGCAGGAATCATTTATCCAATCTCAGATAGTTCATGGGTGAGCCTTGTACATATGGTGTCCAAAAAGAGTGGAATCACAATCATAGAGAACGAGCACAATGAACTTATACCGACACTACCCATAACAGGATGGAGAATGTGCATTGATTACAGGAAGCTTAACAAGACGACCAGAAAAGATCATTTTCCACTCCCATTTATTGATCAAATGCTTGATAGATTGGCGGGACATTCTTACTACTATTTTCTCGACGGCTATTCAGGGTACAACCAAATCGTCATATCCCCAGAAGACCAAGAGAAAACAACATTCACATGTCCTTACGGAACGTTTGCCTATAGAAGAATCCCACTCGGATTGTGCAATGCTCCAGCCACATTTCAGAGATGCATGATGTCAATATTCTCAGACATGGTTGAAAAATTCATTGAAGTTTTCATGGACAATTTCTCAATTTTCGGAGATACATTTGATAAATGCCTAAATCACTTAGGCATGGTCTTGGAAAGATGTGAAGACACAAATCCAGTTCTCAATTGGGAGAAATGTCACTTCATGGTCCAGGAAGGAATCGTACTTGGCCATAGAATCTCACAAAATGGAATTGAAGTCGATAAGGCAAATATCCAAGTGATTGCAAAACTTTTTCCACCAATTTCGGTGAAGGGAGTAAGGAGTTTTCTCGGGCATGCAGGATTCTATCGGAGGTTCATAAAAGATTTCTCAAAAATAGCAAAACCTCTCTGTTCTTTGCTTGAGAAAGATACATCATTCCTTTTCACAAATGAATGCCACGTGGCCTTTGCAACTTTGAAGGATAAGGTTACATCAGCTCCAATCATCATTTCTCCAAATTGGACTATCCCATTCACTCCGATGTGCGACGCAAGTGATTATGCTGTGGGGGCCGTGATGGGCTAGAAGAAGGACAAAATGATGCAAGTGATCCATTATGCTAGCCAGACTATGAATGATGCACAGCTGAACTACACAACAACTGAAAAAGAGATGCTTGCAGTGGTTTATGCCTTTGATAAATTTCAATCCTACTTATTGGGATCAAAAGTCATTGTCTACACTGATCATTCAACTTTGAAATATTTAATGACAAAGCAAGATGCTAAGTCAAGGCTAATCCGATGGGTCCTACTTATGCAAGAGTTCAACATAGAAATCCGAGACATAAAGGGAACAGAGAACCAAGTGGCGGATCATCTCTCACGACTAGACCAAAACAATGCTCAAGAGAAGGAAATAAATGAAGTATTTCCAGATGAACAACTGTTCCAAATCTCCAATGTGCAGGAAAAACAAAATGCACCATGGTATGCAGACATCGTCAATTTCCTTGCAAGTGGAATAATTCACCCAAATTTTTCCCATCATCAAAAGAAAAAATTCTTCTCCGAGTTGAAATACTATTACTGGGAAGATCCTCTATTGTTCAGATGAGGACCTGATCAAATCATCCGGAGATGCATACCGGAAGAAGCAATGGAGAAGGTATTGGAAAGATGTCATTCCTCTCACTATGGAGGACATTTTGGGGCCTCAAAAACAGCAGCAAAAATTCTTGAAGCAGGATTTCATTGGCCCACTCTGTTCAAAGATGCACATACACTTGTCTCTAAGTATGACCGGTGCCAAAGACATGGAAACATGTCAAAAAGAAATGAAATGCCAATGAATTTCATCCTTGAAGTTGAAATCTTCGACGTTTGGGGAATTGATTTCATGGGACCTTTTCCATCATCGTTCTCTAATGAATACATCCTTGTAGCTGTGGACTACGTATCTAAATGGGTGGAGGCTGTTTCATTACCAACAAACGAAGCTAGAGTCGTGGTAAATTTTCTAAAGAAAAATATATTCACTCACTTCGGAACTCCGAGAGTTATTATCAGTGATGGCGGATCTCATTTCTGCAATCACCAGGTTAAGGCTCTACTGACCAAATTCGGAGTAAAACACCGTGTCACTACCTCTTATCACCCACAAACCAGTGGACAAGTCGAGGTCTCCAATCGTGAACTGAAATGCATACTTGAGATGACAGTCGACTCATCTCGGAAATATTGGTCGAAAAAGCTGGATGATGCGCTTTGGG
Source organism: Orobanche coerulescens (assembly GCA_033398695.1). Taxonomy (NCBI): domain Eukaryota; kingdom Viridiplantae; phylum Streptophyta; class Magnoliopsida; order Lamiales; family Orobanchaceae; genus Orobanche; species Orobanche coerulescens. Next base: position 170,404,166 of record CM065805.1, read on the forward strand.
CTTACAGAACAGCTTATAAGACACCGATAGGCACGTCTCCATTTCGTTTGATTTTTGGAAAAGCCTGTCACCTGCCAGTAGAACTTGAACATCGAGCCTTTTGGGCTATAAAAAAATTAAACTTTGACGAACTGTTGGCTGGGAAGAAAAGGTTGATGCAGTTAAATGAGTTGGATGAAATCCGACTCGACTCATATGAAAATGCCAAAATCTACAAAGAAAAAACAAAAAGATGGCATGACAACCGAATTCTGACAAAAGATTTTAAAGCAGGAGACCAAGTTCTCATTTTTAATGCACGACTGCGTCTGTTTCCGGGTAAGCTGCGATCACGGTGGATGGGCCCATACACAACCAAAGAGGTGTTTTCTCATGGAGCTGTGGAGATTTATAATACAACCGACGGGAGTTTCAAAGAAAATGGCCAACGGTTAAAGCCATATCTGGGAGGAGAATTCTCGACAGCAAAGTCAATAATAGCACTGGAAATACCAAATTGATCAGACGGGAAGTCAAGCTAAGGACGTTAAACAAAGCGCTTATTGGGTGGCAACTCAATTTCTTTTATTTTCGCAAAATAAGTTTGGGGATAACACAGAAAGATTCAACAATCGAAGCAAGGATCATATCATTCAAAAAAAATCCAGGGAGTCTTTCTTGCATTACTTTCACACATAATAAATATAAATTACTTAAAAAACCAAAAAACCAAAAAAAACCAATATATATATATATATATATATATATATATATATATATATACGACCGTATTCACAATCTTACGGCCGTACATATCGCCTTCCATACGGCCGTACACATATATGTTACGACCGCGTCCCTTCTGTTTTGAAAATACATTTTTAACGAAAGTTTGATACGGCCGTAAGTTCTATTACATACGGCCGTAAGTTGTTCCAGTGTGATTTTTTACGAAAGCATCATACGGCCGTAACTCCTGTATGTTACGACCGTAACTTAAAAAATTGTCAGAAGCTGAAAGCACCATACGGCCGTAACTCTTCAAAGTTACGGCCGTAACTCGCCTGCTATAAAAAAAACATGGGTTTTAGAATCAGATTCACAAATCCGATGGGAAACACAGGCAGAGAGGCGAAAATCTTCCCCTTTTCGATCCATACTTTCAAGAAGTCAAATTCCTCATTACAATTCATTCTCCTTTCAACATTAACACCTAAATCGTCAGGTTTTTTGTTCAATCCTTGTTTTAATTTCGATTTTTATGGTTTTAGTTTCTCAATTTATATTTGTTTTTCGATTTCTATTTTCGTAGGATTCTTTGTTTGGAGCATGTTTATTTGTTAGTATTGTTGATATTTGTGTGGTTATTTGTTTCATTGATTTGTGATGACTTTGTGAATTTGAGTTTGATTGTAAAACTTGTTAAAAGAAACTATGAACTCAAGGTGTCCGACGAAATACCACAATGAAAATCTTTGAAATTTTTGATGTTTTGTTGGTTTTACTTGGCGATTATAGTTGTGTGATGATAAGGGTATTGTTTTTGTTTAATTTCAGGGATGGCACCTAAGAAATCCTCAAAAGGAAAAGAGAAAGTCGGTTCGTCATCTCAAGAACCAGCACCACCGCAAAGAATTCAAAACACATGGTGCATTAAGGAGCGGTTGTTCAAACTTGATGATTTCATTGGCGATTCGGCTACCGACACTATCACTTCACCGTTCATCCAAAAGTTCATAGACAATAGGTGGGAAAAATTCGTGTCCGAACTCCCAAATGGTAACCCCACCTTAACCCTAAACTTTTTCAATACTTTCAACAAATCCATTGGGCAGGTAGGGTCGCCTACATATCATCAAACGATGGTGAATGGGAAAGTGATTAATTTTTCACTGGGTATGATTAACAAGTATTTGGGGGTTGATTCCACTAATGTGGTAGACATTTCCATCTTACCTAATGAGGATGTGCCGGATGATAGGGTGTTACGATGGGCATTAGTGAGCGAGCTCCATGACAGTATTGGGATCATCAAACCCCGATACAACCAGGCGGACCTCATTGATGATGCTTGGTACTTATGGATGTGGGTAGCCGGGAGTATTTACCCGACTTCGACTCTGACTACAGTTTCCATCGACCATCTGAGAAGTTTATTTGCTATTCGCCGAGGGGTCAAAATAGATTTGGGTACTCACATCTATAATACTATTTGTCACTATGCCGGCACGGTCCCTACTAGGCAAAAGATGCCGTACCCCTGCCTTATCACCGGTATTTGCAGAAACCAGAGGGTGAAAATTTCGGCGGGTGGTGATATATTGACGCATGGGGATCGACTGAACGACCGGAGTAGTATTTTTCGAAGTACTCAGTTAAGGAGCAAACGGGCACGTGTGGAACCGGAAGAGGAAAGTAGCCACGAGGAGGACTTTGAGCCCTAGGACGATGCCAGAGAAGACTTGACGCCTTTTGAGACAGATTTTCTTGAAAGAGTTCGGGGATTAGAGACATCCCAGGCAGAAATAGTGAAAAACCAGAATGAAATAGTCGAGCGACAAATAGAAACGGAGAAGTGCTTTGAAAAGCTTTTCCATTTTCTAAACATCCCTGACGACACACCTGGAGGATCACAAAGCTAAAATTTCAGGGAGTTTTCTGTTTTTTCTCACTTTCTTTTCATTTCTAAAAACTCGGGACAGTTTTATCTTTAAGTTTGGGGGTGTTCTTGAACAGTTGTGTGTATTTTGTTTTGAATCGTATGATTGTATTATTGGTGTGAAGTGTGTGGTGTGTTTTGATTATTTTTATTTGGCTTTGATTTTCTAGGTGAGTGTTTATATATATATATATATATATATATATATATATATATATATTATTTTGTTTATTTTGATTTGTGAGATTTCTAGATCTGGCCATAACACCAATAAGTTAGCTATATACAAGTTTCTAAAATCGTTTTAACCGGTTAAAAATTTGTACATTCCAAAATTTTTTGAGCCTTAATCTCTCTTTCCAAGCCTTGTAGTTATCATATAAAATCGAGCCATTCGTTACCTTGAGAAAAGAAGAATCAATCGGTTGATGAAAAATAAAACTGAAATTTACTTAATTTGTGGAGTTTTTGATTTTTCATGCTTAACTAATAAATAATTTTTCTGCGAAGATTCTATTCCCAGAAAAAAAAAATGTATTGGTGAAAAGAGCTACACGTTAGCAAATAACGGTGTGAAAGCTATCACCTAAAAAAAGATAGAAAATGTGTTGGTGAAAAGAGCTACACGTTAGCAAATAACAGTGTGAAAGCTATCACTAAAAAAAAAGAGATGGAAATTGTGTTGGTGAAAAGAGCTGCACATTAGCAAATAACGGTGTGAAAGCTATCACCTAAAAAAAATAGAAAATGTGTTGGTGAAAAGAGCTACACGTTAGCAAATAACGGTGTGAAAGCTGTCACTAAAAGGGATTAGATTATAAGGAGATTTGAATTAATTGGTGGCTGAATTTCAATACACTCAATTTCGTGAACAATCACAATATTTGATGACGCTGATGAAATTCTTTTTCATATTGAGTCGAAAAATAAATGAGTGATCGAGAGCAACCATTAAATGGAGTCGTGTGTATCACGAGTGGGAAAGTAATAATCAACCTTTTGGGGGGAAACCTTGCATTTTGGAATTACAAAAATAGAACCGTGTTTTAACTTCAAAATCATTAGTAGAATTATTTTGAATCTTGATTCATTTCTATCTACTATATAAAGTTGGTTATTGTGTAATAATGGCATTTGGATCTATTATCCTCTTTATATATAATTATTTTTTAATTTGTGTGTGTATTATTTTTCTTATTTTGTGTCTTATATTTTATTTTTATCTTGAGAGCGAATAATAAAGAGTCTTGCTCGGGACTAGCAAGAATTCAAGTTTGGGGGTGTGATAAGTGTCGGTTTTATACACTTATCCATGATTAATATTGATATATTTCACCCATAATTATGAGCTAGTCTACTCGTTTTTGCTTTGAATTAATTAATTTTTAATAATTTTATTTTTATAGGATGAAGATGTAAATTTAGCCTTAATCGGATTGAATTACTGATTTACTCAAGAAATAACATGTTTATAAAATATTCTCTTTATTGGGTTTTTATGTATTCATGTTGTAGGGCTTTCCGAGACGAGTTCGGCAGTCGTTCCGGATTCAAAATCAGAGTTATATATCAAAAGTTATCATCCGAAGAAGATTTGGGGCAAAAACGCAAAGTCTAAGAAATTCTGGGCTGAAAACGTAACTCACAAAGCAACCAGTGTACAAAAAGCCGAAGCAATGTTACGGCCGTAACATCTGAAAGTTACGACCGTAAGACCTCAAAGTTATGGCCGTAACATCTGAAAGTTACGGCCGTAAGTCTTGACAGATTATTGATCATTGTCTAATTTTTTATACTTTTGGTCTATTATTGAGGGAATGACTGGCATTGATCCGATCTAATGTAATAATGCTGGAGTTTTAGAGTTATTAGATGACTTTAGGTATATAAATAAACCCCTTAGATCCATCATTAAGCATGATTCATCTTATATTTTCTCACTTTGTAATACTTTTTCTTTTTGTGTGAAGAACACACTTGTGTTCTTGAGTGATTTGTGTAAGTGTGGTTTAGCTTATGTTGTTGAGAAAGTTTATTGCTTCTTTCTCCTTTATCTACTAAGGGAGTTAGGATCAATTCTTTCCCCTTTTCAACTATTAATGACCACTCAAGCTTGTAATATGTTGAATAAACCCTTCATGGGCTAAGTTATCCTTAGTTGGGATTATAAACAAGGTTTGTCATGTTATTTAAGTTTGTATAAAGATCTATTATGGGTTACTTATTATTGTGTGTGATTTTCATTGTTTTACCAATCTTTATTTATTTGGCCAATAAATGATGATATTTATGGTCTTCATATGTTTCGAAAGAAAATATGTTTGATTAGATCAAATAATCTTCACTCTAAGTTGTTCTAGGGGATAGAAATATACCTCTAGACCTTAGATGATTCTTTTAGTTATTTTCATAAAACCTAATGCTATATATTTAAGCCAATCAACATAGAAATATAGTGGATTGATTCAATATATAAGGGGCATTTTGACATTCGAAAGAGGAACCGTCTTTTTAAGGAAAATCGAATATACACAACATAATAAGTATATACATCTTATGATCTCCTATACATCTTCTATAACTAATGATGAACTAAGTTTGTAATCCCAACTATTTCATTTTATCTTTTATTAATCTATTATTAGTGCAATCTTTCGTTTCCTTGAATTTTAGAACTATTATTGCATTTTAATTGCAATTGTCAAACCAAACTCTTAAATTGTGTGTTTCACTCATATAAATCTCTATAACAAATAGATAAAGTGTATAATTCAATATATAACCTAACTTCCTCGTGGGATCGATAAACCGGACTAAAAAAAGTCCACTTACTACTTGATACGATATCGTGCACTTGCGATAATTACACTAAAGACGTGTCAACGGAGAAGTTAACAATTGCGGAATTGAGTAAAATAAATCCGAAAATAAGTATTCTCGAGATACACATACGGTTACGCACAAGCCACCAAGAGAAGAAAAGCGCCAAATCGAGAAAGTACTGGGAAAAGAAAAATGCGGATATTACATTCTACCCCTCTAAAAGTAAGTTTCATCCCGAAACTTAAGAAATAAACAACTCGGGGTACCTAGCACGCATGATATCCTCGGTTTCCCAAGTTGCCTCCTCGACACCATGCCTCGACCACTACACTTTGACCAAAGGAATGGTCTTATGCCTCAATCGCTTCTCACGGTGCTCCAAAATGTTCAGGGGACGCTACTCGAAGGTAATATCCTCGGCGACATCGATCTCACCATAGTCGATGACGTGACTAGGATCCGGAACATATTTCCTCAGCTGGGAAACGTGGAAAATGCTATGAACGTGACTCAAGGCCGGAGGTAGTGCCAAACGGTATGCCAACTCACCGACTCGCTCGAGAATCTCAAAGGGTCCAATAAATCTCGGACTCAATTTCCCTTTCTTTCCGAAGCGGAAAACTCCCCTCATTGGCGGCACCTTTAGCAAAACGTGGTCTCCCACCTCGAACTCCAAAGGTCGACGACGGACATCGGCATATGACTTCTGTCGACTTTGAGCAGTCAACATCCGTTCCCGAATCAATTCCACCTTCCGCCTCGTCTCTAAAGCGATATCCAGTTTGGTCCCAACCAAATTGGACGCTTTGTTCCAACAAATCGGCAATCGACATCGCCGCCCATAAAGCGCCTCATACGGTGCCATCCGAATCAATACGTGCCAATTGTTGTTGTACGTGAATTCGATCAATGGCAAATGCTCCTCCCAGTCACTACTCCAATCAAGAGCACAAGCACGCAACATATCCTCAAACGTCTGGATAGTGCGCTCCGACTGTCCATCTGACTAAGGATGAAAAGAGGTACTCAAAAGCAAACGAGTACCCAAAGCCTTATGTACCGCCTGCCAAAAGTGCGATACAAAACGGCTATCTCGATCCGAAATAATAGACTTCGGAGTACCGTGAAGCCTCATAATTTGCGCAATAAACACACGAGCCAACTTATCCGGGCCCCAAGTATCCTTGATGCCCAGAAAATGTGCCGACTTGGTCAGACGATCAACAATCACCTAAACCATATTCATGCTCGATCTCGATCTCGGCAAACTCGTGATGAAGTCCATCGATATATCTTCCCATTTCCATTCCGGAATGGGAAGTGACTGCAATAACCCAGCCGGTCGCTGATGCTCGATTTTAACTTGCTGACAAGTCAAACATCTCGCTACAAACTGTGCGACCTCCTCCTTCATTACATTTCACCAGAAATTTCTTCTCAAGTCCTTGTACATCTTACTCGAACCAGGATGAACGGAGTAAGGCGTAGCATGGGCCTCACGCAAAATACTCTGCCTCAATTCCAAGTCGTTCGGCACATATAGACGACTCTGGAATCTCAATACACCATCTTTATGAATCACAAACCCAGGAGACTTTCCCTTAAGGACATTCTCTCGGATTTGGATAATCATCGGATCTCACATCTGCTTCAGTTTAATTTCATCGATCAGAGATGACGAAATCTCTAAAGCACATAGTTGCCCGACGGCTCCCGGCAACAAAATCTCAACACTCAACTCAATCAAATCCCGCTGAATCTCAGATTGAGACGTAAAAATCTCAAGTGTCCACAACGAGACCGGTTTCTGACTCAAGGCGTCGGCCACGACGTTCTCCTTGCCCGGATGATAAAAGATTTCGAGATCATAATCCTTAATCAACTCTAACCACCTCCTCTGCCTCATACTCAACTCCCGCTGAGTAAATATGTATTTCAGACTTTTATGATCGGTAAAAATCGACATGCAGAGCCAAAATGATAGTGACGCCAAATCTTGAGTGCAAAAACAACTGCCGCTAACTCCAAATCGTGAGTAGGGTAGTTAAGCTCATATGGCCTCAACCGTCTCGAGGCAAACGCAATAGTCTTGTCGTGCTGCATCAACACGCACCCAAGACCCTGACCCGAAGCATCGCTATAAATGGCAAAACCTTCGTTGCCACACGGCAACGCTAAAATGGGGGCTGAAGTCAAACGCCTCTTCAGCTCCTCAAAACTCGACTGCCTCTCGTCATTCCAGACGAACTTCTCGGACTTCTGTAGTAACTGTGTAAGTGGCCGAGCTAGTTTCGAGAAACCTTCGACGAACCTATGGTAGTAGCCAGCTAAACCCAAGAAACTACGGACCCCCTTCACGTTCTGAGGTGGTGCCTAATCCAAGACTGCCTCAACCTTCTGCGGATCCACACGGACCCCCTCGGCTGAAATCACGTGAGCTAGAAACATCACTTCCTTCATCCAGAACTCACATTTTGAGAACTTCGCATAAAGTTGCTCGGTCCTCAAATTGTCTAACACTACTCGCAAATGATACGCGTGTTCCTCCTCGTTCCTCGAATAAATAAGGATATCGTCAATGAAGACGACGACACACTTATCCAAATAATCAATAAAGACCTTGTTCATCAACTGCATGAACACCGTCGGCGCATTAGTTAACTCGAAAGGCATAACTACAAACTCATAGTGTCCGTATCTCATTCGAAAAGCTGTTCTCGGCACGTCGGACTCCTTTACTCGAAGTTGATAGTACCCCGATCTCAAGTCAATCTTAGAGAATACAGCAACTCCCTGCAACTGATCGAACAAGTCATCAATCCTCGGCAGAGGATACTTGTTCTTGATGGTCACCTTGTTTAGCTCGCGATAGTCGATACACAAACGTAGTGAACCATCCTTTTTCCGAACAAACAAAACTGGTGCGCCCCAAGGCAAAGCACTCGGTCGAATATACCCCGACTCAAGAAGCTCACTCAACTGCTTCTTTAACTTGGTCATCTATGAAGGTGCCATGCGATACGGCGCCTTCAAAATCGGAGCCGCACTCGGCCCTAACTCGATAGCAAACTCTGCCTCACGGTCCGGTGGCAACCCCGGTAACTCATCAGGAAAAACATCAAGAAACTCACTAACGACTGGAATCGATGAAAGCTCGACTCCACCATCCTCCGCCTTCAAGGCATAACACCAATAACCAGTACACCCCTTTCGCAGGAGTCTCATCGCCTTCAAGGCATTAATTACGAACTTCTGGTTTCTCTTTCGCCCCGCGAAAGGGTGCTCGGTGCCGTCCTCGGCCAGCATAGTGATGATTCTCGTACGGTAGTTCATGATCGCACTGTGCCGCTCGAGCCAATCATCCCCGAGAAATAATCCTCACCCTCAATTTCCACAACAATAAGATTAGAGGGCCAAGCCCTCTCACAAATAAGCACAGAACAGTCTCGAACCTCATGATCACCAACGATCCTATCACCGTTAGGAAGCTTAACGATGAAAAGATCGCAAGGCGTCAAATAGTCGAGATTCAAATGGCGCACACACTCCAGAGATATGAACGAATGCGTAGCACTAGAATCGAAAAGCACACTGACAGGATGAGAATGAATATGAACAGTACATGTCGCCACAGTAGCCGCTAGATCATCGGCCCTCCTCATCTCATAGACACACGGGTGGGCGGAGCCGACACTAGAAGCTCCTCCTCTAGCGGGCTGACCCCGACCTCTCCCTCGGCTGGCACTTGGCGGAGACTGCGGAGCAAACGAGCCCTGGTTCACACTCGGTTCCCTAGGCGCTGGATGAGAAGAACGGGCACCGCGAATCTGTCTGATCTGTTCACAAAAGGAAGCCTTGTGGCCTGTCTGACCACAAGTATGACAAGTCAACTGCGGATGAGGACACTCCCGGTTCTTATGGTCCGATAAGCCACAGTTAAAGCATATGAGTTCACGAACGGAGGTTCTAGCAGCACCTCGAGAACTCCCAGAAAAATGAGCCGAGCCCCCTGCAGGAACATTCGCAGACTGAGATTTCTGCTGGTCTCCGCCCTTGTGACCAGAAAAATTTCCAACGGACTTCTGCTTCTTGCTCTCACAAGCCGCTTCACTGGCTGTCACCGACATATCATATGCAAGAGCCCTACTCTGATAATCCTTCAAAGTGGTGCAGATGAACCCAGACATATAGTCTCGAATTGATAGTTTCATCCATATGTAAAAGTGAATAAATATGTTGGGATAACAATCCCTGTGTCGAGATTGTCAGGACAAAACAATCCCTGTATCGAAAAGATCATGACAGAATGTTTTGACAATATGCCAATCCAACATACAGCAAGCAGCTGTATCGAAAAGCTGATCAACCTGTATCGAAGACTTCTCGTAGCCCCAGCATACAGAATCAATCATACAGCAAAGGAGTCTTATAAAGACTAAGTATGGAAGCTGTCTCGAATAGTCAATACAACTATCGTTCCATACAGCATCCAAATAGGACAAGAAGGAATCTTTGTTATTCACTAAGTCAACATCCCGTTTGAGAAGATATATTTAAATACTAACGGATAAAGTATTTAAATATCAATTCGTCAGAGATCTTCAAATCTAACGCAAAATCTGGATCGTGTTTTATTCAAACACATCATCCCGTTGGAATGGAATCTTGCTCAATGGATTTATATCAACGGATATATTTCAGAAAGCTATATATATCCCCAGCCTTTGAAGATCTACAGACACGAAAAACATGCAAACGAACAAATGAACATTCAGAGCAAACATATCTCCCAAGGCATTCTGCTATTCTGAAAGAAGAGATATACAGTGCTCAAAACCGTGAACAACACATTATCAGCTAAAAGCTCAGAAAGTCAAAGCTGTTGTTTAAATATTGTTCTAACCCTTGAACAAACCCATCAGCCCTGTGTGGACTGAGAAACCTTGCTCTTCCCGAACTGTGTGTGACGGACTTGCATTGAAGAGACGAAGCTTCGAAACTATGTGTGAAGAAGCCAGTCAAGTGAAAGCTTAAACCAATCTGTGTGAACGATTGAAGGCTAAGATCATTATATCAATCTGTGTGAACGATATATTGATTAGGTTTGATTATAAATACGCAGTTGTGTACATAGTATTTATAATAAACGTTTTACTCCTGTGTGGAGGACCAGTGGATGTAGAGGGGTTTACCTCGAACCACTTTAATTACCGTGTCTTTTACCTTCTGCATTTACTGTTTTATTATTTGTGATTATTCTCAAGTATACACTTCATATCTAGTTGCTGTATTTACAGCAACACACTTTAACAAGACTTCTGCTACGCAGTCAGATTTGAAAACCGTACAGCTTGTTGTTTAAAACACTTTCCAAGTTGTATCCTGTATACTTAGTGGCCAACAAGTGGTATCGGAGAGAGGCGCGGGTTCGAGTCTTCTGGCGTACGCTGGGGGGGATTGTTGGGAATGCTTTGCATCCAGCGTCCTCACCTTCGACTCGGGAGAACGTAACTGGTCGGGCTTAACATCCCGACCCGCGGCATCCTAGTGGTGCAGCCCCTCATGTCCGCCTGTCGCTTAGTACGGGGATCTGCACTGCCACTAGAGAGTGGTTAAATGAATTGATTTGGACTACTCATACAAACAAGATGCATCTTCTTTTCTGGTAGCCATCTCATAGAAACTCCAAAATTAAGTGTGCTTGGCCTGGAGTAGTTATGGGATGGGTGACCCCCTGGGAAGTTTCTCAGGTGCGCGTGAGTGAGGACGAAGCGCGCTAGAAAAGACTCGTGTTGGTACAGTGAGGACAGTCTTCATCATTCTAGGGACCAACAAAACTTGCTTGAGAATAATAATAGTCTTGAGCTCAGAGTGTATGCATGATTGCTTGAAGTTGTGTGTTGATTATTACCAAAGGTGATGGTATTTATAGGCATTTCAAGCCTTAGAGCCGTTACTGAATAGTGCTATTAGCGTGCGCTAATATCCCTTTATAGCGTGCGCTAATATCCCTTTATAGCGTGCGCTAATATCCCTTTATAGCGTGCGCTAACGGCATTTTGACTTAAAGCATCTGAACAGTCTTCTTCTGTTCCAACGATAAAATATCATGTTTAGCGTGCGTTATAGACTTGGTCAACAATCTTTACTTTTGACTTTTGACTTGGAAACGGCCTTGTCTCTAACGTCTCTTTTCAATGAATAATTTTCAAATGTAGCGCGCGCTGATAATCATCCTTAGTGTGCGCTAGATGATCAAATTTGCTTTCTAGATTTAGCGTGATTTCCATGTTGAATTTGATGTCCAACGGTTTAATGACCAACATATATATTTTAAACATTTAGCATGCGCTAACATGTATAAGATAGCGTGCGCTAATAGTCTTCAGGTAACGTGCGTTAGTCTCCATTTTAGCGTGCGTTGACTATTGCTTCATTTAAGCTCCAGAGCCTTCTGTCTTGAACATACTAACAGGTAACATGCGCAAATATCTTCCATAGTATGCGTTACTCACTTTGCATAGCCTGCATTATTTTCCTTGTGGCGTGGGCTAATTGAGATGGGCAATCTTTCTGACCTTTCTATCTTTCTTTCTTGCGGAACAGGTAGCGTGCGCTATTCTTTGCACATAGCGTGCACTAATCCACCATGTGAGTCTTCAATGAGTTTGCAGCTGACTTTCTATTACGTAGTGTGCGTAAACTGATCCCCGATAGCGTGCAGTAACACATATGTGTAGCGTGCGCTATTTGATTACTGAAAATATTGTCTTTGATGAGATTCTCGACGTTTGAGTTTTGATGTCTTTTGTTAAATGTTTTGAAAACGTTCATCATTAAAATAATCTGTTCAATAATCTCCCCTTTTTTGAAGATGTCAAAACATTTAATATATACCTGCAAAACTGTGAACAAAGAAAAATTTCGAATCAAAGTGCTTTTGTTCGAATGAGTTATTATTTTTAGTTTTTGAGTATATTTCTCCCCTTTTTTAACATGATCAAAAAGGTACTCTCCCCTGAATCAAAGCTTTCCCTGTATATATAAGAAAATGACAAATTGAAGGTCATTAATCAAGATTAAACAGCGGAGAAACCAACTATATTGATAAGCAAAAATTCAAGCGTTTTAACGAAATGAGACATAACACAACAACTTATACCTTTTGAGCTTAAATTTTAAGCTATAAGCTACAACATATCAAAAGCAAGATAATAATCATACGGTAATAATGAATAGACAACATTAGTATGAAAATATCATAAACCAACAAAGTTCGCCAAATTCGAAACCAAAACAACAAATCCGAAACCAAAACAGCAAGTCCCATATAAAAGCTCAATGTCATCAAAATACACATTTATTTGTCTTAAAACAAGAAGTCAACACGCGAGACTCTATGGGGCTTGGTCGGATTGGGAAGTAGGAAAAGGAAATGATGGGTTGGAGGAATGAATAAAGTCCTCCAAAAGAGTTTTAACGGAGTGAATTTCTTGGGAAGCTTCTCAGACTTCGGAACGAAGAGCCCTAACATCATCACGGATCTTGATTTGTATAATTTCGAGGCTACGCATCCGAGAAACAGGGTCATTTTCTTCACGTTCTTCGACATTCATCTTCCTTTTCCCTTAGTCTTTGGAGGCCGAACAATGTACCCATTTGTAATTCCCTTAGCGTTTCTGGTCCTCTTCTTGTAATACGCTCGGCCGGGGTCCGCATTATAGTCCCTTTGGGTATCTCATCATTGTCCTTAATATATGAAAAGAGAATCCATCCTCATTTTTTTGTTTGGACATAGTGCATTGCTTTGAGAGATGAGTCGGAGATTTCGTGTCCTCGAGACACCGAAACCGCCACTTCTTTCGATAAGTTCACATTGAAATGCCTGGAAAGGACCATAAGAATCGAACCAAATGGAATCCCGGCCTTTCGTGACCGAGACGCATAGTGTTTGGAACGAAATGTGACCCCATTTGCTTTCATCCAATAAATCACAATAGCCGCGAAGTTGACTCTGTCATCGTTCAACACTCGATACACAACTAGATTGTCAATCCCAACTAGCTTGTGTTGGGTATTAACCTTAGGCATTAAGCACTTCGTCAAAGCCACCAACAAGAGACGAATATTAATTCTAAAATCGTTAATCTCAAACACGTCATTGATTATCTCGATAACCACTTTTGAACTCACAAATTCCCTGACCTCTAACTCATTCAGCTCAGAATCCTCATCATTCAATGATTTCCCGGAACAAACAAATCCATCAAACGACAACCCAAACAATTCAAACAAAATCTCCGCTGAAATTTTCACGGAAGTACCGCCAACAATACTATGAAGAACTAGCGATGATGAACCCTCAATATCTCCCACATGTAGATTAGCATAAAATTCTCGAACTAAATTTGGGTAAATCGGTTCTTTGCATTCAATAAATCGATCAATTCCTAATGATGAAAAAAATTCACGAATATGAACATTGGCCCGTTCCAAACTTCTAAAGTTGAAGTAGTAACAGTCGGTTATGTGTTCTTATGGAAGAATATTGGTGAATACCTTAAAGGCCCACGGACGAGATGAATCGCGTTGAGTCAAAATCGGATTCCCGAGAGCGTTTGGCAGCACTCTTGTATTCTTTCTTCATAGGCACTCTTGATCCACTTGCCATTGAAGTTAATATATTGAGGAGGAATTTGAATGATAGTGAGATTAATTGATAGTAATTTGAGGTTTTTCGATCGCAATCCGTTTATGGTTAATGAAGAAGTGAAAAGGGGATCAGCCGACTTTTGGGTTTTAAGTAATCTGTTGACTCCTTAACATGCACTATATGAATGATAGTGTACGCTATTGAAAAATAGATAAGTCACTGGAGTGTCCAGTGGCTTGAGGCGGTTTTGAATGAAAATGATTAGCGTATGCTAGGAATATGGAGTTGCGTGCGCTATCGGGTTTAGACTAATTATGGAGAATATGTGTAGCGCGCGTTAAGGATACTAGCTAGCGCGTGCTAGGCCTAGGATAGAGTCTCAAGAATTGACTTCTTATAAGATAAATAATTTAAAAATAATCTTTTAAAATTGTCGATGTGTCCCATACCAAGTTGTAATCGAATAGAGTTAAAAGATTCCTCGAGTAAGGGTTTTGTAAAAATATCTCTAAGATGGTCTTTTGTTCCGACAAATATTAAACAAATATCTTTCTTTTGAACATGATCAGGTAAGAAATAATGTCTAATATCTATATGCTTGGTTCTACTATGCAGAACAGGATTCTTACCGAGATTTATTGCATTAATGTTATCACAAAGAATAAGAGTATTTTCAAAATAAATATCGTAATCTCGGAGTTGATTTTTGATCCATAGCACTTGCGCACAAGCACTCCCTGCGGCCACATACTTGGCTTCAGCTGTAGACATTGCTACGGTCGTCTGCTTTTTACTTCCCCAAGAGATTAGGCAAGAGCCAATAAAATGACATGTGCTGCTAGTACTTTTCTTGTCAATTTTACAGCCGCCAAAATCGGCGTCACTGTATGCAATTAAATTAAAATCCAAACATGATGGATACCATAGTCCAAGACCAATAGTTCCATTTAAATAACGAAAAATATGTTTGCAAGCAGTCAAATGGGATTCCTTAGGATTTGATTGAAATCTAGCACATAAATATGTAGCGAAAATTATATCCGGTCTGTATGTAGTCAAATAGAGTAGAGATCCGATCATACCTCGATATGGCTTTTGATCAATGGATTTTCCATTTTCGTTTTTGTCCAATTTTAATGTAGAGACATCGGAGTTGGAATTTCTTTGCTACTTTCCATCTTGAACTTTTTGAGGAGGTCGTGAGTATATTTGGTTTGATGGATAAAAATCCCATCTTCACATTGTTTAATTTGAAGCCCGATGAAAAATGTTAATTCTCCCATCATACTCATTTCGAATTCTCCCTTCATTAAATTAGAAAAGTTTTGGCAAAGAGATTCGTTAGTAGCACAGAAAACAATATCGTCTACATATATTTGACAAATGAGCATATCACTATTTAAGACTTTCATAAATAGAGTGTTGTCGATTTTACCTCTTTTATATCCATTTGCAATAAGAAATTGACTTAAACGATCGTACCAGGCTTGTGGTGCTTGCTTCAATCCATAGAGAGCTTTGTTGAGTTTGAATACATGATCTGGAAATTGATGATCTTCAAATCCTGGAGGTTGCTTGACGAAAACTTCTTCTAGAATAAAGCCATTTAGAAATGCGCTTTTGACATCCATTTGATATAACTTGATTTTCTTGTGAGAGGCAAAAGCACATAATAAACGAATGGCTTCGAGACAGGCTACGGGTGTGAATCTTTCCTCATAATCAACACCCTCTTCTTGATTATATCCTTGGGCAACTAGTCGCGATTTATTTCTGATTGGATATCCATCTTCATCGCACTTTATTTTATGTACCCATTTCGTTCCGATGATAGATTTATTTGTAGGAGCTGGAACTAATTCCCAAACTTTATTTCGATCGAATTGTACAAGCTCTTCATGCATTGCCATTACCCATCTTTCATCATCAAGTGCTTCATTGACGTTCTTGGGTTCGATTTCAGACACGAATGCAAAGTTATTCTGAAATTCAAGCGTTCTTCTTCGAGTTTGAATCCTATCTTCAATATTCCCAATTACTAAGTCCTTAGGATGATCTCGAGCATGCCTCCAATCTTTTGGTAATTTATCAAGCGAGTTTTCATGTTGTTTCTCTTGCTCTTTTGACAGTTGAACCTTCAGGAGTGTACCTGCATCATCAATAGATCTACCTTTCTCGGTGGTAAGATTGACTCATCAAATCTTACGTGAATAGATTCTTCAACATTATTTGTTCTGAGGTTATACACATGAAATAATTTGATATTTAAGGAATATCCCAAGAAGATACCGGTGTCAGATTTTGAATCAAAATTTCCCAAATTATCCTTTTTAATTATTTAACACAAAAACTTTACAACCGAAAGGGTGAAAATATGAAATGTTAGGCTTTTTAACTTTCCAAATTTCATATGGAGTTTTAAGTTGGGCTATTTATAGGTGAACACGATTTATTATATAACATGCCGTGTTTATGGCTTCGGCCCAAAAATATTGAGGAAGAGAATATTCATTTAGCATGGTTCTAGACATTTCCTCCGGTGTTCGATTTTTCTTTCAACAACTCCATTTTGCTGAGGAGTTATAGGAGCCGAAAAGTTATGGTTAATACCATATTTTTTACAAAGTATTTCAAATGGAGAGCAATCAAATTCTCCTCCATGATCGGTTCGAATAGAAATAATAGAAAGATTTTTCTCATTTTGGACTAACCGACACCATTTAGAAAATTCAATAAACGCATCATCCTTGTGAGAGAGAAATTTTACCCAAGTGAAATGGGAGAAATCATCAACAATAACTAAAGTATATAATTTGCCATTCGCACTAGCATAGCTTTGTAATACCCGAGATTCTAATGTGTATCTTGAACATTGTGACATTGTATATGTTGTATTTCATCTGAGTATTATCCAGCGTATTTCATGACCCGGTGTTGTGGAGCGTATGATTTCATGATTGTGTTCTAAATTTGTAGTTTTTGCACTAGTAGCGCATGCTAACCACTAGGCGTAGCGTACGCTAATTGGGGTCCGTAGCGCATGCTGTGTATAAACCTTAGCGCACGCTATACGTAGTCAACTTGATTATGACAGGGTGGTAGGTGAGATCAGCCGCGGATCTTGGTCGGGACATGTCGGAATGAATCTGGACGGCTTTTGGAAAAGTTGAGTCAACGGTACTTAGCGCATGCTAATGTTATGAGGCTAGCGCACGCTAAGTCTAGTACAGTGAGGTCAGTGAACTTTCGTTCAGTCGTTAGCGCACGCTAATTTGAGTTGTTAGCGTATGCTAATCATTGATTTTAGCGCACGTAAGGCTGTTTAGCGTACGCTATGCCGAGACCCGTCAGAGGCAGTAGATGGATAGCCTGTTAGCGCACGCTAATTTGAGAGAGTAGCGCACGCTAATAACCCTTTTCTATAAATAGGACAGCACCCATCTTCATTTTTCATTTTTCACCTTCAACCTTGGCCAAATTCCGAGTTCCTGAGATTTTTCCCTCACCTCATATCACTCATACCACCTTATTAGTCCAACCTTTGGAGAGCTTAGACATTGGGGAGTCGTGATCAAACTTCCAGTACTCGAGTACGCATATGTTGTTGATGATTTTGGGGATGTTTCGTAATTATGGACTCATTTGAATTGTCGAACGGGTTTGAACTTCTTTTCTTTGATGAAACTTTAGTATTTATTTCGTATTTCTCAATTTAGCCTTGTAAATTCTTATACACAGGATTTACGGCGCTGTAATTATTCCGAATATATCGGGGTGTTACAACCTTGATGGTCCAATCAAATACATATGAACAAGTTCAAGAATACGGCAGGTAGAAATTTCAAATTTCGGGTTAAATGATTCCCTTGTGTGTTTGCCTTTAATGCAAGATTCGCACATATGTTTTCGATCAAATTTCAGTTTAGGCAAACCGCGAACAAGATCATGTGTAGAAAGTTTTGAAATAATGGGTAAAGATGTATGACCTAATTTTTGATGCCACAAAAATGCATTTTCATCCAAGGTCATAAGATATTTTCCGTTGAAAGAATTTTCGTCACTGTGATCGACAATATAAATATTTCCGCTTCTTAAACCAATAAAAGCAACTTTATTATTTTTGATGGCGGTACAGTGAGTTTCTTCAAAAAGAATTTAAAGCCTTCATCACATAGTTGAGATACACTTAACAGATTATGATGTAATCCTTCAACAAATAAAACTTTATTAATAGAGGGAGAAGGTTCCTTACCAACCTTACCGGTGCCTGTAATCTTCACCTTTTTATTGTCACCAAAGGTCACGAATCCTTGTTCCCGATATTCAAATTCTTCGAACAACTCTTTGGCGCCACATATGTGTCTTGAGCAGTCACTGTCAACGTACCATTTGTTTTCCTTTGCACAGGGTACATGCATAAATAGTTTGTTTCGGTTGTTTTGGTACCTAAGCCCTTTTGGGTCCTCCAAAGTTAACAATGCTAATGGCATTCGGGACTATTGTTCCTTTAGGAATCCAGATTTGTCGAACTTTTATAGTCCTCAATTTTGAACGACCTTTTTATTACTTTCTTCATTCAATTCTCGTATATGATTTTGATTTCTGGTTTCTTTAACTTTATCAGGCTTTATGAGAGATTGTTCTGTTTTAAATGGATCGAAACCAAGACCGTATTTTAATAAAGGAGATTTTTGAATGGATAAAACTTTCTCAAATTTCTCGTTACCGAGAGTGAATTTATCCATTATATATTTTAATTCCTTTTGAGTTTTAGACAACTCAATTTTCAAAATATTTTCATTGTTAAAGCAGGAAGTATGATCTAACTTAATATTTTTGCCTTTGAGATTCACCCGATAAAGACTTCCTTCTTTTTGACTTCCTTCTTTTTAAATCAATCATTTTGGCATTTGAGATTCACCCGATAATCTTTGGCATAGTGCCAAGATTGACCACACCTACGACAATTACTGACGAACTTTTTTGTAGAAACATAATGGTTTTTTCTTTAGTCGGTTCTTGAATCTTGACCAAGAGCACTTCGTATTTTTTGACTTGAATTTTTATATCTTCTCATATTTTTGACGTAGAGAGCAATTTCTTCCTCATCATCATTTTTCGGAATATCATCATCATTGTCGCTATCGTCTTTGAGCGCGACAACTTTCTCACGAGACTTAGATTTGGTACCTCTCGATTTTAGCATAATCTCATAGTTTATAAGCGATTCTATGAGGCACTGAATTCAAGTTTGTTGAGGTTCTTTGATTCCATGATTGCCGTCACTCTGGCATCCCATTCACGTGGAAGAGATCGGAGGATTTTCTTAGCCTTGTCGCTACTTGATATAGGCTTCCCGAATAACGCAAGGCCATAAGTTATTGCTGAGAAGCGATCCAACATGTTGGTGATGGTTTCGTCATCCTTTATGGAGAAGAGTTCGTAGTCATGGAGCAGCATGTTAATTTTGGTTTCTTTGACTTGGCTCGTTCCCTCATGAGTGACTTCGAGAATCTCCCATATTTCTTTAGCACTTTCATATGCAGAAATTCGATTGAGTTCTTCAGGATTAAGTGCACAATATAGGAGTCGAGTAGCACGCGAATTTATATGCGTGTTTTTCCAATCTTCATCATTGTATTCGTCGAACTTCTTCAATGATCCATCTTCCCCTTTGGCAATCTTGGGACCAAGTATGATTACTTTCCAAATCTCAATATCGTAGGCTTGGACGAATATAGCCATCTTTTTCTTCCATGTCATAAAATTAGTCGCCGAAGAAAGGTGGACGGTTAAAAGAGTTACCTTCGGTCTGATCCATAGGTGCCATTGCCGATCATCCTCCGGTGGTTAAACCGATATATGAGGTGACCCGATATGATACCAATTGAAGAGATAAGAACACCACTAGAAGGGGGGTTGAATAGTGGTGTTGCGGATAAATAGAATTTCTCGCGAGGGAATAAATAGAAGTGTTGAAAGTAAAAGACACAGCGATATATAGAGATTCGGAAACTTGCCTATGTTCTGTAACACCCCCAATACGATGCATATTACAGCGCCGTGAATCCCACACATTGGAATCCACCAGGCTAACATACCAATATAACATTCGACAAAGACAAACATCATTGACACACAGACAATTTCTCAATCCACGACATTCAAAACAAAAGACCGAAATTGACAATATAATTCGACATTAAATCCACTCTCAAAATGGGTACACAATATTAATAAATTTAAGAAAGAAGTACTCGAGTACTTGAGCAAAAGACATAATAAATAAACTCCAGAAAAAAACACCAACAGACAACCACTGAACAGAATCACGGTTGCCCATCATCCTCGAACGGCTCGCATGCTCGTTTGCTTCCATGACCTGTACCTGAAATACAAAAGTATTTCCCCCATTTAAGGGGTTAGCGACAACTGTTAGTGCAAATACAATCCATTTAAACTACCATTCTAATCAGATGAAATATGCGCCAAAAATCATTTTAGAAATCATTTATATTCCGGAATATTCACGGTGCACAAACACAAAATGCATTTCTCCAACAAAACAATTCAAAGTTAACCATTGGTATGATACTCACGGCCACTGTATCCCGCAGAGCCCCGTCGGACATCCCTGGGTAGTTAACCCTAGTTCGTGATACGCACACTCACGGCAATACGTATCCCTAGGGGACCCATCAGACCGTCCCTAGGTGAACATACACATATACATCCACAACAACCACGAAAAGCCATAATTCAAATACTAGAAAATGTAAACAAATGTAAAGTACTTGCCTTTGAGATATCTTCGACGAAACGAAATTGGACGACGACTGCGAATGATCCGGAAGGAACACGACCGATCCTAAACGAAGGATTAACAAAAACTCAGTCCTATACGATAACAACAATCGAATGGAATACTCCCAAACCCCGATTACAAGCTATAACATCATACGTTCGATTGATACGGGCGAGGGTTTTCACAAAACCTCCCCGGAACAACAACTCACGGATTAAACACGGCGGAAACGGATTGGGAATCACCCAATAACAATAATCGATAAGAAATATAATAACATTACCAAACCATTCGAGTTTATTCTCAACAAATCCCGAAAAATCCCCAAAATGAACAAAGGTAGGGTTTTAGACGAAATACCTTGGGTTAGGGTGGAAGAGATAGATTAGGATGATGATAAACTTCACTTGGAACCCAACAATCGATCTCACGAAAAATTCCACAGGCAAAAATGGAAGAATCACACAAATCTCACATCTCTCGGACGAGGAAGAAGTAGAAAAGGAAATGACGAAGTGAAAGTCAACTCAGGTTTATAAAACCAGGCCCCTTCGTTACGTACGCTATATGAGCTGGTTAACGTAAGTTACGCACATTATGTATGTAACACTCAAGTATTAGCGTACATAACGGCTGAGCAGAATAGTCTATCCAAAACGCTGGGGACGATAGCGTACGCTACATCAGAAGGCTAGTGTATGCTACAAGGGGGCTTACTTACGTAACACAGCGTGTTTACGTACGTAAGGGACTAGGCAAAACTGAGCAGACCCCCTGTCCAAATTGCTGAAGGTCATAACGTACGTTATCGCTGGGGCATAACGTACGTTATATAGGTATCGATAGTGCACGCTACCTAGCATGCATAACGTGCATTATGCATGCAGCAGTGCAGCACTGCCGGAAGCAGTTAACTCTACCGGTTGGACGAAGTCACGACGCAACACAGGGACAGAACCCAAAACGTCAATATGGAATATTCACGATAACGAAGTTAAGTGCTGAAAGAAAATACACTTCTGACTACCCGAGAATCTGAAATACGACAATAGAACATAAAATTCCCTAAACTTATAGGAAATTACAAAACGGCTCAAACGTCCGAAATCCACGATACGACGTCGGATTAACAAACTGAAACTCTCAACACGAACCACACAACCATACGAGCTTATGTAAACAAAGAAACAACGAAAATGAACGAGTTTCACGAGAATCGAATGTTCATACGGCAAAACATAACATAGAATGGAATTACGTAAAAACATCTCCGAAACTCGTCCAAATGGAAAAACTCCAAGAATAAAGTAGATTCAAAACGTCAAAACGGTTACAAGCGAGTCGATAAAAATAGACATACACCAAAAATGGAAACTGCTAAAAACGGAAAGGTACGGATATTATATTCTCCCCCTCTAAAAAGAAGTTTTGTCCCGAAACTTAGGAATCAAAAAGCTCGGGGT
Source organism: Orobanche coerulescens (assembly GCA_033398695.1). NCBI lineage: Eukaryota > Viridiplantae > Streptophyta > Magnoliopsida > Lamiales > Orobanchaceae > Orobanche > Orobanche coerulescens. The sequence goes on from CM065805.1 coordinate 170,426,548, forward strand.
GCCTCGAATGCATATCCTCCTCCAACTCCCACGTTGCTTCTTCTAAACCATGCCTCGACCATTGCACTTTAACCAAAGGAATGGTTTTGTGCCTTAACTGTTTGTCTCGACGCTCCAAAATTTTAACGGGCCTCTCCTCGAACGCAACGTCCTTCTCGATATCCACGCCCCCGAAATCAATAACATGGGACGGGTCCGGAACATACTTCCTCAGCTGAGAGCCGTGAAATACACTATGCACATGACTCAACAACGGAGGCAAAGCCAAACGGTACGCCAACTCGCCAACTCTCTCTAATATCTCGAAAGGTCCAATATACCTCGGACTGAGCTTCCCCTTTCTCCCGAAACGGAAAACTCCCTTCGACGGATACACCCTCAACAAAACATGATATCCCACCTCGAACTCCAAAGGTCGACGCCTAACATCCGCATAAGACTTTTGTCGACTCTGAGCCGCCAACATCCTCTCTCTAATCAATTCAACTTTCTCCCTCATCTCCAATCAAGATCCAGCTCGGTGCCAACTAGATCGGACGGCTCATCCCAACATATCGGTGATCGACATCGTCGGCCATAAAGCGCCTCATACGGTGCCATCTTAATCGACGCGTGCCAACTATTATTATAAGTAAACTCGATCAAGGCCAGGTGCTCCTCCCAGTCATTACTCCAGTCTAACGCACACGTGCGTAACATATCCTCGAACGTCTGAATGGTACGCTCAGACTGCCCGTCGGTCTGAGGATGGAAAGATGTACTCAAACGCAACCGTGTCCCCAATGCCTTATGTACCGCCTGCCAGAAATATGATACAAACCGGCCATCTCTATCCAAATAATAGTCTTCGGCATACCATGAAGTCTCACTATCTGTGCGATAAAAATACAAGCCAATTTTTCTGGACCCCAAGTATCCTTGATGCCCAGAAAATGTGCTGACTTAGTCAGTCGGTCCACGATCACCCACACCATATTCATTCCGGTCTTCGTCCTCGGCAAGTTCGTGACAAAATCCATCGATATGTCTTCCCACTTCCATTCCGGGACGGGAAGTGGTTTCAATAATCCGGCTGGCCACTGTTGCTCGATTTTGACTTGTTGACAAGTCAAACACTTAGCCACAAACTGAACTACCTCATTCTTCATGTCATTCCACCAGAAATTCTTCCTCAAATCTTTATACATTTTGTTAGGCGTATTTTTATACGCTTATTTATCATTATTTTGTAGTGTTTTGGTGAGTGAAATCATCTAAATGAGCTTTTAATGCCTTGATTTTGTATGATTGACAGGAAATTGAAGTCCGGGAGCTAAAACGAGGCAAAACGGGCGCAGCAAAGCGGGCGATGAGCCGCGGCGCAGGAATCGGAGCCGCGGCGCGAAGACACCGGCCAAGGGCGAGTAATCAGACTGTGCGCGGCACGGCCAGGTGAGCCGCGGCACAGAAGAATTATTTAACGCCCAGGTATTCAGATTTTGGGCGATGTGCCGCGGCACAGGTTCAGTGAGCCGCGGCACACTTAGCGGGTTTGGTACGTCTGCGCGGATTCTGGGCCGTTTCGAAGCCAGTTTTCAACCGATTAATACGGACGCGATTTGTGGAGGTGCTGAGCTATAAATAGGGCTTAAGACCCTAATTTAATTATCTTGGAATCATTTAATCTAAACCTATGAGAGCTTAAGCTTGGAGACAGAGAAGAGGAGGAAAGCAGAAGAATTCAAGGGCAGAAGGCGGGAGCTGAAGAACGGAGGAATCCGAGCTTCATCTGCGTTTGAATTTTATGCTTTCGTTTATTTATTCTGTATTTTCAGTTTTTAGTATGTCAGGCTAAAGCCTTAATCTAGGGTTTTGATGAAACCTTTGTTTTGACGAATTGATTAAGATTATCCAATTTATTACCTTTTTATTGAGTTTTCCCAATTATGTTTAATGCTTGCAATTATCTGGCCAATAGTTGTATTGATTTAATCATTCACTTCGAATCGGGAGAGGAGATTTGGTGAGGAACTATTGGTGAGGACCGTTTTATTCTGTGAGATAGGAATATACTCATAGAAAATACGTGGCCTTTAGGAGATTTCATGCTTTTTGCCTATCGACGAGATAATTCACCTAGGGATAGAGTGCGTTAGTCGCCGTTAGATAAATCTATTGACCTCGAGAGAGGCGGTAGAATATATTAGCAATCTCCGCCTTCAGTAAATTGGGAAAATTATTTATTACGGATAATCGAGAGTAAATTCGGATAAACTAAGGTGGATTCAGAACCCTAGACGTATTCATCATTTGATTTTCTTAATCCAAGATATTGTTTTTTACTGCTTAGTATTTTAGAAATTCTTTTAGTTATTAATCCAAAAAACCCAACTTCGATTGTTCAAATAAAATTGGAATACGAAAACGTCGGTAGTTAGAGATTCAATCCTCGTGGGAACGATACTCTACTTATCACTTTATTACTTGTAAACGATGACGTGCACTTGCGTGTAGGAAATATCGCAACAAATTTTTGGCGCCGTTGCCGGGGAATTGAAATTTTTCTAATATCGATTTAAGTATTTCCAGTCTTAATTTGAACGTTTTATTTTTTTATTTTTGTGTATTTAATTGCGTTTATTTGTTTTTCCTTTCAAGGCATTGTGTAGTGCACTTTTTATTTGTTAGGCGTATTTTTATACGCTTATTTATCATTATTTTGTAGTGTTTTGGTGAGTGAAATCATCTAAATGAGCTTTTAATGCCTTGATTTTGTATGATTGACAGGAAATTGAAGTCCGGGAGCTAAAACGAGGCAAAACGGGCGAAAACAGCAAAATCGACGATGAGCCGCGGCGCAAGGAATCGGAGCCGCGGCGCAGAAGACACCACCGAAGGGCGAGTAATCAGACTCTGTGCCGCGGCACGCCCAGTGAGTCGCGGCACGTAAGAATTATTTAACGCCTGTATTGACTTTTGGGCGATGTGCCGCGGCACAGTTGATGAGCCGCGGCACACTTAGTGGGTTTGGTACGTCTGCGCGGATTCGGGCGTTTGGCGATTTTCAACCGATTAATACGGACGCGATTTGTGGAGGTGCTGAGCTATAAATAGGGCTTAAGACCCTAATTTAATTATCTGGGAATCATTGAATCTAAACCTAGGAGAGTTTAAGCTTGGAGACAGAGAAGAGGAGGAAGCGAAGAATTCAAGGGCGAAGGCGGGAGGCAAGAACGGAGGAATCCGAGCTTCATCTGCGTTTGAATTTTATGCTTTCGTTTATTTATTCTGTATTTTCGCTTTTAGTATGTCGCTAAAGCCCTAATCTAGGGTTTTGATGAAACCTTTGTTTTGACGAATTGATTAAGATTATCCAATTTATTACCTTTTTATTGAGTTTTCCCAATTATGTTTAATGCTTGCAATTATCTGGCCAATAGTTGTATTGATTTAATCATTCACTTCGAATCGGGAGAGGAGATTTGGTGAGGAACTATTGGTGAGGACCGTTTTATTCTGTGAGATAGGAATATACTCATAGAAACTACGTGGCCTTTAGGAGATTTCATGCTTTTTGCCTATCGACGAGATAATTCACCTAGGGATAGAGTGCGTTAGTCGTCGTTAGATAAATCTATTGACCTCGGGAGAGGCGGTAGAATATATTAGCAATCTCCGCCTTCAGTAAATTGGGAAAATTACTTATTACGGATAATCGAGAGTAAATTCGGATAAACTAAGGTGGATTCAGAACCCTAGACGTATTCATCATTTGATTTCCTTAATCCAAGGTATTGTTTTTTACTGCTTAGTATTTTAGAAATTCCTTTAGTTATTAATCCAAAAACCCAACTTCGATTGTTCAAATAAAATTGGAATACGAAAACGTCGGTAGTTAGAGATTCAATCCTCGTGGGAACGATACTCTACTTATCACTTTATTACTTGTAAACGATGACGTGCACTTGCGTGTAGGAAATATCGCAACAAGTTTTTGGCGCCGTTTCCGGGGATTGAAATTTTTCTAATATCGATTTAAGTATTTCCAATCTTAATTTGAACGTTTTATTTTTATTTTTGTGTATTTATTTTTGTTTATTCATTTTTTCCTTTCAGGACCTTTCGTTAGTGCATGAGAAGACTCGGTAACGAAGGCTTACTACCTTTGGACACCGAGCTCGAGCGCACGCTAAGAAGGAACAAAAAGGAGAAAAGAGAGTTGCGAGGCAGTCAACATGGCCGAGAATATTGAAATCAAGGAGGAGACAACCAAGTGCGGCAAGTTCAACCGGAACTCGCTCTTCGAGATTATGCCATGCCGCAGTCAACGCTAATTTTTCGAATCCGGCGTCCCACTATCCAAGCAAATAACTTTGAGATCAAGCCCGCCATTATTCGGATGGTGCAGCGAGCCCATTCGTGGATTTCAAGGGCGACCCGAATGCCCACATTGCGTCTTTCCTTGAGATATGCGATACTTTCAAAACTAATGGTGTCACCGACGATGCCATCCGATTGAGGCTTTTCCCTTTCTCTTTGAGGGATAAAGCAAAGTTTTGGTTAAATTCCTTACCGCCGGGGTCGATTACAACATGGGAGAGGTTAGCGCAAGCCTTCCTTGCCAAATTTTTCCCACCAGCTAAGACGGCGAGGTTGAGAAATGAAATAACCACTTTTGCCCAGTTCGATATGGAATCGCTCCACGAGGCGTGGGAGCGATATAAAGAATTACTACGAAGATGCCCTCATCACGGTATTCCTGAGTGGCTTCAGCTTCATACGTTTTATGGTGGTTTGAGTGCTTCTACACGCACTTTAGTGGATGCGGCCTCCGGTGGGACATTCATGGCAAAATCTATAGCCGAGGCACACGTGCTTTTGGAAGATATGGCCGAAAACGCATACCAATGGCCATCAGAAAGATTGACACCGAAAAGAGTAATGAAAGTTTCAAGCAATGATCCGATCTCCACCTTGACAGCTCAAGTCGCCGCTTTGACATGACTCCAGACATTTTCGCACGCACCAGCCCGTTACCATTGAGACATGTAATTGGTGTAACGGATCACACCCGAGCGGAGTGTCAATTTGGAAATCCGTTCGAGCAAAATCAGATGGAGCAGCTCAATTCGTAGGAAATGGGAATCGACCAATAACCCGTACTCAATACTTATAATCCGGTGGCGCAATCATCCCAACTTTTCATGGAGAAACGGACGACGCACACCAGCCCCTTTCGCCCAGAATCAACAGCAGCCCCCTTCCGCTCCCAAAGTGTCTCTCGAGGAAGCGCTTGCAAAATTGGCGGCAAATACGAGTCAATTTATGACTCGGACGGAAGCTACACTACAAAATCATTCTTCTTCCATTCGAATTTGGAGGTCCAGTGGGCCAAATCGCTAATGTGTTGACAGCTCGTCCGAGGGAGCATTGCCGAGTACAACAGAGACTAATCCTAGAGAGAGTCTAAACGCAGTTAGCTTGAGAAGCGGGAGAGAGTTTCTTTGGAACAGTGAGCTGGGTAAAGAGAAGAAAGTGATGGAGGAAGAGATGGATTTAAAGCCGGAGGAGTCAAAGGATGTGAAGCCGGATAACTTGAAGACATGTGTTCCCCCGTTCCGTTTCCGCAGACTACAAAGAAGAAGGGCGGACAAACAATTTTCTAAATTCCTTGATGTGTTCAAAAAGCTTCACATAAATATTCCGTTCGCCGACGCATTGGAGCAGATGCCGAGTTATGTCAAATTCATGAAAGAGATATTATCTAAGAAGAGAAAACTTGAAGAGTTTGAAACGGTCACCTTGACAGAGAAGTGCAGTGCAATTCTTCAAAAGAAGCTCCCACCTAAATTAAAAGATCCGGGAAGCTTCAACATACCTTGCACCATGGGGAATTTTTCATTTAATAAGGCACTATGCGATCTTGGTGCGAGTATCAACCTCATGCCTCATCGATTTTCCAAAAGCTGAATATTGGGAAGCTAAGCCAACCACAGCCTCATTACAATTGGCGGACCGATCGATAAAGTATCCGAGGAGTGATCGAGGATGTATTAGTTAAGGTTGACAAGTTCATCTTTCCGGCCGACTTCATCGTACTAGACATGGAGGAAGATGACAATATTCCGATCATCTTGGGACGACCATTTCTAGCGACGGGCGAACCCTTATAGACGTGGAAAAGGAGAGCTAACTCGAGGGTCCAAGAGGCGAAATTACTTTTCAAGTATTCAAGTCATTCCCATGTCCAGGAAGTGCGGCTAAAGGATCACAAATTGAGAGGGTGAATGCCGTTGAAAGAGGAAAGCACCGAAAACATCGTCGGTGGGAAAATTCAGATGTTGTGTTAAATGGCCCGAATTTTAAGAAGGATGTAGAACAAGTGGCGTTCCTCGAGCATGAGGAGAAATCTGCTGCAATCGTGGGTTCGTTTGTGAAGGAGGAAAGTGAGCCAAAAGCCAAGCGAAAAATTAGTCATGGAGAAATCGGGTGTTTCGGAAAAATTTTCAAGTCGAAACCTTTTCACAAACAACATTTGATGACCGAACCGAAACTCGAACCACTGATGACCAATGGTCATAATTTTAACCAAAATATAAACGGTTTGATGAACGGGGCGGAAGCCAAATGGAGTTTGCGAAAAGCGAACTAACGTTGTCCAATAGGTCCGGCTGAAGACTATAAACTTAGCGCTTCTCGGGAGGCAACCCGAGTTCGTAGTTGTAGATTTTTGCATTTCTTTATTTTTCTTGTATTCGTGATTCTTATTTTTCATCATTTTTGTGCTTCTAATTGCTTCTGCCTCTCGTTTTTAACGTCTTCTTTCTTCTTTGATCCATCCTTCCCTCTCATCTTAATGATTTCGTGTAAAATTTCTGTGCAGGAATCAGCAAAAGGGGAGAAATTCAATGATGAGCCACGGCACAGTCCAGGTGAGCCGCGACACACACCAGCTGAGGAAAAATGGCCGAGCAAACTGTACCCTGTGCCGCGGCATGATCTTACCGAGCCGCGGCACACCAGTCACCGAGCCGCGGCACCCGATAACCGAGCCGCGGCACACTAAATGGTCGAAACGCCCAGGGCGCCAGACTTTGTGCCGCGGCATACTAAGGCCGAGCCGCGGCACACTAACACACCGAGCCGCGGCATACGAAATTTGAGCCGCGGCACCCGACGACATACCAAAACGTCCCGGTTATCGTACTTTGGGCCGCGGCTCACTTATATTGTGCCGCGGCCCCGTCGCAAAATAAGAGCATCCAGTAAGGCTCATTCGGTTGATCGGCTGTATAGGATACTTCTACCCTCCCTCCCTTCCTTCCCGCACACATGGAGGTTAGTTGGCTCCACTCTATGAGTCTCCTTCTCAAATTCTCCAGTTATTTTTGATTTCTAAATCATTAATGATTCTTGATGTGAAAAGATTTGGAGTTTTATATTGCTAGTTATTCTTCATTGTTGTTTCTAAAATGGAGTTGGAATATGGGGAATTTGTTATTGTGATGGAATTGATGTTTATGAGCAATTGTTGATGATGGTTTTCGTAATTCAGGGTTATAATCTGTGTTATTATTTTTGGGATTTGGAATTAACCATGAAAATTTTTGTTCTTCATTTTAACTTGTGCACACAAGGTGTTTGATAAATTGCAGCAATGAAAAATGGGTAAGCTAGGCATTTTCCAACTTATATGCAATGAATCATGTTGTCACATTATCCCCAACCTCTACATCATGTTCAACTTGAGAGCTATACTTAACTTCCTTTTTGATGATGCAAGCTTGTTTATTCACATTCCGCATGATGTAGTCAAGAAGCATGCAAGCTCACAGGACGATGTCGGCACCGGCTCTGAGCGAGGCGGAGGAGTACTTGACCTTTTACTTTTCTTGCATTTCATTTTTTGTCCATTGAGGTCAATGTACGTCCTAAGTTTGGGGGGGGATTTACATTCAGTCTACATTCATTGTTGTACTCTATTTTCTTGCTGTACATTATATTCTGTTGCACTTTTCATTTCTTTGCATAAATTTTTTTTTTCAGATAGCCTTGCTTGTCGTAGTTTTTCTTTATTCGTGAATTTTCGTGCTTCTATTTGTGTGATACTGATGTTACGACCTTTGTCTTTCTCTACGAAGAAGCGGGCGAGTTTTAGTCGAGTTGTAGTCGATTATTTCGTTGCCTTAGTATTCAATTAGGTCCGAAATTTTTCGTGATTGTAGAGGTCTTGGCAGATAAGAGGCGATACATACTTGTTTAAAATCCCCATCAATACGTTTGGCTACATTTTCCCGGATAGTGAGTCGTACTGTTTCTTTAGTCGTGTTGGCACTTAGTTTGAGTTTTGAGTCGGTCAGTTTTTCCCTAAAAGTCGAGATAATGTGTTCTATGATGGGAAGTCTAGTAACCGGGGGTATTCGCGTGACCCGTTGTTTACTCTCGCGTAAAACGACGACCCTGATTAGATTAATGATTTAGATATTTCACATGTACCAATGATAGGAAGCCTAGTAACCGGGGGCATTCGCGTGACCCGCTGTTTACTCTCGCGTAAAATGGCAACCTTGATTCGGACATGCGGAAATTATATATTCGAGTTGTTTCTCCGCTGTAGACGGGAACTTAGTAACTAGAAGCATCCATGTGCCCCATGAGTGTCTTTTACGTCAAACGGTTTCCTAATACATGAGAATGGAAGTTCCACCCTAGGATTATCCCGATGAAACATCCCGAGATCCTAACCTAGTGGTCGACTCGAATCAAATTTTTGAGCATATATATAAGGGGATCTTGTCAGGGTTTCTTTATTATGAGACTCGTGAAAATTGTGCCTTTAGGCGTGGAACGCGACGAACTAGCTTGTTTATGTTAGCCTTTCATATTGACGGTCGATTTGACTCATGTTTTGTTAATCTTTGAGCCGAGTTTTCTTCATGAACGAATGATTAGGATGAACTTGATTACTTTGCGGAATCATTATTCGAAAGTGCAGCTCGCGTTTATGACACTCGTATTATTTAGAGAGAATGGCAGGATAGTATTGATTAGATTGAACACTATGAGTTGCACAATTATTCACGACATTCTTTTATTGACTTTAATTCTTTTTGCTTGAGGACAAGCAAAGGCTTAAGTTTGGGGGTATTCGTTAGGCGTATTTTTATACGCTTATTTATTATTATTTTGTAGTGTTTTGGTGAGTGAAATCATCTAAATGAGCTTTTAATGCCTTGATTTTGTATGATTGACAGGAAATTAAAGTCCGGAGCTAAAACGAGGCAAAAGCGGTAGCGGCAAAAGCGGGACGATGAGCCGCGGCGCAAGGAATCGGAGCCGCGGCGCAGAAGACACCGAAGGGCGGAGTAATCAGACTGTGCGCGGCACGGCCAGTGAGCCGCGGCCTGAGAAGAATTATTTAACGCCTGTATTCAGATTTTGGGCGATGTGCCGCGGCACGAGTTGATGAGCCACGGCACACTTAGCGGGTTTGGTACGTCTGCGCGGATTACGGGCGTTTGGCCGATTTTCAACAGATTAATACGGACGCGATTTGTGGAGGTGCTGAGCTATAAATAGGGCTTAAGACCCTAATTTAATTATCTTGGAATCATTGAATCTAAACCTAGGAGAGCTTAAGCTTGGAGACAGAGAAGAGGAGGGAAGCAGAAGAATTCAAGGGCAGAAGGCGGGAGCTGATGAACGGAGGAATCCGAGCTTCATCTGCGTTTGAATTTTATGCTTTCGTTTATTTATTCTGTATTTTCGTTTTTAGTATGTCGCTAAAGCCCTAATCTAGGGTTTTGATGAAACCTTTGTTTTGTGAATTGATTAAGATTATCCAATTTATTACCTTTTTATTGAGTTTTCCCAATTATGTTTAATGCTTGCAATTATCGGGCCAATAGTTGTATTGATTTAATCATTCACTTCGAATCGGGAGAGGAGATTTGGTGAGGAACTATTGGTGAGGACCGTTTTATTACGTGAGATAGGAATATACTCATAGAAAATACGTGGCCTTTAGGAGATTTCATGCTTTTTGCCTATCGACGAGATAATTCACCTAGGGATAGAGTGCGTTAGTCGCCGTTAGATAAATCTATTGACCTCGGAGAGGCGGTAGAATATATTAGCAATCTCCGCCTTGATAAATTGGGAAAATTATTTATTACGGATAATCGAGAGTAAATTCGGATAAACTAAGGTGGATTGAGAACCCTAGACGTATTCATCATTTGATTTCCTTAATCCAAGATATTGTTTTTCTTGCTTAGTATTTTAGAAATTCTTTTAGTTATTAATCCAAAAACCCAACTTGATTGTTCAAATAAAATTGGAATACGAAAACGTCGGTAGTTAGAGATTCAATCCTCGTGGGAACGATACTCTACTTATCACTTTATTACTTGTAAACGATGACGTGCACTTGCGTGTAGGAAATATCGCAACAAGTTTTTGGCATTCTTGGGAATTGAAATTTTTCTAATATCGATTTAAGTATTTCCAGTCTTAATTTGAGCGTTTTATTTTTTTATTTTTGTGTATTTAATTGCGTTTATTTGTTTTTCCTTTCAGACCTTTTGTGTAGTGCATGAGAAGACTCGTGCGAAGGCCTACTACCTTTAGACACCGAGCTCGAGCGCACTCTAAGAAGGAACAAGAAGGAGAAAAGAGAACTGCAGACGGCGGTCATCATGGCCGAGAATATTGAAATCCAAGGAGGAGACAACCAAGTGCGGCAAGTTCAACCGGAACTCGCTCTTCGAGATTATGCCATGCCGCAGGTCAACGCTATTTTTTTGGGAATTCGGCGTCCCACTATCCAAGCAAATAACTTTGAGATCAAGCCCGCCATTATTCAGATGGTGCAGGCGAGCCCATTCTGTGGATTGCCGAAGGACGACCCGAATGCCCACATTGCGTCTTTCCTTGAGATATGCGATACTTTCAAAACTAATGGTGTCACCGACGATGCCATCCGATTGAGGCTTTTCCCTTTCTCTTTGAGGGATAAAGCAAAGTTTTGGTTAAATTCCCTACCGCCGGGGTCGATTACAACATGGGAGAGGTTAGCCTTCCTTGCCAAATTTTTCCCACCAGCTAAGACGGCGAGGTTGAGAAATGAAATAACCACTTTTGCCCAGTTCGATATGGAATCGCTCCACGAGGCGTGGGAGCGATATAAAGAATTACTACGAAGATGCCCTCATCACGGTATTCCTGATTGGCTTCAGCTTCATACGTTTTATGGTGGTTTGAGTGCTTCTACACGCACTTTAGTGGATGCGGCCTCCGGTGGGACATTCATGGCAAAATCTATGGCCGAGGCACACGTGCTTTTGGAAGATATGGCCGAAAACGCATACCAATGGCCATCAGAAAGATTGACACCGAAGAAAGTAATGGAAGTTTCGAGCAATGATCCGATTTCCACCTTGTCAGCTCAAGTCGCCGCTTTGACACAACAGCTCCAGACATTTTCGCACGCACCAGCCCCCGTTACCATAGAGACATGCAATTGGTGTAACGGATCACACCCGAGTGCGGAATGTCAATTTGGAAATCCGTTCGAGCAACATCAGATGGAGCAAGCTCAATTCGTAGCCAATGGAAATCGACAAAGCAATTTTTACCCCAAAGACTTATAATCAGGGGTGGATGAATCAACAAAATTTTCCATGGAGAAATGGGCAAGCTATGAAGGCTCCACAACCTCACTTCGTGCAACCACCACAGCAGCCCCCTCAATCACCAAATGTATCTTTGGAGGATGCTCTTGCTCAATTGGCGGCTAACACAAGCCAATTCATGACCCGCACCGAGACAACTCTCCAAAATCATTCGACCTCCATCCGAAATCTAGAAACACAAATGGGGCAGATTGCTAATTTATTGTCTTCTCGGTCTCAAGGTGCAGCCCCCAACGCAGCCGAAGTGAAATCCAAGGAAAATGTGCAAGCGATCGAATTACGAAGCGGAAAGGAGTTGAAAGGGCAGCCTATTAATGACAAAGAGCAGCCGATCGAGCAGAACGAGAAGGAAAAGGATGAGACGCCTAAGCCAAAGGAAGTATCGACTACTCAGCCCACTCCTCAAGTTCCATTCCCACAGCGTTTCCAAAAGCAAAAACTGGACAAGCAGTTTTCAAAATTCCTCGACGTCTTCAAGAAATTGCACATAAACATTCCGTTCGCCGACGCATTGGAACAGATGCCGAGTTACGTCAAGTTCATGAAAGAGATCTTATCTAATAAACGGAAGCTCGAGGAATATGAGACGGTCGCTTTAACGGAAGAGTGTAGCGCTATATTACAAAAGAAACTCCCACCTAAATTGAGAGATCCGGGAAGTTTCACCATTCCTTGCATCATCGGAAATTCATCTTTTGAAAGAGCCCTATGCGATCTCGGGGCCAATATAAATCTTATGCCCCTTTCGATTTTTAAAAAGCTGGATATTGGGGAAGCCAAGCCGACGACAGTCTCTCTACAATTGGCCGATAGATCCATCAAATACCCAAGGGGTGTGATAGAGGACGTTTTAGTCAAAGTGGATAAGTTCATCTTTCCGGCCGATTTCATCGTACTTGATATGGAAGAAGACCAAGATATCCCAATTATTTTGGGAAGACCATTTTTGGCAACAGGCCGAACGTTGATTGATGTGGAAAAGGGAAAGCTGACTTTGCGTGTTCAAGAGGAGCAAGTAACATTCAATATTTTTCGATCCGTAAAATATCCAAGTGACGCTGAAAATTGTTTCCAAGTTGACGTCATTGACTCGTGCGTGAGTAGAACTTTTCGAGAAAATTATCCACCCGATCCATTGGAATCCGTTTTGATTGGGGCTGTTTCCGAACCAAATGGAGAGCATGCCGCCTACGTACGACACATGGATGCTTCCCCACCAATTTTTATTCGTAAACCATTCGAGGAGCTAGGAAGTTCACTAACTCGACCGACCCCATCGATTGAAAAACCTCCAAAATTGGAACTCAAAAAGCTGCCACCTCATTTGAAATATGCATTCCTGGGGCCCGACAACTCCCTTCCAGTTATTCTCTCGGCCACTTTAGCAGGAGATCAAGAGGCAAAATTATTAAGAGTTTTGAGGGAGTACAAATCTTCTCTTGGATGGTCTATTGCGGATATCAAGGGGATCAGCCCATCGATTTGCATGCACAAGATTTTGATGGAGGAAGACTACAAACCATCCGTGGAGCATCAACGCCGGATGAATCCTAACATGAAGGAGGTGGTGAAAGTCGAGGTTTTAAAACTCCTCGACGCAGGTATGATCTTTCCAATTTCTGATAGTAAGTGGGTAAGTCCGGTTCAAGTTGTGTCGAAAAAGGGTGGGATAACAGTTGTTCAAAACGATAATAATGAATTAATTCCCACCAGGATTGTTACGGGGTGGCGTATGTGCATAGATTATAGGAAATTAAATAAGGCCACTAGAAAAGATCATTTTCCCTTGCCTTTTATTGATCAGATGTTAGATAGATTAGCCGGACACGATTTCTATTGCTTTCTCGATGGTTATTCGGGGTATAATCAGATTTACATAGCCCCCGAAGACCAAGAGAAAACGACGTTTACATGTCCTTACGGCATTTTCGCTTATAGGCGCATGCCGTTCGGATTGTGTAATGCGCCGGCAACTTTTCAACGGTGTATGATGGCTATTTTTTCTGACATGGTAGAGCAGTGTATTGAGATTTTCATGGATGATTTTTCTGTTTTTGGAGATTCTTTTGACATTTGTTTGGAAAATTTGCAGAAGGTCTTGCAAAGATGTGAAGAGACCAATTTAGTCTTGAATTGGGAGAAGTGTCATTTTATGGTGCAGGAGGGCATTGTGCTTGGCCATCGAATATCCTCACATGGAATTGAAGTCGACCGAGCGAAAATTGAGACCATTGAGAAGATGCCTCCACCCACTTCGGTAAAGGGGATTAGGAGTTTTCTGGGACATGCCGGTTTCTATCGCCGATTTATTAAGGATTTTTCAAAGATCACGAAGCCGCTATGCAATTTACTCATGAAAGATGTCCCATTTATTTTCGACGAGTCTTGTAAAGAAAGTTTCGAGTTGCTGAAGAAAGCTCTAAGCACGGCACCGGTGATAGTCGCTCCGGATTGGGACCTTCCGTTCGAACTAATGTGCGATGCTAGCGACTTTGCCATTGGGGCTGTTTTGGGGCAGAGACGAGGGAAGGTGTTTCATGTCATATACTATGCGAGCCGAACGCTCGATGACGCCCAAAGAAATTATGCCACAACGGAGAAGGAATTGTTGGCGGTGATATTTGCATTTGATAAATTTCGGGCTTATCTACTAGGAACGAAAGTGATAGTGTGGACCGATCATTCGGCAATAAAATACCTTTTGGAGAAAAAGGATGCCAAACCAAGGTTGATTCGGTGGGTGCTACTCCTTCAAGAATTCAACTTGGAGATTCGGGACAAGAAAGGGACAGAAAATGTTATAGCCGATCACCTTTCACGGTTAGAGAGTTCCCTCGAGAAGGAAGAAAGTCAGCCACAAATTATAGAAACATTCCCCGACGAGCAGCTCTACAAGTTGGATTCCACACATGTGCCTTGGTACGCTGATCTAGTGAACTACTTAGCAACTAAAACAATTCCGAACGATCTCTCACGTCATCAAAAGAAGAAGCTAATCTCGGACGCTAAGTACTATTTGTGGGACGATCCTTTTCTTTTTAAGCGATGCCCCGATCAAATTATCCGTAGATGCATTCCAGATGAGGAAATCCACAGTGTGCTGAACCATTGCCATGCATCGCCCTACGGTGGACACTTTAGTGGAAATAGAACAGCAGCGAAGGTCTTACAGTCGGGATTTTATTGGCCGTCCTTATTCAAAGATGCTCACTCCTTTGTGTCTACATGTGATCGGTGTCAACGGACAGGAAACATCTCAAGACGACACGAAATGCCGCTGAACACCATACTTGAAGTCGAACTATTTGATGTATGGGGGATCGACTTCATGGGTCCATTTCCCCCATCAAACAAGAATCTCTACATTTTGGTGGCCGTGGATTATGTCTCCAAATGGGTTGAAGCGGTGGCACTACCTACGAATGGGTCCAATGTTGTAATCAAGTTTATTAAACAACATATCTTCTCACGCTTTGGGACTCCATGTGCTATTATAAGTGATGGTGGGTCACACTTCGACAACAAATTTCTTGATGCGGTTTTGAGAAAATACGGAGTCACTCATCGTGTTGCCACAGCATACCATCCGCAAACGAGTGGTCAAGTCGAGATATCAAATCGAGAGCTGAAGTGGATTCTAGAAAAGACGGTCAGCTCGTCCCGAAAATATTGGGCATTTAAACTCGATGATGCACTTTGGGCGTACCGGACTGCATATAAAACACCTATCGGAATGTCACCCTACAGATTGGTCTATGGAAAAGGTTGCCATCTGCCCGTAGAGATGGAACATCGTGCTTACTGGGCGATAAAGAAACTAAACTTTGATCTAAAATCCGCTGGGGAAAAGCGTTGTTTGCAGCTGAACGAGTTGGAAGAAATTCGCCACAACTCATACGAAAATGCAAAACTTTATAAGGAGCGGACAAAAATTTGGCATGATAAGCACATCACGCACAGAGAATTTGTCCCGGGTCAAGAGGTGTTGCTATTCAACTCACGCTTAAAGTTATTTCCCGGGAAATTGCGTTCACGATGGTCGGGACCGTTCACCGTAGTTCAAGTGTTTCCACATGGTTCAGTAGAAGTTCAAAGAGATGGTTGAAAATTCAAAGTTAATGGACAACGGTTGAAGGCATACTTGGGAAATCCAATAGACACGCAGAAAACGAGCGTCACCTTATCCACCGCCGGATGAATGCGAGAAAAGTCCGGCTGAAGACTATAAACTTAGCGCTCCTCGGGAGGCAACCCGAGTATTAGTTGTAGATTCTTTGTTGTTTGCTTGCATTTTTAGAGTCTCTTTTTGTCTTCTTTCTTCTTTGATCCATCCTTCCCTCTCATCTTAATGATTTCGTGTAAAATTTCTGTGCAGGAATCAGCAAAAGGGGAGAAATTCAATGATGAGCCGCGGCCTGATCCGAGGTGAGCCGCGGCACAAACAATTGAGGAAAAATGGCCGATCAAAGCGTACCTGTGCCGCGGCATGATCTTGCGAGCGCGGCACACCAGTCGCCGAGCCGCGGCACCCGATAACTGAGCCGTGGCACACTAAATGGTCGAAACGCCCGGGCGCACAGACTTTGTGCGCGGCATACTAATCTTGAGCCGCGGCACACTAACACACCGAGCCGCGGCATACGAAATTTGAGCCGCGGCACCGACGACATACCAAAACGTCCCGATTCGGTGTACTTTGGGCGCGGCTCACTTATATTGTGCCGCGGCCCCGTCGCAAAATAAGAGCATCCGTAAGGCTCATTCGGTTGATCGGCTGTATAGGATACTTCTACCCTCCCTCCCTTCCTTAGGCACACATGGAGGTTAGTTGGCTCCACTCTATGAGTCTCCTTCTCAAATTCTCCGTGTTATTTTCGATTTCTAAATCATTAATGATTCTTGATGTGAAAAGATTTGGAGTTTTATATTGCTAGTTATTCTTCATTGTTGTTTCTAAAATGGAGTTGGAATATGGGGAATTTGTTATTGTGATGGAATTGATGTTTATGAGCAATTGTTGATGATGGTTTTCGTAATTCGGGGTTATAATCATGTTATTATTTTTGGGATTTGGAATTAACCATGAAAATTTTTGTTCTTCATTTTAACTTGTGCACACAAGGTGTTTGATAAATTGCGCAATGAAAAATGGGTAAGCTAGGCATTTTCCAACTTATATGCAATGAATCATGTTGTCACATTATCCCCAACCTCTACATCATGTTCAACTTGAGAGCTATACTTAACTTCCTTTTTGATGATGCAAGCTTGTTTATTCACATTCCGCATGATGTAGTCAAGAAGCATGCAAGCTCACCGACGATGTCGGCACCGGCTCTGAAGCGGTGGAGAGTACTTGACCTTTACTTTTCTTGCATTTCATTTTTTTGTCCATTGAGGTCAATGTACGTCCTAAGTTTGGGGGATTTACATTCGATCTACATTCATTGTTGTACTCTATTTTCTTCTTTGTACATTATATTCATTTGCACTTTTCATTTCTTTGCATAAAATTTTTTTCGAGATAGCCTTGCTTGTCGTAGTTTTCTTTATTCGTGAATTTTCGTGCTTCTATTTGTGTGATCTTGATGTTACGACCTGTCTTTCTCTCTGAAGAAGCGGGCGAGTTTTAGTCGAGTTGTAGTCGATTATTTACGTTACCTTAGTATTGATTAGGTCAAAATTTTTCGTGATTGTAGAGGTCTTGGCGAGATAAGGCGATACATACTTGTTTAAAATACCCATCAATACGTTTGGCTACATTTTCCGGATAGTGAGTCGTCTTGTTTCTTTAGTCGTGTTGGCACTTAGTTTGAGTTTTGAGTCGGTCAGTTTTCCCTAAAAGTCGAGATAATGTGTTCTATGATGGGAAGTCTAGTAAGGGGTATTCGCGTGACCCGTTGTTTACTCTCGCGTAAAGCAGCGACCACTGATTAGATTAATGATTTAGATATTTCACATGTGCCAATGATAGGAAGCCTAGTAACCGGGGGCATTCGCGTGACCCGCTGTTTACTCTCGCGTAAAACGGCAACCTTGATTCGGACATGCGGAAATTATATATTCGAGTTGTTTCTCCGCTGTAGACGGGAACTTAGTAACTAGAAGCATCCATGTGCCCCATGAGTGTTTTTTACGTCAAACGGTTTCCTAATACATGAGAATGGAAGTTCTACCCTAGGATTATCCCGATGAAACATCCCGAGATCCTAACCTAGTGGTCGACTCGAATCAAATTTTTGAGCATATATATAAGGGGATCTTGTCAGGGTTTATTTATTATGAGACTCGTGAAAATTGTGCCTTTAGGCGTGGAACGCGACGAACTAGCTTGTTTATGTTAGCCTTTCATATTGACGGTCGATTTGACTCATGTTTTGTTAATCTTTGAGCTGAGTTTTCTTCATGAACGAATGATTAGGACTGAACTTGATTACTTTGCGGAATCATTATTATGAGTGTAGCTCGCTTTTATGACACTCGTATTATTTAGAGAGAATGGCAGGATAGTATTGATTAGATTGAACACTATGAGTTGCACAATTATTCACGACATTCTTTTATTGACTTTAATTCTTTTTGCTTGAGGACAAGCAAAGGCTTAAGTTTGGGGGTATTTGTTAGGCGTATTTTTATACGCTTATTTATCATTATTTTGTAGTGTTTTGGTGAGTGAAATCATCTAAATGAGCTTTTAATGCCTTGATTTTGTATGATTGACGAAATTGAAGTCAGGAGCTAAAGCGAGGCAAAGCGGTAGCAGCAAAAGCGGGACGATGAGCCGCGGCGCAAGGAATCGGAGCCGCGGCGCGAGAAGACACCACCGAAGGGCGAGTAATGTCATGCTACGTGTGCGGCACGGCCAGTGAGCCGCGGCACGGAAGAATTATTTAACGCCTGTATTCAGATTTTGGGCGATGTGCGCGGCACGAGTTGATGAGCGGCACACTTAGCGGGTTTGGTACGTCTGCGCGGATTACGGGCGTTTGAGCCGATTTTCAACCGATTAATACGGACGCGATTTGTGGAGGTCTTGAGCTATAAATAGGGCTTAAGACCCTAATTTAATTATCTTGGAATCATTGAATCTAAACCTAGGAGAGCTTAAGCTTGGAGACGAGAGAAGAGGAGGAAGCGGAAGAATTCAATGGCGAATGCGGGAGGCGAAGACGGAGGAATCCGAGCTTCATCTGCGTTTGAATTTTATGCTTTCGTTTATTTATTGTATTTTCGGTTTTTAGTATGTCGCTAAAGCCTAATCTAGGGTTTTGATGAAACCTTTGTTTTGACGAATTGATTAAGATTATCGATTTATTACCTTTTTATTGAGTTTTCCCAATTATATTTAATGCTTGCAATTATCTGGCCAATAGTTGTATTGATTTAATCATTCACTTCGAATCGGGAGAGGAGATTTGGTGAGGAACTATTGGTGAGGACCGTTTTATTCTGTGAGATAGGAATATACTCATAGAAAATACGTGGCCTTTAGGAGATTTCATGCTTTTTGCCTATCGACGAGATAATTCACCTAGGGATAGAGTGCGTTAGTCGCCGTTAGATAAATCTATTGACCTCGGGAGAGGCGGTAGAATATATTAGCAATCTCCGCCTTCAGTAAATTGGGAAAATTATTTATTACGGATAATCGAGAGTAAATTCGGATAAACTAAGGTGGATTCAGGACCCTAGACGTATTCATCATTTGATTTCCTTAATCCAAGATATTGTTTTTTACTGCTTAGTATTTTAGAAATTCTTTTAGTTATTAATCCAAAAAACCCAACTTCGATTGTTCAAATAAAATTGGAATACGAAAACGTCGGTAGTTAGAGATTCAATCCTCGTGGGAACGATACTCTACTTATCACTTTATTACTTGTAAACGATGACGTGCACTTGCGTGTAGGAAATATCGCAACACATTTTACTCGAGCCCGGATGGACTGGGTTAGGTGATGCATGAGCCTCTCGCATAATACTCTGCCTCAATTCCATGTCGTTCGGAACACACAGCCGACCTCGAAATCTCAACACACCATCCTCATGTATCACGAATCTCGGAGCTTTCCCTTTTCCTACATTCTCTCGAAGCTGAATAGACATCGGATCCTCCAATTGTCCCGCTTTAACGTCGTCGACTAGAGATGAAGAGATCTCAAGAGTACGCAACTGCTCGGCACCCTCTGGTAGTACAACTTCAACGCTCAACCTCATCAACTCTCGCTGGAGTCCCGGCTGGGCCATAAGTAACTCAAGTACCTAAAGCGATACTGATTTCTGGCTCAAGGCATCTGCCACCACATTTGCCTTGCCCGGATGATAAAGGATCTCGAGGTCGTAATCCTTAATCAACTCCAATCATCTCCTCTGTCTCTTATTTAGCTCTTTCTGCGTAAAAATGTACTTCAGGCTCTTGTGATCGGTGAAAATCTGACACGACGATCCATACAAGTAATGACACCAGATCTTCAATGCAAACACAACCGCGGACAACTCAAGATCGTGGGTAGGGTAATTCAACTCGTACGGTTTTAACTGACAGGAAGCATAGGCAATCGTCTTCCCATGCTGCATGAGTACACATCTGAGCCCTTGGCCCTGATTAGTGCATAATTGATCTAAAATTCATATACAAAATATTCATTTTTCCGGGCATAATTGTACTGATTTGTGATTAAAAATATATATTTTACAGATATGTCCAAACATGAGCTAAAAATGGTTATTTCTGATTCGACATGAAGCATCAAAAGAACGGAAAACAAGATCAAATCCAACGACGGAATTTTTCCAGACAAGCGACCATACAAAACGGCGCAAAATGGACCGTGTTTTGTCGTCCGTTTCACATACGGCGCAACAAGGGCCGTGTCTTGGGCCGTTCACACACGGCCGGCATTTAGCGCCGTGTCCTCGCGCATATTCGGAAGAGACCGAGTCACCACAAAGCGGCGCACAAACACGGGGCAAGTGGGCCGTTTTTCATCGCCGTGTTTGGCAGATGCCATGCAAAATTAGTCCACTTTTGACCAACTTGTGAAATCAACCACAAGATATTTTTTTGGTCAAAAATCTGAAAATCAAAGACATGGGTGAAGTGTGAACAAAGAATTAAAAAATGATATTACAATAGATATTTTGAATTAAATAATCAATTGTATTCTTGAAAATCACCTATAAAAGGACATGTTCACCCATTGCAAAATAACCCACATTCTTACCAAGAAATCCTCAACTTCTTGCTAAGAAATACTCCTTTCCTTTAGCAATATATTTTCCTTAGAACTTTCAATTTTTGTTTGTATTTTATTTTTGGTTTGAAGTTTTCTTTCATTTAGTTTGTAATTGAAAAGTGCTTGATCAATAAGCACTTAGTATTTTACTTAGTGTTTTACTTTCAAATTTTGTAAGCTTGTAACCTTTAAACAAGTTTGAAGTTATATTTTGAAGTTTGTTTCTTGCACTTTGATTCATCATATTCAAGTAAGTTTTATCTATTGTCATTAAGTTCTAGTAATTAAAAGTTTCTATATATATTATATATATCAATTATTTCTATTATAATTTTAGTATGTATAAACCAATGAGTAGCTAATCTTTCTTCCTAGGGAAGGGGATTTCTATTAGGTTATATATTGAGTATTTGATTGATTTAAACTATTTTTAGGACTAATTGGTTTAAATAGAGATTGATCATATCCTATTTTTACTAATGAAACCTTCTTGATTGATTGTTGAGTGAATTGGAAACATATCTTTTCAATCTATCAAATGTTAATCTTGTTATCAACATCTTAAGATTGCGAAAGTGGTTAAGACATCTTTGATTACGAAAGTACGGAGGTGAAAAGTTGATTACTCGATGAACGATCGTTTATCCTAAAAATAGTCAAGTTAGAGAAATGAAAGGACTAATTGGTTTAAATAGAGATTGATCATATCCTATTTCTACTAGTGAAACCTCCTTGATTGATTGTTAAGTGTATTGGAAACACATCTTTTCAATCTATCAAGTGTTAATCTTGTTATCAACATCTTAAAAAGTGACAATGATTAAGACATCTTTGATTACGAAAGTACGGAGGTGAAAAGTTGATTACTCGATAAACATTCATTTTTCTTTTATATCCATATAAATCAATTCCTATACTTAATTAAATACCTAATTTAATGAACCCATAATCCCCTAGATTTTATAAATTTCCAACTCATTTTAATTCTATTCATTTTCACTAGTTAAAAATAGTCTAGTATAAAAATAGTCTTAATATAAATAGTCTAGTATAAAAATAGTCTTAATATAAATAGTCTAGTATAAATAGTCTAGTATAAATAGTCTTAATATAAATAGTCTAGTATAAATAGTCTAGTATAAATAGTCTTAATATAAATAGTCTAGTATAAAAATAGTCTTATATAAACTAGTCTTATTAAAAATAGTTTAAATTAAAAATAGTGCATTTTAATTTAATTAATATTTAAAAACTCAATAATCTATTTTAGTATTTATTTCTCGCAATTTGTAACAAAAATTATACGAAGCCCTGTTGGACAATCCTCGAGAGAAAAGACCTTGGTAGAACTTACCACAAACTACTTCTACCTCGTATATATTTGCGAGCGACTCAAGAACTCCTATTTTTAGGATAAGTTTTTGGCCGATCAAATTTTGGCGCCGTTGTCGGGGATTGTTTTAGGCCAAATATAATTTTTCGTCGGTCAAGTGGCGGATAACGGTACTCGTGACTATTAAAGTCGGATTTTCGGTTTCCCACAACAAGCGATATTTGTAGATATTTTATCGTTTTCATTTTAATTTTTTGGTCATGGATGAAACATTGTTTAAAATTGAAAAAGATTTCCCTTTCTAAGCAAAAATGCAATTTTAAAAATTTACAAGACAAGGCTTGAAAGGATGAGGTTGCTTACGAATAAAAGCATACCTTTTGACATAAGATTCATTATCGAAGCCAAAGTAAAAATAGAAGGTGAATTCACGAAACACCAACTAGATTCTTACCGGGGCTTGGAAAAGTTCATATGCCAAGAAACGACGAGCAAAGATTCTAGCCGTTTGCTATAAATGTGCTAGATGGGCTGTAATGCAAAATGTCGATCTTTAGGAATTCCATCTACAAACAGAGAAGATAAAATTCGGTTCATCAATGATGGTCCGAATAAGGAGAATTTAGATAACATCGAAATTTCTCTTGACACGCATCTAGTGGACTTGTGTATTACGAATTCAATGTTTGTGGAATAAATTTAAACCGTAATATGAACAACGTCTTGGGAATCGACGTTAAAAGACCTGTTTGCCAATTTGTAAGAAAATTGGATGGGAAGCTTCTCCCGACTCATAGAAGGCGTTTAAGCCGTTTGACGTAAAATCAGAGGAAGATGTGAGCCACAATCACAACTACTGTACATACGCGTAAGTATCTTTTATTTTTGTCGTGTGGTGAGATTTTCTGAATAAAAAATGTGATACGCGATAAAAGCTTTCATTATTCTATTGAGTAGTTGAAGCACAATCAAACGCAATCACAAACTTGTTAAACAATTTTTCCTCATCTTTTCTTCTATAAATAACCTTTGTGCTTGTTTCTTTTATTCATCCCTCAAACTTGTACTTTTCTCTTTTTCTCTCTAAATAAAAAATTCTTTTCAAAAATGGAGTCATCATCTTCCACAAAAAAATTTTACACAGTCTGCATTTTTGGTGGATCTAGTTCTGGAAAAGAGGCATGCTTCACTGAAGCAGCCCACGACTTGGGTCGTACCTTAGGAGAAAAATGCATTCATATAGTTTACGGAGGAGGAAGTCTAGGATTAATGGGACGAGCTACTGCTTCTGCCTATATGGAAGGAGTAAGAGTATTGGGAGTAATCCCAAAACCTCTGGCTGAAAGTAAAATCACCGGGTCAACTATTGGAGATGAGTTTAGATCTGTGAATATGCAAGATCGCATAACTCACATGATAAATAATTCTGGCGCCTTTATCGCCCTTCCCGGTGGTTTTGGCACCCTTGAGGAACTTTTTCATGTGGTTACCAGAGCCCAGCTAAATATTCATCAAAAACCAATAGGAGTGCTTAATGTCAATGGTTTCTTTGATGGTTTACTGTCTTTCATCGACTACTCTGCCGAAAAGGGTTTTATTTCCGAGCGTGCAAAACGAATCATAGTCGTTGCAACAACACCAGAAGAACTAATCAAAAAACTCAATGAATTTGTTCCTCAACCAGATCCAAATCTTGCTAAAATTGTCTGGGTAGAAGATTTTACAGTGAGAAAACGAAAAGTAGATTCATTCCTCTCCCTTTGATAACCCATGACGGACCTCTTGTATTTTTACTTTCTGTCGTGTGTAATAATCGTGCTAAATGATGGCAGCTTAAGGAGTTTCTTCTTGATCTCTTGACGCGCATCTATTCGCGATTTATGTATTGCTGTAATTTTTATTTCGTGTTTTGCTTTTATAAAAACTTTGATGGCAGCGTAAGGCGACTCTTCGGACTTTCTTGATGCGCATCTAAAAAATTATGTTATACTTACGAGTAGATTTTATTTTCTTTTGTGTGTGCCTCGTATATTTATTCTCTTGCAGATTCTAAAAGGCGTTAGGCTCAGACATCAACTTTCTTAACAGGGAGTATTCTGCTTTTCTGCATTGATTTTTATTTTTTATTTTATAAAGCGAGACAGTTTATTTTCAAGTTTGGGGGTGGTTTGTTGTAGTATGTTTTAGTGTGTTAGTATTTTGGTGTGTTTTTATTTGCCTTAAATTTTTTTTTTTAGTATATATATATATATATAGTATTTTGATTTGTGAGATTTCTAGATCTGGCCATAAACACCAATAAATTAACTATATACAAGCTTCTAAAATTGTTTTAACCGGTAAAAAAATTGTATATTCCAAAAAAAAATTTTTGAGCCTTAATCTCTCTTTCCAAGCCTTGTAATTATCATATAAAATCGAGTCATTCATTACCTTGAGAAAAGAAGAATCAATTGGTTGATGAAAATAAAGCGAAATTTACTTAATTTGTGGAGTTTTTGATTTTTCATGCTTAACTAAAAAATGATTTTCTGCAAAAATTCTATTCCCTAAAAAAAAAAATGGAGTCATTGGTGAAAAGAGCTACACGTTAGCAAATAACGGTGTGAAAGCTATCACCTAAAAAATTAAATGAAGAAAAGGAGAAGTGTTGAGCAGAATAACTGCCTAATTTTGGAAGTCTTAAATTTTGCGAAAAATAAAGGACTAACCATTGTTGGTGCGTAGCTGCCGTCTCAGAAAAATTGGTGAAAAGAGCTACACGTTAGCAAATAACGGTGTGAAAGCTATCACCTTTTTACGAAAGAAAAATAATGAGATAGAAATTGTGTTAGTGAAAAGAGCTACACGTTAGCAAATAACGGTGTGAAAGCTATCACTAAAAGGGATGTAGTTTATGAGCGATTTGAATTAATTAGCGGTGAATTTCAATACACTCAATTTTGTGAAAATCACAATATTTGATGACGCCGATGAAATTCTTCTTCATATTGAGTCGAAAAATAAACGAGTGATCGAGAGCAACCATTAAAGGGAGTCGTGTGAAGTCACGAGTGGGAAAGAAATAATCAACCTTTAGGAAACCTTGCATTTGGAATTACAAAAATAAAAACCGTGTTTTAACTTCAAAATCGTTAGTACATTTATTTTGAATCTTGATTCATTTTCTATCTACCGTATAAAGTTGGTTATTGTGTATTAATGGCATTTTGATCTCTTTTTATCTTTATATATAATTATTTTTCTTAAATTTGTGTGGATTATTTTTTATTTTTTATTTTGTGTCTTATTTTTATTTTTATTTTGTGTGTGATTAATAATGAGTCTTGCTCGGGACTAGCAAGAATTTAAGTGTGGGGTATTTGATTAGTGCATAATTGATATAAAATTCATATACAAAATATTCATTTTTAGGGCATAATTGTCTTGATTTGTGATTAAAAATATATATTTTACGAGATATGTCCAAACATGAGCTAAAAATGGTTATTTTACAGATTGCTGACATGAAGCATCAAAAAGAACGGAAAACAAGATCAAATCCAACGACGGGAATTTTTCCAGGACAAACGACCATACAAAACGGCGCAAAATGGACCGTGTTTTGTCGTCCGTTTCACATACGGCGCAACAAGGGCCGTGTCTTGGGCCGTTTCACACACGGCCGGCATTTAGCGCCGTGTCCTCGCGCGTATTCCGGAAGAGACCGAGTCACCACAAAACGGCGCACAAACACGGGGCAAACTGGGCCGTTTTACATCGCCGTGTTTCAAAGGATGCCATGCAAAATTAGTCCACTTTTGACCAACTTGTGAAATCAACCACAAGATATTTTTTTTGGTCAAAAATCTGAAAAATCAAAGACATGGGTGAAGTGTGAACAAAGAATTATAAAAATGATATTACAATAGATATTTTGAATTAAATAATCAATTGTATTCTTGAAAATCACCTATAAAAGGACATGTTCACCCATTGCAAAATAACCCACATTCTTACCAAGAAATCCTCAACTTCTTGCTAAGAAATACTCCTTTCCTTTAGCAATATATTTTCCTTAGAACTTTCAATTTTAGTTTGTATTTTATTTTTGGTTTGAAGTTTTTCTTTCATTTAGTTTGTAATTGAAAAGTGCTTGATCAATAAGCACTTAGTATTTTACTTAGTGTTTTACTTTCAAATTTTGTAAGCTTGTAACCTTTAAACAAGTTTGAAGTTATATTTTGAAGTTTGTTTCTTGCACTTTGATTCATCATATTCAAGTAAGTTTTATCTATTGTCATTAAGTTCTAGTAATTAAAAGTTTCTATATATATTATATATATCAATTATTTCTATTATAATTTTAGTATGTATAAACCAATGAGTAGCTAATCTTTCTTCCTAGGGAAGGGGGATTTCTATTAGGTTATATATTGAGTATTTGATTGATTTAAACTATTTTTAGGACTAATTGGTTTAAATAGAGATTGATCATATCCTATTTTTACTAATGAAACCTTCTTGATTGATTGTTGAGTGAATTGGAAACATATCTTTTCAATCTATCAAATGTTAATCTTGTTATCAACATCTTAAGATTGCGAAAGTGGTTAAGACATCTTTGATTACGAAAGTACGGAGGTGAAAAGTTGATTACTCGATGAACGATCGTTTATCCTAAAAATAGTCAAGTTAGAGAAATGAAAGGACTAATTGGTTTAAATAGAGATTGATCATATCCTATTTCTACTAGTGAAACCTCCTTGATTGATTGTTAAGTGTATTGGAAACACATCTTTTCAATCTATCAAGTGTTAATCTTGTTATCAACATCTTAAAAAAGTGACGATTAAGACATCTTTGATTACGAAAGTACGGAGGTGAAAAGTTGATTACTCGATAAACATTCATTTTTTCTTTTATATCCATATAAATCAATTCCTATACTTAATTAAATACCTAATTTAATGAACCCATAATCCCCTAGATTTTATAAATTTCCAACTCATTTTAATTCTATTCATTTTCACTAGTTAAAAATAGTCTAGTATAAAAATAGTCTTAATATAAATAGTCTAGTATAAAAATAGTCTTAATATAAATAGTCTAGTATAAATAGTCTAGTATAAATAGTCTTAATATAAATAGTCTAGTATAAATAGTCTAGTATAAATAGTCTTAATATAAATAGTCTAGTATAAAAATAGTCTTATATAAACTAGTCTTATTAAAAAATAGTTTAAATTAAAAATAGTGCATTTTAATTTAATTAATATTTAAAAACTCAATAATCTATTTTAGTATTTATTTCTCGCAATTTGTAACAAAAAATTATACGAAGCCCTGTTGGACAATCCTCGAGAGAAAAGACCTTGGTAGAACTTACCACAAACTACTTCTACCTCGTATATATTTGCGAGCGACTCAAGAACTCCTATTTTTAGGATAAGTTTTTGGCCGATCAGGCCCGAAGCATCGCTATAAATTGAGAAACCCTCATTACCACTCGGTAAAGCCAAGACGGGAGCGGTCATCAACCGCTTCTTCAACTCCTCAAAACTCTTCCGCCTCTCGTCGGTCCACGCAAACTTCTCTGATTTCTGCAACAACTGAGTAAGTGGTCGGGGCGAGCTTAGAGAACCCCTCGACAAATCTACGCTAATACTCGGCCAATCCCAGAAAACTACGGATCTCCTTCACATTTTTGGGCAGTGCCCAATCCAACACTGCCTCTATCTTATGTGGGTCCACACAAACACCCTCGGCCGAGATCACGTGACCGAGAAACATAACCTCCCGCAACCAGAACTCACACTTCGAGAACTTCGCAAAAAGATGATGAGTTCTCAAGATTCCCAGCACGATGTGCAAATGACGTGCATGCTCATCCTCACTCCTCGAGTAAATCAGGATATCGTCGATAAAAACAACTACACACTTATCGAGGTATTCGATAAAGACTTTGTTCATAAGCTGCATGAACACGGTTAGGGCATTGGTCAGCCCAAAAAGTATAACCACAAACTCGTAGTGGCCGTATCTCGTCCGAAAGGCTGTCTTCGGAATATCGGAATCCTTCATTCGGAGCTGATACTGCCCCGATCTCAAATCAATCTTCGAAAACACGGTTGTCCCTTGCAGCTGGTCAAACAAGTCATCAATCCTCGGGAGCGGATACTTGTTTTTTATAGTCACTTTTTTCAACTCTCGATAGTCGATACACAGGCGAAGTGACCCATCCTTCTTATTTACAAACAAGACCGGTGCGCCCCAAGGCGAAGCGCTCGGCCGGATGTAACCCATATCTAGCAACTCTCCCAACTGTTTCTTCAACTCAAGCATCTCGGCAGGCGCCATACGGTATGGCGTTTTAGAAATCGGTGTTGCACCCGGCTCTAAATCAACAGTAAACTCAACCTCTCGGTCTGGCAACAAACCCGACAACTCGTCTGGAAATACGTCAGGATACTCACACACTACCGGAATAGATGAGAGCTTGACTCCCCCTTCATCCGATCTCAAAGAATAACACCAATAACCAATTCAACCTCCTCGAAGATGTCTTACCGCTTTCATAGCACTGATCAAAAATCTCTGACTACCCCGCTTACGCCCCACAAAAGAATGCTCGGTACCGTCAGAGGCTAACATCGAAACGGTTCTCGTTCTATAATTCATGATCGCCCCATGACTGTCCAGCCAATCCTCACCAAGAATCAGATCCTCGTCTTTAATGTCTACCGCAATCAAATTAGAAGACCAATCCCTCCCCGCGATACTCACAAGAAAATCTCTAATCTCACGATCCCCCACGATGCTATCCCCACTAGGCAGTTTAACAACAAATGATTCACACGCAACTAAGCAATCAACATGCAGACGACGCACACAATCCAGAGATATGAAAGAATGCGTAGCACCATAATCGAATAACACGGAAACAGGATGGTCAAGGATGTGAACGGTACCTGTAGCCACCGTCGTGTCAGGATTTCCAGCTCGTCTCATCCCATACACACGGGACGGAACAGATCCAGCACTAGAAGCTCCCCCTATAGAAGGCTGCCCACGTCCTCGACCTCTACCAAAACTCTGCTGGGGCTGAGAAACTGTCGGTGCCTGATTCACGCTCGGTTCTCCCACAGCCAGGGCTAACACCTGAGTAACAGGTGCCCGACCCGCATCTATACAATACTTGGCACAATGCCCCATCCAACCGCAAGTAAGATACTGAATCGGGGGCCTGTCACACTCACTCATCATGTGACCGGGAAAACTACAGTTAAAGCAGGTAGGACCACGAACGGAACCAGTAGGAGAAGACTTAGAACCATTTCCTCGCCCAAATGACGGGGACTGATTCCCGAAGACTTGCGAACCAGACCGAGCCTTCTGATGCCCGCCAGACTTACCTCCCGAAAACTGACCAGAGGTCTTCTGTTTCTTACCCTCAGTTGCCGTATCTGTAGCAGAAAATGATATCTCATACTGATAATCCTTCAGAGTTGTACACCTGAGACCAGACATGTAGAGACGAACCCTCGACTTCATCCGCATGTCGAAGTGGGGAATTTTATCTAGCTCATCTCGGACCTGATTTCTCACATAGTGAAGTTGCTTGTTGTAGTCCTTGATCGCCTGGGAAATAGGAACATCCTGGGGCTTAGCCTCAAAGAAGGCTCGGATCCTCCCCTCTTTCACTGGCCATGGACAAAGTTCGTCCTCCATCAACTCTCGGAACTCTACCCACGTGGCTGCCCGGTCACGTGGTTGCACCACTTGCCACCACGTTGCTGCCTCCTTGGCGAGGAAGTACTGAGCGATGGGTACCTTCCTCTCCTCAGAGCAGTCAGCCGCCTCGAAGACTTTCTCCATCTCAAATAATCAACTCTCCCAACCGGAAGGGTCGGAAGTACCATCAAACTGCGGAGGACGCATACGAATCATGTCCTGAAGTAACTTATCGTTGCTGGATCCAGTAGGCGGAATCGGGTTAGTATTAGCTTGGCCGACTAAGACGGCCTGAGTCAGTAGCATCATCTGGTTCGCTACTTGCTGCAAACTATTCTCCACCCAGATATTCTCATGAACATTGCCGGAGCTAGCAGACTGATCCTGCTGGCCCCCGGCACTGGGTGGAACACTGTTCGACAAGGATGGCATCGCCGAATCAGTTCCCGAGTTATCGGACATGGCCGCCCCACCGGCTGCGCCACATCCCCTACCTCGTCCGCGACCGCGTCCTCTACCGACAGGCATTCAGAAGAACTAACGGGTGAGCACAGTTCAAACGTAAAACGCAACGAGATACCAAGAAAGGAATAGAACAGAACAACGTAACGAGTCAAGTTAGGAAAGCTTACGAGCACCGGCGGACCGAGATGATGGCGTAGCAGTGATACTGTTCAAAAACGACACTCAACTAGACCCAAATAACCGACAACCTAGGTATCCATAAACCTAAGCTCCGATACCATATTCTGTAACACCTCCAAGACGATCAAGGCATATTACAGCGCCGTGGATCCCACACATTGGAATCCATCAGGCTAACGTACCAATATGACATTCGACAAAGACAAACATCATTGACACACAGATAATTTCTCAATCCACGACATTCAAAACAAAAGACCGAAATTGACAATACAATTCGACATTAAATCCACTCCCAAAATGGGTACACAATATTAATAAATTTAAGAAAGAAGTATTCGAATACTTAAGCAAAAGACATAATAAATTAGGGGTGGGCACAAATCCCAATTCCCGTTTGGCCGAACCGGACCATTCCGGTCCCGTTCCAAAAGTATCACGGACCATTTGGGACGGACAAATTTTGTCCCGAACCGGTCCCGGACCGATCGAAAATGGGACAGGAGCGGGACCGGTGATTTTTGTCCCGTCCCGTCCCGTTTGTCCCGAAATATGGATTTTTTAAAATTGATATTAGATTTATGAGATTTTAATTTGTAAATTAATTTTTATCCCATAAATTAATTAGCCGAATATACCTAAACTTACTAAATTATTGATAAATAATATAAAATTTATAAAATTGTGATTATAAATTTGCAAATAAATATCCAAAAATACAAGAAAATATATCTAAATATATTTTTTATTATTTATATTTACCTTTTTGTCCCGAACCGTGCCGAAACCGTTCCGGTCCCGAAAATACCGGAACAAAATGGGAAACACCCTTGTCCCAGACCGGTCCCGAACCGTTTATATTAAGCGGGACCGGGACCGGGACCGACCCAATTCCGAACCGTCCCGGACCGTGCCCACCCCTATAATAAATAAACTAAAGAAACAAACACCAACGGACAACCACTGAACAGAATCATGCTTGCCTATCATTCTCGAACGGCTCGCATGCTCGTTTGCTTCCATGACCTGCACCTGTAATACAAAAGTATTTCCCCCATTTAAGGGGTTAGCGACAACTGCTAGTGCAAGTACAGTCCATTTGAAGTACCATTCTAATCAGATGAAATATGCGCCAAAAATCATTTTAGAAATCATTTATATTCTGGAATATTCACGGTGCACAAGCACAAAATGCATTTCTCCAACAAAACAATTCAAAGTTAACCGTTGGTACGAGACTCACGGCCACCGTACCCCACAGAGCCCCGTCGGACATCCCTGAGTGGTTAACCCTAGTTCGTGATATGCACACTCACGACAATACGTATCCCTAAAGGCCCCGTCAGACCATCCCTAGGTGAACATACACATATACATCCACAACAATCTTGAAAAGCCATAATTCAAATACTAGAACATGTAAACAAATGTAAAGTACTTGCCTTTGAGATATCTTCGACGAAACGGAATTGGACAACGACTACGAATGATCCAGAGGGAACACGACCGATCCTAAATGAAGGATTAACAAAAACTCAGTCCTATACGATAATAACAACCGAATGGAATACTCCCAAACTCCGATTACAAGCTATAACATATTACGTTCGATTGATACGGGCGAGGATTTTCACAAAACCTCCCCGGAACGACAACTCATGGATTTAACACGACGGAAATGGATTGGGAATCACCCAATAACAATAATCGATAAGAAATATAACAACATCACCGAACCATTCGAGTTTAATCTCAACAAATCCCGAAAAATCCCCAAAATGAACAAAGGTAGGGTTTTAGACGAAATACCTTGGGTTAGGGCGGAAGAGATGGATTAGGATGATGATAAACTTCACTTGGAACCCAACAATCGATATCACAAAGAATTCCATGGGCAAAAATGGAAGAATCGCACAAATCTCACAACTCTCGGACGAGGAAGAAGTAGAAGAGGAAATGACGAAGTGAAGGTCAACTCAGGTTTATAAAACCTGGCCCCTTCGTTACGTATGCTATATGAGCTGGTTAACATACATTACGCACATTACGTACGTAACACTCAAGTATTAGCGTAAGTAATGGCTGAGCAGAACAGTCTGTCTAAAACGCTGGGGACGATAGCGTCGCTACATCAGAAGGCTAGCGTACGCTACAAGGGGGGCTTACGTACGTAACACAGCGTGTTTACATACGTAAGGGACTGGGCAAAACTGGGCAGACCCCCTGTCCAAATTGCTGAAGGTCATAATGTACGTTATCGCTGGGGCATAACGTACGTTATATAGGTATCGATAGCACACGCTAGCTAGCATGCATAACGTGCGTTATGCATGCAGCAGTGCAGCACTGCCGAAAGTAGTTAACTCTACCGGTTGGACGAAGTCACGATGCAACACAGGGACAGAACCCAAAACGTCAATACGGAATATTCATGATAACGAAGTTAAGTGCTGAAAGAAAATACACTTCTGACTACCCGAGAATCTGAAATACGACAATAGAAAATAAAATTCCCTAAACTTATAGGAAATTACAAAACGGCTCAAACGTCCGAAATCCACGATACGACATCGGATTAACAAACCGAAACTCTCAACACGAACCACTCAACCATACGAGCTTATGTAAACAAAGAAACGACGAAAACGAACGAGTTTCACGAGAATCGAATGTTCATACGGCAAAACATAACATAGAATGGAATTACGTAAAAACATCTCCGAAACTCGTCCAAATGGAAAAACTCCAAGAATAAAGTAGATTCAAAATGTCGAAATGGTTACAAGCGAGTCAATAAAAATAGACATACACCAAAATGGAAACTGCTAAAAATGGAAAGGTACGGATATTACATGTTCTCTCTCCGTATCCTTTTTCTATTGGCTTAAGGCTAAACCACACTTCACTTTGCCTCGTCTTCTATTGGTCCAGGCACAATCGATATAAGTTGCTTGTCTTCTATTGGTCCAAGCACAACCGACTATAATTAATACAATTCTATTTCTAGTATTCTATCGGAACTAGAATAACCCAACTATGAATCCAAGAATTCAATCCTAATAATGCTAGATCAAGGATCTTACTAACACCGGATTAAACTTCCTGATTCGACTCATGAAAGAGCGATTCGACACTCTATCACAATGAAAAAGACACAATATATAATTAGAAAATTAAGCAAAATACTTTATATCTTTTTCTTACACACCTTAATGAGATAAACTTGCTTGAGAATAATAATAGTCTTGAGCTCAAAGTGTATGTATGATTGCTTGAAGTTATATGTTGATTAATACCAAATGTGATGGTATTTATAGGCATTTCAAGCCTTAGTGCCGTTACTGAATAGTGCTATTAGCGTGTGAATATCCCTTTATAGCATACGCTAACGGCATTTTGACTTAAAGCATCTGAACAGTCTTCTTCTGTTCTAAAGGTAAAATATCATGTTTAGCGTGCGCTAAACACTATCCTTAGCGCGCGTTATCGATTTGGTCAATAATATTTACTTTTGACTTGGAAACGACCTTGTCTCTAACGTCTCTTTCCAATGGATAATTTTCAAATGTAACGCGCGCTAATAATCATCCTTAGCGTGCGCTAGATGGTCAAACTTTGCTTTCCAGATTTAGCGTGATTTCCACGTTGAATTTGATGTCCAACGGTTGACTGACCAACATATATATTTTGAACATTTAGTGTGCTCTAACATGTATAAGATAGCTTGCGCTAATAGTCTTCAGGTAACGTGCGTTAGTCTCCATTTTAGCGTGCGTTGACTGTTTCTTCATTTAAGCTACAGAGCCTTCTGTCTTGGACATAGTAACAGGTAATGTGCGCAAATATCTTCCATAGCGTGCGTTACTCACTTTGCATAGCGTGCGTTATTTTCCTTGTGGCGTGCGCTAATTGAGATGGGCAATCTTTCTGAACTTTCTGACTTGCTTTCTTGCGGAACAGGTAGCGTGCACTATTCTTCGCACATAGCATGCGCTACTCCATCCGATGAGTCTTCAGGTGAGTCTTCTGCTGACTTTATATTACGTAGCGTGCGTAAACTGATCCCCGATAGCGTGCGCTAACACATATGTGTGGCGTGCACTATTTGTTTTCTGAAAATATTGTCTTCGGTGAGATTCTTGACGTTTGAGTTTTGATGTCTTTTGTTAAATATTTTGAAAACGTTCATCATCAAAATAATTTGTTCAACAAACGCGCATGCTAATTACTCCACAATTTAAATTAATTATGGAGGCCAATTTGATTTCATTTTTAACAAAAATAATTTAATCACTTAGTTATTTTAGTCTTAAGGTTTTTAATTTTCTCGTCCTAACATGTAAGAAACATATCACGCATACATTCATACATGTCATACATCCAAAATAATAAAAACCAATAATTAAAAAAAAATTGGATAATTAAATCCAATTATCATGGCTTTATTCCTCGTTTTGAATAACGAGAAAAATTTCGGCTCGATATGCAAGAAACATATCACTTGTGCAAAATTAATTGCACAAGAAAATACCAAAGTTAGGTATTATGCACCGACGAACGCAACGAACGGCGGAAAAAAGAACAAGGACCACACACCAGACGACCGACCCGATTCGCGGCAGGACCGCTTACCCACGGTCGGACCCACCTAGCAGCAACGGTTCGTCAATTTGGGACTCTTTTTCGCGTGGGACTCCTTTTTCCTTTGTACTTTGTGTACTCCAATTCGATTATAATTTTACACAAAATAAAATAAATCAAATTTACAACAATATTACAAGAAAAGATAAAATCCAATTCTACCCGTGAATTTTCTCACGGGAAAAAATTTACATGCATCAAACCCGGCAAGTTACCAAAACGAGTAAAAATAAAAGAAAATATAGCAAAAATATTCCAAAGATCATAATATATGAATATTTAAATTCCTAGTAATTAATTACAAAATTAATTATATTGAATGGAACCTAACGACCCGCTCCGATACTAATTGTTGGAAATAAAACGCAGCGGAAGCCACGGGATTTAGTTTTATAAAAATCGGCCCTCAAGATTCGGATCTATTTTGGCTCGTCAAATAATTAATTACACATATTAATAAGCAATTTAAACGAACAATATATTTACGCATCTAGACATGACAATTTGTAGTATTATACCTAGATCTAAAGATCTTAGAACAAATGCCTTAGAAGGGGAGTGGTTAAATTTCTCTTTGATCTTCTTGTATTTCTACCTTTAGATCTTCTAGAGTATATCCCGCCTAAATCAAAATGTCGTGTGGGCAACAATCTACTGGACCTTCTTGAACAATTAGTGGAATCGGCCAAACCCTCTCCAAGAACACCTTACGATCTTCTCTCTTTTTTTCTTGAATATTTTGGTATTTTAGAAAATATTATGTTATCTAATTATGAAATCGAAAACAAAAGTCAAGATCCACATTTAAACACACGGCAGAAAATCAAAATTTCTTGGACTGTTACACCAATAATTCAGCTGCTCCTCTATGTCCTTTATATAGGTGTTATGGTCTACTCTAGGGATCTTAAGGAGAATTAGGGAAAGGACTCCTAATAGACCTCAAATTTCCATATTAGGCCCTTCCTAATATATTGAGTCTATTAAATATCAGCTCAGTCCATTAAAGAGTTAATATTACACTTCCTATTCGAATTCCAAATTACAAAATTGGGCTCCTTTTTAAATTAATTATTTCTCGTGTTTAAGGTATCACGTGTGTATTAATTAATTTAAGATACTGACAGCTTTAATTAATTAATTTCTTTTACAAGAGTATAATGACTTGAATTTTATTATTATATCGGAAAATTAATTCCACCTGCAGGTTTAATATAATAATCCTTTCGAGTGCCTCAAGGGACATGATCAGCCCGACTGATCGAGACACGATTTCTAGTTATAATATTAATTGTAAATAATATTATTGCCAAATATACGAATCTTATTGAGTCAATCACTGTGACTCTCACCCCTGGTAAATCAAAGCAATAACTATTATAAATACACAATTAAATATTATATACTTAGAATTAAAAAATTATAATTATTCGAGATTCACGTTCTGCTTACTCCCAGTACAAAAGACACTATCTCACTGCGATCCAGTTCAACGTATGCAAATATGCTAACGCATGCTAATAGTCAAGACCAACTAATCTCAAGCATACAGTACAACTTTTCATATAATTTGTCTAGTAATTATATAGATTGTTAACTATTATATTATTTTAAAAGGCACCGATAATGTGATCTTCCGTATGACACCAACACACCACATTATCTACAATATAAAATAATTAGATAATACATTTGCATAATCATAGCGTGAATAAATATGGAAAACATGTGATTAAATATAACTAATATTTTCATAGATAGTTACAGAGAAATAAGGTAATACAAGCATAAAATATGTTTTGCAGTATACAACTCTAACAAAATATTGTATTTTATTTTGCTTGGTGGGTCCCAATTGGGAATTCAAGGCATTGTAATAAACATCAGATTTGGGGATGTTACAGTACACTTGTGGACAGCAAAAATAGTTAGCGAATAAACTTTTAGCGTATTGTTAGGGGCTAATTAAGGCGAATTCTGAAAAATTATGATAGGTATTTAGATTTAAGTTTGAACATTTTTTGTGTATATTTATTTATTTTGTTTATTTCATAATTTGTGTTTTTGATGGGTGAGCCAGCGATAAATATAATTTTTATCGTAAAATTTGTAGTAGGGTATTTATTTTGTACTTTTATTTTAAAGTTGTTTTAAGTACTCATAACGGACAACGTATGTTTCAATGGCGTTAATTACTAATGCTATCGATGTCACTTCTGTTGCTGTCAACATTGCTGCTAATGTTCATGTTCCATCTGCCGCTCCAACTATTACGGTGCAAGCTGAATAACCAGAGAAACTTTTGATCTTGACTTCAAAAAATGGCAGCAGAAGACTTTTAGTCGGTTATAGTACATTCGAGTCACTTAAATTATACTTAAGTCATCTAAAAATTATTTGAGTCATCTGTTTGGGTCATCTAAATTACACTCGAGTCACTTAAAATACATTCGAGTCATCTATACGAGTCACCTAAAATACATTCGAGTCATCTATACGAGTCACCTAAAATGCATCCGAGTTACCTATTCGAATTACCTAAAATACATCTGAGTATCCTAAAATATATTCAGGCCCAATTTGGATAGAGTGATTTGATTTGTCGATGGATTTAAAATGAATAGATTTCAAAATCCTTAGATTTGAAATTCATGGATTTAAAATCCTTTGTTTGGATTTATGGTGGATTTGTGAAAGAATTTTCAAATCCAAAATTTTCAAATTCACTGTTTGGCAAAAATAAATACAAGATTTATAGAATTCAATATCTGATTGTCTATAAATTCACAATTTTATATATTCTATTAAATAAAATGATATTTACCTACATCTAAAAATGTTATTCCTTTCCAATTACAAACTTACACACTTATATATATATATATATATATATATATATATATATATATATATATAGGGAGCTTTATTTTGAACTCTCTTAAGTGCGAAGCTGAAACTCCTCTAAACCAATGAGATTTTTTTAAATATTAAAAATATTATTAATTCAAAAGGGTATTATAGTAAAATATAATTTTTATTACGGGAGATAACCCCTACTGATGATAACCCCTACTATAATAGCCCCTACTGATGATAACCCCTACTATATATATATATATAACCCCTACTATATAGTAGGGGTTCTGATCAGTAGGGTTGTATGCATTGACATGATGTACATTATGTATTATTAGGAGTACAAAAGGTGGTTCTCGCAGTTCTCGCACTTAACAGAGTTCTGAAAATAAAGTTACACTATATATATATACACACATTTTATGTATTATATTCCATCTACATCATATACTATGCGTTGATAATCCCACAAATAATTATAAGCGAAGCAATTCTAAAAAATCATCATAATATGAATAAAACATGATAAGCCATAAATTCAGTTTGAAACATTGTTCTAAGACATGCTAGTTGTTCATCATAAACAATAAAAAGTTCCAAAATATTACTAGTAATAGAATACTACAACCACTATGAAGTGATAAGAAAGTAGATCCACTCTTACCTTCAACATGCCCACTCGAAGTATCTCCACCTGGAATTCTAGCTTTGTCTAAAGCTTTTGCTCCTCTTTTCATGTTACTAGTCTTGGAACGTTAAATTATGAGAATAAGAAGATATAATTACAAATGATTAATTAAGACCTACTTAGCTGAAATTTAAATTAAGCACATCAAAAGACAATATGTTAATCAAGTAAAAATCTCATAGCAACTTAAACAAATCGACAGTCCACCGTAACAAGAGTCTACACAAGCACATCATCATCTTTTACATTGACTTAAAAGAAAGAAAAACAATATACTGAACTTAACATACATTTTTAAGACATTCTAAGTGAACTATGCTCGCCGAGCTTGATACTCCTCAGACATTTGTTGAGCTACATTGTCTCGAAATGTTGTCCATTCATGAGTAGTCCTAACTACTCTAATTTGGTCTTCATCATTAGAATCATCATCATCATCATCACCAGTTATAGTCTGATTGGCCAAGTCTCGATCGACCTCGGGCAATAAAGGATCAATTGGCATCTCATCACGTACAAAATTATGCAAAATACAACATGTATTAATGATTCTAACTTGAGTTTTCACATCATAAAAGCTCGTTGTCCGCAAAATAGCCCATCTTTTCTTGAGCAAACCAAAAGTTCTTTCAATTGCATTTCTTGCAGAAGAGTGTCGGAGGTTGAACAACTCTTTGTAATTTCTCGGAGTATTTCCTTTCCACTCATTCAGATGGTAACGAGTCCCTCTATATGGGGCAAGAAACCCTGGACCGTTTGTGTAACCAGCATCCACAAGATAATATTGGTCTAGAAAAGTTTGAAAGATAATAAAAAACCAAATATTGAACTAAAATATCAAGAAACAATGATTTGACTCATAAAATATTAACCTACCCCTGGAAACTTTTAAGCCATTATGCCTTTGTAAAGCATCACGTAACACTCGTGCATCAGAAGCAGATCCCTCCCATCCAGGCAAGACATAGAGAAACTTCAAATTAGCATCACATACTCCTAAAATATTTGTACTTATAAAGCCCTTCCTATTCCTATATCGTCTACGATCTTCAGCCGAAACTGTGAGTTCAACAAGAGTCCCATCTAAGGCCCCCACTGCATTCTACAAAGTTTTATTGTAAGTCTAACACATAGATTTAAATGATAGTAAATATATGTAACTAATATATGTAGTATTACCGGGAACCAGTTCCACCTCTCATAATCTCGTTGATTATATATTTTTTCACTTTGTTGCTTGAGTAATAACTTTCCAATTTTAAGTACTGCACGTAGCACAATATGGAATTGCCTACTTACAGTTTCCCCTGATCGCACAAATGTAGTGGTGGCAGTACTGTTCTTTTGGTCATGTCCAAGAACATGCAAGAAAAGTGCTACAATTTCTTGTATTGTCACGTCTTGAAGCAACCAACCCACCCTCAGTACGTAGTACATCACATAATTTATTGAATGTTCTTACGGTTAGCCGTAGTTGCTTAAAACATGTTGAGTTACGGCTTAAAGATTTCATTCAAAGCTCCCTTTGAAGAGTTCTTTCATCATGACTCATTGAGATCTCCTTGATGAAGTATTTACCATGATACCAAGATCCAATGATGCTCACTAGAAAGCTCAACAAAACAGTAATGATAAATGTCTCATCTGCATCATTTTCCATATCTTCTCTTACACGTTTTCTATTACCATTATCCATTCGAACCTACATCCATATGTTAGGCATTAGAAATAACATAACTGCTCAAGTACAACAGCCAAAATCTACTTTTTATTCGAGAAAATACTGGTGTCCAGCCCAGCCCACATCAGAAAGGATAAAAGATAAAGTAAAATCCGAGCATAAAGTAGAAAACAAAAGGCAAACATATAAATGAGTTGAAGTACTGATATTTAAACTGGAATAAGATTGTGTAATAACCAGTTAGCGACCAAACATATCACATTAGACATAATGATTATAAGTCCTATACCTGCAATATTAGCATATCAGACAAGGAGAAGCAATGTGTAAAAAATGAAAGCATGTGACAGAAAATGCAAATGTTAGATATCAGAATCTTTGGCGGAGAGTTTCAGCCACCACATAGGATCAAAAGACAGGAATTTCCATGTGAGCATGTTGTATTTTACAAAAATGCTCATAAATATTGGTGTATAGGTTCAATGGATATTTTGAAAGTGAGGAGGGAGACAAGAATTATTGATGATGTCTAAAATTGTCATACAGATACTTCCGTGCTATTCTTTAGTAAATAAAACTTAATAATTTAGAAAAAGTTGATGCAGGAGAACACTACGAAAGAAAAACCAAAATATAAGGAATATGTGAATAAGATAGGCATCAAGACATCCCTCCTCTACAGAAATTACAAATATTCTTCTAAATCAATTATATATGCATATATTCCTCATGTTTCAAGAAGATTAAGATAGCTCAACCTCGAAGCAATAACCCGATCAACAGTAGTCCATCCAGGCCATATGGCTACGAAGTTAATTTATTTCACAAGTCATGTCGCCGTCACAAGTAAATGAAGTGCAGACCAAATCATGATAAACAACAAACACAAATAAAAAACAAAAGGCAAACATATTACTACCATCTGCAAAATATTATCAAAACAGAGAAGTAAATTAAATTGAAAATCAATCGCTTTGTAGAGAGCCCAGTAACGCTTGCCCCAACCCTCCCCTCTATTGCAGGACGGCGAAATCAAAATATCTGAAACCTAAACCCTAATTTAACCCTTTTGATTACGCCAAATCACGAAGTGGAGAGAGAGGAGAAAGGAGGATGGGGGAGAAAGAAGGGAAAGCATGGCGAAGAAGAGAGGGATCGATCGGAAGACAAATGGAGAGAGCGCGACAGGAAAAGAGAGAGAGAGAGAGAGAGAGAGAGAGAGAGAGAGAGAGAGAGGAGTACCTGTTGCGTGAACGGTGAGAGTGGAACAACAATGAGAGGATTTTACAAATGACTCCCTTATAGTGAGAATTTAGAATCCACCCAAATATAGTTAAAAATAATTTATTTTAAATCTTGGATTTTAAAATTAACTGATTTAAAATTATGAATTTAGAAATCAATTGATTTAATATTTTATACAAACAGGTACAGTGGATTTGATAATGGATTTATAAATTCATATCACAAATCCATCCATCCAAATGGGGCCTCAAGTCATCTATCTGAGTCACCTAAAATATATTTGAGTCACCTAAAATATATTCGAGTAACTTATTCAAGTCACGTCCTAAATTATATCCGGGCCACCTAAATTATATTCAGTCACCTAAAATATATCCTGTCACATATTCGAATCATATAAAATAAGCCACTCGTCTATAAATAGGTGACTCAGATGCATTCGACTAAATGTCAAAACTGAAAATATAATATCAGAAAAGTTATTATTAACTTTAAGCAGAAAAAAATCAGTAACCTTATAAAGCTACAGTTATACATTCCTGATATAAGTGAGAGATGCATTATTGTTTCTCTTACTTTTTACTTTATTTTTTAATAAATATCGTCCGACTTTTTTAAAATTGAACGTTATCAATTTGTTTTTTTAGTTATTATATCGATAAAAATAAAAATTATATTGGTATATTCTTTTCTTAATATGTCTTCATACTTTTATTTTTTAATAATTTTCTATAATATAATTAAAAAATTATTTACTGTTAAAATTCTGTCTTAAACTACGAGAAAGAGAGTTGCTAAAAATAGAGATAGATAGCATAGCACCTCCCAAACTCCATTTCCAAATTCAACTCGGACCCATTTTCCCTCCTTTTCTCAATATATATATTAAAAGAAAACACGCGCATTCTATAAGCACAAACTTTTTTTTGAAAAGCTCTCTCACTGTCCTCCTTTGCACACAAAGAGAATCATTTCTAATCATTTTCACCACTCACTCTACCTCCCAAGCTCCTTTCTCTCTCTTTGTCCACCTCTCTCTCTCACACACACACACATGCCACACACACAAAAGAAGTTCAATTCTTGATCAGTTCTTTTCCTGCAAGCTGGCTTCGATCAATGGCTCTTGTTCATAACATCACTCTAATTTTGCTGCCAACCATACTTTTCTCAGTTTTCGCGGCCGAACCGGGAAAATATTTGTCGATAAAAACCGACGCATCGGCTCTCATGTCATTCAAGAAAATGATTCGACAAGATCCAAACGGAGCCCTATCCGATTGGAAGCTCACAAAAGACACATGCACTTGGCCCGGCATCACTTGCAATCTCGGACGAGTATCGGCCGTCGATCTTGCACAGGCCAATCTCGTCGGCCAAATCTCCTTCTCTCCATTCTCTTCATTAGACATGCTGGCTTCCCTAAATCTCTCCTCAAATTCGTTCGTTGTGAATGCCACCACTTCTCTAGTCAAATTCCCTTACGGTATGAAACAACTCGAGCTCTCTTTTTCTGGCCTTTCGGGCCGCATACCAGAAAACCTCTTCGCAAACTGTCCCAAGCTCGAATACATCAGTCTCGCATTCAACAACATAACGGGCGCCTTACCGGAGCGCCTATTTCTTCAAGCTGACAGGCTGCAGTACCTCGACTTCTCTTACAACAACATTTCGGGCCTGATATCGGGCTTAAAAATCGACTCCTGTGCCTCATTGTCGCACCTCGATTGGTCCGGGAACCAAATCACGGGTTCTTTACCACCGTCTTTCGCGAACTGCACGGGCCTGACCGAATTGATTCTGCCCGAGAATTTTCTATCCGGTGAAGTCCCACCATCATTCGGCTCACTAAAAAGCTTGCAAAGATTGGATCTTTCACAAAACCATCTCTCCGGTTGGATCCCCTCCGAATTAGGCGGCACGTGCGGCTCGCTTGTCGAACTCAAGCTGTCGAAAAACAACATAACGGGATCTATCCCAGTTTCCTTTTCGTCTTGTTCTTCCCTCCAAACGCTTGATTTGTCGAGCAATAACTTAACGGGCCCGTTTCCGGATAAAATACTTCCGGGCTTATCGTCGTTGGAGAGCCTTCTGCTCAGCAGCAATCGAATATCGGGTGAATTTCCATCTTCTATTTCATTCTGCAAGAAACTGAGAGTAGTGGATTTCAGCTCCAATTTGCTTTATGGGATTGTACCCCCAGATATATGTACCGGTAACAACTCTTCACTTGAAGAGCTTAGAGCTCCTGATAACTCTCTGTTTGGACAAATCCCATCTCAATTATCAAAATGCCCACAGCTTAAGATTATCGATTTCAGCTTAAATTACATCAATGGCTCGATCCCTGCTGAGCTTGGGAATCTTGAGAATCTCGAGCAGCTTATAGCTTGGTACAACAGCTTGGAAGGTAATATCCCTGCAGAGCTGGGAAAATGCAAGAAGCTTAAAAGTCTCATATTGAACAACAACAATTTGAGTGGTGAAATCCCAAGTGAGTTGTTCAGCTGTGTCGATATAGAATGGATTTCTCTCACTAGCAATAGAGTCGGCGGTGAGATCGCGGGAAGATTCGGGTCGTTGACGAGGCTGGCGGTTTTGCAATTAGGCAATAATAGCTTCAGGGGTGAGATTCCTGAGGAGTTAGCAAATTGCACGAGCTTGGTTTGGATAGATTTGAATAATAACCGGTTAAGTGGTGAGATCCCACCTCGGCTCGGTAGGCAGATCGGAGCCAAGGCAATGACTGGTATTCTGTCGGGCAATACAATGGTTTTCGTTCGAAATTTAGGGAATTCTTGTAGAG
This sequence comes from Orobanche coerulescens, assembly GCA_033398695.1. Classification (NCBI taxonomy): domain Eukaryota; kingdom Viridiplantae; phylum Streptophyta; class Magnoliopsida; order Lamiales; family Orobanchaceae; genus Orobanche; species Orobanche coerulescens. The sequence goes on from CM065805.1 coordinate 170,471,064, forward strand.
GGGTCGGAGGGTTGCTTGAGTTTGCGGGTATTCGGCCCGAGAGGCTATTGCAAGTTCCTTCTTTGAGGACTTGTGACTTTACTTTATTATATTCCGGTCCGGTCTTGAGTCTCTTTACACGGTACCAAACTATAGAGTATCTGGATCTTTCTTACAATAATCTACGGGGTAAGATTCCGGACACGTACGGCGGCATGATAGCTCTGCAGGTTCTTGTACTAGCACATAACCAACTATCGGGTGAAATACCGGCCTCTTTAGGTCAGTTGAAGAATCTCGGAGTTTTCGATGCGTCGCATAATCGGTTGCAGGGTCGTATACCCGATTCCTTTTCTATGCTTTCGTTCTTGGTGCAAATTGATTTGTCTTATAATGAGCTGACAGGTGAAATCCCACCAAGAGGGCAACTTAGTACTCTTCCGGCCAGTCAGTACGCGCATAATCCCGGACTGTGTGGCGTCCCGTTGCACGACTGCCGATATAGCCAAAACCCGCAATGGAACAACGGAAACAGCATCAAACGGGGCCGAAATGGGGCGGCCCCCTCCTGGTCGAATAGCATTGTCATGGGGATACTTATATCGGTTGCATGCATATGCATTTTGATCGTGTGGGCCATCGCGATGCGGGCGAGGCAAAAAGAGGCCGAGGAGGTTAAGATGCTTGACAGTCTCCACGCGTGCCACGCGGCCACGACTTGGAACATCGAAAAGGAGAAAGAGCCGTTGAGCATCAATGTCGCTACTTTTCAGAGGCAGTTGAGGAAGCTCAAATTTTCGCAACTTATCGAAGCCACTAATGGATTCTCGGCGGCTAGCATGATCGGGTCGGGAGGGTTCGGGGAGGTCTTCAAGGCGACGTTGAAAGACGGATCGAGTGTGGCAATAAAGAAACTGATCCGATTGAGCTGCCAAGGCGACCGGGAGTTCATGTCCGAGATGGAGACACTTGGCAAGATCAAGCACAAGAACCTCGTCCCGCTTTTAGGGTACTGCAAGGTCGGGGAGGAGAGGCTTTTGGTCTACGAGTTCATGGAGTACGGTAGTCTTGAAGAAATGCTTCACTGCAATCCGAGGAATAAAGAGAAGAGAATACTAACGTGGGAGGAGAGGAAAAAAGTAGCACGTGGGGCCGCCAAAGGGCTATGCTTCCTCCACCACAATTGCATTCCGCATATCATACACCGGGACATGAAATCGAGCAACGTGTTACTCGACAATGACATGGAGGCCCGAGTGTCGGATTTCGGGATGGCTAGGCTTATAAGTGCACTCGACACGCATCTAAGCGTAAGTACGCTCGCGGGCACGCCGGGTTACGTTCCGCCGGAATACTACCAGAGCTTCCGTTGCACGGCGAGGGGGGATGTTTATTCTTTCGGGGTCATATTGTTGGAGCTGCTGACGGGGCGGAGGCCGACGGATAAGGAGGATTTCGGGGAGACAAATTTGGTGGGTTGGGTGAAGGGTAAAGTGAGGGAAGGGAAAGGGATGGAGGTCATTGATGGGGAGTTGGTTAGTCATGTGAAGAAGGGGAGTGGTGGGGATGAGGTAGAGGAGGTTAAGGAGATGGTTAGGTATTTGGAGATGACGTTGCAATGTGTCAATGATTTTCCGTCGAGAAGGCCGAATATGGTGCAAGTGGTGGCTATGTTGAGGGAGCTTGAGGCTGGTGGGTCTTCAAGTAATAGTGGTTGAAGAAAAAAAGAAAAACCGATGTTGCTGTGTGTGTGTGTGTGTGTTTTCTTTTTGGTGTTGGTCGGTGGTTTGGGGATAATGAAATTTGGTAAGATGTAGTGATGTACTAATATTTGTAGGAGTGTAACATTCTTTTTGGTCATATTGTTTTGTGTTTTCGGGTGTTTCTACCATCACATCAAAACAAATTGGTCTAAAAAAAATATTTACACATAATTATAAATATTTATATAATTGCTAAATCTAAAAATTACTAAAATAATTAAAAACAAATTTATTTTCAGCTTCTTCTCCAAATTCCAACCAACGACCTTCTGAAATTGGCCATCTCCCATTACCATCTTCTGCTCCACCAAGTAAGTATGGATGTAACCAAGTGTTGGCGAAGTTGAACGTCGTGCTCAATTTCTGGCAACATTTCAGAATTAATTCTCAAGACTAATGATCTCTTACTTTGATTAGGTTAGGCCCCACTAGGCTGCCGAATAATTACAATATCATGTCTTGGCAAGTGTGGGAGGCTGCCGACTCGTGAACCTGCGGTTGGATTATGGAGACTAGGGGTGTTCAAAACCGGATATCTGGAATTTCGGATATCCAAAATTCCGGATATCCGATAATTCGGATAGTAGATTTTGATATGCGCTATCCGTATCCGAAATTTCGGATATCCGATTTTCGGATATCCGAAATTTCGAATACGGATATCGAATATTCGAATATCCGAAAAAAAATAAGAATTATATTCGGATATTGTTATATTCGAAAAAAATATTCGGATTTGGATATCGGGTATCTGAATATCCGAAAAAAACTTCGGATATGGATTTCGAATATTTCGGATATCCGATTTTTGATATCCGAAAATATTCGGATTTTGGATAATTCGGATAGTAGATTTTGATATCCGCTATCGGATATCCGAAATTTCGGATACGGATATCGGATATCCGAATATCCGGAAAAAAATAAGAATTATATTCGGATATTGTTATATTCGAAAAAAATATTCGGATTTGGATATCGGGTATCCGAATATCCGAAAAAAACTTCGGATATGGATTTCGGATATTTCGGATATCCGGAACTTTAGATTTTCGGATATTTTGGATCGGATATCGGATATCGAATATTTTTGAACACCCCTTGTTGTTACCCAAAATATTATCCGGAGATGATATGCTGGAATGGATGAGTAACAAACAAAGTGCGAGAGCACGTCCGTGAGGAAATAAATAACACAAGATTTGTCGGGGTTGTTAGTCCCGGGCTTGAATGCTCTCGCGAGATGTTATTAATATGAATACTAGTGAGTACAGATATTAATGTTAGAGTACAATTACAATGAGTGTAAAGACTTTAGTTATCTTAGCTATCGAGAGCTGAAGATTGCCGGAAGAACCAGAGTTGAAGCTCTGTGAGTCCTTGTTACAAAGATGGAGAGTTCTCTGTATAGTTTGCTTTTGGCGTTATGTGTTCACGTTGTAAACTGTGTTTTTGTTAACGTTTTTCACTGTCCCCCTGCCAATGCTGGAGGCCTCCTATTTATAGGAGAAAGGGTTGTTGGGATGTCCCCGTCCGCCGCGGGCGACCGCCATTTCCTGTATTTAAATAAGGCGGGCGATCGTCCCAGCACGTGGGACTGTTTCCTTAAAGTTCGCAGCTGTTTGATGGTTGCCAGAGGCGTGAACCAATGAGGAGACGGCAGGTGCCTCTTTTCGCTGTCCTGGGCGGTCCCACCTTAGGTCCTTTCGGCGGGCCTGTCGGTTGGTGAGGCCGTCCTTATCAACGACAGTTGCTGATGGGCTGGAGTAGGGCCTCTTCTCGCTGCGCCTTTTGCGGATCTGCACGTGGGTCTTCACCCGAGATTCGGTCTTCGCAGGCTTTGATGGGTGTCGGATTCACATGTGGCATGGGACGATCGTCTCCAGTCGGACATTAGAGGCGATCGCCAGATGCCAATAGACGATCGCCTTGGACGTCGACTGATAGGTGCTTGCCTAGCATCTGTCTTCTTTAGCTGGCTCCTGACCATTATGTCGATCGCCATCGAGGTGTATAAACCGCCGCACAACAATTGCCCCCCAGCTCGCTCCGATGTTGAAGATGTGGGGTGATGTGGTACCGCTAGCGATCGCCTGTTTTAGACGAACGAATCATCTACTTATGAAGGGGACGATCGTCGCCTGGATGAACTGGTTTTGATTTCGGACGATCTCCTTAGGCGCTGGAAATAGCGGGAAGTGGAGGCGGGCTTTCAAAACGTCACAGGGACACGCGTCGCGCTCCCGTTGGGGGAGTCCGACGGTTTTTGTCAGACTTGTCGTCTGGCGTGCCCTCGAAACGACGTGTACGCGGGTTTCGAGGGCTGCATTAAATGTGTCTCCCCCGACGGTTGCACTTCAGCCCCTGGGATTCTGCCTATTTGCACAGAGGTCCCTGCTCTCGCCTAAAAGGGCTAGGGCTACTGGAGTTTAGATCTTTATGTGCCGTTGCCTTTAGACGAAGACTCTGCCGAAATTCCTTGAAGCTTCTTGTGCCGATCGACGTTCTCTCTAGGTAAGAACAAAAAATTTTCTTCCCCCTTTTTCCTTCGAACATGTCTGGAGGAGGATCCAAAGTGTATGAGGCGGGTAGCACTTCCGCCGCCGCAACTTCGCCTGCCCAAGATGAAACCTCCGCGGCTCTTCACATGGAGACGGCCGTCAAGGCCATTCGTGCGGGAATTGCACCCGCGGAGGTTGAAGAGCTTTTCAACGAGGCTGATGTGGCGAGGTCGGCGGCGGCGGAGCAGAAGGGCTCGCCGGTAGACGAGGATGAGGCGGTGAGACTGTATTGGGAGCGGAACAGTGTGTTCGGCCGGGCCTTTCTGGAATTCGCCAGACTTATTGAGAGGCTGGCCGGACCACGTCCTAAGTTTGATTTCGGTGGATACTCGGTCGCCCACCCCTATGAACCCGTGAAGTGGACGTCATTTCGGGCCGCGGACCGCTCCCTGTGGACCCTCGGTCAGATCCGGAGTTCGGCGATCAGGAAGGACTTGAGTCGCTGGAGGGCGGAGTTCCATATCCCTTCTGATGTCTCATTGTATGTGCCCGCGGAGAACGAATGCGCCGACCAACCTCCTGAGGGTATGGTCGCCGTTAACGAACTGATCTTGGGGGCCAGATTGCGGTTCCCATTTCCGTTCGACGTGTCATATCTGCTGTCCGCCTGGAATGTGGCACCGCTCCAATTGACGCCGAACGCCTGGTTGCAGATTATCAGTACCTTGACTCTTTTTGGCGATCACCGGATGTTCCGTCTACCTTCTGCGCTGGAAATAAACTACCTCTTCAAGCTGACGGCACAGAAGGGTTCAGTTGGCGGCTACCACATTCAGGGTCGCATGGGCAGGGTGGTACTCGGGGTGCCGAACAAAGTTCGGGGCGACCTGACAAAATGGTGTTGGGTCGGCGGAGCGTGGAGGTCAGCGGCGAGCGATAAACCAGAGGATGAGTTGGATATCCCCACCAGCTTTCGGGAGAGGAATCCGAGTAAGGGTTTTAACTCTCTCTTTGTTCGGATACACCTTGAACTGATCTAATTTGGTTTTCTTTTTGCAGGCTCCCTTGTTCCAGCATCCGACGACCTTCTGTTTGACTTCCTGATCGTCTGGGAGTGAATCCACGGTCTACCAGACAACTACATCGATGCTCGCACGGTCAACAACAAAGCTCATTGGTTGGGCGCTCGGTTGTTTCGCTTCCCTCGCCACTTGAAGGTTTCAGGTATAAGTGTTTGCTATCCCGTTTCTGCTTGACGATCGTCTTTGATTGAAAGAGATGTCTAACTTGGTTGAATGTCTTCTTTGACAGAGATCCACTTCCCCCGCTACTCCGAGCCGCCGAGAGAGATTGCAATGTCGAACCCCGGGCTCATGAGTCGTCTCCACCAAGGGAAGAAGGCGGGTCGTGCCCCTGCAACGACGACCCGTCCTATCCTCGAGGAGAGACCTCTCATAGCGCCGGTCATCGAGCCGGAGGCTCGGGATGAGGAGCAGCTTCAGCGCAACTGCAAGAGGCGGAGGCCGGAGGGGCCCTCGCCGACTGTTGCGGCTGAGGCGTCCATTGTGGTGACGCCGGTCGCCGCGCCTCCTATTTCTGCCGTTCCAATGGCGGAGGGATCTACGCCCTCAGCGGCCTTCCTAAAGGCTACGGCAATCGCTGACGCCCAGACTCCGCGGGGCAAGCCCTATTTCTGCCGCGACCCCGAGAAGGTCGAAAGGTAAGACTGGTTTGATCTTTCTGAGTTAAGCTACTTGTGTGGGGTGCATACTAACTCCTTCGTTTTTTTTTGCAGGGTCCGTCTTGCCGACCCGAAAACCTCATCGATGGTGCTGGATTTCCTGGCGAGCAAGTCCCCCCGCGACCCTATCGACGTCCCTTCCTACATCTCCCGAGCCATCTCTTCCCTTCCGAAGGCTTGGACGACCGACCTGGATGCGATTGCGCGCTGGCGGTCTGGAGATGCCTTGCAGGCGACTCTTGCCCTGACCCTCCAAGCGGCGACGATGGCCGCTCAAGCTGTTAAGGATTATGAGGGGCGGCCCTCTACTGCTCGCCTCCATTCGGAGCTTGAGGCTGCTCGGAACCAGAATACCGAGTTTGCTGATAGGATCGTGGCCATGGAGAAGGAGTATGCTGAGACGGCCAAGCGATCTAAACAAGATCTTGACCGGATGAGGCAGGAGCTCGATCGGTCCAGGGCGGTGGTCGATCGGATATGCGACCAGATGACGGAGGCTTGTCGGTTGCATGCGGCCTCGCAGGAGGAGGTGACCGGGTTGAAGGCGGTGGTGGACCGGCTAAATGGCGAGTTGGAGTCGTCGAAGGGGGAACTGGCCGCCAAGGTAGCCGAGCTCAAGGATGCGGACAAAATAGCCGCGGGGCTGAAGGAGAAGTTGGAGTCGACCGAGACCGATCCCTACCTCAGCGTGGAGTATGTCAGCGAGTTTGTATATTACATGGCTTATGCCGACGCCATCCGTGCTGCCAAGAAGGGAGGGCTCGAGGTCGGCCCTCTGATCGAAAACTTCAAAGCCTACGTGCTTGGGCATCCCTTGCAGCCGGACTTCTGTCTGCCGATCCTTGACCTCACCGACCTCGGGAACGATATGAGATGGTATCCGTCGCCGGACAAACTTGTTTATCCGGAAGCCGGTGAGGAAGCGCACGCTGATCCATTTGCTGGGGACGAAGGTCAGGCGGGGGCGGCCTGAGTGATACCGCTGTCAATTTGTTTTTCCTTGTAATTTCCAGTTTCTTCTTATTTTGCCTTCGGGTGTGTATGTACAAACAATTTGAATGGAATAAAATACGTTTTTGCATCTGGCTCTTTATTTGTACGATCGCCTCTCTGAATGTTTCGCATACGAATTTACACAAGTGTTTATACAATTGCACCTGATGCCTTGTTTGTATGATCGTCTGTCTGAATGTTTCGCATCATTTCGACTTTGCACAATTGTTTGGAGAGCGGCCGTTGTATGAATAGCCCCGAATATATTGGTATACTTGAAATTCTTACTTGTAAATTTTTTGAACAAAACCGATCGTCATGTGTGTGTTTGAACAAAGCCGATCGTGTGTGGTTCCGTCCTCCTGATCGCATGTATGAATAGCTCCGTTTTGCCCCTTGTTTTTGTTTACTTAGTGAAAGTAAGGGAACGAAAATAATACGTTTGGTGAGCTATCTTTAGTTTGTTTCTTGCGATCTTCAATTTTGTTGATTCCTCGAGGGAGGCCAAACGTCCCGGCCTGGAAAGTTTTCGCACAGTCATGGGGTTCGATGGAACCGACCTCTACGACTATGTCTTATGCGCGAGCGACATTCCGTCCGATGGTTAACTTCTCGCGACTCACTTGATTATAAGGGTCCTCCGTAGGCTACGTTTCGCCTCGCAATGTAGCGAAGGGGCGGTCGGTCTTTGCCTGGAGGAGTCCTTGCATGGGGCGCCGTCGGATTAATCGACTTCGCTATCGTGACTTGTTAGCACTTTTCTGCCTAAGAGGGCATACGTTGTGACGGGGGTAGGACGCAATCGCCTGTATCGGTCCATCAGATTAGATGATGGATCCGAGGACGGGCGAGTGCGTCGATTGATTTGTTTTGGAGGGTCCTTCAGCTACGTCCGCCTCGTGTTTAAACGAAAGGGAGGGCGATCTTTGCCCAAAGGAACCTTGCATGGACTGGCTATCGGTTCCATCGAATCCCAGAACCATGGCTGCACTTTTCTACCTCGCACTGCCATGTTAAATGACGATCCTCGATGGTATACGTTGTGCTTGGAGGGGCGATCGCTTGCATAGGTCCGTCAGGTTAGATGACGACCTCTTGTAGGGCGAGCGAGTCGTCCTCTTTTTTATTTGTTTGTTTTGTCGAGGCGAATCATATAGATGGGATTGGAAAATCTCATTAAACTCTTTGTACATTGGGTAACTGAATACAGAGTTTTTATTGGTAGTATTTCTTCAAATGTACGGCGTTCCAGGGATATTGGTCTGGAGTGCCGTCTGGGTGTTAGAGTTCGTAGGCTCCTCTGGTTAGCCATTTAGATATCCTGAAGGGCCCCTCCCAATTCGGGCTAAATACTCCCGTGTGAGTCTGGACCTTTTGAGGACTAGGTCACCCACTTGGAATCGCCTTTCCTTGACCTTCGAATTGAAAAAATTTTCGGATCTCCTTTTGTGGATCGTGTTCTTCATTTCTGAGGTCAGTCGCCGTTCTTCGAGAATATCCAAGTCGATCCGTCGGGCTACATCATTGTCCGTCGTCATTTCTTGTTCAGTTTGGTGGCTGAGGACGGCGATATCTGAAGGGATCACCGCTTCTGTTCTGAAGGCGAGGGTGAATGGGGTTTCGCCGGTTGAGTTTCGGGTCATCGTTCGGTAGGACCACAAAACATCCGGGAGCTCGCTCGCCCATCGTCCTTGTTTGGATTCGAGTCTTGCTTTGATCGTGTGTTTGAGGATCTTGTTTACAGCCTCTACCTGCCCGTTCGTCTGAGGGTGGTAAGGGGCCGAGAACAACTTTTTGATTCCCCATTTCTCGCAGAATTACATGACTTCCAAACCGTCGAACTGCTTCCCATTGTCGGAGATGATAGCCTGGGGTAGGCCGAAACGGCATATGATTTTCTTCCAAATGAATTTGATTACATGTTCCTGGACGATCTTGTTGAGTGGCTCGGCCTCAGCCCATTTCGTGAAATAATCGACCCCCACGATGTCAAATTTACATCCCCCTAGCGCCGTCGGCAAAGGACCGATGAGGTCGATGCCCCATTGGGCGAAAGGCCATGGACTGTACATAGAAGTGAGCTGCTCGGGGGATAGCTTGATGTTCGGGCCCATCACTTGTCACCTGTGACATGATCGGGCGTAGGAAATCGCGTCTTTTTGTAGTGTTGGCCAGAAAAAACCTTGCCTGGTCGTCTTGTGGATGAGAGCTCGCCCCCCAACGTCATTTCCACAGATTCTGTCATGGATCTCGGCTAAAATGAGTCGGCCTTCCTCCTGCGTAATGCACTTAAGGAGAGGAAGGCTGAAAGCTCGCTTGTAAAGCCGGTCGTCCAATAGAGTGTATCTGGTTGCATGGAGCTGAAGCTGGCAAGCTTTGATACGATCGGCGGGGACCGTCCCGTCCTTCAAGTATTTAATAAACGGAGTCATCCAGTTCTCTTCGGCGATGGAAACTATGGTAATCAGGCTTTTGTCGATCGTTGGCTTTGCTGATTTCGTGATTTGGATGTTAGAGAAATCTGCCGCCCCATCTGATGATGCTAGTTTGGATAGGGCATCTGCCTGGGAGTTGTGCTCTCTCTGGACTTGTTCGATCAACACTTCTTCAAACTTTGTGCACATTTCTGCAACCAACTCTTGGTATTTGATCGTTTGTTCGCCGCGCGCCTCATATTATCCCTTGAGTTGGTTCCCAACCAAGACGGAGTCCATGAAAATGTGGAGGCGGCGAACGTCCTGGGCGAGTGCTAGATCGAGCCCGCCTACCAAGGCTTCGTACTCGGCTTCATTGTTGGTTGCACGGAACCCGAAATTCACAGCATTTGTGAAACTTTGGCCGTTGGGGCTGATGAGGACAATCCCTGCCCCTGCTCGCGAGTTGGTCGCCGAGCCATCTACGTACAATTTCCAAGCAGGGTGGCCGACCTGGATCGGACTGGGTGGGAACGTTAATTCCACCACGAAGTCCGACAGAGCTTGTCCTTTGATCGCCATGCGAGGAGCGTACGTGATACCGTATTGGGCGATCTCCAGTGACCACTTGAGGAGTCGCCCATTGGTGTCTGGCCGGTGCAGAACTTGCCTTCAGGGGAGAGTCGTCAGAACCTCCACTTGGTGTTCAAAGAAGTAGGCCCTCAGCTTGCGAACACTCATGACTAATGCGTAGGCGATCTTCTCCAGAGGCGTGTAACGCATTTCCGCGTCATGGAGCGCTTGACTAACGAAATAGATTGGCAAGTGGGCTTGCCCCTCTGCTTGCACTAAAACAGCACTCAGCGCGACCTCCGAGGCCGCCAGGTAAAGGAATAGCTTTTCGCCGGGGATCAGCTTCGCCAAGATTTAGGGATTAGACAGATACTCCTTGATTTTGGCAAACGCTGTTTGACTCTCCTTTGTCCATGCAAACTTCTTGTTCTTTTTGGTCGCGAAGAATGGCATGCTTTTATCTCCGAGCCGAGAAATGAAACGGTTAAGGGCAGCTAGACAACCTGTGAGGCGTTGCACCTATTTGACATTCCGTGGCTCCTGCATGTCGAGGATCGCCTGGATCTTGGTGGGGTTTGCCTCGATCCCCCTTTGGCTCATGATGTGCCCCAGGAACTTTCCGGAGCTTACCCCGAAGTTGCATTTCTTGGGGTTCAGTTTCATGTTGAACTTCTCGAGGATGGTGAATGTTTCGGCCAGGTCATTGAGGTGATCTTCCTTTTTGAGGCTCTTGACCACGATGTCGTCAATGTAAACCTCCATGGTCTTGCCGATCTGGTTGGCGAACATCCCGTTGACTAGTCATTGGTAGGTCGCCCCTGCATTCTTCAGACCGAACGGCATTAGGACCCAAAAGTGCACGTCTTTTTCGGTGTGGAACGACGTGTGTTTTAGGTCTTTCTCAGCCATTGGGATCTGATGGTACCCGGCGAAGGCGACCATGAACGAAATCATTTCGCAACCTGCCGTGCTATCGACAAAGTGGTCAATATGAGGGGTCGGAAAGTGGTCTTTTGGGCACGCCGCGTTGAGGTCGGTGAAGTTGATGCATAACCTCCAGGAGTTGCTCGGCTTTTTGACAAGCACCGCGTTGGCTACCCATTGTTGTTCGTCGGTAGCTACTCCGATTAGTTTGTTGTCGAGTAGCTTTTTGACTTCTGTGTCGAGCGCTGCGTAGTTCTCAGGACCGAATTTCCAATATTTTTAGTGAACAGGCTTCCTTGTTGGGTCGATCTTTATATAATGGCAAGCGTGTTCAGGATTTATGCCGACCATATCTTGATGTGACCAGGCAAAGACTCTGATGTTCTTACGTAGTAAACTGATCAGATCATCTTTTAACTCGAGACCGATGTTTGTGCCGATCTGCAATTCCCGCCACAGGCGAGCCGGATCTATCGTTATACTTTTCAACTCTTCAATGGGGACGGTCGCTTCTCGTTTGGAATGATTTTCGGACTCGATCCTTAGATCGATGTCGAGGCTTGGCTCGAAACCGATCCTTGGCTCGATGTCGCCCGTCAATCAATGTGAGATGCCGTCCTCTGAGTCGGGCTGGTACGAGGTACTTGGCTCGTCGATCTCCATCGGTTTATTTTCGATCATCTCAATGTTATAGATAGTATGGGAAGTGTTTAAAGAAGTTACGACACAGGAGTAATTCAAACATTTCTTAGCCATTAGCTGGTCTCCTTTTACAGTACCGACCGTCCCGTCGGCAGTGGGGATTTGATACAGTAAAAGAAAGAAGAGGTGACCGCCTCGAAGGTTTCTAAAAATGGGCGACCTAGGAACCCATTATATATGTTGGGCTTATCTATGATTACAAAATTGAGGTTCCTAGTGATCCTAACCTTGGGATCGTAATAGCATATTAGCTCGACAGAGAGCTTGATCCTTCCATAGGCTTGGACCGTGTTGTCGCCAAACCCTTGAAGCACGGTATCGAATGGCTTGATGAACTTAGTCAGGTTGCCGAGCTGGTCAAGAGCGGATTTGAATATGATATTGCAAAAGCTCCCATTGTCAACCAGCACGCGATCGACCATTTTCTCAAGGATACATGTAGAGATTACCAATGCATCCTCTTTGGGGCACTACACTCCCTCCCTATCCTTGTTGGAGAAGGTAATTAGCGCGTCTCTGGAGATGGTCGGCTCTGGGGACACCACGACATGGACCCCTGCGAATGCCCTCAGCTCGGCCTCCCGCTTTCTATTCGACATGGTGGAAACTGGAGAAAGGCCTCTGAGGTTTCCACCTCCCGACTGAAGTATATTGATCCGGCCGATGGGGTTAATCGGAGGGATTGATTCGTCTGAGTACTCCGGCTCGTTCTGCTCGATCCTGGTGACCAGATTAAGAGGGCTTCCGTCGTTCTGTCGGCGATCGCGCCCCCCGGTCCTTTCTGCCCGGGGTTCTGGCTTGGTAACCACATTATCCAACTTGCCTTCCTCAAACAATCTCCAGAGTTGTCTGAGGAGGTCGCGGCACTGGCTGGTGTTGTGGCCGGGACTCTTGTGGTAGGCAAAAAATTTGCTGCGGTCTAGATGACCGTTGTCCCTCATCGTCTTTGGTTCGCTAAGCCACTCGCGCCCCTTGATGGCGTTGAAAATATGGGCCGTAGATAGATTGAGGTTACAGAGGAGGTGAACTTCCACATCCTCGAAGGCCTTGAATTCACCGGGCGGCTTTGCGACCGCCTTTCTGGGCTTGACGACCGCCTTTTTCGGGATGGAAGATGGCGCCTTCCCTTCCCCGGTAGATCCCTCGCCTAAGCGAAGGGTGAGCATCCTCTGCCTAGCCAGAAAATCAGCGGCCCTGACACGGAAGATCGCGTAGGTTGGGGGGATGTCCTTCGTAGGTGCCTGAACATGGGTGAATGGCCATAGAATCCCCCTAGGACCGAGTAGAGAGCGAGCTCGTCGCTAATGGGCTCGCCGGTGAGGACTATTTCATCCACCCGGTCGATGTAGTCTTCGTCGGGCTCGTCCTTCCCCTGCCTGATCTTCATCATGTGGTGGGGGCCTTCTGGCCGAGCAACTTTGGCGGCAAAATGCGACGTGAAGTCGTTCGCCAGTTTCTCAAAACAGTTGATTGAGCGTGGTGGCAGTTAGATGTACCACCTATGGGCAAGATCACCCAATGTCAATGGGAACATTCGGCACTTCGTCGCGTCCTATGCCTCACATCCGGTCATGTAAATACGAAACTTGCTCAAGTGGGTCTCAGGATCCGATCTCCCCTCATATAGAGGTGTTTCAGGAGGAGCGATCTTCAGTTGTACGGGGGCGAGCTCGATCTGCGCCGCGAACAGCTCATTCGGTCCGGCGACCGATCTCTTGGCGCCTGCCCCAGTTTCTATGAGCGCCTTCATTTCGTCGAGTTGGCGCTGCATAGCGGCCATCGTCGTAGCCTGACTGCTCGCGGATTGGCTCTCGGAGCGGGAGCCGAGGCGATCATGTACCGATCTCCTGGCCCCGTGGTAGGTGACGAGTTCTCCGCCACCGAGCTCAATTCTTGGGTGAGTGGGAGCCCATTGGCCAGCTTGTCTTCTGGGAGTCGGGTATGCCGAACTCCTGGTGACGGATTCGGACTCCGATGTCTCCTGGCTGGGGCTCGAATGCCCCGGTCGCCATGAGGGATCACTCCCTAGGCGGCTGAAGATGGAATCGTCCCGCCTTACGAGCGCCTTTTCCTGCGGCTCGGGGCTTTCTGATGATTTCTCGACATATAGCCCCTTGAGCTTCCGCTTGCCCGCACGGCGGATGGCTGAGGGAGTAATGGTGGGCAAGTCGCATGCCCTCCGTCGTTCCCTGAGGATGGCCATAGCCTTCTCGATCTGTTCCGCAGTTTGGAACTGATCGACTGAGAGGCTGGGGCCGTCCCTTGGGGGCGGGAGTGAGAGCCTAGCGTCGCCGCGGTCGCCTTCCGCCGTACGTTGGGATTCGGCCTGGGCTGGAATAATATGTCCGGAAGATCGTAAGGTGGCTCTTTTCGAGGTCGTGGCATACGTCATGACTCTGAAGGTTTTTCTTTGAAGAACAGTGAGTGTTTCTTCAAGTATATGCCCCGGATAACAGTGAGTGTTCTTCGAGACGGTCGGAATAAAAAATGAAGGTTAAGATCCCCTTCCTCTAGCGCCAATTGTTGTTACCCAAAATATTATCCAGAGATGATATGCTGGAATGGATGAGTAACAAACAAAGTGCGAGAGCACGTCCGTGGGGAAATAAATAACACAAGATTTGCCGGGGTTGTTAGTCCCGAGCTTGAATGCTCTCGCGAGATGTTATTAATATGAATACTAGTGAGTACAGATATTAATGTTAGAGTACAATTACAATGAGTGTAAAGACTCTAGTTATCTTAGCTATCGAGTGCTGAAGATTGCCGGAAGAACCAGAGTTGAAGCTCTGTGAGTCCTTGTTACAAAGATGGAGAGTTCTCTGTATAGTTTACTTTTGACGTTATGTGTTCACGTTGTAAACTATGTTTTTGTTAACGTTTTTCACTGACCCCCTGCCAATGCTGGAGGCCTCCTATTTATAGGAGAAAGGGTTGCTGGGATGTCCCCGCCCGCCTCGGGCAACCGCCGTTTCCTGTATTTAACACTACACCAAAAACAGGATTTTGTGACATTGAGACTCCCTGGATTTGTGACTGTCAATGACAGTCACAATTTTATGACTGTCAATAACAGTCACAAAGACCAAACAGTAATAAATCCAAATGTTTGTGATCATATCGATCATAAAATTGTGACTGTCTTGAACAGTCATAAACTTTTCAAGGTTAAACGATAATAACCCTCTCTCTCCCCACAAATTATTATAATTATAATTATATATTTAAATTTTATTATTTTTTAATCCTTATTCCCTAAAAACTAAAACGCTGTTAAAATACCTAAGGCCCTAACCCCCCCCTCAAGTCTCAAATCTCTCTCGACTCTCTGTCTCTCACCGCGCCGCCACTCCCCGTTCTCTCAACTCGCACTGCACGCTGCTCCTTGCCCACTCGCTGCTGGTCCGTTGGTCCGCTGCTCTCAACGCCACGCTATGCCTCGCTTCCACCGCTGGCCGTTGCTCACTCACGCTCCGCTCAACACCACGCCACACCACCGCTGAGCGACGGAGCGCCACCACCCTGTTCAAGTGAGATCGCTTTTATTCCTCTTCTAGGCTTCTCTTTTGAATTTGATGATAATTAGTATAATCCTTATTCCATTGCTTGCTAGTTGTTGCTCTACCTTGTTTAATTTGTGTTTATATAGAGTTGTTGCTCTTCTTTATTTGCTAGTTGCTGCTCTATTGTTATTTTGATGTTTCAATGTTTATGAACAAGGTTTCCTATTTCCTGGAGTTGTTCGATTTGATTAGCATACGGGTAAGATTCTGGTAGTGTGGAACGTGATGATTTTTGATTTAATTTGTTTTGATGATTGTGAAAGCTTGTTGATTGAACGGTTGATATGTCATTGTGGTCGATGTCGAGTAGCAGAAATTTGAGTTATTCCGAGTTATATGGTTTGTTGTTTGAAATAAAATCCAATGGTTACGGGCTGAGTTATCCCAAATGAAATTTGCCATATGCTATAGATGCTTACTTCAATACGTTGCCAGTTTAGGTTGTGAAAGTGGGCGTTGTTTCTTCCAGAATCTATCTTGAAGATGCTATGTATTAATTTCATTATAGATTCATCTTAACTAACATATTATTTATAGATCAAAATATCAAGGGAGCTGATATGTAACACTTTTCTTGTTTATGTGTTGAACTTTGTACTGAATTCTTTTATGGATTCAGGTGAAAGAAGATGCAAGTACAATGATTGCCTCTACTGAGGAGAACAAAGAACTGGCTGCAACGAAGGAGGCAGAGGTGCAGGAAGCCCTAGCAGATGTGCAGTATAAATTGGCTATCATTGGAAACCTAGTACATGATTCGCACATCAACAATAATGAGGTGTGTCTTAGGTTCTTCTCATTCTTTGATTTTTGGTGATCCGTGATTAGTTACATTATGGTGATGAGATGTTCTCTAGGATAACAATGCCATCATTCGTTCATGGGGAGAGAAGCGGACTGAACCAAAGCTGAAGAATCATGTCGAGCTTGTTGAGCTTCTTGGAATTGCAGATTTAAAAAAAGGTGATAACTATATCAAACACTATCAATTGAATTATATGAGACTGTTTAAGTTGATATGGTGAGTTGTCGTTATGTATAAGATTTTGACGTTTGATATCGACATTTTCGCACTCACATATGTTCTTTTGGTGTTCTGCTTCAGCATGAGTTTAAATCATTTTTTCAAGATGATTAAGATCGTCTTGAGTCAAATGATGCTTTGTGCTTGTCATGGCATTCACAAAGCAGAAACATCAGAACATTGTATATGCAGTAACTGATTACGTTGATTGTCATGGCATTCACAAAGCAGAGACATCAGAAGAACACTGTATATGCAGTAAAAGATCGATTTTGTGTTCTATTTAAAATTTCGTAGCCAATTTCCTTCCTTCAATAGCAATATCTTGGAACAAGGCAGAAAGCGATCTGTCATGCCGCATATGTTCAACACAAATAAGAATGAATAGCCAAATGTGGATTTTCTAGTATCAGCACATGCAACATAATCCGAATATTAATATTCAGTCACCTTAAGACGATCAGACCTTCGACATGTAAGCAACTAAGCATATGGTTTATTGCCCGTTGCAATTACCTCCACACTTTCTTTGCTGCTTCTTAGTTATCTATTCCTAGATTACTCTGATATTGGCCATACATTCTAACAATGAAACTGATGTCCAGCCTCGTCCTCATACAAGTATGTGCATACATTGGATTCCCAACATTTGATGCATAAGGAGTTTCATCCGTTTATTTGGTTCCATGTCATTCTTTGGAAATTACATATGACTGAAATTATTTCCCTTCTGAATTGGGATAACACTTTGATGAGCACTTTTTCATTATAAATATCTTTAGAACTTTGTTAATGCATGCTTTTTAAAACAGTCCTAACAATCCTTGTGATCCACTTTTGTTAATCCATGCTTTTTAAAACAGCCCGAACTTTGCCTTTCGGAATGGCTATATACTCGTTCTGCTTCTCCTATTGGTTATTGTTGAATCAATAATTTTTTTTCTGTTCGTTACCGAATTTTTTTCTGTTCGTTACCGGAGGTTGAACGTTCTTTTTATTCTTCATGTTTGTGTTTTGCTATAGTCCCTTTTCCTCTTCAAGTACTTTAAATCTTGGGTGCCTAAAACATACTTTTAGAAGGGATGGGGTCTGAATGGTTGGAACCATTGTCGTTATTTTGTCAATAGTTGCTGTTATTGCATGAATTTCATTTTAATTTCTCAGTCTAAATTTAGAATAAAGGAATACATTGATTAGCAATACGGTTTATTAATTCATCGGAACTGTGTTTATTTAATCGGCGACATGTTTCACTTAATCTATTATCGATTATCCTGACCACATAAAACTAAATTCAGAAATGGTTCAGTTTTGCAAGAGTGATATCATCCCTACACACTTGGCTGGTGTTTATGAGATCCAGAGTCTCTATATAACATTCCTATACGTAGAGGCCGACTCAATTTGTTTATTATTATTCTGCCTGATGTTGATGTCGATACTTGTTATGGTTATTAATACTTTTTGAACTTGGTAACCTAACATAAAACCATAGAACATTTATTTAGTATATATGGTTATGTTTTTGTCGTCTTGGGGATGACAAGACGAGAAACGTTACATGTTGAACATCGCTCTGAATATGATTTTGAAGGTCTGTACGAAATTAATTTTTCAAAGTTTTTAGATATTATGGAGTCTTCACCGGTAACCTTATATGATTTTTTGTGATCTGTTTTGAATAGTTTGGAGGGCAAAATACTTTAGAAAATGCACTATGCAGAGGAATGCCATTCTTGGTTTAATATGATCAGCCTACCATGATCTTTGGGGCCTATGTTAGTCATCCTCATCCCAAGGACAGTTCTATAGTTTGGGTATATATGCCAGATTCTTCCGCTGCATATCTATTATCCTTGTGCCCCACACCCTTCCCCATTGTATTTGAAATAGAATGCAAAAAAAAAAAAATTGACTAGTTTAGGTAAACATGCAGGAACGGACAAGAAGCTGTCTCTCAGTCTCGAGAACGAGGTAAATTTTTTTTTTAATTTGTGGTTTTGTAATCAGTTATGAATGATCAAAGCTCTATTTGGTCAACAGTTTAGGTGCTTATTGCTTTTAATTTGTTTTCTTCTCATATATTAGTCAGTGGTGATACACTACAACTTCTCTAATGTCATATCCTCCGGACCAGAAAGAAATATTACTATATAGAGGTTATTCCTAAGTGGCTGTTGTTTCCATTTTAAACACGCTCGAGTTGGGATGTAATTTTTGTTCCTATGTAGTTTATTCATGCATGGAGTATTATTGGAGGCTCTACTGTATCTCTTTTTTTTTCCTTTTTTTTGTGGGATCAAACCTCAGGGGCAATTTTGATTATTAGCCCATTTGTGTATCATGAAGTTTTGGCTTGTACCATTATGTCATAATGCTATATTTCCATATCAATCTCTGATTTTCTTGCAGCATATAATGCTGAGTTCATTCTTTCTCGTCCTTTCCTTATTCCTTTTTTCTTTTTCCAAATCCAGATTCTTGATCAGCTGGGGAAGTCATCGGACACCGACTCTTCACCAAATGAATATCTATTTAGTAGATCAATCTAAAATCCTTTCATCTGTTCATTGTCTTGTGTATTATCTCTTGCTCTTTTTTTTTTTTGTAAATTATAATGATAATAACTTGGCAGCAGGAAGACGACGATTTATCTTCTTCTAACTCTCCACCACATGTATCCCGACTACGACTTCAGGTCTGTATATTTTCTTGGATTATATTGTTCGATATGATAAAGCCCGAGCGGAAAAAGGAGGATTATGGGTAATGCCACTGCCAGCTTTCTTGGCGACATGGCATCCCGATAAATAATCCTTTCTTTAACAGCTTTTGGGAGTGTTTTCAGAAGGTTTGACGGACGGTGTTGATTACTGTTGCTCTTATTATAGGAGCTGAGAGTTCGAGTCTCTCCATATCCCAACACTAATTATTGTCGGTTTATATATTTTTTCTTAGTTTGTGTTCCTACCTATTTTTTCATATGCTAATGCTTCTAATATAGATCTATTATTTTATGCTACAATCTGTCAACTTTTGGATTAGCAGTGCAGTGATCTTCTATAATTATAAACAGCATCTTTTCCACGGCATCTAGATTTATTATCAAATATAAACAGCATCTTTTCCTGCTTCTATAATTATAACATAAATACATAATATTACTGTTGGTAGTTGATATTATGTTACTTTCTCGTTTATATTTTTAGTTTCAACGTCCTCTGGGTTGAATTTTTTCAAACTAGTCACCAATTTTCTCAAATTCAAATGAACTAAATAGTTAGTGCTGCTCTTTGTATTCCCAAATTATATCTTAATGTAGTACTGCACAGCAAGAAATTTTTTATATTTATTTATTTTGGTTAATGACTGATTTATATATTTTATTTTGTTGTTCAGGCAAAAGGTGCTCCTGAAACTGTTATTTTAGCAGGCGTTGCTCCACCCGTGTGTTCCATGGATGAAGCTTTTGATTCTATTAGTTTAACTTGTTAGTTGTTGATATTTTTCAATATATAACTAATACTCCGTACTTATTCTATTCCCAATTGGTTGGTTCGGAGTTTTTTTTACATGTGTTAATTTCAGCATTACATTGTGATTCTTATGTCTTGTAAAAATTAATTGGAGTATTGTGTGAATACTTTGAGAAATGTGTTTGGATTGTATTATGAATTCATTCCGAATAATAATTAGATTGCATTCAGAGAAAAATGGGGTTTTACTATTTTTTTCATATTTTTTTCAATATTTGTGACTTCTAAAAACAGTCATAAGACAGTCAAGAAAAATGATTTTTGTGACTGTCCATGGAAGTCACGAAAGTTGAAATCAGTATCGCTAATGTCACAAAAGATGAAATTAAGTATTTGCCAATGTGATCACAAAAGATGAAATTCGTATTTGTCAATGACAGTCATAAATGATATTTCATTGTCATGGAAAGTGGTATTGTAAAGTTATATAAATGAGGTTTTGTCAACTTTTTTGTATTTATTTTTGTGATCACAAAAAAACTTATTAGTGATTTTATGTGATCATTTGTATTTATTTTTGCCATTTGTGACAGTTTTTGACTGTCACAAAACTGGGATTTTGGTGTAGTGTAAATAAGGCGGGCGATCGTCCCAGCACGTGGGACTGTTTCCTTAAAGTCCATAGCTGTTTGCTGGTTGTCAGAGGCGCGAACCAATGAGGAGGCGGCAGGTGCCTCTTTTCGCTGTCCTGGGCGGTCCCACCTTAGATCCTTTCGGTGGGCCTGTCCGTTGGTGAGGCTGTCCTTATCACTGACAGCTGCTGATGGGATGGAGTAGGGCCTGTTCTCGCGGCGCCTTTTGCAGATCTGCACGTGGGTCTTCACCCGAGATCCGGTCTTCGCAGGCTTTGACGGGTGTCGGATTCACACGTGGCATGGGACGATCGTCTCCAATCGGACATTAGAGGCGATCGCCAGATGCCAATAGACGATCTCCTTGGACGTCGACCGCTAGGTGCTTGCCCAGCATCTGTCTTCTTTAGCTGGCTCCTTACCATTATGCCGATCGCCATCGAGGTGTATAAACCGCCGCACAACACCCCTAATGGAGACACGACATGCCTATCTATCGGAATCCAACATGGAGCAATCACTTGGGGGATAACTCCTTGTGCGCGGAAGTGGAGTATATTTAATTGTAATCAGATACATTATCTCGTGGTTTAACTGGAAGCTGTTCTAAGGGGCCGGAGCTCTTTCTCATAGGATTAGTCATACGATGTATGGATCACCTATGTATTAAAAAAAAGTAAGTATAGATGTACGCAGTGGTGAAACTTAAAAGAAGACTTATAAAAATTTATAATTTATCAATATGAAATTAACCCAAAAGGGAGCTGTGGAGAACTTGACATTCATGAGGATGACGACGAATACTCCCTTCGTCCCATAAAATTGTGCTCATTTTGATTTTTATTGGTCAACATTCATAAATTTTGACAATGAATTACTACTAATATATAAAAATGTTATAGTAATGTAAGTAATTATTTGATTTGTCTTAATGTGTATTTTCCAAATATTATTTTTTATAATATTTATTAATATATAATTGAATAATAGTCAAAAGTGTATTTGGAGAGACCGGTCAAAATCAAAATGAGCATAATTTTATGGGACGGAGGGAGTATAATTTATTAATCCAATATAGTATGTAAAACCCAGATTTTTGAACATGTTAAAATACCCTTTAATCTCGAATTTATAAAAGACGTTTAATTATTTAAAATATTACATTACGATTATAACCTAAGTATTTAAATCGTTAACATTTGAACAAATTAATGTAATACAAATATAAGACTTATACGGAAATAATTTGTACACATTTAAAATTGTCACACGTTTTCTATTTTTGTCCCTAGCCGAATGATATGTTATACACAAATATATGGAATCGTGAATCATGTCAAGGTTCATGATTGATTTTTAATTTGGCAAAGTCTTCCATCAAATCCCCATAATTTAGGCATTTTCCTTTGAAATTCCTCCCCACTCACCTATATATATCACACACACATACTTCACAAAACTAAAACCCTAAAACCTAAAACTAAAAACGGCAGCTACCTAGTTCTCTACCATTCCCGTTCAATCGAGTCGTGCACAAAGGAAGGCTTGGTGGTAGATTGAAGGTCTCAGGTGCGTTGGTATGATTAAACACGTTATATGATGGCTTAAATGAATTCTGAAATTAAGACAGCTTGTATACCTGAATTTGTGAACGAGATAGTTCATGATATATAATGATTCAATTTAGTTTCTTTTGATGAAAACCTAGTATTATGTCTTAGTTAAGTTCTCCAATTGGTTTGGAGTGATTTCGAGTTGTTTTGGTCGTGTTTTTTATTTTTGTGTGATTAAGTGTTGAATCTGAAATTCGGGAGTCTGAAATCAGTCCACTTTGTAGATTTTTGATTCAAAAACTATAATTAGTTGGGCCATGAAACTCTCCAGTATGTAACTTCTATATGATTAGTAATACCATGAATTTTTGGGAATTTTTCCTGGATGTTTTGGTAGGTCTTTGAGGCAGATAATTTTTGGGTACAACTGCAGATCGGTTTTCTGAATAGTCTGAGTTTGAGTATTTTTCGTGTAGGATAAAACTATATAATAAATTCTGGGAGAATTCGATTGGGTTCTAAAGACATTGAAGTACCTGTGTGATTTTTTGTAAATTTTACTTTTTAGTTCTGATGTGGTTCAAAAATTCGTCAAGTTGTGACCTGTTCATATTGAAAGGGGTCCATTTTAATGAAAGGGGTTTTTTGGTCATATTTAAAGGGGTCCATTTTAATGATACCAATGTATTTTTGGGTGATTCTTGAGTCTAAAATCAATTTCTGGAAAATTACTTTCTGAATATGTAAGTCTTGTAATTTTTATAAGTCGAGAGAATATCTTCTCTGATTTTACAAGTTCAAGTGTCAAACCAGTCAATTACTAATCCGAATTTCAACCTTGGTTTATGATTTTTGTTTTGAAATCAGTAATGAATCATTAACTCAAATTAGACAGGGATTAAATATAAGATGTGCTTGGCCTCTGTTATTTTTGGTGGAATTTTTAGAGTAGCACATCATGGTCTCTTAATTACTTACTTTTTGAGTCTCAGATCTGTCACCGAATCTGGACTAATTTTGATAGGGAATTTTTGTTCTATAACTATACTACGTGGAAATTCTGCAAAAATTACACAAAGTAGAAAATATATGTACCTACCTGGGGTAATTTTTCTAAGGCTCCAGGAGGTGCACAAGTATACTTTAAAAACCTCGAAACGTGATACATGTTTTGATACTAAAAGCTGAGTTTTCTTAAAAATGTGGTTACACACTCAAAGCCTATTATATTACCAAAATGAGTAACCTATTTCATTTGGACTTATAATAATACTTGATTATTGATCCGTATAGGTTCCGTGAAACGGGAATGATCCTGTATCTTGTGATCCATCTATCTTTGTTTACTTTTGCTGTTGAATAAGGTACAGATAATTCGTACTCTTTCAGCATGAGTACAACTACTTTCTCTCACATGACCTTTCTCTCTCTTCTATATTATTTGTCTATCTTATTTTGGACTATTGATATTCGAACTCTTCGTTTGAACCTTTGACATTGCATCTTTGATTTGATACATGTGAACTGAACCTTTGATATTAGCTCTTTGATTATTCGAACCTTTGATATTGAACTTTGACTATATGAATGAGACCTACACTTTGATTTGGACTTGTACTTTTGACCCTTCAGTATTTACCCAAGTATTATCTGTTCCCAGTTATGGGGGGTCCATGACCGTAGCATTGATGCACCAATGTTATGACTCTAGTATGGATGGAGAGATGTACCACACCGTCCCTTATCTGCTATCTGTTATGGCCATTATTATGATTATGAATTGTTTGCAGGGGCGTATGGATGCATCCTAGATTTGTTTGTTATTTGTTTGGGCTACTATGATGATATGGATATATATTATGTTTGTTTGGTGATTGGGCATGCGTGCATGCAGTCCCTTCACATTTGGAAGTTGATCACTCCATTGGGCTACTATTTGTTTGGGCCTGGGGTAAAATACTGAATCCACATTCATACACTCTATACTTAAACTTTGATATCCTTTTGATTATCCATTGAGACCATATGTATTCTATCTTCGCATTCCTTTGATTATCTTATCTCGTTTGATCTGTTTTGTTATTTGCTTTATATCTGTTCACTGAGCTTTTTATGCTCAGCCGCTTTTCTTTTCCATGCGGCAGGTACTTAAGCTAGGAGCGGGGTTATTAGCTTGGGTATGAGAGAGAGTGGATTACCCTATAGATTTATTTAAATAATGAACTTTATTTCCTTATTGTTATTTCTGGATTTCGGACATTTGTATCGTACTTTCTATTGTTTGGTTTCGGGGACACTTGGTGTTGTTTTAGTCCCCTTTTGATACTCTTTTGATAAATTTTATTTAAGACTTCCGCTGTTTGATTTGAATCTGTTGTATCTGATATGTCACCATAAAGTGACGCTTCTACCCTTGCCGGGTTGGGGCGTTACAATTTATGGTATCGGAGCGACCGAGTTTGAATCTTCAGGGCTTAGGTCGTGACCTGTGAGGATTGGGTAGACATTAGATTTCCTTCTA
The DNA here is from genome assembly GCA_033398695.1 of Orobanche coerulescens. Taxonomy (NCBI): domain Eukaryota; kingdom Viridiplantae; phylum Streptophyta; class Magnoliopsida; order Lamiales; family Orobanchaceae; genus Orobanche; species Orobanche coerulescens. Next base: position 170,495,423 of record CM065805.1, read on the forward strand.
CGTATTTTCCTTTCGTACTTCATCTTTATTTGAGTTGAGTCCTCGTTTTATTGGTCCTTTTGAGATTTTGGAACGTGTGGGCGAGATGTCTTATCGTTTGGCTCTTCCACCTCAGCTAGCACATGTGCTTAACGTTTTCCACGTATCTCTTTTGCGGGGATACAACTATCATCCTCTATATGTGGTGTCATACCCTTTTGACCAGATTCAACCAGACATGTCACTTCCGGAAGAACCGGAAGCCATTCTTGATAGACAGGAGTGAGTCATGAGAAATAAGGTCATTCGCTTTGTTAAGATTCTTTGGAAGAACCACCCAGCACACGAGGCGACCTGGGAAACCGAAGAGTCTATGCGATCCAGCTACCCTCAATTTTCGTAGTCTGGTATGCTTTCGTTTTGTTTCATTACCTTTCCTTTTTCATTTTCGAGGACGAAAAAATTTTTTAGAGGGGAAGAGTTGTAAAACCCAGATTTTTGAACATGTTAAAATACCCTTTAATCTCGAATCTATAAAAGACGTTTAATTATTTAAAATATTGCATTACGATTATAATCTAAGTATTTAAATCGTTAACATTTGAACAAATTAATGTAATACGAATATAAGACTTATACTGAAATAATTTGTACACATTTAAAATTGTCACACGTATTCTATTTTTGTCCCTAGCCGAATGATATGTTGTACACAAACATATGGAATCGTGAATCATATCAAGGTTCGTGATGGATTTTTAATTTGGCAAAGTCTTCCATCAAATCCCCATAATTTAGGCATTTTCCTTTGAAATTCCTCCCCACTCACCTATATATATCACACACACATACTTCACAAAACTAAAACCCTAAAACCTAAAACTAAAACGGCGACTACCTAGTTCTCTACCATTCCCGTTCGATCGAGGCGTGCACAAAGGAAGTCTTCGTGGTAGATTGAAGGTCTCAGGTGCATTGGTATGATTAAACACGTTATATGATGGCTTAAATGAATTCTGGAATTAAGACAGCTTGTATACCTGAATTTCTGAATGAGATAGGTCATGATATATAATGATTCAATTTAGTTTCTTTTGATTAAAACCTAGTTTTATGTCTTAGTTAAGTTCTCCAATTGGTTTGGAGTGATTTCGAGTTGTTTTGGTCGTGTTGTTTATTTTTGTGTGATTAAGTGTTGAATCTGAAATTCGGGAGTCTGAAATCAGTCCAATTTGTAGATTTTTGATTCAAAAACTATAATTATTTGGGCCATGAAACTCTCCAGTATGTATCTTCTATATGATTAGTAATACCATGAATTTTTGAGAATTTTTCCTGAGTGTTTTGGTAGGTCGTTGAGGCAGATACTTTTTGGGTACAACTGCAGATCGATTTTTTGAATAGTCTGAGTTTGAGTATTTTTCGTATAGGATCAAACTAACTAATAAATTCTGGGAAAATTCGAGTGGATTCTAAAGACATTGAAGTACCTGTGTTATTTTTTGTAAATTTTACTTTTGAGTTCTGATGTGATTCAAAAATTCGTCAAGTTGTGACATGTTCATATTGAAAGGGGTCCATTTTAATGAAAGGGGTTTTTGGGTCATATTGAAAGGGGTCCATTTTAATGATACCAACGTGTTTTTGGGTGATTCTTGAGTCTAAAATCAAGTTCTGGAAAATTACTTTCTGAATATGTAAGTCTTGTAATTTTTAGAAGTCGAGAGTATGTCTTCTCTGATTTTACAATTTCAAGTGTCAAACCTGTCAATTAGTAATCCGAATTTCAACCTTGGTTTATGATTTTTGTTTTGAAATCAGTAAGGAATCATCAACTCAAATTGAATAGTGCTTAAATATAAGATGTGTTTGGCCTCTGTGATTTTTGGTGTAATTTTTAGAGTATCACATCATGGTCTCTTAATTGCTTACTTTTTGAGTCTCAGATTTGTCACCGAATCTGGACTAGTTTTGATAAGGAATTTTTGTTCTATAGCTATACTACCTGGGAATTCTACAAAAATTACACAAAGTAGAAAATATATATACCTACCTGGAGTAATTTTACTAAGGCTCCGGGAGGTGCACAAGTATACTTTAAATCCAAAAACATGATACATGTTTTGATATTGAAAGCTGAGTTTTCTTAAAAATGTGGTTACACACTCAAAGTCAATTATATTACTAAAATGAGTAACCAAATTCATTTGGACTTAAAGTAATACTTGGTTATTGATCCGTATAGGTTTCGTGAAGCGGGAGTGATCATGTATCTTGTGATCCATCTATCTTTGTTTACTTTTGCTGTTGAATAAGGTACAGATATTCCGTACTCTTTCAGCAAGAGTACAACTACTTTCTCTCTCATGACATTCCTCTCTCTTCTATATTATTTGCCTATCTTATTTTGGACTGTTGATATTCGAACTCTTCGTTTGAACCTTTGACATTGCATCTTTGATTTGATACATGTGAACTGAACCTTTGATATTAGCTCTTTGATTATTCGAACCTTTGATATTGAACTTTGACTATATGAATGAGACCTACACTTTGATTTGGACTTGTACTTTTGACCCTTCAGTATTTACCCAGGTATTATCTGTTCCCATTTATGGGGGGTCCATGACCGTAGCATTAATGCACCAATGTTATGACTCTAGTGTGGTTGGAGAGATGTACCACACCGTCCCTTATCTGCTATCTGCTATGGCCATTGTTATGATTATGAATTGTTGCAGGGGCGTATGGATGCATCCTAGATTTGTTTGTTATTTGTTTGGGCTACTATGATGATATGGATATATATTATATTTGTTTGGTTATTGGGCATGCGTGCATGCAGTCCCTTCACATTTGGAAGTTGATCACTCCATTGGGCTACTATTTGTTTGGGTCTGGGGTAAAATACTGAATCCACACATTCATACACTCTATACTTAAACTTTGATATCCTTTTGATTATCCATTGACACCATATGTATTCTATCTTCGCATTCCTTTGATTATCTTATCTCGTTTGATCTGTTTTGTTATTTGCTTTATATTTGTTCATTGAGCTTTTTATGTTCAGCCGCTTTTCTTTTCCATGCGGCAGGTACTTCCTATAGCTTTATTTTAATAATAAACTTTATTTTCTTATCGTTATTTCCGGATTTCGGACATTTGTATCGTACTTTCTTTTGTTTGGTTTCGGGGACACTTTGTTTTAGTCCCCTTTTGATACTCTTTTGATAAATTTTATTTAAGACTTCCGCTATTTGATTTGAATCTGTTGTATCTGATATGTCACCATAAAGTGACGCTTCTATCCTTGCCGGGTTGGGGCGTTACATAGTACGTCGGAGTAGGGATCGAATAAACTCTAATCAATTATTAGTTTTAATCGATTCAATTTCATGGTAAAAAATGGTCTATAATATAACCAAAAAATGATTTATTAATATTGTAATGAGATCAGATAAGATATTGCAACAATTTTGAAACATTAATTAATGTTAATACTATTAAGGGTATTTTGTAAATTAATATATTTGACATATAAATAATTATTAAATATAACAATAAATTAATGGTATAGATCAATTTATATATATCAATAGTATTTAGATGACGAGCTAACATTATGCCAATTTTTATTGACCCGGCCCTAGAGAAGTCCTGTGTAGGGATGGCAGTTGGGTACGGCGGGCGCGGATAGTGTATATCCACATACGTACCCACAAGGTAAACCTGTACCCGAGATCCGACCCGCGACGGGTATGATTTGTCAACCACACCCGTGACCCGCGGGTATCCGCCATCCATCGGGTATCCGCAACCCGCCACCCGTCGGGTATCCACAATCTGCTATTCGCGGATACCCGCGATGCAAATAAATGAATTCAATATAAATAAAAATTTCACACAAATTAATATCCATAAATCAAACTCAGAAATTCAAATCCTCTAACCCACAAAGTTCAAAGTTTAAATCCACAAATCGCAAAACACAAAATTAATATTCAAAATCATCAACTAAAAACAAAGTTTAAATTCTAATGAAAAGCATATTTTTCGAAGTCAACAGTTGAAATAGACCTATTTTCCTCTTTTTTGTTGTGCGAATGTTTGAAATAATGAGTGTAGGTCGGGCTCTGCTCGGGTATTTTGTGGGTATTTTTGTGGGTATTTCGCGGGTATCTTCGCGGGTGTTTTTCGCGGGTAGACGGATTTCGCGGGTACGGATAGTAACTATCCATATCCGTACCCGTGAACCTAATGGATAGTAATTTCATACCACTAAGCTATCCATGTACACCAAATGCCCACCAAACCCGCACCTATTAAGGTCGGGTGCCCACAGTTATCCGCTACCCACACGTAAATTCCCATCCCTAGTCCCGTGTTCCTCGTATGTTCTCTCGTAGAATATAGTCTATTTCAAGTCTTGATTTTCGCCCTATATTTTGATATACAGCAGGAATGACACGTGTATAATAACAATAATAATAACAATGACAATAACAATAATGTAAATGTACATATGATAATTGCGAGAGACAACGTCGTTTTGATTGTATCGGTTTTAAAATAAGGCCGACTCTATATACAATTTTAATTATTCAACTAGGTATATTTATTTACATAGGCAGATCTATATTAAGTATGATGGCACCACCAGTTTTTTTGCTAATATACTAGAGATGGTATTTAAATTAAGTCTTTCGAAAATATATTTACTTATTGACATTCATCATATCGTTATTTATCTATGCATACTTTTTTATTTATTTTATTATTTTAAGTGCATCTAGTGTTTATTTTTTTTCGAACGCATTTCTTATTTTTTATGAAGCGAGCAAATAAATTAATGAGTTAATTTTAGAATCCAAGTCATGGATCTACCAATATTTATGTAAAAAATGAAGCATGGTTTACGAGTAGAAGATCTCAAATAACATAACAGATGATTGTTTATGGAATTCTCATTCGTAAAAGTGCACTTTTGACTAGAGGAGGCTAGTGGGTCGGGCCGGCCCAGCTCAACCCGGTTCAGTCCAGGGTTTTTAGGCTCGTGGGCCACGTGGGGCAGTCCGATTCAGGATCGAGCTCAGCCCCCTGGACACCCGAGTGGTCCGGTCTCAAATTTTCCGGCTCAGGCCCAGTCTAGCCCGGCCCGGAGCCCACTCTCAGCCCGATCTCCAGCCCACCCACTCTCAGCCCACCTTAGCCCATTCCAGCCCACTATTCAAATTTGAATGGGGCTCGCCGGGATCATTTAATTTAATGTTAATATATTTTAAAATTTAAAAATAAATTTTTTTAAATAAAATTTTTTAATTTAATGTTAATAATTTTCTTATTTCAATACAGATTTTTTAGATTAACTTTTCATGTTGCTTTTTTTAATTAATACTAACTCATTTATTTTATAAATTAAAAACAAATTTTTTCTAGTTGTTTTTAATTTAATGTTAACATATTATAAATTTAAAATAGTTTTTTCTTTTTAATATTCAGCTCGGGCCCAGTCTGACCCGATCTAAGACAGCCCTGAGGCGGGCGAGCAGTGGGCCGCGGCCCCAGTCCGACACAAACATGGATCGGTCTTGGGCTCCCTACTCCCAACCTGGTCTGCTCCAGCCTGGTCCGGGCTCGGCCCAATTCGGTCCATGGCCACCTCTATTTGTAATGCTAATTGGTCAAATCTTCTACATAATATGTAATTCCTACGGGTATTCGCGCCATATCTATTGAAATCGAATTTAATTCTTGTATAATTTTGATTTTTTTTCTAAAAAATACAATAATATGTCATATCTATACTTAATATTAAAAGAGAGTCGCACAAAAATCTAAGGAAACATGTGTCATCTCCATGTTAATCCTCTTTTTTAAAAATCTTAAAAAAATGGATGTTTAATTTGGGTGGGGGTTAGAGGGTTATTCCATTATATACTATCTACCAATTAAAAACTTTCTCTCATTTTATTTCTTTTATTTTAAGCTAATAGTTTAAACAATTATAACTATTATGTATCAATTTTATTTTTGAAAAAAATATATTAAATTAATTCTTACTTCGTGCTCTTTATTTTGACATCCATTTAGTATATATAAGTAATATAAATATAATTATAATATCTTTAGATGATTAATTTATTTCAATTATAAAAATATAAGAATATTGACGAAAAATATATTTGTAGTTTATTTTCATAGCTTTCTAACAATTATTTGATTTTTACGAATTGTTTTGTTCTGATTATAAAATAGTAAAATATATTATATTAATGTCAAATCATATAAAAATTATATTAATAAGAATATCGATTGTATACTTTTAATGAAAATTGATAATACGACAACAACATCAGAGCCTTAGTCCCTAAATGCTTTGGGCGGCTATAATGAAAGTTGATAATAATAAACATAATTTAATTTCTTATTTATAAAATTAGATATAAGACTCATATTGTCCTATATGAAAAAATAAATGTCGGTACTTAATTAATTTACGGTTTTCCTATCATGTGCTCTTAGATCACATGATAAGAGTTTATAAATGAAATTAAATTAAATAATAGTATATGTATATGTGTGTGTATACTGACTCACGTATATTTTATAATAAGTTTATAATATTATTGAAATTCGATCACATATTATTAATATAATAAAATATTTAACAATTTACGCCGTGCATCACACGGGAGGGCATCTAGTATCATCCGCAATATTCCATGTGTGATTTACAGCATATCTGAACTTTTTTTTTAAATTCTAATAATAAGTCATGTTAATGAATTCGTAAAGTGCACTTGTGACGCTAATTGGTGAAATCTTCTATATAATATATAATTAGTGTATAGCTCGTCGAAACTTGCCGGGTAATCACTTTATATTGTAATTTATAAGTAAAATCCTAAAAATAATTTAATACTTTGTTAGGGTTCAGCCACTTACAATCGTACTGCAGCGGAACACATCAATAAATAGAAATAATGATGATGAAATTCAGCCGCCCGAACTCATTTAGAATTTATGTACTTATACTCGTCCTAAACTCATTTGAAAGATAATTTTACTACTTATTTCAGTTCAAAACTCATATAGTAACACGTGAAACAACGAATGTCTGCTAACAATTTTAAGACATGTTTAAAGTCTTTATACCCATATTCATCAAACTCGATTAAAAGATGACTTTATTATTCGCTTATATCACATACCCCTATATAATATCCGCTAATTATTCAGCGTATTTATATTTAAATAAATTACTAAACTTAACTTAAGTTGCTATAATAATTAATTGATTAATCCATCTCAATCAAAACTCAAACATTGTAAAATAAAGGTTAAGAATAAATATTATGAATGAAAAAAAATTAAAAGTTAAATTCTAAGTATAATTTTAGAATTATACGATCTTCAAAAACCCTTTGCAATTTATATACCTATACTTTGATGTTGAATTCAAGATTTTAGATAAATAAGAATAAAAAATAAAAAACTTCATGTAGGAGAGAGATTTAACATGGTACTCTCAACTTATATTGCTATTATATACTTTATATATTTATTTGTAAGTGAAGATACTCGAGCTTATTAAAAAATATAAAAATATAAAAGTAATATTTATGCATATATAAATTAGATATTAAAAAATAAATATGTACATATTTGGCCAATGAGGTTTAATTAATAATTTGACAAATTTAATTTTCTAAAAAGAATAAAATAATTCATTTCGCCAACACAATAGATGATTAAATTAAAGTGGTGGTGTATTCATAATTTATATAATAATATAACCGTACCCGTCCAAAATCTAACTTAAAGGTGAATTTACTATACATTTTTATCTCCAACCCATATAGTGATATCCGAAACAATACATCTAGAGTTTAATCATCTGAAACCCTTTTATATATTATATATCTATACTCATTCCAAAAAAATAATTTTAGTACATGCTCCCTGTTAGGAAAAACAGTGTTGTTTTGATAATTACCAAACAACAAAGCTTGATACAGCAAGCTAGCATACAACAAGATGAAAAATGCCCAACGTACAGCAAGCCGCTGTATCGAAAGTCGGTCGAAGTTGCTGATCCTGTATCGAAGACTTCTCTTAATACCATCATACAGCAACAGAATCTAAAAATATGGAAGCTGTCCCTCAATACAGCAAACATCCGATACACCAACTACTCCTTTATAGCGTACAACGCAAATAAATACAGCATTCAAGCTGTGAAGTAATGAGACCTTCAATACCCATCAAAACAGGACTGAAGACCGTTTGGAAAGGAATCTTTAGTATTCGCTAAAGTCAAGTCCCGTTTGATAAAGATGTATTTAAATACTGAAAGGATAAAGTATTTAAATACTGAAGCCGACAGAGATCTTCAAAACCCGCAATATCCGGATCCTGGTCCTTTCAGGTCAACTATCTAGTTGTCACAGAATCTTGCTCAACGTATCTATCTCAACGGATATATTTCAGAAGGCTATTTATACCCCAGAGTTTGAAGATCAAACTAGAACACATACAAGCTTACAAGCAATATTCAAACCATCGAAAGACTGAATATTCATTATCATCAGATCAAGCTTACAAGAGCAAGTATATTTCTTTCTAGCATCAATCCATATCTGAGAAAGAAGAAATATACTCAGTCATCAAGAACAGCCATCATCAGCTCAAGAGCTTCATATTCAAGCTGCTGTTCTTACCTGGTTATCTACCTTTTACCTTCGTGTAAAAACTGAGCTCTGTGTGAACTCAACAAGTTATTGTGACCTGTGTGGGACGAATAGAGACGAAGCTTTGGAACTGTGTGTGAAGAAGCAAGTCAAGAAGAAAGCTTTAACCAAATCTATGTGAACGGTTGAAAGCGACAGTCTTTGTATCTATCTGTGTGAACGATACAAGGATAGGTTTAATTATAAATACATAGTTGTGTACGCAGTATTTATAATAAACGTTTTACTCCTGTGTGGAGGACCAGTGGACGTAGAGGGGTTTACCTCGAACCACTTAAATACTGTGTTATTTACCTTTTGCCGTTATTGTTTTTCATAAACTGTGATTTATACAAGTATACACTGTAAAACCCTGTACGCACCAAGCTAACAGGAGATTAAACCGAGTTGCTGTATCGACAGCAACTTACTGTTTTAAGACTTTCGCTACGCACTCAGATTTGAAAAACCGTACAGCCTGTTGCTTAAACATTTCCCAAGATGTATCATGTATACTTAAGGGACCAACAAGTGGTATCAGAGCGGTTGATTCTAAATAGAATCAGTCGTATTTTTAACCGAATCAGATCCTAAATCACTTAATTTTTTAAAACAGTTTATCTCTCCTATTCCCTCACATATGGATACCTCATTAATAAACAAGGTACCTATGTTTTCTATTAACGAGTTTGATGACTGGAGAAACAGGATAAAGAACAAACTCAAGACCTTCATTGGAGAATCAAAAGCTTCACCCGCATCAACAAAGACTGAATGTCTCCAGGTGGTCACTTACAGTGACTCGTCTGATGATGAGCTAGAAGATAGAGCCTACATGTGCTCTATGGCCAAAGTTAACGAGGAAAATGAAAACGGCGATGATGATGAGGTAAGCTCTACCTCAACTATTCCTGTAAATACATTTCATACCTTTGAAAATATGTTGAATGAATTTAATAACATTCAAAAGGCCCATGAGATATTGAAAAGAGAAAACATACAGCTTGAAATTTCGAACATAGAACTGAAGGAAGAAAACGACTTGCTGAAGGACAATTACAAAAATATGTCTGTCGACTGCGAAAACAGCAAAGTCAATTTAGAAAAACTCATGGAGAGCAATCATCAACTTGATCATGATCTAAATGAGACTAAGTCCCATCTTGAAAGCAATACAAATGATTTGGCTCTACTCGAAGCCAAAGTAAAATCGCTCGAGAAACGTGAAGGATAATTAGAGACAATATTAAATTCTTTCGAGAAATCCTCTAATAGAATGGAAGAGGTGCTAAGCACTAGGCAACATGCTCATGATAAAAGTGGCTTAGGGTACAACTCGTTCTCCAACGAAGAAAAATCTAGTACGGTATTCGTCAGGAGTAAGGAATCCATTCCTGTATTGGAAGAAGTTCCGAGTCCTGTGAAGGAACCAATTAGACCGCGAACAGCAAAGGCTTCCATTCCGCCACCACAGTCATATTTCAGACAGCAAAATCACCAGCCATTCAGACCTGTAAGGCGTACTCAACAGGATGCTCCCCGAGCATATCAACAGCGCCAACAGCCGTTCAGAAGGAAAGGTGTATCCAAATATCAAAGGCCCGCACGGCAGTACTTTCAGTATAGCGCGCCTAGATATTGGATACATGAGCCTCATTATCCATCAAGAAAACAGCTCGCATCGCAGTATCAACAACAGCCTTGGGATTCGGGAATTCAACTGGAGACCCAGGAGGCAATCTGTAAGATCTATGAAAATGGCTCCACCTCCTAGACGACAATCGTACTGGAATAACAACTATAAATCTCGATTTTTCATGCATTATAATTATCATAATTATAGTGACTACGTGCCTGCCCCACGTAGATATTGCAATAATGGACCAAAAGTACCCTACAACAAACCAATTGTTGTCTGGCAAATTTGGGTACCGAAAGGCACTATCTCACCAGGACCCAAATTTACTTGATTTCTATGCGTCAACAAGAATTGGGAACTCTACAGCTAGACTCCCTGTAAGTTCTTATGCTTTTACTCATTATTTGAGGGGGAACGCTGTAAGACCCAAGAATACAGTGTCCACCATTAATTAACTGTACACTCAGAGCAGTCTAGACAGCACTGTAGGACAAAGAAGGCATGAAACCTACCTACAAATGATGTGTGCATTAATTAAGGGGGAATACAGTACGACCCATGAATACAGTGTTAATCTGAACTTTAATGTAAGAATTGAATTCTGTATGTACCTTTTAAGGGGGAACGCTGTATTATTCGCGGATACAATACTTACACTACAGGACATCAATTATGCTTTATAGTTTTATTTTATTATGTATTGCAAACAGTTTTAAGTCCAGATGTCCTGTTTTTATATTCAAACTTTGTTTTTAAATGCTTTGCACGACATCTGGACTTCTCTATCTCGAACGACGCGAATTTAAACTCAACTCAATTCTTATTGCTGCAATCAAACAAGCTTAAGTATTAAACTGTAAAAACTTGTATGCGAACAGTTCATAGGTTAAGTTGTATTTATCACTAGACTTCACTGTAAGATTGTGCCTGCGCGCCAATCTTAAGTTTAAGATGTCATACACCTCCCTGTTAGATACTATTGCTCTAGAACTTGCCTGCGGGCAGTTCACATTTCTTTTAGACTAAGTGCTGAAGACCAGATCATTCGAACAGAAGATCAAGAAGTCTGCTCTTGACATTATCGAAAAAGAGAGAAACTGTTGGGATAAACAACTCCTGTATCGAACTGTTCTCAAGTCGTCAAACATATAGCAAGATGACGTGTGCCTTAATCATACAGTAAAAGGATAATTGATCATTCGACAAAAGACCAAAAAGAAAGTCTCTCATTTAAGACGTTTCAAAGAGGTTTTGGCATCAAAGTTCTGGCATGATCAAGAAGTTTTGGAAATTATCAAAAAAGGGGAAATTATTAGGAAAAACAATGTTGTTTTGATAATTACCAAACAACAAAGCTTGATACAGCAAGCTAGCATACAGCAAGATGAAAAATGCCCAGCATACAGCAAGCCGCTGTATCGAAAGTCGATCGAAATTGCTGATCCTGTATCGAAGACTTCTCTTAATACCATCATACAGCAATAGAATCTAAAAATATGGAAGCTGTCCCTCAATACAGCAAACATCCGATACAGCAACTACTCCTTTATAGCCTACAACGCAAATAAATACAGCATTCAAGCTGTGAAGTATTGAGACCTTCAATACCCATCGAAACAGGACTGGAGACCGTTTGGAAAGGAATCTTTAGTATTCGCTAAAGTCAAGTCCCGTTTGATAAAGAAGTATTTAAATACTAAAAGAATAAAATATTTAAATACTGAAGCCGATAGAGATCTTCAAAACCCGCAATATCCGGATCCTGGTCCTTTCAAGTCAACTATCTAGTTGTCACGGAATCTTTCTCAACGGATATATTTCAGAAGGCTATTTATACCCCAGAGTTTGAAGATCAAACTAGAACACATACAAGCTTACAAGCGATATTCAAACCATCGAAAGACTGAATATTCATTATCATCAAATCAAACTTACAAGAGCAAGTATATTTCTTTCTAGCATCAATCCATATCTGAGAAAGAATAAATATACTCAGTCATCAAGAACAACCATCATCAGCTCAAGAACTTCATATTCAAGCTGCTGTTCTTACCTGGTTACCTACCTTTTACCTTTGTGTAAAAACTGAGCTCTGTGTGAACTCAACAAGTTATTCTGACCTGTGTGGGACGAATAGAAACGAAGCTTTGGAACTGTGTGTGAAGAAGCAAGTCAAGAAGAAAGCTTTAACCAAATCTGTGTGAACGGTTGAAAGCGACAGTCTTTGTATCTATCTGTGTGAACGATACAAGGATAGGTTTGATTATAAATACACAGTTGTGTACACAGTATTTATAATAAACGTTTTACTCCTATGTGGAGGACCAATGGACGTGGAGGGGTTTACCTCGAACCACTTAAATACTGTGTTATTTATCTTTTTCCGTTATTGTTTTTCATAAACTGTGATTTATACAAGTATACACTGCAAAACCCTATACGCGCCAAGCTAACAGGAGATTAGACCGAGTTGCTGTATCGACAGCAACTTACTATTTTAAGACTTCCGCTACGCACTCAGATTCGAAAAACCGTACAACCTGTTGCTTAAACATTTCCCAAGCTGTATCCTGTATACTTAAGGGACCAACACTCCCCTCGCAAATCCGTATAATTACACTAATTGCCCAAATCTATTAAAACACACAAAACCTAAATAATTAAATTTATAATAATTGGTTGTTACACCTCACTTTAAAAATTTCAAGTTTACTCAAATTGTTATATATTAATAAATAAATTAAATTAAACATCAATACTTTAGTCAAATTAATTTTCTTAATACGAAATATTTATATGGCCAACTTAATAATTTGCCAAATTATATTTTTAATGTACCATTTTAAATCGATGTGAGATTCAAGATTTTAGATAAACAGGAATACAAAATTCAGAGAATGCCACATGGGAGAGAGTCAATGTAGTACTTCAAATTCGTAACACTATTATACATATTTTTAATTATTATAAAACTACTAAATAAAATAGATGTAGGATTAAAATTTTAGACAAATAGAATTAATGTAAATTTGATAATTGACCCAATTAAATTTTCACTAAAAAATCAAACTATTTATTTGTCCAAATTAATAATTGGTCAAATTACAACACAATAAAAATAATATTTCTAAACTTGTGTGTAAAATAACTATGTGGTTCAAAAATAACATTCATTCAAAGTATTTATTTATGTTCTCCATTGGAGTAGTTCTATTTTAAATCGATGTATCCAAGATATCGAATTCTATTTATTTGTAATGTTCATCAGTTAAGTATCATTTTAAATTGATGTGAGATTTAAGATTTTAGATAAATAAGAATTCAAAATTAAGAGAATGTCACATATAGGAGAGAATAAATCTAGTGCTTCGAATTAGTAACGCTATTATATATATATTCCTACGGGTACTCGCACCTTATTTATTGAATTTGAATCTTAATTTTTGATCATTTTGATTTTTTTCTAAAAATTACAATTATATGTCATGTATCATCTATAATATTTCATGTGTCATTTACAGCATATCTCAACTTTCTTATAAATTCTTCTATATGCGGGGAAATAGGTTCCCGTGCCACAATATAAAATTGTCCCTACTCTCCTTTCCTTTTTTTTTTTTATGTAGGCTCGTGGTTTGAGCAGTGTAATGTGTTTTTTTTTTTTTTTTTGATACAGGGTTAGCTTACACTGACTAGTCCCTGGATAATGTACCCCACAAGATCGCTACCGGTTAAATCGCGAGATGTGTCGGCTCCCGGGTTCTTAAATATCCTCAACTACCGCGCACTGAGTCGTCCCCCCCAAGTGATTGCTTAATCTTTGGACCCCAAATCCAACCGCAGTTCCCACGAGATTTGACCTCCCACACCGCCGAAGCCTCAATATTTAATTGTTCCACCAACACAGTCTGGAGGCAAGTTCTAACCCTTCAAGACTAAGGGATCATTGGCCAATGAAATTCATTCCAGTGTTGCCTAGGAATTGAGCACTGACCTCCAACTAAATTGAAGGCCAGGTGGCCAACTGAGCGAAGGCAGTTGGTTAGTATAATGTGTGTGTTGATTTCTATCTCAGAGAGAGAGAGAGAGAGAGAGAGAGAGAGAGAGTTGGTGGGGTAATTAAATGAAATGGGGCTGGGGCTGGGAGGGATCTTTTATTTGGATCAAATTTTATTTGAGTCGGGTAGAATTCTTCTATATATTAAAGGCGGGGAAATAGGTTCCCGTGTCACAATATAAAATTGATCAATTCTCTTGTTCATTAAAATATTAGCAGCCGATTAAAATACGCTTTCTTTAATGAGAAAACGTTTTCTATTGGTGTAGGCGCACTTAAATATTCAGCCAAGTACTCAAATACAATTTTCAGCCTCATTAAAATATTACTACCTGATTAAAATACGCTTTTACTTTTTTACAAAACACACCCTGAACTTTTTAATATTTATGACTTTTTATATAACAAAGTTTATTTGCCAAATATCTAACAGATACCTAACGATTGTTTGAATAAAAAATTACTAGCAAAAAGACCTCTCGATAACGAACAAAACAAGCACAATATTGATATACTTTTGACGTACGTATGGTCTTATAAAAAATGTTGAAGTTTGATATAGATATAGTTTCTAAATAAAAGAACTTTCAAAATGCACCCTTAACCTATCAAATAATTTAAAATTATCCTAATTTTTTTTAAATCATAGAGGTCAAGATTATCCCCGCCGCAACAAACTGGTGGCCGACACAATATTCATACCAAAAATGATGTCGTACGACAACTACAAATATAGCTTGACACAACATTTGTTCCAAACATTTTTTCTTCTAAACAAATATAACAGGTGTCTGCAAAAAACATACAACGATCTCACAATGAGAAGCCACACTCAGACATTATTCGTAAATAGTTATCGCAAAAATTTCTCGAAAATTCCCGCTGCAACGCAGCGGGCGACTTCCCACTTGTTATAATAATAAGCCATGTGTCATTAATTTAACAATATTTCATGCGTCAGAGTATTTTTTTTTTCTTAAACTCTAATAATAAGCCATGTGTTATTTCAGCATATACATATTTATAGTTTTTCCAATGTTGTAAGAAAGTTGGAGCTCTGGAGGACTAAGTTAGAATCCCAAGGCTTGCGTGTGAGCCGATCTAAGACCGAGTATCTCTGGTGTAACTTTAGTGGTGAGGCCAACGAGGAAGATGTTGAGGTAATGATTGTGGATCAGATCGTACCCTGGACGGATAAGTTCAAGTATTTGGGTTCGATCATTCAGAAGGAAGGTGAGTGTGAAGATGATGTCACGCATCGCATCAAGGCGGGGTGGCTAAGGTGGAGAGCAGCGACAGGGGTCCTGTGCGACAAGAAAGTCCCTCTAAAGTTGAAGGGTAAATTCTACAGAGCGGCAATCCGACCTGCAATGTTGTATGACTCCGAATGTTGGGCGATGAAGAAGTCACTTGAGAGCAAGTTGGAAGTGGCTGAAATGAGAATGTTACGTTGGTTGTGTGGTCGCACAATGTTAGATAGACTTGCGAACGGGGTTTTTAGGAACGCGCTGGAAGTGGCGCACATTTCAGCGAAAGTTAGGGAAGGGAGATTGAGATGGTTTGGCCACGTCCGCAGGAGGCAGACATCTGCTCCGGTGAGGAGGGTCGAGAGTTTAATGATTGTCGGGGAGAGGAGGAGAGGCAGATCGAGGAGGACGTGAGAGGAGCAACTGAGATTAGATTTGAAGGCCTTAAACCTTTCCGAGACCATGACTCTTGATAGGTGCGCTTGGAGGCGCCAGATCAGAGTTGTGGATTCTTTTGTAGGGAGCGGTGCTGTAGTTGAGAGCCTCATGTTTGAGTTGTCTCGGTTAGCTTTGACCTAGAGCATTGCATTTTTACTTTTATTGTATATTTTATCATATTGTCTTTGCGTGTGGTGTATTTTTGACAGAGAGTTGTGTGCAGAGCCAACCGCTCTTTTGTTAGAGCAGCGTTCATCGGGAGTGAAGTAGCCAAATTTCGCTTAGGTAAGTCCCATATGGATCAAGTCATGGGCTCAGGTATGGTCTCGAGCTTTTTCGAATCATATGTTTTCTTTTGTATTTATCACACAAGATTCACGGTCTACTGTTCAGGGTCTTCACGAAGCAAATCTCCCTACCGTAATAAGTAGGGGCATGGTCTGCGTACATCTTACCCTCCTCAGACCCTGCTCTGAGCGGGATATACTGGGTATGTTTGGTTTGGTTTGGTTTGGAATGTTGTTTTTCCTTCTTGAAATTTTGTTATTTTTTTATGTATTCATATTTGAGCAATGATAAATAGACTTACAGGGTCAACATATAAATAGGCCTACACCACAAGAATGTGGCAAGTGTCACTTGTTAACCAATCAATAATAAGTAATTGATATTTGCCATGTTTTGTATGGTGTAGGTCTATTTGTAAGTTGATTTTGTAGTCCTATGAATAATTTTTGTTCATATTTATGGTTGTTTTGTCAATTTGGGGTCGGTTTCCTATTTTAATAATTTTATAAAGTATTTTGAACACGGAATAAAAATAAAAAAATATTTTTTGGGTAGGTCCTAATGTACTTTGACAAATTTTTTTGACTACTAAAAAGATTAAAAAAAAGAGATGCATATTCATGCTTATGGTTGTTTGTTATTTTTTATTCTGCTTCCTATTTTTATTTATATTCATACTTATGGTTGTTTGTTATTTTTTATTTTGCTTTCTATTTTTATTTTTATTTTTATTTTTAATTTTTTCATTGAAATGATACAAATCTCTATTTGCATTTGATGAAATAAATATGGACTTATATTTATACTCATCTATACTATATAATACTTATACCTCTTAATTTATTGTGGAAGGGGATTTAATTGTAACTTTTAATTGTAAATATATGAAGAGACTATTTTAATTGTAACTTTTAATGTAAATAAACTAATTTAATACAAAAGTTATAATAAACATCACAATGCAAATGCACATTCTAATACACAAGGTGATTAAAATGAACTTTTAAATGATAGTATAAATTACAAGATAGTTAAATTTTAGCTATGAAATCTTAGATACAATCGGTGCATCGCACGTGTTGAATAAACCAAAAACAACCCCGGAGCAACATACGGGTTAGTAAAGCCTCATTTCATATAACTAATTACATAGAATAAAATAAAAGGACAATAACAAAAAAAAAACATATAAACTTCTCTAAAAGGCATTTAAATTCTGTCATCTGCTCATTCAACCGTCTGTCCCAACATTACGTACAAAACACGTGCACCTTCTAATACACAAGGTGATTAAAATGAACTTTTAAATGATAGTATAAATTACAAGATGGTTAAATTTTAGCTATGAAATCTTAGATACAATCGGTGCATCGCACGGGTTGAATAAACCAAAAACAACCCGGAGCAACATACAAGTTAGTAAAGCCTCATTTCATATAACTAATTACATAGACTAAAATAAAAGGACAATAACAATAAAAAAACATATAAACTTCTCTAAAAGGCATCTAAATTCTGCCATCTGCTCATTCAACCGTCTGCCCCAACATTACGTACAAAACACGTGCATCTTCTAATACACAAGGTGATTAAAATGAACTTTTAAATGATAGTATAAATTACAAGATGGTTAAATTTTAGCTATGAAATCTTAGATACAATCGGTGCATCGCACGGGTTGAATAAACCAAAAACAACTCCGGAGTGACATACGGGTTAGTAAAGGCTCATTTCATATAACTAATTACATAGACTAAAATAAAAGGACAATAATAATAAAAAAACATATACACTTCTCTAAAAGGCATTTAAATTTTGCCATCTGCTCAATCAATCATCTGCCCCAACATTACGTACAAAACACGTAGATATTTAACTAAAAACCGTGCATCGCACGAGTTGGATAATGCCTCGTCATATCTTTATTTTTAGGTGTACAATAGATAATAAACATGGTAAAAAGTAACAGACCTTTTAACCGTAGGGATAATTATAGAACCACCCATACTTATCACATGCTATTGACCCACATTACTAATACTGAGATATTTTGAATTTATTGATATGCCATGACTAAGATTTTTTTTTAATAGGGTATTACTAAACAACGCCCTAAATTACTAGACATCGCCCTTAAAAAATATTTTTTTTGCCCATTTGACAATCTTTCATTATTTCTACCAAACACATAATTCTTTACCAACACACAAGCTTTTCGAATTAAAATCTAGAAGCAATTTTTCATTTATTCTACCCAACACACAATCAAATATATATCATCAATATCATCGACAACCACGAAAATAGGCGAGAATTCACATCTGGAGGTAATTTTTTTGGAGAAAATGACGCAGGCGTCTGAATATTCCGCCTGACCCATGGCACGGGCGTCCACAGATTCCGCCTGTACCATGGTCTGGGCGTCCGATTCAGACGCCTGTACCGTGGCCAGGCATCCACGCCAGACGCCTCTGCCATGGTCCAGGCGCAATTTCTGGATGCCTGGTCGCTTTTTTGCATGATTTTAAATTTTAATAATAATAATATTGGTATTATTATTAACATTATGTCAATTAAAAATTTCAGATTATATTGGAAGAATTTGAAGGTGACAGCGTTGATTATAGTAGTTATTTCGTCAATGACGAAATATTCGATAGTGATTGTGATGCGATTGGTTGGGCGAAAAAAATTGCTCTTCAAATTGGTTTCGAGTTGATCATTTCGTCGTACAAGAATAAAGTAAAGACAAAACTATTGAGATGTAACTGTGGTGAACGATACAGAGGGGTATTAAGAGATTTGGATGTCGCTGCTCGAAATGACACAAAGAACGAAAGCATGCAAGTGAACATTTCAGATAAAGGCCGAACAATTGCATGACTTGAGTGGTTGGATAATCAAACCGATGTCTGGGAGTAAGGGTATGCACAATTACTCGTTTATTGTATATCCGGAGGGGCATCGTCAAATGAGTGGACCGAGTAAATCGGCCAAACAAGTTGTTCGTGAGATGAGTGCTGCTCAAGGCAAATCGTGTGCCATCTTGGCGGCCATTCAGAATAAATTTCCCGAGGACAAACCGAGTAGACGACATATCTATAACTATAGAGACCACTTGAGGAAGCATGATTTTGAAGAAAGAGATGTCGTCGGTTAGTTTCACCATTTGGCTGTGACGATAACTACGTACATTGGACGCAGGCCGACCCGGATACAAATGCTGTTACCCACGTGTTCATGGCACATCCAACATCAATCAATTTAATCCGGACCTACAGATGGTTCATTGGCATGGATTCTACCTACAAAACGAATAAGTATAAGATGCCATTCCTCGAGATAGTCGGGATGACTCTATGTAACAAGAACTTCCTAATCTCCTATGCAATTATGAAAGATGAGACCGAATTGAGCTATGTGTGGGTGTTGGAGAATTTGAAAATTTTGCTTGGGTTTGATGTTCATCCGACGGCTATTATTACGGATCGCGAGTTGGGATAGATGCGTCCTATTGGAGAGATATTTCCTTAGAGTGCCCACTTGCTTTGTACATGACATATTAATAAAGATGTTGAAGACAAGGTCTACAGAATTTGTGGAAAAGATAAAGAAATGGGCCAAAAGTTTAAAAATGGGAAATGGAAGAAAATCATGAAAGCGGCGATCGAAGAGGAATACGATCAAGTGGTGCAACTCATGAAGGATACATGGCGATGGAATCCTAAGGTGATATCATACTGTTGGGCTTCGGTCCAGCATCCTGCCTGCATGAGCTTGAAAATGCGCGAGGCGCGGCTTGCGATTCGACCTGTGAGATCTGCACTAGAAAGTGGTTAAATGAATTGATTTGGATTACTCATACAAACAAGATGCATCTTCTTTTCTGGTAGTCATCTCATAAAAACTCTAAAATTAAGCGTGCTTGGCTTGGAGTAGTTATAGGATGGGTGATCCCCTGGGAAGTTTCTCAGGTGCGCGTGAGTGAGGACAAAACGCGCTAGAAAAGACTCGTGTTGGTACAGTGAGGACAGTCTTCATCATTCTGGGGACCAACAATTGGTATCGGAGCAGGTCACGGGTGCGGATTCCCTCGAAGTATACAGTGGAGGCTACCAGAATATTGGAACTGAGAGGCGGGCATGCAGCAAATATTACCACTTGACCGGAACTGAGATGCTGGTGCAGTGGAGGTTGTCAGGTGCTGGAGGGCTATGTGATCAAATCTAGTATCTTTGGAACCGAGATCTTTGGCGCGGCGAAGTAAACGGAGGTGGAACATATGCTGATGTCAAGTGTTGGAGGACTGTGTGAATGAATCTAGCCGCTAGAGGGCTGTGTGATCAAATCTAGGTCGCGGAGGTTTCCAGACTATGGGGCTGAAATGCTGGCAGATACTGGGAGGGGGATTGTTGGGCTTCGGTCCAGCATCCTGCCTGCATGAGCTTGAAAATGCGCGAGGCGCGACTTGCGATTCGACCTCTGAGATCTGCACTAGAAAGTGGTTAAATGAATTGATTTGGACTACTCATACAAACAAGATGCATCTTCTTTTCTGGTAGTCATCTCATAAAAACTCCAAAGTTAAGTGTGCTTGGCTTGGAGTACTTATAGGATGGGTGACCCCCTGGGAAGTTTCTCAGGTGCGCGTGAGTGAGGATAAAACGCGCTAGAAAAGACTCGTGTTGGTACAGTGAGGACAGTCTTCATCATTCTGGGGACCAACACCTACGTTGAGGGTACATGGATAAAATACAAGGAGATGTTCGTTGTTGCATGGACGAATAAAGTACTTCATTTTAGAAACACAACCACTTGTAGAGTAGAGAGTGCACATGCCGAGTTAAAGCAATGGCTTAACTCTTCCACCGGAGCCCTCGATACTGTCTGGATTAAAGTGAACCAGTAGATTGAATCACAACTAACGCACATCAGATACACACTTGAACAATCTAGGTGTCGTACAGGCGTGGTGTACTCTGGTTTTCCATTCAACTACTTGCGCTGTCGTGTTTCCCATCATTGTCTGCGATTACTGTTGAATGAATTGACACGTATGAGAGAATTAAGTGATTAAGTGTACCATCGTTGTGGTTTTGCACTCCAAACCACCCATTAGATTCCTTGTGCGTATGAGCTCAAGAGAGTTATGGAATCGCAGACCCCATGTAGTGTTAATCGTCTTCACATATTTTGGCAAACACTTATTATTAGTGATGGTGTGGACACGACCGAATTTGTCGATCCTTCTACCGGTGCTGAATCGGAGGACCAACGGTACTTCCAAGCCCTTGTCGATGAGGTCAGACAGAGCGATCCTGCAGTTGTCCGTAACGTATCACTTATTATCCACGATCATTTTCACCCTGATCAAACGCGTTACGTTGAACCACAAGTGAATACGGCAGTTAAGGGTCGACCAAGAGGAAGTTCATCGACTAGACGCGATCCTAGTGGTTGGGAGTATAGCCAAAGGGGTCGTGGCCGTTCCCGGTCATCCAGTGGTCATGACCGCAGCTCTTCTGCATTAGTCCACAATGCCTCTTCATCGGGTATGAACAAATTTATTAATACTCGTGATATGCTTTTTAAGTTTGATATTGTTACGATGATATGTAATATATTGAATATGGGTTTGCAGATGCATACCACCGAGTGGAGATAGGTAACTATCACCATATCGACAAGATACCGGGAATTATTTTGCCGTTTGTAGAAGGTTATCTTGATGTCCCCGGAGACGGTAATTGTGGATTTCGTGTTATCGCCGACTACATATTTGGCGACCAAGATAAATGGCGTCTTGTACGTGTATGCATTGCAAATGAAATTATGGCTAACTGTAAACTCTACCGATCAATCTACATGGCCTAGCCAGGAGATTGTCATTTGTCATTTAGGAGGTATGTACAAATATTTTATTCGTCTAGATTTAATGCCCAATTTTCCTGTACCGCCCATAGTGACTAACTGGTTTAAATATCATGATAGTAGTGTTGGTGGCTGGGAGAATTTGTATACAAACAGGACAGAAAATGGAATAGATTAGTCGGTATGATGTAATAATGAATTTGTTGTATGTTCCTTAATTATTAAAACTTTCGTTTTTGTTGATCGTGATAGTCGATTGTTATTACAATGTATGCAGAAGAGAAAAAACAGCAAAATACAAAATATAAAAAAACTACTAAAACATGAAAAAATATTACAGTGCTGTGTAATACCGTCATACGCAAAGCAAACAAAATATAAAATGTTACAGATGAAAAAAAATCAGTTGGCAAAATGCCAATCCCTCATGTACTCCTCAAGCATCGTAAATGCGTTTACGCGCCCGTCCTGGGAAGGTGTACGTCTGATGTTGGGTAATATCGGCCAATCGACTGACCCACTGTAAAAAATATAGACAATATAATACAATGAGTAATGTATGATGAAATGAAACAAAGTGCAAAGTGAAACAACATACGTAATCGCTGCTAGAACGAGAAGGGATCACTGATCCAGCTGCAGCACCGTCGTTCAGTAGCTGAGGGTCCGAATACCGATAATACCACTCAATGTAATCATCGGCGCATGTAGCCTGATCATGAGTAGCAGCCTGATAGTCAGCGAGAGGAAGCCTGTATGCGCTCGGAAACATCATCCAAGCATCAGATGACATCCGAATGGGATACTCAACTCGGTACAATCTGCTCGACCACGCCCGAACCGCTTTCTCCGGTCTGGTGATCGGGAAAGGGATGGTCTGCACATAACCGAGCTGCCGTAATGCCCGACCAGGCATGTATGGCTCGATAATATCCCGATATCATAGCCATCCAATGAATGTGGTCCTCGGGACATCCCTCACTAGATCAGGGCCATAAGGCAACTACTGCATCTGCGTACATATAATCAACAAATTAAATAAGTTATTTTGTGAGTGAATTGTGAGATTGTTAGAAGGAATCGTTATATCTCTGCGGCTGTCAACTGATCAATGCGACGATACAAAGATTGGAGTCGATGCTCGTCCTTACCCTCAGGCTGGACACTCCATGTAGAAGCTCGAGGCTGCGTGGAGTCAACAATCATATGCTCTCGATGAGGTCGGAAGCAGGGAAAATACTCATAAATCCAAGCCTGGACGAGGGTAAGACATCCAAATAACAACCACATCCAAGCTACGGCCTGGGTGCCCTCCACTCGACCTCCATCGCGGCATGACCTGAAAATAGAGTCCATAAGTACGCCGCCACCCCCTAGTGAGTACTCAGTAGATCCGATCGCGATACTCCAAGAACCTCCATCACATCCACCTGCAACTGTGTAGATGTGCTATCGGCACCAACCAATCGCCCCTCGATAGGAATGCGAAGGATCTGCCACACATCATGCATCATGATGGTCATCTCTCCGAACGGCATGTGAAAAGAGTTCGTATCGATCTGCCACCGTTCAACGAACGCAGAAATCAACGGGGAGTCAATGTGTCTGAACATGGCGTCCGTCAGGTTGGATAACCCAGTCCCACTGATCCGGCTCACTAAAGAGGGTGACATCACTGAGTGCCACTGACTCAAGCTCTGACAAGCAGCATTCCTGGTGTGACACTTCAGCAGACCTCTCATCTCTCCAGTCCAGATATGCGCGGCGACATGCCTACCGAAACTCGGGATAATGTTGCCGTCGATAGGGCCACAAGGCATCTCCCCACTAACCATCCATGATGTGTCATCCTCTGCCCTACGTCGTTTACTACTGGTAGACCCAGTGACAAACCTCCCATTTCTCCCCTTCCGAACCCGGCACAAAACGGACGAAGAATCATCACCGCCCTCGTTCATGTCCTGATTGTCGTCCTCGTCGAGCGAATAATACTCGCTCGAATCCTCCGTACCAAAGTCAGTATAAGGTACGTGCTCGAATCCCCTACGCTCTGCCTCCCGCTGTCTACGAACGGAAGCATCAACACCACGAGCTCTGGTGTGACGCGCTCCAGAACCCATCAACTCTGTGACTAGCGGCATAGATTTGCCCGCTCCTCATCTCATCTGCATTTAACAAACAATACAACTAATGAGTAATAATCATACAAACAATACAAATTATTAATTATTAATTGAAAATTTTATACGCCAGTACCGTGGCTAGGGCGTCCGATTCAGACGCCTATTCCAGCGCATAGGCGTCCGATCTGGACGCCTGTCCATGGTTCAGACGTCCGACTTGGACGTCTATTCTAAGGCCAGGGCGTCTGCTCTGGACGCCTGCCATGGACAGACGGGATCAGCGGACGCCTGTGCCATGGACGGGCGTCATCGGCGGACGCCTGTGTCAAAAATTCGACTGCCGCCTCCGTCGTGCACTCCAACACGACGGCCGACGGCCAAAGTAGTAGAAACCCGAAAAAAATATTTACCGGAGCTTTTCCTTTTCGAGTCATGGCGGCGAACGGCGGCGGTGCGGCGACTGTGCAGAAACTGTGCGGCTGCTGCTGGTGGCTTCTTTAGAGTAGATCGAGAGAAAAAAGTAGTGAGAATATAGAATTATAAATCCACTGAATATGAAGTAAGGACAAAACTAGAATGATATTTCATAAAAATGAGGTCCAAATATTGTAACTTCGTCACAATAAAAATAAAGAAACGAGACAGCATCAGCGGACAAGTTGATTACTTTAGTGCTGGTGGACTGATATTGACAAAGCCCAGTAAAATATAAAAACCTTGGGCCCAATATATGAATTCTGGACAGGAAATTCTTATCAAGGTCTATACGGAAATACGTAAAGCCACAAACTCAAATTGTGATGATTTTTAATACTTTCTCCCTTCCGCTGGGAGATTCCTATTTTTTCCAATTATTAAAAATTAGGGAAAATTACATTTGCTAATACATTTAAGAAAAGTATTACTCAAATAACTCTTATTTAAAATAATTACATATCTGCCGTCTATAATTACATATCTGCCGTCTAAAATATATTTATATGTATTTTAGATTTATTTTATTATTTGTTTCCATATGTCAGTTAGATTTTCCCTTCAATATCGTTCCTTTTCTTATCTTTTTTCTTCTGCACTTTATCTATCTTGGTTATCTAGGTTTTTCTTCTCGTGCAGTTTTATTTATAAAGTTTCTCTCTTCTGTATCTTCCATAGCCGGTTCTCCATTCTCCTCTTTTATTTTTATTTATTATTTTTGCGATATGCGATTAGGTGTAAACAGTCGGAATTTAGAACGAAGCCCGGTAAGGCTTGATTATCGGAAATTTATTGGAGATATTGCTGAATCCAATTTATTGGATGGATTTTGGATGTTACAGTTCAGTGTTGTTTTCATTCTGATATAATCTTGTTAATTTGTAATTTTCATGGAAGTATTGTTTTGTTACTAATTGTGTAGCAGTAATTGTTTTAATTTTATTTTTTTATTTCTCAATTTGTTGGTAATTTGCTTGTAAAGTATTTTTTTGTTAAGTGGATTTTATTGTTTTTGTGTTCTTTTTTTTGTAAATTTGAGATTTCTACTACCATGAGATGAATTTTTCATGGGAAAGCTACTTATTGAAATGATTATAATATTCCTCAGTATATTATTTT
The DNA here is from genome assembly GCA_033398695.1 of Orobanche coerulescens. NCBI lineage: Eukaryota > Viridiplantae > Streptophyta > Magnoliopsida > Lamiales > Orobanchaceae > Orobanche > Orobanche coerulescens. The sequence goes on from CM065805.1 coordinate 170,521,390, forward strand.
TGGGTATCTCTTGGTGTGTAATTGGTTGATTGATTGATTAATTGGGGGTAATGTGTGTTGAAGACATTAGTTGGTTGGAAAACTGAACAGGAAGTTGGAGGCGGTCGACCATGATTGACTTTTGTTGTTTAGTGAGTGTATGAAACATGTTATCAACTTGAAATCAAGTTGAACTCAGTTTAGAAATTTATGTCGATACTGAAAGATATATGACTGGTTGCTCGATTACAAGATTATAGATACTTTACAAGAATATTGCTGCCCAGATCTGAAAACCTAGTTGGTTACTTGCCCCAATCCATCGCTCATCTCTCTCTCTCTCTCTCTCTCTCTCTCTCTCTCTCTCTCTCTCTCTCTCTTCATTCGTTTTGTTTTTTTCCAAATCGGCAATATTTATAACCTTTTTATTTTAAGCCATGTTTTAGAGTTTCTCAATCACGGTGGTTTTGAATGCGGTTCTGATTCGACACTTTCAAGATTCGCTGAAACCTACTGAATTTGAAGTTGTGTTGGATTTTGACATATGCAAGTCAGATTATGAAGGATATCAACATGGTTACTCGATTACAGGATTTTAGATACTTCTTCCCACTATTTTGTTCAAATGGTTGAAATAAATTTTTCATTTTATAATGCTTGTATAAATACTAGACCACATGGTTGTGTAACTCTGTTGTGATGGTTATATTATTTGTAAATTTCAATATATGTTTGCGTACTTCATAACAATATCACTCTTTTTCTGGTTATGCTCCAATATTTGTTTGGTTACTGTCGGACAATTGTTTGGGTGCTTCGGCTACTTGAAATGCAGATTAGGAAAATTGCCTCAGATTAACGTGCTAAACTGGTAACCCTCGTACAAAGCTAATGAATCAATAAGGGTAACTATGCAAAATAAATAAGGTAATCAAACTATGTAAAGAGTATCCACCACGTCATAATGATAAAATAAATGGTATCCATTAACGAGTAATGGAGTAACCAAATAATAAATGGTAACCAAAATGAATAATTGCATGAAATGCAATATTCACATCAGCAAAATACTACTTGTTAAGTGTAGATAACCAAATAACACTTGATATGATCCATATTTTTGTACATCCACTTTACATTGTTAAATATATAAAAAATTAATGAACAATAATAACCTATATCTAAATGCAATATTGAGTAACTAAACTATACTTTATAGTATCTATAGTTTTTTACAGTATTTTTTATTGTCGACTATAAAAAGAATCATTGAGCAAGATTAACTCGTATCCGGATATAATTTTCAAGTAACCAAACTATACTTGATAATATCTATAGTTTTGTAAATCCATTTTTTATTGTTACATATAAACAAATTAATATACAATATTAAATGGTATCCAACAAGTATCCACCTAGGATATTCCCAAAAGTTCACCGAACCAAGCCAACAGAGTCCCAACCGGCCTCTATCTCCCTCGGTAAGCCGATCACCATGTGTGGTTGTCTATAAATGCTAAACAACCCAAGTTGCGATTCAGTCGTTCGACGACCTTCGACAGAAGACTTCATCTACTGGAGACCAGACAATCGCAACCTTGGAACTGTAAAAATATCAGAAAAAATATTTTTAGTCCGGGCCGATTTGCACAGAGAAGAAGAGAAGAGAAGAAAGTGGACAGTGAAATATCGATCGAAAAAACGACAATGCCGGACAAATTCCGTCAAGAAGAAAAGGGATGAATGACGGTTTTTTCAGAAAATAAAGAGAAAGGGAAAATGGATATATATATATATATATATATATATATATATATATATAGAGAGAGAGAGAGAGAGAGAGAGAGAGAGTCATAAAAGAGATCTAGAGATAAGGAAACGTTTCTAGATATAAATATGACTTCTAGAGATAAATATGGCTCGTTTTTAGGGATTAAAAGGTGGATTTTTTATTTATCATTATGGAATTATGAACATGTTACATATGTAAATACTTTCGTTCTGTTTTATTCTTGTAAATAAAGTATAAAAGTTGTATAGTTACCTAAACTACCCTAAAAATTGCAAATTTTTTAATTTTATGACATATCACTCATTCATTTTCCCTTAAAATTAGTAGATCTTAATTTTCAAACAAGTTTTTCATTATATTTTATGGAATGAACTACAAAAAAATTTGCAGTTTATTCTCATGTACTGTTTTATAAAAGTATAAAAAACTCGATTGAAGAATAAATTCGATCTCTTACCTTATGATTGTCATAGAATTCATATTTCTTTAAATAAAAAATCCTCTAATTTTTTTAAATCAAATAATCAACGAAAATTTATAATCATAACAATCCGTATAAATTTTCAAACAAATACGGGTAATTAATGTAGTTTCATAAAATAGTCTATGAGATTAAACTGTAAAAGTATAATTTTTGTAGTCTCATAAAATAAAATTGTGAAATAAGGGTAATTTGAGTATAAAAATGAATAATATCTAAATGAAAAATTTATTTTGAGAAATGAAAAAAAAAAGTAAAATTCCTACTTAAATTGGGAAGAATAGACTATTAAAAAGCATCACAATTTGAGTTTGTGGATTTCCGTAGTTCCATATAGTAGAGCTTTTGTTGGAAAAATAGAGGAAATGTGCTGTTTTGAATAGTCCATTTGAGAGGCAATTTTGAGTGGGCTCGACTATGAGTTAAAGTCGGGATTTAGTTGGAATACGTAGTACTCCGTACGAAGTTTCCAAAACATATAAGAACACTCAAAATAATTGAGGTATGAATTAGATGTAATGTTTCAAAGTGAAGCCTTTAGAAATGGGTTTAGGATGTTATCCCACATTGAAAAAAGAAGGGGAAAATTGTGAGTATATAAAGAGATGTGGACAAAGTCTTGTTCAAAAAAGTGAGACATGAGTGGATGTATGACTAGGCGTCCCTTGCGCGCGCCGCCGCCGTCCGGCCGGCTCGGCTCGGGTCGGTCTCGGTCGATTTGGGCGAAATATCTCGGCGTTTCGAAGTTATCTTTTTACTGCAATTTTATTCGGTAAAAAATTATTTTACTGAAATGCCTCAATTATAAGTCCGAATTTTTCGGTATTGAGATAATTAATTTTTCGGTATTGAGAATTTATTTATCAATTTAATTGATAATTATCGAATTAAATAGATCTGGATAAGTATTGAGATACCAATCCTGATCAGTTTAGAGTTCCTCCAGCACATGTCTCTCTCTCATTTTCACCTATAAATACAGATGTGAGGGGTTTTATTTTTAGACTGAATTTTCGTCTGTTATTCTCACCCAAAATTCCGACTTCGTTTTTTTTTTTGGAAATAATTTCTTTTCGTAATTTTGGTCGCGTCGGTGGTAGTTCAGGTTTAATTCTAGTTCGCTGAGGGTGCGATGATCGATTTATCAACGCATCGAGATGTTGTTTTATCTTGAGAGGCAGACGGTATACACTGCAGTGAATGTGAATTTGTTTTAAGGAGACAGACTTTCTGGGTTCAACATCGCCCATATTCGATTTGCTTCTTTCGATTACTTATATATATATATATATTTACATTATTCAATGCTTTCGTTATTAACGAATATGTCTCCTACTTTGTTCTTCTCAGATTTGCAGCTCATGCAGGAGATTCAAAACATGGTAAATATACCAACAACTGTAACTCGGGCCGGGCGGCTCGCAAGCTCGTCTGGCTCGAATTCGTTTAACTGGGCTCGACTCGGCTCGTTTAGTTAAACGAGTCGAGTTCGAGCAGAGGTTTGGGCTTGAGTAAGTGTAAAATTAAAATGAGCCGGCTCGCCCGACTCGTTAAAACCGGCTCGTTTAGCTAAACGAGACGCTCGACTCGACTCGTGAAATTAAATGAGTCGAGTTCGAGCAGAGGTTTAGGCTCGATTAGTTAAACGAGTCGGCTCGACTCGACTAGATTAACCTCGGCTAGTTTAGTGCCCGACTCGAAAGTCGGCTCGATCGACCCGAATTACAGCCCTACAAGGGAGTGTAGGTTCGTATTGTGATATTAGTTTGCAATAAAAAATGCCCAGGAATGGAATTTGATACTTGATATTATGTACTTAAACCAACTTACAAATGATTATGATTTTCTTAATATAAATTAAAACGTACCTTGATCTATGATAAATTAAAAAGTCCCTTGATGTATTTGATATGTAATTGATAATTTTCTTCAATGCCAGAATGAAAGAGATTCATAACCTTAATCCAAAGGCTGCAGAGTGGCTTAATGATAAGGATCCAAAGAATTGGAGTAGATCCCATTTTAAAACCCACTCAAAAGCTGACATGCTACTAAATAATGGCTGTGAAACCTTCAATTCAGCTATTGGAGAAGGGAGGGAGAAGAACATACTAAGTATGTTGGAGTGGTTGCTTGAGTATATGATGAAAAGATTGGTAACGAAGAGAGAGAAACAAGCTGGAAGATGGAAACTGAACATCATATATATATATATATATATATATATAAACAGAACATCATATATAAACTAAATCAATTCAAAATGATACAGTTCAGTTGGAATCAATAGAATACCATTCAAAATGATAAGCTGAGTCGATAAGGAGACATAGCTACAACTTCAATACCAAAATACAAAAAGAAATTACACTTAACTCATATTATCCTACACTATACTATACTGAACACTTAAATATCACATGTAATTTGCAACTATCCAACCAAAGCCTACTGCAATGACAGTCGCAAAAGCCCCGACAACACGTGCACGTAAAACTTGATTCTCCCTCCCTCTTCAATTCTTCAACTGTTTTATTCAAGTATGTCATTTTTGCATTCATTTCCCCAAACTGATCTCTAAGGTGCCACACCACAGTGTCTATTATACTAGAACTGTCGTTCCAAGCCCCGTCAAACCATTCAAAGAAGCCACAACCTGGATTGATGCCCCTGTACAAATATCAATAATAAATAATATCATAATACATAAAAATAGTATAGAACATTAAATTAAGGTATATTAAAACTGAAAATATACCTTGTAAACAGGACATGCGTAAAACCTTCTCGACGGGTTTTCTTCGGTCCTTGAAGTGCGCACTCTGGCCTTCTTCTCGCAGAAGCATTCGACATTGTGGTAATTTGTGGCTGATGAGTTAGACGACATTTTGGGCACTGAATCGTACAAGAATTGAGAAGGAAATGCTATATAACGGACACAAAACCCTTAAACACTAAACAAAGACTCGGCTTTTACAATGGGAGTGTAAGATTTGAGGAGAATAAAATCGAGGGTTAGGGTTTATGAAATTGGGTAAGACGATGAACAGTTACGAATGGGGACTTCCTTTCAATTCCTTAAAAAACGGGAATCCCTTTTAATTCCCTTTTTCCCTTTTAGAAAAGGTTAAACCTTTTTATTTTTAAATTCAGATTTTTTTTTGTTTAATTTCGCCAAGAACGCATCGGCGTTTCTTCCACGTGTACTGGCCACGCGAGCCGCACGTGATATATAATGGGGCAAATTGGCGAGTTCGGTGACGTGCGTTGCACATGGTACTTTCCGGTGCCGGAGGGTAAATTTGAACCAAATTTACACAATAACAAGCATGTTCGAAACATGGTTACAATACCGGGCATATTCGAAATATGGGTTGCAATAACGGGCATAAATAGTAATTTTCCCTTTCCTTGGAGTTGTCTTCTTTTATGAAAAGTAGAAAAATGTTGATATCCTTAATAATAACATATATGTGTATTGTAAAATCATATTCACCACTCTTCTTGTAGTAAGATCAAACACCCATACCAAATGTCGGAACTCATTAATAAGATAAAACTTATTATTTGGGCCGAGACGCCAATAGCACATAGATTCTGCTTTGAAGCTCTTGATTCGAGCTTTATGGATGTTATGAGATATCCTTATGGGTAGACCTCCGACAGACTATTCGGGGTGTGGTTGCAGTTTTCGAAGGTGACTTCCAACATATCTTACTCGTTGTCCTCAAAGGGAGCAAATATGATATTGTGTATGCTCCCACAAGTTTTTCAAGACTTTGATATTCATGCGAAATCCTTAAATAAGAATATGCTGAGTACAAGTAATTTATCTACTCAACAATTTATATACCTTTATTGTAATGTTGTATGCATAAATACCATGTAAAATACTTTTTCAAATATTTATTATAACATATTCAGAGGTGTGGTTGTAGTTTTCGAAGGTGATTTCCAACATATCTTACCCATTGTCCCCAAAGAGAGCAAATATGATATTGTGTTTATGTATGCTGCCACAAGTTCTTCAAGACCTTGGGATTCATGCGAAATCCTCAAATTGACCAAGAATATGTGAATACAAGTAGTTAATCTACTCAATAATTTATATGCCTGTATTCGTAATGTTGTATACATAAATACCATGTAAAATACCTTTTCAAATATTTCTTATAACATATTTTCAGTATCTCATAAATTCTCCATCTCAAAATTAATGTATTGCAATTTATGAATATACATTTTTTCTACCTTCTTTTTATCTTGAAAATATGTTCTGTTGAAAAATGTATTTATTAAAATATTTTTTTTAATCTTAGAAATATATTCAGCTAAAATTTTCTCAATCCTTCTAGAATTTCCATCAACTAAAAAGAATCATTGTATTATTATTTTGATTTAACGTCTATTTTTCAGGCTAGTACATCTTTAGTTGATGCTAATGAAACCAAAGTTTTTACTGTATGGGTACTATATGTTGGGGATGGGGTTGCTGGTGAGGATATTGATGGAGAAGTGTATATTAAATTATCTGATGACATTTTAATACGGGATGCGGTTGATCCTCCTGCGACAATCATGGATAGCATGTATGAAATAACAGTAGACATTAAATCAAGAAATACTAGAATATGAAGAATAATAACTCATTGGGGTAAAAAATTATATTAGAGAAATGAGGGCCAACAAGAATACACGAATCCAAACGAAATACAAAACAAAGGAAAATAATTAATAACGAAAAATCAAATAAAAACAACTAACTAGAAAACAAGTAAAAATGATGGGTTGCCTCCCATCCAGCGCTCTATTTTACGTCTTGAGCACGGCGAAAAAAATCTAACGTGGTTTCTTTCTGCGAGATTGCCAAATGCCCCCTTCTTGCAATCAATAAGCCTCTTATTCCACAAGGGAGGCTTTGGCTCATGCCGGTTGCCAAAAATAATGAATAAGAATAATTATGCGACAACCAAAAAATGATGGAAGAATATAATAATGATAAGGCATGAAAAAATAAGCAGAGTTCGAATGGGCAAATAATAAAGAATTATCATGCACAACCTCATTAGAACTCGAAGAATCAGCCTCAACAAAATCATGAGTAATGGGGTTAATCTCTCCCATTATGGATTTAGGAAAAATTATGCGTGGCACCGTTAATAAAATTTTTGGCACAAAAGTATTCACCTTATTAGTCGAAGTTTGATGACAATTTAATGGAATTTCTTTGGAAACATCATCAATGGTAACTTCTTCTACAGCTCATCACACTTTATGTAATTATCGTCTTTGGGAGATCGACCCTAAAACTCAACATGTCATTCTTCTCAACCTCCCCCTCAACTTCACTACTAAATATATGAGCCGGAAAATAACCGTAGTGAACCTCAAGACCACGACGTGCACATTCTAGCTCAAAAAGGGTACTATCAGGATTTTTAAGAGTGTCTACACATTGTTCAAGCATGGTCTTTTGTTTCGGGGGAGGAGGCTGACTGACCCTATTTGGCAAATTATTAAGAACATCGAAATTTATGAAATGCCAAGGGCCACGATACTCATAGGAAAACATAATGAAGAAAATAAAAATATAAAGACTAAACAAAGAAAAAAACTTCAAATTAAAATTAGAGTCGCTTGGTATTGATATTAGCGAAAAATCAGTCCCCGGCAACGGCGCCAAAAACTTATTGTGGGAAAATCCCTCACAATATGCCGCAAGTGCACGGTGTCAACAAGTAATAAAGTGATAAGTAGAGTATCGTTCCCACGAGGACTGATTTCACTAAGTACCAAAATATAGTCAACTCACAATTTTATTTGAAGAACAATTATATGGATTTTACACCCAAACTAATAAATAATAGTACTAATAATAATAATAATAACTAATAAGGACGTAGGATTATGATTTTCACCTCAAACAATCAGGAATGATATTTATTCAATTCAATTCACTTTTATTCACTTGATTGTAAGCCAGGAATTCCTAAATTATTCTAAAGCCTTTCCCAAGGTCGATAGAAAATACTACAAATTATTAACTCGATATATCCCTATTCGAATTAGATAATTAATAGCTAAAACAATTCAAGAGTTCCCACAAAAATAGGCTTCACAAGTCGCATGAGTATATCCCTATCTCACGAAAATTATGATTCGTCTCACAAGAACTATGCCTAAATTTCATCTCCCGAATCCATGAAGACATTCAAAACAAATTAACTGTTGGCCAGACAATTAAAAAGCATTAAGAACAGTAAGAAGAATCCAATTCAATAGAATAACGAGTAAATCAAAATAATAATAAATAATCAAACCGTCATGAAATTGGCTACAATCAAAATCCTACTCGAATAGATTTAGGAACTAAGATGCAGAAAAACCGTAGGGATCCGTGGTCTTGTCGTCGCCCCACAAATCTCCTCCTTGTATTCTTCGCCCTAGCTCTAATCCTCCTCCAGATTCCTTCTGATCGATCCCCCCTTTTTCTTCAACCCTACCATGCTTATTTATATCAGTCCTAAGCCTCCAAAACGCGTCCGTGTGATTAGGTCGAGAACAGGCTCCAAAACGGCCCAGAACCGCGGCACTTTCTGTCAAAACCGCCCCGTGTGCCGCGACTCACTTAATCTGTGCCGCGGCTCATGGGGCACAGCGGGATGCCTGGGCACTGTTTATTTCTTCTGTGCCGCGGCTCACTATATCTGTCGCATGCAGTACAGCTTTACTCGGCACTCTGCTAGTCTCCTGCGTGTGCCGCGGCTCAGCACATGGGTGCCGCGGCTCATGACCAAAAACTGCTGTTTTAGCCCGTTTTTCGTCGTTTCGGCTTCCGGACTCCGATTTCCTGCAAAACATATAAAAATAATGCATTAAAAGCTCATTTATGCTGATTTAGGCTCAAGATGGATATAAATTAATGATATAAAAGCGTATAAAAATACGCCTAACACATACTCCCCCCTTAAAAAGAGTTTCGTCCTCGAAACTAAGGGTCAAACAACTCGGGATAACTCTCCCGCATACTATCTTCGGTTTCCAAAGTAGTCTCTTCGACTCTGTGTCTAGACCACTGGATCTTTACCAAAGGAATCGTCTTGTTCCTCAGCTGTTTGATTCGCCGCTTTAAGACTCGTATAGGACGCTCCTCATATGAATGATCATCGGCGATCTCGATTTCGTCGAACTGAAGTATGTTGATCGGCTCGGAAACATACTTCTGCAATTGAGAGACGTGAAACACATTATGAATTCGGCTCAACGCCGGAGGTAAAGCCAATCGATAGGCTAACTCGCCTACTCGATCCAAAATCTCAAACGGTCCAATGAATCTCGGACTCAACTTCCCCCGTTTTCCGAAATGGAAAATACCTCGACTCGGGGATACCTTGACCAACACGTGGTCACCTGTCTCGAACTATAGTGGTCGACGATGATTATCTACATATGATTTCTGTCGACTCTGAGCTGTCACCAAACGACTCCTGATCAAAGATACCTTCTCACGGGCGGCCATAAGCATATCGGGCTCGGTGCCGATTGGTTCTGATAAGTCATCCCAATATAAAGGAGATCGACAACGACGACCGTAAAAGGCCTCGTAAGCATGCCAACTATTATTGTACGTGAACTCAATCAACGGTAATTGGGCTTCCCAATCGTCTTTCCAATCGAGGACGCATGCCCTCAACATGTCCTCCAATGTCTGAATAGTCCTCTCTGATTGTCCGTCGGACTGAGGATGAAAAGAGGTGCTGAGATTAAGCTGAGTTCCCATAGCACGATGAACTGATTTCCAAAAATGTGACACGAATCGTCCGTCACGATCGGAAATGATACTCTTAGGAGTACCATGCAATCTCACTATCTCTTTGATGAACAACTGGGCCAGTCTCTCGGGACCACGTATCCTTAATCTCAAGGAAATGAGCTGACTTAGTTAAGCGGTCCACAATCACCCAGATTGTATTTATGCCACGACGACTCATCGGCAAACTCGTGATGAAATCCATGGAAATATCTTCCCACTTCCACTCTGGAATAGGGAGCGGTTTTGAGATACCCGCCGATCGATGTTCTATCTTGACTTGCTGACAGGTCAAACATCTCGAAACAAATTCTGCAACTTCTCGCTTCATATTACTCCACCAGTAATTTTGTTTCAAGTCCTTGTACATCTTGCTAGTCCCCGGATGAACGGAATAAGGGGTAGCATGAGCTTCTCTCAAAATCGAGTTTTTCAACTCGTCATTCGCCGGTACGCACAACCGATTCTTGAATCTCAATAGTCCATCCTCGTGGACCACAAATCCAGGGGCTTTCCCCTGAGCCACATCCTCACGGATGCGTAACAATGATGGGTCTGAGCCCTGATTCACTCTGATTGCCTCCTCAAGTGGCGATGAAATCTCTAACATGCAAAGTTGCCCTTGCACTCTCTGAAGCCAGACCTCGATCTCGGGTCTAAGGAATTCCTGCTGAAGCTCCTTCTGAACTGTTAAATGAGCAAGCATTTGCTTCTGAACGGAGTTACGACTCAATGCATCGGCAACCACATTTGCCTTACCCGGGTGGTACAGGATCTCGATATCATAATCTTTGATTAGTTCCAACCACCGTCTCTGTCGTATATTTAACTCCTTCTGAGTAAATATATACTTCAAGCTCTTATGATCAGCGTATATCTGACAGGTAACGCCATAAAGGTAATGACGCCAAATATTCAACGCGAAAACCATGGTTGCTAGCTCCAAGTCATGGGTCGGACAATTAACCTCGTGGGTCGGACAATTAACCTACAAATCTTTCCGTCCCTTGCGGTAAAGAAAGGACAGGTGCTGAAATTAACCAGTTCTTGAGTTCCTAAAAACTCTGTTGACACGCGTCGGACCACGTGTATTTCTTATCTTTCCTAAAAGATTCGTCATGGGTTGAGCGATTTTAGAAAATCCTTCCACAAATCGCCGATAATAACCAGCTAATCCGAGGAAACTTCGGATTTCCTTAACATTCTTCGGAGGTTGCCAATCTCGGATAGCCTCCGTCTCCTGAGGGTCGACACGAACTCCGTCTGATGAAATTACATATCCGAGAAACGTCACTTCGGACATCCATAATTCACATTTAGAAAACTTTCCATAAAGTTTCTCTCGTCTCAACACGTCGAGCACCTGATGAAGGTGGAACTCGTGCTCCTCCCGGTCACGAGAGCAAATCAAAATGTCATCAATGAAGACAACCACGAACTGATCTAAATAATCGATGAAGACTCGATTCATTAACTCCATGAATACCGCAAGTGCATTAGTTAACCCAAACGGCATTACCACGAACTCATAGTGACCATAGCACGTACGAAATGCTGTCCTTGCGATATCTGACTCTCGAATTCGCAACTGATGATATCCAGATCTCAAGTCGATCTTGAAAAATACTGAAGCTCCCTGAAGTTGATCTAAGAGATCATCAATACGGGGTAGAGGATACTTATTCTTGATCGTCACCCTGTTCAACTCCCGATAATTAATGCACACACGAAACGAACCATTCTTCTTCTTGACAAACAACACTGGTGCTCCCCACGGGGACGCACTCGGTCGGATATAACCCTTCTCGGTCAAATTCTCTAATTGATTCTTTAATTCCTGCATTACGGTCGGGGCCATCCGGTACGGTGCCTTCGATAATGGGGACGTACCAGGCTCCAACTCTATCATGAATTCCATATCCGTCGGTGGAGGTAAAACAGGTAGCTCGTCTGGGAGTACATCGTCAAACGATAACAATGATACCTCGAATGGTTGAACACCTCGATTGCCTTAGAACGGCCAATAGATGAAAATGATACAATGAATGATTGAACACCTCGACTGCCTTAGAACGGCCAATCGATGACAATGATACAATGAATGATTGAACACCTCGATTGCCTTAGAACGGCCAATCTACAACAATGATATAAAGAATGATGGAACATCTCGATCGCCTTAGAGTGGTCAATCGATGACAATGATATATAATGAATGATTGAACAACTCTGGTTGAGTAATTTTACTGCTTTCATCATATTAATGATTCTTCCGGAACAACGGGGATCACCTCCCTGAAATACACACTCGACTCCAACGACGGAAATGATAGTGACCGTACGCTTACTAACATTGAGGATGGTATCATGACGATCCATCCCACTAATACCCAATATTACATCGTCCTTAGGTAAATCCATCACGATTAGGTCCACCAACCAATTGCGGTCATTAAGCTTAATTCGGTCAATTCTTAACTTCATGATTTTTGAAAATTCTTCTACCGTCAGGTAGACCAATGATGTAAGGTCCACAATTAATCGGACTAACCAATATGTAATTAAATCCGTAGAAATACATTTATCCAAGGTAGATAATCCATATCTAGCATATTCCAACAACAATCCAAGCTCATACGAAGAAATCGGAAGGAAAACCCCAAATATCTGAAATTCTAGATTCGATAAATCATTACCTTTGATTTGATGTGATGGGGATGATGAAATGGTGATTAATCCGAATGATAAGCTTGAAGGTGATGATTGATGATTGCACCTCAAAGAACACTCTCCAAATCATCCAAAATCGCCCGGAATCGCCCAAAAACAAAGTGAGGAATGAAAATGACGAAGAAAGAGCTGAACTGTCCTATTTATAGTAATCCCAGTTTAGCGCGCGCTAGCCCCAGTTATTAGCGTTCGCTAACGGGTGTTTTGGGTAGTCCAGTACCCACTGTCCGAAAATGGTAGCGTGCGCTATGTACCTTTTGTAGCATGCGCTACGGTTGTACACTTAGCGTGCGCTAACCCCGAAATGTTAGCGTGCGCTAACGAATTACCTGATGCCCAGAACTAGAGTCCAGAACCTTCTGTCCTCTGATCTGATCGCGGTAGCGTGCGCTACATTCAATATTTAGCGTGCGCTACTACTCCGTTTGCGTACGCTAAAAACCACTCGTAGCGTGCGCTATGAATTAATCCCATTCAGTCCAGTAGCCACTGGACTCAACCTGATCCGACCTTAGCGCTCGCTACACCGATTGTATAGCGTACGCTACTCCGGCCTACTAGCGCGCGCTACTTACCATTCGTAGCGTGCGCTACTTACAACCCAACTGCAGTCCAGTGCCTTCTGAACTGCCTGCTTGAACTACACCAGCGTGCGCTAGTGTTGAGAGGTAGCGTGCGCTACCCGTACTCAATTAGCGCACGCTAAAGAGAGTACGTAGCGTGCACTACTCCTCACACACAGCACACTATGAATATGACAACGGTGATAAACACGGCACGAAACTCCATCAAGATTAATGATGAATGACGATACAATTACTCTAAACGGTGAATACACTGATTGAATATGAGTGACAAACGATCATTAATGAGTGAAAATTACTGAGTGACAATTAGTGACTGATAATTACTGAATGATAATGAATGAATTACAACCGGGTATTACAACTGTGGAGAAAATCGATGATAGCATGACATCGTTTCTCGGTGAAGAGAAGAAGTACCTTAATTCGGACACCATTTGCAAAGAGAATGGAGATATTTTGGACCATGAGAATATATTTTTTGTCAAATTTCTTAATATGATATAATATTTGGGGTTGCCGATCATGTGATCCGGTTGAAAATGGGTGTTTGGTAATCCTGCTCAGGAATATCGATCGGTTTGTAGGTCTCTGCAATGGTACGAGGACGGACTTATCACCACTGGCGGATCCACATTGGGGCAAAAGGGGTCAACTGACCCCTCAAAGACAAAAAAATAATTAAAAAAATTAAGACAAATCATACTAAAAACAATAGATATTTTTATTTCTTTCAATTATCCCGCTACCTCCTTTCGTTTCATACAAGAAGAAATAATTTTACCAAGAGAGTCTTGTTTTCTCTAATGAAGCTTTTCCTGGAAATTTCACATAAATTTTAAGCACCGTATTAAATCCAACTCGAAAGTACAAAATATAATTGCACATTTACTTGGAATTTTTCTATTTCATCTTTGAATAGTTGAGCCTGAAAAATAAACAAAAATATACAATACATATCAAACCGATTGCAACTATATTGGAGAGCGAATGAATTATTAAACAATTATTGCAGTCGTGGTCGAACGATAGCTTGAATGTGTGGCAATCGATTTTTATTATTGATTTTGTTACTGTTTATGAGTGAAACTACGATTTTTTATCTTTCTAATATTTTTGCTTAATAAAAATTTTCAAAACTTTTGCACTTTGCCCCTCGTGACCTTATAATTCTGGACCTGCCACTGCTTGTCACGCATGTCTTCGAGGTTGAACTGGTTTTTGGCAATAGTGCTGGCGAGAAGTTTTCATTTCCCGAGTAATAATGAGTCCATCCGATTTCACTAAATTCACCCATCAACTTCTAATGGAGACCGTTCCCGTTCACAGTTTGTTTCGTTATGACTATAAACAAGAGTTATGGACAGTCTCTTTCGCGTGTGGGACTCTACCTATCCAAACCTGTATTCAGCCATGGTCAGTTATACATTGCGATATTACGAGTCACAAGCAAGAAAAGAGACACATGATACAACTAATATTGTGTATTTTTTTCTCTCGAAAAATTGTGATGTATTTTCTTAGTTTTAGTTATGAGACTATCTATCACGTTGGACATTTGCATATCTTTGATTTAATAATTTTTCCCCCTATTTATGCCGTCGAATTTTGACGTGTGACGCATTAGTACGATAAAAGCTAGACTCGAATACAAGAGTCAAGATCTATATAGAAAATATATCATATGAAAATTAATTACTTTGTGAAATTTAGAAATTTTTGTAGGCCATTGATATTAGTGATCTAACGGCTGTAGATAAGTAGAATTATATGCATTTACGTATTCTTTTATTGCATTATTTGTTGCATATACTAGCGACCAGCTTGATGCAACAAATAATAACAAATATGCAATGAAATTACTTAATAATGCAATTATATATATATATATATTAATCCTAGAGTGATTTTGCGAGTGAGTATGTGATGTTGATCGTTGTAATGGGACAATTTACTATTTTGAATATTAATATCTCGAGTTATATATTAATAAAAAATATACGAAAATAATATTTTTAAAATATATATTAAAATAGATCCAACAACTTCTTATATATTAAAATTTAATTTTATATTAGTAGAATAAAGTACGGTCGAATGTTAGCATATGAATAGTAGAAAAAAGAGTATTGCCATAATAGCACGGTGTCGGTATTATAATTGGATTAAAATGTTCAAATTATCCAATTGCATTGCTATAAAAAAAATACGTTAGGTTCCCGGAGGTCTGATAGCAGCGGCCGCAAAAAAAAAAAACTTACGCGTTGTCGGGGGTCTGCAAGCAGTCGTCGACGATCGTGCCTAAAAGAAAAAAAAATGGCCCGACAGCCTTGTCGACGTGCATTAAAAAAATAGCCGCCCGCTGGAGGTCTGCCAGCAGGCCTGCCATATAAAATAAAATCAAAAGAAACTGGTTGACCATCGGAAAGCAGACCATCAGGCCTGTGGTAAAAAAAAATTGTCGATCGACGACCAGTCGAAGAACCCTGTTAGGAAAAAAAGTTTTGAAGATTAGTTGTCCTTTAGTTTACTATTCTAAAGGTAGTTTTAGAAATTAATTAGTATTGAACATTTGATATTATAAAATTTAAGACATAGGGAGGGGAGATGTAAAATGGTCTTTTGAAGTGCATACTACCTCGGTGACAAAAAATTATTATTGTCCTTCATACTATATGTGGATTGAGTTATTTTTCCCGAGCTCTCTAAAATTAGGTTTGTAACCACTTACGGCTAGGGGTGAAAACTGGGCGGATATTTCCCGCCCGATCCGGAGCCGTATCCGATCGGGATCGAATTCGGGATGAAAAATAGGTATCCGGTCGAATTCGGATATGGATTCAGATAGTTGAATTCGGATACGGGTTCGAATTCGGATAATGCAATATCCGCCCGTATCCGAGTTTTCCCATATATTTTATCGGATATTATCCGGATACCAATCCAGATAATAAATCCGGATATCCATATTTTTAAATTTTAAATATGCTTTATTATATATATATACACAAAACACCTTTGGACTTCAGTGTAATAAATTTTCAAACTTTCAAGAAAAAAATATTTTTTTAAAAAAAAAGTATTTCCTCGAAAAATATATTATTTTTAGAAAAAATAAAAAAAATATTTTCTAGGAAAAAAAATTATCTTTTCGAAAAAAACATTATTTATGAAAAATTTTTATTTCTTCGAAAAAAATTAAAAAAATATTTTATGGAGAAAAATTATTTTTTGGCAACAAAAATATTTTTTCGAAAAGAAATTACTTTCTGGAAAAAATATATTATTTTTTCGAAAAAATAAAATTATTTTCTGGATTTTTTATATTTTTGAAAAAATAAAAAAAATTATTTTCTGGAAAAAAAAATATATTTTGAAAAAAAATTATTTTCTGAAAAAAAATATTTTTTTTAAAAGAAATGTATTAGCCAAACACTTTAATACCAACTTATAAGCTATTTATTTCATATGAAATGTAATTTAAAAGAAATGTTCTATTCGAGTAAATAGAGGGGCAATTATATATATTATAATAATTGTTAAAAACAATTAAATTAATACTCTTTAGTCTTTGCTAATTATGAAGCTTATGTTTTTTATGGGAGAGACTACATAAGTAAAAATGAGAGAACGTTATTATGAAACGATGTTTAAAAAAATTACTATAGTTTGTATTAGAACTTTTATGAAATATTGTGTAGGTAGTTTTTTTATATGTTGCAATCACTTCCAAACGATTTTTGTATGACACATATTATCCGATTATATTTATTCGAATCGGGCCCGAATCCGTCTTGTATCCATCCCGTGTCCGTATCCCGAATAATCCGAATTCGTATCCGTATCCGGCCTTCCCGTATTCTGCCATATGCTCATTCAACCGTCTGCCCCAACATTACGTACAAAACACGTAGATATTCAATCAAAGACCGTGTATCGCACGGATTGGATAATGCCTCGTACTATATAATACTTATCCCCCTTAATTTAATGTGGAAGGGGGATTTAATTGTAACTTTTAATTGTAAATATATGAAGAGACTATTTTAATTGTAACTTTTAATGTAAATAAACTAATTTAAATAAGTTATGATAAACATCACAATACAAATGCACCTTCTAATACACAAGGTGATTAAAATAAACTTTTAAATGATAGTATAAATTACAAGATGGTTAAATTTTAACTATGAAATCTTAGATACAATCGGTGCATCGCACGAGTTAAATAAATCAAAAACACCCCCGGAGCAACATACGGGTTAGTAAAGCCTCATTTCATATAACTAATTACATAGACTAAAATAAAAGGACAATAACAATAAAAAAACATATAAACTTCTCTAAAAGGCATTTAAATTCTGCCATCTGCTCATTCAACCGTCTGCCCCAACATTACGTACAAAACACGTGCACCTTCTAATATACAAGGTGATTAAAATGAACTTTTAAATGATAGTATAAATTACAAGATGGTTAAATTTTAGCTATGAAATCTTAGATACAATCGGGGCATCGCACGGGTTGAATAAACCAAAAACAACTCCGGAGCAACATACAGGTTAGTAAAGCCTCATTTCATATAACTAATTACATAGACTAAAATAAAAGGACAATAACAATAAAAAAACATATAAACTTCTCTAAAAGGCATTTAAATTCTGCCATCTGCTCATTCAACCGTCTGACCCAACATTACGTACAAAACAAGTAGATATTCAACCAAAGACCGTGGATCGCACGAGTTGGATAATGCCTCGTACTATATAATACTTATCCCCCTTAATTTAATGTGGAAGGGGGATTTAAGTGTAACTTTTAATTGTAAATATATGAAGAGACTATTTTAATTATAACTTTTAATATAAATAAACTAATTTAAATACAAAAGTTATGATAAACATCACAATGCAAATACACCTTCGAATACACAAGGTGATTAAAATGAACTTTTAAATGATAGTATAAATTACAAGATAGTTAAATTTTAGCTATGAAATCTTAGATACAATCGGTGCATCGCACGGGTTGAATAAACCAAAAACAACCCCGGAGCAACATACGGGTTAGTAAAGCTTCATTTCATATAACTAATTACATAGACTAAAATAAAAGGACAATAACAATAAAAAAACATATAAACTTCTCTAAAAGGCATTTAAATTCTGCCATCTGCTCATTCAACCATCTGCCCCAACATTACGTACAAAACACATGCACCTTCTAATACACAAGGTGATTAAAATGAACTTTTAAATGATAGTATAAATTACAAGATGGTTAAATTTTAGCTATGAAATCTTAGATACAATCGGGGCATCGCACGGGTTGAATAAACTAAAAACAACCCCGGAGCAACATACGGGTTAGTAAAACCTCATTTCATATAACTAATTACATAGACTAAAATAAAAGGACAATAACAATAAAAAATATATAAACTTCTCTAAAAGGCATTTAAATTCTGCCATCTGCTCATTCAACCGTCTGCCCCAACATTACGTACAAAACACGTAGATATTCAACCAAAGACCGTGCATCGCACGGGTTGGATAATGCCTCGTTACCATTAAGGCTAGGAAGTGAGACAGAACTTAAATGCAAATAAGATCTAAATATAGGGTTCATAGAAAGAGAAAAAACAGAGAGCGAAATTAGAGAGGAAAGCCTTTGCAAAAACTAAATATATGAAAAATGCCGGGAAGCTGTAAAATAAAGGGGTTAAATATGTATTTATATTTTGACCTAAAAAATGCTAAAAATAAGCAAAGTCGCACCTATGCGTCGGTCACGGTTGGTCAAGGTGTTGGTCAAGGGTAGGGCTGTGAGTGAACGTCAAAAGTTTGATTCAACTCGCATTATTCAGTAAGAAAAAGTTCGGCTTGCAGCTCGATTCGCACATTTAAACGCGAACTCAAACGTTAAGATCCATAGTTCGGCGGACCGGATCGCACAGTTCGATTTAGTCCGTCCGCAACTGTTAAAGGGCCTCTGGCCCATATATTTCCCATTCTCAATTACTAAACTAATACGGTAATACGCAATTCCCAACTCCCAAGCGGCAAGCCCAACCCCAACTCCCAAAGGCCAAAAGCCCAACCCCAACACCCTTTTAAACCCCACCCACCCAACTGACGTGTCTTACAAACCTGCGAACTCAAACTATTTTGAACCGTTCGTAAACTCGGAACGAATCGAACCGAATAATTTTTATAGAAAGACCTTGCGATCCGAACTTTGAACCTCAAAATTTGAGCTTCACACAAATCGGACCGGGCCGAACATACGTTCGAAAAAATACGGACCAAACTTCGAACGTACTATAGTTCGGTATAGTTAGGTCCATTTGCAGTCTGTAATACCCGGATTTTCAGTATAAATTTTTCGGGTTATTTTATCTGAGATATACTGGATAGCTTGGTATATACACAGTATGGATAAAATAAATTGAGGACTGAAACAGTTGTATTTGTACAATTGACGTGATTGGTTGTCAGTTATAATTGAGGATATCATGTATCAGATTGTTTTAATTGTGATATCGGGTATATCATATGATAATATTATTGGAATGAATATATGTATTCAGTATGCCGTATGTTCGTATTCTATTTGCCGAGACATTAGACACGAATGGCTGAAAATGGCTAAGTACAGCCACGTTAGCGCACGCTACAATGTATGCCTAGCACACACTAAGATGTACACTAAATGCACGCTACGTTGCATACTTAGCGCACGCTAAGAGGTTTGAGTTACTACGCTAAGGAGGACCCCTAACGTACGTAAGGTATTTTGGATAAGGTTCGGAAGGTGGCCGACAGGTAGGCCCAGGTTGATTATTATATGCACTTAGCGCACGCTAATGCATTTTGGTAGTGCACGCTAATTTTAGATCACAGGGAATCTTGGCTTTCGGCGAGTGGACCTGGCCAGTTTCGACGCGTGTCCGGATAAGGTCAACGGATGTTTTTCATGTAGGGATAGCGCACGCTAAACCCTATGGTTAGCGCACGCTAATTCCAGATCGGGCAGAGGGAATCTTATCCTTGTCAGATGCTGTCGGCATGTGGAGGCACGGGTGGTTGGTGCAGGCTGTAGCAAGTCAACTGTGGATAGCGTACGCTAAGGTTAAGGACTTGCGTGCGCTAGACATAATGGTTACGTACATTAATGCATGGATATTACGTACGTAAGTTGATGTACGAAGCAAGACAGTAACCTCTGGGCTGCGATAGTGCACGCTAACAAAGTCAGTTAGCGCACGCTAAAGCTGTAGCGCACGCTAAGGTTTAGCACACGCTAGTAATTTGTTTTATAAAAGGGGACGGACGGGTACTGAGAGGCATTTTGTCCATTCTCCTTCCTTCAGTCGATAGAGAGGCCTTGGGAGGTACTTCAAGTTCCTAAACACTCTGAGATGATGATCTTTAATAAGATTAAGATGGAGAGCATGGATTACGGCCTTGTTCTTGAAGTTATTCATGATTCTTGGAATGAAGTTCAATTCTTCTTCTTCTTGGTTCGTCCATACAAGGTAATTCTCGTATCCCTTTGATAGTGTTCGTTTTTAAAGGATTATTACGTGTGAGGGATCATGTTAGATTATAATGTGACGATGTTATATGAGATTTATTGGAATTGTGATAAGAGAATTCGGATGTTAATCATGATTCTTGTGGTTTGAATTGTGTTGGTCGTCTTCTTGAGATTGGTTAATCCTTCTCCTCATTTTCGGATGTTGATGTTATTATTGATATCTTATTCATATGATGATAGTTATGATGGTTTTGTTGCGATTCTTGAGGTTATATGAATTGCGTGATGAAGAAAGTGATAACATGATGATATATACATCGGATTATGTCGTTTTGAGTATGATTTCCTTTACATTGGGATTCATAGTCGCCAGGTGTTAGTCGATGCTTGGAATGCATGCAACTGTACAGCATTAGCGTACGCTAAGCTTACCGGCTAGCGCACGCTAACGGGAGCGACTTAGCGCACGCTACATATGTGTTTAACGTGCGCTAAGTAGGCAGACAGTGCAGTATTTTCGTGTTGTGGTTATGAATTCATAATGGTTTGAATTGGATTGTTCAGACTGTGTTTAATCAAGACTTTTTGGGACCGTTGAGTTTGTTGATCGATTATATTGATTGTTAATTATGATTTATCGAATTTCGGATTGTATTGTGGATACGAATTCGTGATTGTTTGAGTTGTATTGTTCGGTTTTGTATGTGATCGAGGTATTGTTGAGCCATTGAGTTTAATTGGTTGGTTATACCGGTTATTGATTATTATCGGATGTGTTGTCATTTGATTATTCCATTAGGTCGCAATAATTGATCGTTGATTATGGCCGTTGTGTTGCGGTCAAGGTTGAAGAGTTCGTAGATTGCTTTTGGTCGGGGCTGAGGAGCTCGTAGACGCAGGCAATGGATTTTGGTAACGTCTTTGTGGTATCGGTATCGAGGCAAGTTTATACTTGTTCAGTTTATAATATTTAATGAATGGTTTCGCTTTCATTTCATTTATAATTCATATAGCAATGATATTATAAGTGTAAATTGTCGGGATGATGGTTTGTTCGTAGAAAGGATATTGGCTTCGGCTTCGAGGTAATTTAAGCATTGTTTAGTTATGAGGATAATTAGTATGTTGAGTTGTTGTTTATGTTGAGGTTTCATAGAATGAGATTCGTATTGGTTGTTCGATGAGGGATGTTGATCCCAGGAAGGTAGTGTTGAGATTGTTGCTCGCATTGGTCATTCTTTGGGGATTACGATCCCAGGATGTTTGTTTTGGATATTGTCGGTCGTGTCGATCTTTCATTATCCGTGTGTCATTGTTCACTTCGGTGAGTCTTTTGATCCTTATTGGATATGTGATTCTTTGAGTTTCGTTGTCATGTTGCATCGTGACATATCTGGAGTCATATCTGCTTACCGATTGGTTATTGTGTAGGATTTTTATCCGGGCACATGATGGTTATGCGTGGATGTTTCTGCATTGAACCGTGCACACGAGACGTACTTCGTGAGGCTAATTAGGTACATGTCCCACGTATATCCTGGATTCCGTATACAGGGTGGACATGTGCACAGACATATTTCTGAATCGAGCGTACTGTGATGTCGATCTTTGAACCATGTTGTTTGGTCGTTCATAGTCCATGTATGATTGAATATGTTCGACTGTTTGCGACTGGTTGTTCATACGCCTGAGGGGTATGTTCGACAGCCGGAGTTATTTATTTGAGATCCATTATTGTTGATCATTTGGAGTTTACCTTGTTGATGGTATTCTTGATTATTGTTGATCCTTTGTTGATCGTGTTTGGATACTATGTTGAGGATATTCTCGGTTATTGTTGATCCTTTATCGATCATATTGGAATTTATCATGTTGATGATATTTTCGATTGTACTTTGACATTGGGTTGGTCGTATTGTAGTTCATCATATTGATGATATTCTCGATTGATTTATTGGTTGATCATTGTTATTGATCGTATAAGCATTCAGACCGTACGTCGATGTTTCAGGATTTGTTATCATTATCATGAGGTAGTTGATCTACAGATATGTTGTGTATTATTGGTTTATCCAGGTTGAGATTTGATTGTGTGTTGTGCGGCGGTTAATACGCCTCGATAGGCGATCAGCATCACGATCAGAAAAGGCCAACCATGAAAGACATACTCCGGACAACCGCCTAGAGTTCGGCATAATGCGGCGATCGTCTTTTGGTAACCCGCGATCGTCTTTTGATATCTGGCGATCGTCTTTAATGAGCGGACCATAGGCGATCATCTCATGCCACGTGGGGATCCAGCATCCGTCAAAGTCGTCGAAGACCGAATCTTGGACGATGGCCCACCCGCAGATCTTCAAAGGATACCGACAGATAGGATCATTAACCCCAGCCTGTCACCTACCACACCTACCGACAAGGCCGCCGAAAGGTACGAAGTGGGCCCTCCTCGGACAGCGACTCGCAACACGTGCTGGCTTCCCATTGGTTCACCCAGCTGGCCTCCAACTGCAACCTCGGACCTCAAGGGAACAGGCCCACGTGACGGGACGATCGGCCGTTTTATTTTAATATAGAAAACGGCGATCGCCCGCGATCGCCTCAGGGATTCCAACTACCTTGTCCCCTATAAATAGAGGACTCACTGTTGCGGCCAAAGGGAGAGGAATTCTACTACGAATTAAGTGCAAAATACACACCAAAGAGAAAATCAAAGGCTCTTCTGGCAACCACTAACACATTCATAGTGATATTCATACACATTCATCATATATCCCAAGCAAGAACTCACAGATTCATCTATCTGGTTCTTCCGGCAATCTACGCGCTCTAAAGCCCAGATAACTAGAAGTCTTTACACTCCTTGTATTAGATTCTAACATTAATATTTGTACTCGACAGTATATTTATTAATAACATATCGCGAGAGCATTCAAGCCCGGGATTAACAACCCCGGCAAATCTTGTGTTATCTATTTTCTCACGGAAGTGTTCTCGCATTTGTTTGTTACTCGATCATTCCAGCAATACTATCTACGGATAATATTTTGGGTAACAACAATTGGCGCTATAAGGAGGGCATCTAAACCTTCATTTTTATCCCTACCGTCTTGAAGAACACTCACTGTTCTCCAGACATATACTTGAAGAAACACTCACTGTTCTTCAATAGAAAAACCTTCAGAAAATGACATCAGCAACAACCTCCAAGAGGGCCACCCTGAGATCTGCCGGAAATCTTATTCCGGCGAGGACCGAATCCCAGCCCACGGCGGAAGGCGACCGTGGTGACGCTAGGCTCTCACTCCCGCCCCCGAGGGACGGTTCTAGCCTCTCACTCGATCAGTTCCAGACATCGGAACAGATTGAGGAGGCTATAGCCATCCTTAGGGAACGGCAGAGGGCCCGCGATTCGCCCACCATCACCCCGTCAGCTAACCGCCGGGCAAGCAAACGGAAGCTCAAGGGGATCTATGTCGAGAAATCGACAGAAAGCCCCGAGCCGCAGGGGAAGGCTCTCGTAAGGCGGGACGATTCCGTCTTCAGCCGCCTAGGGAGCGATCCCTCATGGCGACAGGCACTCGAGGCCCAGTAGGAGACATCGGTATCTGAATCCTTTACCAGAGTTCGGCATATCCGACTCCCAAGAGACAGTCGGTCGGCGAGCCCCTGCCGCCTAAGGAAGGAACCCGCGGCGGGGAGCTCGTCATTCACCACGGGGCTAGGGGATCGGTACACGATCGCCTTGGTTCACGCTCGAGAGCCACTCGGCGGCAGTCGAGCAACGGCGATGGCCGCCATGCAACGCCAGCTCGACGAGATGAAGGCGCTCCTGGAAAATAGGGAAGGCGCCAGAAGATCGATCATTGGATCAAGCGAACCTCTCACGACTCAGATCGAGCTCGCCCCAGTCCAACCAACGATCAATCCCCCACAAACACCTCTATACGAGGGGAGATCGGATCCGGAAACCCACTTAAGCAAATTCCGGATCTACATGACCGGATGCGGAGCTTCAGATGCGACGAAATGTCGTATGTTCCCGTTAACTCTGGGCGATCTCGCCCACAGATGGTACACCTCACTACCATCTCGCTCAATCAATTGCTTTGAGAAGCTAGCGAACGACTTCACGTCGTACTTCGCCGCCAACGTCGCTCGCCCGGAAGGTCCCCACCGCATGATGAAAATCAGGCAGGGGAAGGATGAATCGGATGAGGATTACATCGACCGGGTAGACGAGATAGTCCTCACCGGTGAGCCCGTCAGCGACGAGATCGCTCTCAACTCAGTTATGAGCGGATTCCACGGACGTTCGCCCATGTTCAGACACCTCACAAAAGATATCCCCCCGACCTACTCGATCTTCCGCAACAAAGCCACCAGTTTCCTGGCCAGACAGAGGATGCTCTCACTCCGCTTAGAAGAGGGACCATCCGAAGAAGGAAAAGCACCTTCCCATATCCAGAAGAAGGCGGTCGCCAAGCCCAGAAAGGCGATCGCCAAGCCGCCTGGCGAGTTCAAAGCCTTTGAGGATGTAGAAGTCCACCTTCTCCACAACCTCAACTTATCTCCGGCCCACATCTTCAACGCGATCAAGGGTCGCGAGTGGCTTTCCAAACCAAAGCCGATAAGGGACCACGGTCACCTAGACCGTAGCAAATTCTGTGCCTATCATAAGAGTCCCGGCCACAACACTAGCCAATGCCGCGACCTCCTCAGACAGCTCTGGCGACTGTTTGAGGAAGGCAAACTGGACAACTTGGTCACCAAGCCGGAGCCAAGGACGGAAAGGACCGGAGGGCGCGAACGCCGACAACACGAGAGAACTCCTCCCAATCCGGTCGCCAGGATCGAGCATGAGCCGGAGTACTCTGATGATTCGGTCCCACCGATCAACTCTGGCGGTCGGATCAACATGCTTCAAGCAAGAGGTGGAAACCTTGGGGGTCTTTCCCCGGTTTCCACCATGTCGAACAGGAAGCGAAAGGCCGAGCTGAGGGCATTCGCCGGAATCCATGTTGTAGTACCTCCGGAGCCGACCATCTCTAGAGACGCGCTCATCACCTTTTCCAACAAGGAAAGGGAAGGAGTGCAATGTCCCAAAGAGGATGCACTAGTGATCTCCGCTTGCATCCTTGGGAAGACGGTCGATCGCGTGTTGGTCGACAATGGGAGTTTCTGCAACATCATATTCAAATCCGCCCTAGACCAACTCGGCAACTTAATCAAATTCATCAAGCCTTTCGACACCGTGCTCCAAGGGTTCGGCGACAACACAGTCCAAGCCTACGGGAGGTTCAAGCTCTCCGTTGAGCTAGTATGCTTTTATGATCCCAAGGTTAGGATTACTAGGAACCTAAGCTTTGTAATCATAGATAGGCCCAGCATCTATAATGGGTTCCTAGGTCGCCCCTTTTTTGAAACCTTTGAGGCGGTCGCCTCATCTTTCTTTTACTGTATCAAATTCCCCACTGCCGATGGGACGGTCGGTACTGTAAAAGGAGATCAGCTAATGGCAAAGAGATGTTTGAATTACTCCTATGTTGTTACTTCTTTCAATACTTCCCATACTATATGTAACATTGAAGCGATCGACGATCAACCCATGGAGATCGACGAGCCACACACATCGTACCAACCCGACTCAGGGGACGCCATCTCTCATCAATTGACGGACGACATCGAGCCAAGGATCGGTTTGAGCAGTCTCGACATCGATCCAAGGACCGAGTCCGGAGATCGTACCAAGCGAGGCGGCCGTTCTGTCGAAGAGTTGGAAAGCATTACGATGGATCCGGATCACCCGAGCACGGAAGTACGGATCGGCGCAAGCATCGACCCACGAATTAAAGGGGATCTCGATCAACTTGCTACGTAGGAACATCGGAGTCTTTGCCTGGTCGCATCAAGATATGGTTGGCATAAGTCCCGAACACGCTTGCCATTATCGAAGATCGACCAGGCGATGAAGCTGTTCACCGAGCGTAGGAAGTTCGGTCCCAGAAATACGCGCGCTCGACATAGAAGTCCGGTTACTCAACAACAAATTGATCGGAGTAGCCACAGACGAACCACAGTGGGTCGCCAACGCGGTGCTCGTCAAAAAGCCAACTGGCTCCTGGAGATTATGCATTGACTTCACCGACCTCAACGCGGCATGTCCAAAAGATCACTTCCCGATGCCTCATATTAATCACCTGGTCGATAGCACGTCAGGTTGCGAAATGATGTCGTTTATGGATGCCTTCGCCGGATATCATCAAATCCCAATGGTGGAGGAAGACATAAAACACACATCTTTCCACACAGAAAAAGACATATACTTTTGGGTCAGAATGCCGTTCGACTTGAAAAACGCGGGGGCGACCTACCAGCGATTAGTCAACAGGATGTTTGCCGATCAGATCGGCAAGACCATGGAGGTCTACATTGACGATATCGTAGTCAAAAGCCTCAAGAAGGAAGATCACCTCAACGATCTCGCCGAGACGTTCGCCATCCTTGAGAAGTTTAACATGAGGCTGAACCCCAAGAAATGCAACTTCGGGGTGGGCTCCGGGAAGTTCCTGGGGCACATAGTGAGCCAAAGGGGGATCGAGGCAAACCCCACCAAGATACAGGCGATCCTTGACATGCAGGAACCGCGAAACATCAAACAGGTGCAACGCCTCACAGGTTGTCTAGTCGCCCTCAACCGTTTCATATCACGGCTCGGCGATAAGAGCAAGCCTTTCTTCGCGACCATCAAGAACAAGAAGTTCGCATGGACGAAGGAAAGCCAGATAGCATTCGCCAAAATAAAGGAATATCTATCTAACACCCAGATCCTGGCAAAGCCGATCCCCGGTGAAAAACTATTCCTTTACCTGGCAGCCTCGGAGGTCGCATTAAGTGCCGTTCTGGTGCGAGCGGAGGGACAAGCCCACTTGCCCATCTACTATGTTAGCCAGGCGCTCCACGACGCTGAGACACGTTATACGCCATTGGAGAAGATCGCCTATGCCCTTTTCATGAGTGTACGTAAGCTGAGGGCTTACTTCTTCGATCACCAAGTGGAAGTCCTAACAACTCTACCTCTAAGACAAGTCCTGCACCGACCGGACACCAACGGGAGACTCCTCAAGTGGTCACTGGAGATCGCCCAATACGGTATCACTTACGCTCCTCGCACGGCGATCAAAGGCCAAGCGCTGGCGGACTTCGTGGTGGAATTAACGTTCCCTCACGGTCCAGGCCAGTCGGCCGACTGCTGAAATTATACGTGGATGGCTCAGCGACCAATGCGAGAGCAGGGGCAGGGATTGTCCTCATCAGCCCCGACAGTCAGAGTTTCACAAATGCTGTGCGTTTCGGTTTTCGTGCGACCAACAATGAAGCCGAATACGAAGCTTTGGTAGGCGGGCTCGATCTAGCCCTCGCCCTAGATGTTCGTCGCCTCCATATCTTCATGGACTCCCTTTTGGTCGTGAACCAAGTCAAGAGAAAATATGAGGCGCGCGGCGAAAAAATGGTCAAATACCAAGAGCTGGTCGCCGAAATGTGCACAAAATTTGAAGAAGTGCTAATCGAACAAGTCCCAAGAGAGCACAATTCCCAGGCCGATGCTCTTTCCAAGCTAGCATCATCGGATGGGGCAGCCGACTTCTCCAATATCCAAATCACAAAGTCAGCAAGGCCGGCGATCGACAGAAATCTGGTTACCACGGTCGCCATCGCCGAGGAGAATTGGATGACTCCGTTCATCAAATACTTAAAGGGCAGGCAGTCCCGGACGACCGTGTTAAAGCTCGCCAACTCCGGCCGTGCGACCGTGTATACCCTATTGGACGATCGGCTTTACAAGCGAGCCTTGACCTTCCTCCTCAAGTGTATTACAGGAGGAAGGTCGGCTCGTTTTAGCTGAGATCCATGACGGGATTTGTGGAAACCACGCGGGCGGGCGAGCCCTCATCCATAAGACAACCAGACAAGGATTTTTCTGGCCATCACTTCGGAAAGATGCGATCGCTTATGCCAGATCGTGTCATAGATGTCAGATAATGGGCCCCAACGTTAAACTATCACCCGAACAGCTCACCTCAATGTATAGCCCTTGGCCATTTGCGCAATGGGGCATCGACCTTATAGGTCCCTTGCCGACGGCTCCAGGGGGCTGTAAGTTCGCCATCGTAGGGGTTGATTATTTCACCAAATGGGCTGAGGCCGAACCGCTCAACAAGATCGGCCAAGAGCAAGTGATCAAGTTTATATGGAAAAACGTCGTATGCCGATTCGGTCTGCCCCAGGCCATCATCTCCGATAATGGGAAACAGTTCGATGGCTTAGAAGTCATGCAATTCTGTGAAAAGTGGGGAATCAAAAGGTTATTCTCAGCGCCCTATCACCCTCAGACGAACGGGCAGGTAGAGGCAGTGAATAAGATCCTCAAACACACGATCAAAGCACGACTCGAATCCAGGCAAGCACGATGGGCGAGCGAGCTCCCAGACGTTTTGTGGTCCTACCGAACGACGACCCGCAATTCAACCGGCGAAACCCCGTTCGCCCTTACCTTCGAGCGAGCGGTGATTCCTTCGAGAGATCGCCGTCCTCGCCATCGAACCGAACAGAGATGACGACCGACAACGATGTAGCCCGGCGAATCGACCTAGACATGCTCGAAGAAAGACGGTGACCTCGAAATGAAGAACACAATCCACAAAAGGAGAGCCGAGAAGTTCTTCAATTCAAAGGTCGAGAAAGAAGATTTCAAGTGGGCGATCTCGTCCTTAAGAAGATCCAAACCCACACAGCGTTTTGGTCCGAATTGGGAGGGACCTTTCGGAGTATCCGGATGGCTAACTAAAGGAGCCTACTGAATGGAACATCCCGGTACTCGGACCAATACCCTGGGAACGCCGTGCATCCGAAAAAATACTATCGGTGATAAATTTGTATTCAATTTCAATGATGTACAAGGAATATAATGAGATTTTTCCTATCCCATCTATTATGGCGATCGCCCCACCAGCATATCGCATACCGCCGACGATCGCCGATCACGACGATCCTAGGTAAAATTAATGCGGCCATGGTCACGGAGGTCGATGGAACCGGCTTCGCCCATGCAAGGTTCCTTTGGGCTGAGATCGCCCGCCCTTCGTTTAAATACGAGGCCGGCGTGGCAGGACCCTCCAAAATAATCAGTAGGCACGATCGCACGTCCTCAAGGTACATCATCTAACATGGTGAACCCGAACAATGCGACGTGCCGTTACCCCCGTCTCAACGTACACCGTCGAGGATCGCCATCTTCATGGCGGGCCGAGGTGGAAGCAGAGCTGACAAGCCGCAGACGTGGTGTCGAATAAGCCGACAACACTCCGCGCAAGGACTCCTCCAGATCGAGATCGCCCGCCTTTTGTTTAAACACAAGGCAGGTGTAGCCTAACGGAGGACCCTCACAAAAAATGAGTCGCGGGATACACAATATCCCTCGCACACGAAGACACGATTGGGGAGATCAGTCCATCGAACACCCCAATCAGAATCGGCAAAATGAAGATAGCTCGCCAGACAGACTAGTCTTTGTTTCCTTACTTACAATAAGTGAACAAAAATAAGGGGGAAGGGATAGGTCGAGCTAATCTCAAAGACGATCGAACAAAGAGGAACCACACTCGATCGGCTTCGCTCAAAAACATGCAGGGCAATCGGGGTCGTCCGACAAAAATTACAAGTAAGAATTCCGATTCAAAACATGTCAACGCTTTCAACACTCAGACAATCGGTCGGATGAGCAAAACGACGAGAGCAATCATACACGTACTCGTAAAAATTGCACGCAAAAACATTCAAAGGGCGATCGTATATAAAAAGACAGTACGAAAAAAGGAACATTTTATTCATAACACGAATTTCATACATTACGGGGCCCGAAGGCATTACAAAAGGAAAACAAAAAGTACAAAGTTACAGAGGAAAACAAAATGTCTCTCAAGACCCCGCCGGTTGACCATCGCCCTCAGGTTGCGGATCGGCTTCGGCCTCGGGATGAATGATTTTACCCGTATACCAACTCAAGTCGATCCCGAAGTCGACTAAGTCAAGGATCGGCAAGGAGAACTCCGGGTGCAGAGGATTCGCGAGGGCATAGGATTTGAAGCTCTCCATCAAGGGACCGATCTCGATCCCTGCCTTTTTTGCGGCTCGAACAGCGTCAGCACAGGCCCCTTTTATAGATGGAGACGAGGGTCTAAATGCAAATAGGAGAAACCTCGAGGGCTGGATCGCAACCGTCACGTGGGGACGCATTAAATGCTGCCCTCGAATCCCGCAGACGCGTCTTTTCGAGGGCATGCCAACCGACAAGACCGACAAAACCGTCGGACTCCCCCAACAGCGGCGCGACGCGTGTCCCTGCCACGTTAGAAAGCCCGCCTTCTTTTCCCGCTGCTCCCGACGCAAAAGAAGGTCGTCCATATTTGAAATCAGATCGGCTGATCGTTTAAACATTGGCGATCGCCAACAGTGCCACCTCACCCCGTGTTTTCAACATCGAGGCGAGCTGGGGGGCAATTGTTGTGCGGCGGTTAATACGCCTCGATAGGCAATCGACATCACGATCAGAAAAGGCCAACCATGAAAGACATACTCCGGACAACCGCCTAGAGTTCGGCATAATGCAGCGATCGTATTTTGGTAACCCGCGATCGTCTTTTGATATCTGGCGATCGTCTTTAATGAGCAGACCAGAGGCGATCATCTCATGCCACGTGGGGATCCAGCATTCGTCAAAGTCGTCGAAGACCGAATCTTGGACGATGGCCCACCCGCGGATCTTCAAAGGATACCGACAGATAGGATCATTGACCCCAGCCTGTCACCTACCACACCTACCGACAAGGCCACCGAAAGGTACGAAGTGGGCCCTCCTCGGACAGCGACTCGCAACACGTGCTGGCTTCCCATTGGTTCACCCAGCTGGCCTCCAACTGCAACCTCGGACCTCAAGGGAACAGGCCCACGTGACGGGACGATCGGCCGTTTTATTTTAATATAGAAAACGGCGATCGCCCGCGATCGCCCGAGGGATCCCAACTACCTTGTCCCCTATAAATAGAGGACTCACTGTTGCGGCCAAAGGGAGAGGAATTCTACTACGAATTAAGTGCAAAATACACACCAAAGAGAAAATCAAAGGCTCTTCTGGCAACCACTAACACATTCATAGTGATATTCATACACATTCATCATATATCCCAAGCAAGAACTCACAGATTCATCTATCTGGTTCTTCCGGCAATCTACGCGCTCTAAAGCCTAGATAACTAGAAGTCTTTACACTCCTTGTATTAGATTCTAACATTAATATTTGTACTCGACAGTATATTTATTAATAACATCTCGCGAGAGCATTCAAGCCCGGGATTAACAACCCCGACAAATCTTGTGTTATCTATTTTCTCACGGAAGTGTTCTCGCATTTGTTTGTTACTCGATCATTCCAGCAATACTATCTCCGGATAATATTTTGGGTAACAACATTGTGTAATCCGACGGACATGATTTGGCACAGATTGGATTATTCCGCACTTGTGAGTTATGATGATGTTTTGAGGATTCTTGGTATTGTTTGATTACAGTACAAATGTTTGTTGTTGAGTTCATTTCGCCATTTGAGAATGCGAAATGTGGATTATGGTAAGGATTGAATTGGTATGGATTGTTATGGGTTGGTAAGGTTATGACGGTAAGATTACGTTGGTAGTATTCTTACAGTATTATTACATTGGTATGTAATTAATTATGATGATGTGATCGATATCATTGTTGAGTATTGTGACTGACACCATCGTGGGCTTTATTTTTAGGTACTCGGAGATCGAGCTAGTAGCGGTCGTGAAGAGATGAGTTTCTCGGGTGATACTGGTTGTTGCATGTTTTGGAATTGAGTATTCTTTCTGGTTGTTTTATTTCCGCTGCAATCGTGTACTTTTGAACTATGTTTATATCCGCTGCGTGTGTATTTTAAAATGGCTTTTCGATATTTTTACCAACTCGTGTGTATTTTCAAAATGGCCTTTTGGCATTTTGCGAACTTGGGTTATTTCGTTAAACCGATTTCCTTAAACTATTTCATCAGTACGTATAAGTGGTGGCTTAACGTACATTTTGAAACTGTCGAGATTTGGCATTTCGCCTTGTATTTTCAAATAGTATTTGATGACGGTATTTGAAAACTATATTTTGGAAAATATTTGAGTATTTAAAATATTACCGTCATCGGCCTTTTGGTGTTTTTAAACGTTTTTTAGATGGTTTTTAGCCTGGTGGGTTCCGGCGCGGGGCCCACGATGCTGTAATATCCCGTATGGTTTTGGGGGTGTTACATAGTCCTAGTCAAAGGGTTGGTTAGGGGTAGGCCCGACGAGGGTGACTCGCTCCGTTCGGCCTCGATTCGGTTCTGCTCGGCTAACCGAGGGCTTCAACTCGGCCAGATCGAAGGCTCAGCGCCGAGAAACTGAACCCTCGGTTAGGGGTGACTTGATCATTGGTCACCTAGTGTCTCGGGGCTCCGATAGTCCCCTGACCCGATTTGTTCGAGTTTTTACCTAAAAAATGCATAAAAGTGTGATAAAAATCCCCCAAATCACAAAAATCACTAAAATACCAAACAATACAGAATCCCAAGAATCAATCCAAAAATCGCGAAAACATGATATTATACAATTAAAACAACAATAAAAATGCTAAAAAATGGTCGATACAAACACTCATACTTGCACACAAAAACTTAAGACCTCGTCTCATTAGACATTTATTCACAAAAATCCTCCCTAAGCTATGAAAATCCTTGTTTACGTCCTTTTGGTACAAACTATTCAATCCTTAGACGTATATTGATCATAGTCGAACCTAACATTGTTATGAGCTTATGAGCTTATTGGTCCAGTTTTACAACTAGAATTGCTGATATTGGCTTATGATAGCATTCCGCGCGATGTTATTTGGAGGAGCCTAGTAGAGAGGAGGGTGTCGTTGCCGTTCGTTAGGGCGATCCAAGACATGTACTCCCAAGCTAGGACGTGCGTTAGGACCCCAGTTGGTAACACCCAGTATTTTCCGGTTGAGATAGGGCTACACCAGGGGTCGGCGCTAAGTCATCTTCTCTTCGCTCTAATCCTTGACGTCATTTCGCGAGGGATTCAAGATGGCATCCCGTGGTGTATGCTTTTTGCTGACGACATTGTGTTAGTGGCGGAGTCGATGAGGGAGGTGAAATCGAAGTTGGAGCTTTGGAGGGCTAAGTTAAAATCCCAGGGCTTGCGTGTGATCCGGTCTAAGACCGAGTATCTCTGGTGTAACTTTAGTGGTGAGGCCAACGAGGAAGATGTTGAGGTAATGATTGCGGATCAGATCGTACCCCGTACGGATAAGTTCAAGTATTTGGATTCGATCATTCAGAAGGAAGGTGAGTGTGAAGATGATGTCACGCACCGCATCAAGGCGGGGTGGCTAAGGTGGAGAGCAGCGACAGGGGTCCTGTGTGACAAGAAAGTCCCACTAAAGTTGAAGGGTAAATTCTATAGAGCGGCAATCCGACCTGCAATGTTGTATGGCTCCGAATGTTGGGCGATGAAGAAGTCGCTTGAGAGCAAGTTGGAAGTGGCTGAAATGAGAATGTTACGTTGGTCGTGTGATCGCACAATGTTAGATAGAATTGCGAACGGGGTTTTCAGGAACGCGCTGGAAGTGGCGCCAATTTTGAAAGTTAGGAAGGAGATTGAGATGGTTTGGCCACGTCGGCGGGAGGCGGGCATGCGCTCGGTGAGGAGGGTCGAGAGTTTAATGGTTGTCGGGGAGAGGAGGAGAGGCGAGAGGAGGACGTGGGAGGAGCAATCGAGATTAGATTTGAAGGCCTTAAACCTTTCCGAGACCATGATCGTTGATAGGTGCGCTTGGAGGCGCGGATCGAGTTGTGGATTCTTTTGTAGAGGCAGTCTTTGTAGTTTAGAGCGACATGGTTGGGTTGTCTCGGTTAGCTTTGACCTAGAGCATTGCATTTTTACTTTTATTGTATATTTTATCCTATTGTCTTTGCGTATGGTGTATTTTTGACAGGGAGCTGTGCGCAGAGCCAACCTCTCTTTTGTTAGAGCAGCGTTCATCGGGAGTGAAGTAGCCAAATTCCGCTTAGGTAAGTCCCATGTGGATCAAGCCATGGGCTCAGGTATGGTCTCGAGCTTTTTCGAATCATATGTTTTCCTTTGTATTTATCACACAAGATTCTGCTGTGCACTAAGTTCTGGGGTCTTCACGAAAGCCTCCCTACCGTAATAAGTAGGGCATGGTCTCACAGACATCTTACTCCTCCCTGCACTCACTGCCCGAGCGGGATATACTGGGTATGTTTGGTTTGGTTTGGTTTGGTTTTGTTTTTGGCTGGTTGAAATGGTCATAACTGGATTATTAACGGACCTGTTGGATCGATAATTAGAATTATAGAAGGTATGAGTTATTGATGCAGCGAATTGGATCATTATACTGTCATGAATCGTAGTAAATTAATTTAGACATAGTAATGCAATTTAATCGGTGTTAATTTGATTAATGATTGTTCCTATCAAAGTACTGTAGTTTAGTGATTGCGGGTAGAACAGGAATAGGGATTTTAATATTGTTAATTATTCATTGATCGTTGTTAGGCGGAATGATGATTATAATGTAAGTTGCATTAGGGTTATAATATCTATCGTCAAAATCATTATATTCGCGGCTATTGTGATAGGTGGTGTTAGCATTCATCAGACTTTAGGTTGTAGCTTGCTCGTTAATATTTATTGATATTGTGTGCTATGTGTTGTTGCTGCATATTTGTTCATATAGTCCGGAGTATGCGCGTGTCGGTACTGCCGTGATCCTTGGTTGTTGTAACAACCACAAGATTTTCGAGACATGTTATAATGCTGTGAAACCTCTAACTGGAGTTCATCAGGCTAAACGCATCACAACAATACAATAATTGACTAATAACAACATTATAATTGAAATAGAACTCTAAATACTCGAAACAAACAACTTATAAAGTACGACATTTTTTGAGATAAAAACCATTTTGCGGAACGTTCTGGCCTTTTTTGAAAGATGGCATATACTCATTTACTTAAATACATGTCAATTAATCAAATATACAAGACAACACCAAATACTCTAAACATCTAGATGACTATGGATTTACTTCACCTTTGTGATGGCCCTGTGATTGCTCCTAATATCTACCTAATTCTGAACATATGAGACATGTTCCTGAAGGGGTTAGCAACTAGAATGCAAGTGCATTAGTCAAATACAATATACATTGAAACATTCCAAACATTTCTAGAAAAACATTTCACATAATATTTTGAAATATCATAACTATTTAAATTCATCAAAAATAGCAAATACATACATTTGACGTCTTTGCATGACTCAGTGCTCACGCATAAGTCCCTAGAGGCCCCATTGGAACCTTTCGAGGTGGAAGACCAATAAGTTTGTGGTCCAGTGCCCTTAACATAGATCCTAAAAACCCTGTCAGGTCCAACCCATGTGAACGTACAAGATCACAATCACTCGATTCATTCACAAACATTCACAATGCACGAAAATATATTTACAATTGACTAAAAGTACCTGTCTCGACTCAATTACGGGAGAGAAGTCCATTTTCAATTATCTCCCTAATTTAAAACTCGATCGCCTCGAACGAATTCATCATTTCAAACCTTAACATATGCACAAAGTAATCACTACCAAACACGATAAATTCTCAGTTGAAAGAACATTGGAAACCCTATATATAAATCTTATTTCCAAAATAATCGACCACTACAAGGTACCACTCAAAATCTCTATTTCCCAACTCGATTCACATAATAATCAACACAACCGAGTAATATCAACAGTCGACCATTCCATATGTATGATTCATATTCACGGATTAAATCAGATATGGATCGACTAAGAACTCAAAACCCACCAAACTGTCACATCCCAAGACCGCTTCGCCGTAGCATGATATTGTCCTCTCTAGGAACTCTCATCTGAGTCGTCCCTCATGGTTTTCTTTATGGGAGCCAGAGAGCAGCTTCTCAGGAGGTCACTCATCATGAGACTCCTCTCGCCAGCACGCTTAACTTCGGAGTTTCCATCTCTCCGAAGCCAGTGAGCTCCCAAAAGGCCCCATTCTATTTGGAGGCGGGCATGCACATGTAAGGCACTTCGCCTCCTCTCTTCTAGATGGTGTGGGATATCAAAATACACCCCCTCAAGGGGCCAGAAGTCCTCGTCAGCACACTCGCACTACACGGCAGAGTGGCTCTATTACCAAATTGTCATATCTGAAGACCGCTCTGCCGTAGCATGATACTTTCTGCTCTGGCACTCTCCTCTGAGCTGGCCCTCACGGTTTTTTTTTCTAGGAGCCTGCAAGCAACTTTCCAGTAGGTCACCTATCTTGAGACTACTCGCACGCATGCATGCTTAAATTCAGAGTTTCCATCTCTCCGAAGCCAGTGAGCTCCCAAAAGGCCTCTTGCTATTTGGAGGCGGGCATGCACATATAAGACACTTTGCTCCCGCTCCGCTAGCCGATGTGAGATATCACGATCCACCCCCTCAAGGGGGCGACGTCCTTGTTGGCACACTCGCAATACACTGCAGAGTGGCTCCGATACCAAATTGTCACATCCAAAGATCGCTCCGCCGTAGCATGATATTGCCCGCTCTGGGCACTCTCCTCTGAGTTGGTCCTGGGAGCCAGCGAGCAACTTCCTAGGAGGCATCCATCCTGAGACTTACGCCACCGAGCACGCTTAATTTCGGAGTTTCCATCTCTCCGAAGTCAGTGAGCTCCCAAAAGGCCTCATGCTATTTGGATACGGGCATGTACATATAAGGCACTTTGCTCCCTCCCCGCTAGCCGATGTGGGATATCACAATCCAACCCCCTCAAGGGCCCCGACATTCTTGTTAGCACACTCGCACTACACGACTGAGTGGCTCCGATACCAAATTATCACATCGGAAGATCGCTCCGTCGTCGAATTATATTGTTCGATCTGGGCACTCTCTTCTGAGCTGGCCCTCACGATTTTGTTTCTGAGGGCCTGCGAGCAACTTCCCAGGAGGTCACCTATTCTGAGACTCATGTTTCCCGAGCACGCTTGACTTTGGAGTTTCCATCTCTCCAAAGCCAGTGATCTACCGAAAGGCTTCATGATATTGGAGGCGGGCATGCACATATAAGGCACATCACCTCCTCTCTGCTAGACGATGTGGGATATCACAATCCACCCCCCTCAAGGGGCCTGACGTCCTCGTTCGCACACTCGCAGTACACGATAGAGTGGCCCCGATACCACATTCTGTAACATTCCATGGCGAGAGTAGTCTCAGGATGGGTGACCTCCTAGGAAGCTGCTCGCGGGCTCCCAGAAATAAAACTGTGAGGGCCAACTCAGAGGAGAGTGCCCAGAATGGACAATATCATGACACGGTGGATCGGTCTTGGGATGTGACAATTTGGTCTTAGAGCCACTCGGCCATGTAGTGCGAGTGTGTCAACGAGGATGTCGGACCCCTTGATGGGGGTGGATTGTGATATCCCGCATCGGCTAGTGGAGAGGGGGCAAAGTGCCTTATATGTGCATGCCCGTATCCAAATAGCATGAGGCCTTTTGGGAGCTCACTGGATTCGAGGAGATGGGACGGGAGCAATCTTAGAATGTGTGACCTTCTGGGTAGCTGCTCGCAGGCTCCCGTAAACAAAATCGTGAGGGCTATCTTAGAGTAGAGTGCTAGAGCAGACAATATCATACTACAGTGAAGTGGTCTTGGGATGTAATAATTTGGTATCGGAGCCACTCGGCCGTGTAGTGATAGTGTGTCGATGAGGACATCGGGCCTCTTGAGGGGTGTGGATTGTGATATCCCACATCTGTTAGCGTAGAGGGGACAAAGTGTCTTATATGTGCATGCCCACCTCCAAATTGCATGGGGCCTTTTGGAAGCTCATTGGCTTCGGGGAGATGGAAACTCCAAAGTTAAGCATGCTCAGGCGAGAGTAGTCTCAGGATGGGTGACCTCCTGGAAAGTTGCTCACGAGCTCCCAGAAATAAAACCGGCTAGCTCAGAGGAGAGTGCCTAGAACGTACAATATCATGCTACCACGAAGCGGTCTTGGGATGTGACACAAACAATTTCCAAAGTTAGAGTTCTACGTAATACCTCGAAATTAGATGATAATGATGGACTAAATATGGTCGAGTCATCTAAGATGCCTTCCTAGATATTAGATATGTTCCAAAGCCTTATAAATGGTGAACTATAGTGAAAAAAATTGTAAGAGAAATATTTGCAAAGGAGAAAATATTGTATGTCCCGTTTGATAACTACCCTGCGTATTATATACTAGGCAGTGTTGTGGCCTTAAATATAATATTTCTAATTTTTAATATGAATTTTTGCTTTACTTTATCCAAGTTGTATAAGACAGTGTCGAATTTGTAAAATATGGTTAAAATAATTGAGGATTGAGATAGATAGATATGCTGATATGATTGTCGTAGTTAGTCGTCAACGGCATTTAAGTATTGTGTGAATCAGGTATGTCGGGTTATTGATATCAGGCATATCGTACGAGATTATTATGGGTATGAGTATATGTATCCAATATGTTGAGACATCAATTTATGAAATTAGTTGGAAATTGGTTGTGAAGCCTACATAACATACGTTAATTGTCAGACATTATGTCCGCTAATGTTCAAGCATAACATACGTTAAGGGTAAGATTAACGTATGTAAGATTATATCAGACATGATCCAGGTAGTGGCTGACAGGTGGGCACAATGGTCGGCAGCTTTTGACATGCATGTGAATGGCTGGTCAACAACGCTTAACTTACACTAAGCATAGGGCTAATGTATGTTAACTGAGCTAGGTTACGTACGTAACTAAGGGTCTACATACGAAACATTCAGGTCAGTCCAATGGAATCTAGCGTGTGGTCCCAGCTGCTTTCTGCACGTGATTGAAGGAGGTCAATAGTTAATTGAGTACGTAATATGTGAGGATTTATGTGTGCAATGTGAAAAACTAACACATTGTAATGTTAGTATTATCGCACGCTAGTATGGTATTCAACATGATTAGATTGTAATATCCACACTTTCTATTTTAGTAATTTCTATTTTTAGTGTATTTCATTTCGGACGACTCGCTTGTTATTGTTTTGGAATTCTGAAACTATTTTGTTCTTTATCCATGACCATCCGGACGAGTTTCGTAGTAGTTTTGATGAGGTTTTACTTATTGTGTAACTTTTCCGCATTGAGGCTCGATTCTTGTAAATCTCGTTCCAATCTGACGTTTCGCTACTTATTCGAGTTCCTTTAATAATTCTGGATATGTTACAACTTTCTGTATTGTCGTTCAAGCCTAGAGTTTAGATTTCCGGATATTTGCGCCATTTTTGTAAATTCTTATTACTTTGAGTGTTGATGTTATTATTCGTTTATGCCGGCCTTTGGATGATCGGAGGTAGGGCTGTTAGCGGTCCGAGTGAACCCGAAACCCAGTCAAGAATCGGACCGAAAAACCTGGGACCGAACCTCACCCGACAATTAATGAGTTCGGATTCGAGTTCTAAACATTGAACCGAAACCGATAAGACCCGGACCGAGAAAACCGGAAAAAGACCCGGTAATATATATATATATATATATATATATATACACTCACACACACACACCAAACAAGGCCTAAGGCCTTTGGTATATAAAATTTTTATTACTTGTTATTATATTTATTAATTATAGTAATAAAAAAATTAATTAATATGATAATAATAGATCAAATTAATACAAAATAATTAATAACAATACAATATAATATAGATCTAATTAATACAAAATAATTAATAACAAAATAATTAATAACAAAATAATTCCCTTGTTTAAAATCATGAGGGAATTGGGATTTTTTTCCCATCCCACATTGCTTGGAGCAACAAATCTAACTCCCACCCACTGCTATAAATAGGTGCTCACCCTTTCATTTTTTAACACGTCAAACCTTAAGCCATCAATGGTGGTTCAAGCCCATTGGCTTGAGCCTTGCCTTGCGGCTTTGGGTTCATTTGGTTCCTTGTGGTTTGAGTCTTCCAGCTTGAACCCGATGGTCTAAGCTTTATTGGCTTGAACTTGAGCATGGCTTGAACCTTGGTTCACCTTGAGTTCCATCACCATTTTGCTTAAGGTTTCATCCCACATTGGTGGGATAAACCATCTAAAAGCCTTGGTATCAACTATAAATATGCCTCCTCCCTTCCACTACTCTCTCATTTCTGGATTCGGGTTTCCGGGTTCTGGATTCAGGTTTCGGATTCAGACTGGGTCTACCCGGTACCTATTTCGGACCGGTTCCGGATCTTAAATATGACCCGGTTTTTTTACCGGTCCGGACTGGGTCTATCCGGTACCTTACCAGACCGGTTCCGGGTCTGTCAAAAACTGGGCCGGACCGGTCCGATAA
Source organism: Orobanche coerulescens (assembly GCA_033398695.1). Classification (NCBI taxonomy): domain Eukaryota; kingdom Viridiplantae; phylum Streptophyta; class Magnoliopsida; order Lamiales; family Orobanchaceae; genus Orobanche; species Orobanche coerulescens. Next base: position 170,562,868 of record CM065805.1, read on the forward strand.
CAGCCCTAACCGGAGGCTTGTGATGGTTTTTACGTTTATTTCGTCTATAAAGATCTTCGTATATATGTGGCTTCGTTCCTCGTGCTTTCATTCCGGTGGTTGGCAATTCAGATCAGCCTGGCCTGCTGCCAGGCATACATTACGGCCGTAAGGTGATATGCATTACGGCCGTAAGTGTTCATACATTACGGTCGTAATATCCCTTTCCGTAGCGGCCATAATGGGTTTGAGTATAATGGGCAGAAAGGTCGTGAACACCATTACGGCCGTAATGGTGTTGGTGTTACGGCCGTAACGGCTGCGAGTATTTAAAATTGGCAGCGGACGTTTCAACCATTTCTTCACCACTCTCTTCTTCCTTCCGCGATGAAAACACATATTTGAGTTAGGGCTTGGCAAATCTTCATCCAACTTCAGTTGAGAAGCATCTTGGGGCATCATATCATCACTTTAACCCCAAATCATCCGTAATTCGCCTTCAAATCGAGGTATATTTCTTTAGAACCCTAGTTTTTGGGGATTTCAGAATTTTGGCATGATTTCACCCTTGAAACCGATTTAGCTTCGATAAGTGGTTAGATTACGGTTGTGCAATCAGAATCCCTTGCTTTCATTATAATTTAACGGATTAAACTTTAAGGTTTTCACCGTTAATAGATTAGAATCGATTATGACTTCATAGTAACCGATGAATTGTCCCAACGGGTAGAACTAGGATGAATTCTTATATTGCCGCAATATTGAGAATGTTTGCATATCGTTATTGTGTTAGGAACGGATTTGTGAAGATTATTTAGAACGAAACCGTACCTTTCGCCTTTCCTTCACGTCGTTTTATTCAAGTTAAGTACATGTATTACATTTTGTTATGTGATTTATGGTTTCAATGCGATCATGAATTGTGTTACCGTATGTGTGTGGACGTTCTTCCACCCAGGGACGGTCCGAAGGGGCCTCTGAGGGCCGATACTAATGGGTACGGCCGCGGAAGTGGTTTCCCACCCAGGGATGGTCCGACGGGGCCTCTGGGGGTCGATACTAATGGGTACGGCCGCGGGTTACCAAGTATGGATAATGTCGTGATGAAATGAGTTGATAAAATGTGTTGATATGCTGTTTTTACGCAAATGTGATATTCCAGAATATTATTTTCAAATGTTTTCCAAATGTATAACTGTGTTGGATCGTATTCGTATGTATAATATAGTGTAATTGTGTACTTACACTAGCTATTCGAATGCTAACCCCTTAAATGGGGGAAATGCGTTTTATGCATTTCAGGTACCAAGCGAGATGAGGAGCCGTCACGCATGTAAAAGACGGTCCAGCATGATGATGAGGCTCAAGTCGGTGTCATCTCTTTTACTATATTTATTCCGTTATTATTAAATGATGTCGTTGAAGTCACCTGCGTGGGCATTGAATACTTTTCGCTCCTTGATTTGTTGGTATTGAACTAAAATGTTTTGGCCGAGGCTACGGCCCTGCTTGTTATGATAAATGTGTTTTGTGGGATTCTTTTATGAGTGTGGTGTCTTTTATTAGCCTGGTAGACCTTGTGAAGGTTCTACGGCATGTAATGTCCCTTTTGATATTTGGGGTGTTACATTTATGGTATCAGAGCCTTATGTTATGAATTCATATGATGTTGGTTAATTTCAGGTCTGTCAGTCGTGTTGTTAGAGTCAGTCATTGAGCCTAATATCATCGTGCTACTATCTCTTCGTGCGACCCGTGGCTGTAAGTCTCCTCGAACTCTTATACTTCTCTAATTCATTTCTCATGTACCTCTGGAATTCTGGTTTCATTCTCATATCAAAATAGATCATCATTTCTGCATCTGTTCTGACTAGATGTCGAACAAATGCCAGCTGCTGGTTAAACGTCTTAATTGTGTGAGATACTGGCACATCTGAAGGCTGAGCGGAGAAAAACTCCCGAACTTTGGCTTCCCTCACAGGACGAGGGCAGTACTGAGCTTCCATCATCAATTTAAATTCTATCTAATCGGCATCATGGTCTACAGGCCGAATAGCTTCCCACCACCCGGATGCTTCCAGTATTAAGGCACATTTATACTTGTTCGGTTCATAATGCTTAATGAATGATTTTCATTTCATTTCATTTATAATTCATAAAGCAACGTTAAAAATGTGATTTTTTTAGGTTTGATTTGTATTTTGTATTCTGGTTCTGGAGTTAAACCATAATGTTTATAATTTATATTCGTTAGTGATATTATGGATTATTAAGTATATAGTTTTGGTGAAGACGAGGATATGATTTATTCACGGTACATGGTATTTTGGATCGCCATGTATCGAGGATAGTCTTTGGCGATGGTTTTGGTATCGAGCTTGCTCTCGTCAGACTCGAGGCTAATTTACTGGAACTCTTAATTAATATACATATTTGGGATAACTAGGTGGTTTTATGTATTCAATTGTTTATAAGTATTCGGTACGTAGTAATGATTGTGTTATATAGAGAAGGTTCCGTTGAGCCCTCTAGATTGTTCATGATATGAGTTAACGAACAAGCAATGATTGTGATATTCTTGGGGGGTGCCGTCGAGGCCTCAGAATTGTTCGCATGGGTGCGCCCGTCAGACTCAGTATGTTAATTATTCCGGGAAGGTCCATTTGAGGCTCTGGATTGTTCGGGTGTATGTGTTCAGCAAACACATAAGATCTTGGGAGGATCCATCGAGGCCTCAAGATGAATTCGTGATATGCGTTAGCAAAGTCTAGAAGTTTTACACATCTTGGAGGATCCTTTAGAGGCCTCAAGAGGATCTGTGATATGCGTTAGCGGAGGCCACGTGTCAGGTGTTGTCCTATGTGTAGGATAACTATTTAGAGAATTGAGTTCTTATTTTATTTTTATGTCCTCTGAAAATGTTGATTGCATATACGGTTGGACAGGATTTGTGTATTTGGTACTTGTGAGTTGTGACAATGTTTTGAAGTTTTAGGTATTGTATGAGGAATAATATAATTGTCGGATTTGGGTTTCTTCATTTGGAGAATACGAGATCTGGAATATGATAAGGATTGATTTGATGTGGATTATCATAAATTGGTAAGGTTATGAGGGTGATACTGATATGGTGATATTCCTTACCTTGTGATTACATTGATATGTAATTATTTATGTTGATGTGATCGCTATTACTGTTGAGCATTATGGATGACCCTGTCGAAAGTTTTATTTTTAGGTATTTGGAGATCGATCTTGTAGCAGTCGTGAAGAGACGAACTTCTCGAGTGATACTAGCTATGCCGTGTCATTGGAAATCGAGTATTTTGGCTGTTTGTTATTTCCCACTATAAATGTACTTTAACTCTTGATTATATCTGCTGCATGTGTATTTGAAATGGTTTTCTGGTATTTTGCAAACCTGAGTATATTCTGGAAAACTGATTCCCTAAACTATTTGTCTGTACGTGTAAGTTGTGGCTCAACATACACTTTGGAATTGTTGAGCTTGGGTATTTTGGCCTCGTACTTTCAAATGGGATTTTTATGACGGTATTTGGAAAATGAATTTTGGAAAGTTTTTGAGTAATTCAGAAAATATTACCATTATTAGCTTTTTAACATATCTGAAATAATTGTACAAATCCTTCTTAGCCTGATAGGTTTCAGAATTCAGCACAGAGTTAGGGATGGCAACGAAGCGGGGAGGGGCCAGATTCATAGGTATCTGGATCCGGACCCAAAATCTGAAACTGGACCCGAACTCCGATCCAGGCCCGAATATTTATAGATTGAGTAGATCCAGACCCGCTCGGGGCCGAGTCTGGATACCCGACGGGTACCCGAAAATTAACATTAAAACTAAACAATAATTATATATATAATTATATATTAAAATATTATATAGTATATAATTATACAATATTATATATTATATAATTATATATTATTATATATTATGTTATGTAATGAAATAATATTAGGTAATATTTATATATAAAAAAAATAATTATTTATATTAATATTGCGGGTCCGGGTCCTACGGGCTTAGATATTGCTACCCGGACCCGACCTGTGAAGACCAATTTTTTTCCCTACCCGGTCCGGGCCCGGACTCGGGCCCGAAATTCAAGACCCGAATTGGACCCGAACGGGTAAAATCCGTCGGGTACCCGGATCCACAGGTTTTTTTGACATCCCTACGCAGAGCCCACGACGCTATAATATTCTCTGATGATTTCCGTGGTGTTACAGTAATCACTGACCATTACATGGGTAACTTGCGAGCATTACGTCTCTGAGTAGCACACTGGAAAGTCCTGAATGTTGCATGCATATACTTCCACTCACGGTCGTACATTACCTTACGACAGTAACATCTAATTGTTACGGCTATAACCCTGCTACTGAAACCAGAAAGTAGCAGCAAGTTTCTGGATCGCTCGAATACATGACATCAAACTTGAATGATCCCGACACGAACACATAACACGCACAATATACCAAAATCTAGTACCAATCATAATCTCGATACAAGTACAACGATACAATAATACTCAAAAACAATATACTCAATGGAGGGAAATACATTAGGACATCAACATATGCACCGAAATCTCATTCCAATGATCGACTCACTAAAACAAAATCCTCATAAAATCTACGATCAGAACCAACAAAACATCTCAACAAAAACAGCTGCATATAATAACCACACTGTCAACTCATATATAAATTTATATGGAACCATAAATCGTTTATCCTCATACTATTCCCGACATATTATCTTGCGTGAGACAATATAATTAAAAGTGGATTACAATTAGGTATAAAGTAGAAGCATGTATTACCACTGAGTACAAACTTTAAAATGACATTACTACTAGGTACAAAAACATTACTACTAGGTACAAAATTGTATTTGGTAGGACAACTTACCATTCTGCAGCCTTTTTTGTTATTTTCATTTGATATTTGAAATTTTAATTTATTCGCTTGAAATTTGAATTTTACATATCTAGAATAAAATTAAAAATTACATATTTGAAATTGACAAATACACTTTCTTTGTCCTTCTTCTTCATATTTCGTCTTCTTCGTTGTCCTTCATCTTCATCTTCAAATTTGAATTTTAAAAATCCGTTGCAGACCTTCATTTTCTTCGTCCTTCTAGAAAATTTGTTGCAGACGTCCGTTTTCAGTCTTCTGATATGCACTAGTGCATGCACCGGTTCTAAAAAATATGCACCCGTGCATGCACCTGTGCACCAATATATGAACCGGTGCATGCACCTGTGCACCAAAAAAAAAAATGAACCAGAAAACATAAAATAAAAATCAAACACAATTAAATCCAGAAGAAGGAAACCAAAATTCAATAAAAAAATACATATATTCTTCTCCATTGACTATGTGTTCATACAAACCCGAGAGTTAACTTGCTCTATTTCTCATTTTTTGTTCAATTCAAAAGCAAGAAGTTCACACAGGCATTTCGTCGAGCATGTTGCCTACATTCAAAATTTGGAATGAGTCTGTAAATGAAACACAAAACCAAACCACAAAAAAATCCAAAAACAAACAAAATCAATAAATAAATCTAAGAAAAAATAAATTCAAATCCCAAAATGAATCAGAAAACGAACAAAAATCAAACCCAGAATACCTACATTCAATTTTCCAAAATCCAAAAACACATTTAAAAATAAAAAAAGATCTTATTTTATCAAACCATGTTTCTCCATCGATCGATCATTCCCGACCACAAATGTGCTCCAAAATCACGCAGCTACACATTTAAGCAGAGCCGTGTTTTTTTCGGTTTGAGGTGAAGTCCCCCGAGCCATCAATTTGAGGTGAAGGGGTCGGATATGTTCGAAAGGCTTCAGGATTTGATTGAGCACGCAGAGAGAGTAGAAATCCTGGTCGTTTTGTTCGTTCTTGGGCTTGAATGCGATCACCCGGGATATGAAACGAAAGGGCTTCATTAAGGTTCTGGCGCCGAGATTTCTGGAGGAGCTTTTGTGGGTTTCTTTCTACTTTAACCGCGAATGAAGTCCTTTTAGGAGTTGGAGGGTGTTTTGGGTATTTTGCATCATGTTTTGTACCTAGTAGTAATGCAAAAAAAAAAAAAATTGTACCTAATTGCAATTGTGATCCACAAACTGTATCTAGTAGTAATTATTTCTATAATTATCACCGACTCATTCAAATATACCTCGTAACAATGAGAAAATGCATATACATAAAAAATTATATTGTAATATCTGGATATTACAGTTTGACCTAGGGAATTATTGATTATGATTTGTGATATTGTTTGGAGTATGCGCATGTCGGTACCACCGTGACCCTTGGTTGCGACCTTGGAAGTTATTAATTATGATTTGTGATATTATCTGGAGTATGCGCATGTCGGTACCATCATGATCCTTGATTGCGACCTTGGGAGTTTTTGATTATAAATTGTGATATTGTCCGAGCATGCATGTGTAGATACTATCTGACCTTAGTTGCAACCTTGTGAGTGTATTAATTGTGATTATCATTTATAGGAAATAGGTCATATGAAAACTAATTACCTTGTGAAATCTAGAAACTTTTGTAGGTCATTGATATTAGTGATCTAACCGCTGTAGATAAGTAGAATTATATGTATTTATGTATTTTTTTTATTATATTATTTGTTGCATATACTAGCGACCAACTTGATGCAACAAATAATAACAAATATGCAATGAAATTACTTAATAATGCAATTGATTTCTAGATTTTACCATTAAGGGTGTTTCCACCATAGTCAATCTCATCATTTATATATGTATCATTCGAAATTTTGATGAGTACTGAATGTATCGTTTATATGTTATAATCTCATAATTGTTTGAGGAGAAAGTAAAAGACAGCAAATCAATTGTATTCATAACAATGATAGAGGGGCCTTTATATAGGCATTACAATGAGAGTCCTTCCATACATAGGATTCCTAGATAAGGTAAGACATCTAATAGGATCCTACTACCTCTAGAAGGATCTGGAACCTTCCATCTATGTATCTACAATCAGTATTAGGTAAGACACATCACGGGAATAATAATTCCCGGAACACTCCCCCTGTGTCGAGCACTAATACAACAATGGTGCAGAAGATGTTGCCTTCGTAAAAACCTATTCCAAGCCAAAACAAAACCCCATGGGAAAAACAAAGGCTTGATGAGGAAAAGATTGCAACGCACCAACATAACATGTCGTGTATACTCCCCCTGATATATACATAACGACTCCCCCTGATGAGTACCTCAAATCATAGGAGTCAGATGCCAAGTTGCCCTCACAACTATACCAAGGAAAAACCCAGTGGGAAAAATACCTCTTGGTTTAAGTTTGAACAGAAGTACAACGCATCATTTGTATGGATGTTCTCATAGGTCGCCTCGTTAAAAACCTTACCAAGTGAAAACCCAATGGGAAAAACAAACCTTGGTCTAAGGACAAAAAGAGCGCGACACATCCAAAGTGCAGAGTCACTAAAGACTTATCCGAAAATCAAGTTTTTCTAAAGTCTTGACCTCCATGCACTAAATCAGTCATAACTTCTTCGATTCAATAGGTATCAACGAAACTGTAAGAGCTTATGAAAACTAGACACCCATAGCTTTTCATTCACATACAGAATGTAACCTAGATCGACCTGAGCAGATCACAAAGCTCTATCGAAGTTGACTCAGCAAATTCTAGGACATATCTGTCTACTTTGCAACAATAGTCATATGTCACTCAACATGATGGATGTGATCAAATGGTTGGTTTCCTTGGAAAGTAGACACAAACCTTTCCAATGGTACCAATTTCACCATTTTCCATCAAGTGAGCTGCCATGTAGGTCATATGGGAGATAGACCAACACATTCTGGGCAGATTCGAGTATCAATTTTCAAGTATCCTTTTTATCGAGATAGAGCGAGCTTCAAGCTTCTTGTCAATCACAGACATTACGTGAGCGCATCCTAGGCCATCATCACAGTGGCTTTACCGGATTATTACGAATGAGTACATCGAGTCAAACATGAGTACATAATACCGTACTTTTCTCTTAAGACTGCATCATCACTTAAGTGAGCCAAGTCTTATGATGACTTCGACTAATCATTGGGAATCATATAGGCATTACTTTATCGTCTCTTAGGGAAACCGTCCCTTAGATTGCCTTAAACCGATTGATGAATACGCATCATCAAGCGTCCCAAGATCCTTTCATTCTTAACTTTGGATTTAGCGGAATCTCTTAGTCTCACAAGAGTACATCACTATAAACCCTTAGTTTTACACGCAAAAGCTTCATATATCTTCCAAATCAAGTATATACTTAGTATGCGTCCCCGACAATCACTTGTCGACGCGCTCCGTGGTCAGGAGCCACTTGATTTGAGTCTGATCCACCACGAGATCTTTTTTATCACTTAACTTAGTTCCCCACTAAGATAAGATTTAACCACAAGTTGCACGTCAGTTTTACTCGAACATGATCGTTCGCATCTCCCCCTAACGACGGGAAGACTGGCTCATCAAAGTGACTTACGAGATCGTCTGCCAAGGTATATTTTAAGCGGACTATGAGTGAAAGCGCATGTCATATTCATCATTTATAACCCGTCATAATGCGTTGTGGTGACGCACTTTGGCACATGAACATGTGGACGATAAAGGTTTTTAGTGTTAACACAATCCAGTTAACAAAATGCATATTGTTACACTTGTAACTAAGCATTTGAATGATGATAGGTATAGGTGAATATGACATGTTGACCTATGCTACATAGCCGTAGCTACTGGTCTTGAGAATCCAACAAAACCGCCACCATGCACCACCGGGATCGAACATAAAGAAACGATTGAACCGATGATAGGCCGTTGGTTTTATCGAACCTCTAGTGCTTTCTTGAAGAGTTCACTCCCTTCACCAGCCCCAAACACCTCAAAATTTTCGTGAGCATGTATAAACGGGTGTTTAGGATTCCAAAACCATCAACTTTGTGGTTAAAAACCGATCGAAATGACATCGAACTGGTTGTTGGGACGGCTGGTGGTATGTGAAAACTTCATTTAAGTGGTTCACCTCCTTCCAAGTCTCCAAATGGCACCAAAATTTGTGAGAAGGTAGCCTTGGATGTTAGGAAGTATTTGTTAAAATTTCACTTTAAGACTTGGTCTAAAAAGTGGGTGAACCGACCTTTACAATGACTGGTCCGCAAGTTGGACAACCATAACTCAGGTTTCATCAACTTATCAATCATTGTCAAAGGAACCACATAACATATAAATGTTATTACTTGAGTACAACCATTTGTGAACACCATCATAGCATCATAAGCCACCCAGGCTAATACTTATGATCATGTATGTATAAGGACTCGGTGAAAAGGGAGGACTCAGCACCATGCTTATGCGAGTCGCTACATTATTCTCTTTAGCATAGGAGGGTGTCGTCTCCTAATCGTGCCAAAGAATAGGCTTAAATAAATGAACATGGCTAAGAAGGATCATCGGGGGGTCTTTGGCGTCACACATGCTTATGAAAGCAAGACGCGGATGACATAAATATCATCATCGGTCATGAGCCCTGCTCACGACTCCACCAATGTACTTTGGTGTCTTTGATCCAACTAGTTTCTTTGTTCAATGATGTCCATGACAAGACCGTGGTATATGGATCATCAAATTGTCCAAACTCCGGACTATTAAAGCCTAAATGTGTTAATGTCCCAATACATCTTCTGGTTACACAAACCGATGCAAGCCGGACCATATTGACTCATGAATATTTTTCCTTTTCACATATCCAATACAAGTGATGCATAAGATTTCATTTCTCACAAATCACAATGAGATGCTATGAGTGATGCACTTTGGCATATATATCATCGAGTCATAACATGGTTCAATTGTTACGGAACATATGTGACTAGAAAGCGCCATTCGGCATTCAACAACTTGAGCATCATATCGCTCATTGATTGTGATGACCTACTCATCATAGTCACAATGGATTTATAAACCGAAATCCAAAAATATCATGTTCCTTGAAAATAACTTAATACGCACTCAATTTCGCTTGCAAAATTTTACAAATATAAGCATAGCGAACACTCTAACAACATAGAGATTTTATACTTGATATGATCAAAATGATCTATCATATTGAGTGCATAACATGGAAAGATTATATGCCTAAGGGGCAAAATTACGACACAAGCATGGTGTAACACTACCATGCACACGCTCGACCTTCTTATAAGGGTGCGTATTTTGGGCTTCCCTAAGGAAACTGTTTTTCAACATTTGAAAGATGATAGTTTAGCGTACAACACATACCAAAAACTGCATCATCTATGACAAATTCGGCCAGAAAGAGGTTAAAAAATATGTGTCATAAGATCACTTGCAAATTCAAGATGGGAACCAAGGTTGGGACAAAAGTTAGCACAATCGCTGGAAATAAAATTCCGCGCAGCTTGACCTTTGTTCACTAAAACAGCGATAACTCCCTTGTTAGGAAGGCTATGGACGAACGGTTAGATGTTCTGGAAACTAGACTTCCGTATCTTTCTATCCATATATTGTGAACCACACGGATCATTAAACTCAGATCACAGTGCATATTTTAATTGGCTGTTTAGTTTTTTCCAAGTTTAGTGAGAAACCAAGGTTGAGACCATATCCAATGGCATAAGTGTTGATGCAAAAACATGGCAATGACAGCCATATGTGCGTTTAAACGCAGCAGGGTGTTCGATTTCTTATCTTCGACTAATGATCCTTTCGGTAACTCCAACTTGGTAGACTTGCAGAGAAAGTAGGAATGTCAGACTAAATTTGTTAAAAACCACTGATTCCGTTTGAACTTTCAAAGCATAAACAAATACCAAGGAGGATGCGCCTAGTCATGATCAAAAGTGCAGAAAAAAATCCACCAAAGTGCATCAATCAACCAAGTATTTTAATTCTCAATTTGCAAGTATACGTCATAATAGCCATGTTATATAGATACAATGCGGTGCATCATAATTAAGCATTTTGAACCATGAGACATAATGAATATATCATAGCCAACTCGTCTTGACCATCCAATAAGATCGACTAAACATAGTCAAATGTATAAGGCACATGCCTTTACAAATACTCGGAAAAGTATTCGGACCTATAGTCATACGAACTATAATCGAGGTCAACGAATTCATGTATTTACCGCAATATGCCATTGCCTTACATGTTAAAATTCATGAGAATTACTCGTACATTCTTCCATATATCATATTGCAAGGAGACGATACATGTCTACACCCATATGCAATATTTTATTTTTAATAAGCTGAAAGATGGAGTTTTCCAAGTATGGGATTGGGTCAAGACCAACGTGGTGGTCGCTCAATTCAACGTGACAATTTCGTCACAAATCGATTTTAACCACGACATATCCGTCGCAATCGATGTTTGTCCCATTTGTATGTCACAAATCCGTGACTAATCATGAACGAGTCATAACTTTACCGTTACCGACAATGTTCATTTTTTTTTTCAATTGTTGGTTTAAAATCGACAAAACGGCGACATCAAATCGCGCCCAAAACGTGGTGTATGCAACAACCACAAATATCGACTTTCAACAATTATCCGTGACTCCCCAGATCGTCACGCTTTACTTCGACATCCGAGAGTGATACCACCTCTCATTGTCTCATCCACCGCAAAGTAGCGTGGGAGATAAAGAACCCAAATACCCGATTCCCAAAGAAAAATTCCCAAAAGAGAGGAATTGAAAACGAGAACTTTAATAAAGTCTTACGGTACTTGGTTTCATATATGCTTTGATCCTTGAACGGAGATTCTCTCCATATAAGCAACATATTTCCGTGGGTACTCCGTTCTATATTTATTTTGATCCTTGAACGGGATAAATATGGCTTTTTCTCCATAGCGTGCACATCATCATGAGCGACGTATTTTCCTATATACACGTAAAACATAAACATGTAAGATTCATAAGTGTACAAATTAATGAACAAATGAATCATTGAGTAGGAAAAAAAATGGAGAGTTGAGAAACGCCCGGATAGGGCTACTGGGCTCAATAATTCGGCCGAAAAAGGACTCGAGCGCGGCGATGCAGCAGCTCGGTATTGGATGAGGTCGGATCTTCAAATTTCTTCGTAAAAATCTGCTTCTGTTCGGCAGTAGATTCAGTAATCAATATTACACAGAATCCGATCTCCACCGTTGAATATACAGATATTTGTGTTGGGAAGTCGCTGTCAAAATTTCACACCGATCCGACGGTTAACGAAACGGGAAACGTGATTTTCGTATGACTGCGTGCGTAAAATTCACGCGGAAATTCTCGTCTCTCGTTTTTTTTTCGATTTTGATAGGTTTTGTCTCGATTGCACTAGGTTTTCAAACATTAAATATCACGTGCATAAAACCGTTTCGACGATCCGGTGATGCTTGATCGGATCGGGCCAAACCTTGAGGCAGCTTGGCTTGGATGAAAGCGGACTGTCGAGCGGCAGAATTGGTCGGGTCACAACCGGACTGGATCGAGCTGGTCGGCGGCGGGCGGCGGCGACGGCGGTCCTGCGGCGGAGGCGGCGGTGGCTGGCAGCAGCAATCGGGCGGTCTTGGCGGCTTGGGCGATTCGGCGGCGCGGCCCGACGGCGAGGCGGCGGCCCGACGGCTCTAGCGAATCTGGCGGCGGTCCGGCGTGGCCCGGCGGCTCTGGCGGCGGCAGTGGCCGATCCGGTGGTAGGGCTGGGCGCAGACGGCGGCGGCGGTGGTCCGCGGCGTCGGCACGGGCTTGGCCGATTTTTTTCGTTCGAGCTACGTGCGATAACGTGTTTGAGAAAGTAAAAGCAAAGCAAATCAATCAGATTCATAACAATGATAGAGGGGCCTTTATATAGGCATTACAATGAGAGTCCTTCCATACATAGGATTCCTAGATAAGGTAAGACATCTAATAGGATCCTACTACCTCTAGAAGGATCTGGAACCTTCCATCTATGTATCTACAATCAGTATTAGGTAAGACACATCACGGGAATAATAATTCCCGGAACAATAATGATAATTTATTAATTATAGCTAGTGGGGCTTGGCATACAATGTCATGCTAGGTAATTTGATTGGAATGTACATGATATTCCATAGGGTTTTCGCCGGGCTTAAGGAAGTGTTTGGACATATTACACAAATATTGATTTGGTTTTAAAAGTAAAGCAGAAGTGTCGAACCCTTCAGCCGTAAAATATGTTGATTTGTAGTGTACTAATTCGTGTAATTTGTGATTGTGAACTATTCCAAGTTTTCGTGTCTGTTTTCCAAAAAAATTACATTATAGTTAGTGGCGGATCTAGGATTTCCCAAGACCGGGGGCACAATTTTTATTACCGTAATAAAAAAATCAATAATGAAGTACAATATCATTATAAAAGTGAAACAAATTATGTTTTATAGTTGTTCTCTACGAAATTTCATCTTTGGAAAGCGATTCATTACATCTTCATTCATAACATCGGCAAGTCCTTCTTTTTCAACGGTACAAATTACACAACCGTTCAAATAATCTTCAGAAATTCGGCCTTATTTCATCTCTTTGATTAGGGTGATACTCTAAAATTCTTTTCCTTTCGATCCCAAGGAAGATCATTCAAATCAATTTCCGTAGGCATCAAAAGAGTAGAACTATGTTGGGAAATATTATCTGCACTTGAAGATCCGGGTGTCGTATTTTTCTTTTTAAAAATCTTTCCATTCTTTCAAAAAACCCTAAAAATTAAAATCAATAGTAAATAAATTAATTTTACACATACTCTAACTAGTGATTAATATTAACAATTAACAAACATATATATATATATAAATACCTTTTTTTTTCACTGGGAGCATGTCCTCCCCATAAGTTGTTCATGGGTCCGCCCCTGATTAGAGTAACATTCAGTAGGAATGCTCTTTATATTTGAATTGCAAAAATCTTTGGTAAATTACAAGCTTTTATTTTCTACATAATCTTGTGTGTCTCATGTGGATTCGCGACATTGTAATATTCCTGGTATATTTTATGGGTTGTTACAAAGGAATTTACGAGATAAACTAATTTTAGTAACGCACATGAGTTAGTTATTAATTCTAAAATTTAAAAGATGACGATTATAACTAATCTATATTCAACTTGCTTGATGAGAGGTTCAAATATTTGCGATTAATTGGACAAATAAACAGAATTAAATTGGTGTAAATTAAGTTCTTGATGAGTAATTTCGTACAAATTGTTTGTTCTAGCAATATTATATTTCAACTGCATCTTATCAATTTAGTTTAATTATTTTAATTTTATTTATGAATCCAATTTTCAACCTTGACTCGTCTTCTTAATATTGAAAATATCATAAATGCATTAATACAAAATTGTCGATCACATTAATCTCGATGTGATTGACCCTACTCGTCGTTATAGAATAAAAGTCTAGAATCCAAGTCAAGAATATTCAAATTCATTATATTGAATCAAAGTCAAGAATATTCAAGTTTGGCTTGCCGATAGGCAAGTTAAGCTCAAATTCTCGATTAGATTGCAACGCAATCGTTCTCTTCTTATCTTATTGGCCGTTTTTCCAAATGACAAAACTCGACAATTGTTATATTGCACATAGTTATATATGATCACAATATTTATTATTTTTAATTAACGTTCAATAATAAATAAATAAATATTGGAAATTGGTTTTAAATATCAATCTGGAAATTATTATTAAATATTTATTATTTAAATGAAATAATTATTGGATGTTAATCTACGTCTCGAGTAGATGAACTTGGTATACTTGAAGTCTCAAAACCGATTTTCGGTGAATAGGATATTGTATGTCAAAGTTTGAATGTTGTGTAGGGAAATAATACTTGAGAAGTATTATTGTCCCACATTGGAAAATGAGAGAAGTATTCTCATGTATAAAGAGTAGCAATGCTCGTGGAGCTATTAACTTGTGGGCTTGCTAGTGGGCTTGGTGAAAGCCATGACCTCGCGCACACACATACGTGCGCGCTGCCGCCGCCCGCCTCGCCTCGCCTCGCCTCGGCCTCGGCCGCGAGCCTTGGGCCTTGGAAATTGGTGCTTCGGGTGGTGTTTGGGGTCAATTATATTCTTTTTGGACAAAATACTTTTGGGCTTCAGTTTTTGAAACTGAAGTATGTCTTGGCCCAAACCGAAACGGATGCTATCAGTTGCGAAACTGAAGCATTTCAGACACAATTTTCGGATATCAGAATCCCTGCTACTCCTCTGCATACAAATATTAGTGTATTAGAATAGCTCAAGTTCTCTATCCTCGTCCAGTTCGTTGGAGTTCTCTAGTTTGCGATGTTGCTACTGTAGAGACGTAAAGTCGTTGACCTTTGGGGACGAGCCGCTAATCCGTGAACACTACGGGGGCGTTTCTCGTCTTGTGGGCAGAAGGCATCTTCGGCGACTTTTACAACAATCTGGTTTCGTTTCTAGTTGTTTCGATTATTTCCTTCTTTCTAATTTGGTTCTTGTTAGTTCAGATTTTTTTTTCCATTTCCTTGTATTTTCATTTCTGTCTCGAGTTCTGTAATTTCTGGATTTCGAGTTGTAATTTTCTTTTCCAGTTGTAATTTAATTTTCCGCCCAGAAAGTTTCTACGACCGAATTACCAAGAACGCAAGACAAGAAAACGTTACTTGTTGTCTTTACTAAATTCTACAACTGAAGATGACGACCGCTGCTTCTACTGACTCGAATATCTTCGCTGCCACTGCCTCCGCGATCGTCACTTCGGCCGTGGCGAACACCATTGCCGCAACCATGTCCAACATGATGAGCTCAACTACCTCATCAACAACTCCATGAGTGTTTCCGAACCCCTTTATGACTACCGGTGGATCCACCTCGAGTGGCACCGTAGGTTCCACTTTTAGCGGTACCGTTGGATCCATGTTAGGATCTAGTGTTGGAGTCTACGGGTTCAACACGAGTGGTTCCTTTTTTTGAACAACCTCGGGGCCTAGGATGATGCCTACCGCCGAGAAGCTACCAAAGTTTAGTGGAGCCGACTTTAAAAGGTAGCAACAAAAGATGTTGTTCTATTTAACAACACTGGGCTTTGCAAACTTCCTTAAGGAAGATGCGCTACCAACACCAAGTGCTCAAGAGACTAGTTTCACAGTCCGAGCTGCCTATAACAACTGGCACAATGGAGATTATCTTTGTAAGAGCTTTATTCTGAATTCTTTAGAGGCTAGTTTGTACAATGTATACTCTGTTGTAAATATATCAAAAGAGATGTGGGATGCACTTGAAAAGAAGTACCGCGGTGATGATGCAGGTACAAAGAAATTTGTAGTCGCCAAGTATTTGGACTACAATATGGTGGACTCAAGACCAATCATGGAACAAGTGTAAGAGTTCCAACTCATCATTCATGATGTCAATGCCGAGGGAATGGTCCTGCCGGACGCTTTTACTGTTGCAACTGTGATCGAGAAGTTTCTCCCAGTTGGAAAGACTTCAAGAGCTACCTCAAGCACAAGCAAAAGGAGATGACTCTTGAAGACTTGATTGTGAAATTGCGCATCGAGTCTGACGTGCGCAAGAATGATCATAAACCAAAAGGCCTGATTGATGCCAAGGTCAATCTGTTTGAGCATGGCGGTACCTCCAATAAACGAGCTCACCCAAGTGTCCAAAACAAGAACAAAGGAAAGCAACCAGTCAAGAAGTTTGATGGCGATTGCTTCAACTGTGGCAAACATGGGCGCACGACGAAGGACTGCCGGAAACCGAAGGCCAACAAAAAGAAGAAACATGTTGCCAACATCGCCTAGATTAATGGCGAATGGAAAGAAGATGACCTTGCTGCTGTGGTGTAATATCCCCAGAGCCATCCAGGAATATTACAGTGCCATGGGCCCCGAGATGGAACCCACAAGGCTAAAAGACATTTTTGCAAATATTTACAAATGCCCAAGAGGCTAATGACGGTACTATCTTTTAAAAACATTCGAAAACTATATAAAATTCGGTTATCAAAACCATCGTAAAATCTCATTTGAAAGGACAAGGCCAAACAGCCGAAACTCAACAATTTAGAAAATGATTTTCCAAAGTAACTCAAATTACCAGATACCAAAAGGCCATAAAAAATACTCATGCAGCGGAAAGGACAACAAAATAAAAATACTCTAGCAGCGGAATACAACATCAAATCAGAATACTCGATACATAAAGATATGCCATGGCCAGTATCCTCCGGGAAGCTCATCTCTTCACGACCGCTACAAGCTCGATATCCAATATCCTAAAATAAAGCCCACGACGGGGTCAGCCATAATACTCAACAATGATAACCGTCACATCACATCAATAATTACATACCAATGAGAATACAAAATAAGAATACGACCAATGTAATCTTATCGTCATAACTTTACCAAACTCATAATAATTCTCATCAAAATAACCATTATCACATTTCATATCTCATAACCTCGATTAACCAATAAACTCAACACAATATCTGTATTGTACCTCAAACAATACTCAAGATTCTCAAACTATCATCACTAACTCACGATACAGAAATATACCAACTCTGACCAATACGATCCATCGGATAGCATCATCAAATCCCAAGACGATAACCGATTATCCATCAAAAGACAAATACCAAAGGAAATACGGAACATACCTCAAGATATGAAATGCCACGACAATCATGTCAGTCTGATCCGAGATCATATCGATACCATATACGGACATGGTCCTAACACAAGACCTACAATGCATACTCATATGACAACGTCAATATGTTCATAACAATAACAACTGTAATACCCGTAATTTCGATTTTCGGTAATTTATTTTTTTTTTGGGCGGAAGTCCATTTTGACGACTCGCTCATGACCGTTTCGTCATTTTGAGAATGAGTAATTCTACACTTTTTGTCATCCGAGTTCGTTTCGGTGTTGTTTTGTTGAGTTCCGTGTTTTTTAGCGACTTTTCCGCACTTGAGTTCGATTCTTGCGAATCTCGTTCGAAACTTCCGTTTCGAGTTTTCCGTAAGTCCGTTTAACTTTGTTAGACGTGTTGTGAACTTCAGTTTGGTTATTCGATCAGGTATCGTGATTTTCGGGCGTTTTGGGCTATTTTGTAATTTACCCAAAGTTATGGGTATCCGTATATGTAATTATCGTCTCGACCCGTTTCTTAGTCGCGTTCAATTAATTGTTGCATGGTATTTATTTTCGGATCGATGTTGTTGTCCGAGAGAATTTCGTCGTGTTCGTTTCGCGCGTTTTCGGAAATCGAGTCGTCGGGTCATAGCGGTGGCGGTGGCCGGGACGGTGGCGGGTCTGGCAGACGGTTGCGCATCGCCGGGCCGACGCTGGCGAGAACCGGCGTAGCGCATGCTATCGCCGAAAGATCGCGTGCGCTAACCGGCAGGAGTAGCGCACGTTATGCGGCCGGCCGACGACGCAGCTGGCCGAGGCGATGAGGCGGGTATCGACTCGGGTGGATCGACAGGTAGCGCACGCTACTGCCGGACACTACGTACGCTACGACCAGCAGGTAGCGCACGCTACGGCCGGAAGGCTGCGTGCGCTACCTGGCCGAGCAGTGTCTCTGGATTGCGGCCTGGGCCGATAGCGTACGCTAGAATGGCAGCCTAGCGCACGCTAGGCTGCACCTGTATAAATGTGACAGAGCAGTCACATTTCCTCTCGTTTTTCATTTCCTCTCTTTCTCTTCCGCGGATGGAGACTTGGAGATCTTGGATCCATGATGTTTGTCAACAAATCCATGAAGTTCTTGAGTTCATATCATCGATTAATCATCCGTTATCATCCTTTGATCCAGCGAATCGAGGTAATCTCCTCTTAGAACCCTAAATTCTTGAATTTGGGGGGTTTTTGCGTTTTTGTCCAATTCGTTCCGTATTGTTGATTAATTCATGATGAGTATGATTAATCTTGGTCGTATTCTTGTGTTTAACATCATTTAATCCATTATTCTTCGTCGAATCGAAGTATATTTCTTGATTTCCTTCGAATCGACTTTTTGGGGGATTTGTTCTCGATCTCGTTTTTCTATCCGTTTTTGATGAATCAATTGTGGTTAAATGATGTTGTTAAACATATTCTATGGATTGTATATCCATATTTCAACTTGAAATTCCGTTTTCGTGTCTTGTCGGGACGAATCGTGTTCTTGGCCGTTTTGGGGAAAACACTTGAACTTTCGTCATTCGTTCTTTGAATTCAACGGCTTTGAGTCGTGTTATGGAATTCATTTCATTGTTGTTATTGTCCTTCGTAGTTTATGAACGCGAGTTGGCGATCGGTGGAGTCGGCGGGTTCGTAGTCGATTCGTGTCAACCTACTTCGGTCGATTCTCCGCGTTGTTCTTATTCGAGGCAAGTACCTTGTTCATACGCTTCTCATTTTGTGGATATGATGATCGATGGTCGTGTTGGTGTGTTTGTTTGGTTATGTGCAAATGAGTTTTCAAAAGATTTGTTTTGGCCTCGTTAAAGGCTCTCTTTCAAAAATGCGTGTGTGTTTTGTGAACGGTGTGTTTTGGGAATTGATTATGATTTGATTATTTTAAACGTTGAAGGCTTTGATGATATTCCTGTTGTTTAAAGTTATGGAAGCGTGTATTCCGTGTTTAATCTTGTCATTATGTTTTGAAGAGTTTGATAACGGTGTCGAGTTGGTGGCCATCTCTAGTGAGTATTCTTAATGAACTTACATTCTTAACATATTAGTATTGCATGAGTAACGTGTGTGTGTGTATGCTCACTATGGGTTAGATCCGACGGGGTCTCGGTAGGGGTCCACGGAGGGGTGGATCCGCGAGCTTGCTTTTAACCACTATGGGTTAGATCCGATGATGTCTCGGTAGGGGTCCACGGAGGGGTGGATCCGCAGTTAATTGTGGTGCATTTTTACAAATGTGATTTGATTATGGCATTTCCGGAAATGAGTACTTTTGAATGGTTTTCATGATTGCATGCATCGACTAAGTGTGTAAGAGGTAAGTTGTTCGTTCGGCTTACTTGGCTAGGATGGCACTAGAGTATTTTGTTGTTTGTGTTAAATCCTTT
Source organism: Orobanche coerulescens (assembly GCA_033398695.1). NCBI lineage: Eukaryota > Viridiplantae > Streptophyta > Magnoliopsida > Lamiales > Orobanchaceae > Orobanche > Orobanche coerulescens. The sequence goes on from CM065805.1 coordinate 170,583,024, forward strand.
AATTGTGGATTTTGATGGGAGACGAACCTTGTGGTCATTCTTGTGTACTGTGAGTTGATGAGATTTGGGGCTAAAATCCCAATGGTTTTGTAAAAGTCATTTTACGGATTTGGGGCTAAAATCCCAACGGTAAATGTCATTTATGGAAAGTAAACCTTTGGGGCGGTGACCCCTTTCGTCTTTTGGGTTTTGGAAAAGTAGGATTTGATAATCCTAAATTGACTTCTATTAAAACTCTCGATGGCATTCTAAACTATTTTATAAATTATTTCCATTGATTTGTGATCTTTCGGTTTTGGTATATTTTTCTCAAACTCTTGCCTCGGGAAGTACTTTTTGTTTCGTTTGGATCCTTGAGGATTCCTGATTATTGTTATTCGTGGAATGTGAATTGTATGACTCATATTTTTGCACTTGTACTTGCACTAGCAAAACAGTGGAGTTTTGCTAACCCCCGAGTATTCGGGGGGTGGATGTCTGTATTGCATTCAGGTTTTGGAGCATAGCACAGGGTCGGCATGAAGGATGATGAAAGATGAACGATACTAATCACACGAGGACCCGTTTGATTTCATATTGGTTTAGTTGTATTTTATTTCCGCTGCAGTATTCTTTCCCCGTTGTACGGGAGTGTGTTGTATTCGACCCCTGCGTGGGCATGTATTGTAATTGAGTTGTATGTATTTATTGAAAGACCAAATCAGTCTACTAAGTCATTTTAGCCTTAAAGGCGTTGTTGAGTTGTTCGGTTTTTTTACCAGCCTGGTAGAACCTTGAGGAAAGGTTCTACGGCCTGTAATATCCCTGAGCGGATTGGGGGTGTTACAACAACAATGTATACTCAATGGAAATCCGATGATCCATCGCCCTCAGCATAGATCCCAAGATGATCCTATCAGATCAACACAAGGTGGATAACCAACAATACACATATGCACACAAAACATATGGTAAAACCAACGATGCGAATCCACATGATTCCATCAACACAACACAGGGTGATCCCAAGATGATCCTGTTGAACCAACACGAGGTGGAAAACCCGTCCAATGATCCAGCGCCCTCAGCATAGATCCCAAGATGATCCTGTCGGACCAACACGAGGTGGACATCTGATCCAGCACCCTCAGCATAGATCACACGATCCCATCGGATCAACACAACATAAACAATACAATTATGCATACACATATGCAAATCAATATGTTCATCAACATGAACAACACATGACTCAATAACATGAACGACATTATGATAAAACAACTAGGACGATCTCATGTTCAACAATATGAATGACAACAGGTATGATCAACATCATCAACACTAAACCGAAATTAAGTTAAGGTACTTGCCCTGAGTCCTTCGGAAGCAATCTCGATGTCAAATCATCACCGACGATTATCCTCAATGCTCGGCGATCCAAACGTACCACGGGCTATAGATAACTCGTATCTTCGTATTTACCACAATGTATCTTCGATACCCAATTATGCCAATAACCAAAGTAAATCATATACATTATGATTTAACTCCCAATATCGGAAAATCAACATACAATCCAAGTCTCCAGAATTCACAATAATAATCATTGCTATATGCATTATAACCGGAATGAAACTGAAACCATTCATTAAATATTATAAACTGAGCAAGTAATAACTTACCTTGATACCGATACAACAATGTGGGAGCCGCTACCAATCCCATTGCCTTCGTCTACAGGTTCCTTGGCCCCGACCAAAGCAATTTACGAATATCCTCGGACTCGACCGCAACATACGGTTATAATCACCGATCAATAATCTCAACCTATTACCATAATTCGATACACAAGAAGTTCAATAACAATCAATAACCGACATATCCAACCAATCAATCACAATGGTTCATCGACACCTCGATCATATATAAAACCAAATAGTATAACTCAAACCATTATGAATTCATATCCACCATATGAACCGAAATCCGATAATTAATCATCAATATAACCGATCAACAAACTCAATGATTTCACAATATCTCGATTAGACACACGTCCGAACAATCTAACTCAAAAATTATGAATTCATAACCAAAATATGATTACGGATATGAATGTAAAGGAAATCATATTCGGTGATCAATCACAATCTTTCTGGATTCCAAATTGATATCATGATTCGTATTTCATCAAGAATATACGAATTCTACCACAACAATCAACGAATATTCGATCTTCATATCTAAAAATACCGATAATTCAACATACGATCGTCTTGCTATGTTAAATTCATCAAGAAGTTCTTCAAGAACACCAAATGATTCGAAACCATATACATAATCATCAAAACAACATAATCCGATATCCTTTAACATGTAGAAAATCATCCAACTCATAATCCAAGTCATGTATTATCGTATTCTTCAACATACAATTCACATAACTCTAAGAATATCAACAACACCACCATAATCATCTTCATACGAATCATAGATAGATAACAATACCAAGAATCCGAAATCAGAGTGTAGAGTTCAACAACATACCTCAAGAACATGAACAACACCATCCAACACCTCAAAGATCATTGATATCTTCATATCCAAGCCTCAAATCCATGTTTCCAAGCTTATAATCAAGTTGGAAGAGGTTTATTCTCACTAACACACTCAGAAGGACGAAGTTTGGAGGAAGAAATGGTTTTTCTCTCGTGAAGAAATGAGAGAACGAACCTTAATTTATAATCTGCACAGCCATTATATACGTTATCAATCAATATTAACGTACGTAATGCTTCCTTACGTACGCTACCGGTCCTTCATAGTGTACGTAACATCATTCCAGAACTCACTGACTTGTTTCATTTGATTGATTACGTACGTAACACTTGTTCCATAGCGTACGTAATACGTATGTTGACTTGCTACAGTAAATGTCCAGTTAGCATACGTTATACACTAATCGTAGCGTACGCTAACCTCAGCGTTGACTTTCCCGTCCACAACTGCGCCGAAAGCTACCGACCACAGGACCCACCTGTCGGCCATGGATCGGATCCTGCCTGATGCGAACTTTACGTACGTTAAGTCATCCACTTAACGTACATAATAGTTGTGCACCTTACGTACGTTAACTCTCCATACTAACGTACGTAATCCTTGTGCATTAGCGTACGTTAAGTATACTTCGTAGCGTGCGCTAACGTGGCTGTACCTAGCCATTTCCAACTGTTCTAATCCATCATCTCGACACGCGGAATACGTATACACGGCATACAGAATACATATACACATCCCAAACATATTCTCATACGATCCATCTAATACACGATATCCTCAAATGCAATTGTCGACCAAGTATGACAATTATACAAGTACAGCTCTCTCAGTATTTTATTTATTTTATCCATACTGTACAGATTCCACGCTGTACAACATAACTCGGATAAAATAACATTAAACAATAATTGTAGAAATTCCGGATATTACATACTACACCACTTAAAATAAGTTTCGTCCTCAAAACTTTCAATTCGTCATAAAAAAAATAAACCGCTCAACCAAAATATCCCGAAATCATCACGACAACGATCAATCATCATTATTACCGAATAACCAAAATAGCATACTTACAAATGCGCAAAGTCGACGATCTCCTGAGATACTAGCAAGTGACTTCACTGTAAAGCCTTAATATACTTATAATCACAATTCCATGAGTCTCAACAAAATATATCATATTCGGATGAAATAATCTAGTCGTGCCAAATCCTGTTTGCTTGATCGCATAGTCAAGTCCCAATTCCGATAAAATGAATAATACACGATACATCTATGAAACAACTGCCAAAACAATGACACAAATCCCGAAACATCGACACAAAATTCGAACGCTCATGCAATCAATAACAATGATCAACCTACAAATTAATCGAGAATACCATTGACATGATAAACTCCAATATGATCAATCCAAGGGTCAGAAGGACGAAATTTGGTGGAAGAAATGGTTTTTCTCTCGTGAAGAAATGAAAGAACGAACCTTAATTTATAATTTGCACAGCCATTATGTACGTTATCAATCAATATTAACGTACGTAATGCTTCCTTACGTACGTTACCGGTCCTTCATTGCATACGTAACATCATTCCAGAACTCACCAACTTGTTTCATTCGATTGATTACGTACGTAACACTTGTTCCATAGCGTACGTAATACGTACGTTGACTTGCTACAGTAAATGTCCAGTTAGCGTATGTTATACACTAATCGTAGCGTACGCTAACCTCAGCGTTGACTTGCCCGTCCACAACTGCGCCAAAAACTACCGACCACGGGACCCACCTGTCGGCCATGGCTCGGATCCTGCCTGATACGAACTTTACGTACGTTAAGTCATCCACTTAATGTATGTAATAGTTGTGCACCTTACGTACGTTAACTCTACATATTAACGTACATAATCCTTATGCATTAGCGTACGTTAAGTATACATCGTAGAGTGCGCTAACGTGGCTGTACCTAGCCATTTCCAACTGTTCTAATCCATCATCTCGACATGCGGAATACGTATACACGGCATATTGAATACATATACACGTCTCAGACATATTCTCATACGATACATCTAATACATGATATCCTTAAATGCAATTGTCGACCAAGTATGACAATTATGTTAGGAATACTTGTTAGATTTTGATGATGTCATTAATATAAATACTTATTACTTGGCAAAATGTAAGGAAGAACCAAATGAGTATCTTCCATAGGCCAAATTATGTTAAGTGTAAAACTTGGCAAAATGTAAAGAAGAACCAAATGAGTATCTTCTATAGGCCAAAAATAAGTTAGGCTAAAAATCGACTAAGTATAAAAGAACAGCTAAGTTCATCAGAGAGGTACAACCAAGTTAAGTCTGAGAAGATGGTCCACAAAAATTATCAGAGATGTTTGACTGCATCAGCGCAAGTAACCTCGACAGTCGGTGATCGCAAGTTCCCAATGAACATCGAGAGGTCCGTAATCGCATAGAAGTTAACCTTACATCTTACTGAAATCGCCAAGTACTCCAAGTTCACGCCGATGTGTTGAAAAGTCAGTATTACGGAAAGTCACATGCAACGCGGAAGAGACAAATTAGAGAGATTCCCGCAAAGGATATGAATAAAATAATTCATCTGCACCTTGAAGACTTTAATCGTATTATATTCAAAGATTCGGCGCCACATGCAGTCTTCACAACGTCGGAAGATAGATTAAAATATGGGAATCCGGCCTTGCAACGCTCGTAAAGAATAAACAAAGAAGTCTCCCTCCAACGATCGATTTACTGATTTGTAACGGCTATGAAGAAATGCTCAAGGATCAACAACTATATATCCGAAGATTTGAAGTTGAGAAACTACCGCGCAACATACTTTCAGCGATCAAAGCATTCGCAATCTAAAAGCAAAATACATCATCGTGCAAAGAGCGGTTCTAAAAAGTTCATACTTGAAGAAGCTCTTAGTGGAGAAGACAACTCGTGTCTTAAATCTCGAGTTTGGGGTACTTCGTTGAAGTTCGAGGCGTAAAGGCATCCAAGGATCGAGGATCAAGAGGTGCAAGGCGTGTTAACGGCACGGATTTCCATCGTTGGAAGTCGCTGTAGTTTGGTTGAATCATCGTAATATTTATCATCGCTGAAAATTATAGTGAATTCTTCAATCGTTTGGAGAAAGTGGATTAGTAGAAGATTACCACCTGCGAGACCACTATAATTACTGCGCATTTCGTTTTATAGCATCATACTTTAACTGCTGCATTCATTGTTAAGTGTTTCATTAGTTGTTCTGTATTTGTCATTAGCTGACTTCTGCACGTATTAAGAACAAACGACTCCAAGTCATTTGTTTATCTATCAGCTGAAGAAACTTACTCTTTGAAAAAAAGAGTTTAAGAGTTTCAATAAGTCTATTCACCCCCCTAGACTTATTCCTGGACGACTTGTGACCTGCAAGTGGTATCAGAGAGGTTGGTTCATTTAGTTCACGAACCATATCTATATCAGAGATATATTTTACTCTCATTATAAAATGGAACACATGCATTCTAGATTACCTGCATCCTTATCTTCCAAAGATCATACTCGTCAACTGAAAACACAGGTAATCTAGAATGCATGTGTTCCATTTTATAATGAGAGTAAAATATATCTCTGATATATGTCTGGTTCGTGAACTAAATGAACCAACCTCTCTGATACCACTTGTAGGTCACAAGTCGTCCAGGAGTAAGTCTAGAGGGGGGGTGAATAGACTTATTGAAACTCTTAAACTCTTTTTCTCAAATAGTAAGTTTCTTCAGCTGATAGATAAACAGATGACTTGGAGTCGTTTGTTCTTAATACGTGCGGAAGTCAGCTGATGACGAATACAGAACAACTAATGAAACACTTAACAATGAATGCAGCAGTTAAAGTATGATGCTATAAAACAGTAAAGTACGCAGGTAATTATAGTGGTCTCAGAGGTGGGGTAATCCTCTACTAATCCACATTTCTCCAAACCAGTTGGAGATGAATTCACTATAATTTTCAACCAGTGATAAATATTACAGTGATTCATCCAAACTACAACAGCTTCCAACCAGTGGAAATCTGTGCCGTTGTAACACACTTGACTGCCTTGCACCTCTTGATTCTCGATCCTTGGATGCCTTTACAGTCTCGAACTTCAACCAGTGAAGTACCCCGAACTCAAGATTTAAGACACGAGATTTTGTCTTCTATAACTAAGAGCTTCTTCAAGTATGAACTTTTTAGAACCGCTCTTTGCACGATGCTGTATTTCGCTTTTAGATTGCTTGAATGCTTTGATCGCTTGAAAGTATGTTCGCACCGGTAGTTGCTCAACTTCAAATCTTCGGATATATATAGGTGTTGATCCTTGAGCATTTCTTCATAGCCGTTGTAAATCTGTAATAAATTAGTCCGTTGGAGGGAGACTTCTTTGTTTATTCTTTTTTGAATGTTGCAAGGCTGGATTCCCATATTTTAATCTATCTTCCGACCGTTGTGAAGACTCTGCATGTGAGGCGCCGAATCTTTTGAATATAATACGATTAAAGTCTTCAAGGTGGGCCTGGATGAATTATTTAATGCATATCCTTTGCAGGAATCTCTCCAATTTGTCTCTTCACGTTGCATGTGACTTTCCGTAATACTTGACTTTTCAACACATGCTGACGTGGACTTGGAGTACTTGGCTGATTTCGAGTAGGCTGATGTAAGGTTAACTTCTCTGCAGTTCTGGACCTCTCTGATGTTCACTGTTGGGAACTCGCCTGATCAGCTGACCTGTCTGAGGTTACTTGACTGCAGTCTGGTCAAACATCTCTGATAATGTTGACCAGATCTTCTCAGACTTAACTCGGTTGTACCTATCTGATGAACTTAGCTGTTCTTTTGTACTTAGCTGATTTTTAGCCTAACTTATTTTTGGCCTATAGAAGATACTCATTTGGTTCTTCTTTACATTTTGCCAAGTTTTACACTTAACATAATTTGGCCTATGGAAGATACTCATTTGGTTCTTCCTTACATTTTGCCAAGTAATAAGTATTTATATTAATGACATCATCAAAATCTAACAAGTATTCCTAACAAATTCCCCCTATTTTGATGATGGCAAAACTTTAAGGAAATATTCAAATAAACAAGTCTGCACTTGAGTGCAAGACACAAACTAAAATCAGTCTAATTTTTGAGACAACTGGAAATTGTCATTCAAAAGACTGTTATAAAATTTTTTGACTTGATTATGTTTGAAATTTACAAGAAAATTTTACAAGTACAGAAATAAAATCATTACAAGTACAAAATAAAAGAAAGTCATCTGCCTCTACCTCTGCCTCTTCGAATAGGCTGTTTGGCAAGCCTGAAAGGTTTAGCTCCGATTGGTCTTGTCTTGACAGGTGCAAGACCATACTTCCTCTTTACAACAAGAGCTGCAAAGTCTTGCTCTTCTTGAGATGAAAAATTATTCTCAAGACACAGCTTCTTGATTTTTCTCTGGAGTGCAAGTTCATTCAAGGCATTTTCTTTCTCCAAGGTGGGAGGTTCTTTGGCTCTGAACTGAGGGATCATGTGATAAGTGTTGTATGTCTCAGCATGTTTCTTCAGAATAGTCCAGAGTTGTGGATGAGCTTCTTCCATGAAGTTGATGAAGATCTGCTGTGGGGTGAGATTATCATCCTGGAGTATTTCCCAGATGTAGTAGTCTCTGATGAATTTTTTTTCTTGCAGATCCCCACATGGGTAGAGCTTCTTCTGGTATAAATTCTTCAACATACCACAACTCCTTGCCTTCCCACTCTAGAGTAGGCTCAAATCCTCCTCTAGTCCTCCTCTTCTTGCTTGCAGGTTGATCATCCTGTTCTTCTGGTTCTGCTCCTCCCTTCCTTTTAGCGGAGGATGTCCCAGCAGTGATCATCTGGACATCCTGTCTCTTCTTCATTCTAAGCTCCTCCCTTATCTCTCCTTGAATGCTGCCTTCCCCCTGTATTCTATCTTCCCCCTTTTTGCCAGCATCAACTAACGTGGTCAGCTGCTGCTCCATCCTGTGCATCCAGTCAGACATGCCAAATGGAATTCTGTTGTTTGTAGGGGGAGGAGGTTGAGGGATTTCACGCTGCAGCAAAGTATCAATCTTGGCATTGATGGATTGGAGGTCAGGAGTGACCTGAGATGCAAGCAACTCTCCAATGGTATCGCTCACTATCTTCCTTATCAGCTCGGTCATCGCAGGTGAGATCTGCGGTGGTGGAGAGTGCTCGCCTGAGCCTTCTGCAAATGATCCACTAGACTGCAGGCTCCTATCTGCAGCTGTCACTCCAGATGGGGTCTTTTCAGGTGTCCCTGATCTGGAGTCCTCAGCCAACTCTGCGTCCAGGCTGGTATACCGGGCAGGCACCACAGCCTTGTCTGCAGCCTCTACTTCTGGCTCTTTCTCCGGCTCTTTTTCTTTCTCTTATTCTTCCTTTTCTACTTCCTTCTCTTGTTCTTTCTCCTTTTCTTCTTCATCAACATTATCTTTTTCTTTTTCAGCTCCCTGATCTCCTCCTTCATCCTTATCATCATCATCATCATCATCATCATCATCATCACCATCATCATCATCCTTTTTATTTTCTCCACCATTCTCATCATCATTCTCATCATCTTTTTCTCCTTCATCATCCTCCTGTTCTACCTCTTCCCCTTCTTCTTCTTCTTCATCAATTAACTCCTCTATTTTCTCAACTTCTTCTGTTTGTTTTTCAACTAAAATATTTTCTCCTTCTTTTCTCTCTTCCTGATCCTCTTCTTCGTCATCTATAACAATGACTTCCTCATCTTCTTCTCCATTTACTTCTTCAATTCTTATTTCTTTTTCTTCTTCCTCCTCATCTTCTTTTCCAAATGAACCATCAAAAATACTATACATTATAGAAATGATGAATTGGTCCATGTTGGTTTTGAAATTTGACATGAACCAATTCTCCTGGAGGATCAAAACTATGTTTGATACTTTGCAAAAGTGTATCAGTACATTTGTTAGGCGTATTTTTATACGCTTATTTATCATTATTATGTATTCTTTTCATGAGTAAATCTGCATAAATTAGCCTTTAATGCCCTATTATTTTATGTTTTGCAGGAAATTGGAGTCCGAAAGCCGAAACGATGAAAAACGGACGAAAACGGCGATTTTTGGCCTGGGGCCGCAGCACAAGGCAAGCGGGCCGCGGCACACGCAGGTGACCAGCGACCCCCCGAGTAAACTGTACCCTGAGCCACGGCACAGATATAGTGAGTCGCGGCCCAGAAGATAAAAATAGCGCCCAGGTTTTAATCTGTGCCCCATGAGCTGCGGCACAGATTAAGTGAGCCACGGCCCACGGGGGGGGTTTTGGTGTGCTCCGCGCGGGTTTGGGCCGTTTTGAAGCCGGTTCTCGACCTAATCACACGGACGCGTTTTGGAGACTGATGGGGAGTTATAAATAAGGGTTTAAGGTCATAAGGAGATTATCTTGGAAGGGGAGGATTATCGCGGAAGAGAGGAATCGAAGACAAGAAGCAGAAGACACCAAGAGCAGAGGGCGGAAGTCAGAAGAACGGAGGAATTCGAGTCTTCATTTGCGTTTGATTTCAATGCTTTCATTCATTAATTCTGTATTTTTATCTTTTAGCATGTCAGGCTAAAACCCTGTTCTAGGATTTTGATAAAACCAAAGTTTTGACGGATTTGCTTTTGATTATCTATATAATTCCCTTTTTCTGTTGAGTTTTCCCAATCAATTTTAATGCTTTCAATTATCTGGCCATTAATTGGATTGTTTTAATTACGCAACTCGAATCGGGAGAGGAGAGTTGGTGAGGAACTATTGGTGAGAACCGTTTTATCTTGTGAGATAGGAATATACTCATAGGAACTACGTGGTCTTTTGAGGATTTTGTGCTTTTTGCCTATTGACGAATTAATTCACCTAGGGATAGAGTGCATTACTCGCCTTTAGAAAAATCTATTGACCTCGGGAGAGGCGGTAGAGTATTTTAGCAATCTTCGCCTTCAATAAATTGGGGAAATCATTAACTTCAGATAATCGAGAGTAAATTCGGATAAAACGAGGTGGATTCACAATCCTAGACTTTTTCATTATTTGATTTTCTTTCTTCAAGCGATCGTTTTTCTGTTTATTATTGATTTTCTTTAGTCATTAATTGCAACCCAAATTTCGACTGTTCAAATAAAATTAGAATACATATAAATCGGTACTTAGTGATTCAGTCCTCGTGGGAACGATACTCACTCATCACTTTATTACTTGTCTACGATAAACGTGCACTTGCGTTTAACGAAATATCGCAACAAGTTTTTGGCGCCGTTGCCGGGGACTGATTTTTCTACTAATATCGATTTCAGTATTTCTAGTCTTAGTTAGAACATTTTTATTGTTTTCGTGTAAGTTTATTTATTTGTTTGTTTTTCCTTTCAGGAGTTTTCGGTTAGTGCATGAGAAAATTTGGTAACGAAGGCCTACTACCTTTGGATACCGAACTCGAGCGCACTCTTCGGAGAAACAAAAAGGAGAAACGAGAGTTACCAGCGAAAGTCACTATGGCCGATAATATCGAAAATCACGGAGGAGATAATCTTGTGCAGCAGGCTCAACCGGCATTAGCACTCCGCGATTATGCTATGCCGCAACTCAATGCGAACTTTTCGGGGATTCGGCGTCCCACCATCCAGGCGAACAATTTCGAAATCAAGCCTGCAATTATTCAGATGGTGCAAGCGAACCAGTTCTGTGGATTGACGAACGATGACCCCAATGCACACATTGCATCTTTTCTCGAGATATGTGACACCTTCAAGAACAATGGTGTTACTGATGATGCGATCCGTCTAAGGCTTTTCCCTTTCTCTTTGAGGGACAAGGCCAAATTTTGGTAAATTCTTTACCGCCGGGCTCTATCACGACATGGGCAGAATTAGCGCAAGCCTTCCTTGCTAAATTCTTCCCACCTTCGAAGACGGCGAGACTGAGGAACGAAATTACCACTTTTGGTCAATTTGATATGGAGTCGCTTCACGAGGCGTGGGAGCGATACAAAGATTTGCTAAGGAGATGCCCACATCACGGCCTACCGGATTGGCTCCAAATTCAAACATTTTACAACGGATTGAGTGCTTCTACACGCACTCTCGTCGATGCGGCCGCTGGAGGTGCCTTAATGGGAAAAACAATGGCCGAAGCCCACTCTTTATTGGAAGCAATGGCCGCAAATGCGTATCAGTGGCCTTCTGAACGAGTAATTTTGAAGAGAGTTATGGAAATCTCCAATAATGATCCGATCTCTACATTATCAGCTCAAGTCGCCGCCTTGACCCAGCAACTTCAAGCCTTTTCACATGCTCCTTCCCCCACTACCATTGAATCGTGCAATTGGTGTAATGGATCTCATCCTAGCACAGAATGCCAAGTCGGAAACCCTTTCGAGCAACCATCGATGGAACAAGCTCAGTTCGTGGGGAACGGAAACCGGAAAAATAATCCTTACTCCAACACTTATAATCCGGGATGGCGAAATCATCCTAACTTCTCATGGAGGAACGGACAAAGCTCGAATCAGCCTCAGTTTGCTCAACACCAACAGCAGCCTCCTCCCGCTCAAAAAATCTCTCTAGAAGAAGCAATGGCGAAATTGGCAGCGAACACGAATCAGTTCATGGCTCGTACGAAAGCGACCTTGCAAAACCATTCCGCTTCTATACGCAACTTGGAAGTCCAACTGGGCCAGATTGCTAATGTATTAACAGCCCGCCCGGAAGGTACCTTGCCAAGTACGACTGAAACAAATCCCAGAGAATGCCATTGGGTTGAGAAGTGGGAAAGAATTGGGTGAGCTGCCCGGGCAGAACGAAAAGAGAAGTGAGGATGAGGAGAAGAAAAATTCAGGGACTGAGGAATCACAAGATTTGAGACCCTCGATACTGTTTCCGGATAATCCCAAGGCATATGTGCCACCCGTCCCGTTTCCGCAGCGATTACAACAGAAAAAGGTGGACAAGCAATTCTCTAAGTTCCTCGACGTCTTCAAGAAACTGCATATTAACATCCCATTTGCCGACGCCTTGGAACAAATGCCGAGTTACGTGAAATTCATGAAGGAAATTTTGTCAAACAAAAGACAGCTCGAGGAGTATGAGACAGTCGCATTGACGGAGGAGTGCAGCGCTATTCTTCAGAAAAAGCTTCCGCCAAAATTGAAGGATCCGGGAAGTTTTAATATACCGTGCACCATAGGGGACCTCTATTTTGATAGGGCGTTGTGCGATCTCGGCGCTAGCATTAATCTGATGCCTCTGTCTATTTTCAAGAAGCTAGGAATTGGGGAGGCAAAACCGACGACAATCTCCTTACAATTAGCTGATAGATCCATCAAATATCCGAGGGGAGTGATAGAGGATGTCTTAGTCAAAGTCGATAAGTTCATCTTTCCGGCCGATTTCATTGTGCTTGACATGGAGGAGGACCACGACATCCCAATTATCTTGGGAAGACCATTTTTGGCAACCGGCCGGACTTTAATCGACATGGAAAAAAGGGAACTAACTCTAAGGGTTCAAGACGAGCATGTCACTTTTCAAGTATTTAAATCCTTTCCATGTCCAGGTGGTGTTGAGAAGAGCTCGCAAATTGAAAGTGTGGATACCATTGCGAAAGACACACACCGGAAGAATCGTCGGTCGAAAAATTCAGAAACCGTTTCAGAGGGTCCGACTTCTAAGAAAAATGTAGAACGAATTGCATATCTCAAGCATGTGGACATGCCGTCATCATCAACCGTTCATCCATCAATGAGAAATTCCGATGCTGTCATAAGTTCGTTCGAGAAAAAGGAGAATAAGCCGGACGTAAAACGGAGGCCAAACCATGTGAAAAATGGGTGCTTCGGAAAGTTGGCAAAACCTTTTCGCAAACAACATTGGGTGTCCAAATCAAAAATCGGATCGTTGAGGACCAATGGTCAAAATTTTAAAACACACATTAACGGTTCGATGGACGGGGCGAAGTTCAAATGGAGTTTGCGAAAAGCGAACTGACTTTTCAATAGGTCCGGTTGAAGACTATAAACTTAGCGCTTCTCGGGAGGCAACCCGAGTTTTAGTAGTAGATTTTTGTGTTTCAGTATTTTCTTGCATTTTTGAATATTTATTTTTCATCATTTTTGCTTTGATTTTCTTATCCCTCTTGTTCTTGACGTGTTCCTTTGAAAATTTTGTGCAGAAAAAGTCCCAGGGGAAAAATTTATGCCTGAGCCGCGGCACAAGGCTTGTGAGCCGCGACACACATAAATCGAACCAGTAGGCTAAACTTCCTGTACTATGAGCCGCGGCACAACCTCACTGAGCCGCGACACACTTGATCCCTGAGCCGCGGCACATTTCTGCTGAGCCGCGGCACACCAATTGCCAAATGATGAGCCCAGGACACTGTACTCTGTGCCGCGGCACAAACCAAGTGAGCCGCGGCACATCAACACTCTGAGCCGCGGCACCCGCATTCTGAGCCGCGGCACATGTCGACATAGCATACACACCTGTGCTAATCAGACTGGGCCGCGGCTCACTTAAGCCGCGGCCCCTGCTCGAATTTGAATGCCCTGTAGCCTTATAACACGCATTCGGCCGACATCCAGGTAACTTCTCCTCCTCTTCCCTTGCACAGAAATCGGCCGGTACCCTTCTCCCCTTCGTCTTTTTGCATTCTTCAAATCTACTCAAGGTAATTCTCAATACCTTGTATGAATTGCTTCATGAATTGCGAAAGGAGATGTTGTTCTTCATTTGATGATTGATTAAGTTATTAGTTTTTCTTTTTCAAAATCCTATCCAAACAATTTGAGTTGGGAATATGAAGACGTTGATTGATCATGGATGATTATCTTTCGATTATGAATGAGTTGTTATTGTTTTTTTTTTATGTTGTTTGTCATGAGGATCGATTGAGGAGGTTGTTTTTGGGAATTAAATCAAGTTATTACAATTGTTGTTCTTCATTAGAATTCATGCACACAAGGTGTTTGATGAAATGCTTGAATGAAAAATTTTCTTTGTTAAGTCAATATTTTGAATCTATGTGCAACGAACTCGTTTCTGGATTTACAACGACCCCAACCTTTACGACAATTTTAAACGTTAAAGCTCAAATTTTATTTTTCTCTCACGGCGGTGCTAGCTCGTTAAATTCTTGATTCATGTTTGGATATCCTTAGCCGAGTAATGTTATTCTCATTATTGCTTAAGTAAGTAAACTCCGGTGTTTATCTTTTCAGGACTCGCTATGGCTTGAACCAAAAAGATTAGCAAAAGGGCCAGGACGCACTCGTCCCCCACTCGAGGGGAAACGTCTCAGAGCCGAGCCGAGCTGGAGGCGCACCAATTCTCCGACCCGGAGATTTATAAAATCTTTAATGAAAAGATCCGCCCTCGACCTCTGATCCCGGAGAGGGGATTCACCCCAGCCCCCCAGGACGGGGAGCTTCTGACCATGATCGACGAGATGGGGTGGGCCCGTTTTGCTGCACCTCCCGAGCCGGCGGTGATCTCAATTGTACAGGAGTTTTATGCGAGTGCTCTGTTGAAGCACCTTCTGGCGGGGCAGATGATACAGCAGTTAGATACTCGGACTCAGGTCGTAGTCCGAGGCATTACGGTGGATTTTTCAGTAGCTGCTATTCGGAGGTTATTTGAGCTGCCTGTGGTTGATGAGATGACTTATACGCGAGTTATGGGTAGACTCATGAAGGAGGCTCTACTCGAAACTCTTACACAGCCCGACTCCGACTGGGAGAGGCGCGCCCCGGCTTCTTCCACCTTCTACTTTAAGAGCTCGCGCCTCAGTCGGCTCGGGCGAGCCTGGTTGTATTTTATCTGCGCTCGTATAGATCCCACCTCGCAGATCCGATCTGTTTTACTCTCTCGAGCCCGTACATTATATGCTATCACCTCCGGGCTGCGATTCGATGTGGCTCCTCTCCTGGTCCGATCTATTCTTCTATGTATTCAGGGAGGGGCCGAGACGGGGCTGAAGCACCCCTCTCTTATTTGCGCTCTTTGCCGGCAGTCGGGGATAACGTGGTCGGATGATGAGCCGATGCTAGCCCCCCAGGGTCCGATTGATCATCGCATCATTTCGCACTTCGACCCGTGGGGTGGAGTACCGGCACACGCTCGGGGGCGAGGATTTCTACTTGATGAGGCACACGAGCAGTCCCCCGAGCCTCTTCTTCTGATGCAGGGGCAGATGGAGTCCAGCCCGCCGCCCGACAAAGAGCACTTGCAGGCGATGTTCGACGGGTTGAGAGAGGAGATGAGGAGAGAGAGAGGAGATGAGGAGAGAGAGAGAGCCTTCTGGCTGCAGTGAGAGAGGAGAGGCGGACGGAGAGAGAGAGTATCATCGCTGCCGTCCGAGACGAGATGAGAGAGCAGGCCCGCCGGGCCAACCGACGTGAGACAAGGCGCCTGGCAGCGATAGATGCTTACCACCAGGAGCACCTTGCTGCATGGACGGCCCACATTATGCACCCGGACGGGCCATTCATTCCACCTATTCGGCCAGCCACACCACCCTCCTTGCCGGACGACGCCGTCACCAGTTCGTGAGCAGACTGTAGGGGAGTACTTAACCTTTCTCTTTTATTGCATATTACATTTTCTGTACATCGAGGTCAATGTACGTCCTAAGTTTGGGGGGGTTTACTTTTTGTCGCTATACTTATTGTTGTACTTATTCGTTGCACTTTTCATTATTTTTCGTTATTTTTGTTGCTAGCCTTGCTTGCTGTGTTTTTAATTGCATTCGTGAATTGTTTGTGCTTCTTTTTGTGTAAAACTGATGTTACGATACTGATTTCTCGGGGAAGAAACAGTTGAATTTTAGTGAGTTGTAGTCAGTGATATCTGTTTCTGTTGAGTATTCATCTAGGTCCGAATTTGTTTCGTTTTTGTATTGAGCAGATCGGCTGCACTATGCCTCCTCCCCGAACCATCAAAAGTAGAGCCACCAATCTTAGTGAAACCTTAGCAGATAAGAAAGGAGACATACATGTTTTCAAATCGCCGTCTATACGTTTGGTTACACTTTTCGCGTAGCTAGTCGTCCAGTAACATAAGTCGTGTTGGCACTTAATTTGAGTTTAGATTCGGACAGTTTTTCCCAAAAGTCGAGATATTATTTGTTCTATGATGGGAAGTCTAGTAACCGGGGGTATTCACGTGACCCGTTGTTTACTCTCGCGTAAAAAGACAACCCGGATTAGACTAGTGGTTTAGAGATTTCGCATGTGCCGATGATGGGGAGCCAAGTAACTGGGGGTATTCGCGTGACCCGTTGTTTACTCTCGCGTAAAACAGCAACCTTGAATCGGACATGCGGGAATAGCTATTCGAGTTGTTTCTCCGCTGTGGAGGGGAACTTAGTAACTAGAAGCATCCATGTGCCCCATGAGTGTCATTTACGTCAAACGGTTCCCCAACACATGAGAATGGAATTCCACCCTAGGATTGTCCCGATGAAACATCCCGAGATCCGAACCAAGTGGTCAACTCGAATCATCTTATCGAGCATATATAAGGGAATACTATCCGAGGGTTATATTTGATGATGAAACTCTTGAAATTTTGGCCACTAGACTGTGGGACTGGGCGAGTTAGCTTGTTTATTTTTAACCTTTCATATTGACGGTCGGTTAAACTCACGCTTGTTAATCTTTGAGCTTGATTTTCTTCATGAACGATTGATTAGGACTGAAGTTGGTTACTTTGTGGAATCAGTGTCCTGGATGTGACTCACTATTACGATACTTGTATTATTCTTTGAGATTTTCGGGTTAGTATTTATTAGGTTGAGCACTATGAAATTGCACGATTATTCACGATTATTCTTTTATTTGTTATCAATTCTTTTTGCTTGAGGACAAGCAAAGGCTCAAGTTTGGGGGTATTTGTTAGGCGTATTTTTATACGCTTATTTATCATTATTCTGTATTCTTTTCATGAGTAAATCTGCATAAATGAGCCTTTAATGCCCTATTATTTTATGTTTTGCAGGAAATTAGAGTCCGAAAGCCGAAACGATGAAAAACGGACGAAAACGGCGATTTTTGGCCTGGGGCCGCGGCACAAGGCAAGCGGGTCGCGGCACACGCAGGTGACTAGCGACCCCCCGAGTAAACTGTACCCTGAGCCGCGGCACAGATATAGTGAGCCGCAGCCCAGAAGATAAAAATAGCGCCCAGGTTTTAATCTGTGCCCCGTGAGCCGCGGCACAGATTAAGTGAGCCGCGGCCCACGGGGCGGTTTTGGTGTGCTCCGCGTGTGTTTGGGCCGTTTTGAAGCCGGTTCTCGACCTAATCACACGGACGCGTTTTGGAGGCTGCTGGGGAGTTATAAATAAGGGTTTAAGGTCATAAGGAGATTATCTTGGAAGGGGAGGATTATCGCGGAAGAGAGGAATCGAAGACAAGAAGCAGAAGACACCAAGAGCAGAGGGCGGAAGTCAGAAGAACGGAGGAATTCGAGTCTTCATCTGCGTTTGATTTCAATGCTTTCATTCATTAATTCTGTATTTTTATCTTTTAGCATGTCAGGCTAAAACCCTGTTCTAGGATTTTGATAAAACCAAAGTTTTGACGGATTTGCTTTTGATTATCTATATAATTCCCTTTTTCTATTGAGTTTTCCCAATCGATTTTAATGCTTTCAATTATCTGGCCAATAATTGGATTGTTTTAATTACGCAACTCGAATCGGGAGAGGAGAGTTGGTGAGGAACTATTGGTGAGAACCATTTTATCTTGTGAGATAGGAATATACTCATAGGAACTACGTGGACTTTTGAGGATTTTGTGCTTTTTGCCTATTGACGAATTAATTCACCTAGGGATAGAGTGCGTTATTCGCCTTTAGAAAAATCTATTGACCTCGGGAGAGGCGGTAGAGTATTTTAGCAATCTTCGCCTTCAATAAATTGGGGAAATCATTAACTTCAGATAATCGAGAGTAAATTCGGATAAACCGAGGTGGATTCACAATCCTAGACTTTTTCATTATTTGATTTTCTTTCTTCAAACGATCGTTTTGCTGTTTATTATTGATTTTCTTTAGTCATTAATTGCAACCCAAATTTCGACTGTTCAAATAAAATTAGAATACATATAAATCGGTACTTAGTGATTCAGTCCTCGTGGGAACGATACTCACTCATCACTTTATTACTTGTCTACGATAACGTGCACTTGCGTTTAACGAAATATCGCAAGAACATCCTCTGTGGCTTGGGGATATTCCCAACCACTGGTTTTAATATAAGTTTGAAGTTTAGCAAATGAAAGTGATTTGAAAAATTTCCACTCTTCAAAAATATTAACAAAAGAGTGTTTTAAGGCTTGTGGTTTAACAAGCTGTAATTGTTCTATGGACAGGTTGAAAACATTGTTGTCCAGCAGGTTAAAGGTGTAATTTGCTTCAGGGATTGAGATGATTAAACCTGCTTCTTCTTCCTCTGGAATGTATGCTGGAGTGAGGACAGGGACGATCTGAGTTTCAGTGCTCGAGCAGCCGGTCTTCAGTGGGTAGCGACCTAGCCGCAGGATCGCATAATGATCTGCCGCTCCTCGACTAAATCAGCCGCTGTGCCTCTTGGGAGAGGGTTCGAGATGACCGCATGATGGATGGTTTCTCAGGGCTGGTCCCCTTCTTTTGAATCGGACGGCTATTGGTGTGTTGTCGACTTGAGTTCGACTCTACCGCATTGGGTTGACAGCTGCAGGTTGGTCAGACTCGTCTGGTGAGGGTCTGGGGTAGGTCCTTGTATCAGGCAAATCCTTTAATATTTGGGATGCTCTTCTGTTGCCTCCCAACTTCCTCAAGGTCTCTTGGTCCAGATGGCCAAGTTTCTTGTTGATGTGGAAGGGGTCAGTACTTCCCTTCGCCACACCCATTTTCTCAAGGATCCAACTCAGCTGCGTTCCAAACGCCAGCTTGGATCTGAATCTCTTCTCATCAGCAAGCCATTCGGATTTGTTGACTTCTCGAACAAGCTGTCTGAAGATGTAATCAGCCCAATCAATCTGCTCGTCTTGAATGAGTGCTCCCAGCACTGTGAATTTCGCCGACGACAGTTGGTCGTAACTGCCGGCCATACCCATAATAATCTTGTTGGTAATATCCAACATATACCGATACTCCTTTTTAATCTCGCTCCTTTTAGCAGTGAGTTTCAGCTTCATCGGCTGGTCAATAGCCTTAATCTTTAGCCAAACATCGACTGCTGTCTTCTTGAGATCTTCGACGGCTATGCCGCGGTGCCTCATACCAAAAACTTTCCGAATTGTCTCCGGCGAGATGTCGACTTGAATTCCGCCGACAGTGCTTCTGATTCCTTCTTCAATTATACGGGCTTCATGGTATAAGGCGATGACGTCCTCCTTGAATAGATGTTTGGGTTGATGTCCAGAAATGGGTAGATCCCATTTAGTTTCATCGAGCGAATCAGGTCCAGGATGTCGTAGTTATCCAGATTTGCTTCCAAAAGGCCTTCGAAATCAACGACCAGAGAAAATATAATCTGGTCTTTGACCGCTTTCATGTTAACGCCTTCGAAATAAGATTCCATTTCTGCAAATAAAAAAATTTCAGTGTATTTGGAGTTCAAAAGATTTTTGCTCTGTAAATCTAGGGTTTGAGAGACTGGTAAGCATAAAGGTAAAGTGAAGGGTTTCCGTCCTTATAAAGAAGATGAAAAGACATATGGATTAAATTATTATTTATTTTGAATCGGTGGTACGCCTTTTGAGATTCTATTTAAATTTCAAATTCAAATCGGTGGACCAGGTTTTAATTTTAAAATTGGACGGTTGGATTTTAACTGGTCACCGTGGAGGTCGATTTATCAAGTGATCGCCACATGTATTTTAATGCCACTTGCGAACCAAACATTAATATAATATTATACATATAGCAGATAATAATAAAATATTCAGAGGTCGGTTAAGTTTAGAAAACTTAGTTGGTTGACTGTTGACTGTTGACTGCTCTGCATCAGGTGAGTTGACTCCATGGACTTCTCGCCTGAGATTCTGATCAGCTAGGTTCCTTTGTCCGTCCTTCGTCCTCTTGCCTGCATCAGCTAGGATCTGATTTCTTTAATCAGCTGGGTCCGTCCTTCCTCTGAGATGCTTCAGCTTGCTTCTGTACTAGATTCCCAATCTAGTAGACCAAGATCTCTGCTCAGCTCCAAAAACCTTTCTTCTGGCAAAGGTTTGGTGAAGATGTCAGCTATTTGGTAGTCTGTGCTGACTCTTTCAACTCTAACTCTCTTGTTAAGCACGTGTTCTCTGATGAAGTGGTGCTTAACATCAATGTGCTTGGTCCTCGAATGCAAAACCGGATTGTTAGTTATTGCAATAGCACTATTGTTGTCACACCAGATAGGGACTTCATTGGCAATGATATTATAATCCCTCAACTGTTGTCTGATCCATAAGATCTGGGCACAACAGCTACCTGCAGCTAGGTATTCTGACTCTGTGGTGGATATAGAGTTAGAAACCTGCTTCTTGCTAAACCAGGATATCAGTCTGGTTCCTAGGAATTGGGACGTTCCGCTAGTGCTTTTCCTATTAATTTTGCATCCTGCGAAATCTGCATCTGAATATCCTGACAGCTCGAAGTTATCATCCTTAGGATACCATAGTCCAACGTTGACTGTAGACTTAAGGTATTTGATTATCCTTTTTGATGCATCTAGGTGAGACTGCTTAGGCTTAGACTGGAATCGCGCACAAACTCCTACGGCATAGGATATGTCAGGCCGGCTTGCAGTGAGGTAAAGCAATGATCCAATGAGTCCTCTGTAGTGGGTTGAGTCCACTGATATGCCTCCCTCATCTGCATCTAGGTGAGTACTTGTGCTCATAGGAATTCTTGCTGGTTTGGCTGATTCCATTCCAAATCTCTTGATTAGATCTTTGGTATACTTAGCTTGGTTGATGAAAATTCCATTTTCCATCTGCTTAACTTGTAATCCAAGAAAGAAGTTAAGCTTTCCCATCATACTCATCTCAAATTCTCCTTGCATGAGGTTGGAGAATTTCTCACATAGCTCTGGATTGGTTGAGCCGAATATGATGTCATCCACATATATCTGGACTATCAATATGTGGCCTTCGTGCTCCACTCTGAATAGGGTCTTGTCCACTTTTCCTTTGCAAACACCATTCTTCTCAAGAAACACAGACAGTGTTTCATACCATGCTCTTGGTGCTTGCTTAAGTCCATAGAGAGCCTTCAACATCTTGTAGACTTTGTCTCCTTTGACAAAACCTGGGGGTTGCTCTACATAGACTTCTTCTTCTAAGATGCCATTTAGAAAAGCACTCTTTACATCCATCTGATAGACTTCAAAATCTTTGAATGCAGCATATGCGAGGAATAGTCTGATGGCCTCTAATCTTGCAACAGGTGCATAGGTTTCATCAAAATTTATTCCTTCACACTATGCATAACCTTTTGCAACAAGTTTGGCTTTATTCCTAACAACAGCTCCGTCTTCATCACTCTTGTTTTTGTACACCCATTTGGTTCCAATAACCTTCTTGTGATCTGGTCTGTCTGTTAGTTCCCAAACTTTATTTCTTTCCATCTGCTCTAGTTCTTCTTGCATGGCATTTATCCAAGAATAATCTTCCAGAGCTTGTTCTGTTGTCTTGGGTTCTATCTGTGACATGAAGCATGAGAACATAGCCATTCCTGCGGGTAGAGTTGATTGTCTTGTCTTAACTCCATCAATCAGCTTCCCGATGATTTGCTGGATTGGATGGTCTTTGAGACACTTGGGGATATCGTCTTCTTCTGGGTCTGTTCCCCCTGTTGAATTGCGCTGGTGGATTTCTGCATCAGCTGGGTTCTGGTCACCTTGGTCTGCAGCTGGATCAGCTACCGTCTTGTCATCTACAGGTTGGGTCTGATCTGCAGATGAGTCTTTATTAGCTACAGCTGGGTCTTCATCAGCGACAACTGGATCAAATAGGTTTGGTGACCCTGTCTGATCTGCAGTTGGGTCTTCAGCAGCTACAGTTGGATCATCAGGCTGGTCTGCAGGTGAGTCCACCATTCCAGTGTCATGTACAATGACTTCTTCAAGGGTTGCTGATTTGAGCTTGTTCTCAATTAACTCAACTTGCTTCCTGTACTCAACAGTAGATTCATCAAAAACAACATGGGGTGTTTCCTCCACAACTAAGGTTCTTTTATTAAATACTCTATATGCCTTGCTTCTTTGTGAGTATCCCATAAAGAGACCATCATCAGTTTTAGCATCAAAGGCATTTAGTTGTGTTTTACCATTGTTGTGGATGAAACACTTACAACCAAAAACATGAAAATAAGCAACAATAGGAGTTCTATTATTCCAAACCTCATAGGGAGTTTTGCCATGTCTCCCTACTATCATACTCATGTTCTGAGTATGGCAGGCTGTGTTGACAACTTCACCCGTAACCTCTTGGCGGTGTCCGCTCGCAATCATGGACCTTGCCGCTTCCTTCGTGGTTCTGCTTTCTTCTTTCAAAGAACGCCATTCTCGCTGGGAGTCCTGGCTGTAGAGAGCTCATGCTGGATCCCATTCTGATCGCTGTAATCAGTGATCGCCTTGTTTAGAAACTCTCCTCCTCTATCTGATCTGATCTTGATGATAGATAGGGATTTCTCATTCTGGATCCTTCTCTGCAGCTCAGGTAGCTTGGTCAAGGTTTCACTCTTCTTATACAGGAAGATAATCCAAGTGTACCTTGAGTAATCATCTACTACAACAAGTGCATGCTTTCGGACGCTTAGAGTCCTTGGCTTGATGGGACCAAATAGATCCATATGGAGTAGATCTAAGATCCTTGTTGTGAGGGTTGTAGGATGGACTGGCTTGAATGACGCTCTCGTCTGCTTTCCTTTCTGACATGCATCACAAAGTGCTTCCTTCTTGAATGCTTCATCTGGAAATCCTCTAACCAGCTTTTGAGAACTAATCTTGTTGATGGTTTTGAAGTTCAGGTGACATAATCTTTTGTGCCACAGCCATCCGTTCTCAGCTACTGTCTAAGATAGAAAATAGGAGTTAGGTGTTCATGTGTTCCAATCTATCATGTAGACATCTCTCCTTCTGAATCCTTGTAGCTTCACTTTGCCAGATAGGATATCTATCACCATGCATTTCCAGATGGTGAAGACTACTAGATTCTTCTCATCGCAAAACTGGCTTATGCTCAGGAGATTATACTTGAGCCCTTTGACATAGTGAACTTTGGATATCACAATATTTCCTCGGTGCAGCTCTCCAAAGCCCTTTGTTTGTCCTCTAGAGCTATCTCCAAAGGTTACATCAAGACCTCTTTCTTTGGTGTATTTGGACAGCATCTTCTTGTTCCCGGTCATGTGCCTTGAGAATCCAGAATCTACAAACCATTCTTCACCTCCAAAGTTTGAGTTTGTGGTGATGTGGTTGTAGTCCTTCCACCTTTTCTGCAATCAGACAAGCAGAGATTTAGGTACCCAAATCTGTGTGGGTCCTCTAGGGTTAGCTGGTTTCCTGTAGAATTGATTTCTCCTTGGATTGTGAAAATTGTTATTATTATTACCCTTATACGGTGTGTAACGTCGAGGTCTGAATCTCCTGTTGGGATTGTATACCGGATATTCCTCAAAATATTGATAGTGTGGGCCATTTCTAAACCTTGGCTGAGACCATTTATTAAATCTTTGAGGTCTCCACACTTGTTCATTTTGGAAATTAGGATAACCTTGAGGTTTCCATCTGCCCCTCCCATTTTGAAATCTGTTTTTAGGGAGTTGTTGATAATAGTGGGCATGTTGTCTGGGCTGCTGCTTCTGCCTGGGCCATTGCTTAGTCACTTGTCTAGGTGGCTGCCTTGTGTATCCTGGCTGCAGCCTAGACTTGTGACTTGGTTGTTGCCTGTTTTTAAATATCGGTTTATATGTAGGCTCAGCAGTCGAGACAATTGTTTCTCCCTTGATAAAAGTGGTTTTAGAACTAGAGGGAGTGTGAGGATCATATCCAAGGCCTGATCTGGAATATAGTGGCCTTTTATTGGTACACAATTCTTCCAGAGTTGAAGACGCCTTCAGGGAGGTTATTTCCTGCGCCTGAGTCTTATTTGCCAGAGTCAGCTTAGTAAATTCGGCTTTGACATGAGCAAGTACAGCTGATTTTTCTTTAAGTAAAATAGTTAGTCGATTTATCTCAGCTGTATTGACATCAGCCTGGTTTTGTAAGTTAGCTGCATTTATCTCAACTGAATTCAGTTCTAGGCTGAGTTTTTCAAAATCATTTTTCAGCTGCCTATTCTCATCTTGCAGCTGAGTCTTCTCTGCTGATACAGATAGGTGTGCAGATTTTAGTGTTTCAAAATCTTTAAATAGCTGATTTACAGATTCGTGCAGATCCATATCTTGTGACATGGCTGAACTATTATTTGAACCAGAGGGTTTTGATGTTACCTCTTCATCAGCTAAGTTGGCTATCAGGCAGTCATACTCTTCATCATCATCAGAAAAGAATTCGCTGCTTGATTCTACATGTTCTTGATCTTCTCCGATGAGGGCCTTCTTTGTCTTCTTTTCTGCCCACCTCCTTCTTGCTCTCATCCTTCTTAAGATCAGGACAGTCGATTTGGATGTGTCCTGTCTTATGACAGTTGTAGCACTCCACCTTGCAGCTTCCGGCTTTCTGGTTCCTTCTGGGATTCTCCTTATAATTTTTCTTGTATTTGGAGTAGTTTTTCCGGAAGTTGCTGAACCTTTGCATTATGAACGCCATTTCTTCCTCAAAATCTAATGGATTTGGAGGCTTTACATCAGATAAGCTCTTGGCGAGGGACTCGGCTGCAAAGGCTATTCCCTTCTCTGCAGGCTCAGTTGAGGATGAACTTGGAAGCTCGAACTCATAAGCCTTCAGATCAGAGAACAGCTCTTGGATCTTTATCTTATTGAGGTCATTGGATTCTCTAATGGCCACTGCCTTCATGCTCCATTCAGGATTGAGAGATCTTAGAACCTTCAGTGCCATTTCCCTGTTGCCATAAGATTTGCCGAGGGAGTTGATCTCATTGATAATCTCAGTGAACCTTGTGTCCACTTGGTCTATGGATTCGCCATTCTTCATTTTGAAGTTGTCAAATTTTTGAATAGCAATTGACAACTTATTTTCCTTGTTCAGCTCCGTTCCTTCACACATTAGGGCTAATGTGTCCCAAATTTCTTTGGCATTCTTGCAATTCTTGATCTTGACCATGGTGGTTTTGTCAAGAGTTTGATATAGCACATCTCTGGCCCGGTTATCAAGATTGGCCAGCTTTCTTTCTTCGGGAGTCAGCTCTGTCCTCTTCTTTGGGATCTTCTCCGCTTCCCCGCCGCGATCTCCTCTCGGTGTTGTCCTTCTCGAAGATGAATGGACTGGCCCTCTATGATGCACCACATGTCATCATGGATTGAAGATAAGTGTGCCTGCATCCTTATCTTCCAAAGATCATACTCGTCAACTGAAAACACAGGTAGTCTAGAATGCATGTGTTCCATTATAAAATGAGAGTAAAGATATATCTCTGATATAGATCTGGTTCATGAAACAAATAAACCAACCTCTCCGATACCACTTGTAGGTCACAAGTCGTCCAGGAATAAGTCTAGAGGGGGGTGAATAGACTTATTCCTGGACGACTTGTGACCTATAAATTATACAAGTACAACTGTCTCAGTCTTTCATTTATTTTATCCATAATGTACAGATTCCACGCTGTACAATATAACTCGGATAAAATAATATTAAACAATAGTAATAGAAATTCCAGATATTACATGTGGTCACCGATGAGGTCAACCACGTTGAGAACCAAGGTGGTTGGTACGTCGACACCGGTGCGACCGCCCACGTTGGTGCCGATAGGAGCCAGTTTAAGAACTATCAGGCTGTTGAGGGGAGGAAGCTCAACATAGGGAATTAAGCTTCATCTGAAATTATCGGAGTTGGAGAAGTGGACCCCAAACTTACGTCCGGAAAGACACTCACCTTGAAGAATGTGCTTCATGTTCCGGATATGAGGAAGAACTTGATCTCAGGCTCTATACTAGTTAAAAAGGGGTTTAAACTAGTGTTTGAGTCAGATAGAATTATCATAAAAAAGTTTGATAGGTTTCTTTAACACTCCCAAATCCCATTGGGTTATTACAGTGTCGTGGAGCCCACACCCTGAGATCCACCAGGCGAACATGACTAAAATACATTAAAATTTACCAACAAGGGAGATCACAGTCCCTACCATGATATCCGACACAATATTCCGATAAGGAATTTTCACGACAATGATGGGCCTACATGGCCAAAATGAAAATACAACCACACCCATGAGCCTTGCTCGGGTAATACATAATGACAATGACTCACAAACTGTAGAACACTCCAATTGACTGACCAACATGAACAACTCGGACTAGTATCGCTCGAATGCCTCGTCGCCATCATCATGCCCCTGTGTCTCAACTCTCTCCTCGCAAGCACCTAAAATATGAAAACATGTTCCGCCCCCACGGGGTCAGTCATCCAGATAATGAACATCAAATACATGTATAACATGATATGCATCCAAAGGCGGAATGAAACGGTACAATGATAATAATAATACGAGATGCTCACAAACCAAGGTAAGAACCGAGCATTCGTGAAACACTATGCCCGCGGCATACTATTAATACCTGTTCAACAGGTTAGAACATAAGTGCCCAATGGCGAATCATAATCACAGAGTACCATAATGAATTACACGACATGAACCAAACCAGAACTGAATTAAATATGAATCACAATGCCTGAAGGCTCCAATGAAATTACCAAGATAATCACAAAGGCCTGAAAGCCACTCAGCTGAAGCTGTCAAATATCACAATCACATGAAGCCAAAACAGCCCGAAGCTGTATCGATTAGGGCCGAAGCCACGGCACGAAGCCGTATCACAATTAGGGCCGAAGCCACGGCACGAGGCCATATCACAATTAGGGCCGAAGCCACGACACGAAGCCGTATTATAATTAGAGCCAAAGCCACGGCACGAAGCCGTATCACAATTAGACCATCCAATGGTCGTGACCTACTGAATTGTAGGTGTAGGTAAACCAACCGCGAAGGTTCAAGCGCCAAACTTACCCATAATGAGATCATAAGCATGACCGTGACCTGCTGAATTGCAGGTGCTGGGAAACCAACCGCGAAGGTTCAAGCCCCAGACTTACCCATAATGAGATCATAAACATGACCGTGACCTACTGAGTTGTAGGTGTTGGGAAACCAACCGCGAAGGTTCAAGCCCCAAGCTTACCCATAATGAGATCACCCAGTGACTGTGACCTGCTGAATTGCAGGTGCTGGGAAACTAATCGCGAAGGTTCAAGCCCCAGACTTACCCATAATGAGATCATAAACATGACCGTGACCTACTGAGTTGTAGGTGTTGGGAAACCAACCGCGAAGGTTCAAGCCCCAAGCTTGCCCATAATGAGATCACCCAGTGACCGTGACCTGCTGAATTGCAGGTGCTGGGAAACCAACCTCGACGGTTCAAGCCCCAGACTTACCCATAATGAGATCATAAACATGACCGTGACCTACTGAGTTGTAGGTGTTGGGAAACCAACCGCGAAGGTTCAAGCCCCAAGCTTACCCATAATGAGCACTAGCCGAGACTAGCCTCCAAAACATAATTAATCACAAATGGCAGCGATCCCAAGATTACCGAATTAATAAGAAAGATAGTGTGTTGCCTTGAGTCGGCCAACACGACGATAGTAACTCACGGATGGGCACCGTCTTCGGCGGTCCCAATTCAATACCTCGATTACCTTAGAATGGTCAATCGATAACAACGACACAATAGATGGGAACTATCCTCGACAGCCCCAATTCAATACCTCGATTGCCTTAGAATGGCTAACCGATAACAATGATGCAGCGGATGATTCAATACCTCGATTGCCTTAAAACGGCCAATTGATAACGATTATACAACGAATAATTGAGTACCTCGATTGCCTTAGAACGGCCAATCGATAACATGTTAGGAATACTTGTTAGATTTTGATGATGTCATTAATATAAAATCAAATGTTTATTACTTGGCAAAATGTAAGGAAGAACCAAATGAGTATCTTCCATAGGCCAAATATGTTAGGTATAAAACTTGGCAAAATGTAAAGAAGAACCAAATGAGTATCTTCTGTAGGCCAAAATTAGTTAGGCTGAAAATCGGCTAAGTACTAAGTACAGCTTAGTCCATCAGAGAGGAACAAATGAGTCCAAATGTAGTAGCTCGTCAACAAAAATTATCGAGAAGTTTGACCAGATCACGGCCCAAGGTACCTCGGGAAGTCACCTGATCGATAAGTCACAAACAAAGGAATGTACCGAGAGGACACTCGTCAGGGATGTTAGCTGCATATCAGCCTACTCGAAGGCAGCCAAGTACTCCAAGTCCACGTCAGCATGCGTTGAAAAGTCAAGTATTACGGAAAGGTCACATGCAACGTGAAGAGACAAATTGGAGTGATTCCCGCAAGAGATATGATTTAAATAAATCATCCAGACCCACCTTGAAGACTTTAATCATTTTATATTCAAAAGATTCGGCGCTCACATGCAGAAGTCTTCACAACGGTCGGAAGATAAAATAAAATAATGGGAATCCGGCCTTGCAACGTTCAGAAAAGATTAAAGAATGAAGTCTCCCTCCAACGGACGGATTTGTTCAAAAGATTTGCAACGGCTACAAGGAAAAAGCTCAGAGATCATGACCTATATATATCCGGAGATTTGAAGCTGAGTAACTATCGGTGCGAACATACTTTCAAGCGATCAAAGCAATCAAGCAATCTAAAGCAATCAATAGCATCGTGAAAAGAGCAGTTCTAAAAGTTCATACTTAAAGAAGCTCTTAGTTGGAGAAGACAAAAACTCTTGTCTATAATCCTGAGTACGGGGTACTTCACTGGTTGAAGTAAGAGATCAGAAGGCATCCGAGGATCGAGGATCAAGAGGTGCAAGGCAATCCAAGTGTGTACAACGGCACGGATTTCCACCGGTTGGAAGTCATTGTAGTGTGGTTTGAATCACTGTAATATTTATCATTTGGTTGAAAATTATAGTGAATTCATCTCCAACTGGTTTGGAGAAAAGTGGATTAGTAGAGGATTACCCCACCTCTGAGACCACTATAATTGCCTGCGTTATTTACTGTTTTATTGCATCATATTCTAACTGCTGCATTCATTGTTAAGTGTTTCATTAAGTTGCTTTCTATTCGTCATCAGCTGACTTCCGCATATATCTAAGAACAAACGACTCCAAGTCATTTGTTTAACTATCAGCTGAGGAAACTCACTCTTCGTGAAAAAGAGTTTAAGAGTTTCTACAAGTCTATTCACCCCCCCCCCTCTAGACTTGTACCTGGACGACTTGTGACCTACAAGTGGTATCAGAGAGGTTGGTTCATTTATTTCACGAACCAGATCTATATCAGATATATATCTTTACTCTCACCTTATAATGGAACACATGCACTCTAGACTCCCTGTGTTTTCAGTTGACGAGTATGATCTGTGGAAGATAAGGATGCAGGCACACTTATCTTCAATTCATGACGACATGTGGTGCATCATTGAAGACGGTCCATTCATCTTTGAGAAGGACAACACAGCAGAGGAGATCGCAGCAGGGAGGCCAGAGAAGATTCCTAAGAAGAGGACGGAGCGACTCCCGAAGAAAGAAAGTCGCCAATCTTGATAACCGGACAGAGATGTGTTATATCAAACTCTTGACAAATCCACCATGGTCAAGATCAAGAACCGTAAGAATGCCAAAGAAACTGGACACATTAGCCCTAATGTGTGAAGTAACAGAGCCGATCAAGGAAAACAAGTCACAATTGCTATCCAAAAATTTGACAACTTTAAAATGAAGAATGGTGAATCCATAGATCAAGTGGACACAAGGTTCACTGAGATTATAAATGAGATCAACTCCCTAGGCAAAACCTATGGCAACAGGGAAATGGCACTAAAGGTTCTCAGATCTCTCAACCCCGAATGAAGCATGAAGGCTGTGGCCATGAGAGAGTCCAAGGACCTGAATAAGATAAAGATTCAGGAGCTGTTCTCTGATCTGAAGGCTTATGAGTTCGAGCTTCCAAGTTCATCCTCAATTGAGCCTGCAGAGAAGGGAATCGCATTTGCAGCCGAGTCCCCTGCCAAGAGCCTATCTGATGTGAAACCTCCAAATCCACTAGATTTTGAGGAAGAAATGGCGTTCATAATGCAACGGTTCAGCAATTTCAGAAAGAACTACTCCAAGTATAAGAAAAATTATAAGGAGAATCCAAGAAGGAACCAGAAGGCTGGAAGATGGAAAGTAGAATGCTACAACTGTCACAAAATAGGACACATCCAAATGGATTGTCCCGAGCTCAAGAAGGATGAAACCAAGAAGGAGGTGGGCAGAAAGGAAGATAGAAGAAAGGCCCTCATCGGAGAAGACCAGGAGCATGTTGAATCGAGCAGCGGATTCTTTTCTGATGAAGACAAGGAGTATGACTGCCTGATGGCAAACCTAGCTGATGAAGAGGTAACTTCTAAACCCACCGGTTCTAATAATAGCTCAGTCATGTCACAAGATATGGATCTACATGAATCGGTAAATCAGTTATTTAAAGATTTTGAAACACTCAAATCTGCACACCAAGTCAGACAAGAGAGAAGACTCAGCTGCAAGATGAGAATAGGCAGCTGAAAAGTGATTTCGAAAAACTCAGCCTAGATCTGAATAAGGTTGAGACAACTACAGCTGACTTTAAAAACAAGGCAAATGTTAATACAGCTGAGATAGATCGACTAACCATTTTACTTAAAGAAAAATCAGCTGCACTTGCTCATGCCAAAGCTGAGTTTACTAAGTCGGCTCGGATAAATAAGACTCAAAGCGCAGGAAATAACCTCCTCAAGGCGTCTTCAACTCGGGAGAATTGTGTACTTATAAAAGGTCACTATATACCAAATCAGGCCTTGGATATGATTCTCACACTCCCTCTAGTTCGAAACCAAGTTTATCAAGGAGAAACAATTGTCTCGATCACGAGCCCGTATATAAACCGATATTCAAAACAGCAATTAAGTCAAATGTCTAGCCGCAAATGTTACACTGCATACCACCTACACAGCGACTAGGCAAAGGGCCTGTGCAAAAGCAAAGAGCTGCACAACATGCCCACTATTACCAACAACTCCCCAAAAATAGATTTCATAATGGGAGGGGCAGATGGAAATCTCAAGGTTATCCTAATTGCCAAAATGAACAAGTGTGGAGACCACAAAAATTTAATAAATGGTCTCAGCCTAGATTTAGAAATGGCCCACACTATCAAAATTTTGAGGAATATCCGGTATACAATCCACCCAGGAGATTCAGACCTCGACCACAGACACCTTATGAGGGTTATAATAATAATAATAATTTCTATAATCCAAGGAGAAATCAATTCTCCAGGAAACCAGCTAACCCCAAAGGA
The DNA here is from genome assembly GCA_033398695.1 of Orobanche coerulescens. Lineage (NCBI taxonomy): Eukaryota > Viridiplantae > Streptophyta > Magnoliopsida > Lamiales > Orobanchaceae > Orobanche > Orobanche coerulescens. Next base: position 170,615,212 of record CM065805.1, read on the forward strand.
CCCACACAAATTTGGGTACCTAAATTTCTGCTTGTTTAATTGCAGAAAAGGTGGAAGGACTACAACCACATCTCCTCAAGCTCAAATTTTGGAGGTGAAGAATGGTTTGTAGACTCTGGATGCTCGAGGCATATGACCGGGAACAAGAAGATGCTGTCCAATTACATCAAAGAAAGAGGTCCCGATGTAACCTTTGGAGATAGCTCTAGAGGACAGACAAAAGGCTTTGGAGAGCTGCACCGAGGAAACATTGTGATATCCAAAGTCCATTATGTCAAAGGGCTCAAGTACAACCTCCTGAGCATAAGTCAGTTCTGTGACGAGAAGAACCTTGTAGTATTCACCATCTTGAAGTGTATGGTGATAGATATCCTATCTGGAGAAGTGAAACTCCAAGGTTTCAGAAGAAGAGATGTCTACATGATTGACTGGAACACAGGAACACCTGACTCCTGTTTCCTATCCAAGACAGTAGCCGAGAATGGATGGCTGTGGCACAAAAGACTATGTCACCTGAACTTCAAAGCCATCAACAAGATTAGCTCTCAGAAGCTGGTCAGAGGTTTTCCAAATGAAGCATTCAAGAAGGAAGCACTCTGTGATGCATGTCAGAAAGGAAAGCAGACCAAGGCATCATTCAAGCCAGTTCAGCCTACAACGCTCACAACAAGGATCTTAGATCTACTCCACATGGATCTATTTGGTCCTATCAAGCCAAGGACTTTGAGTGGCCGAAAGCATGCCCTTGTAATAGTAGATGATTATTCAAGGTACACTTGGATTATTTTCCTATACAAGAAAAGCGAAACCTTGACCAAGTTACCTGAGCTGCTGAGAAGGATCCAGAATGAGAAATCCCTTTCCATAATCAAGATCAGATCAGATAGAGGAGGAGAGTTTCTCAACAAGGCGATAACTGATTACAGCGATCAGAATGGGATCCAGCATGAGCTCTCTGCAGCCAGGACGCCCCAGCAGAATGGTGTTGCTGAAAGAAGAAACAGAACCCTGAAGGAAGCAAAGAAGGTCCATGATTGCGTAGCGGACCTACAAAAGGTTCTCGGCTGAAGCCGCAACACACTGTCACACCTGCACAGGAGTATGATAGTAGGGAGACATGGCAAAACTCCCTATGAGGTTTGGAATAATAGAACTCCTACTGTTGCTTACTTTCATGTTTTTGGTTGTAAGTGTTTCATCCACAACAACGGTAAAACACAGCTAAATGCCTTTGATGCTAAAACTGATGACGGTCTCTTTATGGGATATTCCCAAAGAAGCAAGGCATATAGAGTTTTTAATAAAAGAACCTTAGTTGTGGAAGAAACACCCCATGTTGTTTTTGATGAATCTACCGTTGAGTACAGGAAACAAGTTGAGCTAATTGAGAACTAGCTCAAGTCAGCAACCCTTGAAGAAGTCATTATACATGACACTGGAATGGTGGACTCACCTGCAGACCAGCCTGATGACCCAACTGCAGCTGCTGATGACCCAACTGCAGATCAGACAGGATCACCAAACCTATCTGATCCAGTTGCTGCTGAAGAAGACCCAGCCGAAGCTGACAAAGACTCATCTGCAGATCAGAACCAACCTGCAGATGACAAGACGGTAGCTGATCCAGTTGCAGACCAGAACCCAACTGATGCAGATAACCACCAAGGCAATCCAACAGGGGGAACAAACCCAGAAGAGGACGATATCCCCAAATGGCTCAAGGATCACCCAATCCAGCAAATAATTGGAAAGTTGACTGATGGAGTTAAGACAAGACAGTCAACCCTACCAGCAGGAATGGCGATGTTCTCATGTTTTATGTCGCAAATTGAACCCAAGACTACAGAACAAGCCTTGGAAGATTATTCATGGATTAATGCCATGCAAGAAGAGTTAGAGCAGATGGAAAGAAACAAGGTTTGGGAACTAACAGACAGACCTAATCACAAGAAAGTTATTGGCACCAAATGGGTGTATAAAAACAAGAGTGATGAAGACGGAGCTGTTGTTAGGAATAAAAGCCAGACTTGTAGCAAAAGGTTATGCACAGTGTGAGGGAATATATTTTGATGAAACCTATGCACCTGTTGCAAGACTAGAGGCCATCAGACTATTCCTCGCATATGCTGCATTTAAGGACTTTGAAGTATATCAAATGGATGTAAAGAGTGCTTTTCTGAACGGAATCCTAGAAGAAGAAGTCTATGTAGAGCAACCCCCAGGTTTTGTCAAAGGAGACAAAGTCTATAATCTGTTGAAGGCTCTGTATGGACTTAAGCAAGCACCAAGAGCATGGTATGAAACACTGTTTGTGTTTCTTGAGAAAAATGGATTTTGCAAAGGGAAAGTGGACAAGACCCTATTCAGAGTGGAGCACGAATGCCACATATTAATAGTCCAGATTTATGTGGATGAGATCATTTTCGGGTCAACCAATCCAGAGCTATGCGAGAAATTCTCCAACCTCATGCAAGGAGAATTTGAGATGAGTATGATGGGAAAGCTTAACTTCTTTCTCGGACTACAAGTTAAGCAGATGGAAAAAGGAATTTTCATCAATCAAGCAAATTATACCAGAGATCTTATCAAAAGATATGGAATGGAATCAGCCAAGCCCGCAAAAATTCCAATGAGCACAAGTACTCACCTGGATGCAGACGAGGCAGGCATATCAGTGGACTCAACCCACTACAGAGGACTCATTGGATCTCTTCGCACTTCACCGCAAGGTGCCAGACATATCATATGCCGTTGGAGTTTGTGCAAGATTCCAGTCCAAGCCGAAGCAATCACACCTAGATGCAGCCAAGAGAATAATTAAGTACCTAAAGTCTACAATTAATGTTGGACTATGGTATCCCAAGGATGATAACTTTGAGCTGTCAGGATACTCAGATGCGGATTTCGCAGGATGCAAAATCAACAGGAAGAGCACTAGTGGAACGTGTCAATTCCTAGGAACCAGACTGATATCCTGGTTTAGCAAGAAGCATGTTTCTAACTCTATCTTCACTACAGAGTCAGAATACCTAGCTGCAGGTAGCTGTTGTGCACAAATTTTATGGATTAGACAGCAGCTAAGGGACTATAATATCATTGCAAATGAAGTTCCTATCTGGTGTGATAACAATAGTGCTATTGCAATAACCAACAATCCGGTTTTGCATTCAAGGACGAAGCACATTGATGTTAAGCACCATTTTATTAGAGACCATGTGCTTAACAAAAGGGTTAGAGTTGAAAGAGTCAACACAGACTACCAGATAGCTGACATCTTCACTAAACCCTTGCCAGAAGAAAGATTTCTGGAGCTGAGCAGAGATCTTGGATTACTAGATTGGGAATCTAGTACTGAAGCAAGTTAAAGCATTTCAGAGGAAGGACGGACACCACCAAGAATCGATCCTAGCCGATGCAAAGTAGAAGACGAAGGACGAACAAAGGAACCTAGCTGATCAGAATACCAGGCGAGAAGTCTACTCACCTGTTGCAGAGCGGTCAACAGTCAACAAATTAGACCAGCTAAGTTTTCTAAATTGAACTCTGAATATTTAATTATTATCTGCCATAGTTATAATATTATTATATTAATTTTGGTTAACAACTGGCAGTTAAATATATATTTTCCTAAGCCAAGTGGCAATTTTAATACACGCGTCAATCATCTATTAAATCAACCTCCACGGTGGCCAATCAGAATCAACCGTCAAATTTTAAAATGGGCCACAAATTCAAATTTGAAATTCAAAAGAATATCAAAAGGCGTACCACCATTTCAAATATATAATAAATTAATACAAACGTCTTTTCATCTTCTTTATAAGGAAAGAAGACCTTTCACTTTACTCTTTACACTTACAGAAACCCTAGATTTCTCAGAGCAAAAATTCTTCGAACACCCAATACACTAAAATCCTTTACTTGCAGAAATGGCATCTTTCGAAGGAGTTAATTTGAAGGCGGTGAAAGACCAGATCATTTTCTCACTGGTCGTCGACTTTGAAGGCTTATTGAAAGCCAATCTGGAGGACTACGACATGTTTAATATGATTCGCGCAATGAAGCTTAATGGGATCTACCCATTTCTAGACATCAACCCGCAACATCTGTTCAAAGAGGATGTCGTCGAGTTCTATCGCGAAGCTTATCTGATTCAAGACGGAATTCATAGCACAGTCGGCGGAATACCAGTCAGCATATCTCGAGAGACGATCCGTTCTATCTTCGAAATGAAGCACCGTGGTTTAGCGGTCAAAGATCTCAAGCAATCCGCCGCCGAAACCTGGAAAAAGATTAAGGTGGAAAATATCCCAGAAAAACTGAAATTCACAGCCAAGAGAAATGAACTCAAGAGGATTTACCGTGTTGCGTTGGACATTACCAACAAAATAGTCATGGGGATGGCGGGCAGTTATGATCAACTGTCGTCGTCTAAGTTTATGGTGCTGGGAGCACTAATTCAGGAAGAAGAAGTTGATTGGGCAGACTACATCTTCAGGCAACTTGTGCGAGAGGTCAACAAAGCCGAATGGCTTGTTGATGAGAAGAGGTTCAAAACAAAGCTGGCGTTTGGAACGCACCTCAGTTGGTTTTTGGAGAAAACTGGTGTGGCAAAGGGAAACACTGACCCCTTCCACCCCAATAAAAGGCTTGGTCATATGGACCATGAGAAGGTGAAGAAAGTCGGAGGCACTGGGAGAGCAGCCCAGTTGTTGAAGGAGCTGCCGGACTCAAGGACTTATCCAAGATACCATTCATCAGGAGAGTCGGACAGACCTGCAGCTGATATCGCAACTACAGTCGAGTCCGACACCGAGTCCGACGACACACCCATTGCAGTCAGATTCAAGAGAAGGGGACCAGCCCCTGAAGGACCCTCTATTCTGCAGTCATCACCAGAACCCTCTCCCAAGAGGCCAAGGAAACTGCAATTTAGTGAGGGAGAGCAGTCTGAACAACTTGCCAGCCCCCCTGTCAGATCACCAATTCATCCGGAAGACCTGCCTGCACCAGGCACCCTTGAGACTTGGATTGTATCTGTTCTTACCCCTCCAGTCTACATTTCCGAAGAAGAAGAAGCAGGTCTCATAATTTCTATCCCTGAAGCTGATTATACCTTCAATCTGCTTGAAAACAATACTTTCAACCTTTCAATTGAACAACTCCAGCTTGTTAAGCCACAAGCATTAAAACACTATTTTGTACATATTTTTGAAGAGTGGAAGTTTTTCAAAACTATGACATTTTCAAACCTTCAAACCTACATTGAAACTAGTGGTTGGGAATATCCCCAAGCCACTGAGGAGGTTCTGATTCACTTTTGCAAAGAATCAGATTTAGTATTAATCCTCCAGGATAGTTGGTTCATGTCCCATTTTAAAACAAACATGGACCAATTTATCCATTCTATCATGCTTAGCATTTTTGATGGTTCTTTTGGAGAAGAGGAGGAGGAGGAAGTTGAAAAAGAGATTAGAATTGAGGAGGTAGATGGAGAAGGAAATAATGAAGTTATTGATTTGGTTGTTGAAGAAGAAGAAGAAAAGCAGGAAGAGAGGAGAACAGAAGAAAATATTCTAGTTGAAAAACAGTCAGGAGAAATTGAGAAAACAGAGGAGTTGGCTGATGAAGGAGATGAAGAAGAAGGAGAAGAGGTAGAATAAGAAAAAGATGAAGAAGAAAAGGAGGATGAGGATGAGAAGGATGATGATGGTGAAGGAGAAGAAAAGGAGAAGGATGATGATAACAATGATGATGATAATGATGGTGATGATGGAGAAGATGCAGGAGCAAAAAAAGAAATTGAAAAAGAAAAAGATGAGGAAGGAAAAGAAAATTCTGGAGAAAAGGCAGATGAAGAGAAAGAGGAGGATCAGGAGAAAGAAGAAGAGAGAGCAGAAGAAAAGGAGCCAGAGCCTATTCACGAAGCTGCAGACAGGACTGTGGTACCTGCCCGGTACACCAGCCTAGACGCAGAGCTAGCTGAAGACTCCAGGTCAGGGACCCCGGAGAAAACCCCCTCTGACCTACCAGCTGCAGACACGAGCCTGCAGTCTAGTGGTTCCTTTGCAGAAGGCTCAGGAGAGCACTCTCCATCAGCTCAGATATCTCCTACCATGACTGAGCTGATCAGGCAAATCGTCAAAGATACTATTGGAGAGCTGCTAACGTCTCAGGTCACTCCTGACCTCCAATAAATAAATGCCAAGATCGACACTCTACTACAGAGAGAGATTCCTCAGCCCCCTCCCCCTACCAACAACAGAATGCCATTTGGCATGTCTGATTGGATGAGCAAAATAGAGCAGCAATTGACTACCCTTGTTGATGCTGGCAAAAAGGGGGAAGAGAGAGTTCAGGGGGAAGAGAGAGAGATAAGGTCAAAGAAGAAGCAAGATGTTCTTCAAATTGAAGGACCCTCAAGTCTGAAGAGGAAGGAAGCTGTGGATCCAGATGACCAGGCTGACCAGCCTGAAGGAAAGAGAAGGAGGACTAGAGGAGGTTTTGGGCCTACTCTAGAATGGGAAGGAAAGAAGCTATGGTATGTTGAGGACTTTATTCCATATGAAGCCCTGCCCATGTGGGGAGCTGCAAAGAAGAAATTCATCATAGATTATTACGTCTGGGAATTACTCCAGGATGATAATCTCTCCCCACAGCAGACCTTCATCAATTTCATGGAAGAAGCTTACCCAAAACTCTGGACCATTCTGAAGAAGAAGGCTAAGGAACTAAACGCCTATCCTATGATTCCATCATTCAGAGCAGAGGAAGCGCCAACCCGTCTGGACAATGAGCTGGATGAGCTACAGCTTCAATAAGAAATCAAGCAGTTATGTCTTGAGAATAGATTTACATCACAGCAAGAACAAGACTTTGCAGCTCTTGTTGTGAAGAGGAAATATGGTCTTGCTCCAGTCAAGATTAGACCAATTGGAGCCAAAACATTCAGACACCTTAAACGGCTATTCGCAGAGGCAGAGGAAGAGGCAGATGACTTTATGCTTGTAATTTTATTTTCTGTACCTGTAAAAAAACTTTCTTGTAAATTTCAATCATAAACAAGTCAGAAAAGTTTTATAACAGTCTATTGAATGACAATTTCCAGTTGTCTCAATATTAGACTGATTTGAGTTTGTGTCTTGCACTTAAGTGCAGACTTGGTCATTTGATTACTTACTTAAAGTTTTGCCATCATCAAAATTGGGGGAATTTGTTAGGAATACTTGTTAGATTTTGATGATGTCATTAATATAAAATCAAATGTTTATTACTTGGCAAAATGTAAGGAAGAACCAAATGAGTATCTTCCATAGGCCAAATATGTTAGGTATAAAACTTGGCAAAATGTAAAGAAGAACCAAATGAGTATCTTCTGTAGGCCAAAATTAGTTAGGCTGAAAATCGGCTAAGTACTAAGTACAGCTTAGTCCATCAGAGAGGAACAGCCGAGTCCAGTCAGAGTAGCTCTGGTCAACAAAATTTATCAGAGAAGTTTGACCAGACTGCAGCCAAGGTACCTCAGGAAAGTCACCTGATCAGATAAGTCACAAACAGTGAACAGCCGAGAGGACCTGTCTGCAGGGATTTTAGCTGCATATCAGCCTACTCGAAGGCAGCCAAGTACTCCAAGTCCACGTCAGCATGCGTTGAAAAGTCAAGTATTACGGAAAGGTCACATGCAACATGAAGAGACAAATTGGAGTGATTCCCGCGAGAGATATGATTTAAATAAATCATCCAGACCCACCTTGAAGACTTTAGTCCTTTTATATTCAAAAGATTCGGCGCTCACATGTAGAAGTCTTCACAACGGTCGGAAGATAAAATAAAATAATGGGAATCCAGCCTTGCAACGTTCAGAAAAGATTAAACAATGAAGTCTCCCTCCAACGGACGGATTTGTTCAAAAGATTTGCAACGGCTACAAGGAAAAAGCTCAGAGATCGTGACCTATATATATCCGGAGATTTGAAGCTGAGCAACTACCGGTGCGAACATACTTTCAAGCGATCAAAGCAATCAAGCAATCTAAAGCAATCAATAGCATCGTGAAAAGAGCAGTTCTAAAAGTTCATACTTAAAGAAGCTCTTAGTTGGAGAAGACAAAAACTCTTGTCTATAATCCTGAGTACGGGGTACTTCACTGGTTGAAGTAAGAGACTGTAAAGGCATCCGAGGATCGAGGATCAATAGGTGCAAGGCAGTCAAGTGTGTACAATGGCACGGATTTCCACTGGTTGGAAGCTGTTGTAGTGTGGTTTGAATCACTGTAATATTTATCACTGGTTGAAAATTATAGTGAATTCATCTCCAACTGGTTTGGAGAAAAGTGGATTAGTAGAGGATTACCCCACCTCTGAGACCACTATAATTGCCTGCGTTATTTACTGTTTTAGTGCATCATATTCTAACTGCTGCATTCATTGTTAAGTGTTTCATTAAGTTGCTTTCTATTCGTCATCAGCTGACTTCCGCATATATCTAAGAACAAACGACTCCAAGTCATTTGTTTAACTATCAGCTGAGGAAACTCACTCTTCGTGAAAAAGAGTTTAAGAGTTTCTACAAGTCTATTCACCCCCCTCTAGACTTGTACCTGGACGACTTGTGACCTACATAACAATGATACAATGAATGATTGAGCACCTCGATTGCCTTAGAACGGCTAATCGATGACAATGATACAATGAATGATTGAACTCCTCGATTGCCTTAGAACGGCCAATCGATAACAATGATACAATGAGTAATTGAGCACCTCGATTGCCTTAGAACGGCTAATCGATGACAATGATACAATGAATGATTGAACTCCTCGATTGCCTTAGAACGACCAATCGATAGCAATAATACAATGAATGATTGAACTCCTCGATTGCCTTAGAACGGCCAATTGATAACAATGATACAATGAATGATTGAACTCCTCGATCCACTTAGAACGGCCAATCGATAAGAATGATACAATGAATGATTGAACTCCTCGATTGCCTTAGGACGGTCAATCGATAACAATGATATAATGAATGCCTCGGCACCTTTAATCGGCTACCGACGACGAAGATGAGAATGAATACGACAATGCCTTCAATTGGCCAATACAACATGAATGACAGGACGCCAACATTAATAACAATGATTACAACAACGTCTTAGATTGACATCAATATTAACAACAACAACCGATACATTGATACCGCGAACCGGTGATCGATAATAACATTAACAACGAATATCTCAATGCCTTACCGGCCATTAATGAATGATAATAAACATTTGGCATAATTGCCAAAGAGTATCGTATTGAACGATCCCCTGATATCAATGATCTTATGAAGAGACTAAGTCTCGGAATGATACAACACATTCATACACATATATGATAACATTGATCTCATTGACTAGTACAAGTATAAAACTTGCCTCAACCGAAGCCGATGAATTCCTTCCACGAACAACGAACGGCATCCTCCGATAAACACAAGTATTCGAACAACCTTGAATGAAATACAATTCATTCAATAACATAATATCAATCGAAATCAACACAACGACCGAAAGAAACTCTTTGAGACATTTAATCGAACACTAAATGTTCAAAGTTCCTCAAGAACCTAAGAATCATCAATCGGGTTGAACGAATCGAAGATATGGATATACAATCCATAGAACACTATTAATAATGTTTACTAACATCAACTGATTCATCAAATTCGGATGAACAATGAAAATCAAGAAGAAATCCCAAAAGTCAAATTCTAGGAGATTTCAAGAAATTACCTCGATCCGACGAAGAACAATGATTTGATGTTGATATAATCGATAAGGATCCTCAAAAACGCTTAGAAATCGAGTGGAATCGACCAAAAACTCCATTTCCCGATTTTTCCCGTCACCAGCCGCACCCGGGTGAAGAAATGATGAAAAAAATGAGGTCTGGTCGGTCATTGCCTATATATGGCCGACAGGTAAGGGTGTTCAAAAATACCCGACCCGAACTACCCGGCCCAACTACCCGATGACCCGAAACAAATATTCCGGGTATTTTTAAAAATTTTAAATTTTTTTCGGGCCGGGTACCCGACCCGTAAAAAAGTCATATAATCGGGCCGGGTCATGGGCCGACTTGTTGCGTAAATTCGGGTACCCGAAAACCCGATTATTCTTTAATAGTTATTTTTTTTATAAATTTAATTATTTAATTTGTAATTATATGAAACTTTATCTTTCAAATAATATGAATTATATTTGATATAAGAATTCATGTTAATTATATTTTCAGTAACGGTATTTATTCTCAATAGTTTGGAAATTTACAAGAAGATAAAATCTTTAAATAAAAAATAATATATTCTTTCATATATATAATTGAATATTGAATTAAGCATAATTATATAATAAAAAAATGATATATATATATATAAAAATTTAGTCAGTTTTGAGATTTACTTATTGTATGGAAAATATTTATAATGTATTTAGTACTCAGGGAATTAATTTATATAATAAATTTTAAAATAAGTTTATATTAACATTACAAATTATTTATAAAAATATAAAATTAGTGGTATTAAATTTTGGGCCGGGTACCCTATGACCCGACCCGAAAAAATAGGGTACCCGCTTTTAGTGCAGACTTTTCGGGTCGGGTCACGGGCCGAATTTTTCATTACCCGCATAACCGGGTACCCGTAAATTCGGGTACCCGAAAAACCGGGTACCCGGTTATGAACACCCCTACCGACAGGGTTATGGCCATAACCGACAGGGCCATACGGACGTAACTCGCATTCGTCAAAATCCACCCAGCGCCTGCCGATCGCTTACGGCCGTAACCGACAGGGCCTTACGGCCGTAACTCGGCACTTACGGCCATCCCCGGCAGGTCCTTGCGGTCGTAATCGGCATTCGTCCGAACACTGCCTGGCACCCGTACGGCCGTAAACGGCATTCGTCCAGCCATGTCTGCCGAGCACGTATGGCCGTAACCGGAACCTTACGGCCGTAACTCGGCCAGGCCAGGCCCTGATCCAAGAAGTGTGGCCGTGACTCGGCCGTGGCCACTCCGACGGCCCGGACGACGCTGAAACCCGAACCTGAATATGAATCGAAGATACGGTTACGAAGTACTCACAAAGACGAATCCAAGCGTTAAGAGAACACACGATTCCGATCACCCAAAGGCTCGAAATTCGACAGCGGAAAGTAATTACCCCAAACTTTGGGAAATTATAAAAATGGCCCAAAACATCCGAAATACACGATACACGATCGAAACACCAATACAAAACTCGCAACATGAATAATAACATTAAATGAACTTACGAGAAACTCGAAACAACAATTTCAGACGAGATTCGCAAGAATCGAACTCAAGTGCGGAAAAGCCGTTTAAGAACACGGAACTCAACAAAACGATGCCGAAACGAACTCGGATGACAAAAAGTACAGAATTAAATATTCTCGGAATGACGAAATGGTCACAATGGAGTCTCTAAGATGGACTTACTCCAAAAAAAGAAAATTACCGAAAAATCGAAATTGCGGATATTTCAGTTTCTCGGTATGGGTTACCTCACGAAGGGACACTTTAAACTTAATGCTTTGGATAAGCGCTATGTAACCAAGTCTACTAATGAAAATGCTACTGCTTCCTCTTATTTAACTGAGTGTTCTAATTTATGACATTGTAGATTAGGTCATGTGAATCTAAAACCTTTATTCTTTTGGACTTCTTTTGACTTTTGATTCGATTCATTTGATTCGATTCGATTCGAGTCTATTCATTTGATTCGAGTCCATTCGATTCGATTCGATTCGATTGTGTCAGTCCGTTCGATTGATTCGATTCGATTGATTGATTCGATTCTTTGTTGTTGTTGTTACTATTATTATTATTTACCATTATTATCAGTATTATTATTATTACCCTCATGATGTTTGGGACTACTTCGCATACCGACATATTACCTTCAATCCGCAATGTGGTGTTGTCTCGCAACCACATGTACAAGCCAACGATCCCCCGCAGCATAGCCGGAACCGATAGCTAATGCTTACGAGTAAGCTCACGAGGCGTATGACTTATATGAGTGCCTAGATTGCCCAATCGATATAGAGGAAGTGTTATATGGCCGACGACATCCCTCCGGTCACACTAGAGCCTCCATGCCAACCTTAAGCCCAACGCAGACCACATAGGTCCTACGCCGCCCTAACGATTTCCAACTCACTCGGGAACTCCTCGCACACTTCGAATGCTCAGAGTTGGCTCCCTAGAGTTATTATTATTATTACTAATAATAATTACTATTATTATTAATAATATTTATTATTATCGTTGTTCTTGTTGATTATTATTCTTATTATTTACCATTATTATCAATGTTATTATTATTGTTGTTATTATTATTATAGTTATTATCATTATTGTTATTAATATCATTAATATTATTATAATTTACCCTTATCAAGTAGATCTCAACTTATCATTTATATTTTATTATATTATTATTTTTATTATTATTTTATTATATTTATTATTATTATTATTATTATTATTATTATTATTTAACCTTAATATATATTTCGATTCGATTGATTCGATTCGAATCCATTCATTCGATTGATTCGAATCCATTCGATTCGATTCGATTGATTCGTTCATTTAATTCATTCAGTCCAAAAGAACAGAGCCTAAATGCTATAAAAAGATTAGTAAACTTAGATTTACTAAAATTAAATGAAGTCAATACAACAACAACATCTAATCCTTAGTTCCAAAATGATTTGGGGTCGGCTAACATGAATCAAACTTTGAAACCCTCAATAATCGTTACATAAATAACATAAAAGGAAAAAAGAGAGAAAAAGTAGAGAAAAAAGCAAATAAAAAAAGAGAATGAATGTAAAAAAAAAGAAAAAAAAAAGAAAAAAAAAAGAAAAAAAAAAAAGATAACATGAAATAAAAGAAAATAGGAATTAAAAAAAAAATCAGACTCCATCCACCATCCGTATTCTTTCACGCCACATTTGCCTCTCCATCGCCATACTTTCTCCAATTCCAAGAAACCGTATATCATTTACAATCATCTTTATCCAAGTTTTCTTGGGTCTTCCTCTACCTTTCACAACATTACTTGTTCCCCAACTTTCTAGCCTCCTCACTGGGGCATTAATAGGTCTTCTTCTCACATGACCAAACCATCGTAATCGATTCTCCATCATCTTGTCTTCTATAGACGCAACTCTTACCTTCTCTCTGATCACCTCATTTCTGAGCCGATCCTTTTTTGTATGACCCACATCCATCGTAGCATACGCATCTTTGCCACATTCATCTTTTGAACGTGACCTTTGTTTCTGACCCAACACTCGGTGCCATATAACAATGTGAGCCTAATTGCCGTGCGGTAAAATTTACCCTTTAATCTATGAGGCATGCCAGGATCACATAAAACCCCTGTGGCACTCTTCCACTTCAACCACCCTGCCTTTATTCTGTGAGCCACATCGCCATCTAGCTCTCCATCCTTTTGGATAATAGATCCAAGATACCGAAAGAAAGTGGATCCATGAACAATTTTCCCATCAAATGTGATCATCCCCGCCTCTCTATCACTGTTTTCGCTAAACCTACACTCCATATATTCAGTCTTACTTACCCACCAAAGCCTCGAGCTTCCAAAGTATCCCTCCAAAGTTCCAATTTCTGTTGCACTCCAACCTTCGTTTCATCAATCAACACAATATCATCTGCGAACATCATACACCACGGCACGTCATTTTGAATTTCTCTTGTCAATTCGTCCATGACTATGGCAAAGAGAAAAAGACTAAGAGCAGATCCTTGATGCACCCCAATCGTAATAGGGAATTCTTCTGTCCTCCCAACATTAGTACGTACACTTGTACTATAGCTCCCTCATACATGTCCTTTATAATGTCAATATATTTCCGTGATACACCCTTCTTTGCTAAGGCCCACCAAAGTACTTCTCTTGGTACTTTATCATATGCCTTCTCTAAATCAATAAAAACCATATTCAGATCTTTCTTTTTATCTCGATAATGTTCCATCAAGCTATAGGATAAGATAAATTGCTTCCATGGTCGATCTTCCAGGCATAAATCCAGCGATTTTACGTTATCTTCACACATTTCCTGATCCTTTGTTCAATCACTCGTTCCCACAACTTCATGGTATGACTCATTAGTTTAATTCCACGATAATTAGAACAATCTTGAACATCACCTTTGTTCTTATACAAAGGGACGAGAATACTTTTCCTCCATGCTGATGGCATCTTATTGCTTCTCCAAATCTTATTGAAAAGCATAGTTACCCATTCGATCCCTCTCTCCCCCAAACACCTCCAAACTTCAATAGGTATACCATCTGGTCCTTCTGCTTTCTTTGACCCCATCTTCTTCAATGCAATTGTCACTTCACACTTTTGGATTCTTCTCTTAAACTCTCGGTTAACCATACTTGAGGGGATGTTTAAATTCCCAATATCTTGTTCTTGATGGCCATTGAATAAGGTATCAAAATATGACCTCCATCTCTCTTTTATCTCTTTATCTTGAACCAAAACTTTTTGGTCAGTATCTATTACACATTTAACTTTTCCAATATCTCGCGTCTTCTTCTCTCTCATTCGAGAAAGTTTATAGATATCTTTTTCCCCTTCTTTAGTATCTAATCTTGCATATAATTCTTGATTGACCTTTGATCGGGCATTTCACACTGCCTTTTTAGCTTCTGTTCGAGCTTTCTTGTACTTCTCATAATTCTCATCGCTCGAGCATTTACCCAGTACCTTATAACATTCACGTTTGGTCTTTATCGCTTGCTTAACTTCATCATTCCACCAAGATGTGTCCTTACTTGATGGTCTGTTTCCTTTAGATTCTCCTAGGACTTCTTTTGCAACTTCCTTTATGTTATGCTCCAACAAGTTCCACATCGAATCTATATCCATCTCCGTGCAATCAGACCAAATACCACTATCAGCAATCTTAGCCACAAAAGTATGTCGACTCTCCCCTTGGAGCTTCCACCACTTAATTCAAGGGTCAACTTGTGGTCTTCTCTTTCTTAAGTGCCTCTTACCTCGAAAGTCAAGCACCACAACCCTATGCTGTGTTGCAGCACTCTCACCGGGTATTACCTTGCAATTAGTAAAACTTTTCCTCCAAACATTCCTTACTAAAAAGAAATCAATCTGACTTGCATTACCTCCGTTTCTATATGTCACCAAATGAGAGTCCCTTTTCTCGAACCAAGTGTTCATAATACCCAAATCATGAGCTAATGCGAAATCCAATATACCATTTCCTGCTTCATTCCTGTCCCCAAAACCAAAGCCACCATGAATGCTCTCAAAGCCATCTCTGCTAACACCGACATGCCCATTGAGGTCACCACCAATGATCAATTTCTCACCCATAGGAATTCGTTCGACAACCTCTTCCAAATCTTCCCAAAATTCTTGTTTGATCGATGCATCCAATCCTACTTGTGGTGCATAAGCACTTATGATAGTTAGAAACTCATCCCCTATCACAAGCTTAATACTCATTATTCTATCGCTCTTTCTTGACACTTCCACCACATCATCAATGAATTCTTTATCAATGACGATACCCACTCCATTTCTACTTCTATCCTTTACAGAGTACCAAAGCTTGTAACCCCAAGAAGCTAACACTCTTGCCTTCTCGCCAACCCACTTAGTCTCTTGTAGACATATTATGTGAATTTTCCTCCTTTTCATAACCTCCCCCACTTCTGCTGATCTCCCCGTCAAAGAGCCAACGTTCCAAGTTCCAAACCGCACCTTACTACCCTTACTAGCCGCAAGAACTAACTTCTTTATCTGTCCACATCCACGCTGCAAGGATTCTTGCACATTTGACACCACACCCATACTTCGAGGTGGCGCGCCGCTTCCGGGCGACGACCTAGCAACCCTTGCATATTTTCCACTACACTCGGGCCTATGAAGTGTAGCGCATCCTTGATCATTTGACACCACCCTCAGATGTAAAGGTGGCGCGCCGCTTCTGGGCGACGACCTAGGAACCCTCGCATACTTATCACTGCACCCAGGCCTATGAAATGCAGCGCGTCGCTTCTGAGGAGACGCCCCAACGATTTTCAATGTTTGATTCATGTCCATGGAATGTGACGAGTTTTACGCTGGCTGCCACTAACCTACCGCAACCCTCCTCTTTTATCCGAGCTTGGGACCGGCAATGGATGTCAAGAAGACACCCACAGTCAATACTCAAAATAAATATGAGATTTGTGTTGAAGCAAAAATGACAAAACTTCCATTTTATTCGGTAAAACGGAACACAAAACCCCTTGAATTAATTCACACAGACGTGTGTGATTTAAAGTTTGTGCAAACTAGAGGTGGTAAGAAGTACTTTATCACTTTTATTGATGACTGCATAAGATATTGTTATCTTTATCTTTTGAGAAGTAAAGATGAGGCTATTGAAACTTTTAAGAACTTCAAGAATGAAGCCGAGAATCAATTAAGTTGTCGTATTAAGATGGTTCGAAGCGATAGAGGTAGCGAATGTGTTGCCCCATTTGAGGAATTATGCAACGCAAGTGGTATAATTCATCAAACAACAGCTCCATATGCACCACAATCTAATGGCGTTGCTGAACGTAAGAATCGAACACTTAAAGATATGATGAATGCCTTATTGATTAGTTCAGGGTTGCCCCAGAATATGTGGGGGGAAGCTATCTCGACAGCCAACTACATATTGAACAAGATTCCACGCAAAGGTATGGATCTTACTCCTTATGAGTTGTGGAAAGGTAGAAAACATTCATACAAATATCTCAAAGTGTGGGGGTGTTCGGCGAAGGTTGAGGTGCCTCTACCTAAAAAAGTTAAAATCGGGCCTAAGTCGGTCGATTGTATCTTTATTGGGTTGTACCGAACAATAGTGCCTATTGGTTTGTTATCCGTGATAAGTGTCAGTTTTATACACGTATCCATGGTTTGTATCGATATATTTCACCCATAATAGAGCTAGTCTACTCATTTTTGCTTAGAATTAATTAGCTTTTAATAATTTTATTATTTATCAGATGAAGATGTAAATTTAGTCTTAATCGGATTGAATTACTAATTTACTCAAGAAATAACATGTGTATAAAATATTCTTTTTGTTGAATTTTTATGTATTCATGTTGTAGGGATTTCCGAGACGAGTTCGGGAGTCTTTCCGGATTCAAAATCAGAGTTATATATCAAAAGTTATCATCCGAAGAAGATTTGGGGCAAAAACGCAAAGTCTAAGAAATTCTGGGCTAAAAATGAAGTCTGAAACTCCATACGGGCGTGTATGGGCGTAACTCACAAAAATGCAAATTTACGAAGCCATGTTACGACCGTAACTCCTCAATGTTACGGCCGTAAGTCATCATAGTTACGACCGTAACTCTTGTCAGATTGTGATCATTGTCCATTTTTTTATACTTTTGGTCTATTATTGAGGGGATGGCTGGCATTGATTCGATCTATTGTAATAATGCTGGAGTTTTGGAACTATTAGATGACTTTAGGTGTATAAATAGACCCCTTAGATCCATCATTATGAATCATTCATCTTATTATTTTCTCACTTTGTAATACTTTTTCTTTTTGTGTGAAGAACACACTTGTGTTCTTGAGTGATTTTAGTAAGTGTGGTTTAGCTTATGTTGTTGAGGGAGTTTATTGCTTCTTTCTCCTTTATCAACTAAGGGAGTTAGAATCAATTCTTTCCCTTTTTCAACCATTAATGACCACTCAAGCTTGTAATATGTTGAATAAACCCTTAATGGGCTAAGTTGCTTAAGTTGGGATTATAAACAAGGTTAGTCATGTTATTTAAGTTTGTATAAAGATCTATTATGAATTACTTATTATTGTGTGTGATTTTCATTGTTTTACCAATCTTTATTTATTTGGCCAATAAATGACGATATTTATGGTCTTCATATGTTTCGAAAGAAAATATGTTTGATTAGATCAAATGATCTTCACTCTAAGTTGTTCTAGGGGATAGAAATATACCTCTAGACCTTAGATGATTCTTTGAGTTATTTTCATAAAACCTAATGCTATGTATTGAAGCCAATCAACATAGAAATATAGTAGATTGATTCAATATATAAGGGGCGTTTTGACATTCGAAAGAGGAACCGTCTTTTTAAGAAAAATCGAATCTACACAACATAATAAGTAAATTCATTTCATGATATCCTATATATCTTCTATAACTAATGATGAACTAAGTTTGTAATCTCAACTATTTCATTTTATCTTTTATTAATCTATTATTAGTGCAATCTTTTCATTTCTTCGAATATTAGAACTATTATTGCATTCTCTTTGTAATTGTCAAACCAAACTCTTAAATTGTGTGTTTCAATCATATAAATCTCTATAACAAATAGTTAAATAGTGTATAATTCAATATATAACCTAACTTCCTCGTGGGATCGATAAACCGGACTCAAAAAGTCCACTTACTACTTGATACGATATCGTGCACTTGCGATAGTTACACTAAAGACGTGTCAAGTTTTTGGTGCCGTTGCCGGGGAAGTATAAGTGTTATATTTGAAATCTTACATTGTGAACTATTGTTATATGATACATTTTCTCGACGTTGTAACTTAGTACTCAATTGTGTTTGTCCGGTCAAATGGCGGATAACGGTACTCCGTGACTATTAAAGTCGGATTCTTCAGTTTCCCACAACAACTGATATTTGTAGATATTTTCTCTTTTATTTTTATTTTTTTATCATGGAAGAAACTTTGAATAAAATTGAAAAGAGATTTCCCTTTCTTAGCAAAAATGTCATTTTAAAAATTTATAAGACGAGACTTGAAAGGATGAGGTTGCTTATGAATAAAAGCATACCTTTTGACATAAGATTCATTATTGAAGGCAAAGTGAGAATAGCAGGTGAATTCACAGAAATACCTACTAGATTTTTACTGGCTTGAAAAAGTTCATATGCCAAGAAACGACGAGCAAAGATAATAGGTTTGCTATAAATGTGCTAGATGGGCGTAATTTAAAATGTCGATCTTTAGGAATTCCATCTACAAACAGAGAAGATAAAATTCGATTCATTAAGGATGGTCAGAATAAAGAGAATTTAGATAATATCGAAATTTCTCTTGACACGCATCCTAGTGGACTCGTACATTACGAATTCAATGTTTGTGGAATAAATTCAAACCGTAATATGAACAACGTCTTGGGAATCGACGTTAAAAGACCTTTGTTGCCAATTTGTATGAAAATTGGATGGGAAGCTTCTCCCCGACTCATAGAAGGCGTTTAGGCCGTTTCTGAACGTAAAATCAGAGGAAGATGTGAGCCACAATCACAACTACTGTACATACACGTGAGTATCTTTTATTTTTGTCGTAAGGTGAGATATTCTGAATAAAAAAAGGAGTGATACGCAATAAATGCATTCATTATTCTGTTGAGTAGTTGAAGCGCAATCAACGCAATCACAAACTTGTTAAACAATTTTACCTCATTTTTTCTTCTATAAATAAACATTGTGCTTGTGTCTTTTATTCATCCCTCAAACTTGTACTTTTCTCTTTTTCTCTCAAATAAATTTCTTTTCAAAAATGGAGTCATCATCTTCCACAAAAAAATTTAGCACAGTCTGCATTTTTGGTGGAGCTAGTTATGGAAAAGAGGCATGCTTTACTGAAGCAGCCCACAACTTGGGTCGTACCTTAGGAGAAAAATGCATTCATGTAGTTTACGGAGGAAGAAGTCTAGGATTAATGGGACGAGCTGCTGCTTCTGCCTATATGGAAGGAGTAAGAGTGTTGGAAATAATTCCAAAATCTCTAGCTGAAAGTAAAATCACCGGGGCAACTATTGGAGATGAGTTTAGAGCTGTAAATATGCAAGATCGCATAACTCACATGATAAATAATTCTGGCGCCTTTATCACCCTTCCCGGTGGTTTTGGCACTCTTGAGGAACTTTTTCATGTGGTTACCAGAGCCCAGCTAAATGTTCATCAAAAACCAATATGTCTGCTTAATGTCAATGGTTTCTTTGATGGTTTACTATCTTTCATCAACTACTCTGCTGACAAGGGTTTTATTTCCGAGCGTGCTAAATGAATCATAGTCGTTGCAACAACACCAGAAGAACTAATCAAAAAACTCATTGAATTTGTTCCTCAACCAGATCCAGCTCTAGCTAAAATTGTCTGGATGGAAGATTTTACCGTGAGAAAATGAAAAGTGGATTCATTCCTCTCTCTTTGATAACCCATGTCGGACCTCTTGTTTTTTTTACTTTCTATCGTGTGTAAAAAACCGTGCTAAATGATGGCAGCTTAAGGAGTTTCTTCTTGATCTCTTGACGCGCATCTATTCGCAATTTATGTATTGTTATTTTATTGCTGTAATTTTTATTGTTTTTTTTATAATAGCATTGATGGCAGCGTAAGGCGACTCTTTGGATTTTCTTGAAGCGCATCTTAAAAATTGTGTTATACTTCCGAGTATATTTTATTTTCTTTTGTTATTTGCCTCGTATATTTATTCTCTTGCAGATTCTAAAAGGCGTTAGCTCAAGCATCAACTTTCATAGCAGGGAGTATTATATTTTTTTTCTCACTTGCTTTTCATTTCTAAAAACTCGAGACAGTTTTATCTTTAAGTTTGGGGGTGTTTTGGAACTTTTGTGTTTATTTTGTTTGTTTTTGAACTGTGGTGTTTATTTTGTTTTGAATCGTATGATTGTGGTAAGGATGTGTAGTGTGTGGTGTGTTTTTATTATTTGGCATTGATTTTTTTTAATATATATATATATATATATATAGTATTTTGATTTGTGAGATTTCTAGATCTGGCCATAACACCAATAAGTTAGCTATATACAAGCTTCTAAAATCGTTTTAAACCGGTTAAAAATTGTATATTCCAAAAATTTCGAGCCTTAATCTCTCTTTCCAAGCCTTGTAATTATCATTTAAAATCGAGTCATTCGTTACCTTGAGAAAAGAAGAATCAGTCGGTTGCTGAAAAATAGAACTGAAATTTACTTAATTTGTGGAGTTTTTGATTTTTCATGCTTAGCTAATAAACGATTTTCTGCAAAAATTCTATTCCCTAAAAAAAGGAGTCATTGATGAAAAGAGCTATACGTTAGCAAATAACGGTGTGAAAGCTATCACCTAAAAAAAGGGAAATTGTGTTGGTGAAAAGAGCTACACGTTAGCAAATAACGGTGTGAAAGCTATCACCTAATAAAAAAATGGAAATTGTGTTGGTGAAAAGAGCTACACGTTAGCAAATAACGGTGTGAAAGCTATCACCTAAAAAAATGGAAATTGTGTTGGTGAAAAGAGCTACACGTTAGCAAATAACGGTATGAAAGCTATCACTAAGGGATGTAGTTTATGAGCAGATTTGAATTAATTAGCGGCTGAATTTCAATACACTCAATTTCGTGAACAATCACAATATTTGATGACGCCGATGAAATTCTTCTTCATATTGAGTCGAAAAATAAACGAGTGATCGAGAGCAACCATTAAAGGGAGTTGTGTGTATCACGAGTGGGAAAGAAATAATCAACCTTTTTGGGGGGAACTTTGCATTTTGGAATTACAAAATAAAACCGTGTTTTAACTTCAAAATCATTAGTAGATTTATTTTGAATCTTGATTCATTTCTATCTAGTGTTTAAAGTCAAGTTGTTGTGTATTAATGGCATTTTGATCTCCTTTTATCTTTTTATATGATTATTTTTCTTAATTTATGTGTGTATTATTATTTTTGTGTCTTATTTTTATTTTTATTTTTGGAGTGTGATTAATAAAGAGTCTTGCTCGGGACTAGCAAGAATTCAAGTTTGGGGGTGTGATAAGTGTCAGTTTTATACACTTATCCATGGTTTGTATCGATATATTTCACCCATAATAGAGCTAGTATACTCGTTTTTGCTTTGAATTAATTAGCTTTTGATAATTTTATTATTTATCAGATGAAGATGTAAATTTAGTCTTAATCGGATTGAATTACTGATTTACTCAAGAAATAACATGTGTATAAAATATTCTCTTTGTTGAATTTTTATGTATTCATGTTGTAGGGCTTTCCGAGACGAGTTCGGCAGTCTTTCCGGATTCAAAATCAGAGTTATATATCAAAAGTTATCATCCATACGGGCTGAAAACGTAAAGTCTAAGAAATTCTGGGCTGAAAATGAAGTCTGAAACTCCATACCGACATGTACGGGTGTAACTCACAAAAATACAAATTTACGAAGCCATGTTACGGCCGTAACTCCTCAATGTTACGGTCGTAAGTCATCATAGTTACGACCGTAACTCTTGTCAGATTGTGATCATTGTCTATTTTTTTATACTTTTGGTCTATTATTGAGGGGATAGCTGGCATTGATTCGATCTATTGTAATAATGCTGGAGTTTTGGAACTATTAGATGACTTTAGGTGTATAAATAGACCCCTTAGATCCATCATTATGAATCATTCATCTTATTATTTTCTCACTTTGTAATACTTTTTCTTTTTGTGTGAAGAACACACTTGTGTTCTTGAGTGATTTTAGTAAGTGTGGTTTAGCTTATGTTGTTGAGGGAGTTTATTGCTTCTTTCTCCTTTATCTACTAAGGGAGTTAGAATCAATTCTTTCCCTTTTTCAACCATTAATGACCACTCAAGCTTGTAATATGTTGAATAAACCCTTAATGGGCTAAGTTACTTAAGTTGGGATTATAAACAAGGTTAGTCATGTTATTTAAGTTTGTATAAAGATCTATTATGAATTACTTATTATTGTGTGTGATTTTCATTGTTTTACCAATCTTTATTTATTTGGCCAATAAATGACGATATTTATGGTCTTCATATGTTTCGAAAGAAAATATGTTTGATTAGATCAAATGATCTTCACTCTAAGTTGTTCTAGGGGATAGAAATATACCTCTAGACCTTAGATGATTCTTTGAGTTATTTTCATAAAACCTAATGCTATGTATTGAAGCCAATCAACATAGAAATATAGTAGATTGATTCAATATATAAGGGGCGTTTTGACATTCGAAAGAGGAACCGTCTTTTTAAGGAAAATCGAATCTACACAACATAATAAGTAAATTCATTTCATGATCTCCTATATATCTTCTATAACTAATGATGAACTAAGTTTGTAATCTCAACTATTTCATTTTATCTTTTATTAATCTATTATTAGTGCAATCTTTTCATTTCTTCGAATATTAGAACTATTATTGCATTCTCTTTGTAATTGTCAAACCAAACTCTTAAATTGTGTGTTTCAATCATATAAATCTCTATAACAAATAGTTAAATAGTGTATAATTCAATATATAACCTAACTTCCTCGTGGGATCGATAAACCGGACTCAAAAAGTCCACTTACTACTTGATACGATATCGTGCACTTGCGATAGTTACACTAAAGACGTGTCAAGTTTTTGGTGCCGTTGCCGGGGAAGTATAAGTGTTATATTTGAAATCTTACATTGTGAACTATTGTTATATGATACATTTTCTCGACGTTGTAACTTAGTACTCAATTGTGTTTGTCCGGTCAAATGGCGGATAACGGTACTCCGTGACTATTAAAGTCGGATTCTTCAGTTTCCCACAACAACTGATATTTGTAGATATTTTCTCTTTTATTTTTATTTTTTTATCATGGAAGAAACTTTGAATAAAATTGAAAAGAGATTTCCCTTTCTTAGCAAAAATGTCATTTTAAAAATTTATAAGACGAGACTTGAAAGGATGAGGTTGCTTATGAATAAAAGCATACCTTTTGACATAAGATTCATTATTGAAGGCAAAGTGAGAATAGCAGGTGAATTCACAGAAATACCTACTAGATTTTTACCAGGGCTTGAAAAAAGTTCATATGCCAAGAAACGACGAGCAAAGATAATAGCTGTTTGCTATAAATGTGCTAGATGGAACTGTAATTTAAAATGTCGATCTTTAGGAATTCCATCTACAAACAGAGAAGATAAAATTCAGTTCATTAAGGATGGTCTGAATAAAGAGAATTTAGATATATCGAAATTTCTCTTGACACGCATCCTAGTGGACTCGTACATTACGGAATTCAATGTTTGTGGAATAAATTCAAACCAGAATATGAACAACGTCTTGGGAATCTGACGTTAAAAGACACTGTTTGCCAATTTGTATGAAAATTGGATGGGAAGCTTCTCCCCGACTCATAGAAGGCGTTTAGGCCGTTTCTGAACGTAAAATCAGAGGAAGATGTGAGCCACAATCACAACTACTGTACATACACGTGAGTATCTTTTATTTTTGTCGTAAGGTGAGATATTCTGAATAAAAAAAGGAGTGATACGCAATAAATGCATTCATTATTCTGTTGAGTAGTTGAAGCGCAATCAACGCAATCACAAACTTGTTAAACAATTTTACCTCATTTTTTCTTCTATAAATAAACATTGTGCTTGTGTCTTTTATTCATCCCTCAAACTTGTACTTTTCTCTTTTTCTCTCAAATAAATTTCTTTTCAAAAATGGAGTCATCATCTTCCACAAAAAAATTTAGCACAGTCTGCATTTTTGGTGGAGCTAGTTATGGAAAAGAGGCATGCTTTCTTAAGACCCACAACTTGGTCGTACCTTAGAGAAAAATGCATTCATGTAGTTTACGGAGGAAGAAGTCTAGGATTAATGGGACGAGCTGCTGCTTCTGCCTATATGGAAGGAGTAAGAGTGTTGGAAATAATTCCAAAATCTCTAGCTGAAAGTAAAATCACCGGGGCAACTATTGGAGATGAGTTTAGAGCTGTAAATATGCAAGATCGCATAACTCACATGATAAATAATTCGCGCCTTTATCACCCTTCCGGTGGTTTTGGCACTCTTGAGGAACTTTTTCATGTGGTTACAGAGCCGACTAAATGTTCATCAAAACCAATATATGCCTTAATGTCAATGGTTTCTTTGATGGTTTACTATCTTTCATCAACTACTCTGCTGACAAGGGTTTTATTTCCGAGCGTGCTAAATGAATCATAGTCGTTGCAACAACACCAGAAGAACTAATCAAAAAACTCATTGAATTTGTTCCTCAACCAGATCCAGCTCTAGCTAAAATTGCCTGGATGGAAGATTTTACCGTGAGAAAATGAAAAGTGGATTCATTCCTCTCTCTTTGATAACCCATGTCGGACCTCTTGTTTTTTTTACTTTCTATCGTGTGTAAAAAACCGTGCTAAATGATGGCAGCTTAAGGAGTTTCTTCTTGATCTCTTGACGCGCATCTATTCGCAATTTATGTATTGTTATTTTATTGCTGTAATTTTTATTGTTTTTTTTATAATAGCATTGATGGCAGCGTAAGGCGACTCTTTGGATTTTCTTGAAGCGCATCTTAAAAATTGTGTTATACTTAGAGTATATTTTATTTTCTTTTGTTATTTGCCTCGTATATTTATTCTCTTGCAGATTCTAAAAGGCGTTAGCTCAAGCATCAACTTTCATAGCAGGGAGTATTATATTTTTTTTTCTCACTTGCTTTTCATTTCTAAAAACTCGAGACAGTTTTATCTTTAAGTTTGGGGGTGTTTTGGAACTTTTGTGTTTATTTTGTTTGTTTTTGAACTGTGGTGTTTATTTTGTTTTGAATCGTATGATTGTGGTAAGGATGTGTAGTGTGTGGTGTGTTTTTATTATTTGGCATTGATTTTTTTTAATATATATATATATATATATATATAGTATTTTGATTTGTGAGATTTCTAGATCTGGCCATAACACCAATAAGTTAGCTATATACAAGCTTCTAAAATCGTTTTAAACCGGTTAAAAATTGTATATTCCAAAAATTTCGAGCCTTAATCTCTCTTTCCAAGCCTTGTAATTATCATTTAAAATCGAGTCATTCGTTACCTTGAGAAAAGAAGAATCGGTCGGTTCTTTGAAAAATAGAACTGAAATTTACTTAATTTGTGGAGTTTTTGATTTTTCATGCTTAGCTAATAAACGATTTTCTGCAAAAATTCTATTCCCTAAAAAAGGAGTCATTGATGAAAAGAGCTATACGTTAGCAAATAACGGTGTGAAAGCTATCACCTAAAAAAAGGGAAATTGTGTTGGTGAAAAGAGCTACACGTTAGCAAATAACGGTGTGAAAGCTATCACCTAATAAAAAAATGGAAATTGTGTTAGTGAAAAGAGCTACACGTTAGCAAATAACGGTGTGAAAGCTATCACCTAAAAAAATGGAAATTGTGTTGGTGAAAAGAGCTACACGTTAGCAAATAACGGTATGAAAGCTATCACTAAGGGATGTAGTTTATGAGCAGATTTGAATTAATTAGCGGCTGAATTTCAATACACTCAATTTCGTGAACAATCACAATATTTGATGACGCCGATGAAATTCTTCTTCATATTGAGTCGAAAAATAAACGAGTGATCGAGAGCAACCATTAAAGGGAGTTGTGTGTATCACGAGTGGGAAAGAAATAATCAACCTTTTTGGGGGGAACTTTGCATTTTGGAATTACAAAATAAAACCGTGTTTTAACTTCAAAATCATTAGTAGATTTATTTTGAATCTTGATTCATTTCTATCTAGTGTTTAAAGCTGGTTGTTATGTATTAATGGCATTTTGATCTCCTTTTATCTTTTTATATGATTATTTTTCTTAATTTATGTGTGTATTATTATTTTTGTGTCTTATTTTTATTTTTATTTTTGGAGTGTGATTAATAAAGAGTCTTGCTCGGGACTAGCAAGAATTCAAGTTTGGGGGTGTGATAAGTGTCAGTTTTATACACTTATCCATGGTTTGTATCGATATATTTCACCCATAATAGAGCTAGTATACTCGTTTTTGCTTTGAATTAATTAGCTTTTGATAATTTTATTATTTATCAGATGAAGATGTAAATTTAGTCTTAATCGGATTGAATTACTGATTTACTCAAGAAATAACATGTGTATAAAATATTCTCTTTGTTGAATTTTTATGTATTCATGTTGTAGGGCTTTCCGAGACGAGTTCGGCAGTCTTTCCGGATTCAAAATCAGAGTTATATATCAAAAGTTATCATCCATACGGGCTGAAAACGTAAAGTCTAAGAAATTCTGGGCTGAAAATGAAGTCTGAAACTCCATACCGACATGTACGGGTGTAACTCACAAAAATGCAAATTTACGAAGCCATGTTACGGCCGTAACTCCTCAATGTTACGGTCGTAAGTCATCATAGTTACGACCGTAACTCTTGTCAGATTGTGATCATTGTCTATTTTTTTATACTTTTGGTCTATTATTGAGGGGATAGCTGGCATTGATTCGATCTATTGTAATAATGCTGGAGTTTTGGAACTATTCGATGACTTTAGGTGTATAAATAGACCCCTTAGATCCATCATTATGAATCATTCATCTTATTATTTTCTCACTTTGTAATACTTTTTCTTTTTGTGTGAAGAACACACTTGTGTTCTTGAGTGATTTTAGTAAGTGTGGTTTAGCTTATGTTGTTGAGGGAGTTTATTGCTTCTTTCTCCTTTATCTACTAAGGAGTTAGAATCAATTCTTTCCCTTTTTCAACCATTAATGACCACTCAAGCTTGTAATATGTTGAATAAACCCTTAATGGGCTAAGTTACTTAAGTTGGGATTATAAACAAGGTTAGTCATGTTATTTAAGTTTGTATAAAGATCTATTATGAATTACTTATTATTGTGTGTGATTTTCATTGTTTTACCGATCTTTATTTATTTGGCCAATAAATGACGATATTTATGGTCTTCATATGTTTCGAAAGAAAATATGTTTGATTAGATCAAATGATCTTCACTCTAAGTTGTTCTAGGGGATAGAAATATACCTCTAGACCTTAGATGATTCTTTGAGTTATTTTCATAAAACCTAATGCTATGTATTGAAGCCAATCAACATAGAAATATAGTGGATTGATTCAATATATAAGGGGCATTTTGACATTCGAAAGAGGAACCGTCTTTTTAAGGAAAATCGAATCTACACAACATAATAAGTAAATTCATTTCATGATCTCCTATATATCTTCTATAACTAATGATGAACTAAGTTTGTAATCCCAACTATTTCATTTTATCTTTTATTAATCTATTATTAGTGCAATCTTTCATTTCCTTGAATATTAGAACTATTATTGCATTCTCTTTGTAATTGTCAAATCAAACTCTTAAATTGTGTGTTTCAATCATATAAATCTCTATAACAAATAGTTAAATAGTGTATAATTCAATATATAACCTAACTTCCTCGTGGGATCAATAAACCGGACTCAAAAAGTCCACTTACTACTTGATACGATATCGTGCACTTGCGATAGTTACACTAAAGACGTGTCAATCCACAAGTCAGCAGTACCTGAAATGACTGTGGGAACAACAATCGAATCAAGGAATGTTGTATTATTTGAAAACATATATCCTTGTAAGGACAATGATAAAGTTGAGAACATTTCTACCAATAGAGTTGAAAATGAAGAAACAAGTTCAAAACCTGTGGATGTAGATCCAAAGTCACGTAAGCGATCAAGAGCTAATCTGGAAGAGGTAGAATCGATACGTGGTAGTAGGGTTAGGACACCAAAGACATTTAGCATTCATGTTGGATGAAAAACCAACATCGATCAAAGTAGCTTATGCTAGACCAGACGGGTTGCTATGAAAAGAAGCTGTTCAGAGTGAAACTGACTCAAATTTACAAAACCAAACTTGGGTGTTGGTTGATTTACCTGAAGGTTATAAGCCCTTAGGATGCAAATGGATCCTTAAAAGAAAGTAAAAGGCTGATGGGTCAATTGATAAATATAAAGCTCATTTAGTAGTCAAATGTTTCAAGCAGAAGGAAGGGTACGATTTTTTTGATACCTATTCACCTGTAACGAGAATTACATCTATTCGAGTGCTTCTCGCGATTGCTGCTTTGCACAATCTTGAGATTCACCAAATGGATGTTAAGACTTCTTATCTGAACGGTGATCTGGATGAAGAGATCTATATGGAACAACCTGAAGGGTTTATAGTACATGTACAAGAGAAAAATATTTGCAAACTGGTTAAGTCTCTATATGGATCGAAACAAGCTCCACTACAGTGGCACTTGAAATTTGATAATGTAATGTTATCAAATGGTTTTAAAATAAACGAGTGTGATAAATATGTTTATATTAAGAACACTAATAACGGCTATGTTATTGTATGTCTTTATATAGATGACATGTTAATCATGGGTAGCAATATACAAGTGATTAACGACACTAAGAACATGTTATAAAGAAATTTTGACATGAAAGACATGGGGCTAGCCGATGTGATTCTTGGAATGAAAATTTTGAGAAAATCAGATGGAATCATCTTGACACAATCTCACTATGCCGAGAAAGTTCTCAAGAAGTTTAATGCTTTTGATAGCTTGCCGGCTAAGACCCTAATAGATTTAAGCGATCACTTGAGCAAAAATCGAGGGGAGCCCGTTGCACAAGAAGAATATGCACGAGTCATTGGGTGTTTAATGTATCTTATAAATTGCACTCGACCCGATTTAGCTTGCGCTGTGAACAAATTGAGTCGTTACATGAGCAATCCAAACAAAGAGCATTGGAAAGCTCTTGTTAGAGTTTTGAGGTACTTTAAGTATACTCAAAACCTTGGGCTACACTATTCGAGATACCCCCCCGATACTTGAAGGGTACTGTGATGCGAATTGGATATCCGATACGAAAAGTTCATTTTCTACAAGTAGTTACGTGTTTACCATAGGGGTGGAATTGTCTCGTGGAAGTCCCCGAAACAAACGTGTATAGCCCGATCCACCATGGAATCGGAATTCATAGCTTTGGACAAAGTTGGTGAAGAAGTCGAGTGGCTCAGAAACTTTCTAGAAGATATTCCATGTTGGTCAAAGCCAGTGCCTGCAGTGATGATTCACTGTGATAGCCAAGCTGCTATTGGTAGGGCGAGAAGTAACGTGTATAATGGAAAGTCTCGACATATTCGACGACGCCATAATACCGTAAGACATTTGATCAAAAGTGGGATTATCTCCATTGACTACGTGAGGTCACTAGATAATCTAGCGGATCCGCTAACCAAAGGGTTAAACCGTGATCAAATGAATAAATTACTAGAGGGAATGTGTTTAAAATCCACAAATTGAGAACTATCATAGTGGTAACCTAACCAAGATGACCGGAGATCCCAAGAACTTGGTTCAATGGGAGAACTAAGCTATGAGAGTTCGTGTGAAACACTCATCTAAGTTTATTGCCTATAGAGCAATTGAGTGTTGAAAGCTTGCCTAGTGGTGAGGTTAAGTCTATGACTTTTAATGATTTCTAAAGACCTCGATGAGGTTGAGTATGGCAAGATACTCGGTAAAGAATCACCTATATAAGTGATAAGTGGGGGGCGCTTCATGAAATACACTTATAAATCCAAAGGGGTGTCCAAGGCCCGCAAAGGACACAAAACGTGAGAACGGATGGGGTTGAGGTGTTCAAGTGTTAGCACCATTGTCTCGGTGCACGCCGTGGGGGAATAGTTCAAAGCATCACGCTACTAATCCGCCTGTGTACCCGATGGTGTTGACTATGGAAGGTTCAAAGCCACGAACTACCTATCCTTATACTTTAACGCATCTTGAGAACTGAGCTAAGTGTCTGCATACATTTGCATTCGGCTTTCTCACTCATGTGGGGGATTGTTGGAAATTGGTTTTAAATACCAATCTGAAAATTATTATTTAAATATTTATTATTTAAATGAAATAATTATTGAATGTTAATCTACGTCTCGAGTAGATAAACGTGGTATACTTGAAGTCTCAAAAATGATTTCCGATGAGTGAGATATTATATATCAAAGTTTGGATGTTGTGTAGGGAAATAATACTTGGGAAGTATTATTGTCCCACATTGGAAAATGAGAGAGGTATTCTCATGTATAAGAGTAGCAATGCTCATGGAGCTATTAACTTGTGGGCTTGCTAGTGGGCTTGGTGAAAGCCATGACCTCGCGCACACACACACATGCGCGCGCCGCCGCCCGCCTGCCTCGGCCGCGAGCCGCGAGCCGCGTGCCGCGGACCGCGGGCCTTGGGCCTTTGACCGTGGACTTGGATCTTGGCAATTGGTGCTTTGAGAGGTGTTTGGGGCCAACTATATTCTTTTTGGACAAAATACTTTTGGGCTTCAGTTTTTGAAACCGAAGTATGTCTTGGCCCAAACCGAAACAGATGCTATCAGTTGCGAAACTGAAGCAGATCAGATTTGAAATCTGAAACAGCAGAATTAAAGCTGAAACGTCCAACATGAATGCAATTGAATTCTGTAACATCAGAATTCAAATTCGTGTAACATCCTTAACAATTTATTGGCAGATTAATGAGAATAAATCTGCATTAATCCCTCCATGGTTGAGAGCAGCCTATAAATAGGCATAGGCATTTGAGCATTTCAGACACAATTTTCGGACATCAGAATCCCTGCTACTCCTTTGCATACAAATATTAGTGTATTAGAATAGCTCAAGTTCTCTATCCTCGTCCAGTTCGTCGGAGCTCTCCAGTTTGCGGTGTTGCTACTGTAGAGACGTAAAGTCGTTGACCTTTGGAGACGAGCCGCCAATCCGTGAACACTACCAGGCGTTTCTTGTCTGGCGGGCAGACGGCATCTTCGGGCGACTTCTACAACAATCTGGTTTCGTTTCTAGTTTTATTGTTCCGATTATTTCCTTGCCTTCCTAATTTGGTTCTTGTTAGTTCAGATTCTTTTTTTCCATTTCCTTTTATTTTCGTTTCTGTCTCGAGTTCTGTAATTTTTGGATTTCGAGTTGTAATTTTCTTTTTCAATTGTAATTTAATTTTCCGCCCAACAAGTATCTACGACCGAATTACCAACAATTAATAGTCACTAATCAAACAACGAACACCAATAGAAATACTATAATTTTACACATAGGTACACCTGATATTTTGCCAAAACTCGAGTCGCGTTTGTCCCATAAAAGAGAACGAAAGAAGGAAGACCCAAAAAATTATCACTAGGCATGAAACAGTCGAACTGCTGAAAGAACAGTGGGTGGGAAAATAAATTGAGGAGAAAGTTCAGCCTTCCCAGTAAAGCAGAACTCAACTATGGCGATGCAAACTGGCGTCGCTGCCTCTAAGGTCCTTATTCTCGTCGGTGCAGGTACTGTCCCTCTCTCTGCTTGTTTATGTGCTTGTTTGTTTGTGTGTGTGTATGCGCAAGTATAATTCATTTTCAGGGAAGAATTGCTTCAAGTTCGAACCTTTTGGTGTTGGACAATCAAAACTTCGTTGATGTCTTCGAAAGCTTGCAATTGATGGCTTAATCTGTTATACATGGTCATAGTTGATTTTTATGCTTCGGTTTTTTATTACGGTTGAAATCGTGTCGGGTATCAAAACTTCTAATTCAATTCACCATCTTCTTGTCCCCTTTTTGTTTTTAGTTAACCGAATCTCGGATAGGGTAAGTGTAGGAACTAGGAAGTAATCCCCTAGGCTGCAGTTTGAGCATGGAGAATTAGGGGGTCGTAGGCTATTAATAGTAAGGGGAAAAATCTTCTTGGATTGTGGTTCAGAAGTTTTGTGAAAAAATCGAGTAGTATGGCCGAATGTAGGAGATTTGTCTGGACAACATTTTCTTAATTTTGATTTTGCACTTGTTTTGCTTTGATTTTTGTTTTAACATTCTTTTATATTGTGGATTGGAGTAATGCGAGTCATTTTCTAGATTAAAACTGACTCTAGGGTTCAAGTGAAGAGCTCAGTGATGCCATTGTTGGCTAAGTTGTTATACTGTTGTACCTTATTGACAACAGATGTACTCCAAACTTTATTGTTTTTAAGTGATTTTACGGTTTGCACTCGTACACTGCACTAATGGTTTTTTTGTTGTGCACTATAAGTACATCAAATTGAGTAATGTAGGATGCTTATTCCTTGATCACTAGAAACTTTAGTATGAGCCGTAAAGGACAGTTACCAGCTAAAAGTAAAGGCCTTAACCGAACACATTTATCTGGATTTGGGTGTATTCTGAATATTATAAGATGCCTAGATATTCAACAAAAAGAAAAAAGAATAAAGTTGCCAGTTTCATTGATTCGGGCTGTGAACAGGTTTAACTGGATCTATTGTCTTGAGGACTGGACACTTGTCTGATTTGATTTCTCATCTTCAAGAGCTGATAAAAAAATTCGATGAAGCTGAAACATCACCTGGGAAGTATGATGCCGCTATTCTAGCTGCTCAGGTAGGAATAACATCTTATACATATTTCACAAGTTTAGTTCATTGTCAGTCATCTTAGGTTTGTGAGGCATGAAGATGGAAAGAACCGTATTCTGATCTTGCTAGACTAGATTAAATTATTGTTCCTATGAATGGGTTTTCACTCCGTGTGAAAGAAAAAACATAAATCAGTGAATAACTATGTTGTACAAGCACTTCAATTTTTTTTCCAGAGTATCGGACATGGATATGGACACGATTCGCCGATAATGCGTGTCCAATACGCAAAAAACCGTGTCCTTGACTTTTTAGTTTGACCAATCGGACACAGCTGGGCCCAACAACAACATCTAAGCCTTAGTCCCAAAATGATTTGGGGTCGGCCAACATGAATCAAACTTTGAAACCGTCAATGATCGTTACATAAATAACATAAAAGGAGAAAAAGAGGAAAAAAAAGTAGAGAAAAAAGCAAATAAAAAAGAGAATGAATGTTAAAAAAAAAAGAAAAGAAAAGAAAAATTCTGAAAAATAAATTAAAAGATAACATGGAATAAAAGAAAATAGAAATAAAAATATAGATAAAAAAAAGGAATCAGATTCCATCCACCATCTGAGGGACACAGCTGGAAATAAAAAAAAATCTGAGGGATTAAATTGCAAAAGTTGAACTTTGTGGGGGCAAATTTGAAAAATCCTCAAATAAAACCCTAATTGTTGCCTAACCAAACGGGAGTCTCTCTTCTTGCCAGCCAACGCAACCAAACGCAGAATCCCGATAATATGAATGATTGATATCTTGACTTGTTTAAGATGGATGTTGCCTTTTATTTGGTAGTTCTTATCATGTTTTTGTGATACTGTACTCGACTTTTATTTTTAATGAATATTATGTTGTGGTTTGATCATATGTATGAAAAAATTATCTTTTGAGATGTTAATTTTCATAATACTGCATATATTATTTTTAGTTGTCGTATCCTAGCTGTATCGTGTCCTATATTTTTAAAATTTGCCATGTGCTGTATCTGTATCGTGCTGGATATGATGCCCGTACCGTATCCGTGCAACATAGGTGAATATTGAATAGGTTCCTAACGGAAAGTTGCAAGATTGTGCTGTTGGGTTGGGAACCTTCTTAAGCTCCAACTTTTATTACATCTACATGAATGTTTGAAATTTGTATCTCAAGGTTTTTAGTTAATAGTTACTTTGTAAATTCCAAGGATGAAAGATATTCTCATAACATTGAATTACCTTAATTAAAGGTAGGGCGGACATAAAAAAGAGTAGAACTATTTGAGTGAAGAGACTGGGTGATTATATATCTTTAGCGTATTTTTCTCATAGTAATTTCAATAGTGAATTTTTAACTTGGAAAAACCTAAGATGCTCATTGAGTTGCTTATAGCTAATGAAGGCATATACTGCAGGCTATAATTATTATCATTTTAATTGATATTTTTTCTGGTGTAGCTTTCTTTCTTGAACCGCCATTTACTCCCAGGAAGTGGTAAATGTACACCTTTGATTACTTGTTTAAGTTTTTGCTTTGCGTATGGGGACTCTAACCTTACCCCTATATTTTCAGAATGTTTAGTTACTGTTTAAGTTTTTTTTTCTTATTA
Source organism: Orobanche coerulescens (assembly GCA_033398695.1). Classification (NCBI taxonomy): domain Eukaryota; kingdom Viridiplantae; phylum Streptophyta; class Magnoliopsida; order Lamiales; family Orobanchaceae; genus Orobanche; species Orobanche coerulescens. The sequence continues at coordinate 170,650,212 of CM065805.1, forward strand.
TCCACAAGTGCTGAAATAGGCTGCTTTTTCATGGAATAGCGACTGGTAGGGTTTTATTGAGTTGTATTATGGATTCACTGCTTCCTCTTGTTTCTTTGAATGTCTTGTCTTCAGGTTCGACAATTAGCTAAAGAAGTCAAGGAGTTAAGTTTTTCCAATCCCATCACCATTTTTAACGGGAATTCATCTTCCAGTGGTACGTAATGATTGCCATGTTAAGCATTGTATTTCCTTAGTTTTGTTCTGATGACTGAACTGCACTCCACTGTAGCCCCAGATTCTCCACAATCAAGCTCACAAATGCTTGCTGTAGAGTGCATATGATGAGTTCTTAACTTGGAATTGCCATCCATTTCCAAACATATGGATTGTCATGAGTTTGGCTGAGATATGAAGTGTCCTAAAAGTTGATGGTTAAAGGCTGCAACTGATTTAGTCATATGTATGGTTTTATGCAATTCAAAAAAAAAAAAAAATAGCAATTTATGGATGTCCCAAGAGCATTAATTGTTGAAATGAGGCATAAATGTCATCTAAGGTTAACCTTGCGATACATAGTTCGATATTTGAATAAGAACCATAATTGTCATGGTGCAGGCAGATACTTTTAGATGGCATTGATATCTATAATTACCAACTACTAATTGTCACAGTGTAAGAAACCAAATGATTACTATTCAATTTTCATCTCGTAGCCAAATTCCCAATAAGAATGATCCGACCATTTGACATAGAGATTTTATGATATCATTGGTGTAGAGTTTCCCAATTAAGCATAGTGACATGTTGTCATTTTGCATATGGGCTTCTATTGTGACCTTGGAGAAGTGAAACATGAACATGATCTTTACTCTAAATCTTGACATCAAAATTGGTAATTTTAGGAATGAGATTTATGTGCCTGTGTTGGAATAGTGGAATAATTATGTGCGTGGAATTACACATTTATAAGTTACCTAGGAAGAGAGTGGCCAAGTTCTTGTATATAGCCTTTTAGTAGTTTCCTAAATTATTTCTCGAGTTTCTTAAGGGCATAGGGTGGCTGCACCTGCAATGCCACCTTTTTAAATTGGGTTTGAATCCAAAAGGTTAGCTTCTAAAATTCTTAACCATTGCAAAATTGTAGCTTCTAATTGTAACAGTAAATATTCGGTTCTAAACCAAACCCAACTTTGCTGAAAAGTGGAGAGCTCTGACTATGGGTCCCACAAAAAACAGTTCCTACTTAGGTTTATGATTGTGGAGGGAGGTTTTCGGAGGTAGTGGTTTATGATTGAGTTTACGTGGTACTGTTGCAACCACCCTTACTCTGTTTTTTTTGTGTGTGCGCGCGCATGCCTCTTTTGCTTTCTTATATGGCATAACTTTGATAGTCAAACACAATGTTCAATTGATCCAATGCAAAATGTTTTTGCATTTTCAGTCTTAGATACATGCTTGTTTTATATATATTTTTGAGGTCCCTTTTTATTTACAATGAAATCCTTGTCAAAGCTGCATACACCCTAGCTTTCAAAATCGTACATGAAAACAAATTTCTGTTCTAATAAACATCTTTATGTTAGATTTAAAAACTAGCGAATCATACGAGTTTTCTTGAAATCTGTCAATTCATCATGGTCAAACTTAGCAAGTCATAGTCAGAAATACAATATTTCAAATGCACTCTCATTTTAATGCATCCCGGAAAAATATTCACAAGAACACCTTGAAAATTCTTTTAAACAATAAAAATGAAATGAACAGAGAATCGCAGAACATTTCTATTCCGCCTTTTGCTTTCTCCTTTATGCTTTCTACGTTGTTGGCCTAAACACTCAAAAAGGCTCGTGTATCACTTCTTTCCATTTTCTCCCTTATGATACTCCCTCCATCCCACTGGAAGAGTCTACTTTGGTGAATGTACAACTTTTTATGGATTGCAAAGTATAATACATAAGATAAGCTTCCATATCTTCCATTTATATACTTGTTAGTTGGGAAATTTTTTTGATCATATAAATATAACATATATCCATATAAATAAGGGCATTATATATAAGAAAATAGAAATGTGACTTTTCTATTGGACAAAATCATTTCTTGAAATGCGACTCTTCAAGTGGGACGGAGGGAATATTAAAATATTGAAATATAACATGATAGTTAAATGTTGGTGTCATTTCGGGAATATTAAAATATTGAAATATAACATGATGTTAAATGTTGGTGTCATTTCGAGAAGTTGGTGTCCAGAGTGCCTTTATATAATATAATAAGAGTACAGCCATGATATCTAAATTCTTGAAATCAATTTCTCTCCATTGGTTCCCCAATGTGCTACTGCATGGCTTTCCATTGGAATTATCAGGATATTAATGTTTGAATCTTGTGAGTGCCTTTTAATTCTGAGAGGTGGAGCTGAAGAATCTCTAAAGAAGATCTTGTATATTTATGTGCTCTCTAATCAGATCTCAGGAATCAGATATAATTCTTGTGATGATCCTTGCTCGCGCAAAATTACTGCTGGAAATCCCAACTATTAAGATGACATGCCAAACCATCTTTCTGGGACCTCCAAATCATTTGGCTGTAAACCTTATTTCTTACAGTATCTAGTTCCCTATGTTCTGCTGGTTGAATTGTCAAGAAGTTATCTTATGATGTACCTATTTTCTTCTCAATTCCGTAGTTTCTTACATTTAGTAGCGTTGTCTTCCCTCATCCTTGTTCCCAGGTCGCGATCAGATGGACTGTCTGACCAATTTTCTCCATCATACATAAACTTCTGTTTAATAAATTTAATTTTTTTTAAGAAAATGCCGATCTTCAGCAGCTACACACACCTGAATATGGAAACACCTAACTAAGATACTGTGCCATTATTGGGAGAAAGATTCAGCAAGATTTGGTGAAACTATTCTGCAATATTTCCTGAAAACCTAATGCTTTGGGGTCCTACTTATCCTTCAACACTACCATGTATTTGCTTATAAGATGTTTATGCTCAGCGGTATAGCTAGAAAATATTATCAGTGGGATCGACGTATTATTATACTAATTATTTTAAAATATAATGGGGTAAATTTTATAATTTTAATACATTTGGCCTTTTTAAAAAATTATGTATAATCTAAAGAGAATTGTATAAGTGGGGGGTCATTTGACCCCACAACTTACTATGTGGCTATGCCACTGGTTACACTTATATTAGCTACAACATGTTTTAATAAAGTTTAATAAATAGAAAAAAAGAAATTGCTTGTGTGCAGGTCTATTGAAGCAACCTCATGGTTTTGTCTAGAGGCTGCCAAACGTTTATGGTTGTTTAGTGCTTTGTGCACTGAAATGAAAAGAAGGAATAGTAAACTGTTGTACCGTAACAAACATAAGGCCACTTTTTTTTTGGGTGGGGGTGGGGGTGACATTTGTGGATCCAAATGCAACACAAAACTTTTCTTTCAGAGGACTTTCTGTTTCCTGTCCCATGGAATTAGTGAGGTTAAACAAGAATTGCCATTTTTATACAAGCTTGCCACCTTGTCCTTTATTTTCATCTTCAACTTCATTTGAGGCATTTGATGCAAATAATCTTACGTTGTCTCTGATTTCTGCAGGAAGTTATGCTTCATATATATTGCCTACAGCAGCTGTCGGTGCAATGGGATACTGTTACATGAGGTGGAAGGCAAGATTTAGTACTATCACTTGAACCATTGTGCCTCCTGAGTTATAGGATTGTTGACTAGTTGCAGTAATAGTTATTCCTCCTTGTGCCACAATATCCTGGCTTATTCATATGTCTCTGTTTCCCCATTATCACTATAGATGATTATGGAAGTTGGAGTTTGATTGATAAACTTTTTTGCCTTCGTCCTGTAACTTTTAGTGGACAAATTATCTTTGTCCTTTTGCTGTTTTCCTGCTTCACTTTGCCTCTCTTTTCCCGACAGGGATGGTCATTTTCTGATATTATGTTTGTCACGAAGAATAATATGGCAAATGCTGTTGCATCCGTGTCGAAGCAGTTAGAGAATGTTTCTGAAGCGTTAGCTGTAAGTAAAATTCAAAAAGTATTTAAAATTTGTTACAGTCCCTTTTTTCTTGTTGTTCTTTGCCTAAGGGTATTTGATTCTTAACCAACCGGCTCTTTTTGTTTTTGGCAGTCAACAAAGAAGTATTTGACAAAGAGATTGGAAAACCTGGACTGGAAGCTGGATGAGCAGCGGGAAATATCGAAAGTTGTTGCCAATGATGTACGCAGCATTTTTAGTTCTTGTAATTACCTTTTACCTCGATTAACAGGCTATAAGTTGCTTTAGATCTTGCTTAGCATTTCATTGTTTTTTAGGATTCCGTGAACTTCCTCTTGATGAAAAAGACAGTAATACAATATTTCTTGCTCTGTAGTTAAATAAGCTTGAATCCTTCATGAGGGGAAAAAGTACAAGAATCTTACACAAAAATTGTATAAATTGTTTTTTTTTTTTTTTTGGGTAAACCTTACCTGCCGTTACTCAGTCGTTCTCATTACATCACCGTACAGTATAATGGCAAAGTTCGCTAAACCAGAATAGATCCAATTGCTAGTTGGATACTTTTATGTCTGAGAACAAAAGTGAGTGCAAATAATTTTCATTTTCCTTTACTCATCAAATTATTCCAGTCATAACTTCTCAATGCAATGGTTGGTATAATCCAGACTTTCTCGACTTTATGTTTTCCACCAATGAAGTTCCAGGGATGAAGATGACTTTATTGTTCAATGTTCATCAGAGAATATATCTGATCTCCAACTTCCTGTCGATATTGCAGGTCACTGAAGTGAGATCTAATCTTAACCAAATAGGGTACGACATTAATTTGATCAATGAGATGGTTTCTGGCTTGGTAAATTCTCGCAGCTTCATAATCTAATTTTGTTATATTATAAACCAAGATGATCAGATGAGTTATCTGATGAATGACATATCCCTGATCAACTGGCAGGAAGAGAAAATTGAGCTTCTTGAAAGCAATCAGGTGAAGTAAATTTTTATATCTCAGAATATAAAAATAGTTGCCTGCAAAAGGATGGTCTTTTTGAATTGCATAAATGGGATTGCAGGATATGACCAATTCGGGTTTGTTGTATTTGTGCCAAGTGGCTGGTAATATTAAAGATGGTCAGAGTTCTAAAGTTATTCAGGTTAGCACCAGTTTTTCTTCTCCCGTCTCCACCAAAATATTTTGTCTGGTTTCAGTTGAACCAAACTGTACTGTAATTTTCCAGGATGTTGGGACGAAATTAATAGACAAATCAACTGTAGTTCCAGAGGGAAAGAGGGTCAATGTGAGTTAGATCAAATATCTTTCTTCCTCTGTAGTTTTTATAATCAAGTAAATTACACTAAACTCTCTGCACTACGAGGTTTTTTGGTAATACGCCCACTAATCTTCTTTTTCCCCTTCAGTTTCCACTTTGGACATATACAAAACTGACATGTGTCCATGCATGATGGAATGTGAGATGGCTTAGGGGACTATGTGAAAAAAAAAACGCATGCATAGTTCAGGGGGTAAAGTGCAGCAAAAAAAAGTTTAGTGGAGAAAGTCGAAGAAGCCTCACAATTCAGGAGGTTTAGTGTGAACCTTACTCTTTATTATTTGTCTGGTTGACAATGTCCACGAATGTTTAACCATCCAGGGGCTTCATATCATTGTTGGAAGCGATGAATCAAGTACTATACAGAAAACAACTTCAGGGCAGGATGGAAAAGATGTTGATAATATTTCTGCTAGAAAGGTCCCATTTACAAAAATGAGAATCCACCGGCCGTATTCAGTTGGCCTATCTTTTACTCAGAACATCTTGGGTTAAGGTTCTTGATCTCACATCCTTATTCTATGAGCTAGCTTGTTACAAGGTGATGGTCCTGGATTTTTTTTTATGTAATCATTGAATTCCTGGGCAATCTGGCTTTCCCTTCATTTGCTTGAAATAATATCAGGGAGAATATGTGTGGTGATTCAGCTATTCGGAACATCACTTGGTTTTGTTTTTCGTTAGCGCGCTCAATTGGTTGAATGTGCTTTGCGGATATGACACATCATCAGTTGTTTATCTGCACAGTTTATATAAATTAAAAAGTTATGTCACATTCTCATTTGGAACACCCTTTTTGCACTTCATCAGTTCTAATTCAGCCCAACTCATGGTGAATTTCGATATGGATGCAAGATGGTAGATAGAAAAGATCAGCCAATTGAGGCTTTACTCATGACAGCAAAGTGTGCGACCCCACGAATTTGAGGGGCCTTAAGATTTTCATATATTTCTGTTTGTGCAGTGAATCTCAACTAAATGTATGCAGTTAATCCGGAAAAAACAAATATGCATTACAACATATTATGTGTGCAGTGAATCCGTACCAAATAGGCACTGGACTCGCGTTCCCATTTTAAGGACTGAATCCCATTATTTGGAGTCGTCATCAATGTTGTTACGGCGCTCGACTAGTCGCGACTAGTCGGCGACTAGTCGACCAGGCGATGGAGGATGGTCGCCGCGCCACTCCGACTCGCCGTGTGTAAAAATGTCGCCCGACTTGGGTCGACTTGGGTCGCCTGGTCGATGACTTGGGTCGACTGGGCGACGACTCGGGTCCGACTTGGACCCGCAGATTTTTTTTTTTTAATCGCAGGCAGAATACTTAAAAAGAGAAAAACGTAACTCACACAAGTCACACAACCCTAATTGCAAAACGAGCCGACTGAAGAAACCTTATTTTTCCACATCGGTCCCATCGCCTGAGTCGATCGCCGCCCGCCGCCGTATGCCGATTTGCCGCGCCGATTCTTCTTTCTATTTCTATTGATATTATATATATTATATATACACTGACACACTAATATACTAATATACTGTGTATATATATACATATATATATATAATAATAGCAGTATCTAATATATATTGGATATACTGGATATACTAATATACTGGATATATATATATATAATTAGTCGATTAGTCTCGACTAGTCTACGACTAGTCTACGACTCGCCATGCCGGACCTCCGTTGACTCGACTCGACTTATCGCCGTAACAACCATGGTCGTCATGTCTTTTTTGGTCCCTGATAGTTATGTCAGCAATATTATAATGGTTGTTTTACTCTTGAAAAATAGTTGTGAATTTTGTTTTGATTTTTATTTCTAATCGAACATAGTAAACAAATCTAGTTATAAAAATGTTTCTTTAGGAAATTATTTAATCATTATATATTTGTCGGAAGGACCTCTATAAGGTTTATACAAGGCTCGTAAAAACTTACCCCCCCCCCCACCCCTCACCACTTTTTTTTTTTAACTTCATAAAATATGTACTAAATATATTAGTTATTTTATATTTGTATATAAATGTAATAAGTTTGCCATAACCTTTCCAACTTTTTGAGAAATGTACTACATTATTCTTCGCCCCAAACCCGACATCCTGGCTCCGCCCCTGATTTTGACGCATATCTATGTGCTATTAGGTGCATGGATGAATGATAAGTGTCCAGCGTCCACAGAAAGTGGTACGCGTAATCAATAACTATAACATGGAAAGAACAGAATAATCTAATTGACGCATGACATGAAATCAATATGAACAGCCATTTTATGTATGGGATATATATTTGAATATAACATATGTATTACCACTTGCATTTCTCTGCCCACAAATAAAAGACTAGAAAATAAGACAGGTAAATAATCTGTCTTTTAAAAGTACCAAAGGAGCATCTGTCCAAACTTGTGACAACTATGGTAAAGAATGAAAACTCATGATATCTTGCTCACAAGCACTGCAAAAAAATATGTTTGGAGTTTCGTCATTCTCCGGGATCTGCACGCAACGCGTGTGCTGCCAGACCTGACATATATCGCACGACACCAACCTCTCTCCATCGTCATCTTTTGCCCCACAAAGACAATCCACAACGATATTTAAGCCCTCATCATTGATGCCTTCTTGCTTGCACTCAAACACGATTTTGCTTCCTGGTCTAACCGTCTTAAAAACCAAGTCAGACCCTGGCTTCATGTTTCCAATCGACTTGGCCACAAACTCCCTTAGGCCGAAATACATTCCTCCAAATGTCTTCTCAACTTCACTCCTTAGCTCGTCAAATGTTGTGTTGCTTCTCAATACGACACAATGGTATGGCGTCGTCGCTTCTTCTTGCACTGCTTTTTTTACATGGTTGTTTGTCAGCACATTAACCGCGCAGTGTATCTTCCACTTGTTTGTTTCGTCATAGGTTTCCAAATCTCTGCAATACTCTTTAACAAGGAACTTGGAATCAAGAATGATTCTTGAAGCCACACAAATATTATTAGCCAGAACACCATTGTTATTCACCATCACATTTTGATGATCATGACTTGTAATACTTTTGTACATGTACAAGATATCCCTCATAAGTTGACCCCAAGTAATCCTTTGTCGAGGCTTTGATTTAACCCCAACCGACGTGAAGTTATCTTCTTGCATCGGAAAAGCTCGCGAAACGTCTTCCAAACAATATTCCAACACTTTGGTCACGGGATTAAGACATCGTCGCACAAAATATTTTCCCACCATGTGATTGCCTAATGACTTGAGGATGAAATCTAGCAGACCCGTGTCACCGATATATGCACGTGCAACATCCCGTACGTGTTGTCTAGAGACCCACTGAAATTCGGCTCGTTTAAGCGCTTCGACAACCACATGAATAGCCATCTCAACACGTTTGTGGGACCATCTGCAGGACGCGTCCAACATGATTCTTGGATAGTGAGAGTCGGTTCCGTTGTTTTCGTTTGGAATTCGGAATTTCACTTCGAGCATGAAATGGAATAGATCTCCTAAAGTGGTCAAGGAATGGCCTGATAAGATTTGATACCTACGCAATATGATTTGAATCTCATTTTGACAAATTGCTCCGGAACCGAGTTGATGAGCAATGAGTAAGGGAATGTTTTGGATGACTCTTATAGCGCTTTGGTACATTTCTTGATTAACTCCAAATGTTCCACGACCGAATACGTAGTCCCAATGGCCGAACCATGGTTTGCCATAGGCGATCGCGTGGAGTAACCTTAGATCCATGCCTTTCTTCTTCCCCACATCTTTCAAACTCACTTTCCTACCAGGTTATAACTTTATAAGATTTTTTCACAAGATTAAGATATTTTGTTCCTGACATGTAAGGAGATCATTCTCTAATTAGTCACCATTGATTTTGATTGATGTCTTTTAAAAACTTAGATATTTAACTTGAATTTGACCGAAATTGTGTGATTCTATCAGAAATTTTAATCATGGTCAGTCATACATGCCATAAAAAAATTGGGAATGTTGTTGATTTGATGCAAGATTACCACCTAACCATCGATATTCTCAAATTTGACATGTCAATGTCGATGATTTGATGTGTGAGCTTTTGTGTCAAATCACCAAAGTTCGTAAGTTTCTTAAACATGTCAACAACCCATCGGTCCAAGTAAGCAATTTCAATAAGTCTGCGTGCAATTGCCTCACAGTTCTGGGTGGCGGATTGCTACGAGGACGCGAGTTCGAGTCACTGCGGGCGCATGTGAGTTTTATCCCTCCAATGTGGGGGATAGCTCCTTGTGGACATCAGACACTGTTCCTCCCACCTAGTGGGTCGTTGAATCACCGTGATTTAATTCCTCCACCAATCTTTTTCGGACCGGGGGGTGGGGGCCCTGGGGCGAGGGATTTCGCCTTTTGCTACAAGTAAGCAATTTCAATAAAACCACAAAGTTTTGGACCAAATACAAATACGATACCTAGAGGAGAGGACTAAATACAGATGTGAAATTTTAAAACTATTTTCCCTTGCATATTTTATTTTATTTGGATCACATCAAATATTAAGTGTATAAGATTTGTAATATTGTACACATTGATATCATATACTGTACTCGAATGCCGAATAAGACAAGGCATTGAATAAGAAATTTGAAGAGCTACTTGTCTAATTTCTTATAGAGATATCACTAAAAAAAAATAATTTTTACCGATATCCATACCCGTCGTTGTTAAATTTACAATTTACTGATGTCATTACCGACACCCGTTAATTGATTGATTTACCGACGCCATTGCCGGGCGGACTTATTCGCGCCAAATTTACCGACGCCATTGCCAACGCCGTAAGTCGTCGTTAATGTTTAATTTTTTTATTATTTTCTTATTATCAAAAACGGCGTCGGTCCAAAATGGCATCGGTAACGGCGTCGGTAATTTTCCGTCGAGCGTTTTTTCAATGGCAATTTGCCGTCGGTAAATGAATGACCGACGCTCGTTTCTGTTTTACCAATGACGTTTGGCGTCGGTAAAATCGTTTCTTCTTGTAGTGTATTATAGTTGCATAATATGTGGTTCGATTAAATTGGAAGATACAAACCTTGCTCCCAATCCAAAGCACAAACGATCCCAGAAATCCATGATTTGATATCCAGCCAAGTCCGACCCAGTTTCAGAACCGTTGATGCAGAGCAAATGTCCAAAGCCATTAGAATGAAACACCCCATGAAGACTATGACCCTCTCTCTGCAATTCAATCACATTCGACTTACAATATTGCCCTGAACCAGTCTTGGCCGGCAACACGAAATGATACTTCTTGTTGCAGATCATATGATGCCCCCAACCTGAGCTACATTTTAAATCGTAAAAAAAAAAAAAAACTAGTCAACTTTGTAATTTTTCATACCATAATTTTTAAACACTCCATGAAGACTATGTTTCGTCTAAAATACTTTCATTTAATGATTAATAAGCAAATACACATGAAAGAAAAAAAAATACTACACCCCCCCCCCCCCCCACACACACACACACACACACTAATATTTATGATCTCCAGCCTATATGATATTCTCTCTCTCATTCATTTCTCTCTCTAAATTCAATATAGAGCTTAGAGGCCAATCTACCTTGTAACTGTTTCATTGTTAATTATAGACTTTGCAATCTTAGGGGAAGTTGGTATTTCCCCAAATTGATTCACGGTCGAATACATACATCAGTTGTGATTAGTGATTACTAGTATAATCACAACCGATGTATAATATAATCACACTTAATATATAACATAATTACAGTGAAAATATGACGCATCAACCCGTTCGTAATTACTCTTTTATTTGTTACTGTATTTTTTATTATCCCGTAATATAATCACAAATGATGTATATCATAACCACAATTGATGTACCATGCACGGTACATCATGTTGCATGGTATAATTTTCCTCTCAGAGGTAGCCTATGCCCCTAATAATGCGATTGTAAATTCCAGACCGCATATAAGTTCCTCATTTCCCATCCGCTCCCCTTGCTCAAAATTGTTAAATACATCCATGTCGAGGCCTGTTCATGCCGTCCGAATCTCTTATTCCCTACGGCGTTTCAACACGCCGGGTTTCATCCCACCAAATAAATATCCAAAGTAATATATATATATATATATATTCAAGTAACTTGTGTCACCCGATAAGGAATAAAAGTCGTGGACGCGCCTCTTAAAAAAAGGGAGATCCTGGATTCGCAGTTTGGATTGTCTATCGTTATTTTGTCGGTGTTGATTTGGTCATGCCCTAGGCCGATGTACCACAATCGCGGTACATAACCGTAATTGTTGGTTGAATTTTTTTGTGTGATTGTGATGGTGACACATCTGTCGGGTCACTTCATAATGGATTGGCCGGTCCGGTGACATCAAATCAGAACCGTAATTCATACTATATTTCATATAAAACGTGCATGTCAGAAAGTTTCCTCAAAAAACTAGCACCATGAACACACACACACATATCTCCATATGAATACATAGATTAGTACGTGTGTGTGTGTGTGTATGTATTACTATACCTATGTATTGGCAATGCTTGCAACGAAGGTCGAGCGAAAGCTCGATGGGCTCTTCCACAACAAACAGAAACAAATGCATCAAAGGATGGCGACGGACTTCCAGTTGGAACGACCAGCTTGACATAGCACCACAGACACCACTTTCCACCTGTCCGAATTCCAGAAGGGCTCTAATGTTGTCTTGAAACGACCCGCTGAACTCGGCCGGATACCCTCTCTCCCCAAACACCTTGAATTTGAACACTCTTTCGCCCCGTTTCCTCTTTCTGTACCCACTCAGGTCCAACTGAGGCATTTTTATTTTATGAGAGAATCAAGACAGATCGAGCATACAATTAGGTGAAGAGGATTAATGTTATAGTTATGGTTGTAAAGATCTTAGCTTTATAGTCGTGTTTAAGTATGTGCGTGTGCATATTTGCCTGGTCACACGCATTGTGCCAGTCAATATAGAAAGAAGCTAGTGATGAAGATTTAAGTATATCAAAATAGCTCACTATCTGCATGACCTATTCCAAAATTAACGTGCATTTTTCGCAAAAGTATCGCTCTAGGCAGCATGCATGAGTTCTTTTTTTTCCAAGTAAACTAATGGAGCCATGCTTTTTGATCGTCGTGCAATTTTATAGTATATAAAATATTTCGTCGGTTAATCAGTTGCATATGTTCTATTTTTGGAATTTGAATTTCAATGAGAAAGATGTTAGAAATTGGTTTAAAATATTTTTATTTCGACCAATTTTTTTAGTAGTTAAACGTTAATTTTGGAGGGGTTAAATATGATCTATCAATCTATGTTTTGAGTAGAAATGGAAGTTTCCATATGGCCACACGTGCTTGCTCGTCTCGGTGTAGGAGTTATTTCCGAAATATAGGCCTTCTCGGAGTCGAATGGACTCTGAGCCACGGCACAAGCCCTCCGGGCCGCGGTACACACATTTTCCCTCACTCCCCTCCATCTCCCGGACTCCGGGCCGCGGCCCCCCTGGCACTCTCCACACCCGAGCCGCTGTACTCCGGGCCGCGGCGCATAGCCTTCCGGGCCGCGGCCCCCTGGGATCTCAGGTCGGCAATTTTGTTGAGTGTGCCGCAGCACACACTGTCCGGGCCGCGGCGCACGAAGTCAACCCAGACCTTGGGGCTTCTTTTTAGCAGATTTTTTCTGCGTTTTTCATTATTCCTTCACCTTGAGAGAGCACACGAGAGAGAGAGATACAAGAGAGAAAAGAAAGAAAGAAATACTTGTTCGATTTCCCGGAGTTGTACCAATTGGATCGGCGTGATATTTTGACAAGAGCTTGGTAGCGATTGAGCAAATCTTTTCACCGGAATAGATCGAGGGTCTGATTCCGGAAGTTCGGGTATTTTGTTAGCTTTTTGTGTAAGCTATTTATGGTGTTTTTCTTTCCCGATCTTGTTGTTGTTGTGTATTCCAAATACTTGAAGATTGTTTATTACCAAGTATTTGAAGATTATCATTGTATACCTCTAGTTTGTACTAGAGACGAATTGTGTATTCTGTATTGGTGATAGTGGATTTAAACGAATTCGGCCCCGTGGTTTTTACTCTCGTCTTGAGAGGTTTTCCACGCTAAAAATTGTGTCTCTTTGTTTATCATTTTGGATATCATTTGTATTGTTTATCGAGTTGTATTTGATTTACTCTACTCGTCGGTAACCTAAAAGTTACAATTGAAGATTGGTAAAGTTGTCAAACGAGTTTCCGCGTTTTCGTTGTGACGTTATTGTGTTGTTTTTCCCAACAAAGTGGTATCGGAGCCACGGTTGTTCCGTGGTTGTATTATCTCAATTGTAAGATGGAAGCCAATACAAGTCGAATGGTGAATTTGAATGGTTCGAACTACCATGTATGGAAAGGCAAGATGGAAGACCTTCTATATGTAACACCCCCAAACCAATCGGGAATATTACAGCGCCGTAGACCCTCTCCGTGAGGATCTACCAGGCTAAATACAAAAACGATAAGTCAATCATATGTCGACATGGCTACATAAAGGACCATCAGACCGGTTTGATCTTTACCTCAACACACACAACATTACATACAAGATTCTTGCCCAGAACACATACCCACGCAAGGGCTAGAATACAATAACACTCCCATAAATCGAGAAAATAACACATCGGAGGGATAACCAACACGACTCTACCAAATACTCTACAATTGGTCTTCACGTGATTAGTATCTTCGTCTTCCATCATCCTTTGTATCGATCCTGTGATTCGCTCCCCAGCTACCTGCAAGTACCTGGACGCAATACAGACATCCACCCCCCGAATACTCGGGGGTTAGCAAAACTCCACTGTTTTGCTAGTGCAAGTATAAAACAGAAGTACAAGTCATACACAACATACTTCAAGAACATAAAAATCTTGAATATACTTCCCGAGATAACTCACTTGATCAAAACCATTGAATTATAAAAAGGGTAGGAATAATACCATGTATCTCTTACAAAATATTTTATAATCTCGGGAGTTTTAAAGACATTTGGAAATAAGAAATTCTCAAGTCTTTCGAAAACACTTAGGGACACGGCCCAAATATCATTTTCCAAAATACAAGTTCTGATATCAATTCACGGGGTCCACAACCCATTTCACGAAACACAGGGTCCACGACCCAAATCACAAAACACGGGGTCCACGACCCAAATCACAAAACACAGGGTCCACGACCCAAATCACAAAACACAGGGTCCACGACCCAAATCACATGACACAGGGTCCACGATCCAAATCACATAACACATATTCCTAAAGATTATTCGGGTTCCGTGCTAACAAGCCACGAACCTCAGATGCTCCCTCGGAACATACCCGAGTGAATAACCCAATAGGAAACCATACCGAATCACATGTCCTCGTGACAACAGTCACAGAACCAATAACAAATCACAACCATAAGTTATCTCGGCATCGCGCTAACAAGCCACGAACCTTGGAGTCCCCGCAAGACATACCCGATGATAACCCCCACAAGTTATCGCGGAATCGGGCTAGCAAGCCCCGAACCTCGGAGTCCCCCAAGACATACCCGGATTGGATAACCTTACGGTCACGCCCGACCCATACTAACAAGTATGGATCCCGGAGATTAATCAATCCTACCCGGAGGCACATCACTTTCAACGATCACATAACAATGAGCAGAACATCAAGCCACGCAACAATTAAACATCACAACCTCCTTTCAAAGGAGTAACAACTAATATCACACACATTACATTCTTACCGAACAAGTACACATAATATTTCGTAATCCCAGGCAAAGGATTACGGTCTATTAAACTCACTCAAAGTGATCAAAACATCTTTCAATATACAAAACCAACCCACATATTCCGAGAATACATATATTCACGAAGTACACAATTTATCGTTGAAAGACAACTTTTATCGAGAACATACCGATCCATTTTTACGTTCATTAAACATTGGATTTTGCATAAAATCATTTATCGATAATTATGCCTATGAAACATGAAACGTATGGACAAGATACTTGACTCAAAATTGGCACGCAAGTATTCCGACGAACACGGCTCAACTGGGAAGCTTCGAAACGCTCGATGCTAACGAAAAGGAAGATGACGACGAACGGAAAGGTTCAACACGGGTTCTTTGCAAGAAACTCGACCCTAACATCATACAACTAATAAATCAACGATTATACGAGGAAGAATAATCGTAGAACGCTCGAAAACCCCTCTACGACATTCTACCGGACACTTCGACTTTATAAACAAGTGGGGTGGTAGCTCGAACGGTAAGAGTCAGACTGGCTTGCACAGAGTTAGAAAGCTTTTCAAAAGTGTGCATTGTCAACTCATGGTCTCTTGATGTAGCTTCTCCCCGCTTCTCATCAAACCAAATTCTCTAAAATTAGGCGAAATATCTCAAGTAACGAGCAAACAGGTAAATGCCTCGCCCACAACATACGATTATTAAAGCATTCAACAACATTGGATGTCAAGAAGTTATAACGTCGTATCAGACACTTCGACCTAGCCCACCTCTCTGGCCCAATTTCAGAAAGGCGCCTGTAAGCCCCATTAGGGCTTTCGATATGTAGTTTCGAAAAGTAGTTTTCAAAAACTTCTTCACGATGCGTGTAGGCAGCAGTTCTAAAGAGTCCTATAGCATGCTCACCGTAGGAAGTCATATTTTTTGCAAGATGGTGATAGCAAAACCCGTGGAATGCATTCGGATAGACGGCTCGAACAGCATTCTGAATGCTCTTATGTTGGTCACTCACAATCAGTAAATCTTCCATCGGATTGTAGCATCTGCGCAGGTTATACATAAAATAAGTCCATGACTCGTCGTTCTCTATCGGACCGAGACCAACTGCAAGAGGAAATACTTGCTCGTTCCCGTCAAATGTGACGGCCGCAAATAGAGTTCCTTTATTCCTTCCCTTCAGGTGGGTCCCATCAACTATAATCACCGGTCGAAGGCACGTATCAAATGCCCTAATAATATGTCCGAGTGCAACGAACATATGGCAAAACACTCCCTCACGAGTCGTCTGCAAATCATCAATTGTCCCTGGATTACGCTGTTTTAACAAATACAGATAAAATGGGAGCCTCTGATACGACTCATCAAAGCCGCCATATGTATTCTCTATCGCTATATTCCTCGTCCGGAGAGCAAAACTGTATAGCATGTCAATGTCGTACTCCCTACACATCTCTGCAATCATCTCCTTTGGCCTCAAAGTGACCCCCTCACCGGTCAATCTTTTAGCAAAATAATGGGCGGCAACCTCAGAAGTGATCGATCGTGCGGCCGCACGGTTCAAATCAGGGTGACAGCTGTGTTCCAATGTCAACTTAGTAATTCTCCAAATAGTTGCACCCTCAATAGCACACAACCTAAACTGACAATTTTTTCGCCCACTCTTACAGACAAACATTATACGTTTATCGGCAGAACGATCAGTGATACACTGTAACATGTTTTCCAAATGATACATTCCTACAGTTATCCTCAACTCTGTCTTGGAACGAAAGGTGGACCCCACCTCTAGCTGACCGGTAACCGGTGGAGGCTGTTCGACCCAACCCAAAGTCCCGGCACTACCGGGGTCCGGAAATGGAATGATCCAGTTACGCATTGATTGTAGATGCTCATGCTCGCTCGCAGATTGATGGTCGGATGAGAAGTTCTAATGACTCATAATCCTATCCATTTGGGCCGGTTGGCGAACCCAAGCAAGAAATTCCGCAGAAAGTGACTCAAGCAAGTCTTTACAACAATCTTCATCTTCGGATGTATGCACCTCCTCATCTTCCTCGTCTTCCTCATCTTCCTCGTATTGATACTCTTTGGAAGGCATGTCATAATTTATGTTGCCGGGCTCTACTCTCGAGCTGCTGCATCCCATATTAACCTCGGGAGTGGAGGAGCTGCTGTTCTCAACATAGACCTCAAGATCCTCCTTGTATTCTACTAGTAATCGAAGTATCTCGGTATCGCCCCGTAATAGGACTTTTACTTTGTTTCCCTTGCCCATGTGTGTCAAGTACCATAATTTGTAATCGGACTCATTTGGACCACCCAAACCCTCTCTGATAACCCCCACGAGGTTTGCACGACTAACTTTGCTCGTGTCGATATAGACAAAAAAGGAGTCCCCGTCTACATATGTCCATCGCTCCCAATGACCACCGTGATGTATCAAAATACGCTGCCACGGCATATGATTACAAAAAGATGAATAACGATTCAGAAAACTGACCGAACAATATTATAAAACGGTCTGCCTTGGACACGACCGATGCACACGGTCGTATACTACCGTATGCAGTGATCGTGTGCAAGTTTCTGGCCATGAACACGATCGCTGCACACGATTGTAGACGATCTTGTTAAACGACCGTGAACACGTTAGTGGTGCGCACGATGTCAAGGTCGTTGGACATGACCGTTGCACACGATCGTTGCACACGGTGGCTTTCCGTCGTGTGCAGCGATCATGTCCGTAAGAACAGATTAGGAATTTTTTTTCCCAGCGGTCAAATACTGATGCATACCTTCTTTATGAACCCAGAAGCACGACAAATGAAGTCCTATTTCAACATCAACTTTTCTTTTCGAATAATCTTGTGATTTCTATAAGATTTTTGAGAGACCATTTGTCAAAAATGGTTGTGTTGTTTTGATGTATATGTTTGTAGTTAAATTTTGGTTGTTGGACATTAATATCGATCGGAGCAAATGAGGAAAGTAAAAAAGAAAAAAGAAAAAAGAGAAGAAAAGTAGTTTAAATTAAATAAAATAAAAAAAAGTGAGAAGTCAACATTACAACAAAAGAGAGGACATTTTAGTCTTTTTAATCAAAATGGTACTAAAAACTTATAGTTTTATGAATGGGGATATAGAATTTATCAATTTTATGATTTGGTATTAAAAAATTGATTCCCACTTTAAATAATATATATAAAGAAGATGAGTCAAATTTGATTTTTCAATAATGTTTAAATTTGTCTACTTTGTGTTTGAATTTGACTACTTTGTGTTTGAACTTGAATTCTTTGTGTTTGAAATTGGATTTTTAAGTACTTTATGAATTTATGTTTTGATTTTTGGATTATATCATTTATATTGCTTAAAAAATAAACAACAATTTATAAACCAGTTTATAATTCATATTCAGGGGTAAATCGGTCATTTTTTTTATTCAGACAGTTTATTTAGATGAAAAAGTAAACAACAACATCAATTTATCCAGACAGACAAATTTACCCAGACAGACACAATTTACCCAGACAGATAAATTTAGTAAACAATCCCTAAGAATAAAACATCATGCATACAGAAATCAGGGCCGGCCCTGGTATAGGGCGAAGTGGGCCACCGCCCAGGGCAGCCCAACCCAAGGGGCAGCAGAGCCCAATATGTCCAATATGCCCAGCTGGGCCATCTGCGCTACTGATTTGGTGCCGTATCTGATTTTGCTTTCGATTTCTCATCATCTAAGGTGTTTTCCTTCTTATTTACTTATCTTCGACCTAATTTATTGTTTATTGTTTGTTGATTTTATGATTTGTTTATTTTTCTTGTTTCTTGATTTCTTGAATCTTTATGTTTTGTTGATAACTTGATGTTTATATAGTAAAATTTGATATATCCCGATGGTTTGACTATTTGAATGATTTTGTTAAACATATTTGAGTATTTGATATTTTATTTGGTTTATTTAGGAGCTCTGGACTTGGTAATTTGGTGATTGCTTTATTTATTTGCTTGTTTATTTGGGCCAACTATACGTGAGTGTTGTTGATATTATCTTCACTTTATAAACTCACATATACTTCATTACTCTTTAAATTCTTCATCTTTAGCTTCTTAATGGTTGGATTTACTTTGGGAGGTGAGTACTGCTTTGAATCATTAAAATTATATTTGGCATTCATGTTATGCTTCTTATAGTTAATGGGTATAGAATTAGATGATTATTTTGAGTCATTAGTAATACACTAATATGTACTATTGTTGGGATTCTTCCAATAATATTTACATTTGTTATCTGCAACTAGTATGCAATACCAATTCTTGCATACAATCATGTGCTTTTTGCTTGATTAATATTTATATTTTCTTTTCCGGATCTCTTGAAAACCGATGGTCATTGTTGAAGAGTACTTCAAGCTCTTCACTAGATGTATTATAATTAGTCATTTATTTTGATTCTAAAATGTGAACAAAATAATAGGATGATAAGGTTGGAAAATGATGATTTTGATCCCAGAAGTTGAAGAATGTATTGTTTACGATCTTTGAGAAAAGAGGGAGAAGGGATGAATATCATGTTTTAACATTGACTAGGTTCCAAACTCGTTAAGAATTTTGGAAGAAACTTCGGGTGGGGAAGAGACACCGAGCTCAACTAAGTTCCAAACTCCCTAAAAATTTATTGGATTAAGGACATATTTTTGGCTCTCGCCCAGGGCATCCAAAACCATTGGACCGGCCCTGACAGAAATAGAGCTCATGTGTTCATGGTGTAATATCTGCATTTTTCAATTTCCGTACTTTTTTATTTTTACCGAATTGGTTATACTTGTGATTTTATGACATGTTCTCTTTTTCACATTTCGTGATTCACATGAATTTTATGATTATTTTGTAATATTCCATGAATTCCTAGTTGATGTTTTATTATATGAAAATTAGATGAGATAAAAAGTATGCGATCTAATATATACTGGATGGTTAATTGAAATTAACATATAAGATTATTAAAAACTTTATCATTTATTAACAAAATTAGACGAGATAATATATTAAACATATGATTAGTTTGTTTAATAACAGGTACTAATTAATTGTTAACAAATATGATTCTTAATAACTCATAGTATAGAAAATATATGTAATTCTTAAAGAAAATAGTATTTATTATTTCCAAGTTTTAGGGAAATTATAATATTGAAATAATAATTCCTTTATAAAAACTATAATTTCTATTAATTGTACTCGAAGATTTAAAAAAAAATGGTTTTTATAATTCTTATGTGTTGATGATTCTTTATTCTATCTTTCATAGATCGATATAGTCCCTCCGTCCATGATCTATTGACCCAAATTGTTGGACACAATATTTAATGTATTGTGATGATGTGTTAAAGTGATTCTTTTGGGTCCCATTTGTTATAGTAGATTACCTATTTTAATTATTGGGTGATGTGATAAAATGATTCTTTTGGGTCCCATTTGTGGGCTCATGATATATTTTGGTAATAATTTATGTATGTGGAGAGTAAAAATATAAGCCTACTTCCTAAAATAGAAGGTTCAGCAGATTGTAGACGTCCGAATAAGACAATAGTGTCAACAGATCATGGACGGAGGGAGTATAATATATTTAATTTAATTTTAGTTTAATGGGCAATTGTCAGTTTAATATTATTACTAATATAATATTTATTTTTAATTATAGTTATTTGTTTTCTTTATTTACCTTATAAATACTACTATGTGATTAGTTTTTCATCATACGATCATTCAATATCTCATTTTTATATTTCACCCGACTTCTCTATATTATAACTAATTTTATGTAGTTTGCAACGCTACACAATCTCATTCCCATATTTATAATCATTTTAAAAAAATGATACTCGTTAAGATCAAAATGCATTATATTAGGTTTGTGGTAATAAATGACGTTATATCATGTTATGAAGATGATTATTTCAGCACTATATTACTAAATGATTAGGTTCTCAACATGCCAACTATTTAACGTATCATTTTATTAAAAATTATTAAAAATAATAAAAAATTTTAATATGTAAAATAAATTTTAATATAAAAAGTTATATTTTATACCATGAACTTATTCATAGGATTATTAATTTTATTATTTATGTGATGGAGTACGTGTTGGTGAAAATGCATTTTGAACCACGGTAACAAAATGGAAAGACTAGACGGGTTGAAAAATGACCCTTCAGGAGATGCTGATTTTGGTTGGTTAGCTTGTGGAGGGTAAATTATTCATGATATTCTAAATGAAATAATAGTCAAGTTTTTTTTAAATTTTTTTTTTTAGTTTGTAAACGAAAAAATAAAATTGTTAACATTTTTTACGGAAAAATAAAGGCACGAGATTTTGTGCAAGATTTTTTATAACATAAAACAATATGGTACCATTTATAAAATAAAAGAAAATTTTGTATTTTAATTCAATACATTTTTATACATTTTTATGAAAAACAATATCGTCATTTTGCTTTTCATATACTTTTACATCATTTATAATTAGTAATTTAATTTTAATAAGATTTATTTTAATAATATCTTAATAATAAAATATCTACTAAATTAACAAATCCAGCCAATTTATTTGGTTAGAATCTAACATTAAATAATAGAGAAAGTTTAATTAACTTTATTTAAAGTAAAATAATACAAATTAAAAACACACATTTGAATATCTCAAAATACAATAGAAAATACATGACAGTATTTTTCAAACTCTTTTAGTGCATTGACAATCATAATGGAGAAAACAGTAACATGTTTACTAAAGCATTGACAAAAGTCGTTATTGCAAACTCATAATAATTTAATGTGGTAATAATAGTTCATTCTATTGCAAACTCTTCTTCATGTTGCAATATATTACTATTTAATTATCCTTTTGGTAATTTTCTATTATTGTATTGTATGCTTAAACTATTTACTAGTAGTAGTATTTGTATTTTTCATAAAAAAATAATATATTGAAATGGATTAAAACACATGCAAAACTAGTGTTTGATTTTCAAATTAACCATAATTATATGTGTTCTGGTCTGGTCCAGCTCCATATCGATAAAAAAGAAAACTCGTGTAATTTAATGAAGGGAGTTAAGGTAAATTTGTTGATTTTTTTTTTAATTTACCTTTCTAATATACCGTTCTGATAATTGTACGTTCCTAATAAATCGTTCTGATATTAGTCCGAGCCAAATAGCACTAGCACTAACAATAATTCTATGTGGCTCGATCCGATCCAGTTCGGTATTGATAAAAATAAAAATTTGTGTAACTTAATGAAGGGAGTTAAAGTAAATTCTTGATTTCTGAGTTTGCATTCCTAATATACGATTCAGATGATATTACATTCCTAATAAACCGTTCCGATCCGGATTGATCCCAGCCAAATAATAACACTAGTACTAACAATAATTATATGTGGCTCGGTCCGATCCAGCTCGGTATCGATAAAAAGAAAATTTATGTAATTAAGGATCCTAATTAATTTCAACAGAATCTATACTTATATAACTACAATCTATACTATATAAAACTTATCCCCTTTAATTTAATGTGGAAGGGGGATTTATGTCACTTATTCATATTATTACATATGAAGAGACTATTTTATTTGTAACTTTTAATGTAAATAAACTAATTTAAATACAAAAGTTATGATAAAAATCACAATGCAAATGCACCTTCTAATACACAAGGTGATTAAAATGAACTTTTAAATGATAGTATAAATTACAAGATGGTTAAATTTTAGCTATGAAATCTTAGATACAATCGGTGCATTGCACGGGTTGAATAAACCAAAAACAACCCCGGAGCAACATACGGGCTAGTAAAGCCTCATTTCATATAACTAATTATATAGACTGAAATAAAAGGACAATAACAATAAAAAAACATATAAACTTCTCTAAAAGGCATTTAAATTCTGTCATCTGCTCATTCAACCATCTGCCCCAACATTACGTACAAAACACATAGATATTCAACCAAAGACCGTGCATCGCACGAATTGGATAATACCTTGTTTAATTTAAATTAATGGATGTACTTATTAGTTTTGAATATGGTAATATTTTGAAATCACCTTCAGCAATAGGAATTCTGCGCAAGGTACAGAAGTACCAAAAATTTACCACCCATGGAATGTTTAAGAGGTCAAAAGTATTAATTCTCTATTCTCTATATGTACTATAAGAAGAGAAATAGGGTTTCGTACCCTATAAAATAATATTTTCCAATATTTTTTTTTTTTTTTTTTTTATTCTCTCTCACCTTTTCTTACTCTATAAAGTAAAAGGCTAGAGAGTTTCTTATCTGTTGGAAAGTGGAAATGCTGCGCAGTGAGCTTGGTAGTTCCTTTTTTTTTTTTTTTTTTTAATTCTCTCTATATAGACTATATACTAAAGCGGGAGAAATAGGTTCCCGTGCCTTAACAAAAAAACGCACCTTCGTTTTTTTTTTATATATATTCTCTCTATATAGAAAATTGAGCATATGTTTAAATATTGCGATGTGCTGTGTACTATGGGAGAAGCCATAGGGTTTCGGGCTTGACTAAATAAATGTAGTGCAGGTAGTGAATAATATATAAAGGAGTAAATAGAGTAACTTTTTGTTACATTAAAAAATATAAACTTTTTACATGTGTTGTGTGTTACTGTTTTTACCTGAATAATATTTTACTTACAAACAAGCAATCAGATATATAAATAAGAAAAAACTACTTTAATAGGAAATATTAAAATTTAAATTACTTTGCAAGACATTGTTCTATTTTGAGTAATAAAAAATTTCTCTCTATTAGAAAAGTAACACTCTGAAACACTTCCAAATTGGACGAAAATATAAATGTTTAACATGTCAGAATCAACAACTCTTATATGTACGTGTATATTAAGTAGAAAATCAAAAAATATCTATTTCGTCAGCTTATTATGATATAATATTAATTAGAAAAAATGTCGCAAATATGTTGCATATCGTTTAATTTAATTAATAAAAAAGGCCTCACAATCACAGTAAAGTGTCATTAAAAGGATGAAAAAGTTCAATAAAACCGAACTTAGCTAAGCATTCTAATTAAAAAAAGATTATAAAGAGTTGTTTTATGATTATAAGATTATCCCTATATAAAACCGACAGAATGACATACAGTAACTAAAAAAGAAATTAATTGATATAAAGGTTTTCATACAGTTGGGAAGAGGGGGAGGGTAAATTTGACGATTTATCAATCTATGCAAATGCGTACTCACAATAGTTTTAGCCCAACACTTTTCATTACCAAAAGAAAGCTTACAGTGTTAATCTATTAATATATTCTGCATCAGAAATTACCAAAGACAAGAAAAAATACAGAATGTCAAAGTCAAATATGGACAATAATTTCGAAACGAACAACGCCGTAAAGAAAAAAAAAGACTATTTAAATTCAAAAGGACCCGCTGCAACGCAGCGGGCTTCCCCACTTGTATATACTATAAGAGGAAAAATAGGGTTTCGTGCCCTATAAAATAATATTTTTCAATTTTTTTTTTATTCTCTCTCACCTTTTCTTACGCTTTTTACCTTTTTTTTTTTATTCTCTCTATATAGACTATATACTAAAGTGGGAGGAATAAGTTCTCGTGCCTTAATAAAAAAATGCACCTCCATTTTTTTTATATATTCTCTCTATATAGAAAATTGAGCATATGTTTAAATATTGCGATGTGCTGTGTACTATGGGAGAAGCCATAGGGTTTCGGGCTTGACTAAATAAATGTAGTGCAGGTAGTGAATAATATATAAAGGAGTAAATAGAGTAATTTTTTGTTACATTAAAAAATATAAACTTTTCCCATGTGTTGTGTGTTACTGTTTTTACCTTAATAATATTTTACTTACAATCAGATATATAAATAAGAAAAAACTACTTTTTTTTTTTTTTTTGATACCGAGGTTCCAAGCTTACACCTGACTAGTCCTCGGGATAACAGCCCCGGCCCCACAGTACTGCTACCAGTTAAATCGCGAGATGTGTATCTGGCTCCCAGGTTCTCTCTAATAGAAAAAACTATTTTGAATTACTACTTTAATAGGAAACATTAAAATTTAAATTACTTTAATAGGAAACATTAAAATTTAAATTACTTTGCAAGACATTGTTCTATTTTGAGTAATAAAATATTTCTCTCTATTAGAAAAGTAACACTCTGAAACACTTCCAAATTGGACGAAAAAATAAATGTTTAACATGTCAGAATCAACAGCAACTATTATACGTACGCGTATATTAAGTAGAAAATCAAAAAATATCTATTTTGTGAGCTTATTATGATATAATATTAATTAGAAAAAATATCGCAAATATGTTGCATATCGTTTGATTTAATTAAAAAAAAAGGCCTCACAATCATAGTAAAGTGTCATTAAAAGGATGAAAAAGTTCAATAAAACCGAACTTAGCTAAGCATTCTAATTAAAAAAGATTAAAAAGAGTTGTTTTATGATTACGAGATTATCCCTATATAAAACCGACAGAGTGACATAAAGTAACTAAAAAAGAAATTAATTGATATAAAGGTTTTCATACAGTTGGGAAGAGGGGGAGAGTAAATTTGACGATTTATCAATCTATGCAAACGCGTACTCACAATAATTTTAGCCCAACGCTTTTCATTACCAAAAGAAAGCTTACAGTGTTAATCTGTTAATATATTTTGCATCAGAAATTACCAAAAACAAGAAAAAATACAGAATGTCAAAGTCAAATATAAAAAAAAAAATATATATTTAAATTCAAAAGGACCCGCTGCAACGCAGCGGCTTCCCCACTTATTAATGCCATATAATAAAGTCCAACAAGTACATTTTATATCAAAGATTGTTGTGCGGTTGTTTTTATTAACTGTAGATATCTACTTGATTTAAAACTCAAATTTTGAGGGCCTATCTCTTTCTCTCTCTCTCTGGTTTCTATCTCTCTCTTCCTTCTCAATTCTCTCTCCTCTCTCCTCTCTCCTCTCTGAAGGAAAAAACCTAAAAGAGCTGTTTACCCTCAAGTAAGTTCTCTCTCTCTCTCTTTCACTCTCTCTCTCTCCTCGCTCTTCTCTTTCCCTCATTCTTTCAAATTATATTATCTGGGCTTTTCTCTCTCCTCTTCCCAATCTAACTATTTTGAATTGTTCTTAAATGCTTAAATTTTGATTATATAATATCCGCATGTGTTTGATGTTCCGATCTGTTGTTTCGATTTCCTTTCATTATTGTTGCAGATCTATCAATTATGTGGTTTTGTGTCTCAGATCTGTTTCAAGATGTCAAAAATTGAATCTTTTCGCCATGAAATTTCATTTTCAC
The DNA here is from genome assembly GCA_033398695.1 of Orobanche coerulescens. Classification (NCBI taxonomy): domain Eukaryota; kingdom Viridiplantae; phylum Streptophyta; class Magnoliopsida; order Lamiales; family Orobanchaceae; genus Orobanche; species Orobanche coerulescens. Next base: position 170,676,741 of record CM065805.1, read on the forward strand.
GGATGTTTGTGTATTTTATCGACAAATTGTTGTGAATTTCTTCATGGGTTTTCTGAAATAGAAGGAGATCCGTCCGTTTTGTCCTTTTTTAGTTGTTTAATTTACATTGCGGGATCGAAAATACGATTAATTGTTGCTATTGTCTTACTCTCATGTTTCAGATCTTATCGCTGTTTCAGTTTTCCTGATAGTTTTCATTGTTTTAAATCCAATATGGGGGTGTTTTATCAATGTCAATTCCCACCGAAAACTGATCGAAAACTGAGCTGCGCCGTTGGCAGGATTCGGTTGAAATTGAAACAATGTGTTCATTTTAAATCTAGGCAATCATCACATTTTCATCATCTTAGAGCAAATGCGACGTATTAATGATAGTACCCATCTCGATCACTCAACGGATCTCATCTCCTGCATTTGGATTTATTGACATTTTCGATTACCACATTAACGAACAACGCAATGCCTATATTGGTAAAAATAAATAGAAAAACCGCCCACAAACTAACGGACGTAATATTCTTTTTCTTGATCCCTAGCTTTTATGGACGAGGACAGCCTGAGAAATTGGGGTTATTATGAACCTCCCGTCAAAAGCCATCTCGGTCTCCAGCTCATGTCCTCCGTGGCCGAGCGGGACACTAAGCCCTTCCTGACCAGTCGCGAAAATACCGTGATGGTTCCACCCAATGGCTCATACCATCCCCGCGAGTGTGTCGTGGCTGAGCCACCAGTGACCCACATGGATTACGTCCGGGACAGTTGGATTAACCACCGAGAGAAATTCCTGCACATGTTCCCGGGACATCCATACAATCCCGTCGTAGCAGAGTCTTCCGGCGCCCATCATTCCATGCATATGGTGCAGCACCAACACCAGCCGGACCTCACCAAGGAGACCCGGCCGGAGATCGAGGAACCGATCGTGAAGAAAGAAGGCGGGCCCGGCTCCTCCAAAAAACGGGCTTCATCCGGGCTGACCCCGAAAACTCCGAAGACAAAGAGGCCGAGGAAAGGACCCGGCCCAAAAGAAAACAGTAATAATCCGTCCTCCGTCCCACGGGCCAAGGCTGCCAAAAAGAATGTTGAGGTCATGATTAATGGGATTGATATGGATATTACGGGTATACCGATTCCCGTATGCTCGTGTACGGGTACCCCACAACAGTGTTATAGATGGGGGTGTGGGGGTTGGCAGTCAGCTTGCTGCACGACTACTATATCTATGTACCCGTTGCCCATGAGCACGAAGAGGCGTGGGGCCCGTATTGCCGGACGGAAGATGAGCCAGGGTGCGTTTAAGAAGGTCCTGGAAAAACTAGCCGCGGAAGGGTATGATTTTACGAGCCCGATTGACCTGAGGATTTACTGGGCGAAACATGGTACCAACAAGTTTGTGATAATCAGGTAGATTGAAAAAAAGGTTGTGGGCGCGACAAGTGAACTGCCCGATGCATCTGGTCCGTTTTTTTTCATGTATATATTCTTGTGGCCTTTTGCCCGTTGTTCGCTTGGTAACTGTGAGGCCCTTTGGATTTTCGTAATCGTGATACTTGTTTGGAATACTGGCATATTGTGGTTCTCGGAAAAAAGCCATTTAATTGATGATTCTGCTTTGTATTTTACTCCGTAGGCTGACACTTTTATGTGGCCGTTGAGGTTAGGATGACGGATTATTTTCTTTTTCTGGTTAATTAATGGATGATTTTGAGATTATCTTCTCTTCATTTGGACATTTAAATTCATGTTATTCTCTCTCTCTCTCTCTCTCATGTGTTTACTTATAGTTGAATCAAATGTAGAAATCAAATATATATTTCTGTTTTTTTTTTTTTAATTTATCATTCGCGATGTTTTAGATTTATCGATCCTGCCTGAAATTCTACAATATCTCAGCTGCAATGGGCATAGATAGTTGCCAAATCTATAACTTGCATGAATTTGGTAGTACTTTTAGTGCTCTTAACCTAAATTCACATATTGTGTGTGTGTATTTTGTTTAGCAGTCTGATTGTCTAAGCTATGCTGGCAAACTTTTGTTATGGTCTGCGTACTGGTCGAGCATTTTATGGTATATTTGGATCTTACTCTTAGTTAGCTACATTGCCTCACGGTTGAGCACACTCATGTGGGAACGGAGGACACGTTTTATTTCGTTTTAAGTCTCATCATACAAATCAACTAACCTTTTTTTAATCTAAAATCTATATGCATTTATAAATAATATTATTTCAAATTTTAAAAATACTATACAAATTGTGGACATGACACATGGCAATATTGGCCGGCAGCCATCACATGCAAAAAAAAAAACGCATGTAGTATTCGTTGTCTGACGACCGGTAGTCGACCAACGCCGGATATTAAATCAAAATTTGCTTAATTGTGTTCTTATGAGTTCCAATGAACCAACTAACCTTCCTTATCCGAATTTGTTATGTAAAATTGTATTTTTAAATAATAATTTTATTTCAAAATTCTAGAAACTTTAATCAACTGTTTTACCAAACAGTATTGATCTAAAATCAGTTATCACCAATATCGGGTAAGTTTTACTTATCAATTTCAGCTCAATCAAACAAACCCTCATTTTTCTGCACAAAACACAAACTTTTCTGATGATATTTTTTTTTTTTTTTTTTTTTTTGAAATTTACACAGATTTTCATTGATTTTCTGTGAAAAATAGAGGGATCTCCACATTTTGTTGCACAACATTTTTTTAAAGTACTATTTTCGTTTTCAATTATCTTATTAACATCCAAAAAACTGCCAAATAAAATGTATCTCATGCTGAATTATCACAAGTATCCCTCGTCTCGGGCCATCGCCGGAACTCAATTCATTTATCCTGTGAAGTCACGAACAAGAAAAATGTCATTGGAGCGTCGGAGTCCTGATTCCTGCATATCCATAAACTTTCGACTAAGAGACCCCCTGTTGCAGCATTGAACAACATTGAACAGTTTTGGTCCACTCGTCTTGTTAGTTGAGCCACTCGTAGTACCATATGGGAGGTTTGTCCTAGAAATACTTGTTTGGATTCCACAAAAACCCATCCGGCATTCAAATTAGTTCTAAAAAAAAAACTTAGAGGGAAGGAGAATCAAGTTACACGTGGGATCCACTCCGAACGGGGTGTTGGAAAAATAGCTTAATTAATACCATAATTAATTATGGTAATTAATGATATTAAATGGTATATTTGGAATCTACATTTTGTGTAGATTAATTTAGTGTATTTACTTGTTCAATTTCATTAAGAAATGAATGAGTAATTAATGCACAAAGTTAAGCCATTTAATAGTTGGTGCAGCCCTTCCCACCGGACCACAAGGTGTCTATCCAGTCAGAAAGACACCGATTCGGACAGAGTGCTTTACAGACTATAAATCAACCCCTGCGGATGATGATTTCAGACACATAACAATCAAGATAATAATACTGTCATACTAGCCTAAGTTCATACTACAAAGTCCCAAATATCCAGTAGTTCGCCCGAAATTCGATTCCTAGTACAGGGTATCGAGTTCGTTGAAAAAACCGTTGTATCTTGGGGACGTTTGCCGTTCAACCGTGTGTACTGTGCGGGGCAATTTCGTCTTACGGAGAGAGAGTCCAACTCTTGCCTCGGTTTACCATCATTTGTCATTTTCTACAGCATTACATCCAACAATCGTAAGACGAAATTTTTCTGTAGAAGATGGCATCGTCAAGCAACAATGTTCATGCTCCTGCCCATGCCGAAAAACCAGAGAAGTTCTCAGGTACCGACTTCAAACGTTGGCAATCAAAAATGCTGTTCTACCTTACTACTCTCAATCTCTGTCGCTTCCTTTCCGAATCTCCTCCTGTTGTGGGGGATGATGAAACTGACACCCAGAAACGCACAGCAAGATAAAACTCCATATGAATTATGGAAAGGAAGGAAGCCGTCCTATAAATACTTAAAAGTGTGGGGGTGCTTAGCAAAAGTTGAAGTACCGAAACCCAAGCAAGTAAAAATAGGACCAAAAACGGTTGATTGCATTTTCATAGGATATGCAAATAATAGTAGTGCGTACCGATTTTTGGTACACAAATCGGAAGTACCCGATATTAATGAGGGAATGATTATAGAATCAAGAAATGCCATATTTTCTGAAACTATATTCCCTAAGAAAGAAAAGAATGAAATAAGTCCGAAAAAGAGGACTTATGATGAAATCTCGCCAAATAGTAATGGACCAACACCGGAACCAAGGCGAGGAAAAAGAATAAAAACTGCTAAAACCTTTGGTCCGGATTTTGTAGTCTATTCTTTAGAAGATGAACCAAAGACAATCAAGGAAGCATTGCAGTTCCGATGCCGATCTATGGCAAGAAGCTATCAATAGTGAAATCGAGTCAATCTTGAACAATCACACTTGGCACATTGTTGATCTTCCTCCGGGAAATAAACCTTTAGGTTGCAAGTGGATTCTCAAGAAGAAATACAAAGGTGATAAATCTATTGACAAGTACAAGGCACGTTTGGTAGCCAAATGATACAAACAAAAGGAAGGGTATGATTACTTTGATACATACTCACCAGTTACTCGGATTACATCCATTAGAATGCTACTTGCAATAGCAGCATTGTACAATCTTGAGATACACCAAATGGATGTAAAAACGGCCTTTCTAAATGGAGATTTAGAAGATGAAATTTATATGGAACAACCCGAAGGGTTCGTGGTTCCCGGCCAAGAAAACAAAGTTTGCAAACTTGTTAAGTCTTTATACGGACTTAAGCAAGCACCCAAACAATGGCATGAGAAATTTGACCAAGTAATGATGTCAAATGGTTTCAAGATCAATGAATGCGATAAATGTGTGTACATCAAAGGTACATCTGACAATTTTGTCATTGTGTGTCTATACGTTGATGATATTCTAATTATGGGTAGCAACAATAAAATCATCATAGACACTAAGGAAATGTTAAAGAAGAACTTTGACATGAAGGATATGGGATTAGCCGATGTGATTCTAGGAATCAAGATCTCCAGAACACCCGATGGAATAGTCTTATCACAATCTCACTATGTTGAGAATGTACTTAAGAAATTCAAGGCATACGATCTACCTCCAGCTAAGACACCTGTTGACTTAAGTTTACACTTAGCCAAAAATCGAGGAGAACCCATATCACAAACAGAATATGCTAGGATAATTGGAAGCCTAATGTACTTAGCAAATTGTACAAGGCCAGACATAGCATATTCTATTAGTAAACTGAGTCGGTTTACAAGTAATCCCGGAAAGGATCATTGGACCGCATTGACAAGAGTGTTGAGATACTTAAAACACACTGTCAATCATGGTATACACTATTCGAGATATCCAGCTGTTTTGGAAGGATATTGTGATGCCAACTGGATATCCGATACTAAAGACATTAAATCCACAAGCGGTTATGTATTTACCATTGGTGGAGGAGCAATATCATGGAAATCTTCTAAGAAAACATGCATAGCCCGATCTACAATGGAATCAGAGTTTATTGCTTTAGACAAAGCCGGCGAAGAAGCCGAATGGTTAAGAAACTTCTTAGAAGATATTCCCTGTTGGGAAAAACCTTTGCCTCCCGTTATGATACATTGTGATAGCATGGCAGCCATAGGAAGGGCAAAGAAGAGTATATATAATGGTAAGTCTCGACATATTCGTCGAAGACACAATACCATTCGACATTTGATCACTACACGAATAATGTGTATTGACTATGCAAAGTCAAAAGACAATATAGCGGATCCGTTTACGAAAGGTATTAACCGTGATCAATTATATAATGCAGCAAGGGGAATGGGATTGAAATCCACGCACTGAGAATTTTCATAATGGTAACTCAACCAGGATGATTGGAGATCCCAAGAACTTGGTTCAATGAGACAACTAAGTTGTGAAAGTTCAAGTTAAAGCACTTGAAAATCCATTCTCGTAGCTGTTCAAGTGCAAGCCTGCAGTTTGTGGTAAAGGGTAAGCTTTTTAAAGCTTTTAATGATTCCTATAGCCTTTTATAGGTGGAGTATGGCAGGATACTCTTCATAGGAGGTCACCTATATAAGTGAAGAAGTAAGACCGCTTCATAAAATTAGTAACACTTATGAATCCAAGAAATGGTCCAAGGCCAAAATGGACACAACGTGAGAACGAAAGATATTAGATCTATTATTGTGTGTATGTTATTGTCTTGGTTTACACAAAAGTTGACCGGTTCAAGACATCACGTTCACCGAGCAACGAGTAAATCCGATAGCATTACACTAAGGAAGGTTCAAGGCTAACTACCACCTATCCTGAAGCAATAATAGGTCGTCGGGACTTAGTGCATGTTGCATTTGCATTAATCATCATTCATGTGGGGGATTGTTGGAAAAATAGCTTAATTAATACCATAATTAATTATAGTAATTAATGACATTAAATGGTATATTTGGAATCTACATTTTGTGTAGATTAATTTAGTGTATTTACTTGTTCAATTTCATTAAGAAATGAATGAGTAATTAATGCACAAAGTTAAGCCATTTAATAGTTGGGGATGTGGTGTGGAATCCCATCCCACATTGGAGAAGTAAGGAAAAGTTGAGCTATTTATAAAGGACTTTCCATCATAAAGGAGCAATCAAGTGTGCTCCATTATGGTGCACCCTAGTTGGCTTTAATTAATTTTTAAGGCTAAAATCCGAATCCTACGAGGAAGGTGCATAGCACCTTCCGAGTCCGAGTCCGAGTCCGAGCACGTGCACGTCGCACTTGTCGCAACGGGCGCTTCGTAGGCGCACTTTGCACTTCGCTCGGAGCGAGGAGGAGCCTTTCATTTTGACAACTAAGATAGTAGCTCGGATGACATGGAAGGTGACTAGGATGACACGTGGCAGTGACATGGCGGGAGTGACACACAAGTGGGCGGTTAACGGCCGAACCAATGCATTGGTTTGGACCATTCAGTGTAAACTGGACCAGCACAATGGTTCAGCTATTCCGAACCAATGCAGCCCTTCCCACCGGAGCACAAGGTGTCTATCCAGTCAGAAAGCCACACCGATTCGGACAGGGTGCTTTACAGACTATAAATTTGTAACACCCCAAACTAGGCGGATATTACAGTGCCGTGGACCCCCGACTGGGACCCACCAGGCTAATGAAAATGAGTAAATTACGCAGGGTAAATGTAGTACCGAACCACATTACACAATTAATTACTCCGATAAGGAGTTTCATACAACACACCTGTGATGATCGAATACAAGTATATTTTATATGGAGATAAAATATACAACACTGAGTGAAATGAATATTCAAACGGAATGTCTGCAGCGGAATAAATGAAGGAAACATAAATGACTGAAAAGACTGGGGCCCCCTACTAGTATCATTGGGACTCCTCGCCGTCACCGTACTCTCCCCGTGCTTTAGCCTTGCCATGACCTGAAAAAACAGTATCCCCCAACGGGGTCAGTTACACAGAACAACAATCCTCAAGAGTTGAAAATACACAATCATGAGTTATCCACGGTTATACAATATCCTGTCGAAACATACGCAATCAAACATGCTATATGAATCAACAAATGATACGGCTCAAAGGAATGGCGCCACACTACGTCCGGGATGGAAATGTGTGCGTGCACAAGCCACCAACGAGTATCGATCGAATACACGTGTGGTCTTGTACCTAATCAGTCTCACGAAGCCATCAACTCGTGTGCACAGTCCAATGTGAGGCCACCAACCAACACACGACTATAATGTGCCCGACATGAAAATCCTACACATACCAACCGGCACGCCAGTATGACCCGGATTGCCACTATATGACAAAAGTGACAACGAAAATGAATCATGACTCACCAAGATTAAATGATGGTGAAATAAATGACACTTAATGAAATGATTGGAACCGCTGCGTTCCTTATGGTGAGGTGATTAATTGACAATGACAAATTTTGATACGGTTAATACAATGATGAATGAGTTACGATTATGAATGAACAACCTCAAAAGGAATGAATATCCTTTAACCGAGTAAGAATTAACTTACACAATACCGATGAAGAATGTCCGTCCACGAACAACGCCCTAAATAAAATGCCTACGCTCGAACAACCTTGAATAACAATAATTACCAACAACCGCTCAATACACGTATCAAGCAACTAAACACGACTAACCCAAAGGTCGAAAACAACGATAATCAAACTCATAGGGGCATTCCAACGAATACGTAACCAACCACGACTTGAAAATATCCAATCCGAATATATCGAAACCAACACCAAAATGAGTATATCGAACTAACAAAACACTTCAATGATATCAATAATCCATTAGGAATCCACAATTCGAGATTACAACTACATTAATCGGAAAATCCCCAAATAACCAAGTCAACCCCAAGGGTTCTTGAAATAATTCCGAAAATAACCATTAAATCCGTAAGAATATACTTATCCAAGGTAGATAATCCATATCTAACATATTCCAATGATAATCCAAGCTTACGAAGAAATCGGAAGGAAAAACCCAAAATCCGAAATTCTAGATCCAAGAGATTAATACCTTTGATTCGATGTTAAGTAGATGATGAAGTGATGATAATCCAACTCAAAGACTTGAAGATGATGATGGATGATAGAAGCTCAAGAGAACTCTCCAAATGCCCAAAATCGCCCGAAACCGATGAGGGAATGAGAAAGGATGATAAAATGACGAACTCGGGCTAATTGTCAATATATAGCCATTCCGTGTTAGCGTCGCTAGCCCTTGTGCGTAGCGTGCGCTAACGGGTAATTTGGGTATTCGGTACCTTTGCCCGAACACGGTAGCGCGCGCTACGTACCCTTTTGTAGCGTGCGCTACGGTCATGCCATTAGCGTGCGTTAATACCCATTGTTAGCGTGCGCTAACGAATTATGTGATGCCCAGTACTGGAATCCAGAAACCTTCTGTCCTCTGATCTGATCTCGATAGCGTGCGCTACAACCAACGATTAGCGTGCGCTATAATATCGATTGTGTACGCTTAATATCACTCATAACGTGCGCTATGAATTAATCCAGTGCAGTCCAGTAGCCACTGGACTCAACCTGATCCGTCCCTAGCGCGTGCTACTCCACATATTTAGCGTGCGCTACAAATAACTCACCTGCAGTCTAGTACCTTCTGGACTGCAACCAGGGTAACATTAGCGTGCGCTAATGCTGAGTGGTAGCGTGCGCTGCCTGTACTCAATTAGCGTACGCTAAAAAGAGTACGTAGCGTGCGCTACTCCTCACGCACAGCCCACAACGAAAATGACAACGATGATAAACACGGTACGAAACTCCAATTAGATTAGTGACGAATGACGATTGATACACGATACAATTACTCTGAATGATGAATACCATGATTGAATATGAGTGACAATTGATCATTAATGAGTGAAATTACCGAGTATCAATTACTGAATGATAAATACTGAATTACAACCGGGTATTACATAAACCCCCCCTTAAAAGAGTTTCGTCCCCGAAACTAAGGGTCAAACAACTCGGGATAACTCTCCCGCATACTATCCTCGGTTTCCCACGTAGCCTCTTCGACTCCGTGTTTAGACCACTGAATTTTAACCAAAGGAATCTTCTTATTCCTCAACTGCTTGATTCGCCGCTCTAAAACTCGTATAGGACGTTCCTCATATGAATGATCATCGGCAATCTCGATTTCATCAAACTGAAGTATGTGACTCGGGTCGGCAACATACTTCCGCAACTGAGATACGTGAAACACATTATGAATTCGGCTCAACGCCGGAGGTAAAGCCAATCAGTAAGCTAACTCGCCTACTCGATCCAGAATCTCAAACGGTCCAATGAATCTCGGACTCAACTTACCCCTCTTCCCAAAACGGAAGATACCACGACTCGGGGAGACCTTGACCAAAACATGGTCACCCGTCTCGAACTCCAACGGTCGACGACGATTATCTGCATATGATTTCTGTCGACTCTGAGCGGTCAACAAACGACTTCTGATCAAATCTACCTTCTCACGGGCGGCTATAAGCATATCGGGCTCGGTGCCGATTGATTCTGATAGGTCATCCCAACACAAAGGAGATCGACAACGACGACCGTACAAGGCCTCGTAAGGTGCCATATTAATCGAAGCATGCCAACTATTATTATACGTGAACTCGATCAATGGTAGTTGGGCTTCCCAACCGTCTTTCCAATCGAGGACGCATGCCCTCAACATGTCCTCTAAGGTCTGAATAGTCCTCTCTGATTGTCCGTCGGACTGAGGATGAAAAGCGATCGAGATTAAGTGAGTTCCCATAAGACGATGAACGATTTCCAAAAATGAGACACAAATCGTCCGTCACGATCGGAAGCGATACTTTTAGGAGTACCGTGCAATCTCACTATCTCCTTGATGAACAATGGGCGATCTCGGGACCCCACGTATCCTTGATTTCAAGGAAATGAGCCGATTTGGTTAAGCGGTCCACGATCACCCAGATCGTATTCATGCCACGACGACTCGTCGGCAAACTCGTGATGAAATCCATAGAAATGTCTTCCCACTTCCATTCTGGAATAGGGAGAGGTTTCACATGCCCACGGCCGGTGTTCAATCTTAACTTGTTGACAGGTTAAGCATCTCGAAACAAATTCTGCGATTTCTCGCTTCATATTACTCCACCAGTAATTTTGTTTCAAGTCCTTGTACATTTTGCTAGACCCCGGATGAACAGAATAAGGGGTAGCATGAGCTTCTTTCAAAATCGAGTTTTTCAACTCGTCATTCGCCGGTATGCATAACCGATTCTTAAAACGCAGAAGTCCATCCTCGTGAACCACAAATCCGGGGGCTTTCCCGTGAGTCACATCCTCACGGATGCGCAATAATGAAGGGTCTGAACTCTGATTCTCTCGGATTGCCTCCTCGAGTGACGATGAAATCTCTAACATACAAAGCTGTCCCTGAACTCGCTGAAGCCAGACCTCGATCTCGGGTCTAAGGAATTCCTGCTGAAGCTCCTTCTGGACTGTTAAACGAGCAAGCATCTGCTCCTGAACGGACTTACGACTCAAGGCATCGGCAACAACATTTGCTTTGCCCGGGTGGTAAAGGATCTCAATATCATAATCTTTGATTAATTCCAACCACCGTCTCTGCCGCATATTTAACTCCTTCTGAGTAAATATATACTTTAAACTCTTATGATCGGTGAATATCTGACAGGTAACGCCATAAAGATAATGACGCCAAATCTTCAAAGCGAACACCACGGCTGCTAGCTCCAGGTCGTGTGTCGGATAGTTAACCTCGTAAGGTCTCAATTGCCGCGAAGCATAAGCAATAACCTTCCCATTCTGCATGAGTACACATCCGAGACCCTGCCCGGACGCATCACTATAGACCACAAATCCTTCCGTCCCCTGCGGCAAGGAAAGAACAGGTGCTGAAGTTAACCGGCTCTTGAGTTCCTCAAAACTCTGTTGACATGCGTCGGACCACGTGTATTTCTTATCTTTCCGTAAAAGATTCGTCATGGGTTGAGCGATTTTAGAAAATCCTTGCACAAATCGCCGATAATAACCCGCTAATCCGAGGAAGCTTCGGATTTCCTTAACATTCTTCGGAGGTAGCCAATCTCGAATAGCCTCCGTCTTCTGAGGATCGACACGAACTCCATCTGATGAAATTACGTGTCCGAGAAACGTCACCTCGGACATCCAGAACTCACATTTGGAAAACTTCCCAAAAAGTTGTTCTCGTCTCAACACGTCGAGAACTAGATGAAGGTGAGACTCGTGTTCCTCCCGGTCACGAGAATAAATCAAAATGTCATCAATGAAGACAACCACAAATTGATCCAAAAAGTCGATGAAAACCCGATTCATTAACTCCATGAATACCGCAGGTGCATTAGTCAACCCAAACGGCATAACCACAAACTCATAATGACCATAGCGTGTTCGAAACGCCGTCCTTGCGATATCCGACTCTCGAATCCGCAACTGATGATATCCAGATCTTAAGTCGATCTTGGAAAATACTGAAGCTCCCTGAAGTTGATCTAAGAGATCATCAATACGGGGTAAAGGATACTTATTCTTGATCGTCACCCTGTTCAATTCCCGGTAATCAATACACAGGCGGAACGAACCGTCCTTCTTCTTGACAAATAACACTGGTGCTCCCCACGGGGACGCACTCGGTCGAATATAACCCTTCTCGAACAATTCCTCAAGTTGGTTCTTTAGTTCCTGTATTTCGGTCGGGGCCATCCGGTACGGTGCCTTCGATATCGGGGACGTACCAGGCTCCAACTCAATCGTGAATTCCACATCCCTCTGTGGAGGCAAACCAGGTAACTCGTCTGGAAAAACATCGGCATATTCCTTCACTACCGGAATGTCCGTCAACATTACTGATGATTTCTCGGTTTTGGTCATATAGCACCAATAACCGACACATCCCTGATTGAGTAATCTTACTGCTTTCATCAAATTAATGACCTTACCAGAACAGCCGGGATTACCTCCCTGAAACGCACATTCGACCCCATCGTCTGAAATGATAGTGATCATACGCTTACGGACACTAATGATGGCATCATGACGATCCATCCAATCAATACTCAAGATGACGTCGTCCCTCGGCAAATTTACTACGATTAGGTCCGCTGGCCATACACGACCATGAAGCTGAATCAGACAATTCTGAATCTCACGATTTCTGATAATTCGTCTACCATCAGGTAGACCAATGACATAAGGCTCACAACTAGTAGCACTACCCAGACGTAGTCTACTCAAACATGACTCGGAAATGAATGAATGCGATGCACCAGTATCAAAAAGGGTACACACAGGTTGAGATAGAATATCGAGTGTACCTGAGATCATCCGGGCCTCCGGATCGTCGGTCTTCTTCATCTCATAAATTCGGGGCTTGCCGGCCCCCGAACCGGACGCTCCCGTCTGATAGCTCTTGGCTCCGCCTTTAGCTCCTGTCGTCTTGAACGACGCTGACTGAGTGGCCTGATTCTGCACCGCTGAATGACCTGGGGCTTGAGATGACGCCGGAGTGGGTTTAGAGTCCCTACGGCAAAAACGGGCCCTATGCCCAGCAACCCCACAGTTGTGGCACGTGACAGTCTGCTTCGGACATTTGGTGCTGAAATGACCCTGTTCTTCACAGTTGAAACAGGTGATGGCCGAACTGGCCGCTCGCGACTGAGATTCCGCGGGTTTAGGCGTCATCGGAGGACGCTCAGAAAAGGTAGAGCCCGCACGTGGTTTCTTGAAAGTGGCCTGACTCCCGTCAGACTGATTACGGTTCTTAGACTTCTTGCCAGCTGATGAGGGTTGTTGCTTAGCAATTTCCTTAGCAGTAAGCTCGTAAGTGAGAGCTTTCTCAATGAACTCGGCCAGAGTGGCACAATTATGATTAAGCAACTGTAGCCGCATACGAGGTTTCAGCCTCTTGCTGAAATACTTGATCTTGTCCGCCTCAGAGTGAATGATAGATGAGGCGAACGGACGAAGTTCCTGAAATTTTTCGGCGATGGCGAGAACATCATCATCCGCCGAAAGGTCGGGAGTGAGTAGTTTCGACAACTTGGCCTCCCTGAGTGGGGCCGGATAGTACCTCTCCATCATGAGGGTCTTGAACTGATCCCAAGTACATGATCCGTCTGTGGGCTTCAACGATAACCACCATGAATGAGCGCTCTTACCAAGATAGTAAGCCGCAACTGAAACTTTATGCCCTTCAGGGCAATCCACCATAGCAAATAACTTCTCGAAATGCTCAAGCCAATGGACAATATCCGCCGGCTCAGATGAGCCCTCAAAGGTAGGTGGTCGCTGGCGAGAGATATCGCTAATGATATTGCTTACACCCCTCTCTTGCCTCTGAGGTGGCGGCGGAGGAGCCTGTTGATTTTGAGTAGTGGAGTTATGCATCGCCTCCATTAGTTGTGCCATCTGAGTCATTTGGGCCATCATGCCCTGCATAAAGGCGAGTGGGTCGACTCGAACACCCTCTGAGCTGTGTCCCGGGTTCGACTCCCTGATAGCGAATGATCACGTCCAGGTGAATGAGTGGCAGCGTCACTGCTCGATGAGTTAGCATTATTCCTGGCATTCGCACGTGTATTCACACGAGTTCTCGGGATTCGGCCCGCTCCACGGCCTCGTCCTCCACGTCCTCTGCCAGCCCTTTCCATACTGAAGTGGAAAGTCATATGATGATTATATATCTCGCATGAGTATCACATTATGATTATATTATGAAATGATGAAAATGAGCATACGCGCTCAAATACAGCGATTACATGAATGATTAATTGACGTGACATGATTATCTGATGAAATTATGAAATGATTATCTTGAACAATTTAACAAGATTGATGATATGATCTTCAAGATCAACAACTGAGTAATGAAATGAATTGAGTGATTAATGAGTTAACATTATCGACTTGATCACAATTGAAGATGATGAATGAGGATTGTTAACTGATGAATTATGAATGAATGATTATTGCCAGAAATTATACCATGGAATCGAAATCTTACGATTCTTGGTCTGATTGGCTCGGCATTTGCACAGGTCACACGTGACGCGAAAGTCCAATGATACTAGTCCGATGACGATGATTTCAAATGAGACATGACTCGGAAGGTAGTATTCAAAACCACTCTCCGATACCAACTCTGTAACACCCCAAACTAGGCGGATATTACGGTCTGTGGACCCCAGTAGGACCCACCGGAGCTAATGAAAATGAGTAAATTACGCAGGTAAATGTAGTACCGAACCACATTACACAATTAATTACTCCGATAAGGAGTTTCATACAACACACCCAGGATGATACTGAATACAAGTATATTTTATATGGAGATAAAATATACAACACTGAGTGAAATGAATATTCAAACGGAATGTCTGCAGCGGAATAAATGAAGGAAACATAAATGACTGAAAAGACTGGGGCCCCCTACTAGTATCATTGGGACTCCTCGCCGTCACCGTACTCTCCCCGTGCTTTAGCCTTGCCATGACACAGAAAAAGCAGATCCCCAACGAAATCGATTCTGAGAACAACAATCCTCAAGAGTTGAAAATACACAATCATGAGTTATCCACGGTTATACAATATCCTGTCAAAACATACGCAATCAAACATGCTATATGAATCAACAAATGATACGGCTCAAAGGAATGGCGCCACACTACGTCCGGGATGGAAATGTGTCCGTGCACAAGCCACCAACGAGTATCGATCGAATACACGTGTGGTCTTGTACCTGTCGATCTCACGAAGCCATCAACTCGTGTGCACAGTCCAATGTGAGGCCACCAACCAACACACGACTATAATGTGCCCGACATGAAAATCCTACACATACCAACCGGCACGCCAGTATGACCCGGAATGCCACAATATGACAAAAGTGACAACGAAAATGAATCATGACTCACCAAGATTAAATGATGGTGAAATGAATGACAGCTTAATGAAATGATTGGAACCGTCGTTCCTTATGACAATACAATGATGAATGAGTTACGATTATGAATGAACAACCTCAAAAGGAATGAATATCGTTTTAACCGAGTAAGAATTAACTTACACAATACCGATGAAGAATGTCCGTCCACGAACAACGTCCTAAATGAAATGCCGGTCGCTTGAACAACCTTGAATAACAATAATTACCAACAACCGTTCAATACACATATCAAGCAACTAAACACGACTAACCCAAAGGTCGAAAACAACGATAATCAAACTCATAGGGGCATTCCAACGAATACGTAACCAACCACGACTTGAAAATATCGATCCCGAATATATCGAAACCAACACCAAAATGAGTATATCGAACTAACAAAACACTTCAATGATATCAATAATCCATTAGGAATCCACAATTCGAGATTACAACTACATTAATCGGAAAATCCCCAAATAACCGAAGTAAACCCCAAGGGTTCTTGAAATAATTCCGAAAATAACCATTAAATCCATAAGAATATACTTATCCAAGGTAGATAATCCATATCTAACATATTCCAATGATAATCCAAGCTTACACGAAGAAATCGGAAGGAAAAACCCAAAAATCCGAAATTCTAGATCCAAGAGATTAATACCTTTGATTCGATGTTAAGTAGATGATGAAGTGATGATAATCCAACTCAAAGACTTGAAGATGATGATGGATGATAGAAGCTCGAAGAGAACTCTCCAAAATGCCCAAAATCGCCCGAAACCGATGAGGGAATGAGAAAGGATGATAAAATGAGGAACTCAGGCTAACTGTCCAATATATAGCCATTCCAGGTTAGCGTGCGCTAGCCCTTGTGCGTAGCGTGCGCTAACGGGTAATTTGGGTAGTCATGTACCCACTGCCCGAACACGGTAGCGCGCGCTACGTACCCTTTTGTAGCGTGCGCTACGGTCATGCCATTAGCGTGCGTTAATACCCATTGTTAGCGTGCGCTAACGAATTATGTGATGCCCAGTAATGGAATCCAGAAACCTTCTGCCCTCTGATCTGATCTCGATAGCGTGCGCTACAACCAACGATTAGCGTGCGCTATAATATCGATTGCGTACGCTAAATATCACTCATAGCGTGCGCTATGAATTAATCCAGTGCAGTCCAGTAGCCACTGGACTCAACCTGATCCGTCCCTAGCGCGCGCTACTCCACATATTTAGCGTGCGCTACAAATAACTCACCTGCAGTCCAGTACCTTCTGGACTGCAACCAGGGTAACATTAGCGTGCGCTAATACTGATTGGTAGCGTGCGCTACCTATACTCAATTAGCGTACGCTAAAAAGAGTACGTAGCGTGCGCTACTCCTCACGCACAGCCCACAACGAAAATGACAACAATGATAAACACGGCACGAAACTCCAATTAGATTAGTGACGAATGACGATTGATACACGATACAATTACTCTGAATGATGAATACCAAGATTGAATATGAGTGACAATTGATCATTAATGAGTGAAATTACTGAGTATCAATTACTGAATGATAAATACTGAATTACAACCGGGTATTACAAAATCAACCCCTGCGGATGATGATTTCAGACACATAACAATCAAGATAATAATACTGTCATACTAGCCTAAGTTCATACTACAAAGTCCCAAATATCCAGTAGTTCGCCCGGAATTCGATTCCTAGTACAGGGTATCGAGTTCGTTGAAAAAACCGTTGTATCTTGGGGACGTTTGCCGTTCAACCATGTGCACTGTGCGGGGCAATTTCGTCTTACGGAGAGATAGTCCAACTCTTGCCTCGGTTTACCATTATTTGTCATTTTCTACAGCATTACATCCAACAATCGTAAGACGAAATTTTTTTGTAGAAGATGGCATCGTCAAGCAACAATGTTCATGCTCCTGCACATGCCGAAAAACTAGAGAAGTTCTCAGGTACCGACTTCAAACGTTGGCAATCAAAAATGCTGTTCTACCTTACTACTCTCAATCTCTGTCGCTTCCTTTCCGAATCTCCTCCTGTTGTGGGGGATGATGAAACTGACACCGAGAAACGCACGGCATTGGATGCATGGAATCACAGCGACTTCTTATGTCGGAACTATATTTTGAATGGGATGGATGACACACTTTACAGTGTTTATTCCACAATCAAAACGTCCAAAGAGTTGTGGGAATCGTTGGAGACAAAATATAAAACAGAAGATGCCGGCTTGAAAAAGTTCATCGTGGGTCGTTTTCTTGACTTCAAAATGGTGGACACCAAAACTGTTCTCGAGCAAGTGCAGGAAATACAGTTCATCCTGCACGATATTTTGGCAGAAGGAATGAGCTTGTCTGAATCCTTTCAAGTTGCTGCCATAATCGAGAAGTTGCCCCCGATGTAGAAGGACTTCAAAAACTACCTCAAGCACAAACGCAAGGAAATGGGCCTTGAAGATCTAATTGTGCGACTGAGGATCGAAGAGGACAATCGGAAGACCGATGTCAAGATGAACAAGTCATCTATGGAGGCAAAGGCAAATCTCATCGAGTCAAGCAACAACAAAAAACGGAAATTTAACGGGAAGAAGCAAGACTCGAAGAATCAAAAGAAGATCAAAGGAGAATGCTACAACTGCGGTAAATTCGGGCATATGGCGAAAAATTGCCGCAAACCAAAGAAGGACAAAAAGAGAGATCAAGCAAATGTTATCGAGAATAAGTATGTTCCCGTCGATTTGTCCAGTCTTGATCTGTGTGCAGTTGTAGATGAAATCAATATGGTTGGAATCCCAGTCGGATGGTGGGTGGACACCGGCGCTACTAAACATATTTGTGCCGATAAAAGCATGTTCTCCTCATACGAGCCCGTCACCGAAGAAAGAAAATTGTACATGGGAAACTCCGCTGCCTCAAATGTTGTCGGAACTGGAGAAGTTATACTCAAGATGACGTCTGTATTGAAATTGACGCTCAAAAATGTGCTACATGTTCCATACATCCGTAAGAATCTTGTGTCTGGCTCAGCATTGAGCAAAGCCGGATTTAGGCTAGTGTTTGAAGCGGATAAAGTTGTAATAACTAAAAATGGTCACTTTATCGGAAAAGGCTATATAGATAACGGCCTTTTCAAACTGAATGCTATCAATGTACGTGGTGGAAATGAAATAAACGATAAAGTTGTTTATTTGGTTGAGTCTCCTAATTTATGGCATGATAGATTAGGACATACAAATCTAAATATACTACGTCGTTTAGTACATTTAGATTTATTGCCAAAAATGACTTTTGATCAACACAAAAGGTGTGAAATATGTGTTGAAGCAAAAATGGCAAAATCTCCTTTTCATTCAGTGGAAAGATCGACAAAACCTCTTGAATTGATTCACACCGATCTGTGCGATTTAAAACTTGTGCAAACAAGAGGTGGAAAGAATTATTTTATAACTTTTATTGATGATTGCACAAGATTTTGTTATGTGTATCTTTTGAGAACCAAAGACGAAGCATTCGAAGCTTTCAAAACATACAAAACAGAAGTTGAAAATCAACTCAACACCAAAATTAAAATGATTCGAAGTGATCGAGGTGGTGAATATGTTGCACCTTTTGAAGAATATTGTCGTGAAAATGACATTATTCACCAAACGACTGCACCTTATGCACCCCAATCGAATGGTGTTGCCGAACGAAAGAATAGAACATTGAAGGAAATGATGAATGCTATGTTGATAAGCTCGGGCCTATCACTTAACATGTGGGGAGAAGCTATTCTTTCGGCCAATAAAATTCTGAATAAATTACCCAAAAAGAAGCAAGATAAAACTCCATATGAATTATGGAAAGGAAGGAAGCCGTCCTATAAATACTTAAAAGTGTCGAGGTGCTTAGCAAAAGTTGAAGTACCGAAACCCAAGCAAGTAAAAATAGGACCAAAAACGGTTGATTGCATTTTCATAGGATATGCAAATAATAGTAGTGCGTACCGATTTTTGGTACACAAATCGGAAGTACCCGATATTAATGAGGGAATGATTATAGAATCAAGAAATGCCATATTTTTTGAAACTATATTCCCTAAGAAAGAAAAGAATGAAATAAGTCCGAAAAAGAGGACTTATGATGAAATCTCGCCAAATAGTAATGGACCAACACCGGAACCAAGGCGAGGAAAAAGAATAAAAACTGCAAAAACCTTTGGTCCGGATTTTGTAGTCTATTCTTTAGAAGATGAACCAAAGACAATCAAGGAAGCATTGTCTGGTTCCGATGCCGATCTATGGAAAGAAGCTATCAATAGTGAAATCGAGTCAATCTTGAACAATCACACTTGGCACATTGTTGATCTTCCTCCGGGAAATAAACCTTTAGGTTGCAAGTGGATTCTCAAGAAGAAATACAAAGGTGATAAATCTATTGACAAGTACAAGGCACGTTTGGTAGCCAAAGGATACAAACAAAAGGAAGGGTATGATTACTTTGATACATACTCACCAGTTACTCGGATTACATCCATTAGAATGCTACTTGCAATAGCAGCATTGTACAATCTTGAGATACACCAAATGGATGTAAAAACGGCCTTTCTAAATGGAGATTTAGAAGATGAAATTTATATGGAACAACCCGAAGGGTTCGTGGTTCCCGGCCAAGAAAACAAAGTTTGCAAACTTGTTAAGTCTTTATACGGACTTAAGCAAGCACCCAAACAATGGCATGAGAAATTTGACCAAGTAATGATGTCAAATGGTTTCAAGATCAATGAATGCGATAAATGTGTGTACATCAAAGGTACATCTGACAATTTTGTCATTGTGTGTCTATACGTTGATGATATGCTAATTATGGGTAGCAACAATAAAATCATCATAGACACTAAGGAAATGTTAAAGAAGAACTTTGACATGAAGGATATGGGATTAGCCGATGTGATTCTAGGAATCAAGATCTCCAGAACACCCGATGGAATAGTCTTATCACAATCTCACTATGTTGAGAATGTACTTAAGAAATTCAAGGCATACGATCTACCTCCGGCTAAGACACCTGTTGACTTAAGTTTACACTTAGCCAAAAATCGAGGAGAACCCATATCACAAACAGAATATGCTAGGATAATTGGAAGCCTAATGTACTTAGCAAATTGTACAAGGCCAGACATAGCATATTCTATTAGTAAATTGAGTCGGTTTACAAGTAATCCCGGAAAGGATCATTGGACCGCATTGACAAGAGTGTTACACTGTCAATCATGGTATACACTATTCGAGATATCCAGCTGTTTTGGAAGGATATTGTGATGCCAACTGGATATCCGATACTAAAGACATTAAATCCACAAGCGGTTATGTATTTACCATTGGTGGAGGAGCAATATCATGGAAATCTTCTAAGAAAACATGCATATCCCGATCTACAATGGAATCGGAGTTTATTGCTTTAGACAAAGCCGGCGAAGAAGCCGAATGGTTAAGAAACTTCTTAGAAGATATTCCCTGTTGGGAAAAACCTTTGCCTCCCGTTATGATACATTGTGATAGCATGGCAGCCATAGGGAGGGCAAAGAACAGTATATATAATGGTAAGTCTCGACATATTCGTCGAAGACACAATACCATTAGACATTTGATCACTACAGGAATAATGTGTATTGACTATGTAAAGTCAAAAGACAATATAGCGGATCCGTTTACGAAAGGTATTAACCGTGATCAATTATATAATGCAGCAAGGGGAATGGGATTGAAATCCACGCATTGAGAATTTTCATAATGGTAACTCAACCAGGATGATTGGAGATCCCAAGAACTTGGTTCAATGAGACAACTAAGTTGTGAAAGTTCAAGTTAAAGCACTTGAAAATCCATTCTCGTAGCTGTTCAAGTGCAAGCCTGCAGTTTGTGGTAAAGGGTAAGCTTTTTAAAGCTCTTAATGATTCCTATAGCTTTTTATAGGTGGAGTATGGCAGGATACTCTTCATAGGAGGTCACCTATATAAGTGAAGAAGTAAGGCCGCTTCATAAAATTAGTAACACTTATGAATCCAAGAAATGGTCCAAGGCCAAAATGGACACACCGTGAGAACGAAAGATATTAGATCTATTATTGTGTGTATGTTATTGTCTTGGTTTACACAAAAGTTGACCGGTTCTAGACATCACGTTCACCGAGCAACGAGTAAATCCGATAGCATTACACTAAGGAAGGTTCAAGGCTAACTACCACCTATCCTGAAGCAATAATAGGTCGTGGGGACTTAGTGCATGTTGCATTTGCATTAATCATCATTCATGTGGGGGATTGTTGGAAAAATAGCTTAATTAATACCATAATTAATTATGGTAATTAATGACATTAAATGGTATATTTGGAATCTACATTTTGTGTAGATTAATTTAGTGTATTTACTTGTTCAATTTCATTAAGAAATGAATAAGTAATTAATGCACAAAGTTAAGCCATTTAATAGTTGGGGATGTGGTGTGGAATCCCATCCCACACTGGAGAAGTAAGGAAAAATTGAGCTATTTATAAAGGACTTTCCATCATAAAGGAGCAATCAAGTGTGCTCCATTATGGTGCACCCTAGTTGGCTTCAATTAATTTTTAAGGCTAAAATCCGAATCCTACGAGGAAGGTGCATAGCACCTTCCGAGTCCGAGTCCGAGTCCGAGTCCGAGCACGTGCACGTCGCACTTGTCGCAACGGGCGTTTCGTAGGCGCACTTTGCACTTCGCTCGAACGCCTCGGAGCGAGGAGCACATAACAATCAAGATAATAATGCTGTCATACTAGCCTAAGTTCATACTACAAAGTCCCAAATATCCAGTAGTTCGCCCGGAATTCGATTCCTAGTACAGGGTATCGAGTTCGTTGAAAAAACCGTTGTATCTTGGGGACGTTTGCCGTTCAACCGTGTGTACTGTGCGGGGCAATTTCATCTTACGGAGAGAGAGTCCAACTCTTGCCTCAGTTTACCATCATTTGTCATTTTCTACAGCATTACATCCAACAATCGTAAGACGAAATTTTTCTGTACAAGATGGCATCGTCAAGCAACAATGTTCATGCTCCTGCCCATGCCGAAAAACCAGAGAAGTTCTCAGGTACCGACTTCAAACGTTGGCAATCAAAAATGCTGTTCTACCTTACTACTCTCAATCTCTGTCGCTTCCTTTCCGAATCTCCTCCTGTTGTGGGGGATGATGAAACTGACACCCAGAAACGCACGGCATTGGATGCATGGCATCACAGCGACTTCTTATGTCGGAACTATATTTTGAATGGGCTGGATGACACACTTTACAGTGTTTATTCCACAATCAAAACGTCCAAAGAGTTGTGGGACTCGTTGGAGACAAAATATAAAACAGAAGATGCCGGCTTGAAAAAGTTCATCGTGGGTCGTTTTCTTGACTTCAAAATGGTGGACACCAAAACTGTTCTCGAGCAAGTGCAGGAAATACAGTTGATCCTGCACGATATTTTGGCAGAAGGAATGAGCTTGTCTGAATCCTTTCAAGTTGCTGCCATAATCGAGAAGTTGCCCCCGATGTGGAAGGACTTCAAAAACTACCTCAAGCACAAACGCAAGGAAATGGGCCTTGAAGATCTAATTGTGCGACTGAGGATCGAAGAGGACAATCGGAAGACCGATGTCAAGATGAACAAGTCATCTATGGAGGCAAAGGCAAATCTCATCGAGTCAAGCAACAACAAAAAACGGAAATTTAACGGAAGAAGCAAGACTCGAAGAATCAAAAGAAGATCAAAGGAGAATGCTACAATCATGTAAATTCGGGCATATGGCGAATAATTGCCGCAAACCATAGAAGGACAAAAAGAGAGATCAAGCAAATGTTATCGAGAATAAGTATGTTCCCGTCGATTTGTCAGTCTTGATCTGTGCGATTGTAGATGAAATCAATATGGTTGGAATCCCAATCGGATGGTGGGTGGACACCGCGCTACTAAACATATTTGTGCCGATAAAAGCATGTTCTCCTCATACGAGCCCGTCACCGAAGAAAGAAAATTGTACATGGGAAACTCCGCTGCCTCAAATGTTGTCGGAAACTGGAGAAGTTATACTCAAGATGACGTCTGGATTGAAATTGACGCTAAAAAATGTGCTACATGTTCCAGACATCCGTAAGAATCTTGTGTCCGCTCGGCATTGAGCAAAGCGGATTTAGGCTAGTGTTTGAAGCGGATAAAGTTGTAATAACTAAAAATGGTCACTTTATCGGAAAAGGCTATATAGATAACGGCCTTTTCAAACTGAATGCTATCAATGTACGTGGTGGAAATGAAATAAACGATAAAGTTGTTTATTTGGTTGAGTCTCCTAATTTATGGCATGATAGATTAGGACATACAAATCTAAATATACTACGTCGTTTAGTACATTTAGATTTATTGCCAAAAATGACTTTTGATCAACACAAAAGGTGTGAAATATGTGTTGAAGCAAAAATGGCAAAATCTCCTTTTCATTCAGTGGAAAGATCGACAAAACCTCTTGAATTGATTCACACCGATCTGTGCGATTTAAAACTTGTGCAAACAAGAGGTGGAAAGAATTATTTTATAACTTTTATTGATGATTGCACAAGATTTTGTTATGTGTATCTTTTGAGAAGCAAAGACGAAGCATTTGAAGCTTTCAAAACATACAAAAAAGAAGTTGAAAATCAACTCAACACCAAAATTAAAATGATTCGAAGTGATCGAGGTGGTGAATATGTTGCACCTTTTGAAGAATATTGTTGTGAAAATGGCATTATTCACCAAATGACTGCACCTTATGCACCCCAATCGAATGGTGTTGTCGAACGAAAGAATAGAACATTGAAGGAAATGATGAATGCTATGTTGATAAGCTCGGGCCTATCACTTAACATGTGGGGAGAAGCTATTCTTTCGGCCAATAAAATTCTGAATAAATTACCCAAAAAGAAGCAAGATAAAAATCCATATGAATTATGGAAAGGAAGGAAGCCGTCCTATAAATACTTAAAAGTGTGGGGGTGCTTAGCAAAAGTTGAAGTACCGAAACCCAAGCAAGTAAAAATAGGACCAAAAACGGTTGATTGCATTTTCATAGGATATGCAAATAATAGTAGTGCATACCGATTTTTGGTACACAAATCGGAAGTACCCGATATTAATGAGGGAATGATTATAGAATCAAGAAATGCCATATTTTTTGAAACTATATTCCCTAAGAAAGAAAAGAGTGAAATAAGTCGAAAAGAGGACTTATGATGAAATCTCGCCAAATAGTAATGGACCAACACCGGAACCAAGGCGAGGAAAAAGAATAAAAACTGCAAAAACCTTTGGTCCGGATTTTGTAGTCTATTCTTTAGAAGATGAACCAAAGACAATCAAGGAAGCATTGTCTGGTTCCGATGCCGATCTATGGCAAGAAGCTATCAATAGTGAAATCGAGTCAATCTTGAACAATCACACTTGGCACATTGTTGATCTTCCTCCGGGAAATAAACCTTTAGGTTGCAAGTGGATTCTCAAGAAGAAATACAAAGGTGATAAATCTATTGACAAGTACAAGGCACGTTTGGTAGCTAAAGGATACAAACAAAAGGAAGGGTATGATTACTTTGATACATACTCACCAGTTACTCGGATTACATCCATTAGAATGCTACTTGCAATAGCAGCATTGTACAATCTTGAGATACACCAAATGGATGTAAAAACAGCCTTTCTAAATGGAGATATAGAAGATGAAATTTATATGGAACAACCCGAAGGGTTCGTGGTTCCCGGCCAAGAAAACAAAGTTTGCAAACTTGTTAAGTCTTTATACGGACTTAAGCAAGCACCCAAACAATGGCATGAGAAATTTGACCAAGTAATGATGTCAAATGGTTTCAAGATCAATGAATGCGATAAATGTGTGTACATCAAAGGTACATCTGACAATTTTGTCATTGTGTGTCTATACGTTGATGATATGCTAATTATGGGTAGCAACAATAAAATCATCATAGACACTAAGGAAATGTTAAAGAAGAACTTTGACATGAAGGATATGGGATTAACCGATGTGATTCTAGGAATCAAGATCTCCAGAACACCCGATGGAATAGTCTTATCACAATCTCACTATGTTGAGAATGTACTTAAGAAATTCAAGGCATACGATCTACCTCCGGCTAAGACACCTGTTGACTTAAGTTTACACTTAGCCAAAAATCGAGGAGAACCCATATCACAAACAGAATATGCTAGGATAATTGGAAGCCTAATGTACTTAGCAAATTGTACAAGGACAGACATAGCATATTCTATTAGTGAACTGAGTCGGTTTACAAGTAATCCCGGAAAGGATCATTGGACCGCATTGACAAGAGTGTTGAGATACTTAAAACACACTGTCAATCATGGTATACACTATTCGAGATATCCAGCTGTTTTGGAAGGATATTGTGATGCCAACTGGATATCCGATACTAAAGACATTAAATCCACAAGCGGTTATGTATTTACCATTGGTGGAGGAGCAATATCATGGAAATCTTCTAAGCAAACATGCATATCCCGATCTACAATGGAATCGGAGTTTATTGCTTTAGACAAAGCCGGCGAAGAAGCCGAATGGTTAAGAAACTTCTTAGAAGATATTCTCTGTTGGGAAAAACCTTGGCCTCCCGTTATGATACATTGTGATAGCATGGCAGCCATAGGGAGGGCAAAGAACAGTATATATAATGGTAAGTCTCGACATATTCGTCGAAGACACAATACCATTAGACATTTGATCACTACAGGAATAATGTGTATTGACTATGTAAAGTCAAAAGACAATATAGCGGATCCGTTTACGAAAGGTATTAACCGTGATCAATTATATAATGCAGCAAGGGGAATGGGATTGAAATCCACGCATTGAGAATTTTCATAATGGTAACTCAACCAGGATGATTGGAGATCCCAAGAACTTGGTTCAATGAGACAACTAAGTTGTGAAAGTTCAAGTTAAAGCACTTGAAAATCCATTCTCGTAGTCGTTCAAGTGCAAGCTGCAGCTTGTGGTAAAGGGTAAGCTTTTAAAGCTTTTAATGATTCCTATAGCCTTTTATAGGTGGAGTATGGCAGATACTCTTCATAGGAGGTCACCTATATAAGTGAAGAAGTAAGGCCGCTTCATAAAATTAGTAACACTTATGAATCCAAGAAATGGTCCAAGGCCAAAATGGACACAACGTGAGAACGAAAGATATTAGATCTATTATTGTGTGTATGTTATTGTCTTGGTTTACACAAAAGTTGACCGGTTCAAGACATCACGTTCACCGAGCAACGAGTAAATCCGATAGCATTACACTAAGGAAGGTTCAAGGCTAACTACCACCTATCCTGAAGCAATAATAGGTCGTCGGGACTTAGTGCATGTTGCATTTGCATTAATCATCATTCATGTGGGGATTGTTGGAAAAATAGCTTAATTAATACCATAATTAATTATGGTAATTAATGACATTAAATGGTATATTTGGAATCTACATTTTGTGTAGATTAATTTAGTGTATTTACTTGTTCAATTTCATTAAGAAATGAATGAGTAATTAATGCACAAAGTTAAGCCATTTAATAGTTGGGGATGTGGTGTGGAATCCCATCCCACATTGGAGAAGTAAGGAAAAGTTGAGCTATTTATAAAGGACTTTCCATCATAAAGGAGCAATCAAGTGTGCTCCATTATGGTGCACCCTAGTTGGCTTTAATTAATTTTTAAGGCTAAAATCCGAATCCTACGAGGAAGGTGCATAGCACCTTCCGAGTCCGAGTCCGAGTTCGAGTCCGAGCACGTGCACGTCGCACTTGTCGCAACGGGCGCTTCGTAGGCGCACTTTGCACTTCGTTAACGGCCGAACCAATGCATTGGTTCGGACCATTCAGGGTAAACTGGACCAGCACAATGGTTCAGCTATTCTGAACCAATGTAGCCCTTCCCACCGGACCACAAGGTGTCTATCCAGTCAGAAAGACACACCGATTCGGACAGGGTGCTTTACAGACTATAAATCAACCCCTGCGGATGATGATTTCAGACACATAACAATCAAGATAATAATACTGTCATACTAGCCTAAGTTCATACTACAAAGTCCCAAATATCCAGTAGTTCGCCCGGAATTCGATTCCTAGTACAGGGTATCGTGTTCGTTGAAAAAACCGTTGTATCTTGGGGACGTTTGCCGTTCAACCGTGTGTACTGTGCGGGGCAATTTCGTCTTACGGAGAGAGAGTCCAACTCTTGCCTCGGTTTACCATCATTTGTCATTTTCTACAGCATTACATCCAACAATCGTAAGACGAAATTTTTCTGTAGAAGATGGCATCGTCAAGCAACAATGTTCATGCTCTTGCCCATGCCGAAAAACCAGAGAAGTTCTCAGGTACCGACTTCAAACGTTGGCAATCAAAAATGCTGTTCTACCTTACTACTCTCAATCTCTGTCGCTTCCTTTCCGAATCTCCTCCTGTTGTGGGGGATGATGAAACTGACACCCAGAAACGCACGGCATTGGATGCATGGCATCACAGCGACTTCTTATGTCGGAACTATATTTTGAATGGGCTGGATGACACACTTTACAGTGTTTATTCCACAATCAAAACGTCCAAAGAGTTGTGGGACTCGTTGGAGACAAAATATAAAACAGAAGATGCCGGCTTGAAAAAGTTCATCGTGGGTCGTTTTCTTGACTTCAAAATGGTGGACACCAAAACTGTTCTCGAGCAAGTGCAGGAAATACAGTTGATCCTGCACGATATTTTGGCAGAAGGAATGAGCTTGTCTGAATCCTTTCAAGTTGCTGCCATAATCGAGAAGTTGCCCCCGATGTGGAAGGACTTCAAAAACTACCTCAAGCACAAACGCAAGGAAATGGGCCTTGAAGATCTAATTGTGCGACTGAGGATCGAAGAGGACAATCGGAAGACCGATGTCAAGATGAACAAGTCATCTATGGAGGCAAAGGCAAATCTCATCGAGTCAAGCAACAACAAAAAATGGAAATTTAACGGGAAGAAGCAAGACTCGAAGAATCAAAAGAAGATCAAAGGAGAATGCTACAACTGCGGTAAATTCGGGCATATGGCGAAAAATTGCCGCAAACCAAAGAAGGACAAAAAGAGAGATCAAGCAAATGTTATCGAGAATAAGTATGTTCCCGTCGATTTGTCCAGTCTTGATCTGTGTGCAGTTGTAGATGAAATCAATATGGTTGGAATCCCAGTCGGATGGTGGGTGGACACCGGCGCTACTAAACATATTTGTGCCGATAAAAGCATGTTCTCCTCATACGAGCCCGTCACCGAAGAAAGAAAATTGTACATGGGAAACTCCGCTGCCTCAAATGTTGTCGGAACTGGAGAAGTTATACTCAAGATGACGTCTGGATTGAAATTGACGCTAAAAAATGTGCTACATGTTCCAGACATCCGTAAGAATCTTGTGTCTGGCTCAGCATTGAGCAAAGCCGGATTTAGGCTAGTGTTTGAAGCGGATAAAGTTGTAATAACTAAAAATGGTCACTTTATCGGAAAAGGCTATATAGATAACGGCCTTTTCAAACTGAATGCTATCTATGTACGTGGTGGAAATGAAATAAACGATAAAGTTGTTTATTTGGTTGAGTCTCCTAATTTATGGCATGATAGATTAGGACATGCAAATCTAAATATACTACGTCGTTTAGTACATTTAGATTTATTGCCAAAAATGACTTTTGATCAAAACAAAAGGTGTGAAATATGTATTGAAGCAAAATTGGCAAAATCTCCTTTTCATTCAGTTGAAAGATTGACAAAACCTCTTGAATTGATTCACACCGATCTGTGCGATTTAAAACTTGTGCAAAGAAGAGGTGGAAAGAATTATTTTATAACTTTGGTTGATGATTGCACAAGATTTTGTTATGTGTATCTTTTGAGAAGCAAAGACGAAGCATTCGAAGCTTTCAAAACATACAAAACAGAAGTTGAAAATCAACTCAACACCAAAATTAAAATGATTCGAAGTGATCGAGGTGGTGAATATGTTGCATCTTTTGAAAAATATTGTCGTGAAAATGGCATTATTCACCAAACGACTGCACCTTATGCACCCCAATCGAATGGTGTTGCCGAACGAAAGAATAGAACATTGAAGGAAATGATGAATGCTATGTTGATAAGCTCGGGCCTATCACTTAACATGTGGGGAGAAGCTATTCTTTCGGCCAATAAAATTCTGAATAAATTACCCAAAAAGAAGCAAGATAAAACTCCATATGAATTATGGAAAGGAAGGAAGCCGTCCTATAAATACTTAAAAGTGTGGGGTGCTTAGCAAAAGTTGAAGTACCGAAACCCAAGCAAGTAAAAATAGGACCAAAAACGGTTGATTGCATTTTCATAGGATATGCAAATAATAGTAGTGCGTACCGATTTTTGGTACACAAATCGGAAGTACCCGATATTAATGAGGGAATGATTATAGAATCAAGAAATGCCATATTTTTTGAAACTATATTCCCTAAGAAAGAAAAGAATGAAATAAGTCGAAAAGAGGACTTATGATGAAATCTCGCCAAATAGTAATGGACCAACACCGGAACTAAGGCGAGGAAAAAGAATAAAAACTGCAAAAACCTTTGGTCCGGATTTTGTAGTCTATTCTTTAGAAGATGAACCAAAGACAATCAAGGAAGCATTGTCTGGTTCCGATGCCGATCTATGGCAAGAAGCTATCAATAGTGAAATCGAGTCAATCTTGAACAATCACACTTGGCACATTGTTGATCTTCCTCCGGGAAATAAACCTTTAGGTTGCAAGTGGATTCTCAAGAAGAAATACAAAGGTGATAAATCTATTGACAAGTACAAGGCACATTTGGTAGCCAAAAGATACAAACAAAAGGAAGGGTATGATTACTTTGATACATACTCACCAGTTACTCGGATTACATCCATTAGAATGCTACTTGCAATAGCAGCATTGTACAATCTTGAGATACACCAAATGGATGTAAAAACGGCCTTTCTAAATGGAGATTTAGAAGATGAAATTTATATGGAACCACCCGAAGGGTTCGTGGTTCCCGGCCAAGAAAACAAAGTTTGCAAACTTGTTAAGTCTTTATACGGACTTAAGCAAGCACCCAAACAATGGCATGAGAAATTTGACCAAGTAATGATGTCAAATGGTTTCAAGATCAATGAATGCGATAAATGTGTGTACATCAAAGGTACATCTGACAATTTTGTCATTGTGTGTCTATACGTTGATGATATGCTAATTATGGGTAGCAACAATAAAATCATCATAGACACTAAGGAAATGTTAAAGAAGAACTTTGACATGAAGGATATGGGATTAGCCGATGTGATTCTAGGAATCAAGATCTCCAGAACACCCGATGGAATAGTCTTATCACAATCTCACTATGTTGAGAATGTACTTAAGAAATTCAAGGCATACGATCTACCTCCGGCTAAGACACCTGTTGACTTAAGTTTACACTTAGCCAAAAATCGAGGAGAACCCATATCACAAACAGAATATGCTAGGATAATTGGAAGCCTAATGTACTTAGCAAATTGTACAAGGCCAGACATAGCATATTCTATTAGTAAACTGAGTCGGTTTACAAGTAATCCCAGAAAGGATCATTGGACCGCATTGACAACAGTGTTGAGATACTTAAAACACACTGTCAATCATGGTATACACTATTCGAGATATCCAGCTGTTTTGGAAGGATATTGTGATGCCAACTGGATATCCGATACTAAAGACATTAAATCCACAAGCGGTTATGTATTTACCATTGGTGGAGGAGCAATATCATGGAAATCTTCTAAGCAAACATGCATAGCCCGATCTACAATGGAATCGGAGTTTATTACTTTAGACAAAGCCGGCGAAGAAGCCG
The DNA here is from genome assembly GCA_033398695.1 of Orobanche coerulescens. Taxonomy (NCBI): domain Eukaryota; kingdom Viridiplantae; phylum Streptophyta; class Magnoliopsida; order Lamiales; family Orobanchaceae; genus Orobanche; species Orobanche coerulescens. The sequence continues at coordinate 170,708,229 of CM065805.1, forward strand.
AATGGTTAAGAAACTTCTTAGAAGATATTCCCTGTTGGGAAAAACCTTTGCCTCCCGTTATGATACATTGTGATAGCATGGCAGCCATAGGGAGGGCAAAGAACAGTATATATAATGGTAAGTCTCGACATATTCGTCGAAGACACAATACCATTAGACATTTGATCACTATAGGAATAATGTGTATTGACTATGTAAAGTCAAAAGACAATATTGCGGATCCGTTTACGAAAGGTATTAACCGTGATCAATTATATAATGCAGCAAGGGGAATGGGATTGAAATCCACGCATTGAGAAATTTCATAATGGTAACTCAACCAGGATGATTGGAGATCCCAAGAACTTGGTTCAATGAGACAACTAAGTTGTGAAAGTTCAAGTTAAAGCACTTGAAAATCCATTCTCGTAGCTGTTCAAGTGCAAGCTGCAGGTTTGTGGTAAAGGGTAAGCTTTTAAAGCTTTTAATGATTCCTATAGCCTTTTATAGGTGGAGTATGGCAGGATACTCTTCATAGGAGGTCACCTATATAAGTGAAGAAGTAAGGCCGCTTCATAAAATTAGTAACACTTATGAATCCAAGAAATGGTCCAAGGCCAAAATGGACACAACGTGAGAACGAAAGATATTAGATCTATTATTGTGTGTATGTTATTGTCTTGGTTTACACAAAAGTTGACCGGTTCAAGACATCACGTTCACCGAGCAACGAGTAAATCCGATAGCATTACACTAAGGAAGGTTCAAGGCTAACTACCACCTATCCTGAAGCAATAATAGGTCGTCGGGACTTAGTGCATGTTGCATTTGCATTAATCATCATTCATGTGGGGGATTGTTGGAAAAATAGCTTAATTAATACCATAATTAATTATGGTAATTAATGACATTAAATGGTATATTTGAAATCTACATTTTGTGTAGATTAATTTAGTGTATTTACTTGTTCAATTTCATTAAGAAATGAATGAGTAATTAATGCACAAAGTTAAGCCATTTAATAGTTGGGGATGTAGTGTGGAATCCCATCCCACATTGGAGAAGTAAGGAAAAGTTGAGCTATTTATAAAGGACTTTCCATCATAAAGGAGCAATCAAGTGTGCTCCATTATGGTGCACCCTAGTTGGCTTTAATTAATTTTTAAGGCTAAAATCCGAATCCTACGGGGAAGGTGCATAGCACCTTCCGAGTCCGAGCACGTGCACGTCGCACTTGTCGCAACGGGCGCTTCGTAGGCGCACTTTGCACTTCGCTCGAACGCCTTGGAGCGAGGAGCCTTTTGTTTTGACAACTAAGATAATGGCTCGGATGACATGGAAGGTGACTAGGATGATTTGACAACTAAGATAGTGGCTTGGATGACATGGAAGGTGACTAAGATGACACGTGGCAGTGACATGGCGGGAGTGACACACAAGTGGGTGGTTAACGGCCGAACCAATGCATTGGTTCGGACCATTCAGTGTAAACTGGACCAGCACAATGGTTCAGCTATTCTGAACCAATGCAGCCCTTCCCACCGGATCACAAGGTGTCTATCCAGTCAGAAAGACACACCGATTCGGACAGGGTGCTTTACAGACTATAAATCAACCCCTGCGGATGATGATTTCAGACACATAACAATCAAGATAATAATACTGTCATACTACAAAGTCCCAAATATCCAGTAGTTCGCCCGGAATTCGATTCCTAGTACAGGGTATCGAGTTCGTTGAAAAAACCATTGTATCTTGGGGACGTTTGCCGTTCAACCGTATGTACTGTGCGGGGCAATTTCGTCTTACGGAGAGAGAGTCCAACTCTTGCCTCGGTTTACCATCATTTGTCATTTTCTACAGCATTACATCCAACACGGGGCAGGTGTGCTGTTTCGAAAGAATTGAGGGGATGTTCGGATTGCATATTTGAAAGGAATAAAGAAAGAAAATATGGAGAAAGAAAAGGAAAAATATGTTGATTCTCCAATCGGTTTGGCACGAACTATGAAAGGAATTCATTCCTTATTATTCCCTTTGAAATTGTTTGGTTCACATATCGTAGCGGCGGCGGTATCGACAGTGTTAGCGGCAACAACAACAGAGGTGGTGGAGGTGCCGGAGCCAGCGATGGTGGCGGCTTCGACAATGGTGGCGGTGGAAGTGGTGGTGGTAGCTGTAGTGGTGGTGGTCTTGTGGAGGGAAAGATTTATAAAGGAAAATGGGATAGTTCAAAACCAAGGAGAGGTGTGGAATGGATATAGAGTAAATGAGGGAACTAATTCTGAAAATTAGGTAAGAGAATTTGAAAGACACTCAACCAAACAACATTAACGGAAAACAAGAATTTTCATTCTCTATTCCTTTTATGAATACTAGGATAGGATAGGATCGGCATCCCCTCAGAGATGTCGCATTTGTATCAGCATCAGATCTCGGATTTATTTTACGAATACGCTTGGCACCTTGATATGGCATTTGTTCAGGCTTATCCAGATATAGCCCGAGATATTGTCTCTACTGTCATCTCACCGACGGGGAAGGATCATAGAGTCTGGACCCCCTCCAAAAATGGACAAGTGACATCCACCCTGGCTTACAATCACCTCCGTCACTCTTTCCTCCCCACCTCTTGGGGGAAGTGGATTTGGGCAAGATTCATTCCTTTGAGCAGATCTTACACAGTTTGGAGAGCCATTTTTTGAGCGTCTCCCTTCCAGGGACATCTTGCAATCTTATCGCATTCAGGGCCCTTCCATCTGCAGCCTATGCCGCAACTCAGGGGAGTCTTCTGACCATATTTTCTCTGATTGCTCTTTTTCTTTACGCATTTTCTCTAAGCTTTGTTGGGCTTTTGACATTTCTCTTGCTTTTCATGAGGGGTTCCTCAGTTTGTTGTTATAGGCTATGCAGGTCACACTTAGCCCTCAATATTCGGATCTTTGGTGAAATGCATTTATATCCACTATTTGGGCTATCTGGGCCGCTCGGAACGCTCGCGTCTTCGACAATAAGAAAGCCGATGCTACCCATACGCTTTCTATTATTCTCTTTTGTGTGCGGGAGTCTGCCACATTAATATTGACCCCTATGCATAACACAGTTCGAGATTTGGCCATTCTGAGAAAGCTGGGAGTTCAAGGCAACCCATTAAAGCCTCCTTCCCATTTCACGGTCTCATGGATGTGCGATTGGATGTGCGATTGGATCCCCCGGCCCATCTTCTGGTGGCGGGATTTTTCAAAATTGCATGGGTTTTACTCTCGGTGGATTTTCTATGACCCTCCCCCAGGGATTTGCCTTTGAGGCTGAGCTTCAGGCGGCTCTGACAGCCATCGAGGTGGCTAAGGATCGGGGCTGGACGACCCTCTGGCTGGAGTCCGACTCCACTTATGTGGTTCACTGCTTTCAGTCTCGCTCTTTAGATGTCCCTTGGCGACTTCGTGCTCGATGGCTAAGGACTCTTCACTCGATTCAGGATTTCACTCTTAAAGTCACACATATTTTTAGAGAGTGTAACCAGGCTGTTGATGCCCTTTCTAATATTCGCACTCCTTTTATATGGTGGAACCCTCTTCCCCCACATGTGGCTCTCATTGCCCAGCACGTTCAATATTTCACTTATACTCGTGTTCACTAACATTCCCACCCCTAGCTTTTGCAGGCTTTTTACTATCGAGCTTGCTGGATCCTATGGACCCTCTCACTGGGTCATAGCATTTTTCTCTCACGATACCCCTCCCCCATTTTTTGCTGTTTATGCAGAACGGCTCCGACTTCTCTTTGGACACTGGCGATTTTCCTCACACTCTCCCACCCCCTTTGCTTTGCAGGATATTTTATCCGAATTGATGGTATTGCCTTCTGGCTGCTGGTACTCTTTTTCCCATTATTGACTTTTTCCCCACTAGGTTTTTCAATATATGGGTTTTAACGAGGTCAGCCAGTTCATTCTACTCTGGGATTTGCATCTAGGCGTTTGTCGATGTGACTCGCCCGACAGTTCTATCGCCTCGGACGGACTTCCTTGGCACTCATTGCTCTGCTACTTTTCACTGGTTTGCTTGTACCAGTTCGTCCTCCCATGCTACCCTCGCCCCTTTTCCGGATGCTATTCCCGGACGCAGATCTCACGACATCTTGAGTGTTGCCTTCCACTCTCGGTGTTGTGGTCCATTCGCGCGTGGCTTGCCTCTACACGTTGCTCAACGCCCGATCTGTTAGGACTTCTCCCTACTCTAGTCCCTACCGACTTGTGGTAGTTTGTGTTTTTCTACTTTGCTCTGCGTAGCAATTTTGGCCGCTTGTGGCCTTTTGCACTTTTGGGTTTGGCCATTTTCCTTTCTATGACTTTTTTCCATTATTTTTATACAAGCATCTATTTACCTTTTATGAATACTAGGAATGACAATGGGGCGGGGCGGGACGGGTACTTGAAGACCCAGAGCCGCCCCACAAGGTGAACGGAGCGGGGCAGATGGACTCGTGCAGGAAAAATATCACTTTAAAATTAATAAAATAATATTTTTACGATTTTTTATCTAGTATTTTAATTTTTAATACATATTATTTATAAAACTTGTCATTATTAACAAAAATATGTAAGGTATAATAATAAATGTATGAAAAAGTATATGCAGGGGCGGGGCGAGTACCTATGGCCTATGGGGCAGGAGTGATACACAGACCAGTCCCGCGCTACCACGGGTCGCAGACGGGGCGATCTATACAGCACGAGTCAATGTGGTACAGTGCGGGTCGGTCTAAAATTGTCATCCCTAATAAATACTTTTAATCGGATGCCCCTCAGAACCAAACCAAACCAAACCAAACATACCCAGTATATCCCGCTTAGAGCAGGGTCTGGGGAGGGTAAGATGTACGCAGACCATGCCCCTACTTATTACGGTAGGGAGGTTTGTTTAGTGAAGACCCCCGACTTAGTGCAATGAGAATATAGAGTGGTAAAAAATGCTTCTAAAAAGCTCGATACCATACCTGAGCCCATGGCTTAATCCACATGGGACTTACCTAAGCGGAATTTGGCTACTTCACTCCCGATGAGCGTTGCTCTAACAGAAAAGAGGTTGGCTCAGCGCACAGTTTCCTGTCAAAAATACACCACACGCAAAGACAATAGGATAAAATAAACAATAAAAGTAAAACAATACAATGCTCTAGGTCAAAGCTAACCGAGACAACCCAACCCTAAGCCTCTCAACTACAGCACCGCTCCCAACAAAAGAATCCACAACTCTGATCTGGCGCCTCCAAGCGCACCTATCAACAGTCATGGTGTAACACCCCCAATCCACTCAGGGATATTACACGCCGTAGACCCTCTCCTCGAGGATATACCAGGCTGATAACTAAAATCAAACATCTAAACATCGCCTTTAAGGCTAAAATGACTCAGTAGACCGATTTGGTCTTTCAATAATAACATACAACTCAATTCCAATCACAGACCCACGCAGGGGTCAAAATACAATAAACTCCCGTACAACGGGGAAAAGATACTGCAGCGGAAAAGAAAATACAACTAGACCAATACGACATCAACGGATCCTCGTGTGATTAGTATCGTTCATCTTTCATCATCCTTCGTGCCGACCCTGTGCCATGCTCCAAAACCTGAATGCAAAAATAGACATCCACCCCCGAATACTCGGGGTTAGCAAAGCTCCACTGTTTTGCTAGTGCAAGTACAAGTGCAAAAATACGAGCCATACAATTCACATTCCACGAATAACAATAACCAGGAATCCTCAAAAATCCAAACGTAACGAAAAGTACTTCCCGAGGCAAGAATTTGGGTAAACATCCCAAAACCGAAAGACCACAAGTTAAAGGGAAACAATTTATAAAACAGTTTGAAATGCCATCGAGAGTTTTAATAGAAAACAATTTAGGATTACCGAATCCTTATCTTTCCAAAAATCAACAGGTCACACCCAAAGGTTTTGTTTTCGCCAATAGAAAACCGACAACGATTCACAGGTTAAAACCCACGTCATGTGTCCTCGACGGACATAAAATCAAAACAATATAATCGCCAAGATACGTAAACCTTGGTCACCAAAAATACAACACCAACTCGTGAATCCGTGGCTATACCATTCGATTCCCTTCGTGGCCCGTCGGACCCTCCCAAGGTGAGTAGAATGCGTTTTGAAATCATATACACCAATGCGTGAAGTTTTACTCGTGAATCCGTGGCTATACCATTGGAATTCCCTCCGTGGCCCGTCGAACCCTCCCGAGGTGAGCAAATACATTCACAAAACAAACAACCGCACTCGTGAATCCGTGGCTATACCATTGGAATCCCTCCGTGTTCGTCGGACCCTCGAGGTGAGCGAAATACATTCACACAATCAACACGTCACAACAAGGATATTCATACAATCCACCAAAGGCAACAAACACAAAGCACGACATAATCGTCAAATCACGACACACCAAAAATGAGATAATATATGCACACACGTGTTATGAAGCGCAACATCAACACCAAACATATCCATAAGATTCACATACTCGTTCGAGAAACACACCAATCACAAAACACACATGATTTTGAAAGAGGGCCTTTAACAAGGCTAACCAAATCTTTTGAAAACTCGTTTTAAACAATCAAACAAATATATAAAGACGATCTCCAATTATCATATTCACAAAACAAGAATAGTATGGGCAAGGTACTTGCCTCAAAATCGGCACGCAAGTATCCCGACAAACACGGCTCAACTGGAAAGCTTCGAAACGCCCAATGCTATCGAAACGGAAGACGACGACGAACGAAAGGGTTCAACACGGTTTCTTCGCAAGAAACACGACCCTAACATCATACAATCAATAAATCATCGATCACACGAGGAAGAATAATCGTAGAACGCCCGAAAACCCCTCTAAGACATTTTACCGGACACCTTCAAGGCGTCGGTCAAGAACTCGACTCAAACAACGAATCGATACGATCCAACCATGGAATAATAAAGGAAATGATATAATACATCTAAATATTCATCAATACATCATAATCCTAAGTTAAATCGGATTAAACGGATGAAAAACAACCAAAACACCCAATTTCCGCAAAACTAGATTTCTAGGAAATCTGACCTGATTCGGTAGATCGGAGGATGTTATAGGACGGACGATTGATGATATGAACCTCAAAAATTCATGGATATGTTGCTAAACAACATGGCTTCAAGCTTAGAACACGCCCAGCTGCGAGAGAGGAGAAGAAGAAGGTGAAAAATGGCCTGAAAAACGTCTGCAGGGCCTTTTATAGGGGTTGACTGCCCTGCCGGACACGGCCCGTGCCGATCGGCACGGTCGTGTCGCACAGCTGGCCGACAGGGACTCGATCGTGTCCTGCTTGACACGGTCGCGGCGCGTAGGGGCCTTCCGATAGTGACCCGTCAAGCGGCTGACTTCGGACGACTTCGACCGTGTCACGGAACACGGTCGGCGTGTCGGCGGTCGTTCGAGCTAATCGGAGAGTTCGGCGCACGGGCCGTGTCGGACGACACGGTCGGGTCTGAGACAGAAACTCGGCATTTTCGGACGAGTGCGGCACGGGCCGTGTCGGACGACACGGCCGAGTTCGGCCGGCGGTGATCGCCAATAACGCGGGTGAGCTAAAACGACCATAACTCTCTCGTCCGACTCCGATTGACTCACCGCTTGAACCATTGGAAAGCTAACTCGATGCTCTATAATATTGCAAGATTTAGAATTTTTGGAGTTACCAAAAATTAATGGTGACTTTACAAAGTCGAACTCCCGTGAAAAAGTTGATTAAGGACACGGAACTCAATAAAACGACACCAAACGAACTCGGATGACAAAAGTGCAGAATTAATCATTCTCGAAATGACGAAAGGTCATGAGCGCGTCGTCAAAACGAACTTCCACGAAAAATAAAATAACCGAAATTCAAATTGCGGATATTACATTCTACCCTCCTTAAAAGAAGTTTCGTCCCGAAACTTAAAACAAGTAGGGGAGCAATATACCCGCCAGAAAACTCGACGAGATACACAAAAATAGAAAACTCGCGCCAACGGCGAAACACCGCAAGAAACGCAAAGAGACATACGGCGTGAAAACACGCTCCACGACGACCAACACAATGTCGCCGTTAGGGATACAATAAAACCAACAAATGACAAGCGTCATCAAACGGATAATATAGTCAAGTCGATTATCCGAACAATCACAAAACACAACGAACGAAAATCAATACGATTGACCAACCCGACGGTTCATCAATCTAAACGGGTCAAACGCCGAACAAATACGAATTCCACCGCCCAAGGGTTGGAAGATCGAAACGAGACTAATTTCCCAAACTTAAGGGAATTAGGAAGGAGCCTGAATGCTCAACGATCAAGAAACGAGGACAAAAACCGAACAAACAAACGACCGAACCACAACGGTCGAGACAACAAAAGCGAACAATCATGTTCGAATCACGAAGAACAATAAAATTCAAACAACAACTCCAAGGTTCACATCTCGACTCGAGACAATATATGATCCGGTGAAAACAACAACGTATGCATTCACATAAGATCCACATGAAAGGGAATAGAAATTGAAAAGTCACAACGACAAACGAGTTATTCCGAAATGATGCCACACTCGTTCGATAAACAAAAACAAGGGGCAGGACAAGCTCAGAAATGTCAACGAACATAAATGAGTCGACAAAGTAGAATATACAGAAGTTCAAAATCTGATCCACTTCGGATAAAAGAACTAGTAGAACCAAAAGATGTTACATCCGAACAAGGTTCACAAGTATCGAACTGGACTCGGAAAAGTCACAGCGATAAACAGAAAAACAAGATCACAGCTCGTTCGAACGATGAAAATGAAATACAGAACAAGTTCAAAAAGTGTCAACGAACACGAGCGAGTCGATAGAATCGAGAAAGAGAAAATGCAGGAGTCTAAAAACAACACGGGTACTACATTCGACCTCTTATAAAAGAAGGTCGCCCCCGCAACTCACAACAGCGAAAACAAGGTGACGACACAACAAGCAACCGACAGAAACATCCTTCGAAGGCCTCTCAAAGCCGATTCCGATGACTGTGCTGAAGCGCAAACTCCGAAAGTCTCGGTAGCCAATTCACAAAACTGAATTCGGTGTCCCTCGAGTCCACACTTGAAATGTGTTACCGAAGAGAAGGACAATTTACATGTGCATGCCCCGGCACATAATGGTTGAAACGCCTCGGCTCGGCGTACCGAAAATACAAATGCTAGATACAATGGGGCATAACATCGCAAAACAACATAGCGGAGATGCCAACTCAGCACAACAAAGAATCATAACACATACCATATACAATGATTACCATCATAAAGTAATACACACACAAACACTACAGCAACGACGGTATCGTTCGGCGACCTCAACGGCCCGAACGATAACCAGCACATAATTACAACCATCATGAAACAATCACACATGTACACAAACGTACAAACTCAAGCTTCAACAGCTCACACCCGTGCGACAACACGCAAATCACTATGAGGCGATAAACAGTAAATACCAGTTCACACCTCTCACAGAGGGCCAACAAAACATATGCGTGGCGAACGACTCGACGCTCACGCCACCAATTCAATCACAATTCGGGGTTGACACCGTAACGAAAGTTCGAAAACCATACACGCATTTCCGGTCCGCAAACAGGAATGATAGGTTTTAAAAACGAAAACCTCCTTTTGAATACAGTTTTGAAACAACTTTTGATCTTGATTATCATTTTAATAAATGTAGTACAAACACCATTATCGAGACTATGAAAATCATCTTGCGTTTGAACAAAATTGATGTCACATTTCCTTTAGTGAAAAACTTTCAAAATATTCGACCCTTGGGTCTAAGCAATCGCATTTGAAAATATCTCAAAAATATTTTTGGTCCTCAACCGAAATTTTTTGAAATGTATTGCGGCATTAGAAAACACCTTGAAAACACCGCAAGAAAATAATTCGTTTTAAAAGTACGTCTCAAATTTTAATTTTCTAAGATACTCAAGGTTTTCAAAAATAATTCAATGGGCTAGAATGCCCAAAAATTTCAAGTAATTACAAAGAACAATATAGCGTCGTGGGTCCCGCGCCGGAACCCACCAGGCTAAAAACCATTCACAAAAACGCCAAAAAGGCCGATGACGGTAATATTTCAAAAACTCACAAAATCCATTTACAAAATACTAAATTCCGTCATAATAATTTCGCCAAAATGATCAAGGCCATAATGCCAAAAACTCGGTTAAGGGAATTGATTTTCGAAATAAAACTCAGTCGGTAAAATACCGAAAGCCATTACAGAAGAACTCACGCAGCGGATAAAAGAAATAAAGTCAAACATGCACAAGACGGCAACACTACTCCTCATATGAACGAAAAATGGGAGTCAAATAATCACGTATCACGAAATCAAAATCCATAAGAGGATTCCGTCAATTAACTCATAATAAAAAAAAATAGCTCGTGTCACACGAGGCACAACACAAAGAAGGGAGACTTACATCCACAGGTCGCACGAAGATGATGATCACCGCACGATACTAATCACAACAAACCAACTCAGACGACGCGTCGCGACACGACTCGATGATAAAATCCGACGAGACAAAACTCAACAGACACCATCGACCGACGGCTAGGTTTCCACAACCTAAGCTCCGATACCATTTATGTAACACCCCCAATCCACTCAGGGATATTACACGCCGTAGACCCTCTCCTCGAGGATATACCAGGCTGATAACTAAAATCAAACATCTAAACATCGCCTTTAAGGCTAAAATGACTCGAGAGACCGATTTGGTCTTTCAATAATAACATACAACTCAATTCCAATCACATACCCACGCAGGGGTCAAAATACAATAAACTCCCGTACAACGGGGAAAAGATACTGCACGGAAAAGAAAATACAACTAGACCAATACGACATCAACGGATCCTCGTGTGATTAGTATCGTTCATCTTTCATCATCCTTCGTGCCGACCCTGTGCCATGCTCCAAAACCTGAATGCAAAAATAGACATCCACCCCCGAATACTCTGGGTTAGCAAAACTCCACTGTTTTGCTAGTGCAAGTACAAGTGCAAAAATACGAGCCATACAATTCACATTCCACGAATAACAATAACCAGGAATCCTCAAAAATCCAAACGTAACGAAAAGTACTTCCCGAGGCAAGAATTTGGGTAAACATCCCAAAACCGAAAGACCACAAGTTAAAGGGAAACAATTTATAAAACAGTTTGAAATGCCATCGAGAGTTTTAATAGAAAACAATTTAGGATTACCGAATCCTTATCTTTCCAAAATCAACAGTCACAACCAAAGGTTTTGTTTTCGCCAATAGAAAACCGACAACAGTTCACAGGGTTAAAACCCAGCGCCACGTGTCCTCGACGGACATAAAATCAAAACAATATAATCGCCCAAGATACGTAAACCTTGGTCACCAAAAATACAACACCAACTCGTGAATCCAGGGCTATACCATTGGATTCCCTTCGTGGCCCCGTCGGACCCTCCCAAGGTGAGTAGAATGCGTTTTCGAAATCATATACACCAATGCGTGAAGTTTTACTCGTGAATCCAGGGCTATACCATTGGAATTCCCTCAGTGGCCCCGTCGAACCCTCCCGAGGTGAGCAAATACATTCACAAAACAAACAACCGCACTCGTGAATCCAGGGCTATACCATTGGACTCCCTCCGTGATCCCGTCGGACCCTCCCGAGGTGAGCGAAATACATTCACACAATCAACACGTCACAACAAGGATATTCATACAATCCACCAAAGGCAACAAACACAAAGCACGACATAATCGTCAAATCACGACACACCAAAAATGAGATAATATATGCACACACGTGTTATGAAGCGCAACATCAACACCAAACATATCCATAAGATTCACATACTCGTTCGAGAAACACACCAATCACAAAACACACACGATTTTGAAAGAGGGCCTTTAACAAGGCTAACCAAATCTTTTGAAAACTCGTTTTAAACAATCAAACAAATATATAAAGACGATCTCCAATTATCATATTCACAAAACAAGAATAGTATGGGCAAGGTACTTGCCTCAAAATCAGCACGCAAGTATCCCGACGAACACGGCTCAACTGGAAAGCTTCGAAACGCCCAATGCTATCGAAACGGAAGACGACGACGAACGAAAGGGTTCAACACGGTTTCTTCGCAAGAAACACGACCCTAACATCATACAATCAATAAATCATCGATCACACGAGGAAGAATAATCGTAGAACGCCCGAAAACCCCTCTAAGACATTTTACCGGACACCTTCAAGGCGTCGGTCAAGAACTCGACTCAAACAACGAATCGATACGATCCAACCATGGAATAATAAAGGAAATGATATAATACATCTAAATATTCATAAATACATCATAATCCTAAGTTAAATCGGATTAAACGGATGAAAAACAACCAAAACACCCAATTTCCCCAAAACTAGATTTCTAGGAAATCTGACCTGATTCGGTAGATCGGAGGATGTTATAGGACGGACGATTGATGATATGAACCTCAAAACTTCATGGATATGTTGCTAAACAACATGGCTTCAAGCTTAGAAGACGCCCAGCTGCGAGAGAGGAGAAGAAGAAGGTGAAAAATGGCCTGAAAAACGTCTGCAGGGCCTTTTATAGGGTTATCGCTTGCCGGACACGGCCGTGCCGATCGGCACGGCCGTGTCGCATACTGGCCGACAGGACTCGACCGTGTCCTCGCTGACACGGTCGCGCGCGGAGGGGCCTTCCGATAGTGACCCGTCCGACAATGACTCGGCACGACTCGGCCGTGTCCTGGAACACGGTCGGGCGTGTCGGCGATCGTTCAGCTAATCCGGAGAGTTCGGCACGGCGGCGTGTCGGACGACACGGTCGAGTCTGAGACGAAACTTCGGCATTTTCCGGACGAGTGCGGCACGGCGGTGTCGGACGACACGGCCGAGTTCGGCCCGATGATCGCCAATAACGAGCGGGTGAGCTAAACGACCATAACTCTCTCGTCCGACTCGATTGACTCACCGTTTGAACCATTGGAAAGCTAACTCGATGCTCTATAATATTGCAAAGATTTAGAATTTTTGGAGTTACCAAAAATTAATGGTGACTTTACAAAGTCGAACTCCCACGTGAAAAAGTCGATTAAGGACACGGAACTCAATAAAACGACACCGAAACGAACTCGGATGACAAAAAGTGCAGAATTAATCATTCTCGAAATGACGAAAGGTCATGAGCGCGTCGTCAAAACGAACTTCCACCGAAAAAATAAAATTACCGAAATTCGAAATTGCGGATATTACACATGGTCTCGGAAAGGTTTAAGGCCTTCAAATCTAATCTCAGCTGCTCCTCCCACGTCCTCCTCGGTCTGCCTCTCCTCCTCTCCCCGACAATCAATAAACTCTCGACCCTCCTCACCGGAGCAGATGCCTGCCTCCTGCGGACGTGGCCAAACCATCTCAATCTCCCTTCCCTAACTTTTGCTGAAATGGGCGCCACTTCCAGCGCATTCCTGAAAACCCCGTTCGCGATTCTATATAACATTGTGCGACCACAAGACCAACGTAACATTCTCATTTCAGCCACTTCCAACTTGATCTCAATCGGATGCCCCTCAGAGAGAGATAGAAATTAGAGAAAGAGAGAGAGAGATGGCCCTTAAAATTTGAGTTTTATCAAGTAGATTTCTACGGTTAATAATAAAAACAACAGCACAATCTTTGATATAAAATGTACTTATTGGATTTTATTGTTCTATTAATACTTATATAAAAGTTAGATCTTAGATTTGACTCGAGACCCGGTAGAATATTCACTCATTCGGATATAGTTTGAGCAACAAGCTACTCTATCTCGACACAAATAATAAAATAGCAAAATTGTTCACCAAATTTTTTTTGATATATTTTTTAAATTGTAGAATCGAAAGACACGAGTCAAAATACATAATTTAACCCGCAGTAAAAAAAATCAATTTTCCATATTAAACCATTCTTAATATAATCGAGTCTATTATATTAATTCAGTCCATTAAAAGATTAATTTTGCACTTTTTTGCCAAATCCTAATATATGAATTGGACTCGTTTTTCGCGTTTGAGATATTGCATGTTAATTAATTAATTTAAGCTACTGACAGTTTTAATTTACTGATTTTTTATCCAAGATTTTTACCACTCAATCTTTATTATTATATCGAAAATTAATCCACCCGCAACGTTTAATATAATAATTCTTGTGAGTTCCTCAAGGGAACATCATCAAATCAAAGTGGGGACATATTTTCTAGCTATAATATTAATTATTATATATATTACACTTTGCACAAAATATCGAGTATATTGGATCAATCTGTGACTCTCACCCATGATAAATGAAAGTAATAAAGATTATAAACATATAATTAAGTAATACGCACTAGAATTAAGAAATGATAATTGTACGAGATCTGTATTCTTCATTTAGTCAGCCTAAAAGAAGTTATCTCACGTCGATCCAGTACAAAATTTATGAAATACACTAATGTATGCTAATAGTCATGACAAATTAATCTTAAAAGCATACATTATAGTCTTTTATATAATTGTCTATACTATATAGATTTTAAATTATTTACATTTCATAAGGCATTGATAATGTGATCCTTCATGTGATTAAAATACACCACATTATCCACAATATAAAATAAATAGACAATATGTGCATAAATCTAACGTGAATTAATATGCAAAATATGCGATGAAAGTGAATTTAGTATTGTCATGAATAATATAAGCATAAAGTATACAACCCCAATACACCCAAGATCTTTGATTTTATTCTCAAACAACCCAAGAGACTAGTTTAAAATTAGTTTGAAATAGCTTGAAGAAACATAAATTCTTGGTAATACCCCTGATTTGTCATTATGAGTCTTAGAGGCTCAATACATACCAAAGAAACAACTGTTGGGAAAATAGAGGAAATGGGCTGTTTTGAGCAGACCACTTGAGAGACAATTTTGAGTGGGCTCGATTAAGAGTTAAAATTGGGACTTAGTTGGAATATGTAGTACTCTGTATGAGGTTTTCAATACATGTAAGGACACTCAAAATGATTGAAGTATGAATGAGATGTAATGTTCCAAAGTGAACCCTTTTGAAATGGGTTTGAGATGCTATCCCACATTGGAAAAAGAAGGGAAAAATTGTGAGTATATAAGGAGATATGGACAAAGTCTTGTTCAAAAGTGAGACATGAGTAGATGTGTGACTAGGCGCCCCTCACGCACACACGCGCGCGCCGCCGCCGTCCGTCCGGCTCGGTTCAGGTCGGTCGAAGGGCGATTTGGGCGAAATATCTCGGCATCTCGAAGTTATCTTTTTACTGCAATTTTATTCGGTAAAATTTTATTTTACTGAAAATACCTCAATTATAAATTCCGAATTTTTCGGATCCGGATAAACATCAATTTAATTGATAATTCGAATTAAACAGATCTGGATAAGTATTGAGATACCAATTCTGATCACTTTAGAGTTCCTCCGGCACATGTCTCTCTCTCATCTTCACCTATAAATACAGATGTGAGGGGTCTTATTTTTACACAGAAATTTTCGTCCGTTTTTTCAGCCAAGAAAATCCGACTTCGTTTTTTTTTCGGAAATAATTTCTTTTCGTAATTTGGGTCGCGTCGGTGGTAGTTCAGGGTGCGATGATCGAGTTATCAACGCATCGAGATATTGTTTTATCCTGGGAGGCAGGCGTTATACACTGCGGTGGGGGCGAATTTGCTTTAAGGAGACAGATTTTCTGGACTCAACATCGCCCATATTCGGATTTGCTTACTTTGATTAATTATATATATATATATTAATTATTTAATGTCTATGTTATTAACGAATCCGTCTCCTACTTTGTTCTTCTCAGATTTGCAGCTCAGACGGGAGATTCAAAACATGGTAAAGATACCAACAATCTTAAAGAAAATTCTTATTTTGTAGCATAAATTTCGAAATTATTAATATCGGATCTCTGCAAATTTTCCATCTATGGGAAAGATGATTTATTATTTTTGAAATTCAATTTTAATGATGTTTGAATCTGCCATGAGGAACATGCTTTTCGACTGCTTAAATTCGTCATTATAAGAAATGAATATCCATTTCTCACGGTGAGCTTCGGGATGTGCTCTTCTATTTCTTATTCTATTTATGGCTTTGCAATTACCTTGGCTTAGAGTGAGAGCTTGAGCACTTACTGAAGTGCCGATTCTTCCAATCTTCCTTTACCTCTATAATTAGTAAGTGCCGATTCTTTCAATCTTCCTTTACCTCTATAATTCAATTTGTCCTATAGTTGCTTTATAACTGCACATATATGTTACAAACATATTATGTTTATTTTGGCTGCCTTTTAGCTCTACTGAGCTCTAACTATCTTTTTTTTTTTGTACACAAATCTTGTTGAAAAAACTCATAGCAAGAAAACTGGATCTACTCGTTTCTGAAAGGGTTTGTGGACATCGTTTCTTGGGTTAATTACAAAAACTACCACTGGGATTAGCCTAATTATAAAAAGGTCCAGTTATCTTTAATTTGACCAGCACCCATAGTGATTGGTGGATATTCCTAACTCTAAAGATAAATTAGACTATGCATCAGGGTAATGTTCGTAGACATCCCTTGTTTATTTGATGTGGCATCATCACACCATCATCATGTTTATTTGTTTAGTATTACTGCAAGCTATCTTTTTTCTGTGCATATCATATGGAAAGATTCTTTTTATTCCATGCATAATGAACTTTGAATAGTCCTCGGCTACAAAAATATTAGTCTGCACTAATAATTTGCTAAAATCACCTAATGTTGAATTAATAATAATGACAGAGCATGGGAGACATTTTCTGGTTATTCTTGTCACATATAATTCGACTTGTTGTGTTGATCCATAAATGGTAGGATCGACGATACTTATTCGACTCTAATTCATTTATCCGGCATATGTGGCATTGCAATATATACTCTGATTTTTTTTAGTTACGCTACTGTCAGCAAACGTAGTTGCTAATAACTGATTAGAATAAAAATATTATGGATTACACGTCGATCATTATTTAAAAAGTGTTTATGGTTAATATAAATGAGAAGAATTTATATTATTCGTGGCCATGCATTTTGCTAAATAAGATTGTGATTATATTTGCTATTATATAATCATGCATATGATAATTTTGATAAGGTATAACATTGCTTGATAAGAGACGAATAAATTATTAATTGATTATTCGATTAAGATGTTAAGATTATTTAGTTTAATTAAGATATTAACTAAATAGTATTTGTTGATTGACTTTAATCTTTTCATGTGATGGAATATCAATCTTGGTCGGATGCTCGGACGTTAAAAAACCTAACGGGCCTGGTACCTAGTGAATACAGGTTGTGGGTCGGCTTGAGAATTATAATTTTTCTTTGGTTGGATTTGCTCTTCCGGTTAAATTATATATATTCTCATGTTGGTGTTGGTCTGCTGCGGCAGTGACACACGAGCCTATTACGGTGATCCATGTGATACCAAACACGACAAATATTGATATTAGCTCTATACGCGGAAATTTCGGAGAAATTCAATAATTGAATTTTAGTGCTAAGAACACAAAAGTTCTTTAATCAAATATTAAAACCAGAGAGGTTTTAAATGATGATGAAACCTACTCTTATGAGAGGTTGTAATAAGAAATGTGATTACGCTATAAATATAGTGATACATTTTTTACGTGTACTCGATAATGAGTAAGAATGAAGCTAAAAAGAGAAATTTACACTCTAAAGCTCAAGATACAAAACCAACTTAATATGGAAATTAAGATGGTTGAATTGTGTTCTAACGGAGATGCAAAAACGATGTTAATCAGTTCAAACTATCTCTGAATATGAGCATATTAGTCATGTGGAGACTAGTTAATTTAAAACAAGATACCATGCAAGGAAATAATTGAAATTTCCTATTAACTCTGAAATGTAGTAAAACGATTTTAGAAATACTAAAAATGTGGGGGTGCCTGGCTAAGGCTAAAGTTCCTAAGCCAAACCAAGTGAAGGTATGACCTAAGACGGTCGACTGCATCTTCACTGGATACGCACATGATGCATGATGCGTATAAATCCGTAGTGCAAAAATCTGATAGTCTGACATAGCAGTATGTACTAATCGAGTTAAGGGAAAGAGTGTATCAAACGCATAACTGATTTAAAAACTAAATCAATTATGAGATACCGTGGATTTATCAATGTGAAATGAATCACCAAGTGGTTTTGAAGGTTGAAACAAAAAGGCTTGAAACTTGGAAAATCACTACGTCTGAAATTTCTAACATGCGTGCTAGAAGATAATTTACAATGCCATATACACTCTTCATATGGTCATATAAGAGAGAAAGAATAATTCTGTTGTGCAGAATTTTATTTAATATTCGGTAGATCTTCCTTTGGAATAGATACCACTAGGATCCAACGTAAATTCAATTTGGAAATAAAATTAAATGGATCCATGGATAAATAAGAGGCGAAACTACTGACTGGGGTTGTAGTAACATGAGAGCCTAAAGTACTTTGAGATATATTCTCTAGTAACGAGAAGAAAGTTCATTATTATGATATACATGTAGAAGTATATCAAATGAACATACATGCAGTCTTTCTAAATGGTGTTTTGAGAAAAGCCAACTTGGAAGAACCAAAGGCATATGTGCCTAGCGCAACGATTGAAAGTCTGCAACTTAGTAAAAGTATTATGAATCTAAATTGACACTAAAATAGTGGCATAAAATATTTGACATTGTGATGTCAAGCAATGACTTCAAAGAATATGATAAAATCTCCAATTTGACAACGCTCAAATATGATGATTAAATGACCGAAAAGTACCAATTTGGGGACGCTCAAATTTGGTAATGCAGTTAATAAAAAATTGCTAATTTTGGGGACGCTTAAAATTAGTAATTTGATATATGAGAAATTGAAGTCTCGGTTAATAATTGGTAACGTAATTTCAAAGCGTTAATAATGCCAATTTATAATGTCAAAAAGATCCAAGAGTATATGTGTCAAGTGTATGAATATGTCAAGTGTATATGTTAAGTACACATGACGACTATTTCATTTTAAAAATGAATTTGAATGATCGAGTCATTGATGTAAGTAATGACAAGGGGATCAATTCAACAAAGTCTGAAAAGATAAATACTATGAGACTAGAGAGATGATTCTAAGATGTAAAATCTCAAGTCATTCACAATGTCTCATATAAGGTCAGTCATACTATGATGACACGAATCTTAGAAAGATCAACAAAATCAATTGGAATGCCAATGGATATGGTGCATCTATCCAAGTACAAAGGTTACTGATCTTTCAAGAGTAACTAAAAGTCTAATGTACTAAGTGAATAGTACAAGACTAAACATAGTATATATCGTGAGTAAGACTATGTGGATACACGAGTAATCAGGAAACTAATCATCAATTGGTGATTACAATGATATAAAGATTACTTGTGTGTATATGCTGCATGATATGAGATATTCAAAACCTATAAAATGATATAGTGACGCAAATTGGATATCTGACATTATGAATTCAATGTCTAAATAGTGAATATGTTTCACACTAGCTAGTGCATCCGTGGTATGGAAATCTTTAATATAGATGGTTATTGATCGATTTACAAAGGAATATGAGTTCATAACCTTAGACAAATATGCATGAGAGGCATAATGCAATACCAATTTCTAGAAGATATTCCAAAATGGGCAAAACTGTGACCGCACTATGTATTTATTGTGATAGTCAATCTACGATTGACAGGGCACAGAGCAAAAGAATAATGGTAAGTCTCGTCTTATGAGGCAAGGACATAATACCATTTTGCTATCAATATTGGTTATCACTATTGACTACGATTCGTCAAAAGATAACATTGCGGATCCGTGACCAAAGGGTTATCAAAAGACCTTGTTGATAAATCATCAAGAGGAATGGATCTATTGCCATGAGCTAATGGTTTTATGGAGGATACCCAACCTAAGCTGACTGGAGATCCCAAGATCTAGGTTCAATGGGACAACTAATTCATAAAACTGGGCACGATCACTGTGGGGGGGTTACCCCGAACCGACCATTCCTAGGATGAAAGGAGTGATACCCGTAGGGAGAGGTTAAGCTTATGCTTTTAATGATTCTTAAGTCGACAACGTATAGTCGGGTGGAGTAAAATACGGGTTTACTCAAAACACTTAACGAGAATCACCTATGTTGGAGTGAAGAGGGGCCGCTTCAAAGGAGAATTGCAAGGCACAATTCTCTAGAAACTCCCGTAGAACCAGGATGGTGTCCACCGCCAAAATGGGCACAATAATGAGAACCGAATAAATCAGGGAGGGCACTTGTGAAGGATGTACGATCACTTACACAAGCGGTCGGACAGTTCAAAGTCATCTGTTCATACTGTGTATCCAGTAAGGACAATATATCTTTTCGAGGGAAGGTTCAAAGAGCATACTCTACCTATCCTATGCAATTCCTAACCGCAGTAACTATCACCAAGTCAAACTCCGTGTCTGACGTGTGCTGCTGGACCATCAATCTCATTCATGTGGGGGATTGTTGGAAAAAATAGAGGAAATGGGCTGTTTTGAGCAGCCCACTTGAGAGATAATTTTGAGTGGGCTCGACTACGAGTTAAAATTGGGACTTAGTTGGAATACGTAGTACTCCGTACGAGGTTTACAAAACATGTAAGGACACTCAAAATGATTGAGGTATGAATGAGATGTAATGTTCCAAAGTGAACTCTTTTGAAATGGATTTGGGATGCTACCCCACATTGGAAAAAGAAGGGAAAAATTGTGAGTATATAAGGAGATGTGGACAAAGTCTTGTTCAAAAGTGAGACATGAGTGGATGTGTAACTAGGCACCCCTCGCGCACACACACACGCGCGCGCCGCCGCCGCCGTCCGTCCGTCCATCCTGCTCGGCTCTGCTCGGTTCGGGTCGGGTCGGGTCGATCTTGGTCGAAGGGCGATTTGGGCGAAATGTCTCAGCGTCTCGAAGTTATCTTTTTACTGCAATTTTATCCGGTAAAATTTTATTTTACTGAAAATACCTCAATTATAAATTCCGAATTTTTCGGATCCGGATAAATATCAATTTAATTGATAAATTCGAATTAAACAGATCTGGATAGGTATTGAGATACCAATACTGATCAGTTTAGAGTTCCTCCAGTACATGTCTCTCTCTCATCTTCACCTATAAATACAGATGTGAGGGGTCTTATTTTCAAACAGAAAATTTCGTCCGTTTTTCAGCCAAGAAAACCCGACGTTGTTTTTTTTTCGAAATTATTTTTTTTCGTAATTTGGGTCGTGTCGGTAGTATTTCAGGTTTAATTCTAGTTCGCTGAGGGTGCGATGATCGAGTTATCAACGCATCGAGATGTTATTTTATCCTGGGAGGCAGACGCTATACACTGCGGTGAGGGCGAATTTGCTTTAAGGAGACAAATTTTCTGGGCTCAGCATCTCCCATATTCGGATTTGCTTACTTTGATTAATTATATATATGTATATATATATATATATATATTAATTATTTAATGTCTTTGTTATTAACGAATCTGTTTCAGACGGGAGATTAAAAAACATGGTAAATATACCAACAACAACAAGATAAAAAATTGAAGAGATTTGGAGATTTTGATGTTTACCTCCAAAGATGAAAATCAAGAGATTGATCGGTCGGAGCTCCTTGGAGCTCTATGCATAGTGGTATAACTTCTAAGCTCAACCAAAGTGTTACATAAGGTGTAAAGTGTTGGGGTAAGTTTGTTTAGATTTTCTCTCAAGCAATGAAGAAAGAGGGAGTGAGAAATTAAAGGAGGGCCGTCTCATCGTGCATGTATAACTTGCTATTGAAATTTGCACGATTGTACACACAGACACGTCGTATTAGACAACATTATGATGATATATGTGTTGGGATATCACAGGATCATTATAGTTAATTACCGATTATTTGAGAAAAAAATATTTATTATATTATCACTAAAAAATAGAGTTACAAACTCACAAAATAAAAACTCTCAAACTCACTCAATCTCAATTTGTATTGTTATTCATTCTTTGAACTCACTCTTGGAGATGAGATGATTAAAAATGCTACAAACATGTCTTATTTATAGGTAGTAAACATAGTGTGAAAGGATGGTGTGAAAGGATCAACCATGGTGGGTATTGTGAACTTTCCCATCATTTTCTTGTCAAACTTGCCAAACTAATTGTTCAAAGGTAGATGGCTTCTAGATGTTGATTTTGTTGATGACCTTCTAGATGGTGTTGATTGTGGCAATGACCTTCAATACTCCCCCTCATTGCCGACACTCCTGATACGTAATACCATTCCAAGTAGGTCTCAAAATTCGAAAATCTTTGTTGGAGGTAAGTGTTGGAATATAAAATGCAGCGGAAGCAAGTTGGCGAAATTTTTTTAAGAAAGGTTTTATAAACTAACCAACATAAAAACCGGATCTATTTAGACTTGTCAATTAACTAACTAAACAGATTAATAAATAATTAAATACACATATTTACGCATGGGAGTCGGTAATTTATACCTTTGACGCGAAGTGGTAGGAAATCCCTTTTGGTCGATTTATCTCCTCTTCGTACTCCTCCCATCTTCTTGTATTTCTACCTCAAGATCTTTTAAAGTATATCCCGCATACGTCTGGATCTCGTGTGGGCAATAATCTACCGGACCGAACTTGGACTACAATGGATCGGGCCGAATTACCTTCTTAAGAAACTCACGATTTTTGTTCTCTCTATTTTCTTGAATATTTTGGTATTTTTAGAAAAATATTGTGTTATCTAAATTATGGAATCCAAGAGACAAGTCAAGATCCACAATTAAACACATACAAAAATCGATTTTCTTGGGCAATAATAATGATGAAAACCGGCCAACACCAATGTCTTATTTATAGCTGTTTTGAGCTACTCTAGGGACCTTAAGTAGGATATGGTAAGGACTCCCAATAGATATCTTCTTTCCAATATTAGGACTCTTCCTAATATTAAGACTCTATTATTATCAATTTAGTCCACTAAAAAGTTGATATTGAACTTCCCACCAAAATCCCAAATTACAAAATTGGGCTCCTTTTTGAATTAGTTATTTCCCGTGTTTAAGATATTTCATGTCCATTAATTAATTTAATCTACTGACAGCTTTTAATTAATTAATATATATTATACATGAGTATACCACTCGATCTTTATTATTATACCGGAAAATTAATTCCACCTGCAGGGTTTAATATAACAATCCTTTCGAGTGTCTCAAGTGACATGATCAACCCGACTGGTCGGGACACGATTTCTAGCTATAATATTAATTATCATAATATTGCCCAAAATATCGAGCATATTGAGTCAATCATTGTGGCTCTCACCCATGATAAATCAAAGCAATAAATATTAAATATATAATTAAATATTAATCATTAGAATTAAGAAATAATAATTGTCCGAGATGTACATTCTTCTTATAGTCAGTACAGAAGAATCTATCTCACCTCGATCCTGTTCAACGTATACCGAATACGCTAATATATGCTAATGGTCAAGACCAACCAATCTCAAGCATATACTACAACTTCTCACATAACGGTCTAATGTTATACAGATTGTGAACTAAATATTACTATATAAGGAACCGATAATGTGATATTCTGTGTGACACGACACACCACATTATCTACAATATAAAGTAATTTAGACTACATTTGCATAACCATAGCGTGAATAAATATGCAAAACATGTGATAAATGAATTAAATATTCTCATAGATAAAGACCGAGAAATTAGGTAATACAAGCATAAAGTATGCTTTGACGTATACAACCCTAACAATCTCCCACTTATACTCAAAGCATGCTTTTGATGTATACTATCTAGACTATGTCTATCTATCTCCCACTTATACTCAAAGCAATGCTGCCATACATCTCAGCCCCATTCCTTCCACATGCCCTTCAAATGACTTTGAGGGCAACCCTTTCGTGAAAGGATCAGCTAGGTTGTCTTCAGATGCTATCTTGGAAACAATAATCTTTCTTCTCTTCACAAAATCTCGAATGATATGATATTTGCGCTTGATATGTTTACTTATTTTGTGGGCCCGTGGTTTCTTCGAATTTGCAACATCACCGGTATTATCATAATAAAGTGTAATACCTAGACAAATCAGGAATCACACCCAAATCCTTTAGGAAGTACTTGAGCCATACCGCCTCTTTAGCTGCCTATGAGGCTGCTACGCACTCGACTTCCATGGTAGAGTCCGCTATGCATTTCTGCTTCACACTCCTCCAACTGATGGCTCCACCTCCCAAAGTGAAAACATATCCGGAAGTTGATTTCGACTTTTCTTTGTCCTCACTGAAATCTGAGTCAGTGTAACCCAAAGACAAAGTGTATCCGATTGATATACAAGCATATGCTCCCTAGTCCTTCTCATGTACTTGAGTATATGCTTGAAAGCAATCCAATGTTTCGGTCCTGGGTTCGACTGATATCTTGCCACCATGCCTACAACATGACAGATTTCAGTCCTAGTACAAAGCATAGCATACATGAGGCTTCCCACTGCCGAAGCATAAGGGACCAGCTTCATGTCATCTACCTCTTTTTGTGTCTTTGGACACATAGCCTTAGATAGCTGAATTCCATGTCTGTAAGGTAAGAAACCTTTCTTGGAATTCTCCATGCTGAAGCGCTTTAGCACCGTATCGATATAGGATGCCTGAGATGAGCACAACATCCTTTTCTTGCAATCTCGAAAGATCTTAATACTGAGGATGTGCCCGACTTCTCCCAAATTCTTCATATCGAACTGCTCAGACAGCCATACCATTACGTCTGATAATACCTTCACATTGTTTTCAATTAGAAATATATCATCTACATACAGTATAAGAAACACTAGCATGTTTCCATTGTACTTTTTGTATACACAAACCTCACTAGGACACTGTTCAAAACCATATGATTGAATGACCTCATCAAATCGCATGTTCCAAGACCTTGATGCTTGCTTGAGACCATAAATGACTCTCTTAAGCTTGCACACTAAGTGCTCCTCTCTTTCAGCAGTGAATCCTTCAGGTTGGCGCATGTAGTTTTCCTTATCAAGACTCCCATTCAAGAATGAAGTCTTGACATCCATCTGCCAAATCTCCATATCCAAATGCGCAGCTATAGCTAAGAGAATCCAGATCGATTTAAGCATGGCTACTGGCGAAAAGGTCTCATTGTAGTCGATGCCCTCCTTCTGAGTGTAACCTTTCACAACAAGACTTGCTTTGAAGGTTTCAACCTTCCCTTTCGATCCTCTCTTACTCTTGTAGACCCACTTACTTCCAATGTGTTTTACCCCATTGGGAAGCTCTACTAGCTCCCACACTTGATTAGAATCCATAGATCCCATTTCGGATTCCATTGCTGTTTTCCAGGATTCAGCATCCTTGTATTGAACTGCCTGTCTGTACGTACATGGATCCATTTCATCCTGGTTCGGAGAGTGGTCCGAAGACGCTCCCACGCCGATGAAACATTCATGTTGACGAACAACCCTCCCACTACGACGAGACGTGTTCTTGGTTTTCGTATCCACAATAGTGTCGATACGTGGTACACTAGGTGTTTGCACAATTGGTATTGTCGAAATCTCGCCCCTAAGTTATTCTAGAATGACCTCACTCCTAGGATTGTGGCTTATTACATAGTTCTCTTCTAAGAACCGGGCATTGGTGCTAACAATGACCTTCTGGTCTTTAGGACTGTAGAATAGGCCACCCTTTGTCCCCTTCGAATATCTTACAAACACTCGTACTTATGTACGAGATGCCAACTTATCAGCTTCCTTATTTAGCACATGTGCTGGTGAACCCCAAATCCGAACATGTCCTAGACTGGGCTTGCACCCATTCCACAGTTCTGGGGGGGTTTTGGAACTGATTTCGAAGGTACCAAATTTAAAATATACACCGCTGTTTCTAAGGCGTATCCTCAAAACGAAATAGGCAAATCAGAATAACTCATCATTGACCTAACCATCTCTAATAAAGTACAATTCTTTCGTTCAGCAACACCATTTTGTTGTGGTGTACCAGGCGCTGTGAGCTGGGAAGTAATCCCCTCATGTGCCAAGAAATCCAAACACTATCCACTAAGGTACTCGCCACCACAATCAGATCGTAGTGACTTGATACTCTGCCCATGCTGCTTCTCCGTTTCAGCCTTGAATTCTTTGAACGTATCAAAAGATTCAGACTTACGTTGCATCAAATAGATGTATCCATATCTCGAAAAATCATCTATAAACGTGATGAAGTATTCGAAACTACCCTTAGCTTGGATGTTCATTAGACCACATACATCGGTACGAACCAATTCCAACACATTTTGTGCATGATTTTCTTTGTTTTGAAAAGCCCTTTTAGTCATTTTTCCTTCTAGACTGGATTCGCAGGTTGGAAATGACTCAACTTGGAGCGAATCCAATGGGCCATCACTCACCAATCTTTGAATCCTTCTAAGGTTAATATGACCCAATCGTAAATGCCACAAATATGTTTGATTTATTCTCGAAGGCTCTTTTTTTATTAGGATTAGTCAAAGAATTAAGTGATTTATAATTATGCAAGGGAGCTGGTGCAGCATTGATGATATAAAGTTCTTCATTATAAGTACTCCCGCAAATATATTCACCGTTTCTTTTAATAACTACATTATCTTCAAAAGAAACTAAATATCCATCACGACGTAATTTAGAAACTAAAATTAAATTCATTCTAAAATCGGGTACCAATAATACATTATTTAGAACTAAAATCCTATCATCAACTTTTAACTGCACGACTCCCACTGCAACAGCCTTCAGCCTGGAATAGTCGCCCCACCTTATTGTAATCTCATCCGCACTAAGTACCTTAGTTACTTGGAACCCCTGCGAGTCATAACAAACATGATCAGTAGAGCCCAAATCTACTATCCACGAAGTGATAGAACAGACATCCAAATATGTTTTGACTACTAGTGCATGAGACATACCTTTCTTAGGGTAGTCACTCTTGTAATGCCCTTTCAAACCGCAATTGAAGCACTTGCCCTTCGGATTTTTGTTCGCCTCGGGCTGAGGAGCCTTTGACTGAGGAGCCTTGCCCTTAGCTTTGAAGGTTGCCACTTGTTTCTGTCCAACCTACTTTTTCTTCTTTCCCCATTTGAGTTTTGAAGAAGGAGCACTCGTTGCCGCAAGAATTTGATGATAACCTTGTCTGAAGAGACTTTCGGCAGACTGAAGCTCTGTCAGAAGTTTCGGCAATGTGTAAGTCCTACTATTCTAGGTACATTGCCCAAGATAATATCGACCTGCGACTCTACATCGATAGTGGCCCCCAATATGCTCAGTTCGTTCAAATGAGACATCATTTTAAGAACGTGATCCCTTACTGGGGTCTCTTCAGACATTTGGGTTGTCATCAAAATCCTCATTGCATTTTGCCTAGCCGCCCGGTTCTGATGACCAAACATCTCAGTGAGATTTTTCATCATTTCCGTGGCCGAGCCCATCGTCTGATGCTGATGCTGCAATACATTTGTCAATGAAGCCAAACTGTAACAACGAGCCATCTTATCAGACTTTTTTCATTTCCTGAATTCAGCCAACTCTTAGGAGTGGCATCCGTTTCTGGTTCCAAAGGGCTCTCCTCAGTTAAAACAAATTTATGCCCCTCGGCAGTAAAGATAATATCAAGATTTCTTTTTGTTGCGATATTTCTTACATTCAAGTGCACGTTATCGTTTACAAGTAATAAAGTGATGAGTGAGTATCGTTCCCACGAGGACTGAATCACTAACTACCGATTTTTATGTATTCCAGTTTTATTCGAACAATCGAATTTGGGTTTTGCAATTAACTACTAAAAGAATTATTAAAAGACTAAACAGTAGAAAACGATAGATTGAAGAAAGGAAATCAAATGAGGAATAAGTCTAGGATTCTGAATCCACCTCGGTTTATCCGAATTTACTCTCGATTATCTGAAATAATAATTTTCCCAATTTATTGAAGGCGGAGATTGCTAATATATTCTACCGCCTCTCCCGAGGTCACTAGATTTTTCTAAAGGCGAATAACGCACTCTATTCCTAAGTGAATTAATTCGTCAATAGGCAAAAAGCATAAAATCTCCAAAAGGCCACGTAGTTCCTATGAGTATATTCCTATCTCACAGAATAAAACGGTCCTCACCAATAGTTCCTCACCAATTCTCCTCTCCCGATTCAAATTGAATGATTAAATCAATACAACTATTGGCCAGATAATTGCAAGCATTAAACACGATTGGGAAAACTCAATAAAAAGGTAATTAATTAGATAATCCCAAGCAAATCCATCAAAACGTAGGTTTCATCAAAATCCTAGATTAGGGTTTTAGCCTGACATACTAATAAAGGAAAATACAGAATAAATGAATGAAAGCATTAAAATCAAACGCAGATGAAGCTCGGATTCCTCCGCTCTTCGGCTTCCGCCCTCTGCTCTTGAAGTCTTCTGCTTCTCTTCCTCTTCTACCGTCTCTCCTCTCTGATTCCAAGCTCAAGATCCCCCCATTCCAGATTATTGATTAGGGTCTTAAACCTTTATTTATATCTTTAGACAGTCTCCAAATCGCGTCCGTGTAAGTAGGTCGAGAACTGGCTTCGAAACGACCCAACTCCGCGCGGAAAACCCAAAAACCGCCTAGTGTGCCGCGGCGCACTAAATCTGTGCCGCGGCACATGGCTTTCAGCTGGAGGCCTGGGCGCCATTTAATTCCTCTGTGCCGCGGCTCACCTGGACTGTGCCGCGGCACAGAGTACAGTTTACTTTGTGCCCGGCTGGGTGTCTTCCTGTGCCGCGGCCCTGCTTCCTTGTGCCGCGGCTCATAGCCAAAATTTGCCGTTTTCGCCCGTTTCGCCTCGTTTTCGCTTCCGGACTTCAACTTCCTGACAAACATACAAAATTAAGGCATTAAAGGCTCATAAAAGCAAATTCACTCTCCAAAATAATACAAAATAATGATAAATAAGCTTATAAAAATACGCCTAACAAATACCCCCAAACTTAAGCCTTTGCTTGTCCTCAAGCAAAAAGAATTAATTTCAACAAAAGAATGTCGAATAATCGTGCAACTCATCGTGCTCTACCCAATCAATACTATCTTGAAATTTTCTCTGAATAATACGAGTATCGTAATAGCGAGCTGCACTCAGAACACTGATTCCACAAAGTAACCAAGTTCAGTCCTAATCACTCGTTCATGAAGAAAAATCCAGCTCAAAGATTAACAAACGTGAATCAAATCGACCGTCAATCTGAAAGGCTAAAATAAACAAGCTAGTTCGCCCCGTTCCACAGTCTAATGGCAAAATTTTCACGAGTTTCATAAAAATAATCCTCGGACAGTATTCCCTTATATATATACTCAAGAAATTGATTCGAGTTGTCCACTAGGTTCGGATCTCGGGATGTTTCATCGGGATAATCCTAGGGTGGAACTTCCATTCTCATGTCTTGGGAAACCGTTTGACGTAAAAGACACTCATGGGGCACATGGATGCTTCTAGTTACTAAGTTCCCTTCTACAGCGGAGAAACAACTCGAATATATAATTCCCGCATGTCCGAGTCAAGGTAGCTGTTTTACGCGAGAGTAAACAACGGGTCACGCGAATACTTCCGGTTACTAGGCTTCCTATCATCGACACATGTGAAAATTCTAAATCACTAGTCTAATCAGGGTCGTCGTTTTACGCGAGAGTAAACAACGGGTCACGTGAATACCCCCGTTACTAGACTTCCCATCATAGAACAAAATTATCTCTACTTTTGGAAAAAACTGACCGACTCTAAACTCACTCTAAGTGCCAACACGACTAATGTAACTGGACGACTAACTAATCGAAAAATGTAACCAAACGTATCGACGGTGATTTTAAAACAAGTATGTATCCTCTCTTATCCGCCAAGACCTCTACAATCACGAAAAAATTTCGGACCTAAATGAATACTAAGCAGAAACAGAAATCACTGACTACAACTCGACTAAAACTCGACCGTTTCTTCAGAGAGAAAAACAGTGTCGTAACATCAGTATAACACAAATAGAAGCACGAAAAATTCACGAAGAAAATTAAAATCAAGACAAGCAAGGCTATCGAAAAAAAAAATAACGCAAAGTAATGAAAAATGCAACAAAAACAGTACAGCAATGAATGTAGCAACTGAAAGTAAACCCCCCCCCCCAAACTTAGGACGTACATTGACCTCAATGGACAAAATATAGTATGCAATAAAAGTAAAAGGTCAAGTACTCCCCTCCAATCCTCTCACGAGCTGGTGCCGGCATCATCCGGTGAGGAGGGTGGTGTGGCTGGCCGAATGCGTGTTATAAGCTACCTGGGCCTTTCAAATTCCGCATGGTGTGCCGCGGCACAGCTCAAGTGAGCCGCGGCACAGGGTACAGTCCCTTTTTACCTGCTCGTTCGTTTTGTCGTGCGCCGCGGCACAGGTTTCGTGTGCCGCGGCTCAGTGCTCAAGTGTGCCGCGGCTCATTTATGCCGTGCCGCGACACAGGGTACAGTGGGTTTAGCTTATCCTTTCGATTTGTGTGTGCCACGGCTCACAATACTTGTGCCGCGGCTCAGGCATCAGTTTCTCCCCTGGGACTTTTCCTGCACAGAATTTCAAGAAGAACATGTCAAGAGCGAGAGGTAAAAGCAAATCAAAGCACAAAAAGATGAAAAATAAAAATTCAGAATGCAAGAAAAATAAAGAAACGCAAAAATCTACAACTACGAACTCGGGTTACCTCCCGAGAAGCGCTAAGTTTATAGTCTTCAGCCGGACCTATTTAAAAAAAAAATTTAGTTCCCTTTTCGCAAACTCCATTTGGTTTCCGCCCCGTTCATCGAACTGTTAATATGGTTTTCAAAATTATGACCATCGGTCGGTAACAATTCGAATTTCGGTTCGGATATCGAATGTTGTTTGCGGAAAGGTTTTGACGAGAATAACTTTCCGAAACACCCGTTTTTCTCCTGACTAGATGTCCGTTTGGCTTCCGGCTTATTCTCCTCTTTCAAAAATGACTTTATGATCCCAGCAGACTTGTCCGGGTGCTCGAGAAATGCTACTCGTTCTACATCTTTCTTAAAAATTGGACCATCTGACACAGAATCTGAATTTTTCGACCGACGATGTTTTCGGTGCTTTCCTTTTTCAACGGCATCTACACTTTCAATTTGAGCGCTTTTATCAACACCTCCCGGACATGGAAAAGATTTGAACACTTGGAATGTGACATGCTCGTCTTGGACCCGCAGAGTTAACTCTCCCTTTTCCACGTCTATAAGAGTTCTGCCTGTCGCTAAAAATGGTCGTCCCAAGATAATCGAGATATCTTCATCTTCCTCCATGTCGAGAACAATAAAGTCCGCTGGAAAGATAAATTTATCCACCTTTACTAAAACATCCTCAATCACTCCCCTCGGATACTTAATCGATCGATCCGCTAATTGCAGGGAGACCGTCGTCGGCTTTGCTTCTCCAATTCCCAGCTTCTTGAAAATAGACAAAGGCATGAGGTTAATACTAGCCCCGAGATCGCACAATGCCTTATTAAAAGAAAGATTCCCCATGGTGCATGGTATGTTGAAACTTCCCGGATCTTTCAACTTTGGTGGAAGATTCTTTTGAAGAATCGCGCTGAATTCCTCCATCAAGGCGACAGTTTCAAACTCCTCGAGTTTTCTTTTCTTCGACAATATCTCTTTCATGAATTTAACGTAGCTCGGCATTTGTTCCAACGCGTCGGCAAATGGGATGTTAATATGAAGCTTTTTGAACACGTCAAGGAACTTAGAGAATTGTTTGTCCGCCTTTTTCTGCTGTAATCTCTGCGGAAACGGGACGGGGGGCACACATGTCTTCGGGTTATCCGGCAACGTTATCGAATGTTTCCAATCTTGTGACTCCTCTGTCTCTAAATTATTCTTTTCCTCAATTTCATTCTTCTTTTCACACCGCTCGGGCTGGTCCAACACCTCCTTCCCGCTTCTTAGACTAATCGCATTTAGACTCTCTTTAGGATTTGTCTCGGTCGTGCTTGGCAATGCTCCCTCCGGGCGGGCTGTCAACACGTTAGCAATTTGGCCCAGCTGGACTTCCAAGTTGCGAATGGAAGCGGAATGATTCTGCAAGGTCGCTTCAGTACGGGTAATGAATTGACTCGTATTCGCTGCCAATTTCGCAAGTGCTTCCTCGAGAGAAACTTTTGGAGCGGGAGGGGGCTGCTGTTGGTTCTGAGCGAACGGGGGCTGATTTGAGTTCTGTCCGTTTCTCCACGAAAAGTTGGGATGATTACGCCACCCCGGATTATACGTGTTCGAGTACGGATTATTCTGTCGATTTCCATTTCCCACGAATTGAGCTTGCTCCATCGGATGTTGCTCGAACGGATTTCCGACTTGACACTCCACGCTCGGGTGGAATCCGTTACACCAATTGCAAGTCTCAATGGTAACGGGGGAAGGTGCATGCGAAAATGCTTGAAGCTGTTGGGTCAAGGCGGCGACTTGAGCTGACAATGTGGATATTGGATCATTACTAGAAACTTCCATAACTCGCTTTGGCGTCAATCTTTCAGATGGCCATTGATATGCATTTGCGGCCATAGCTTCCAACAACGAATGTGCCTCAGCCATAGTCTTTCCCATCAAAGCCCCACCGGCAGCTGCATCCACGAGAGTGCGTGTAGGGGCACTCAATCCATTGTAAAACGTCTGAATTTGAAGCCAGTCTGGAAGGCCGTGATGTGGGCATCTCCGTAACAAATCTTTGTATCGCTCCCACGCCTCGTGGAGCGATTCCATATCATACTGTCCAAAAGTGGTGATCTCGTTTCTCAATCTCGCCGTCTTAGAAGGTGGGAAGAATTTGGCAAGGAAGGCTTGCGCTAACTCTGCCCATGTTGTGATCGACCCCGGCGGTAAGGAATTTAGCCAAAATTTCGCTTTATCCCTCAAAGAGAACGGGAAAAGCCGTAATCGGATAGCATCGTCGGTGACACCATTATTCTTAAACGTGTCACAAATTTCAAGGAAAGAAGAAATATGAGCGTTTGGGTCGTCATTCGGCAATCCACAGAATTGGCTCGCCTGCACCATCTGAATAATAGCAGGCTTGATCTCGAAATTGTTGGCTTGGATAGTGGGACGCCGAATCCCCGAAAAGTTTCCGTTGATCTGCGGCATGACATAATCTCGAAGTGCCATTTCCGGTTGAGCTTGCTGCACGATATTATTTCCTCCTTGTATTTCAATATTTTCGGCCATGGTCACCGTCGTCTGTAACTCTCGTTTCTCCTTCTTGTTCCTTCTAAGAGTGCGCTCGAGGTCGGTATCCAAAGGTAGTAGGCCTTCGTTACCGAGTTTTCTCATGCACTACACGAAAGATCCTGAAAGGAAAAACAAATAAATAAAATTAAACACAAAAATAATAAAATAAAAATGTTCAAACTAAGACTAGAAATACTGAAATCGATATTAGCAAAATTTCAGTCCCCAGCAACGGCGCCAAAAACTTGTTGCGATATTTCTTACACGCAAGTGCACGTTATCGTTTACAAGTAATAAAGTGATGAGTGAGTATCGTTCCCACGAGGACTGAATCACTAACTACCGATTTTTATGTATTCCAGTTTTATTCGAACAATCGAATTTGGGGTTTGCAATTAACTACTAAAAGAATTATTAAAAGACTAAACAGTAGAAAACGATAGATTGAAGAAAGGAAATCAAATGAGGAATAAGTCTAGGATTCTGAATCCACCTCGGTTTATCCGAATTTACTCTCGATTATCTGAAATAATAATTTTCCCAATTTATTGAAGGCGGAGATTGCTAATATATTCTACCGCCTCTCCCGAGGTCACTAGATTTTTCTAAAGGCGAATAACGCACTCTATTCCTAGGTGAATTAATTCGTCAATAGGCAAAAAGCATAAAATCTCCAAAAGGCCACGTAGTTCCTATCAGTATATTCCTATCTCACAGAATAAAACGGTCCTCACCAATAGTTCCTCACCAATTCTCCTCTCCCGATTCGAATTGAATGATTAAATCAATACAACTATTGGCCAGATAATTGCAAGCATTAAACACGATTGGGAAAACTCAATAAAAAGGTAATTAATTAGATAATCCCAGGCAAATCCATCAAAACGTAGGTTTCATCAAAATCCTAGATTAGGGTTTTAGCCTGACATACTAATAAAGGAAAATACAGAATAAATGAATGAAAGCATTAAAATCAAACGCAGATGAAGCTCGGATTCCTCCGTTCTTCGGCTTCCGCCCTCTGCTCTTGAAGTCTTCTGCTTCTCTTCCTCTTCTGCCGTCTCTCCTCTCTGATTCCAAGCTCAAGATCCCCCCATTCCAGATTATTGATTAGGGTCTTAAACCCTTATTTATAGCTTTAGACAGTCTCCAAATCGCGTCCGTGTAAGTAGGTCGAGAACTGGCTTCGAAACGGCCCAACTCCGCGCGGAAAACCTAAAAACCGCCTAGTGTGCCGCGGCGCACTAAATCTGTGCCGTGGCACATGGCTTTCAGCTGGAGGCCTGGGCGCCATTTAATTCCTCTGTGCCGCGGCTCACCTGGACTGTGCCGCGGCACAGTCTGATTACTTTGTGCCGGTAGGTGTCTTCTGTCTGCGGCCACTGCTTCCTTGTGCCGCGGCTCATAGCCAAAATTTGCCGTTTTCGCCCGTTTCGCCTCGTTTTCGCTTCCGGACTTCAACTTCCTGACAAACATACAAAATTAAGACATCAAAGGCTCATAAAAGCAAATTCACTCTCCAAAATAATACAAAATAATGATAAATAAGCGTATAAAAATACGCCTAACACTTTTCCAGTCGGCAAAGTTAGTGCCATCAAGTTTTTTTTTGAGAATAACAGCTAGTGGATTGAAAGACATCTGAGAATAAAATTGAAAACACCATTCATCATATAATTCGACGCATAATATATTGAAAAACCTTAAAACACAATATATATGCAATCAACCAACACCTTGAAAAACTGCACATGCAAGCCACGA
Organism: Orobanche coerulescens; assembly: GCA_033398695.1. Taxonomy (NCBI): domain Eukaryota; kingdom Viridiplantae; phylum Streptophyta; class Magnoliopsida; order Lamiales; family Orobanchaceae; genus Orobanche; species Orobanche coerulescens. The sequence continues at coordinate 170,743,566 of CM065805.1, forward strand.
TAGTGTGGACGTTTACACATACATTTTCTAGTAGATTTTAACGTCTTTAATTTTACTATCTAGCCAATATGCATTTTGACAAGTAAAATTAATAGTTGGTTCCTCTTGGCCATGTATTTAATTAACATAGACTCCGATGGGGAGCTTATTAATCAATATACCTAAGTGAACACCATAATTTAACAAACCTTAGAATATCATTTAATGATAATAGTCCTACAGATGGAGAGTTCCTATCATAAAAAATAATATTCACCTTTTGTTATCTAATTTGAAGTTTAAAATCAGTGAGCCAATAATTAGCACATCCGATGTGGGGGAAGACTCTAATGTCAACGCGTATGCTAATTATTTCACAATTTAAACCAATTATGGAGGCCAATTTGATTCTGAAAAATCAATTTAAAATCACTTAGTTATTTTGAAAAATTAAGGTTTTTAATTTTCTCATCCTAACATGCAAGGAAACATATCACGCATACATCTATACATGCCATACATCAAAACAATAAAACTAACAAATAAAAAAAAAATTGGATAATTAAATCCAATTATCATGGCCTCTATTCATTGTTTTGAATAACGAGAAAATCTTCGGCTCGTTTGCTCCCACTGCTTCAAGCATCTCGCGGAAAAACGAATCGAACGACCCGAACCGGACAACTTGACTCGGCATTGCCCGACCCTCTTGCCCGACCCATTTGTCCGGCTGCCCGAGCTGCCCGATTGCCAGTGCTTCTTGGCCGAAGTCTTGATCGGCTCCTATTGGTCTCGGTCGATTAAATCCGTCGGGACTCCTCTTCGTATTTGGATTTCTTTCTCTTTCGTACTTTGTGTGTTCTAATTCGATTACAACTTTATTCGAAATAAAATACATCGAATTTACATCAAATTACAAGAATAATGAATCCTATTCTACCCGTGGATTTTCTCACGGGAAAAACTTATGCATGCCTCAAAACCGGGACAAATTACCAAAAATGCGTAAATAAATAAAAACATCACATAGCCATGATAATTGGATCATATTCTCCTGCAAGACAAATTCTAGCAAAAAATTCCAAAAATCATACTACATGAATATTTATTTGCTAGCATATTAATCACCAAATTAATTAAATTGAACAGAACCTAAAGACCGACTCCGATACCAATTGTTGGAATATAAAACGCAGCGGGAGCAAGTTGGTGAAAAAAAGTTTAAGAAAGGTTTTATAAACTAACCAACATAAAAACCGGATCTATTTAACCTTGTCAATTAACTAACTAAACAGATTAACAAACAATTAAATACACATATTTACGCATGGGAGTCGGTAATTTATACCTTTGACGCGAAGTGGTAGGAAATCCCTTTTGGTCGATTTATCCCCTCTTCGTACTCCACTCTGATCTTCCTCTATTTCTACCTCAAGATCTTTTAGAGTATATCCCGCCTACGTCCGGATGTCGTGTAGGCAACAATCTACCGGACTGAACTTGGACTACAATGGATCGGCCGAATTACCTTCTCAAGAAACTCACGATTTTTGTTCTCTCTATTTTTTTTGAATATTTTGGTATTTTAGAAAAATATTGTGTTATCTAAATTATGGAATCCAAGACACAAGTCAAGATCCACAATTAAACACACACACAAAAATCGATTTTCTTGGGCAATAATAATGATAAAAATCGGCCAACACCAATGTCTTATTTATAGGTGTTTTGGGCTACTCTAGGGACCTTAAGGAGGATATGATAAGGACTCCCAATAGATATCTTCTTTTTAATATTAAGACTCTTCCTAATATTAAGACTATATTGATATCAACTTAGTCCACTAAAAGGTTGATATTGTACTTTCTACCAAAATACCAAAGTACGAAATTGGGCTCCTTTTTGAATTAATTATTTCCCGTGTTTAAGATATTCCATGTCCATTAATTAATTTAAGCTACTGATAGATTTTAATTAATTAATATATATTATACATGAGTATACCACTCGACCTTTATTATTATATCGGAAAATTAATTCCTCCTGCAGGCTTTAATATAATAATCCTTTCGAGTGCCTCAAGTGACATGATCAACCCGACTGGTCGGGATACGATTTCTAGGTATAATATTAATTATCATATAAATAATAATATTGCCCAAAATATCGAGCATATTGAGTCAATCATTGTGGCTCTCACCCATGATAAATCAAAGCAATAAATATTAAATATATATAATTAAATATTAATCACTAGAATTAAGAAATAATAATTGTCCGAGATGTATGTTCTTCTTATAGTTAGTACAGTAGAATCTATCTCACCTCGATCCTGTTCAACGTATACCGAATACGCTAATATATGTTAATGGTCAAGACCAACCAATCTCAAGCATATACTACAACCTCTCACATAACGGTCTAATCTTATATAGATTGTGAACTAAATATTACTATATAAGGAACCGATAATGTGATCTTCTGTGTGACACGACACACCACATTATCTACAATATAAAGTAATTTAGACTACATTTGCATAACCATAACGTGAATAAATATGCAAAATATGTGATAAATGAATTAAATATTCTCATAGATAAAGACCGGAAAATTAGGTAATACAAACATAAAGTATGCTTTGACGTATACAACCCTAACAGTAAGCTCTTTGTAAATATGTCGCAACCTGGTCTTCAGTCCTGATCGGCTTCATGTCAATGTCTCCTTTAAGTACTTTCTCACGTAAGAAATGATAGTGTACTTCCACATATTTGGTCCGAGCATGAAATACTGGATTCTCAGCCAAACGAACTGCTGACAAATTGTCACAGTGTAATGCAACTCCATCTTCTATTGGTTGGTTCAAATCCTTTATGAGTTGGGTCAACCAAGCACATTCTTGTGCTGCCATCGCCCCTACTATGTACTCATCTTCAGTGGTTGAAACAGAAACAATCGATTGTCTTTTACTACTCCATGATATAGCTCCTGAACCTAGCTTAAATACATAACCCGTAGTCGATCTTCGAGTATCATGATCTCCTGCATAGTCAACATCACAATGGCCATTAATCTTGATTCGTATTCCCCTTTCATAGAAGTGTCCCCAGTCAATTATGCCTTTGACATATCTCAGGATCCTTTTGACTGCTTCGAGATGTGGCTTCTTAGGTTTCTGCATGAACCTGCTAGTAACACCTACAGCGAATGCTATATCAGGTCCGTAAAGAGTTAGATAGATAAGACTACCTACTATCTACCGGTACATTCTTGTGTCCTCCAAGTCTTTTCCATCGTAGGCACACAACTTCAAGTTTGGCTCCATTGGGGTAGATATTGGCTTGCAGTCAGTTAGCCCAAACTTCTCGATTAAATCCCTTGCATATTTCTGCTGACCAAGAAATATACCATCATCTGTTCTTTCGACTTCCAATCCTAGGAAGTATTTCAGTTCACCAAGTTCCTTCATTTGAAATCGGACTGACAAGTTTTTGTTCGTTGAATCTCGTCTTCGTCATCGCCAGTGATGATTAGATCATCCACATATACAAGGACTACTGCCAGCTTGCCTCCTTGAGTTTTCACGAACAAGCTCGAATCTGTTGGGGCAACATGATAACCACTTTGGACTAGAAACTCAGCAATTTTCCCGTACCATGCTCGGGGTGCCTGCTTCAAGCCATAAAACGCCTTCTTCAACTTGCACACATACTCTGGCTTTTCATGATTCACAAATCCTTTGGGTTGATCAATATAGATATTACGATCAAGTTCCTCATGTAAAAATGCATCCTTCACATTTGCCATAATTTCCAAGACTTACTTGTTGCTAAGGCAAGCAAGACACGAACTGTAGTAATCTCTGTAACTGGAATAAACATCTCGTCATAGTCTATGCCATACTCTTGAGAGAATCCACGAACAACTAATCAAGCCTTGTACTGCTCGATTGTACCATTTGGACGAATTTTCAACTTGTAAACCCATTTGCAGGATATAGGTTTAACACCTTTAGGTTTTGGCACTAAATTCCAAGTTTGATTTTGTTTTAGTGCTAAAATCTATTCCTCCATGGCTTTTCTCCACTTTGGACTATTTGATGCTTCTTCAAATGTACTTGGCTATTTGACTTCAACATAGGCAGCATCTACATACTTTGGATTTGGCTGTCTCTCTCTGGTGGACCTTCGCACTAGAGGTTGTGAAGGTTCCTGCTCTTTCAGTTGATTAGTCTGTACTTCATCTGGTGTTTCATGTACACCTGTTCTCCAAGGGCTTCTTGATTTGGATCGTACCTCGGTTGGATCCGACGGGGATCTTGGTTCTTCTATGTTGTCGTTGTCTTGAGAGGAATGTAGATGCAACTTGGTTTGTAGCTTTTCTTGCAGCTCTTGTATATCTAGTAATGCCACCTTGTTTGCCCACCAAGAAGATGTCTCATCGAATACAATATTTCGTGAGACATAGATCTTGTTTGTATTTGGATCGCAGCATCTCCAACCTTCTTTTTGTTCATCATATCCAACGAATATACAGCGGATAGCTTTCTTGTCAAACTTACTGTGATCTTCATCTGCAATAAACACATAACATACACAGCCAAATACTCGAAAATAATTCACTGTTGGTTTTACATTATACAATTTTTGAAATGGTGAAATAAATTCCAGCCTCGATTGTGGTAGCCTGTTTGTGATATAAACTATTGTCTTCATGCATTCTACCCAAAATCTTGTATTAACATTCTTGCATGTAGAAGACTTCTACATGTCTCTGCTAGGCGGTGGTTCTTCCTCTCCGCTACTCCATTTGCTGTGGAGTTTTTGCACAAGTCAGTTGCCTTCGGATATTGCACTCCTTGAGGTAGTTGTTGAATTCATTTGAAGTGTATTCGCCTCCATTATCAGTATGGAGGCACTTGATCTTCTTCCGAAACTCACGTTCTACCTATCCTTGAATTTCCTGAATTTTTCAAAAGCCTCATCTTTATGCTTCAAGAAATATACCCACACATACCTTGAGAAATCATCAATAAAGGTTATCAGATATTGATAACCGCTTGTTGATTTTTGTTTGATCTTCCCAAGCACATCCGAGTGGACGAATTATAATGGCTCCCTTGCCCTGAACTTTGACTCTTTGTAAGCCAGTTGATGTGCCTAACCATATTGACATCCACCATACACAGTGTCATGTTGGATCTCGAGTTCAGGAAAGTCCCCTCAGCATGGACTTCTGCATCATAATTTTCAGATTGCCGTAATTGACATGTCCAAGTTGTGCATGCCATAGGTCTCAGTGTCACTTCTCCTAGCCTTCTCAACGTAGGCTTCTTCAGCTGACATCACATAAATACCCGTCATTTTTTGTCCTTCCACGAACGGTGTACCTGTGACTTTCAATTCACGATACACTTTCACATCATTCGTGTTGGAGTTTATATTGGTCGGTATCGCCGTTTGGAGATAGAGTTGTGAAACTCTTTCGCGTTGCAGAAGCGATTTAAATAAAGTGAGGAAATAAAATGCACAAGGATTTATAGAGGTTCGGGCAAACGTGCCTACGTCCTCTCTCGATATCTTTTTCTATAGGCTTAAGATAAACCTCTGTACCTCTCTTCTATCGGTCGAGGGATAACTGTTACAAGCTCGTCTTCTATCGGTCCGAGTAAACTGTTCTCTTACTTATCTTTATGTCGGTCCAAGTTAAACTATTTTCCTTTTCTATTGGACAATGAATCAACCACTCTAGCTTTCTATCGGTACTAGATAAACCTCACTTAGATATTAATTGCGATTCTAACAATGCCGAATCCATGATCCTAATAACACCGAATCCAATCATATCTTTTCTTTTACCTCTCGTGTATGTGTTGAATGTATAAACACTCAAACTATCAATATAAGAAAAATTGCAACAACAAGAATATGTATAACAATATATGATCACTTAGTCGTTTGCTTTGCGTTGTTGTAGGATGAATACCATAGGAAGTGGTATTTATAGGAATTTCTCTTCCAACTAGCCGTTAGCTCACTGTGCCTTCCTTACGTACGTTAACATCTTCTCTGTACGTACGTTAGCTTTCATTACATACGTTAACATCAATATGTTACGTACATTAGCTTTCATGCAAATCAGTTTAGCAGCCTTCGTTTTATGTGTTACGTACATTAGCAAATTACCCATTACGTACGTTAACATTTGTCAACATATCCGTTGCGTGCTGACCTATGCCATAACGTCATCTCCAATGTTCTTATTGTTTGAATTCAGAGATACTCTATTACGTATGTTAATCACATAGAGTTACGTATGTTAATCTTGCTTTGCTACGTACGCTATGATTTCCCTGTTGCGTACGTTAAGCTTGGTCTGGCAGCTTCCTTATTGTCTGATCAGGTAGGTTCGACTTGTCTGATCTGCAAGTAGGTTGGACTCGTCTGATCTGAACTTGTATAGATAGCTTTTGTTGGATTGCGCGACTTTTTGCGTCTTCGACTCCTTCGTTGTTTTGCTTCGCCTCTTTGTTGTTTTGCTTTGTTTAGCAACTTTAATCATCAAAACTTTATTAATTAATGTATGGAATAAAATATTCCGACAATCTCCCCCTTTTTCATAATTACAAAACAACACCCTTTGAATGGATAAACCTGCAAAAATAAAATATATGTATATTTCTACGAATCAAAGTTTTCGGCTTTGATCGTTTTGCTAGTTCTCCATTTTTCGACTTTTCTCTCCCCTTTTTGTTTTTCACGGGATCTATATTTTTCTACTCCTCCGTCTTTTCTTTTCTCCCCCTTTTTGCATTTTATTTTTCTCGTCATTCTTCCATGACGCTTTTTATCTTATTCATCATCTTTCTCCCCCTTTTGTCATCAGCAAAAAGTGTAATAACTAAAACGAATAGAAATACCAAATGATGAAAAATATGCGATACCAATTGATGGAAAATGTGCAAGATAAGAGTATAACTCCCCCTAAAAATATTATCTCCCCCTTTATAAAATATTTGATAAAAGTCAATTTTTGGGGATCCAACCGATAGTTGGTTTTTCTTTCGATACATAGACAATATTCGGAATAAAAGTTCCTTTGGGAATCCAAATATTTTTAGTTTTTATCGTCCTTCGTGGGCTTTTGCAATTTGAAATGTGATGCCCAATTTTCAAATATTTTTCACAATGGGGTATTTTGAAATTTACGGATTTGTTTTTAAAATGTGATTTGAATCCCAACCCCTGTTTATTTAAAGTATATTTTTGAACACAAAGCATTTGTTCAGATGTATCATTTCCACATGAAAATTTCTTCTATGTTGTCGTTGTCTTGAGAGGAATGTAGCTGCAACTTGGTTTGTAGCTTTTCTTGCAGCTCTTGTATATCTAGTAATGCCACCTTGTTTGCCCACCAAGAAGATGTCTCATCGAATACAATATTTCGTGAGACATAGATCTTGTTTGTATTTGGATCGCAGCATCTCCAACCTTCCTTTTGTTCATCATATCCAACGAATATACAGCGGATAGCTTTCTTGTCAAACTTACTGTGATCTTCATCTGCAATAAACACATAACATACACAGCCAAATACTCGAAAATAATTCACTGTTGGTTTTACATTATACAATTTTTGAAATGGTGAAATAAATTCCAGCCTCGATTGTGGTAGCCTGTTTGTGATATAAACTATTGTCTTCATGCATTCTACCCAAAATCTTGTATCAACATTCTTGCATGTAGAAGACTTCTACATGTCTCTGCTAGGCGGTGGTTCTTCCTCTCCGCTACTCCATTTGCTGTGGAGTTTTTGCACAAGTCAATTACCTTCGGATATTGCACTCCTTGAGGTAGTTGTTGAATTCATTTGAAGTGTATTCGCCTCCATTATCAATATGGAGGCACTTGATCTTCCTCCGAAACTCACGTTCTACCTATCTTTGAATTTCCTGAATTTTTCAAAAGCCTCATCTTTATGCTTCAAGAAATATACCCACACATACCTTGAGAAATCATCAATAAAGGTTATCAGATATTGATAACCGCTTGTTGATTTTTGTTTGATCTTCCCAAGCACATCCGAGTGGACGAATTCTAATGGCTCCCTTGCTCTGAACTTTGACTCTTTGTAAGCCAGTTGATGTGCCTAACCATATTGACATCCAGCATACACAGTGTCATGTTGGATCTCGAGTTCAGGAAGTCCCCTCAGCATGGACTTCTGCATCATAATTTTCAGCTTGCCGTAATTGACATGTCCAAGTTGTGCATGCCATAGGTCTCCAGTGTCACTTGTCCTAGCCTTCTCAACGTAGGCTTCTTCAGCTGACATCACATAAATACCATTTTTTGTCCTTCCACGAACGGTGTACCTGTGACTTTCAATTCACGATACACTTTCACATTATTTGTGTTGGAGTTTATATTGGTCGGTATCGCCGTTTGTTGATAGAGTTGTGAAACTCTTTCGCGTTGCATAAGTGATTTAAATAAAGTGAGGAAATAAAATGCACAAGGATTTATAGAGGTTCGGGCAAACGTGCCTACGTCCTCTCTCGATATCTTTTTCTATAGGCTTAAGATAAACCTCTGTACCTCTCTTCTATCGGTCGAGGGATAAATGTTACAAGCTCGTCTTCTATCGGTCCGAATAAACTGTTCTCTTACTTATCTTTATGTCGGTCCAAGTTAAACTATTTTCCTTTTCTATTGGACAATGAATCAACCACTCTAGCTTTCTATCGGTACTAGATAAACCTCACTTAGATATTAATTGCGATTCTAACAATGCCGAATCCATGATCCTAATAACACCGAATCTAATCATATCTTTTCTTTTACCTCTCGTGTATGTGTTGAATATATAAACACTCAAACTATCAATATAAGCAAAATTGCAACAACAAGAATATGTATAACAATATATGATCACTTAGTCGTTTGCTTTGCGTTGTTGTAGGATGAATACCATAGGAAGTGGTATTTATAGGCATTTCTCTTCCAACTAGCCGTTAGCTCACTGTGCCTTCCTTACGTACGTTAACATCTCCTCTCTACGTACGTTAGCTTTCATTACATACGTTAACATCAATATGTTACGTACATTAGCTTTCATGCAAATCAGTTTAGCAGCCTTCGTTTTATGTGTTACGTACATTAGCAAATTACCCATTACGTACGTTAACATTTGTCAACATATCCGTTGCATGCTGACCTATGCCATAACGTCATCTCCAACGTTCTTCTTGTTTGAATTCAGAGATACTCTATTACGTATGTTAATCACATAGAGTTACGTATGTTAATCTTGCTTTGCTACGTACGCTATGATTTCCCTGTTGCGTACGTTAAGCTTGGTCTGGCAACTTCCTTATTGTCTGATCAGGTAGGTTCGACTTGTCTGATCTGCAAGTAGGTTGGACTCGTCTGATCTGAACTTGTATAGATAGCTTTTGTTGGATTGCGCGACTTTTTGCGTCTTCGACTCCTTCGTTGTTTTGCTTCGCCTCTTTGTTGTTTTGCTTTGTTTAGCAACTTTAATCATCAAAACTTTATTAATTAATGTATGGAATAAAACATTCCGACAATCTCCCCCTTTTTCATAATTACAAAACAACACCCTTTGAATGGATAAACCTGCAAAAATAAAATATATGTATATTTCTACGAATCAAAGTTTTCGGCTTTGATCGTTTCGCTAGTTCTCCATTTTTCGACTTTTCTCTCCGCTTTTTGTTTTTCACGGGATCTATATTTTTCTACTCCTCCGTCTTTTCTTTTCTCCCCCTTTTTGTATTTTATTTTTCTCGTCATTCTTCCATGACGCTTTTTATCTTATTCATCATCTTTTTCCCCCTTTTTGTCATCAGCAAAAAGTGTAATAACTAAAACGAATAGAAATACCAAATGATGAAAAATATGCGATACCAATTGATGGAAAATGTGCATGATAAGAGTATAACTCTCCCTAAAAATATTATCTCTCCCTTTATAAAATATTTGATAAAAGTCAATTTTTGGGGATCCAACCGATAGTTGGTTTTTCTTTCGATAGATAGACAATATTCGGTATAAAAGTTCCTTTGGGAATCCAAATACTTTTAGTTTTTATCGTCCTTCGTGGGCTTTTGCAATTTTAAATGCGATGCCCAATTTTCAAATATTTTTCACAATGGGGTATTTTGAAATTTACGGATTTGTTTTTAAAATGTGATTTGAATCCCAACCCCTGTTTATTTAAAGTATATTTTTGAACACAAAGCATTTGTTCAAATGTATCATTTCCACATGAAAATTTCTTCGTCAAAATTTTAAGTTCATCTTGAACTTTTAAAAGATCATTCTTTAAAATATTTTCGTTTTCAACACATTTTGAATGATCGGTCTCAACTATTTTTCCCTTTTCAAGAATTTTGGAATTTTCAATTTCCAATGATTTATTTTTAGATTTAAGGGATTTAATCTCGGATAAATCATTTTGAAAATCGGTATGCAGTAATTCAAATGCTTCAAATAATGCATCGTGAGATGATGTACTTACATGACTTTCGACGTCGCTATCGTCGAATGAGCTTCGTGCCATAAGAGCGAGATTATTTTGATTGTTAAAATCATCATCTTCGTCTTCATCGCTCCATGTTGCAATTAAAACCTCCTTCTTGGGTTTCGCTCGGCAATTCTTCGCAAAGTGGCCTGGTTTTCCACATAAACGAGAAGAATTGTCGAATTTCTTAGATTCGCCCGCTTGGATGTCCTTATTTCTCCGGTTTAATAAGTGTTGGAACTTACTAATATTCTTGGCATAATATGCCGATTCTTCGTCGCTATCGTCCCCCGGAATTTCTTCTCTCTTTGACATCTTAGCCTTTATGGCTATTGATCATTTCTTCGGCTTTGGCTTAACACTTCGTGATTTTAAAACTATCTCATAATTAATTAGCGAACCAACGAGGGTGCTAAAATCAAGCATAGTGGGAACTTAGAATCCATGATTGTAGTCATGGTATCATCCCATTCGCTAGGTAGTGATCGTAAAATTTTCTTGACTTTTTCACTACTAGATAATGGTTTTCCAAATGAAGCTAGCCCATTGGTGATAACCGAAAATCGGTCGAGCATGTTGGTGATGGACTCGTCACCCTTCATCATGAATAATTCATAGTCATGGAGAAGCATATTAATCTTCATCTCCTTAAATTGATTTGTGCCTTCGTGTGTGATTTCTAACATCTTCCAAATCTCTTTGGCACTATCACAAGACGATATCCAGTTGTGTTCCTCCGGATTTAAAGCACAATACAATAATTGCGTAGCTTTGCGATTATAATGGTTGTTTTCCAATCTGTGTTGTCATATTCTTCGAAAGATTTAAGCATACCGTTGGATTTGAGAGGAATTTTGGGACCAAGACTTATCACCTTCCAAAGATCGATATCATATGCTCGGATGAATATTGACATCTTTTCTTCCATGTCATAAAGTTCGAGCCATCAAATAATGGTGGTCAGTTTAGAGCAAGGCCTTCGACTGGAGCAATTTGAAATGCCATTTGGATCGACTCCTTGGATGTTAAGCCGCTTCTTGGAAGTACCACTCCGATACCAATTGTTGGAGCTTATATTGGTCGGTATCGCCGTTTGGAGATAGAGTTGTGAAACTCTTTCGCGTTGCGAAAGTGATTTAAATAAAGTGCGGAAATAAAATGCACAAGGATTTATAGAGGTTCGGCCAAACGTGCTCTCGGCATCTTTTTCTATAGCCTTAAGATAAACCTCTGCACCTCCCTTCTATCGGTCGAGGGATAACTGTTACAAGCTCATCTTCTATCGGTCCGAGTAAACTGTTCTCTTACTTATCTTTATGTCGGTCCAAGTTAAACTATTTTCCTTTTCTATTGGACAATGAATCAACCACTCTAGCTTTCTATCGGTACTAGATAAACCTCACTTAGATATTAATTGCGATTCTAACAATGCCGAATCCATGATCCTAATAACACCGAATCCAATCATATCTTTTCTTTTACCTCTCGTCTATGTGTTGAATGTATAAATACTCAAACTATCAATATAAGCACAATTACAACAACAAGAATGTGTAGAACAATATATGATCACGTAGTCGTTTGCTTTGCGTTGTTGTAGGATGAATACCATAGAAAGTGGTATTTATAGGCATTTCTCTTCCAACTAGCCGTTAGCTCACTGTGCCTTCCTTACGTACGTTAACATCTCCTCTTTACATACATTATCTTTCATTACGTACGTTAACATCAATATGTTACGTACATTAGCTTTCATGCAAATCAGTTCAGTAGCCTTCATTTTATGTGTTATGTATGTTAGCAAATTACCCATTACGTATGTTAACATTTGTCAACATATCCATTGCGTGCTGACCTATGCCATGATGTCATCTCCAACGGTCTTCTTGTTTAAATTAAAAAATACTCTATTACGTACGTTAATCACATAGAGTTATGTACGTTAATCTTGATTTGCTACGTACGTTATGATTTCCCTATTACGTACATTAAGCTTGGTCAGGCAGCTTTCTTCTTGTCTAATCAGGCAGGTTCGACTTGTCTGATCTGCAGGTTGGTTGGACTCGTCTGATCTGAACTTGTACAGATAGCTTTTGTTGGATTGTGCGACTTTTTGCGTCTTCGACTCCTTCGTTGTTTTGCTTCGCCTCTTTGTTGTTTTGCTTTGTTTAGCAACTTTAATCATCAAAACTTTATTAATTAATGTATGGAATAAAATATTCCAACAATTCGGGCCAAACAATACATAATTACTTGAAGCGGTTAATTTTGGTACTCACAACATGTTCTTCTTCATTCCTGGGACATGATAGAATTTGTCCAGTTGTAGTTCTTCATGTCCATACCTTTGTGGCAGTTGTGTCTTGCCAACATTGGCTATCGGTAATTGTGTGTTATCAGTTGTCACAATAATTCGATCTCCATTGTACTCGGTGATACTTACAAGTTTCGACTCATCTCCGGTCATATGATTGGAACAACTAGAGTCAATGATCCAATCATTCTTGTAATCGACTAACTTCTCACATACCACAGTAAGTGCGAATTCCTCTCTTGGGCCTTTCCCTCGTGTATCAGCATCATCTATCTCCTTGACAAAGAAGGAAGTCTCGAAATCCCAATCTTCTTCTCCTGGAGCCTCGTCCTTAGATGTTGTTGCAGCATTTCCTTCAACTCTCTTAGACCAGCAATTTTTTGCATAATGTCCTTTCTTGCCGCAATTGAAACATTCGTCATTTTGACGGTCCTTTTGTTGCCACTAGTTCTGACTATTTCGATTATGCTGAGCTCTTTGATCTCCCCCTGACTGGAAACCTCTATCTTGGTTTCCTCAAACATCTCTTTCTTGACTGTTGAATCTCACGAAACCACGTCCTCGTCCTCATCCACGTCCTTGATTGTCTCTTCTATTAGTGAAATGGGTTGTCTCTTCACCATTGGTTAGTCGACTAGACATGGGTTTGTATAGATCCTCTTCATTAATTAGCAAAGTCTCTAGATCTGCTAAAGTTAGCTTGGTGGCCCAGCCCCGAGTTGCCGTGATAATAGTCTTATACTCTGGCTTCAATTCGTGGATGATAATTCTTTTCATCGTGGTTTGTGTAATGCCATTTTCAGGATCTAGTTTAGAAATATCATCACAAAGAGATTTCACCTTTGAGAAATATTGACTCACGGACATATTTCTCTAGGAGATCGACAAAAGCTCATTTTCGAGCCTTTGTAATTTTGCATCATTTTTCTTCGCGAAAATAGCCGCCAATGTATCCCAAGCTTCCTTCGGTGTTCGGGCATCTTTGATCCGCTGGAGAAATTCATCTTCTACAGTTACAGTTAAGGCATATATAGCTTTGTCTGACCTTCCATTTCTTTAAAGCATCAGGGTCGGATGTTGTGCATCATTTGTTCGTATTGGTGTTGAGGTTGAGATGTCGGAGATTGTGTCTGTGCTTTTGGCCTCCCTTGGTGGTGTTGTCTCAGCTCCGTTCACGATATCCCATAAGTCCTGCCCGAGTAGGTAAAACTTCATACTGGTACTCCATGACCCATAATTGTTGTTATTGAGCTTCTCAATTGAGGTAGTAAAATGAGCCATGATTTTGGAAAGCTTCTGAGGCCAAAAGTATAATGTTCGAAACTTTTGGGGTCAAAATAAAAATTTCAGAAATTTAGGGACTGAATTAAAATCTTTAAAAAAGTCCAGGGACCAATATGTAATGTATGGAAAATTTATTTGCAGGAAGTGCTGTTCACCGTCTTCAACCTTGACACAATTCTTTTGGCAGCCCGTACGGCTTCGTCTGACGTCGGTTTTGTATTCCAAAAATACCTCCGAACTCGTCCCGACGCGCGGAATCTAACGGTATCCTCAAAACTGAGTTTCGACCACCTTTGTAAAACTCGAAATTCAGCTCCTCTATCACTTCCGACTAGCACTCCAAAACCTTGCTCTGATACCACTTGTTGGGATATCACATGATCATTATACTGAATTACCAATGATTTGAGAGAAAAATATTTATTCTATTATCACTCAAGAATAGAATTACAAACTCACAAAAAAAAACTCTCAAACTCACTCAATCTCAACTTGGATTGTTATTCACTCTTTGAACTCACTCTTGAAAATGGGATGATTACAAACGCTACAAACATGCCTTATTTATAGGTAGTAAACGTGGTGTGAAAGGATCAACCATGGTGGGTATTGTGAAGTTTAAATCTTTTCTTTTCACAAACTTGCCATTAATTGTTAAGATATATGGACACAGATGTTGATTTTGTTGATGACCTTCTAGATGGTGGTTTTGATTGTGGCAATGACCTTCAACAATATGTACATGATGTACTTACGGTGGAAACATCCGTGAAGTATAACAATAATAATCTAAGAAATCCCTCAGCTAATTCCAACACTCTTCAACTATATAACTTCATAATACTCCAAGTATAACGTGTTTATATATATATATATATATATATATAACAGGGTGCCCATTATTAGTATTGTTGGCTAAAATTATATAGCAGATAAGAAGAAAAACATAGCAATATCAACTATACCACCCAAATAATCTCATATGACTAACTATTAAAAGACATTTGAGACATTATCAAATTAAAGTCGATACCCCAAAAATAAACAACAGCCATATGAATAATATCATTCAAATAATTTTCCGAAAAAAAAGGGACTGTAGCATAAGCCAAATGGAAAGAACTTTTAACCTGAAGCACGAAATATAGAACATCCAAATATACATTTGAGCGTATTTTATTTGTTGACGTCAATGTTCTTTGTTTATATGGAGGTAAGTGGCGATAGAATACTTTCGAGTAAGGCAAGGAAATACACAAATGACACTTTGGCAATTCATAATGAGTTTCAGAAAACAACCATAAAATTTGATAACTCGCAACTGCGTCAAATTTAGGATGACAATCTATGAAGCCTGTGTTGGAAAAAATAGCTTAATTAATACCATAATTAATTATGGTAATTAATGACATTAAATGGTATATTTGGAATCTACATTTTGTGTAGATTAATTTAGTGTATTTACTTGTTCAATTTCGTTAAGAAATGAATGAGTAATTAATGCTGTGAGTTAAGCCATTTAATAGTTGGGGATGTGGTGTGGAATCCCATCGCATTGGAGAAGTAAGGAAAAATTGAAATTTATTTATAAAGGACTTTCCATCATAAAGGAGCAATCAAGTGTGCTCCATTATGGTGCACCCTAGTTGGCTTTAATTAATTTTTAAAGCTAGAATCCGAATCCTACGAGGAAGGTGCAAAGCACCTTCCGAGTCCGAGTCCGAGAGTCCGAGCACGTGCACGTCGCACTTGTCGCAACGGGCGCTTCGTAGGCGCACTTTGCACTTCGCTCGGACGCCTCGGAGAACCAATGCAGCCCTTCCCACCTGACCACAAGGTGTCTATCCAGTCAGAAAGACACACCAATTCGGACAGGGTGCTTTACAGACTATAAATCAACCCCTGCGGATGATGATTACACACACATAACAATCAAGATAATAATCCTGTCATACTAGCTAAAGTTCATACTACAAAGTCCCAAATATCCAGTAGTTCGCCCGGAATTCGATTCCTAGTACAGGGTATCGAGTTCATCGAAAAAACCGTTGTATCTTGGGGACGTTTGCCGTTCAACCGTGTGTACTGTGCGGGGCAATTTCGTCTTACGGAGAGAGAGTCCAACTCTTGCCTCGGTTTACATTCATTTGTCATTTTCTACAGCATATATTTCAACAATCGTAAGACGAAATTTTTTCTGTAGAAGATGGCATCGTCAAGCAACAATGTTCATGCTCCTACCCATGCCGAAAAACCAGAGAAGTTCTCAGGTACCGACTTCAAACGTTGGCAATCAAAAATGTTGTTCTACCTTACTACTCTCAATCTCTGCCGCTTCCTTTCCGAATCTCCTCCTGTTGTGGGGGATGATGAAACTGACACCCAGAAACGCACGGCGTTGGATGCATGGCATCACAGCGACTTCTTATGTCGGAACTATATTTTGAATGGGTTGGATGACACACTTTACAGTGTTTATTCCACAATCAAAACGTCCAAAGAGTTGTGGGACTCGTTGGAGACAAAATATAAAACAGAAGATGCCGGCTTGAAAAAGTTCATCGTGGGTCGTTTTCTTGACTTCAAAATGGTGGACACAAAAACTGTTCTCGAGCAAGTGCAGGAAATACAGTTGATCCTGCACGATATTTTGGCAGAAGGAATGAGCTTGTCTGAATCCTTTCAAGTTCTTTGCCATAATCGAGAAATTGCCCCGATGTGGAAGGACTTCAAAAACTACCTCAAGCACAAACGCAAGGAAATGGGCCTTGAAGATCTAATTGTGCGGCGAGGATCGAAGAGGACAATCGGAAGATATGTCAAGATGAACAAGTCATCTATGGAGGCAAAAGCAAATCTCATCGAGTCAAGCAACAACAAAAACGGAAATTTAACGGGAAGAAGCAAGACTCGAAGAATCAAAAGAAGATCAAAGGAGAATGCTACAACTGCGGTAAATTCGGGCATATGGCGAAAAATTGCCGCAAACCAAAGAAGGACAAAAAGAGAGATCAAGCAAATGTTATCGAGAATAAGTATGTTCCCGTTGATTTGTCTAGTCTTGATCTGTGTGCAGTTGTAGATGAAATCAATATGGTTGGAATCCCAGTCGGATGGTGGGTGGACACCGGCGCTACTAAACATATTTGTGCCGATAAAACCATGTTCTCCTCATACGAGCCCGTCACCGAAGAAAGAAAATTGTACATGGGAAACTCCGCTGCCTCAAATATTGTCGGAACTGGAGAAGTTATACTCAAGATGACGTCTGGATTGAAATTGACGCTCAAAAATGTGCTACATGTTCCAGACATCCGTAAGAATCTTGTGTCTGGCTCAGCATTGAGCAAAGCCGGATTTAGGCTAGTGTTTGAAGCGGATAAAGTTGTAATAACTAAAAATGGTCACTTTATCGGAAAAGGCTATATAGATAACGGCCTTTTCAAACTGAATGCTATCAATGTACGTGGTGGAAATGAAATAAACGATAAAGTTGTTTATTTGGTTGAGTCTCCTAATTTATGGCATGATAGATTAGGACATGCAAATCTAAATATACTACGTCGTTTGGTACATTTAGATTTATTGCCAAAAATGACTTTCGATCAACACAAAAGGTGTGAAATATGTGTTGAAGCAAAAATGGCAAAATCTCCTTTTCATTCAGTGGAAAGATCGACAAAACCTCTTGAATTGATTCACACCGATCTGTGCGATTTAAAACTTGTGCAAACAAGAGGTGGAAAGAATTATTTTATAACTTTTATTGATGATTGCACAAGATTTTGTTATGTGTATCTTTTGAGAAGCAAAGACGAAGCATTGAAGCTTTCAAAACATACAAAGCAGTTGAAAATCAACTCAACACCAAAATCAAAATGATTGAAGTGATCGAGGTGGTGAATATGTTGCACCTTTTGAAGAATATTGTCGTGAAAATGGCATTATTCACCAAGCATCGCACCTTATGCACCCCACTCGAATGGTGTTGCGAACGAAAGAATAGAACGTTGAAGGAAATGATGAATGCTATGTTGATAAGCTCGGGCCTATCACTTAACATGTGGGGAGAAGCTATTCTTTCGGCGATAAAATTGAATAAATTACCCAAAAAGAAGCAAGATAAAACTCCATATGAATTATGGAAAGGAAGGAAGCCGTCTATAAATACTTAAAAGTGTGGGGGTGCTTAGCAAAAGTTGAAATCTTGAAACCCAAGCAAGTAAAAATAGGACCAAAAGCGGTTGATTGCATTTTCATAGGATATGCAAATAATAGTAGTGCGTCACGATTTTGGTGCACAAATCGGAAGTACCCGATATTAATGAGGGAATGATTATAGAATCAAGAAATGCCATATTTTTGAAACTATATTCCCTAAGAACGAAAAGAATGAAATAAGTCGAAAAGAGGACTTATGATGAAATCTCGCCAAATAGTAATGGACCAACACGGAACTAAGGCGAGGAAAAGAATAAAAGCGCAAAAACCTTTGGTCGGATTTTGTAGTCTATTCTTTAGAAGATGAACCAAAGACAATCAAGGAAGCATTGTATGCGGTTGGATGCCGATCTATGGCAAGAAGCTATCAATAGTGAAATCGAGTCAATCTTGAACAATCACACTTGGCACATTGTTGATCTTCCTCAGGAAATAAACCTTTAGGTTGCAAGTGGATTCTCAAGAAGAAATACAAAGGTGATAAATCTATTGACAAATACAAGGCACGTTTGGTAGCGAAGGATATAAACAAAAGGAAGGGTATGATTACTTTGATACATACTCACCGATTACTCGGATTACATCCATTAGAATGCTACTTGCAATAGCAGCATTGTACAATCTTGAGATACACCAAATGGATGTAAAAACGGCCTTTCTAAATGGAGATTTAGAAGATGAAATTTATATGGAACAACCCGAAGGGTTCGTGATTCCCGGCCAAGAAAACAAAGTTTGCAAACTTGTTAAGTCTTTATACGGACTTAAGCAAGCACCCAAACAATGGCATGAGAAATTTGACCAAGTAATGATGTCAAATGGTTTCAAGATCAATGAATGCGATAAATGTGTGTACATCAAAGGTACATCTGACAATTTTGTCATTGTGTGTCTATACGTTGATGATATGCTAATTATGGGTAGCAACAATAAAATCATCATAGGCACTAAGGAAATGTTAAAGAAGAACTTTGACATGAAGGATATGGGATTAGCCGATGTGATTCTAGGAATCAAGATCTCCAGAACACCCGATGGAATAGTCTTATCACAATCTCACTATGTTGAGAATGTACTTAAGAAATTCAAGGCATACGATCTACCTCCGGCTAAGACACCTGTTGACTTAAGTTTACACTTAGCCAAAAATCGAGGAGAACCCATATCACAAACGAATATGCTAGGATAATTGGAAGCCTAATGTACTTAGCAAATTGTACAAGGCCGGACATAGCATATTCTATTAGTAAAGCGAGTCGGTTTACAAGTAATCCCGGAAAGGATCATTGGACCGCATTGACAAGAGTCTTTGAGATACTTAAAACACCTGTCAATCATGGTATACACTATTCGAGATATCCAATTTGTTTTGGAAGGATATTGTGATGCCAATGGATATCGATACTAAAGACTCTAAATCCACAAGCGGTTATGTATTTACCATTGGTGGAGGAGCAATATCATGGAAATCTTCTAAGCAAACATGCATAGCCCGATCTACAATGTAATCGGAGTTTATTGCTTTAGACAAAGCCGGTGAAGAAGCCGAATGGTTAAGAAACTTCTTAGAAGATATTCCCTGTTGGGAAAAACCTTTGCCTCCCGTTATGATACATTGTGATAGCATGGCAGCCATAGGGAGGGCAAAGAACAGTATATATAATGGTAAGTCTCGACATATTCGTCGAAGACACAATACCATTAGACATTTGATCACTACAGGAATAATGTGTATTGACTATGTAAAGTCAAAAGACAATATAGCGGATCCGTTTACGAAAGGTATTAACCGTGATCAATTATATAATGCAGCAAGGGGAATGGGATTGAAATCCACACATTGAGAATTTTCATAATGGTAACTCAACCAGGATGATTGGAGATCCCAAGAACTTGGTTCAATGAGACAACTAAGTTGTGAAAGTTCAAGTTAAAGCACTTGAAAATCCATTCTCGTAGCTGTTCAAGTGCAAGCCTGCAGTTTGTGGTAAAGGGTAAGCTTTTTAAAGCTTTTAATGATTCCTATAGCCTTTTATAGGTAGAGTATGGCAGGATACTCTTCATAGGAGGTCACCTATATAAGTGAAGAAGTAAGGCCGCTTCATAAAATTAGTAACACTTATGAATCCAAGAAATGGTCCAAGGCCAAAATGGACACAACGTGAGAATGAAAGATATTAGATCTATTATTGTGTGTATGTCATTGTCTTGGTTTACACAAAAGTTGACCGGTTCAAGACATCACGTTCACCGAGCAACGAGTAAATCCGATAGCATTACACTAAGGAAGGTTCAAGGCTAACTACCACCTATCCTGAAGCAATAATAGGTCGTCGGGACTTAGTGCATGTTGCATTTGCATTAATCATCATTCATGTGGGGGATTGTTGGAAAAAATAGCTTAATTAATACCATAATTAATTATGGTAATTAATGACATTAAATGGTATATTTGGAATCTACATTTTGTGTAGATTAATTTAGTGTATTTACTTGTTCAATTTCGTTAAGAAATGAATGAGTAATTAATGCACAAAGTTAAGCCATTTAATAGTTGGGGATGTGGTGTGGAATCCCATCCCACATTGGAGAAGTAAGGAAAAATTGAGCTATTTATAAAGAACTTTCCATCATAAAGGAGCAATCAAGTGTGCTCCATTATGGTGCACCCTAGTTGGCTTTAATTAATTTTTAAAGCTAGAATCCGAATCCTACGAGGAAGGTGCAAAGCACCTTCCGAGTCCGAGTCCGAGAGTCCGAGCACGTGCACGTCGCACTTGTCGCAACGGGCGCTTCGTAGGCGCACTTTGCACTTCGCTCGAACGCCTCGGAGCGAGGAGCTATAAGGAGCTCGGATGACTTGGAAGGTGACTTGGATGCCACGTGGCAGTGACATGGCGGGAGTGACACACAAGCGGGTGGTTGACGGCCGAACCAATGCATTGGTTCGGACCATTCAGTGTAAACTGGACCAGCACAATGATTGGCTATTACGAACGATGCGGCCATTCCACACGACCACAAGGTGTCTATCGATCAGAAAGACACACCAATTCGGACAGGTGCTTCTGGACTATAAATCAACCCCTGCGGATGATGATTACACACACATAACAATCAAGATAATAATCCTGTCATACTAGCTTAAGTTCATACTACAAAGTCCCAAATATCCAGTAGTTCGCCCGGAATTCGATTCCTAGTACAGGGTATCGAGTTCATCGAAAAAACCGTTGTATCTTGGGGACGTTTGCCGTTCAACCGTGTGTACTGTGCGGGGCAATTTCGTCTTACGGAGAGAGAGTCCAACTCTTGCCTCGGTTTACATTCATTTGTCATTTTCTACAGCATATATTTCAACAGCCTGTGTAATAGGTAAATTCACCGCAAATCACACAAACCACCTGTCATACATTATTACAGCTTGGGCATATAAGAAGACTCCTGAATTCGTCAGATAAAAGAGAGAGAGCTGAGAAAGGGTTGTACGAGACTCAAAGAGAAGAGCCGTATTTATACATGTCGAGATTAGAGTTTTATTAGGGTTAACCGTCATTTGAATTAATCAGTGATCCAAAATTAGTGGCATGATTGATGGTTTCCAAAATTGACGAAATCAGCCAATTTTACCATAGTCACCCTCTAAAATTCGGAATTTTCCACTAAGTTACCAATACAAATTTCTGAAGACCTTTTGGGGCGCTGCCCCAGACCCCGCAGGGGTGCTGCGCCTCGACCCCGCTAGGGGTGCCGCCCCTAGACCCCCAACATTTGTCGTACCAGCATCTAATTCGATCTTATACATGCGCGCACGCCGCACATATCCGAACATATATTAGAGTACAAATATGGTTGAAAGTAAACCAAAGGACATGGTTGAAAGCAAACCAAAGAACCCGAATAACAAAGGATATGGCAAACGTAAGCAAGAATATGTCCCAAATAACTCCAACAAAAGGAAAACAGGAACTGGTTTGTTGGAGGTGCTTCAAGGCGGGACATTGCAAGCATGATTGTCGTGTGAATCTTGGTAACAACGGTACTGGAAATAGTGGAGTCAATGGAAGTGGAAATGGGTCTAAGGACCAAGTTAAAGGAGGTCAGTATTTGACTAACCTTGATAATTCTAAACAGAATAATGTTTATTATGTTTCACTTATTCCTGAATCATTCTATGTACACGATGATGATGTTGTTTGGTGGATTGACTCCGGGGCAATGAACCATGTATGCAAGGATAAACGGTGGTTTGAAACATTAACACCGTTTGAAGATGGATCGGTGCTGAAAATGGGAGACGATTCTTTTATACCTATTTGTGGTGTCGGTGTCGTTTGTCTTGAATTTACTTCTGGAAAGATTGTTAGACTTTTTGATGTCTTGTTTGTTCCTAAGATTCGAAAGAATCTTGTTAGTGGTAGTAGTTTGAATTCTGATGGTTTTAGACAAGTTTATGAATCGGATAGATACATCCTATCTCGAGGTGGAATGTTTATTGGTTTTGGATATTTGAATAATAGAATGTTTCGTTGAATGTTATTGATAAGTCTTCACCGGTTCAAAATTTTTCATTTGTGTCTCCTACTTCTAAGATTGATGACTCTATGATTTGATATGCTAGATTGGGTCATGTCAATTTTAGAAGGTGTTGTTACCCAAAATATTATCCGGAGATCATATGCTGGAATAGACGAGTAACAAACAAAATGCGAGAGCACGTCCGTGGAGAAGTAAATAACACAAGATTTGCCGGGGTTGTTAGTCCCGGGCTTGAATGCTCTCGCGAGATATTATTAATATGAATACTTGGGTGTACAAATATTAATGTTAGAGTATAATTACAATGAGTGTAAAGACCCTAGTTATCTAGCTCTTGAGTGCTGATGATTGCCGGAAGAACCAGAATTGATACTCTGCGAGTTCTTGTAACAACGATGGAGTGCTGTGTTGACTGTGAGAAATCAACGGTCTCTCACTGTGTGTATTAGCTGAACTCTTGTATGGAAATAATTTCTGAACTTCTGAACCCTTTTTCCAGTTGCCGGAGGTCTCCTATTTATAGGAGTGGAGGTAGCTGGGCGATCGCCTCTGCTGTATTATAATAAGCGGGCGATCGTCTTTAGCACATGGGTTGGTCTCCTTAGAGTCCATAGCAACTGCTGGCAGCTGGATGCACGAACCAATGAGAAGACCACACGCGTCCGGAGTCACTGTCTTGGGAGGCCCCACCTAGGACCTTTCGGCGGGTCTGTCGGTAGGTGAGGCAGTCCTTGTCGTTGACAGCTGTTGATGGGCTGGAGTCAAAGATTCTTATTCGGTGGCGCCATTCACGGATCTGCATGTGGGTCCTCGCTCTGAGATCCGGTCCTCGTAGATATGACGGATGACGGCCTTACACGTGGCATAGGACGGTTGTCCTTGGTCGGGCACCAGAGTCGATCGCTAGGCGTCAAGAGGCGATCACCCCGGACGTCGATTTCTCGGTACCTGATCTCGGTCTGGACTCTTCGCTTGGCAAGTCTGACTTGGATTATTTGATGCTGTCTTTGGTCGCTCGGCCCTTATGCCGATCGCCGTCGAGGCGTATAAATCGCCGCACAACAATTGCCCCCCAGCTCGCTCCGATGTTGAAGACGTGGGGTGAGGTGGTTCTACTGGCGATCGCTTGACTTAGACGAGCGACTCAGCATTCTACGGAACAGACGATCGTCTCTCGAACGGGCTGATTTTGAATTTGGACGACCTGGTCGATCGCTGAAATGAGCGTGAAATGACAGCGGTTTTGGAAACATCACCGGGGCACGTGTCGGGCTCCTGTTGGGGGAGTCCGACGGTTTTGTCAGGCTATCCTTTGGCATGCCCTCTAAACGACGCGCACGTGGGATTCGAGGACAGCATTAAACGTGGCCTATCTGACGGTTTCACTTCGATCCTCGGGACTCCGCTTATTGCTCAGAAGCCCCCGCTCCTGCCTATAAAAAGGACTGGGGTTACAAGGTTAAAAACCTTATGCATTTCTGCCTGAGAAGAAGAAGACATAGCCAATTTCTCTCGAAGATCTGTGTGACGATCGTCGTTCGACTCAGACCTTAGGTAAGAACAAAAAACTCCTTCTCCCTTCTTTCTCGTTGAATATGTCCGGAGGAAGACCAGATGCGTATGAGTCGGGTAGCCCTTCCGCCGCCGGGGCTTTGACCGCCCGGGATGAACCTTCTGCGGAATTTCATGTGGACACCGCCGTCGAGGCCATCCGTGCCGGGATTGAGGCCGCGGAGATCGAGGAACTTTGTAATGAGGCTGACGCGGCCAAGACGGTGGAGGCCGACCAGATCCGTTCACTGAAATGGGAGGAGGCGGATACGACGGCGCACATGGAGCGGGACAGCGCGTTTGGCAAAGCCTTCACAGATTTTGCCGAACTCATGGAGAGATTGGCCGGCCTACTCCCAAAATTTAAATTTAACGAATATTTGATCGCCCATCCTTATGAACCTGTAAGGAGGACGTTGTTCCGGGCTGCTCGCCGCTCTCCGTGGACCCTTGGCCAGATCGGGAGCTCGACGACCAGGAAGGATCTGGACTGTTGGAGGGCGATGTTCCATGTTTCTTTTGATGTCAGCCTCCACGTGCCTGCCGGGAACGAGCGAGCCGATCAACCTCCCGAGGGCATGGTCGCCGTCAATGAGGCGATAATGGAGGCTGGACTACGATTCCCACTGCCGTTCATTGTCTCCTATTTGCTGACCGCCTGGAACGTGGCGCCGCTTCAATTGACGCTGAACACCTGGCTGCATATCATCTGCACCCTCACTCTGTTTGGTGGCCATCAGTTGTATCATCTTCATTCGCCATTGGAGATGAACCATCTCTTCAAATTGATAGTTCAAAAAGGTTCTGTCGGTGGCTACCATATCCAAGGTCGCTCAGGTCGGGTGGTTCTTGGAGTCCCAAATAAAGTGAGGGGTGATCCATCAAAGTGGTTCTGGGTCAGCGGCGCTTGGAAGTCGGCAGCGAGCGACAACCCGACTGACGAGTTGGATATTCCCACCGGCTTTCGGGAGAGGAGTCTGAGTAAGGATTTAGACTCTCCCTTTATTCGGATGCATTCTGAACTGATCTGATTTTGTCGATTGTTTTCTTTTGCAGAAATTCGTTTCCTTTGTTTCCCAGAGCCTCCTGCTGCGATTGCCATGTCTAATCCAGGGGTCATGAACTGTCTTCGCCAAGGGAAAAAGGTGAGACGAGCTCTTTCTACTCCACTGCGACCGACCCCAGAGGCAAGACCTCTCCAGGAGCCTGTCGTCGAAGGGCGGGAGCCTCGGGAGGAGGAGCAACTTCGGCTTATCCATAAGAAACCAAGGACTATGGAGCCCTCGGCCCCTGTTACTGCAAATGAACCGCCGATCTCTGTGCCTCCGATTTCCGCGATTCCTACGGTGGAGGGGTCTATGCCATCTTCGGTGTTTCTTCAGTCCATGGCGACTGCTAAGGCCGAGACTTCGCATGGCAGGCCATTCTTCGGCCGTGACCCAGAGGAGGTCAAGAGGTAAGCCTGGTCGTTTTGCCAAGTTATGAAACTTGTGTAGGAAACACACTTAACTCTTTTGTCATTTGTGCAGGGTCCGCCATTCCGACCCGAATTGCTCGCCGATGGTGTTGGACTTCCTGTCGAGCAAAGCTCCTCGTGAGGTCAGCGATATTCCTACCTATGTTGCTCGGGCTACCGCTTCCCTCGCAAAGGCCTGGACGACCAATCTGGATGCGATCACGCACCGGCGATCTGCTGACGCGATGCAGGCTACTTTCGCGTTGGCCCTTCAGACGGCGACGATGGCAGCTCAGGCCGTGAGGGACTACGAGGGGCGTCCGTCCACTGCCCGTCTCCATGCGGACCTCGAAACTGCATGGAGACAAAACATTGAGTTTGCCGACCAGCTCGCGGTCATGGAGAAGAGCTCCGCGGAGGCGGCAAAGCAGGCGAAGCAGGATGTTGACCGGGCGCGGGCGCCGACTGATCGGATGCGGGACCAGATGACGGAAGCCCGCAGGTCGTACGTGGCCGCGCAGAAGGAGGCTGACCAGCTAAAGGTGACCGTCGCCCGACTGACTAGCGAGCTGGCGTCCTCGAAGGAAGAGGTGGCCGCCAAAACTGCCGAGCTCGAGGGCGTGAGCCAAACGGTTGTGGAGTTGAAGGAAGCTGAAGGCGACTGAGGTCGATCCCTTCGTTAACGTGGAGTACGTCAGCGAATTCGCTTACTATATGGCTTATGCTGATGCGATCCGCGCTGCTAAGAAGGGAGGGCTCGAGGTCGGCCCTTTGGCTAAAAACTTCAAAGCCTATGCGCTGGAGCATCCTCTGCAGCCTGACTTCACCGTGCCGATCCTCGACCTTTCTGCGGATCTTGGGATCGACTTGAGCTGGTACCCGTTGCCGGACAACCTTGTCCATCCAGGTGCCCCGGAGGATGGGGGTTCAGAGCCTGCTGCTGGCGATGGAACGAGCGCCGATCCTTGAACTTTTTTGCTTTTTACTTGTAATTTTTTGTAGCTTTCATTGTACTTTTGCCTTCAGGCTGTAACACCCCCAAACCAATCGGGAATATTACAGCGCCACAGACCCTCTCCGTGAGGATCTACCAGGCTAAATATAAAAACAATACATCAATCATATGCCGACAATGCTACATGAAGGACCATCAGCCGATTTGATCTTTATCTCAACACACACAATATTACATACAAGATTCTTTCCCAAAACACATACCCACGCAGGGGCTAAAATACAATAACACTCCCATAAAACGGGAGAACAACCCATTGGAGGGTACCAACAAGACTCTAATAAATACTTTGCAATTGGTCTTCATGTGATTAGTATCGTCGTCTTCCATCATCCTTCGTATCGAACCTGTGATTCGCTCCCCATCAACCTGCAAGTACCTGGACGCAATACAGACATCCACCCCCGAATACTTGGGGGTTAGCAAAACTCCACTGTTTTGCTAGTGCAAGTATAAAACAGAAGTACAAGCCATACACAACATACTTCAAGAATGTAAAAATCTTGAATATACTTCCCGAGGTAACTCACTTGATCAAAACAGTTTAAATTATAAAAGGGGTAGGAAATAATACCACGTATCTCTTACAAAACATTTTACAATCTCGGGAGTTTTGAAAACATTTGGAATTAAAGAATTCTCAAGTCTTTCGAAAACACCAGGGGACACAGCCCAAGGATCATTTTCCAAAATACAAGTTCCCTTAGCCATTCACGGGGTCCATGACCCATTCCACGAAACACAGGGTCCACGACCCGAACCACAAAACAGATATTCCTAAGGATTATTCGCGTCCCGTGCTAACAAGCGACGAACCTCAGATGCTCCCGCAGAACATACCCCAGTGAATAACCCAATAGGAAATCATAACACATCACGTATCCTCGTGACAACAGTCACAGAACCATTACCAAACCACAACCATAAGTTATCCCGGTATCGCGCTAACAAGCCACGAACCTCGGAGTCCCCGCAAGACATACCCGATGGATAACCCCACAAGTTATCCCCGTCATAGAGCTAACAAGCCACGAACCTCGGAGTCCCCGCAAGACATACCCGATGGATAACCCTACGGCCACGCCCGACCCATACTAGCAAGTATGGATCCCGGAGATTCAAAAATCCTACCCGGAGGCACATCACTTTCGAAGATCACATAACAATGAGCAGAACATCAAGCCAAGCAACACTTAAACATCACAACCTCTTTTCAAAAGAGTAACAACTAATATCACACACATTACGTTCTTACCGAACAAGTACACATAATAATACGTAATCCCCGGCAAAGGATTACGGTCTATTAAACTCACTCCAAGTGATCAAAGCATCTTTCCACATACATAACCAACACACATATCCCGAGAATACATATATTCAAGAAGTATACGAATTATCATTGAAAGACAACATTTATCGAGAAGATACCGATCCCTTTTTACGTTCGTTAAACATTGGGTTTCTCATAAAATCATTTATCAATAATTATGCCTACGAAACATGAAACGTATGGGCAAGATACTTGCCTCGATATCACGAGCGACGAAACGATGAACGGGCACGATCGGGTAGCCTTCGAACTTCCAAAAACGACCAAGACTTCGACAGCCCACGAATACTACGAAAATAGTACCACTATGAATCAACAGTGCTTCGAAAATATAGGAATCATCATAATTTCTACCCATTGGAGCATTTCGCCGGACATCTCAAAGGCTCATACTAACATAATCGACGAACATAAGGATTTACGAAGTTCATACCACAAAGTCTCAATATTAACAAAGGATCTCGAGTATACAACGAAGATCTTACAAAAAATCTGGTCTAGATCGGTTTAAATCGGCCGAAACCTCACAAACCCCCAAAATTCAAGAACTAGGGTTCTAAGAAGGGATTAGCTTGACTTGTATCAAGAAGACGATTAGATGTTGTTAAACATCTACAAATCCGTTCCAAAATAAAGCTTGATGAAGAAAATCGCTCAAAAACGCCTCTGGAGCTCACTCCCGCCGGAAGGGATGAGGAAGGGAAAGGAAATGACGACTTAATGCTGCTGTCCAGTATTTATACTGGACAGTTATTAGCGCGCGCTAAACACCCTGCATTAGCGTGTGCTAACGGGGTCAACGCTCCAGAGAAACCGCCTATAACACAGTTAGCGTGCGCTAGCCAAAAGCCGTAGCATCTGCTAACGGGTCACAAAACCAGTCCAGTAGCTCCTGGACAGATCTGCACCTACCAAGTAGCATACGCAAGAAATAACGATTAGCGTGCGCTAAGCAGTCGATAGCGTGCGCTAGCTACCAAAATTAGCGTGCGCTAACAAGGCCCCAGTCCCAGTCCAGTAGCTCCTGGACTGTCGCTGGGCTGCCAGTTAGCGTGCGCTACACTTACGGTAGCGTGCGCTAACTACAACAAAGTAGCATGCGCTATGCCACAAGCATTAACGTGCGCTACTCCACAAAATCCCCAAAACTCACAAAGTGATCCGAAACGCCTCCAAACACATGCCCCAATAAGGCACGACCAAAATATGACACAAAATTCCAATGATGAGGACAATGACAATCCGATAAAACCCAGAAAACTCAACGAATCCGGAATAAAGATCTCGGGTATTACATTCTACCCCCCTTAAAAGAAGTTTCGTCCCCGAAACTTAAAACATAAAACGATCGACGCAGAACAATTTTAGATAACACAAGTTGTCTGTTGCTAACGACTTCCAACGAATCATATGCGGCACGTGGCTGCTAACATCGACATCGCTATTTCAGAATGATAACAAAATGCACGGACAAAAATCAGTATGGTTGAACAACCCAAACAGTACATCGATCAAAACACGAATTAATCGCTGAACAAATACGAAATTCCACAACACGAGGATTGGAAGATCGAAAACGAAGTTAATTTCCTGAACTTAAGGAAACTACGAAGGAATCTGAACGCTAAAAAATCACGATACAAGACCAACAAGACTTAAGAACAAGCTATTGAACCACAACGATCGAGACACATCGGTCGAACAATCATATTTGAATCACGACGAACAATAATACTCGAACAACAACCCCAAAGTTCACATCTCGGCTCGAGACAATATACGATCCGGTGAAGACAATAATATGTGCATTCACATAAGATCCACAGGAAATGGAATAGCAATTTGGAAAGTCATAACGACAAACGGGTTATTCTAAAACAATACCACAACTCATTATATCAACACAAGCACAAGACAGGACAAGTTCAGAAAAATGTCAACGAACATAAACGAGTCGACAGAGTCGAAAGTACAGAGTTCAAAATCCGATCCATTTCAAACAAAAGAAGTTAATCTTTGAAATTCGAAACAACAAATCAAGGGAAATAACTCAACATACAACTGATAGAACACGCCCCTCCGGGACTACTCGGAGTCGATCGTGATATCAGTGCTCAAGTCGGTGCCTCGTAAGGCTCAGTGCCGAACTCGCAAAATTGAACTCGATGTCCCCCGAGTCCGCACCTGTAACACGTTACGGGCGGGGAGGGACAATGTGCACGAACATGTCCCGCCACATTATAGTTAAAACATCTCCTGGCTTTACCAGGAGTCAGAGCAGACGAATTGGAACTCTCAGTTACACGCATCGAGCGATGGGGCTTCACAGTGGAAAGGCTACGATATTGAAAACTAGAAAGACCAACTCCTGCACCGTCCACACGGTCATCAGACTTCCTCTGCTTCTTCGACTCGGGCACACGCTCTGACGATAACGAAGCTATTTCACGGGCTAATGCTCGATCTTGATAGTCCCTCAACGAAGTGCAATTGAATCCCGACATATACACGCGAATATCCGGCTCCATCCGTCTGTCAAAGTGAAGGATCCTCTCTTCCTCGGTTCTCACCCGGTCTCGCACATAACTGAGTTGTTTGCTATAATCGATGATAGCTTGCGACACCGATATATCTTGCGGTTCTGCCAAATAGAATTCGCGAATCCTCTGCTCTCTAATCGATTTCAGACAGAACTCAGCTTCCATAAATGCTTGGAACTCCGCCCATGTGACATCATGATCACGAGGTTTAACAGCTTCCCACCAATTAGCGGAATCTTTGTCAAGAAGGTACTGAGCGATAGGTACTTTCCGCTCTTCAGGACATCCGGCAGCCTCAAAAATATTTCCCAACTGGAAAATCCAACCATCCCAGCCCAACCCATCTGCAGCACCGGCGAATCGAGGGGGATTCATACGAACTACCTCGCGAAGCCATTGATTTACACTGATGTTCTGACTTGCCTCAATGCTACGTTGAACCACCTGGGTCAATTGAGTCATCTGAGTCGCTACTTGTTGCAATATAGTAGCAACATCCATACTAAAATCATTCACAGCGACATTCTCTCGATTCCGCATCTGATCCCCGTGGCCATTAGCACCACGGTTATGACCATGACCTCTGCCCCTCGGCATACTAACAAAAAACAACCTATGGCAACGAAAGATCATAACACATAGCAAGATATTCACATCTTCGCCTTTAATCAAACATCATTAAATCATATACATATTACGATTTAATTCCAGCTAGAGCACAATATACAAACTACTATCCTGAAAATCTTCATTTATAATGCCGTTGTTATGTGAATTATAAATGCAATGAAATTAAAGTCATTCATTATATCAAAATCATTTTCTGTACGGGTTCCGCGCCGGAACTCACCAAGTTGAAAACCATTTTCAAAAATGTTCAAAAATGCCAAAAAGGCCGATGATGGTAATACTTTCCAAATACTCACCAAAAGTCATTTTCCAAATACCAAATACCGTCATAAAATACCATTTGAAATTACAAGGCGAAGACGCAAAAACTCAATAGTTTCAAAATATACGTTAAGCCACCTGACAAAAGAGTTAGGAAAAAGGGTCAACGAAATAACTCAAATTTACGAACCCGAAAGGTCATTTTAAAACACACACTACTTGGTAAAAGTACCAAAAAGTCATTTTGAACTTTACACACGCAGCGGACAAGAACACAATTCAAATTACACATAACCACACACAACAATTGTTATTCCTGAACAACACACATAGAGTACGGTCTCAAACAGTCAGCTTAATCAATCGCAAAAGTTAGACTTACGGCTAGAATGTAGTTTCTGAGCTTCTGTTC
This sequence comes from Orobanche coerulescens, assembly GCA_033398695.1. NCBI lineage: Eukaryota > Viridiplantae > Streptophyta > Magnoliopsida > Lamiales > Orobanchaceae > Orobanche > Orobanche coerulescens. The sequence goes on from CM065805.1 coordinate 170,775,649, forward strand.
AGACTAATTAGTGTATGACTTAACAGAGACTTAGCGTGCACTAGTCATGCCACGTTAGCGCGCGCTAGCCATTCTAATCCAACAACACATTCATGAGCATATACTAAATGATTCCAAAAGTCGAAGGTTAATAATAAACAGCAACGTACAAATCCAAACGCCAACAATTTACATTCTCACTACATAACTTCTAACCGAAATTCATGAAACCGAAAAGTCGAAGGCGAAAGTCACGTCTCAAGTAAACTTTTGATAGACCTCATTTGAGCATTTAAAAATCAAACTTTAAAAATTTTCAATGCAAGATGAAAATAAAATATATGTAGTTGAATTCTCAAAATCTTCGGTCTCGAGGTCATCATACGAAAATCAAATCATTTTTCCTCCTCGAAGGATGTTTTTAAATAGAATTTACGTGACTTCCCCAAAACATTTGAAGTTTAAAATACCACATTGATAAACTTTTATTGAGTAACCAATCCAAAACATCACTCCTGTAAAAATGATTTCACACAATATATATATATATATATATATACCGGTACTACTCTTTATTCCAACACAATACGAGAATCAAACAAGTATGGAGTAAGTATTCACGAGGCACAATTAAACTCCACATAATAACACAGAATCACATAAACTCGTATAACACGAGACACAACAAAGTAGGGAGACTTACATCCACAGATCGCACGAAGATGATGGTTGCGCCTCGATACTAATCATGACCGACAACTCAGACGACGCGTCGCGACACCACTCAGTCAGACCAAATCTGACAAGACAAGACCCGACAACACACAACTCAACCCGACAGCCTAGGTTTCCTCAACCTATGTTCCGATACCATATTCTGTAACACCCCCAAACAATCGGGAATATTACAGCACCGCAGACCCTCTCCGTGAGGATCTACCAGGCTAAATATAAAAACAATACATCAATCATATGCCGACATGGCTACATGAAGGACCATCAGACCAATTTGATCTTTATTTCAACACACACAACATTACATACAAGATTCTTTCCCAAAACACATACCCACGCAGGGGCTAAAATACAATAACACTCCCATAAAACGGTAGAACAACCCATTGGAGGGTTAACCAATAAGACTCTATTAAATACTCTGCAATTGGTCTTCATGTGATTAGTATCGTCGTCTTCCATAATCTTTCGTATCGAACCTGTGATTCGCTCCCCAGCAACCTGCAAGTACCTGGACGCAATACAGACATCCACCCCCCGAATAGTAGGGGGTTAGCAAAACTCCAGTGTTTTGCTAGTGTAAGTATAAAACAGAAGTACAAGCCATACACAACATACTTCAAGAATGTAAAAATCTTGAATATACTTCCCGAGGTAACTCACTTGATCAAAATAGTTTGAATTATAAAAGGGGTAGGAAATAATACCACGTATCTCTTACAAAACATTTTACAATCTCGGGAGTTTTGAAAACATTTGGAATTAAAGAATTCTCAAGTCTTTCGAAAACACCAGGGGACACAGCCCAAGGATCATTTTTCCAAAATACAAGTTCCCTTAACCATTCACGGGGTCCACGACCCATTCCACGAAACACAGGGTCCACGACCCGAACCGCAAAACACATATTCCTAAGGATTATTCGCGTCCCGTGCTAACAAGCCACGAACCTCAGATGCTCCCGCAGAACATACCCCAGTGAATAACCCAATAGGAAATCATACCACATCACGTATCCTCGTGACAACAGTCACAGAACCATTACCAAACCACAACCATAAGTTATCCCGGTATCGCGCTAACAAGCCACGAACCTTGGAGTCCCCGCAAGACATACCCGATGGATAACCCCACAAGTTATCCCCGGCATCGAGCTAACAAGCCACGAACCTTGGAGTCCCTGTAAGACATACCCGATGGATAACCCTACGGCCACGCCCGACCCATACTAGCAAGTATGGATCCCGGAGATTCAACAATCCTACCCGGAGGCACATCACTTTCGAAGATCACATAACAATGAGCAGAACATCAAGCCAAGCAACACTTAAACATCACAACCTCTTTTCAAAAGAGTAACAACTAATATCACACACATTACGTTCTTACCGAACAAGTACACATAATAATACGTAATCCCCGATAAAGGATTACGGTCTATTAAACTCACTCCAAGTGATCAAAGCATCTTTCCACATACATAACCAACACACATATCCCGAGAATACATATATTCACGAAGTATACGAATTATCATTGAAAGACAACATTTATCGAGAAGATACCGATCCCTTTTTACGTTCGTTAAACATTGGGTTTCTCATAAAATCATTTATCAATAATAATGCCTACGAAACATGAGACGTATGGGCAAGATACTTGCCTCGATATCACGAGCGACGAAATGATGAACGGGCACGATCGGGTAGCCTTCGAACTTCCAAAAACAACCAAGACTTCGACAGCCCACGAATACTACGAAAATAGTACCACTATGAATCAACAGTACTTCGAAAATATAGGAATCATCATAATTTCTACCCATTGGAGCATTTCGCCAGACATCTCAAAGGCTTATACTAACATAATCGAAGACCATAAGGATTTACGAAGTTCATACCACAAAGTCTCAATATTAACAAAGGATCTCGAGTATACAACGAAGATCTTACAAAAAATCTGGTCTATATCGATTTAAATCGGTCGAAACCTCACAAAACCCCAAAATTCAAGAACTGGGGTTCTAAGAAGGGATTAGCTTGACTTGGATCAAGAAGACGATTAGATGTTGTTAAACATCTACAAATCCGTTCCAAAATGAAGCTTGATGAAGAAGATCGCTCAAAAACGCCTCTGGAGCTCACTCTCGTCGGAAGGGATGAAGAAGGGAAAGGAAATGACGACTTAATGCTGTTGTCCAGTATTTATACTGGACAGTTATTAGCGCGCGCTAAACACCCTGCATTAGCGTGAACTAACGGGGTCAACGCTCCAGAGAAACTGCCTATAACACAGTTAGCGTGCGCTAGCCAAAAGTCGTAGCGTGCGCTAATGGGTCACAAAACCACTCCAGTAGCCCCTGGACAGATCTGCACCTATCAAGTAGCGTGCGCTAGAAATAACGATTAGCGTGCGCTAAGAAGTCGATAGCATGCGCTAGCTACCAAAATTAGCGTGCGCTAACAAGACCCCAGTCCCAGTCCAGTAGCTCCTGGACTGTCGCTGGGCTGCCAGTTAGCGTGCGCTACACTTACGGTAGCGTGCACTAACTACAACAAAGTAGCATATGCTATGCCACAAGCATTAACGTGCGCTACTCCACAAAATCCCCAAAACTCACAAAGTGATCCGAAACGCCTCCAAACACATGCCCCAATAAGGCACGATCAAAATATGACACAAAATTCCAATGATGAGGACAATGACAATCCGATAAAACCCAGAAAAATCAACAAATCTAGAATAAAGATCTCGGGTATTACACGGGCGACCGTGTTTGTACTTTTGTATTCCAAGTGATGAAATAAATGTTTGCTTATCTGATTTTTTGCTTGCATGATTTTATACAAGTGTTTAAGGAACGATCGTTGTGTGTACAGCTCCAAGTGAATTGATAAATTCATATTGATAAGTTTAGAACAAAGTCGATCGCTGCATATACATCTGAACAATGCCGATCGTTGCACATGTCTTTGAGTAGAGACGATCGTGGTATATATAGCTCCACTCTTCCCCCTTGTTTTGGTTTACTTAGTGAAAGTAAGGGGACGAAAATAAATCGTTTAGTGAGCGTTCTTCAATTTTGCAGATTCCTCGAGGAAGGCCGACCATCCCGGCCTTGAGGAACCATGCACAATCGTAGAGTTCGATGGAACCGACCTCCGCGACCATGTCTTGTGCGCGAGCGACATTCCGTCTGATGGCCAACTTCTCGCGACTCACTTAATTGTGAGGGTCCTCCATAGGCTGCGCCTGCCTCGTATTTAAACGAAGGGCGGGCGGTCTCGGTCTGGATTTGTCCTTGCACGGGGCGTCGTCGGATTAATTGACTCCACGACCGTGGCTTGTTAGTACTTTTATACCTCGTACCGTCATGTTAGATGGCGATCCTCGACGGTATACGTTGTGACGGGGGGAGGGACGCGTCATTTTGTCCAGATTCACCATGATAGGTAATGGACCTTTGAGGGCGGGCGAACATGTCTACAGATCTGTTTTGGAGGGCCCTTTGGCTACGCCCGCCTCTTATTTAAACGAAAGGCGAGCGATCGCTGCCCAAAGGAACCTTGCATGGTCATAGAGAATGGTTCCATCGTCCTCCACAACTATGTTGGCACTTTTCTACATCGGACCGTCATGTTAGATGGCGATCTTCGACGGTATACGTTGTGCTGGGGAGGGGATCGCCTGTCTAGGTCCATCATGTTAGATGACAAACTTTAGAGGGCGAGCGAGTCATCCTCTTTTTCGAGGCGTTGTTCAGGCAGTAGCCTTTGGTTTGACGTGGTGGGAATCGGGGAAAGACTTCCGAAGTTCCCACCTCTTGATTGAAGCATATAGATCCAGCCGCCGAGTTTGATCAGGGGGTCGACTCACATGAGTCTTTCGGCCTGTCGCGTTCGATAGGTTCGGGAGATTGACGGGGCTCCGACTAAGCTAATAAACTATTCAGCTTGCCCTCCTCGAACAATCTCCAGAGTTGTCTGAGGAGGTCGCGGCATTGGTTGGTGCTGTGACCGGGCCTCTTGTGATAAGCGCAATATTTATTGTGGTCCAGATGACCGTTGTCCCTTAATGCCTTGGGCTTGCTTAGCGGTTCGCGCCCCTTGATGGCGTAAAAAACATGAGCCGGAGTTCAGTTGAACTTGTGGAGGAGATGGGCTTCCACCTCCTCGAAGGCCTCAAAATCACCGGGTGGCTTGGCGACCGTATTATTAGATTTGGCGATCGGATGGGAGGCAGCGTCTCCTCACCTAGGCGAAGGGTGAGGAGCTTTTACCTGGCCAGAAAATCGGCAGCTTTGGCACGGAAGATCGCGTAGGTCGGAGGGATGTTCTTCGTGAGGTGCCTAAATATGGGTGAATGACCATAGAATCCCCCCAGGACCTAGTAGAGAGCGAGCTCGTCGCTTATGGGCTCGCCGGTGAGGACTATTTCATCCACTCGGCTAATGTAATCTGCATCGGACTCGTCTTCCCCCTGCCTAATTTTCATCATGCGGTGGGGGCCTTCTGGTCTGGCGACCTTGGTGGCGAAGTATGACGTGAAGTCACTCGCCAATTTCTCAAAGGAATTGATTGATCGCGGTGGCAGTGAGGCGTACCACCTATAGGCCAGTTCGCCCAATGTTAACGGGAATATTCAGCACCGGGTCGCATCTGATGCCCCACACCCGGTCAAGTAGATCCAAAACTTGCTCAAGTGGGTATCGGGGTCCGATCTCCCCTCATACAAAGGTGTTTGAGAAGGAGCGATCCTTGGTTGCACGGGGGCAAGCTCGATGTGGACCGCGAGTGGCTCACTCGGTCCGATGATCTGTCTACTGGTGCTTGCCCCAGTTTCCTTGAGCTCTTTCATCTCGTCGAGCTGGCGTTGCATAGCGGACATCGCCGTGGCCTGACTGCTCGTGGATAGGCGCTCGGAGCGGGAGCCGAGGCGATCAAGTACTGATCCCCTCGCTCCACTGTCGATGATGTCCTTACCGCGAGGCTCGATTCTTCGACGGATGGGGGCCAAACGGCTGACCTATTTTTGGTTGGGAGTTGGGTATGCCGAACTCCTGGTGATGGATTCGGATTCCATCATCTCGTGGTTGGGGCCAGAATGCCCCGGTCACCACGATGGATCGCTTCCTAGGCGGTTGAAGATGGAACCGTCCCGCCTCGCGAGAGCCTTTTCTCGTGAATCGGGGCTTTCTGACGATCGCTCGACCAGTAACCCCTTGAGTTACCATTTGCCCGCGCGGCGGATGGCCGAGGGGGTTATAGCGGGCGCTGCGCATGCTCTCCGTTGCTCCCTTAGGATGGCCATAGCCTTCTAGATCTGTTCCGCAGTTTGGAACTGGTCGAGCGAGAGGCTGAGACCGTCGCTCGGGGGCGGGATCGAGAGTCTCACGTCGCCGCGGCTACCCTATGCCGTAAGTTGGGGCTCGGATTGAGCCGGAATATGACGTCCGACGGATCGGAGAGTGGTTCTCTTCGCTGTGGTGACAAACGTCATTATTGTGAAGGTTTTTATTTGAAGAACAGTGAGTGTTTCTTTAAGTATATGTCCCGGAGAACAGTGAGTGTTCTTCGAAACGGTCGGAATGAAAACGAAGGTTCAACCCCCTCCCTCTAGCGCCAATTGTTGTTATCCAAAATATTATCCGGAGATGATATGCTGGAATGGATGAGTAACAAACAAAATGCGAGAGCACGTCCGTGGAGAAGTAAATAACACAAGATTGGTCGGGGTTGTTAGTCCCGGGCTGGAATGCTCTCGCGAAATATTATTAATATGAATACTTGGGAGTACAAATATTAATGTTAGAGTACAATTACAATGAGTGTAAAGACCCTAGTTATCTAGCTCTTGAGTGCTGATGATTGCCGGAAGAACCAGAGTTGATACTCTGCGAGTTCTTGTAACAACGATGGAGTGCTGTGTTGACTGTTAGAAATCAACGGTCTCTCACTGTGTGTATTAGCTGAACTCTCGTATGGAGATAATTTCTAAACTTCTGAACCCTTTTTCCAGTTGCCGGAGGTCTCCTATTTATAGGAGTGGAGGTAGCTGGGCGATCGCCTCTGCTGTATTATAATAAGCGGGCGATCGTCTTTAGCACATGGGTTGGTCTCCTTAGAGTCCGCAGCAGCTGCTGGCAGCCGGATGCACGAACCAATGAGAAGACCACACGCGTCCGGAGTCGCTGTCTTGGGAGGCCCCACCTAGGACCTTTCGGCGGGTCTGTCGGTAGGTGAGGCAGTCCTTGTCGTTGACAGATGTTGATGGGATGGAGTCAAAGATCCTTATTCTGCAGCGCCATTCGTGGATCTGCACGTGGGTCCTCGCTCCGAGATCCGGTCCTCATAGATATGACGGATGATGGCCTTACACATGGCATAGGACAGTTGTCCTTGGTCGGGCACCAAAGTCGATCGCTAGGTGTCAAGAGGCGATCGCCGTGGACGTCGATTGCTCGGTACCTGATCTCGGTCTGGACTCTTCGCTTGGCAAGTCTGCCTTGGATTATTTGATGTTGTCTTTGGTCGCTCGGCCCTTATGCCGATCACCGTCGAGGCGTATAAAAAGCCGCACAACAGAAGGATGCATGAGATGCCAAAAGATGGATTACTTCTAGCCTTTTACATAGAGGTGTTTGTTGGTTCAAAACCGCCGGTTCTGATTTGCCAAAAATCAGAACCGGAACCGAACCGCCTTATAGCGGTTCACGGTTATGGTTTTGAACTGTAAACTGCCGGTTCCGAACCGGAACCGAACCGGCAGTTTGGGGGTTCGTTTTTTTTTTTTAATTTTTTAAATTTTAATTTAAAAAAAAGGGGTAAAAATAAGACTTGAGCTTAATTCAAGTATTAAAGTTTAAACTTAAATTTTTTATTTTTAAATCTTTGAATTAAGCGCCTACGTATTCGATATCCATACCATTTTTAAATTTGAGGGGGAGGAGGAAAAATAAAAATGGACTTGAGCTTAATTCAAATATTCAAAGTTAAAATTAAGAATTTCAACTTTGAATATTTGGATTAAATTGCCTACGTATCCACTTACCTTAGGAATCAAAGTCCTCGTAGTTCACTTAACTTATACTTACCTTAGGGAGCGGAGTGGAGGCAGAGAGGAGATGGTTCAATCACCCAAGTCAACCGAATTATTTCTAGATCCGGTATCATATGTATCACTATCTTCTTGTTCATTATATTTTGATTCTTGTTGGCGTAACTCGGCTTTCACCCAATCATTCAATAATGCTTGGGCTTAGAGATTTTGAGGCGTCAATCGAGATCGTCGTTCATCCAGAATATATCCTCTAACACTGAAGGCTTGTTCAACAGAAACTGTTGAGGCAGGGACAACTAGTATTTCCTTCGCAATCGTGGCAACTACAGGAAAGATTGTAGAGCTTTTTGTCCATCACTTAAGAAGATTGTTATTACCATCCGATCCACGTTCTAAAGCTCCCAACACTACACCACTTAAGAAGATTGTAGACCTTTTTGCCCACCACTTAAGAAGATTTTTATATGTCTTGTAAAAATTAATTGGAGTGTTGTGTGAATACTTTGAAAAATATGTTTGGATTGTATTATGAATTCATTGTGAAAAATAATTAGATTGCATTCAGAGAAAAATGGGGTTTTACTATTTTTTTTTGTATTTTTTTCCAACATTTATGACTTCTAAAAACAGTCACAAGACAGTCAAGAAAAATGATATTTGTGACTGTCCATGGAAGTCACGAAAGTTAAAACCCATGACTGCTAATGACAGTCATAAATGATATTTGTGACTGCCATGGAAAGTGGTATTGTTAATTCATATAAATGAGGTTTTGTCACTGTTTTGTATTTATTTTTGTGATCACAAAAAAACTTGTATTTGGTGATTTTATGTGATCATTTGTATTTATTTTTGCCATTTGTGACAGTTTTTGACATTTACAAAATCGTGATTCTGGTGTACTGCAATTCACAAGTAGTTAAATAATTTTCAAGTTCTTGATAAGCATTACTTGTAACACCCCGAGATATTCGGAATAATTGCAGCGTCGTAAACCCTTTAAGTAAGGATTTACAAGGCTAATTAAAAGAAATGTAAATATAATCCACCAATACCACAGAAGTTCAAAATACAAAACCGGTTCCAACTGATCCATTGAGTTAATTAATACAACCATATCGAAATATTATTAATAAGACACGCGTACTCGAGTACTGAAAATGAACCAAGAAGACAAATCACAGTAACAACAAACATCACTGAGCCCCTTCGTCGTCACGTCGGTACTGTGGCTGTTTCCCCGCTCCTCAGCTACCTGAACATCAAAACAAATGTCCACCCCCGAAGGGGTTAGCAAAACGATTCTAGTACAAGTATCATATTAAACAAATCCAATATGCATCAACAATACATAACAAGACACACCACATGGACTTCCGCTACGGGAATCCAACAATGCGAATCCAAAAGATTCCATTAACACAGTATGGGTATTCCAACGATCCAACGCCCTCAGCATAGATCCCAAGATGATCCCGTCGGACCAACACGAGGTGGAAAAACCCGTCCAATGATCCAGCGCCCTCAGCCTAGATCCCAAGATGATCCCGTCGGACCAACACGAGGTGGACATCCGATCCAGCGCCCTCAGCATAGATCATACAACATACACAAACACAACTCATGCATACATATATGCAAAATCGCTATGTCCATCAACATGAACATACAAACACTAGATAACGAATATCATGACAATTCAACGAAATAAATCCCATGTTCAACAACATGAATAAACCACATGTATGCTCAAAATACCAATATTAACAAATTATGATACTTGTCTCAAAGATGGCAAGAACTAATCACTCCAATGATCTCAACACACTCGAAGGCCGCCTCCTTCGATCAACGTAGCAAGCTCGAACCTTAACAAAAGAAATAATATAGAATTCATCTTAAGTCGTATGAAGGTCTAACAATCCGGTATACGGCCGAAAGCTCTCAAAATGTAATCTGCCTGAACTACTTAGCGTACGCTACGTATTCTACGTAATGTGCGCTAAGCCTGCTCGTTAGCGTACGTAAACGACGAAGTCTAGCGTACGCTAACTATCTGTAACCGATCCTCTGTGATCGGCCGGTGACTCGGCCCGATGACATAACGTATGTTACGTACCAACGTAGCGTACGTTAACTCATTCCTGATAGCGCACGTTAATATACATATCTTAGCGTGCGCTAACCGTGCATGGCAGTTCACTACTGGGCAGCAGACTTGATCTAATGGTGATGATACTCATGAAATCTTCAGTGTTAATACATGTCATCTCCATGCATATCATGCTCATATGGTTTATGAATGATCTTTACGAATTAAACGACTTCGAGATACAAGGATACGTATAATCGTCACAACACCATAATTCATCTTGATCTTCAAGAAAATATCCTAAGTTCAATCCATTCTATGTCCCAAAACGTATAATTCCATTGTGTAAAAACATAAGAACTTGATAATCTCCATAACTGGTCATAATCGGTTTTGAAGCTTCATGAATATGCTAGGAGTTCAAACACTAAAAGGTTCAATGGTTTATACGATGAAGAAGTACCGAAACATCGAAAATATCCTCCTAACACATGATGTTTGACTACGTACGAATTTAACTGACTACATAATCCCAAATCATGATCAAAACATCCTTCAGAATACTACTTAAATTGGTGAAGAATCACCTACCTCAAAGTAGTGAAGAATAAGGAGGAACTTGAAGAAATCCAACGCCGAGGGCTTGAACACCAACCTCCAATGATCTACAATCTTCAAACTCGTGCTAGGATGATGATATGAGAGGTTGAGGATGGAGGAAGTAACTCTCTAAGTCTAAGAATTCGGATTTTGGAAGTGAAAAAGTCTGAAAAATGAAAAATGGTGTTGTCCTATATATAGAAAATGGTTATTAGCGCGCGCTAGTCTATATCCATAGCGTGCGCTAACGGCCATATGAAGCTTACTGACCTCACTGTACTCAATATTTAGCGTGCGCTATCCTCATATCAGTAGCGTGCGCTACTGCGTTGACTCGGCTTTTCCCGAAAGCCGTCCAGGTTCATCCCGACATGATCCGACCAGGATCCGCGGCTGATCTCACCTACCACCCTGTCTTAATCATGTTGACTACATATAGCATGCGCTCAGGTTCATACATAACATGCGCTACGAACCCAGTTTAGCGTACGCTACGCTAAGTCGATGGCGTGCGCTACAAGTGCAAAAATCACCACTTAGAACACATTCATGCAATCATGCGCTCAACAACACCGGATCATGAAATATGGAGAATAATACTCAGATCAAAATGCAACAAATACAATATCACAAGGTTCAAATACACATCATAAAACTCGGGTATTACATCCTCTCTCCCTAAAAAGAAGTTTCGTCCCGAAACTTAAGATGAAAACAACTCCGGATACCTAGTCTTCATATTGTCCTCTGTTTCCCAAGTGGCCTCTTCAACTCCGTGTCGTGACCATTGTACTTTAACCAAGGGTATTAGTTTATTCCTCAATTGTTTGATCCGACTCTCAAGTATCTTGATTGGTCTCTCTTCGAAGGTGCCGTCATTAGCGATCTCGATCTCATCGAACTCAATGATATGACTGGGATCTAGTACATACTTCCACAATTGGGATACGTGAAACACATTGTGAACGTGACTCAGCGATGGCGGTAAGGACACCCTGTATGCAAAATCCACAACTCTCTCGAGGATCTCAAATGGTCCGATATATCTCGGACTTAGCTTACCTTTCCTCCCAAATCGGAAAAATTCCTCGTGTAGGAGACACTTTCAATAGTACGTGGTCCCTAATGTCGAACTCTACCGGGCGACGGCCTTGCGTCTGCATAAGACTTCATCGACTCGGGCGATCAGCAGTCTTTCCCGAATCAAAGCTATCTTCTCTTGAGTCGAACTATCAATTAGGTTCCGTCCGATCAAGTCAGAAGAATCATCCCGGCACGGGGGTGATCGGCATCTTCTCCGTACAAAGCTTCAAATGGTGCCATCTTAATAGAAGCATGCCAACTATTGTGTAGGTGAATTCGATCAGCGGCAAGTGAACTTCCCAATCGGTTGACCAATCAAGGCACAAGCTCTAAGCATGTCTTCTCTTGTTTGTATAGTCCTTCGGTGGCCGTCCGTTTGAGGATGATAAGCCGTGCTAAAGTTCAGCTCGGTCCCCAAAGCCCTGTGAACTGCCTTCCAGAAGTGCGACACGAAGCGACCATCTCGATCTGAAATAATGGTCTTCGGCGTCCCATGCAATCTGACTATCTCTGCAATAAATACTCGTGACAATTTCTCGGGTCCCCACGTGTCTTTAATTCCTAGGAAATGAGCCGACTTGGTTAGTCAATCAACTATAACTCAAATCATGTTCATTCTCGTCTTGGTCCTTGGCATATTGGTGATGAAATCCATCGAGATATCCTCCCACTTCCACTCAGGGATCGGAAACGGCTTTAACATTTCGACAGGTCACTGATGTTCAATCTTAACCTGCTGACAAGTCAAACACTTCGAAACGTACTCTGCTACGTCCTTCTTCATATTTCCCCACCAGAAGTTTTGTTTTAGATCCTTATACATCTTACTACTTCCCGGGTGAATAGAATAGAGCGCTGTGAGCTTCCTTTAGAATTGTCCGTCTCAAATCATCATCATCGGGAACGCAAAGTCGACTCTGAAATATCAGAACTCCATCATCTTGTATCACAAATCCTGGGGCCTTTCCTTTCTTTACTTCGTCACATAACCGAAGGATCAGAGAATCGTTCAACTGTTTAGATTTGATTTCCTCGACTAGTGACGAAGTCAGTTCCATCACATATAGTTTCCTTGGATTCCTGGTGACCATACTTCAATCCCTTCGCGAATCAGTTCTCGTTGAATGCTAGTTTGGGACGTAAGTGCTTCCAACACTCGAAGAGAAACAGGTTTACGGCTCAATGCATCAGCTACTACGTTTGCTTTACCCGGATGATAGAGAATTTCTAAGTCGTAATCCTTGATCAATTCCAGCCACCTTCTCTGCCTCATGTTTAATTCTTTCTGACTGAAAATGTACTTGAGGCTTTTATGATCTGTAAAGATCTGACAATGAGTGTCGTATAAATAATGTTGCCAAATTTTCAAGGCAAAGACCACAGCTGCTAACTCCAGATCATGAGTTGGGTAATTAACTTCGTACGGTTTCAACTGTCGAGAAGCATAGGCAATCACCTTATCCTTTTGCATCAACACACATCCCAGACTCTGACTTGAAGCATCATTGTATACCATGAATCCATCAGTTCCATCTGGTAACGCTAATATAGGTGTTGTTGTCCGTCTCTTCTTAAGTTCATCAAAACCAGCCTGGTATTTCTCATCCCACGTGAACTTTTGAGTTTTCTATAACAGCTGAGTGAGCGGACGAGCAATTTTGGAAAATCCCTCTACAAAACGGCGATAATATCTAGCAAGTCCTAAGAAGCTTCGGACTTCTTTCATGTTATTAGGAGCTTCCCATTACAAGATTGTTTCGACTTTCTTCGGGTCCACCTGAACTCCGTCAGCTGATATCACATGCCCAAGGAAGGTTACTTCCCTAAGCCAGAACTCGCATTTGGAAAGCTTCGCATAAAGCTGTTCATTCCTCAAGGTTCTCAAAACCACACGCAAATGCTCGGCATGCTCTTCTGTGTCTTTCGAATAGATCAAGATGTCATTAATGAAAACAACCACAAACTTATCTAGGTATTCTAAGAATACTCGATTCATCAATTGCATAAATACCGCAAGAGCATTGGTAAGTCTGAATGGCATCACTACGAATTCATAGTGCCCGTACCGGGATCTGAAAGCAGATTTCGGCATATCCAATTCCTTAATTCTCAACTGATGATGTCCTGATCGCAAGTCAATCTTCGAGAATACCCTTGCCCCTTGCAGTTGATCAAACAAGTCGTTGATCCAAGGTATAGGATACTTGTTCTTGATCGTCACCTTGTTTAGCTCCCTGTAATCAATACATAATCGGAGGGATCCATCTTTCTTCCGGACAAAGAGAACGGTTGCTCCCCAAGGAGAAACGCTAGGTTGAATGTAACCCTTCTGCAATAATTCCTCCAGTTGCTTCTTTAGTTCATACACCTCGGTTGGCGCCATACGGTATGGTGCTCTGGAAATAGGAGTGGTCTAGGTTCTAATTCGATATTGAACTCCACTTTTATCAGCGGAGGTAACCAAGGTAGTTCGTCAGGGAATACATCTGAGAATTCATTCACAACTGGAATAGATGAGAGCTCTACTCCTTCTTCTTTCTTCATGGCATAGCACCAAAATCCGTGACAACCCTGCTTCAGTAATTTTACTGCTTTCATCGCTTTGATCAATTTTCCCGAGCTTCCCGGTCTCCATCCTCTGAATAAGTGTTCAGATCCGTCATCAGCAATGATAGAAATGACTCTCTTTCGGTAATTCAAAATAGCTCCATAACGGTTGAGCCAATTGTCTCCGAAAATTAAATCGTCACCATGGATGTCAACTACAATAAGATTCGATGGCCAATCTCTCCCTCCTATAGACACTGGAAAATCTCTAGTTTCTAGGATTCCCATAATTCTCTCTCCGCTCGGCAAACCCACAACATAAGGTTCACAATCAAATAAACACGAGATTTTCAAACGATTAACACAGTTCAATGATATGAAATAATGTGTAGCTCGTGAATCGAATAAGACACTAACTGGTTGCAAAAGGATCTGAATCGTACCTGATGCAACAGTAGTGTTATGATCGTCAAATTTCCTCATCTCATACAGGTGCGGAGGAACGGACCCAGCACTAGATGTCTCTCTCTTCCCAACATTCTGCTGCTGAAATCACTCTGCTGCGTCTGGTTCACACTTATCTCCTTCGGAACTGGCGCTGGAGTGCGAGTACCAAATGATCTAGTCACAACTCCACAGAAAGCCACACGGTGCCCTTCTTGCCCACAATCAAAACAAGTCAAAGAAGATGCGGGGCAATCACGTCGAATATGCCCTGCTCAACCACAATTATAGCATTTCTTTGATGCGTCCGAAACTGCTGATATTGTCCGGAACTTCTTTCCACCTCTAGAAGGATGTGGAGGTTTTCTAGATGAATAAAATGAAGACTGGCTCTTGTGGGGCCCACCACTCTTGTTTTCCGAGAAGTTGCCGGACACTTTCTGCTTCTTTTGCTTCCATCGATTTGTCTTGATACTGTCGCAACGTAGTACACTCGAATCCGGACATGTACTGTTGAATCTCCGGCTTCATCCGCATATCGAAATGAAAAATCTTTTCTGCCTCTGTTCTGACCAAGTGTCGCACACAAGTCAGCTGATGATTAAAAGTTTTGATTAAGTCTGTCACAGATACTTCTGAACTTTGCGGTGAGAAAAACTCTCGGATTTTAGCCTCTCTAACTGGACGAGGACAATATTGTGCTTCCATCATTAGTTTGAATTCCGTCCAGTCAGCATTATGATTCTCAGGTCGAATAGCTTCCCACCAGTCAAAAGCCTCCCCAGTCAGAAAATACTGGGCAATAGGAACTTTCCTGTCCTCGGGACAGTTAATACCCGAAAATATCTTCTCTAACTCCTTTAGCCAATGATCCCAAGTAAGTGCCTCAGCAGATCCGTCAAATTTTGGCGGGTGCAACTTGACCACCTCAGCAAGCCATCTGTCTCCCCGGTTATCCTCGTGGTGCTGTTGTCCCATCGCCGTCTGCAT
The DNA here is from genome assembly GCA_033398695.1 of Orobanche coerulescens. Taxonomy (NCBI): domain Eukaryota; kingdom Viridiplantae; phylum Streptophyta; class Magnoliopsida; order Lamiales; family Orobanchaceae; genus Orobanche; species Orobanche coerulescens. The sequence goes on from CM065805.1 coordinate 170,791,178, forward strand.
GCGGTCAACTACCTGAGCGAACTAGTTTATCTGAGCCACCACCTATTGAAGCACTCCCGGGATGTTAGGATTCGCGTTGTCATTCGCTGATCCCTGCTGTCCTCCAGAATGGGAATCAGTTCGACTAGCCGATAATTCCGGGGTAGTTGCGGAATCCTCCTGTCTCATGTTACCACGTCCGCGTACACGACCGCGTCCGCGTCCACGTCCTCCCCTCAACATACTGTAAACACAATTACTCAATATCCAGGACAAAATTTTCAAAAATAAAGCCCGTCAATACTCACAAAACAGAAATTAAGTAAAACGGTAGTATAAGAGATTAGGAGACTTACAACCACGATCCACATGACGACTTTGGCTGAATACTGATGTTACGAATGACCCGTAAATCAAATAACGTAAACAGACCCAACTAAAACCCGACTGCCAAGATATCCATGAATCTTGGCTCTGATACCATATTCTGTAACACCCCGAGATATTCGGAATAATTACAGCGCCGTAAACCCTTTAAGTAAGGATTTACAAGGCTAATTAAAAGAAATGTAAATATAATGCAACAATACCACAGAAGTTCAAAATACAAAACCGGTTCCAACTGATCCATTGAGTTAATTAATACAACCATATCGAAATGTTATTAATAAGTCACGCGTACTCGAGTACTGAAAATGAACCAAGAAGACAAATCACAGTAACAACAAACATCACTGAGCCCCTTCGTCGTCACGTCGGTACTGTGGCTGTTTCCCCGCTCCTCGGCTACCTGAACATCAAAACAAATGTCCACCCCCTAAGGGGTTAGCAAAACGATGCTAGTACAAGTATCATATTAAACAAATTGAATATGCATCAACAATACATAACAAGACACACCACATGGACTTCCGCTACGGGAATCCAACAATGTGAATCCACAAGATTCTATTAACACAGTATGGGTATTCCAATGATCCCACGTTGACTCGGCTTTTTCCGAAAGCCGTCCAGGTTCATCCCGACATGATCCGACTAGGATCCGCGGCTGATCTCACCTACCACCATGTCTTAATCATGTTGACTATGTATAGCGTGCGCTAAGGTTCATACATAGCGTGCGCTACGAACCCAGTTTAGCATACGCTACGCTAAGTCGATAGCGTGCGCTGCAAGTGCAAAAATCACCACTTAGAACACATTCATGCAATCATGCGCTCAACAACACCGGATCATGAAATACGGAGAATAATACTCAGATCAAAATGCAACAAATACAATATCACAAGGTTCAAATACACATCAGAAATCTCGAGTATTACATTACTTTGGTACCTTGTTCGTTTTCGAGATAAATCTTCTTGATAGGCATTCCATTCACTAAGATCCGGAATAGCAAAACCAAAAGAAGATATACTACTACTACTAGAAGAAATGTGAACAGGAGAAGAACCCGTACCAAGATCAAGACTACCACTATAACTACAAACATATTCGCGATAAAGAGTAGATAACAAATTTTTTTGCATTTTGAACTTAATCGCTAGGATTTGGAGGAATAAAATTAGCAATAGGATTAGGAAATAAATCATTATAGTAAAGTGTAAGTAATTTTAGCAAACCTTCCTCTCTAACTTGAGGATCTAAATGTTTAGCAACTAAAAAACCCGGAGGAATGTAGGTGAAATATTTAATCCATTTGTCTCTCATTTCTTTTATACAATTAAATAAATCGGGAGCTTTAATTAAAGACTTGAATATCAGAACAATTTTAACACAATGTTCAACAACAAGTGTAGAAGTGGGATAATAAACGCCAGACAAAGATTCAGTTGCCTCTTTAAAAGTGCCATTAAACTAGAGCACTTATCCCATTGAGTTGGCAATAAGCAAACGGGTACTTGTTCTTTGTTATGAAAATTGCACAATGCAATACGATATTCATAACTATCATTTAACAAATTGTAAGTAGAATTTCAACGATTTGGCACATCTTTTGAAAGTTTCTTTCGATGAATATTATTTTTTATGCAATATCTCTTCCATTTTTACCTAGAGAAGAATGTCTAATTAAATACATTATTGCTTCACGGATAGGAGCATATGCTTCTTGTAAAACGGCTAAACCATCTTGAACACATAAATTAAGAACATGACAAATGCACCTAACATGAAAATTTTTACCACCAAGAGATGGCTCACATTTTGCAATAAGTGATTCTAAACTAGCTGTATTGGAGCTAACGTTATCAAAAGAAATTGAAAAAACTTTTTGTACTAAATTATATTCAGAAAAAATTGTATGAATTTTATGCGAAATAATTTGGGCGGTATGTGCGATACTAAACTCTCTAAAACCAATTAAACGTTTTTGTATAGTCTAATAATCATCAATCCAAATACAAGTAATTCCCATATATGAATTTGCTTCCCAATAATCACTCCAAGCATCGGAGCATATACAAACTTTATGATCTATGTTTAAAAATATAATAGCTAAAATTAATTTTGCCTCGCTAATAATTTTTCGAACATCACGAGTTACGGTAGAGCATGAAATTTTTTTACTAGCGGGAATAAAACTTAGTTGAGTACAATTTTCATACATTTGGTCGTCGGCAAAGTTAAAAAGAAGAGATTTACCACAGACAAATCTAGCTAATTCTTTTCTAGCGGTAATTGGATTAAATTTAAATAAAGAACTATTACCTTGATTGGGGGCATTGGACGACGTCGCCGTGCCTCGAAGTTGGGTTTGATTAGACTCGATGCCAACTTTGTCGGGATGTTGTCTTTGTATATGGTCATTGAGTGTCCCATAACCTCCTCCTTTTTTAAACTTGTACATTTTATCGCAATAGTTGCACTTGGCCAAGAAATGACCGGGGCCGGATGCAACGTCGTCCATTTTTGTATAATGGAGTCCAAATAATGGATATTTGAGCTTGGATGGTTTCCTTTGTTATAGTTTTGTTGGCTGCTCATCATCTTGATGAATCGATTTTGAGGCTTCAAATATTTCGTTGATTTGTTCCTCGGTTAATTCATTGGGAACATAATATCCAAAATTCGGACTTGGAATAGAATAAGAACTTGGAGTATGAGTAGGAGTACTACCACTAGCACCGCCTCTTCCTCGTCGAGAAATGCCGGTGATAGCCTTTCCCTTTCCCCGATTGAATTGACCACTTAACATTTTTTTCAATTAAAAGTATACTTGAGAGTTTTTTTTTTAAAAAAAAGACATATTATAGCACAAAGATTTTATAGGGGGGCCTATTCCCTTACAAAGCCGATATTTTCTGGGGGGTCAAATCCCACACATAGCCACAAATAAAAAGAAACAAGCTAACTAAATACAAGAAAGCAAGTAAATTTTAGGGTGGCCAAATCCCAAACATAGCCACACGATAACTGACACAAACAAATATCTTCAGCTGAGTGTCTGGTTCGAGCTTGAATATCTGCAGAGCTGCACCAGGAGCCGTGTAAAGATTAGGTACTTTAACGACATACCTAGGTCAAGTTTGAGCGCCAACTGAGTATCAGGCCAAGGTTCAGAGCCAAAACCGAATCCAGCAAATTACCAGGAGCCATTCATCAATGAGTCTTTAGCGCGAGCATGAGCATCTAGGAGTATGCAGATACGAAAGGACCATATCAAAAGCCAAATATAGGTCTAACAAAATCCACCAGAAATACCTACTTCCTCATTACTGCAATGCGTACATACAAACCAACTCAACGCTCCCCAACGTAGAGTATAACCAAACACCGCATTTCTTCATGATTCTTCGATATTCAAGGTTTCATTCAAAATTCCCAATCGAGCTATTAAACAGGACCCATCCGTCTTGATCCTTAGCGAGAACTTGTGCATCTTGGAATATGCAGATACGAAAGGACAATATCAAAAGCCAAAGCAGGTCTAACAAAATCCGCCACAATTACCTACTTCCTCATTACTGCAATGCGTATATACAAACCAACTCAACGCTCCCCAACGTAGAGTATAACCAATCACCGCATTTCTTCATGATTCTTCGATATTCAAGGTTTCATTCGAAATTCCTAATCCAGCAATTAAACATGAGCCATCCGTCTTTGATCCGAAGCGAGAGCTTGAGCATCTAGAATGCAGATACGACAGGACTCCTTCAAGAGCCAGATACAGGTCACACAAAATCGGCCATAAACACCTACTTCCTCACTACTTCAATGAGCAAAAGTGAACCACCCTAGCGCCCCTCATACGCAAGGTAGGAACAAATATGCACCACATCTTCATGATTCTTCGATATTCAAGGTTTTTTTCGAGAAACCCAATCCAACCATTCAAAGAAAGCCAACCATCGCATAACCTTACGGACAGTTATAGAGTAGGCTGAAAACAAGTCCTAAAACAAAACCCAAGCACCTACTAAGACACTTCTCAGATTCGGGTTCTGCTCCAACCCAATGCTGGCCATTCACTGGGAAGGGCCATTCCGTCATCTGCCTCGTGGCCTTCGATATCACTGAGAAGAATTCTCGGACCCAAATCAGCCACTAACAAGTAACCAGAGCCATTTTGGATATGACATGAGTAAACGTCTTGGAAACAACAAGCTCAAGCCGAGAGCCAAATGCATATCTAAAAAAGTCAACCACCAACACCTACTACATCACTACTGCAATGAGTACAGATGCACCAACCCAGCGCCCCCATACGCAGGGAAAGATTCTCATGTAACACATATCTTCATGAATTTTCGATATTTGAGGAAGCGATTGAAGATCCATCCAGTCATAAACCGAAGCCAGTCGCCAAGTCTTTAATAGTAACCATAGCAAGGCCGGCAGCTATTCCGACCCTGCCCGAAGGGCAGTTTGATTGGGTCGTTTATTGTTTTGACCAATCTCCCCACCCCCGAGGCCGTTTTTAGACTTGCTTAGGTCCCTTAGGGCCGTTTCAAGACTTGCCCAGGTCTCTATGGGCCTTTTAAAGGTCCTGCCCAGGACCAAAAGTATACTTGAGAGTTGAGAGTTGAGAGAATAGAAATTAGAATGAATGTAGAGAGAAACTAGATAGATAGTTGGTGTGCGAAAAATGAAGGATGTGGGGGGGGGGTATTTATAGGTGTAAAAATATAGTAAAAAAATTCAAAATTTGAATTTTTAACCGTTGGAACCGTCGGTTACCGGTTGAACCACCGGTTCCGGTTCGAACTGGTGGTTGAGCAAAATTTAAATTTTGAATTTTTTGTTTCTTGAAAAATCGGCGGTTCGCGGTTCATCAAAACACTGAACCAGAACCGAACCGTCTTAAAACGGTTTCTGATTCGATTTTGAACCGAACGCGGTCGATAGTTAGCGAACGCGGTCAGCGGTTCAAAATCGGCAGTTCATGATTCGAACCGTGAACACCTCCACTTTGACATGAATCCAGAAAAATGTAAAACATGCATGCTTACTAAAGTGACAAAACAGTCGTTTCCTAATGCCACTAGAAATTCGGCTATTTTGGAACTTGTACACAGTGACCTGTGTGATATTCACTCTACTCCTTCCTTGAATAATAAAAAGTATGTTGTCACGTTTATTGATGACTGTACTCGGTTTTGCTATGTGTATTTGTTGCATTCTAAGGATGAAGCCTTAGAAAAATTCAAAATATACAAAACCGAGGTGGAATTGCAATTGGGCAATCTGGTTAAATGTCTTAGAACTGATCGGGGAGGTGAATATATGGATCCCATATAATTCCAATCAGTGGGTATCATTCATGAAACCACAGCATCTTACGCGCCCCAACAAAATGGAATTGTCGAACGCAAAAATCGAGTTTTAAAAGAAATGGTAAACTCGATGCTTTCTTACTCGGGATTAAGTGAAGGATTCTGGGGAGAGGCTATGTTAACAGCCTGCTATTTGCTGAATAGGGTTCGAAATAGAAAGAACAAAATAGTCCCATATGAACTTTGGTTCAAGAAAAAGCTGAATTTAAGTTACTTTCGGGTTTGGGGATGTCAGGCAGTTGTAAAACTTCCCGATCCCCAAAGAACAACTTTGGGTGAACGTGGAATATATTGTATGTTCATTGAATATGCTGAATATTCCAAGGCATATAGGTACTATGTAATATAACCTAATGATTCGGTATCGATTAATACCATTATCGAGTCACGGGATGCGGTTTTTGATGAGATGCGCTTTTCATCGATTCAAAGGCCTAAGAATCTGACTTTTGGCACAAATTAAGTGCAAAATCCAGAAATTTCAGATGGTGTTGCTGTACCAGAAACACAAGAGCTTCGGAAAAGCAAAAGAGTCCGAATTGCGAAAAATTTTGGTTCCGACTTCCAACTATTTTTGGTAGAAGATACAAGGGACGAAATTGGTCTTTAATACTGTTATTGTTACATCATTGAGGATGATCCTAAGACCTTTCAATAGGACATGGAGTCTCGAGATGTTATCTTTTGGAAGGAAGCTATTGATGACGAAATATCATCAATTCTTGAAAGTAACACTTGGGTGCTCTGTGATTTGCCTTCGGGTTCTAAACCACTTGGTTGCAAATGGATTTTTCAAAAGAAAAATGAATGTTTATGATACTGTTGACAAATTCAAAGTCCGGTTGGTCATTCAAGGTTTTAAACAAAAACCCAGTGTTGACTATTTTGATGCGCATGCTCCGATTGCGCGTATTTCTACTATTATATTGTTGATTGTCTGGTAAGTATTCACATGTTTACATGAAACAACCAGAAGGTTTCGTTATACCCGGTAAAGAGCATATGGTATGTAAGCTTGTGAAATCTTTGTATGGGCTGAAACAAGCGCCCAAACAATGGCATCAAAAGTTTGATGAGGTTATTTTGTCCTCTAATTTTAAGTTAAACCAATGTGACAAATGTGTTTATAGTAGATTTAATGATGTTACTAGTGCTGGGGTGATCATTTGCTTATATCTCGATGACTGCTGATTTTAGGTACTGACCAAAATCAAGTAGATGAAACTAAGAAATTGTTTTCATGTAAATTTTTCATGATAGACTTGGGAGAGGGTGATGTAATTCTTGTAATAAGAATTAAGCACGTGAACAAAGGTTTAGTAATGACTCAAAGTCATTATATTGAGAAAATTCTAAAACGATTTAATTTTAGTGATTGTTCTCATGTTAGCACTCCTATGGATTCTAATGTGAAGTTAATGCCAACACTCCGTTTCACCATTGGAGTACTCTAAGGTCATTGGTAGCTTGATGTATACCATTACAAGTACCAGGCCTGATATTGCTTTTGTTGTGGGAAAACTGAACAGGTACACTAGTAATCCTAGTGCTCAACATTGGCAAGCATTGAATAGAGTGTCAAAGTATCTCAAGGGAACCATGGATTATGGCTTGAGTTACTTGGGATATCCTTCGGTTTTGGAAGGACATTCGGAGGCAAGTTGGATAACAAACCTAGATGACCATTCCTCAACTACCGGTTGGGTATTCTTGCTTGGGGGAGGTGCCATTTCCTGGGCTTCCAAGAAGCAAACTTGCATTACAAACTCGACAATGGAATCTGAGTTTGTTGCGTTAGCTGCTGCTGGTAAAGAAGCAGAGTGGCTAAGGAATTTAGTCTATGAGATTCCTTTGTGGTCTAACCCGATAGCACATATTTCTATCCTTTGTAATAATGAAGCAGCCTTGGCTAAGACATATAACCAAGTTTATAATGGCAAGTCTAGACACTTAGGTGTTAGACACACTATGATTAGGGAACTAATCATGAAGGGCGTGATTTCGGTTGAGTTTGTGAAATCGCAACAAAATTTGGAAAATCATTTGACTAAGGGTCTGTCAAGAAACTTAGTGCACAAGTCTGTGATTGGGATGGGATTAAAGTCCATCTAATTCTGTAATTGTGAGACACCCAATTCCCTTCTAATATGACATTAGGAGTTGAATTCAATGAAGAAAGCTCACACTTATAGATTGGAACACATAAAGTATTCATCCCAGGTATGTGGTGGGTTTTGCAGTTGACCAGGTTGAAGTTTAACCTCTTAATAATTCCTTTGATAAAATATATGTGCAGATACATGAAGTAAAGGAATTACCTACGTTATTGTGAAGTGTAGCTGCATTTCAAGAGGTTGGGGACTTGGCCTTGATACAGTCATGAGTGGATTGGGACACACGGGTTAATAACAGTGTCAAGTTGTATTATGCTAGAGAAATTCAATAAACTACTATGTATTTTATCTTCAGGTATTCAAATGGGTTGAATGGTTCAATTCTTAGAACACCCTGATTCTCGAGTAATTGAAAGTGTATGATATTAATATGGAAATTCAATCATTTCGACATTTTCATTTATGTACGGGGTTTAGAGGCGGCGCCCCTAGCGGGGATTGGGGCAGTGCCCCAAAAGGTCTTCGGAAATTTGGATTGGTAACTTAGTGGAAAATTTCGAATTTTAGAGGGTGACTATGGCAAATTGGCTGATTTCGTCAATTTTGGAAACCATCAATCATGCCACTAATTTTGGGTCACTGATTAGTTCAAATGACGGCTAACCCTAATAAAACCCTAATCTCGATATGTATAAATACGACTCTTCTCTTTGAGTCTCATACAACCCTTTCTGAGCTCTCTCTTTTATCCGACGAATTTAGAATCTGTCTAGCAATTTGGCTTACGTTTCTGTGCCAAGATTCTTAAGTGTCCCTATGGATTATTCTAGACTGGATTTCTTGTAACCGGGCATAGGGTAGAAATATCAATTCGGAAAGTGATTACATGATCCATTGGGAATCCGTATCTCCACCATAAACCCTAAATACCCTAACAATATTTGCGTACGCTGTACAACTATTTTATTCTTACAAACTTGTGTTACTTGTTTGATTTTAAATGAAGATACCTCAACTGATTTAGTAAAGTCTTTTGGCCTTCAACGTGCGTCCTCGTGATGATGTGGTTGGTTGTATGCTGTTGTGTCCAATTGTTGTAGTTTCTTTAGATATATTAGAATCTTGCTAATAGAAAGTGTGTGAACTATATTATTATGATTTAGAGAGGAACGTTGTCAAACATACGGTGTTTGCTGTTCTTTGATCTTTCGAACGGTGAGTCATCAATGCTTTGTGGATTGTTCTATGTTTGGTGTCCTCAGCATTCTTTTTAGAGAGTCTGGATTTTGTGTCCTTGACCATATCTATTCACTTGTTGTAAATGAGAGGTCCATTGAGAGTAGATATTGATGAAGTTGGAAATAGTTGTTAGTGTAGTAGGGTGAACCTGCTAAAGTTTCTGCGGAAGTTTTGATTTCCAGCAGGGCTTCTGATCTCAGTTGATGTGAGGGTTTTAATGACTGTCATAGAGGAGACATAGATGTTGTATATGTACACGTAGTAGAAATGATGTGTCCTACTTGAACATATTTAGCAATTTAGATTTAAAGTATACGTAAACCTACCTGAAGAAGAAGAATGCAGCATAGACTGAATATGAAGAAGGGGATATTATCAATTCTGTTGGGACGTCAAACGCATGGACTACATTTAGAGATAATTTAGCACAAGAGATGTTCCAATCTTGGAATGTGACAAACTAATCCTTTTTTGCTCTATTTATTTGAATATTGTACGAAATGAATTGTTATAGCATGACTTTAATTTATGAAATGTGTATGAATTGAATTTTATTTATTAGATAATTATTTTGTATGAATCATGTGTATGCACTATGTTTTAGTTGAAAGCAGATTTTTTTTGGTTAAAGCTGCGTTTTTGCAGTACTTTAGGTGCAGTATAGCTTTTTTTTTTTTTTTTGCTTTTAGGTGCTGTTTTTTTTATGTTTGTCTTTTTGCTGTTTTTAGGTGCTGTTTTAGGTGCCGTTTTGGTTTATGGTTATAGTTGTATTTACACATTTGTTTATGTTTATAAAATGGATTGTATATTTAATAAAATAAAATATTTTTAAGTTTCTAATTTTAAAAAACTGAAATTTTTGAGAATAAGGGTATTTTGGTCATTTTGACGAATTCCACTCCAATTTTGAAGCTACATTCCAGCAAACCAAACAAACAGATTTACAGATTCCATTCCAATTTATGCCAACCAAACACATGGTCAAACCTAATAGGATTCTAATTCCAATTCCATCATGATTTCAATTACTTGATAGATTCCATTCCTTTCAGATTCATTCCAACAAACCAAACGCCCCTTAGATGTAAAACTAGAACCTTGAGTTATAAAAAAAAAAAGGAATTCACATTTTTTTCTTCTCTATGTCGATAAGAGCATGGGGTACGTGGTGCCAATGGCTCGTGCCAAAGGAAAAACGCGAGAAACATGGTTGGCTCACGGTACCGTGGTTGGTGCCAAAGGGTCTTGGCTGGTCCCTAACAGCCAACGCCAAACTTTTTTTTTTTTTTTTGGTGTGTGTGTGTGTTGTATTTGTGTATTTAGTGGGGTATGTGTGGACCCGACATTTCTTGTATGGCACCACATTTGTATGAGGAGGGCTTTTTGGTGCCGTTGAGGTCTTGTCTTAGAGAACTTTTCTTGTGTGTAAGCTTTCTGCAGCGCGGCGCTGGCGAGCGTACCCAATGCTCTAAGTATTAAAGGAAAGGGAGCCGAGCGAAGCATATTTAACTGCTAATAAAAAAATGAATATGATGTAGAACAAAAATAAATGTATATATGATGTGGCTAGCTTGACATAAATGTCCATAATATCTTTTCCAATGGTCAATATAAATAGACTTCGTTTTCATATTGGAAAAATTATCAAATCAACACCATTTTTGATCTAAGACCTAGTTTCATATTGACGTGATTTAAAAAAAAACGGCTGCAATTGTAATGTGAAAAATAATTATATGCGAATTTAAATAGATTTATTTTTAGTACATATTATTTTTAAAGTGCTTTTAAAATAGAATATATTAATCTTCATCATTTCTTAAGACACCAACTTTTAAAAACAAACTTAATTAATGTTGCTTCCGAAAGTTGCTGCGAGTGATTCGTAAATCTTATGAAAAACACCTTTTTTTTATCTAAGAAACATAACTAAATTTAAAAATTTAGCCAAAAGCTGAATATTTTTAAAGTTAAGCAATACCAAACGGGACCGTAACCACTCCAACTCTATTCTTTACCAGCAACTTAGTTTATAACCTTCCAAGTAGACTATAATATGAGTCTGATCTTCGTATAGTTTTCAATTCAAAAAATCTTAGAGATGAGAAGGAAATTAAAGTTAATGATCCCAAATCTACGGAAGAGAGTGAACAGAAAGAAAGAGTACCAAATGAAAACTGCGGAAATTCGACATCTATTCTACTAGAAGATGATCAAATCCGGCGGTTCTTGTGTTCTGCTACTCACCGGAGGGCTTGCAAATGGATTTCTCGACACCATATCTTCATCAAATCTCTCCCAATTATCGGTGATTATCGTCCTCAACCCGTCTCTTTCGATATAAGCCGCCCCTCCATTCATATTTTTCTTCATCTCAGGCTCTCTCACAACAATGGCTTTCTCCTCGCATTTCTCCACTACATCCAAGCTCCTTTTTTCGTCGAAACTCTTGACTATTTGCTCGAGCTCTCGAATCCCCTCATCGGGTATCCGATCCATAACCGGAAACTCGGTCGCGTTTACAACCCCAATTTCCTGACAGAACTCGAAGTAGAAAGTGAGATCCTCGCCCTGCTGAGTCGCCTTCTTCACGACATTGAGGGCCATCGTGGCCTCCGTCTTGCCGCCGGAATATATATTCATCAATACGACGGCGATACCCCTGCAGATCCTGCTGTACAGATCGTAGATCTCGATGATGATCCCATCCATCACGTGGAGAACTAACGGCACAAAAGCCGCCCTCGCCTGCGGCTGGATCTGCATCAACAGATCCACCAATGCCTGCAGTTTCTGCAGCAAATTCAGCTCCTGCCGGATCGGAAAACCCTCGGATCCGGATTTTTCCTCCGCCCCGTGCTGGAAAATCACCGTTGATTTCTGATCGAGAAACGCGTAGTAAGCCCTGACGAACGAATTGAACGGCCAGGTCTTCACCGGGCGGGCGTGGCCGTCGCTGAAGCCGGACAGATCGAACGGCAGCCGTCCGATCTTCTTCACGCAGGGAATTTTTGTGTTGGTGATGCTGTGCATGAGGTAGAGGCCTTTCAGGGCGACCACCCAACTGCGCGTCTTCTCCACGCGGTTGGAGATGGACCAGAGGATGGGCTTGAGATTGAACGGGGAGAGGCGGAGCCAGTCACAGACGCGGTCGATGTTGCGGGCGTCGAACGAGAGGTCGTAGTGGGTGGTGGCGCGTATGATGGCTTTCTCAATGTCGGGGTTGCGGAGGGCGGTCCGGCGGGAAAGGTTGGCCTGCCAGAGGCTGTTTTGGTCTTTCAAAACGCCAGAGGCCCTTTTCCACAGCCTCATTTTGACGCTGTTTCTCAATGGCCCTCCGATAGAAATGCCTGCCTGAGGATTGTTTTGTGTTGTTTTCCTTCCCCCTCCTTTTTTTTTTCTTGGTTGTTTGTGGTTTTCTAAGGAAGTCGATTGAATAGCTGAACATTTTTTGCGCGGGTGTCAACTGTGGACGTGTTTAAAAAAAAAAAAACGAAGGGGGGTGGGGTTGTAGTGGATGTAAAAAAAAATTCTTTTATGTTAGGGTTATCTTTTTTAAATATAAAAAAATATTCTTTTATTCTATATTACGAATCTATATATTTAATAGCGTTACGGATTCAATTAATCACTAAACTAATTTTCTCTCATATTGGGATTCTCTTAATTTTGGAATCCTATTTATCTAAAATCTTGAGTCTCACATCAATTTAAAATAGTACTTACGATGGACATCGATTAAAAATGGAACTCCACCGACAGAGAACCTAAATAAATACTTAAAATCTAATATGTATTTTTCAACCACATAGTTATTTTACACACAAGCTTAATATTGTTTTTTGTGTTTAATTTGGCCAATTATTAAGTTGGACAAATAAATAGTTTAAATTTTTAGTGAAATTTTAATTGGGTCAATTATTAAATTTACATTATTATTTGTCTAAAATTTGAATCTCATATATATTTTATTTAGTGGTTTTATAATAATTGAAAATATATATAATATCGTTATGGATTTGAAGCACCATATTAACTCTCTACCATATGTGGCATTCTCTTAATTTCGTATCCTATTTATCTAAAATCTTGAATCCCACATCGATTAAAACGGTACTTAAATAGAGTTTAGTGTCTTGAATCCTACATCGATTTAAAATAGAGCTTCACCATTGAAGAACCTAAATAAATACTTAGAATTCAATATGTATTTTTCAACTACCTATTTATATTTCACACACAATCTTAAGAATTTTAGTTTTATTGTGTTTAATTTTGCCAATTATTAAATTGGACAAATAGATAATTAATTTTTTAGTAAAAATCTAATTTGATCAATTACTAAATTTACATTAATTTTTTTTATCTAAAATTTGAATGTCACGTCTGTTTTATTTAGCAGTTTTATTTTAGTTGAAAATTCTAGTTTGGCCAATATTAATAATATCAGTTACTAAATAAATTACTTTATTTTTCATTCGAGAATCTTTGACCAATTATTGAATTTTTACATTAATCGTATTTGTCTAAAATTATCACATCGATCTTAAATAAAGCTCTACCGATTGGGGAACTAAATAAATAATTAAAATCAATGTAATTTTTTACTCTATAATTATTTTGCACGTTTAATAGTTTATTTTTATTGAGAAGAATAATTTGGCTAATATTAATTTGGCCTATTATTAAGCCAAGTGAATAGTTTTATTTGTATTGAAAATTTAATTTGGCCAATTATAAGGTTTGTAATAATAGTATTTATATATAAATACTATTCATGCCGGGGTTTGGCTTCATGCCGGGGAGGTCCACGACTGAGGTCATTCATCTCGTCAGACGCCTTATGGAGAAGTTTAGAGAGCGGCGTAAGGACCTCCATATGGTGTTCATAGATCTAGAGAAGGCTTATGATAGCATTCCGCGCGATGTTATTTGGAGGAGCCTAGTAGAGAGGAGGGTGTCGTTGCCGTTCGTTAGGGCGATCCAAGACATGTACTCCCAAGCTAGGACGTGCATTAGAACCCCAGTTGGTGACACCCAGTATTTTCCGGTTGAGATAGGGCTACCCCAGGGGTCGGCGCTAAGTCCGCTTCTCTTCGCTCTAATCCTTGACGTCATTTCGCGTGGGATTCAAGATGGCATCCCGTGGTGCATGCTTTTTGCTGACGATATTGTGTTAGTGGCGGAGTCGAGGAGGGAGGTGAATTTGAAGTTGGAGCTTTGGAGGGCTAAGTTAGAATCTCATGGCTTGCGTGTGAGCCGGTCTAAGACCGAGTATCTCTGGTATAACTTTAGTGGTGAGGCCAACGAGGAAGATGTTGAGGTAATGATTGCGGATCAGATCGTACCCCGTACGGATAAGTTCAAGTATTTGGATTCGATCATTCAGAAGGAAGGTGAGTGTGAAGATGATGTCACGCATCGCATCAAGGCGAGGTGACTAAGGTGGAGAGCAGCGACTGTTAGGAATATGCCCTCGAATGCCACTCAGAGGATGAGAGAGTGAGAGCAATTGTATTGTAATTATGAATATTATATTTATAAGGCAATTATTATTTCTATATTATTGTATATCACTGGCATTGTGATTTGGTATATAGAATAGTAGTCCTTGCATTTGAGAGTGAACATTCTACTCCTTATAGAGATAAGGAGATAGGCACTAGAAGTGTTTAGAGCTCGAATGCTTAACTAGTTCGCAAGTCGATAAAACTTAACAGGACATTAAGTTTTAATAAGACTTGTATAACTGATGCTAGGGCGTGTGCACGTCTTGATAGCATAGTTATAAGTATATTGGTGGGACAGATACTCGAACACGACTCATACTCGATTCGATCACACGGTATTCACTCTCGAAGAGTCGGCGACGAATCGAAAGGTTGTGATAGTATACGTGGACCTTTGACTTGAGGGTTCGGTAGAAGATGTGTCATGACGTTTAGTTTGTCATTAGAATAGTTAGACTCATTTGCTTAATTCTTGAGTCGACCTCGAAGTGCGGACTATACGGGCGGGTAGCGATCTTTCTTGTACGCCAAGAAAGGATTCTATCTCCTGTTAGTGAGCAGCGAATGTCTATACGGTTAATGGCAAATAAGATCATAAGTATTTGGCAAAGCATTACGATATAGTCGTATTAGATACGCTATTAATCGATCGGTCTTGATTTGCATTAACACATGTATAGAGTTTAGTCAATGATGAGGGTTTGACTTTACCGTGACCCTAAGACTTGACCGGGACATCGATGAAGGGTCTATACGTATATAGTATTCACGACAAAATGGTTACGGAATGATTCGTTCATTCGTTCTCGATCGGGGTTTACAGTGCGGCCGCTAAGTGGCTAAGTCTTGCCCGCACTCATTGGTTCCTCCCAATGCCGGCCGAGACGAACCTACGAGTCGCGCAATAGGATCATTGATGGATAATTGTGAATTTATAATCTCTCTTATAATATTAGATATTAGATATCTAATTTTGATTTATCGGATAAATCAAATAGCGGTCTTATGAATTGTAAGTAGGTTACTGGGTGATTACTTTAATTCATAAATTATATTTCTTAGAGAAATATATATTTGTGTTTGATATAATTAATTAATTGGATTAATTAATTAGTCCAAACACATTGGAAATAAAACGGATTCGTTTGACGAACATTCGGTACACGAGGGATTCGTTTTGTGAACATCGATTACGAGCCGAGTAAATTCGACCCGTCTTCTTGGAAATTTCCATTAAGGCCGCTCCCTCCATCTCTTGTCTCTTATATACTTATTTTATGTCACTAGGTGACATATGTGAGGTGTATTTGATACCCTCAATCATGTGTTAAAGGTAGACTTTCATTTTTTTATAAATAAAAGTCTTTAAAAAGGAGTGAGGACAACTTCTTCTTGCTTTAACTCATAATCACGAATTTGAGAGAGAGAATAAGGTTAAAAACTTCATCTTGATCTTAGAGACAAGATATAATAAGAATACATTGAGAGAGAAAATTCCTACAAGCTTCCCTAGCCGCATTCTTGAAGAAAGGAAGCTTGTCGATTTTCCATCAAGTTCAGCGTGTGAAGTAGAGGCATCTTGCTTTAGGTGCTTGGAACGAAGGGCTCTTCATCATCATCATCATCATACGAAGGTTTTTCAGAGATATCATAGGTATGGGACTTTGATTCCTTGATCTTCGTATTTTTCTTTTCGTATATACGTTACTTGATCGATCCTCTTAGGGATTCCGTTTATTCTTTCGTTGCGTTTATTTTCTGTGGAATCCCAACAGTGGTATCGGAGCGAGGTCAAATATATCGTATATACGATCATCTTTACATTTGGAATGTTATTTGATGATGTTTATGATTTAGAATCATAATAGATATAATCGAAGAAATTTAATCGTTCGTAGTAAGTCAAGTTTCGACTATTTTATGTGAATTATAAATCTGAAAAATTTGATTTTTGTTGATTTATATGTTCTTCATGAAGTTAAGAAACTTTTTCGTTTTAGGCGAGTCGAAAAATGAGAAAAAGCGGGGTTAAACACGAATACCGCACGAAGACGCAGTTCAGCAGCTCTTTGGGCTCTTGCTGGCCGGCCGAGAGTGACTCGGTAGGCTCGTAGCTGCTCGGCCAGCTGCTGGCGATGGCCGAGTGACTCGGTCAGGCGATTTTGGGTTTCGGCCCGATTTTGAATCGGGCCGTGGTGGGCACGATCCGGATTTTCCGGACTCCATTTGTGTTTATATTTCGTTGTAATAATTTCCGAAATTTAAATTGGATTTAATTAGACTTAATAAAATATTTGGAATATTTTTTTAAGGGAAATTATTAGACGAGAATATTATTTTGGTCGGATTACTTTGAACGGATTAAAATGACGATTATAAATATTAATTTGATTAGTATTGTAGAAATTAAATAAATTAATTTTTATATTAATTGGATTAATATATTAATTGATTATTTAATTTCATTTACCGTTACATGTTGTATGGAATGCCTTATGTGATGGTGATATAGCTCGTGGACTTAGTTGTTGATTTGTTCGATTCGATATGGTTGTAAAGGCCATTTTGAGCCTATTTATTTTTACTAGAAAATATGTATAAAAGGACGTATTGTTCAATGATGTAATTATTCATATGGCTATGACGAAGACCGAAGACGACCGACTGGAAGCCGAAGAATCAATACTGTATTTTTCTTTTCGTTATTTGGCTTGGCCCAATACTTAGAAAAAAGTCCATGAGCTATATGTTGGTAGTAACTAGGTTGCTATTTATTGTTTTTCATTTTGAATGATTGACAAACCACAAACCGCGCTTATAAACGGATTAATGTGCAAAGTGTAACATATAATCGCGTTAATACTCCCAATTACAAACACTAAGTTATAAAGGTTACGAGGTTTCCTACCCTCCGTCAAACTCATGGAAAATTGAAATCTAAACCGGAATATTATTCTTCCGAGTATGTCGGGGTAATATTTTTGGGAAAAGTTGATAAATTCCTAGAGTGCATTAGATGCCTTTGGTTGTGAAAAATCAAACCCCTATAAACCGTATGGGTTGCCGGGTAAGATTCAATTGTCAGACTAATAGGAGTTGATGGTTTAAACTTAGATAGTTCAGCGAGCCATAGAAACCGAATGGGTTGAGGGCAAGTGAACTAGGGGTAAAAGAAGATCGAATCATCCATTAGATGCGTTGGTATTAGACACCACTTTATAAAGAATAATAGAATATAAACCGTATGGGTTGCCCTCTATTAAACTTTGTAAAGAAATCGATCACCACTATGAAGTCACCCAAGACTTCCGGATTTAACATGGGAGTGTGTAAATGCCGATAAAATAGTGGGAGCCGAGTTATGAATAAAGAAAGTCCTTAAATTCTTTACTCGGATCATAATTAAACAATCACTAACGAATCTCAAATTATTCTCTGCAGTTAACAAAACTTTCAATATGACAATGAACCCACTCGCTATACTACTTGAAAAGAACGTCTGACCGGTCCGAACTATGTGGGGCCGGAACTTGAGGATTGTCCTAACTATGGAAATCTTTGGGATACGTCTTGGGCGGACATCCGGCGGCTCCTGAGAACCCGAGCCAATCGGGAAGATGTCGATGCCCATGAGAAATGGGTAAAAGGCGACATAAGAGTGCGAGGGTACATGTTAGGCTCAATGACCAATGAGCTTCAACGTGCCCATGAAAAGATGACGTCTTCACGAGCCATATTAGCGCACTGGCCGAGCTCTATGGAGAGCATAGCCGAAGCTAGATATGAGATATCAAAGCGATTATTCGGCGCCGAGGATGAAGGAAGGAGAGAAGGTTGGGGACCATGTCCTCAAAATGATCTCGATGATTGAGAGATTGGAAGCTCTTGATTTTCGGATGCATGCATCTCTCCAAATCGACCTTATCCTGCAGTCACTTCGACTCCTTTTCCCAATTTGTCATGAACTTCAACGCAATGAGATTGCATGTAACTTAGTCAGGCTAATGAACAAAGACGACGCCTTGATCTCGATGAAGACAAAGGAAAGGAAGGCGCACTTGTGATTTCTTCTAAGACTTGGAAGTCAAGAATAAGAAGAAAAAGAACAAGAAGCGATTAGGTCCGATAGCCAAGATCGACAAGGGAAGGGGCAAGGCCCCAATGGTTCAAAAGAGCAAAGGGGCCAAGAAAACGGATGTATGCCTCAATGCGGTGAGCTAGGCCACTGGAAGAGGTATTGTCAAAGCTTGACCGTAATGCGCCTTGGTGCGGAACTATTGGTTTTAGAAACAAATTGTTAGAATCGTATATTCTACTTCTTGGATACTTGATTCCGGTGCGAGTTCTCACATTTGTACAATGAATCGGGATCTGGAACGAAGTAGGAAGCTGGATTCGGGGAGGTGATGGTCACCGTCGGAAGTGGGCATAGTGTCGAGGCTTCTGATATCGGATCCCTTATGTTGGATTTAGAATCTGGTTTTATTCTCACTTTAGATGATGTACTTGTTTTGCCCAAGGGGCACAAGAATATTGTATCAATTCCGGTCATGGACCGAAAGGGATTTCACTTCTTTATTGGAGATGGGTCCTGTCGTATTTATTTCAGAAATAAATTGGTTGGTACTGCTACATTATTAAATGGTTTATACCATTTAAATTTAAAGAATAAGACAACTGTGAACACTATAACTAGGAAGCGTGGTAGGGATGAAACGAACCAAGCACTTAAGTGGCATCTTAGACTTGGTCATATCGGTCAGACCAAGGTTCATAAAATGGAGAAAGATGGGCTTACGGGTCCATTGGGATCAGATCCTATCCAACTTGTGAATCTTGCCTTCAAGGAAAAATGACTAAGTTACCCTTCGCAGGACTTTTGAAAGAGTCTGAAAAACTTGGATTGATCCATACCGACGTCTGTGGCCCTTTTGAAGTGGCACGAGGCGGCTTTTCGATTTCATTACATTCACCGATGACCATACTGTATGGATTCGTGTACTTAATGAAACATAAGTCTCAAGCTTTTGATAAATTCAAGGAATTTAAAGCCCTAGTTGAAAATCAAGCAGTAACCGTGTTAAGACTCTTCGGTCGGACCGAGGTGGTGAGTACATGAGTACCGAATTTGATGAGTTCTTAAAAGAACTAGGAATAGTGTCACAATTCACTCCTCCGGCTACTCCACAATTAAATGGTGTATCGAAAGAAGGAACCGAACCTTGTTGGACATGGTTCGCTCCATGCTTAACTATCTTGATCTACCGATTTATACGTGGGTTACGCGCTCCTCACTTCTTGTGCATATCTTGAGCAGATGTCCTTCCAAATCCGTTCCTAAGACTCCCATGAGATGTGGAGAGGTAGGAAACCAAGTATTAATCACATTAGGATTTGGGGATGCCACCTTATGTCAAGAAGACTAAAGTAGAGAAATTGGAAACTAGGTGCTGTGAAAGGTCGTTTCATAGGATATCCGAGGATTCCATGGGATATCTATTCTACATGCACGAAGATCATAGGATCATCGTTGCTATACAAGCACACTTCTGGAAGATCGGTTTATTCGGGAAGGAGAGGCGAGTAGAAATATTTCTTTGGAAGAAATAAAAGAAACACCAAATGAGACACCTATGCAAGATACAAGAACCGAACCTTCAAATACAAATACAACCTCGCAAGTCTAGTAGAATTTCTCAATTACGAGAGGTATGGCTATCTGCATCAAGAGGAACTGGGTGTCCATGAGATGACAAAGTAGTCAAGAGAATGATCCTTCTACATACGACCAAGCGATGGTAGACGTTGACTCCACCAAGTGGCAAGAAGCTATGGAAGGCGAGATAGACTCAATGCATGCTAATCAGTCTGGACTTTAGTAGATCGTCCTAAAGGCATAGTGCCTATTGGAAACAAATGGATCTATAAGAGAAAAGCGATGGAGATGGCAAGGTTGATACCTATAAGGCCGGGCTTGTGGCAAAGGGTTATTCCCAAAGAGAAGGAATCGATTACTTGAGACCTTCTACTTTGTAGCTATGATTAAGTCTATTCGCATGATGCTTGTTATAGCAGCCCACTTAGATTATGAAATATGGCAAATGGATGTGAAAACGGCATTCCTAAATGGATTCCTCGAGGAGGAGATTTATATGGAATGACTAAGGGATTCATATCTCAAACCAATATTCATAAAGTATGCAAACTTCAGCGTGCCATTTATGGATCAAGCAAGCTTCACGGAGTTGGAATCTTCGTTTTAACGAGGCAGTCAAAGAGTTTGATTTTGTCCAAAACGAAGAAGAGCCCTGTATTTACAAGAAGGTTAGTGGGAGAAAAATTGCATTCTTAATACTATATGTAGATGACATTCTACTTATAGGAAATGACGTAGGAATGCTCGGTTACGTGAAAGCTTGGCTTTCTAAAGAGTTCTCAATGAAAGACTTGGGAGAAGCTACCTATATTCAGGTATTCGTCTCTCTAGGGATAGAGCGAAAAGAATGTTAGGTCTTTCCCAAGCCCTCTACATAGAAAAGATCTGAGCGATTTAGGATGGAAGATTCTAAAAGAGGGTTTCTACCTATGCAACATGGTGCAAAACTTTCCTTAGAGATGTGTCCTCGAAGTGCGGAAGATAGAAAGGAAATGAGCAAGGTACCTTATGCTTCAGCAGTAGGTAGCCTTATGTATGCAATGATTTGCACTAGACCGGACATTGCCTATCCGTGAGCGTAGTAAGTCGGTTTTAGTCAAATCCAGGCAGAACATTGGATCAGTAAAGAACATTCTTAAGTACCTTAGGAGGACTAAAGACTTGGTTCTTACATACGGCGGTGGAGAACTAAGAGTGATGGGTTATACGGACTCAGATTTTTCGGGGACATGGATGCTCGGATGTCCACATCGGGGTATATCTTTACTCGAATGGTGGGCGATTTCTTGGAGAAGTGCCAAGCAAAGTTCGATTGCTATCTCCACATGTCAAGCCGAATATCAGCGGCCACGGAGGCTGCTAAAGAAGCTTTTTGGATAAAGAAGTTCACCGAGGAACTTCAAGTGGTTCCTAACGCAGAGAAGCCCGTGACACTGTTTTGTGACAACGACGGAGGTCATTGCACGAGCTAAGGAGCCTAGGGCTCACCACAACACCAAACATATTACGAGAAAATATCATTTTGTTAGAGAAATGGTTCGGGATGGGAATGTTACACTGCAGAGAGTAGACACAGCAAATAACGTTGCTGATCCGCTTACCAAGCCACTACCTCAGAAGTTCTTAGAGAGACATCTGGAGAGTATGGGTATTAGATACCATAGTTTGTGGCATTGAGTGCAAGTGGGAGATTGTTAGGAATATGCCCTCGAATGCCACTCAGAGGATGAGAGAGTGAGAGCAATTGTATTATAATTATGAATATTATATTTATAAGGCAATTATTATTTCTATATTATTGTATATCACTGGCATTGTGATTTGGTATATAGAATAGTAGTCCTTGCATTTGAGAGTGAACATTCTACTCCTTATAGAGATAAGGAGATAGGCACTAGAAGTGTTTAGAGCTCGAATGCTTAACTAGTTCGCAAGTCGATAAAACTTAACAGGACATTAAGTTTTAATAAGACTTGTATAATCGATGCTAGGGCGTGTGCACGTCTTGATAGCATAGTTATAAGTATATTGGTGGGACAGATACTCGAACACGACTCATACTCGATTCATCACGGTATTCACTCTCGAAGAGTCGATGACGAATCGAAAGGTTGTGATAGTATACGTGGACCTTTGACTTGAGGGTTCGTAGAAGATGTGTCTGTGACGTTTAGTTTGTCATTAGAGTAGTTAGACTCATTTGCTTAATTCTTGAGTCGACCTCGAAGTGCGGACTATACGGGCGGGTGCGATCTTTCTTGTACGCCAAGAAAGGATTCTATCTCTGTTAGTGAGCGGGCGAATGTCTATACGGTTAATGGCAAATAAGATCATAAGTCTTTGGCAAAGCATTACGATATAGTCGTATTAGATACGCTATTAATCGATCGGTCTTGATTTGCATTAACACATGTATAGAGTTTAGTCAACAATGAGGTTTGACTTTACCGTGACCCTAAGACTTGACCGACATCGATGAAGGGTCTATACGTATATAGTATTCACGACATAATGGTTACGGAATGATTCGTTCATTCGTTCTCGATCGGGGTTCTGATGCGGCCGCTAAAGGCTAAGTGTTGCCCGCACTCATTGGTTCCTCCCAATGCCAGCTGAGACGAACCTACGGAGTCGCGCAATAGGATCATTGATGGATAAATGTGAATTTATAATCTCTCTTATAATATTAGATATTAGATATCTAATTTTGATTTATCGGATAAATCAAATAGCGGTCTTATGAATTGTAAGTAGGTTACTGGGTGATTACTTTAATTCATAAATTATATTTCTTAGAGAAATATATATTTGTGTTTGATATAATTAATTAATTGGATTAATTAATTAGTCCAAACACATTGGAAATAAAACGGATTCGTTTGACGAACATCCGGTACACAAGGGATTCGTTTTGTGAACATCCGATTACGAGCCGAGTAAATTCGACCCGTCTTCTTGGAAATTTCCCTTAAGGCCGCCCCCTCCATCTCTTGTCTCTTATATACTTATTTTATGTCACTAGGTGACATATGTGAGGTGTATTTGATACCCTCAATCATGTGTTAAAGGTAGACTTTCATTTTTTTATAAATAAAAGTCTTTAAAAAGGAGTGAGGACAACTTCTTCTTGCTTTAACTCATAATCACGAATTTGAGAGAGAGAATAAGGTTGAAAACTTCATCTTGATCTTATAGACAAGATATAATAAGAATACATTGAGAGAGAAAATTCCTACAAGCTTCCCTAGCCGCATTCTTGAAGAAAGGAAGCTTGTCGATTTTTCCATCAAGTTCCGGCGTGTGAAGTTGAGGCATCTTGCTTTAGGTGCTTGGAACGAAGGGCTCTTCATCATCATCATCATCATACGAAGGTTTTTCAGAGATATCATAGGTATGGGACTTTGATTCCTTGATCTTCGTATTTTTCTTTTCGTATATACGTTACTTGATCGATCCTCTTAGGGATTCTGTTTATTCTTCCGTTGCATTTATTTTCTGTGGAATCCCAACAGCGACAGGGGTCCTGTGCGACAAGAAAATCCCTCTAAAGTTGAAGGGTAAATTCTATAGAGCGGCTATCCGACCTGTTATGTTGTATGGCTCCGAATGTTGGGCGATGAAGAAGTCGCTTGAGAGCAAGTTGGAAGTGGCTGAAATGAGAATGTTACGTTAGTCGTGTGGTCGCACAATGTTAGATAGAATTGCGAACGGGATTTTCAGGAACGCGCTGGAAGCGGTGCCCATTTCAGCGAAAGTTAGGGAAGGGAGATTGAGATGGTTTGGCCACGTCCGCAGGAGACAGGCATCTACTCCGGTGATGAGGGTCGAGAGTTTAATGGTTTTCGGGGAGAGGAGGAGAGGCAGACCGAGGAGGACGTGGGAGGAGCAACTGAGATTAGATTTGAAGGCCTTAAACCTTTCCGAGACCATGACCGTTGATAGGTGCGCTTGGAGGCGCCAGATCAGAGTTGTGGATTCTTTTGTAGGGAGCGGTGCTGTTATTGAGAGCCTCAGGGTTGAGTTGTCTCGGTTAGCTTTGACCTAGAGCATTGCATATTTATTTTTATTGTATATTTTATCCAATTGTCTTTGCGTGTGGTGTATTTTTGGCAGGGAGCTGTGCGCAGAGCCAACCTCTCTTTTGTTAGAGCAGCGTTCATTGGGAGTGAAGTAGCCAAATTCCGCTTAGGTAAGTCCCATGTGGATCAAGCCATGGGCTCAGGTATGGTCTCGAGCTTTTTCGAATCATATGTTTTCCTTTGTATTTATCACACAAGATTCTGCTGTGCACTAAGCTGGGGGTCTTCACGGAAACAGCCTCCCTACCATAATAAGTAGGGGCATGGTCTGCGTACATCTTACCCTCCCCAGACCCTGCTCTGAGCGGGGTATACTGGGTATGTTTGGTTTGGTTTGGTTTATATAAATTTAAATTCCACATTCTTCTCCTCTGGAAAATAGATCGTATCTTTCTCTCTTTCAGTTTCTAGTCTTTGCTTCGGTTTTAAACGAGACTCCATCGATTGGATAACCTAAATAAATACTCATAATCAATATGTATATTTGCGCCTCACAATTATTTCAGCGAGAATTAATTTTTTAATACCAAATCATAAAATTGGCAAGTTTTATATCCCCATTCATAAGAGTATAAGTTTTTGGTACCATTGTTAGGAATATGCTCTCGAATGCCACTCAGGGGATGAGTGAATAGGGGCATTGTACTTGTAATTATGGAATAATAAATAAAAAGGCAATACGACTCATTCACTGTTTATTGTATTTCAATTGCATTCTTGACTTGGTAAACATTGAAGTGAAGTCCATGTAAATAAATCGAACATTCTATTCTCGTTATGGGATAAGAGAAAATGTACTGGAAGTGTTTAAAGTTTATTTACATAAATCGTTCGCAAGTCAATAAACTTAAATGGGCATTAAGTTTTAATAAGACTTGTATAACTGATGCTAGGACATGTGCATGTCTTGATAGCATAGTTATAAGTATATTGGTGGGACCAGTATACTAGAACACGACTCATACTCGATTCAGTCACACAGTATTCACTCCCGGAGAGTCGATGACGAATCGAAAGGTTGTGATAGTATACGTGGACCTTTGACTTGAGGGTTCAGTAGAAGATGTGCCTGTGACGTTTAGTTTGTCATTAGAGTAGTTAGACTCATTTGCTTAATTGCTGAGTCGACCTCGATGTGCGGACTATACGGGCAGGTAGCAGTCTTTACTGTACGCCAAGAAATGATTCTATCTCCTATTAGTGAGCAGGCGAATGTCCTATACGGTTAATGGCAAATAAGATCATAAGTCTTTGGCCAAAGCATTCTGATATAGTCGTATTAGATACACTATTAATCAGTTGGTCTTGATTTGCATTAACACATGTATAGAGTCTAGTCAACATTAGGGTTTGACTTTACCGTGACTTGAAGACTTGACCGGGACATCTGATGAAGGGTCTACATGTATATAGTATTCACGACATAATAGTTCTGGAATGATCCCTTCATTCGCTCGCAGTCGAGGTTTACAATGCGGCCCGCTAGGCTGGCTAAGTGCTGCCCGCACTCATTGGTTCCTCCCAATATATATATATATATATATATATATATATATATATATATATATATATATATATATGGTTCAACAAAAAGTGGACCAAGTCTTCGTCTACTTGTTTTATATATATATATATATATATATATATATATATATATATATAAAACAAGTAAGACAATAATTAAATTCATTATAGTGAAAACAATGTCTAGTTCATTAATCCTCATCATAGATGAAATATCAAATGAAAATCGATTACTAAAATAAAAAACATTAAGAGTGAACTCGAGTCTGGGCTCTTTATTATTTCAAAAAAAAAGAAATAAAATAAAGAAAAAGAATCGGGAGAGTCAGGAGGGTTAATTAGGGCTGGGTCCTTTATTATTTCAAAAAAAAAAAGAAATAAAAGAAAAAAAAACGGGGGAGTCAGAGGGTTAATTAGGACTGAGCCCTTTATTATTTCAAAAAAAAAAAGAATTAAAAGAAAGAAAAAGAAATGAGGGAGGCGGGAGGGTTAATTAGGGCCGAGCCCTTTATTATTTCAAAAAAAAAAAAGAAAAAGAAAGAAAAAGAAACAGGGGAGTCGGGAGGGTTAATTAGGGGCTGGGCCCTTTGTTATTTCGGAAAAAGAATTTAGCATCCGCTATCGCTAAACTGGGTTAGCGCTAATTGCGATGGTTCCCGGCCACTACACAGAAACCCCTAGCGTATAGCGGCCGATATCGATAGGTGGCCGCTTCGCTTCGCTAATCGCTATAGCGACTATAGCGGCCGCTTTTCACTATTATGATCACAATTAAAACATGTCACCTCGCGAGTTGAGGTACCTGGAGCTGAACGAAAACTCTTCCCGTCCTTAAAAATACGCGACGACTGCCCGACGGAATGATTAGCCGACTGAGATCTCTAAAAGTTGCCACCCTTACTGCCAGAAAAGTTGTCGGTGGTCTTCTGCTCAGTACAAAACAAGGATTGCAAAATATATATACAATAATATCTAAAATATAAATATAAATATAAGAAAATTATAATTTTATAATTTAAGGAACAAAAAGTAAAAAAAAAAATTCGCAAAGGACAAAATAAGAATTTCCCTCCTATTTTGTTGGTACCGTTCATGGTACACTCCCATGTAGTGCATCTCCTGCCGAATGCACTACATGTGGCGTGCATAAACGGTGCAATAAACGGTGCAGATCGATATCGTTTATCCTCTCTCTCTCAGTGGACCCCATAGTCATGACATTGAATAATGCCACGAAGAAACAACCAACCGACACCAATAATGCGAAAAAAATAATATAAAACCAAGATCAAATCAAAACCAAACCAAACATACCCAGTATATCCCGCTCAGAGCAGGGTCTGGGGAGGGTAAGATGTACGCAAACCATGCCCCTACTTTTTACGGTAGGGAGGCTGTTTCCGTGAAAACCCCCAGCTTAGTGCACAACAAAGTATTGAGTGATATATACAAAGAAGCATATGATGCGAAAAAGCTCAAAACCATACCTGAGCCCATGGCTTAATTCACATGTGATTTACATAAATGGACTTTGGCAACTGCACTCTCGATGAACGATGCTCCAACAAAAGAGAGGTAGACTCAGCGCACAGCTCCTGTCAAAAATACACCACACGCACAAGGCAACAGGATAAAATATACAATAAAAGTAAAAAGAAAAATGCAATGCTCTAGGTCAGAGTTAACCGAGACAACCCAACCCTGAGGCTCTCAACTACAACACCGTTCCCTACAAAAGAATCCACAACTCTTATCTGGCACCTCCAAGCGCACCTATCAACAGTCATGGTCTCGGAAAGGTTTAGGGCCTTCAAATCTAATCTCAGCTGCTCCTCCCACGTCCTCCTCGGTCTGCCTCTCCTCCTCTCCCCGACAACCAATAAACTCTCGACCCTCCTCATCTGAGCAGATGTCTGCCTCCTGCGGACGTGGCCAAACCATCTCAATCTCCCTTCCCTAACTTTCGCTGAAATGGGCGCCACTCCTAGCGCGTTCCTGAAAATCCCGTTCGAGATTCTATCCAACATTGTGCGACCACACGACCAACGTAACATTCTCATTTCAGCCGCTTCCAGCTTGCTCTCAAGCGACTTCTTCATTGCCTAACATTCGGAGCCATACAACATTGCAGATCGGATTGCCGCTCTATAGAATTTACCCTTCAACTTTAGAGGGACTTTCTTGTCGCACAAGACCCCTATCGCTGCTCTCCAAAGGGGTCTACTAATCCCCGTCACCTTTTAGAAAAACAAGGGGTCTACTACTAGGGGTGTTCATAACCGGGTACCCGGTTTTTCGGGTAATGAAAAATTCGGCCCGTGACCCGACCCGAAAAGTCGGGTACCCTATTTTTTACGGTACGAGTCTAGCGATCCAATTTTTATTTTATTTTATGGCATGTGCCTGTGTTATAGCCCCCCACCCCAGCCCTATTTTTTATTTTATAATTTTATTTTTAATTTGTAGTTTTTCATTCTTGTAAATGGAGATTCTAAAAATTACCCATTAGGATACAGTTAAACCTCGATAGATGAATGTTCGATAAATGAATAATCTCGCCAAATGAATAATTTTTTCCGGTCCTAACTCTTTATAACATGTTCAAATTTTCTTTCGATAAATTGAATAATTTCGCTAAATGAATATTTTTTTCGGTCCCGATCATATTTATTTATCGAGGTTTTACTATATTTATTTATAAAAAAAAATTCGAATTGGGGCTTTAAGTTGGTAGAAATTCTTAAATATGTTCATGTCCATAAAACTATCATCAATAAGGAGATAGTATTTCAGAAGCTCATAAAGATCCATTTAAAGGTCATCAGGTCCATAAAGGCTTATATGTATGCGATCCTAACAACATCATAGCATGCTCAATTATCTCTTAACCTAGTCATGTAAGGCTCTTTCACCGTTGTTGTAGCTCACGATATATGTATTCCATGCCCCCTTATCCATATCTAGCTAATGACTAATACACAACTGTCATTGTTCACACATCACATGTGGATTGATGGATTTCTCATACTCGGTGTTGCTGCACATTAGAATCAAATGAGAATGGTTCTTTTCCAGTGAAATGCGAATATGCATGAGTTTGTACTTGTTGGGATTATGTGGCCCAAATGAATAAAATAATGAGGGCCCAAAATATATCTCCTGCAGCCCACTTAAAATCGGACCCGGCCCGGAATTCTTTTTGGAAGCAGCCCATAGGCTGGATTAATCTTGGTCATTCATCTGGTATCTTTAATCCTGGCCATTGGTTTATATTAACCCTACATATATATACCATCTACCCAAACCCTACCCCTCATTTCCCTTTTCTCACCCCCCGCCGTCTGCTCACTCTCTATCTTATCTCTCCCCCCGATTTTCTTTCCTTTCTCCTCGGCTTTGACCTGCTCTTCTGATGGAAAGAAAATCCTCCCGATTTCTTCTCTTCGTTTGGTTGTTCCGATTCTCCTATAAATCCCGTTTTCGGTGGAGATGAAAGAACAACGAAATAAAGAGAGCAAGTGATATATCTTCCCTTGAATCCTTCGGTTTCTTTGTGAAATATTTGAGGGGTTTTGTGAGTGAGCTTTGTGAGAATCGGGATCTGATATTTATGGGGTTTTTTCGGTAGCTTTGTGCTTCGATTCTGGTTTGGGGTTTTGGATCGGTTGAATCTTGCTTTGTGCTTTGATTCATCGGAGGTTGCTTCCGGTTCCGGTGGTGGGTTCGGTTCGAGGTGCTGATCGCGGGTCTTGTGAGTCCAGGACGTGGCTACGGGGACGGAGGACTGAGCTGGCCGGATTTTCCGACATTGATTTTCTTCGGCTTCGGCCGTGTGGTTTGAGCTTTCTATTTCTCACTGTTTTTCAGTTTATTTTCATATTTTTGTTTGATTCGTTTAATTAGAAGTTGTGTAATCCCTAATCCCTATCCCGAGTAGATTCGTGTAATAGTTATATTTGTTATAATTATTGTAATAATATTGCCACCCGATTCGGACCAATACGCAACATTGGTACCGGAGCTTTGGTTTGGATCTGTCCGAATCGGGTCAACCCGGATCGCTCAGGTATATCGGCTAACCCTCTCTTCATTTTCTGTTTTTTACTTGCTCGTTGCCCTTTGTGATAGTATTCCCGTTCGTTGTTCTTGGTGATTTTTTTTCTTTGTGATATTTTGTGTTCGGATACTACTGCTCTTCGTGTTGCTCGCTGTTCTTCGTGTTTTTTCTCTGGGCTGTCCGTCTCGGCCCGCTGTCCTTCGTGTTTCTGGGCTGTCCGTCTCGGCCCTGTTATTTTTTGCTTCTGCTGCATTATTGGTAATATTCTGTGTGTTTATTACTGCAATTTTTTACTTCGTGTTGAATCTGGAATTTTTTCATAACCAGGCATTTAAACCCTCCTGCCTGGACCGCTTAAGTGTCCTCGGATCTTGTAGGGGCACAGTATTGGTTTTCAGTTCGTTTAAATTTAATCATCTGTGTGATTGATTACTTTGTGTTTGTGAGGTTTGATAAAATAAACCGTTTTCTCCTGTTTGTGCTTTCCACAAATTTTCAAAAACTTTGTTCATTTTGAAAATTAAAATAGGATCAATCTCTGCCTTCTCTGTGGCACCATTTGATGGAAAAGGTGATTTTGCCATTTGGCAACAGAAAATGAAAAGCATACTTATTCAACAAAAATGTTTCAAAGCTATTGATAATTCTTTCGCTTCTAATGTGACGGCGGATAAAAAGGCTGAACTTGATGAGTTTGCTTATTCTGCGATTATCTTGAACCTTTCTGACTCTGTGATAAGAAAATTAGGTAAACATGGTTCGGCTAAAGAGTTATGGGAAAAATTAGAAGAAATGTATACTGAAACTTCGTTGCCAAATAAATTATTCCTTCTTGGAAAATTTTTCCGCTATAAGCTTGATCTTAATAAAGACATTGATGCCAATTTAGACGTGTTTACAAAACTGGTTCAAGATATAAAGTTAACGGGAGATAAAAACATCGATGATTACACTCCGATTGTTCTTTTGAATGCTATTCCAGATTCTTATAGTGATGTGAAATCTGCCATTAAATATGGTAGAGATCAGGTAACCTTAGATATTGTTGTAAACGGCTTAAAGAGCAAAGAGTTAGATTTGAAAAACAATAAAGGTGCTGCCCTTAGAAATCTTGGCGAGGTTAATTTTGTCAAAGGAAGACCTCAAAAACGCTTTCAAAATAAAAAGTCTTCCAACACTCAAAATAACCAAGCCAACAAGAAAAAGGGCAATGAAAAATTTCGGTTTAAACCTAGACCTAATAATCGTAAGTGTTATAATTGTGGTGAGTATGGTCACTATATTCAAGACTGCACTAAACCTAAGAAAAACCAGCAATCTGATCAGGCTAACTTAGCTATCGGTGAAAATCTGGGTGATGTGTTTATGATTTCTGATGCTATGCATTCTTTTGTGAACTCTGTGTTAGCTGACCTTGGTGAAAATGATTGGCTGGTTGATTCTGGATGCACATTTCACATGACTCCGCATAAACAACTTTTTTCTAGCTATCGTGATTTGAAAAATCGATATGTGTCTATGCCGGATCATGTAAAACAAAATGTTGCTGGAATAGGAACTGTGTGCCTTAAATTCGAATCTGGAAATTCTATAACTTTGGAAAATGTTAGGCATGTTCCTCACTTAGCTCATAATTTAATGTCATGTGCATGTCTTGAAGATGATGGTTTTGAAGGTACATGGGCTAAGGGTGCTATGAAAGTTACGAGAGGTCCCAAAACCTTTTTTGTCGCCATTCGTAAAATGAATTTATACATTTGTTCCACTGTAAGTAACTTTTCCGCTAATGCAGTACTTGGAGATAAAACTGAAATCTGGCATAAACGGTTGGGTCACATTAGTGGTAAAGGTCTTGAAATATTGCACAAAAATGGTTGTTTTGGGAATGATAAAATATCTGACTTGCCATTTTGTGATAATTGTGTGTATGGTAAGCAACATCGTGCTAACTTTCCCCATTCACCTTCCCCGAACCCCCCTAAGAGTTCAAATGTGTTTGAATGTCTGCATGCTGATGTGTGGGGGCCTGCCAGTGTTCCGACACACGGCGGAAACCGATATTTTTTATCTGTGATTGATGATTATTCCAGGAAAGTCTTTGTGTTTCTCCTTAAGAACAAATCTGATGTGTTTGACACGTTCAAAACGTGGAAAATTTTAATTGAAAATCGAGACAGTAAGAAAATTAAAATTTTGAGAAGCGACAACGGCTGGAATTTTGCAATAATTTGTTTGATACTTTGTGTGCGGAAAGTGGTATTCAAAGGCATAGACGGACACCACACACCCTCAACAAAGCGGAATTCTTGGCGCATGAACCGAACCCTCCTTGATAGGGTAAGGTCTATGCTCGTCAGCTCCGGATTGTCAAAACGTTTTTGGGGTGAGGCTTTATCTACAACTGCCTATATTATAAACAGATCTCCATCTGTCCCTTTGAATGGAAACTATCCCGAATCTGTGTGGACTGGTAGTAATATTGATTTCTCAAATCTTCGTGTATTTGGGTGTGCTGCATATGTTCATCAAAAGCAAGATAAATTAGAACCTAGATCGATAAGATGTGTGTTCTTAGGCTACCCGGAGGGAGTTAAGGGTTTTAGGTTATGGCTTAAGGGCGAACCAGGGTTTAAGGTGCTAATTAGTAGGGATGTCATATTTAATGAAGATGAATTTCCTTGCCTTGAACATCCTGCACCCGCACCCGTGCACATGCCTAATCCAGAATTTGTATCTAACTACCCTACCTTAAGTGAGGTGGAGCCTGAAAATGATGAAACTTTGCATGCTGAAAATGAAAATCATTCCGGGAATTCTAGTGATGAAGTAATTGAGAATGTTGATGAAAGTACTGAACTAACCAACTATCAATTGACGAGAGATAGGCCTAGAAGAGAGAATGTTAGGAGGCCTCATCACTTTGATGATTTTCATATGATGTCCCATGCTTGCAATGTGTTTGAATCTTTAGATAATAACGAACCTAAAAGCTACAAAGATGCTTTAAAATCTGAAAATGCTTCTGATTGGTTAAATGCTATGAATGATGAAATGAATTCCCTGCATGTTAACCAAACCTGGACTCTTGTTCGAAAACCTGAACATTGTTCTCTTGTGGACTGTAAGTGGTTATTTAAGGTTAAAAATGAAGTAGAGAATATCAGATTTAAAGCTAGGTTGGTTGCTAAAGGTTTCACTCAAAAGGAAGGAATTGATTACACTGAGATATTTGCTCCTGTTGTGAAATTCACCACCGTGCGTATCATGCTTGCTTTAGTTGCTCACTTTAATTGGGAATTAAAACAAATGGATGTTAAAACAGCTTTTCTTCATGGTGAATTAAATGAGAAAATTTATATGAGGCAGCCAGAAGGTTTTGTCGACTCTAAGAAACCTGATCACGTTTGCCTTCTTAAAAAGGCCCTTTATGGCCTAAAGCAGTCTCCAAGGCAATGGAACAAAAAGTTTGACTCTTACATGCTTTCTTTAAAATTCAAACGTAGTTCGTATGATCCTTGTCTCTATTTTAAAGTAGACTCCACTGTTCCTATCTTCTTGCTTATCTATGTGGATGACATGTTACTTGTGAGTCCGTGCATAAAATTAATTGATCATGTTAGGTCTTGTCTTAGTGATCAATTTGACATGAAATACCTTGGAGACGCCCAGAAAATTTTAGGCATGAATATTGTTAGAGATAGGAAAAACTGTTCTTTGTTTCTAAACCAGTCTTCCTACATAGAGAAAATACTTGAAAAATTTTCTATGATCTTTAAAACACATACATGCCTCTTGCTGCCCATTTTCTGTTATGCAAAGATCAATCTCCAAAATCTAGTGAAGAAGAAAAAATAATGGAAAAAATTCCCTACGCTAATGCTATAGGATCAGTCATGTATCTCATGGTTAGTACGAGACCTGATATAGCCTATGCTGTCAGTTGCTTGAGTAGATACATGTCTAATCCTGGTATGCCTCATTGGGAAGCCTTGAAGTGGCTTCTCCGTTATTTGAAATCCTCTGTGGATGTTGGAATTAAGTTTTCTAAATCTGGTGATGGTGTTAAACTTGTTGGATATGTGGATTCTAACTTTGCTAATGATCGTGACAATCGAAAATCCACGACCTCTTATGTGTTTACCCTTTGTGGCTCTTGCATTAGTTGGAAATCTCGATTCTGAGAATGTTGTTGCTTTATCTACAACTGAATCTGAATATGTTGCTACAACTGAGGCATTTAAAGAAGCCATATGGCTAAAGGGTCTTCTGTCCGAAATCGATTTTCTAAAAGAAAAAGTCGTGGTATTTTCAGATAGTCAATCTGGAATTCAGCTTTGTAAAAATCCTGTCTTTCATGATCGCACTAAACATATTGATGTTAAATTTCATTTTATTCGTGACATTGTTGAAAAAGGTGAACTTGATCTTGGAAAAATTCCTTCAGAATTCAATCCTGCAGATATGGGCACCAAATGCTTGCCTTTGGAGAAGTTTGTGTCTGCCGATCTGCTTGAACACAGGAACTCAAGACTAACTCTTAGTCTTTGCCTTCTTTGTGATGGCTTTACATTCTTAGTGAATTATTATATCTTTGTGATATTCCTGCTTTCTTAGTGATTGCTTTCTTTGTGTTTATCTGTACTTACTTTGTGTTTTGTGTGCAGGTGATGTCCGGCGATGATGACCTCCGTCTCCCTTATGTACCCCGATGACTCATTTGGCCCAGGTGGAGATTTGTTGGGATTATGTGGCCCAAATGAATAAAATAATGAGGGCCCAAAACATATCTCCTGCAGCCCACTTAAAATCGGACCCCGCCCGGAATTCTTTTTGGAAGCAGCCCATAGGCTGGATTAATCTTGGCCATTCATCTGGTATCTTTAATCCTGGCCATTGGTTTATATTAACCCTACATATATATACCCTCTACCCAAACCCTACCCCTCATTTCCCTTTTCTCACCCCCCGTCGTCTGCTCACTCTCTACCTTATCTCTCCCCCCGATTTTCTTTCCTTTCTCCTCGGCTTTGACCTGCTCTTCTGATGGAAAGAAAATCCTCCCGATTTCTTCTCTTCGTTTGGTTGTTCCGATTCTCCTATAAATCCCATTTTCGGTGGAGATGAAAGAACAACGAAATAAAGAGAGCAAGTGATATATCTTCCCTTGAATCCTTCGGTTTCTTTGTGAAATATTTGAGGGGTTTTGTGAGTGAGCTTTGTGAGAATCGGGATCTGATATTTCTGGGGGTTTTTCGGTAGCTTTGTGCTTCGATTCTGGTTTGGGGTTTTGGATCGGTTGAATCTTGCTTTGTGCTTTGATTCATCGGAGGTTGCTTCCGGTTCCGGTGGTGTAACACCCCCAGATCCAACCGGGAATATTACACGCCGTGGGCCCCGCGCCGGAACCCACCAGGCTAAAAACCATTTACAAAAACGACAAGAAGGCCGATGACGGTAGTATTTTCCAAAACTCACAAAATCATTTGAAAACACCAACCACCGTCAAGATAATCAAGGCCAAAAACTCGGTTAAGGGAATCGGTTTTCGAAATCAAACTCAGTTGGCATAAAGCCGAAAGCCATTTGAAAGAACTCACGCAGCGGATAAAAATACAGTCCAAGATACATATACATCAATAATTAATACACAGACAAGATACACGATTCCCCAACAATATGCCATAGCCAGTATCGTCCGGAATCCTCGCCTCACGACCGCTACCATCAAAGTCCTCAATACCTGAAAAACAAGTCCCACAACGGGGTCAGCAATAATGCCCGACAAATAACCGCAAGTACATAAACATAAATATTCACATGCCATGCATCATGAGAATAATAACCTCAACGATAACCTTACCACTTCCGGTAATCCAACGATTCTCGTCAAAATCCCAATATCACGATAATACTATAAAAATCCCAGTATCACAACAATACCGTATAATACCTCAATACCGAATACTTTCTCGTACATAATCCTCTATGTACGATTACCATAAAACATACCTCTATCCGGACTTCCTTCCGGAATGCATACCACAGACCAAGAATATCCAAAATGACATCAACAATATCCGAATATTACAATCTTCCCAAGATTGTCCGAGTATCTCAACAATCATCAACTGTGCATTCTAATCCTTTTAGAACATCACCGAACATTCGTCAATATGCAATACAACATAAAATACTTATGAAATGTAAATGGAATTACTCATCAAAACATTACAACCGAACAAGTAAACACTTGCCTGGATACCAACATGACAAAACCAACACCGAACTCATCGCCATAGTCTACGAGCTCTTGACCCATTGGAACAGATCTACGGTCTTCCAACGAAGCACAACGGTTATACCTATTGATTAATCACCCTAGAACAATAATCATGTCAATAATCGGACCAACTCGGTCACAAGGATCATAACATGCTCAATCTGGAATTCAACCTCGTATTATGATCTAGAAATCCATCTCAAAACGGTTTAAACGAATCATCATCTTTAATAATATGAAGAAACATTCGAAGTTCTTAACAAAATCCATAAAATTCCATATAACATCGTTATATGATTATCCAACATGTTCCTCACATGTAATCATCCAAGAAAAACGAACCATTAACAAAGGAATACGAAGATTACCCGGTTTAGACGAACCAAAAAGAAGAACACTAGAACTCCATCCAAAGAATCATGAACAACTTGAAGAACAAGGCTTGAATCCAAGCTCTCAATCTTAATCTTGTTAAAGATTATCATTATACTGATGTTTGGGAACCTCAAATAACTCTCAACTCTCTCTCTCTCCGAGTGAAGGAAGAAGAATGGACGAAATGCCTTACAATACCCGTCTGTCCTTTTATAATAAACATTATTAGCGTGCGCTAACATCTCATATTTAGCGTGCGCTAAAGCCTTAGCGTGCGCTAATCGACTTTGTTAGCGTGCGCTATCCAGCCCGAGAGGCTACCGCCTCGCCGTAAACTAGCTTACGTACGTAATGCCCATGCATTAACGTCGTAAAACATCATGCCTAGCGTGCGCAAGTCCTTGACCTTAGCGTGCGCTATCCGAAGTTGACTTGCTACAGATCGTGCCCCCACTTGCCGAAAGCATCCGCGATTATCGGGATTCCTTTGGCCGATCTGGAATTAGCGTGCGCTAATCATACGGTTTTAGCGTGCGCTAGCTCTACACGACAACCACTCGTTGACCTTATCTGGACACGCGTCGAACATGGCCGGGTCCACCCGCCGAAAGCTAAGATTCCATTATTGGCGATCTGATGTTAGCGTCGCAAGCTAACATGCGTTAGCGTGCGCTAGCGAATATAAAATCAACACAGGCCTACACCTGTCGGCCACCTTCCGAACTAACCCGGCAAGTCGTTACGTCGTTAGGGGTCCTCCTTAGCGTGCGTAATCGAACCTCTTAGCGTCGCTATCAATACTTAGCGTGCGCTACACTGCACCCGATGGCGTGCGCTAATGAAACACTTATAGCGTGCGCTATCGTTGCTGTGCCTAGCCATATTCAACTATCCTCAACCAATGTCTCGACATACCAATCAAACATATGGCACAATGAATACATATACGCATTCAATAACATTATCAAACGTTCACCACGTTCCCAAGCACAAATATCCATCAACGATATCCAACATATAAACGAAAAAAATATATCCGAAAAATCGGGGTATTACACTCTACCCCCCTTAAAAATAAGTTTCGTCCTCGAAACTTGCAATCTCTGTACAAACATCTCAACAGAAAATCCAAATTACCAAGGCAACCAAATAAATACCGAATAATATACTTACAGGTCTGTGAAGTCGAAGATCTCCCGTGATACTAGCATATGGCACCATTTCAAAAATCTCAACACAACAAGAATGCCAAAACAGGAATAATCACAATTCGAAAACGATTGGTCTCCGCCAAGACCACAATAAATTTAGAAACCTTTATCGAGTTTTGTGGGATCTGTGTGCCGTGTCTCCTTACCTAAAGTGCATGAGCCGCTCCTTGTCACATGCACGTATCACCGGTGTTCCACTCCACATCGAAAGCCGCACATTGCACGTGCCTCGCACCGGCGTTCACTTCCCGATTGGAGCCGCACATTGCACATGACCACGGCACCGCTCACTCCTGCCTCGTCGGTCTCGGGAACACCAACAATCCCCAAACCCACACATCACCACGACGGTACTCAAAAATCACACGTGCAAAACAACACAATCCAAAATAGCCAAAATCCATTACACAAAATCACGCAACTACCACCTTTGGTAGAGCCACATAACACACATGCCCGGTTATCACAAAACCTTGGGCTCCGATACCATATTTGTAACACCCCGCATCCAACCGGGAATATTACACGCCGTGGGCCCGCGGAACCCACCAGCTAAAAACCATTTACAAAAGCGACAAGAAGGCCGATGACGGTAGTATTTTCCAAAACTCACAAAATCATTTGAAAACACCAACCACCGTCAAGATAATCAAGGCCAAAAACTTCGGTTAAGGGAATCGGTTTTCAAATCAAACTCGATTGGCATAAAGCCGAAAGCCATTTGAAAGAACTCACGCGGCGGATAAAAATACGATCCAGATACATATACATCAATAATTAATACAGACAAGATACACGATTCCCCAACAATATGCCATAGCGGTATCGTCCGAATCCTCGCCTCACGACCGCTACCATCAAAGTCCTCAATACCTGAAAAACAAGTCCCACAACGGGGTCAGCAATAATGCCCGACAAATAACCGCAAGTACATAAACATAAATATTCACATGCCATGCATCATGAGAATAATAACCTCAACGATAACCTTACCACTTCCGGTAATCCAACGATTCTCGTCAAAATCCCAATATCACGATAATACTATAAAAATCCCAGTATCACAACAATACCGTATAATACCTCAATACCGAATACTTTCTCGTACATAATCCTCTATGTACGATTACCATAAAACATACCTCTATCCGGACTTCCTTCCGGAATGCATACCACAGACCAAGAATATCCAAAATGACATCAACAATATCCGAATATTACAATCTTCCCAAGATTGTCCGAGTATCTCAACAATCATCAACTGTGCATTCTAATCCTTTTAGAACATCACCGAACATTCGTCAATATGCAATACAACATAAAATACTTATGAAATGTAAATGGAATTACTCATCAAAACATTACAACCGAACAAGTAAACACTTGCCTGGATACCAACATGACAAAACCAACACCGAACTCATCGCCCTCGTCTACGAGCTCTTCAGCCCCGACTGGAACGAATCTACGGTCTTCCAACGAAGCACAACGGTTATACCTATTGATTAATCACCCTAGAACAATAATCATGTCAATAATCGGACCAACTCGGTCACAAGGATCATAACATGCTCAATCTGGAATTCAACCTCGTATTATGATCTAGAAATCCATCTCAAAACGGTTTAAACGAATCATCATCTTTAATAATATGAAGAAACATTCGAAGTTCTTAACAAAATCCATAAAATCCCATATAACATCGTTATATGATTATCCAACATGTTCCTCACATGTAATCATCCAAGAAAAACGAACCATTAACAAAGGAATACGAAGATTACCCGGTTTAGACGAACCAAAAAGAAGAACACTAGAACTCCATCCAAAGAATCATGAACAACTTGAAGAACAAGGCTTGAATCCAAGCTCTCAATCTTAATCTTGTTAAAGATTATCATTATACAGTGTTTGGGAACCTCAAATAACTCTCAACTCTCTCTCTCCCGAGTGAAGGAAGAAGAATGGACGAAATGCCTTACAATACCCGTCTGTCCCCTTTTATAATAAACATTATTAGCGTGCGCTAACATCTCATATTTAGCGTGCGCTAAAGCCTTAGCGTGCGCTAACTGACTTTGTTAGCGTGCGCTATCGAAGCCCAGAGGCTACTGCCTCGCTTCGTAAACTAGCTTACGTACGTAATGCCCATGCATTAACGTACGTAAAACATCATGCCTAGCGTACGCAAGTCCTTGACCTTAGCGTGCGCTATCTGAAGTTGACTTGCTACAGTATCGTGCCCCCACTTGCCGAAAGCATCCGCGATTATCGGGATTCCTTTGACCGATCTGGAATTAGCGTGCGCTAATCATACGGTTTTAGCGTGCGCTAGCTCTACACGACAACCACTCGTTGACCTTATCTGGACACGCGTCGAACATGGCCGGGTCCACCCGCCGAAAGCTAAGATTCCATTATTGGCGATCTGATGTTAGCGTACGCAAGCTAACATGCGTTAGCGTGCGCTAATCAATATAAAATCAACACAGGCCTACACCTTCGGCCACCTTCCGAACTAACCCGGCCAAGTCGTTACGTCGTTAGGGGTCCTCCTTAGCGTCGTAATCAACCTCTTAGCGTCGCTATCAATACTTCGGCGTGCGCTACACTGTACCCGATGGCGTGCGCTAATGAAACACTTATAGCGTGCGCTATCGTTGCTGTGCCTAGCCATATTCAACTATCCTCAACCAATGTCTCGACATACCAATCAAACATATGGCACAATGAATACATATACGCATTCAATAACATTATCAAACGTTCACCACGTTCCCAAGCACAAATATCCATCAACGATATCCAACATATAAATGAAAAAATATATCCGAAAAATCGGGGTATTACACTCTACCCCCCTTAAAATAAGTTTCGTCCTCGAAACTTGCAATCTCTAATACAAACATCTCAATGAAAATCCAAATTACCAAGGCAACCAAATAAATACCGAATAATATACTTACAGTGCAGTGAAGTCGAAGATCTCCCGTGATACTAGCATATGGCACCATTTCAAAATCTCAACACAACAAGAATGCCAAAACAGGAATAATCACAATTCGAAAACGATTGGTCTCCGCCAAGACCACAATAAATTTAGAGCACTGTCGAGTTTTGTGGGATCTGTGACGCTGTGTCTCCTTACCTAAAGTGCATGAGCCGCTCCTTGTCACATGCACGTATCACGGTGTTCCACTCCACATCGAAAGCCGCACATTGCACGTGCCTCGCACCGGCGTTCACTTCCCGATTGGAGCCGCACATTGCACATGACCACGGCACCGGCGTTCACTCCCTGCCTCGTCGGTCTCGGGAACACCAACAATCCCCAAACCCACACATCACCACGACAGTACTCAAAAATCACACAGTACCAAAACAACACAATCCAAAATAGCCAAAATCCAGCTACACAAAAATCACGCAACTACCACACTGGTAGAGCCACATAACACACATGCCCGGTTATCACAAAACCTTGGGCTCTGATACCATATTTGTAACACCCCCCAGATCCAACCGGGAATATTACACGCCGTGGGCCCCGCGCCGGAACCCACCGGAGCTAAAAACCATTTACAAAAGCGACAAGAAGGCCGATGACGGTAGTATTTTCCAAAACTCACAAAATCATTTGAAAACACCAACCACCGTCAAGATAATCAAGGCAAAACTTCGGTTAAGGGAATCGGTTTTCAAATCAAACTCGATTGGCATAAAGCGAAAGCCATTTGAAAGAACTCACGCGGCGGATAAAAATACGATCCAAGATACATATACATCAATAATTAATACACGGACAAGATACACGATTCCCCAACAATATGCCATAGCTTGATCGTCCGAATCCTCGCCTCACGACCGCTACCATCAAAGTCCTCAATACCAAAAACAAGTCCCACAACGGGGTCAGCAATAATGCCCGACAAATAACCGCAAGTACATAAACATAAATATTCACATGCCATGCATCATGAGAATAATAACCTCAACGATAACCTTACCACTTCCGGTAATCCAACGATTCTCGTCAAAATCCCAATATCACGATAATACTATAAAAATCCCAGTATCACAACAATACCGTATAATACCTCAATACCGAATACTTTCTCGTACATAATCCTCTATGTACGATTACCATAAAACATACCTCTATCCGGACTTACTTCCGAATGCATACCACGTACCAAGAATATCCAAAATGACATCAACAATATCCGAATATTACAATCTTCCCAAGATTGTCCGAGTATCTCAACAATCATCAACTGTGCATTCTAATCCTTTTAGAACATCACCGAACATTCGTCAATATGCAATACAACATAAAATACTTATGAAATGTAAATGGAATTACTCATCAAAACATTACAACCGAACAAGTAAACACTTGCCTGGATACCAACATGACAAAACCAACACCGAACTCATCGCCCTCGTCTACGAGCTCTTCAAATCCGATCGAACGAATCTACGGTCTTCCAACGAAGCACAACGGTTATACCTATTGATTAATCACCCTAGAACAATAATCATGTCAATAATCGGACCAACTCGGTCACAAGGATCATAACATGCTCAATCTGGAATTCAACCTCGTATTATGATCTAGAAATCCATCTCAAAACGGTTTAAACGAATCATCATCTTTAATAATATGAAGAAACATTCAAGTTCTTAACAAAATCCATAAAATTCCATATAACATCGTTATATGATTATCAACATGTTCCTCACATGTAATCATCAAAAAACGAACCATTAACAAAGGAATACGAAGATTACCGGTTTAGACGAACCAAAAAGAAGAACACTAGAACTCCATCCAAAGAATCATGAACAACTTGAAGAACAAGGCTTGAATCCAAGCTCTCAATCTTAATCTTGTTAAAGATTATCATTATACTGATGTTTGGGAACCTCAAATAACTCTCAACTCTCTCTCTCCCGAGTGAAGGAAGAAGAATGGACGAAATGCCTTACAATACCCGTCTGTCCCCTTTTATAATAAACATTATTAGCGTGCGCTAACATCTCATATTTAGCGTGCGCTAAAGCCTTAGCGTGCGCTAACTGACTTTGTTAGCGTGCGCTATCGGGCCCAGAGGCTACCGCCTCGCCGTAAACTAGCTTACGTACGTAATGCCCATGCATTAACGTACGTAAAACATCATGCCTAGCGTACGCAAGTCCTTGACCTTAGCGTGCGCTATCTGAAGTTGACTTGCTACAGTATCGTGCCCCCACTTGCCGAAAGCATCCGCGATTATCGGGATTCCTTTGACCGATCTGGAATTAGCGTGCGCTAATCATACGGTTTTAGCGTGCGCTAGCTCTACACGACAACCACTCGTTGACCTTATCTGGACACGCGTCGAACATGGCCGGGTCCACCCGCCGAAAGCTAAGATTCCATTATTGGCGATCTGATGTTAGCGTACGCAAGCTAACATGCGTTAGCGTGCGCTAACTGAATATAAAATCAAC
This sequence comes from Orobanche coerulescens, assembly GCA_033398695.1. NCBI lineage: Eukaryota > Viridiplantae > Streptophyta > Magnoliopsida > Lamiales > Orobanchaceae > Orobanche > Orobanche coerulescens. The sequence continues at coordinate 170,834,472 of CM065805.1, forward strand.
CTGGGCCTACCTGTCGGCCACCTTCCGGAACTAACCCAGCAAGTCGTTACGTACGTTAGGGGTCCTCCTTAGCGTACGTAACCGAACCTCTTAGCGTACGCTATCAATACTTCGTAGCGTGCGCTACCTGTACCCAGTAGCGTGCGCTAATGAAACACTTATAGCGTGCGCTATCGTTGCTGTGCCTAGCCATATTCAACTATCCTCAACCAATGTCTCGACATACCAATCAAACATATGGCACAATGAATACATATACGCATTCAATAACATTATCAAACGTTCACCACGTTCCCAAGCACAAATATCCATCAACGATATCCAACATATAAACGAAAAAAATATATCCGAAAAATCGGGGTATTACACTCTACCCCCCTTAAAAATAAGTTTCGTCCTCGAAACTTGCAATCTCTGTACAAACATCTCAACAGAAAATCCAAATTACCAAGGCAACCAAATAAATACCGAATAATATACTTACAGGTCTGTGAAGTCGAAGATCTCCCGTGATACTAGCATATGGCACCATTTCAAAAATCTCAACACAACAAGAATGCCAAAACAGGAATAATCACAATTCGAAAACGATTGGTCTCCGCCAAGACCACAATAAATTTAGAGCACTGTCGAGTTTTGTGGGATCTGTGACGCTGTGTCTCCTTACCTAAAGTGCATGAGCCGCTCCTTGTCACATGCACGTATCACCGGTGTTCCACTCCACATCGAAAGCCGCACATTGCACGTGCCTCGCACCGGCGTTCACTTCCCGATTGGAGCCGCACATTGCACATGACCACGGCACCGGCGCTCACTCCCTGCCTCGTCGGTCTCGGGAACACCAACAATCCCCAAACCCACACATCACCACGACAGTACTCAAAAATCACACAGTACCAAAACAACACAATCCAAAATAGCCAAAATCCAGCTACACAAAAATCACGCAACTACCACACTGGTAGAGCCACATAACACACATGCCCAGTTATCACAAAACCTTGGGCTCCGATACCATATTTGTAACACCCCCAGATCCAACCGGGAATATTACACGCCGTGGGCCCCGCGCCGGAACCCACCAGGCTAAAAACCATTTACAAAAACGACAAGAAGGCCGATGACGGTAGTATTTTCCAAAACTCACAAAATCATTTGAAAACACCAACCACCGTCAAGATAATCAAGGCCAAAAACTCGGTTAAGGGAATCGGTTTTCGAAATCAAACTCAGTTGGCATAAAGCCGAAAGCCATTTGAAAGAACTCACGCAGCGGATAAAAATACAGTCCAAGATACATATACATCAATAATTAATACACAGACAAGCTACACGATTCCCCAAAAATATGCCATAGCCTGTATCGTCCGGAATCCTCGCCTCACGACCGCTACCATCAAAGTCCTCAATACCTGAAAAACTAGTCCCACATCGGGGTCAGCAATAATGCCCGACAAATAACGCAAGTACATAAACATAAATATTCACATGCCATGCATCATGAGAATAATAACCTCAACGATAACCTTACCACTTAGGTAATCCAACGATTCGTCAAAATCCCAATATCACGATAATACTATAAAATCCCGAAGATCACAACAATACCGTATAATACCTCAATACGAATACTTTCGTACATAATCCTCTATATGCGATTACCATAAAACATACCTCTATCGGACTTCCTTAGAATGCATACCAGACCAAGAATATCCAAAATGACATCAACAATATCCGAATATTACAATCTTCCCAAGATTGTCCGAGTATCTCAACAATCATCAATTGTGCATTCTAATCCTTTTAGAACATCACCGAACATTCGTCAATATGCAATACAACATAAAATACTTATGAAATGTAAATGGAATTACTCATCAAAACATTACAACCGAACAAGTAAACACTTGCCTGGATACCAACATGACAAAACCAACACCGAACTCATCGCCCTCGTCTACGAGCTCTTCAAATTTCGATCGAACGAATCTACGGTCTTCCAACGAAGCACAACGGTTATACCTATTGATTAATCACCCTAGAACAATAATCATGTCAATAATCGGACCAACTCGGTCACAAGGATCATAACATGCTCAATCTGGAATTCAACCTCGTATTATGATCTAGAAATCCATCTCAAAACGGTTTAAACGAATCATCATCTTTTAATAATATGAAGAAACATTCGAAGTTCTTAACAAAATCCATAAAATCCCATATAACATCGTTATATGATTATCCAACATGTTCCTCACATGTAATCATCCAAGAAAAACGAACCATTAACAAAGGAATACGAAGATTACCCGGTTTAGACGAACCAAAAAGAAGAACACTAGAACTCCATCCAAAGAATCATGAACAACTTGAAGAACAAGGCTTGAATCCAAGCTCTCAATCTTAATCTTGTTAAAGATTATCATTATACAGTGTTTGGGAACCTCAAATAACTCTCAACTCTCTCTCTCCCGAGTGAAGGAAGAAGAATGGACGAAATGCCTTACAATACCCGTCTGTCCCCTTTTATAATAAACATTATTAGCGTGCGCTAACATCTCATATTTAGCGTGCGCTAAAGCCTTAGCGTGCGCTAACTGACTTTGTTAGCGTGCGCTATCGAAGCCCAGAGGCTACTGCCTCGCTTCGTAAACTAGCTTACGTACGTAATGCCCATGCATTAACGTACGTAAAACATCATGCCTAGCGTACGCAAGTCCTTGACCTTAGCGTGCGCTATCTGAAGTTGACTTGCTACAGTATCGTGCCCCCACTTGCCGAAAGCATCCGCGATTATCGGGATTCCTTTGACCGATCTGGAATTAGCGTCGCTAATCATACGGTTTTAGCGTCGCTAGCTCTACACGACAACCACTCGTTGACCTTATCTGGACACGCGTCGAACATGGCCGGGTCCACCGCCAAAGCTAAGATTCCATTATTGGCGATCGATGTTAGCGTCGCAAGCTAACATGCGTTAGCGTGCGCTTAATCGAATATAAAATCAACTCAGGCCTGCACAGCCACCTTCCTAACTAACCCGGCCAAGTCGTTACGTCGTTAGGGGTCCTCCTTAGCGTCGTAATCAACCTCTTAGCGTCGCTATCAATACTTCGTAGCGTGCGCTACACTCAAGATGGCGTGCGCTAATGAAACACTTATAGCGTGCGCTATCGTTGCTGTGCCTAGCCATATTCAACTATCCTCAACCAATGTCTCGACATACCAATCAAACATATGGCACAATGAATACATATACGCATTCAATAACATTATCAAACGTTCACCACGTTCCCAAGCACAAATATCCATCAACGATATCCAACATATAAACGAAAAAAATATATCCGAAAAATCGGGGTATTACAGGTGGTGGGTTCGGTTCGAGGTGCTGGTCGCGGGTCTTGTGAGTCCAGGACGTGGCTACGGGGACGGAGGACTGAGCCGGCCGGATTTTCCGACATTGATTTTCTTCGGCTTCGGCCGTGTGGTTTGAGCTTTCTATTTCTCACTGTTTTTCAGTTTATTTTCATATTTTTGTTTGATTCGTTTAATTAGAAGTTGTGTAATCCCTAATCCCTATCCCGAGTAGATTCGTGTAATAGTTATATTTGTTATAATTATTGTAATAATATTGCCACCCGATTCGGACCAATACGCAACAGTACTAATTATGCATGAAATATATGCATTTCGTGCATTAAAATATGCATATATGCATCAAAATATCGATGCATTAAAATATTGCATTATATGCATCATATTTTTGTGAGAATAAATCTTGGTCATCCAAAATTCATTCTTATTTCTTAACTTAAATTGCATTCTCGCCTGAACCCACCCATATATATATATATATATATATATATAGTGGTGCGTTCTATGCAGTACCAATATTAGATTCAGTACTTTACAGTATTAATTTATGCATGAGTTTTGTACTAATTATGCATGAAATATATGCATTTCGTGCATCAAAATTTCAATGCATTACTTTACAGTACTAATTTATGCATGAGTTTTGTACTAATTATGCATGAAATATATGCATTTCGTGCATCAAAATTTCAATGCATTAAAATATGCAATATATGCATCAAAATATCGATGCATTAAAATATTAAATTATATGTATCAATTTTTTGTGAGAATTAATGCATCGAAATTTTACCTTTGCAATGCCTTCTACAACCTCCACAAGGACAGCAATTGGGTCCTTCTTTGCAAGGATGGAATATGGAATCATCTTGAGAACACAATGAGGCACGTCATCGTCCTTAATGTTTTCCCGAAAGGAGGAAGGATTGAGAGATGTTTAAGTGTCAATTTGAACTCTGGGAACCAGAACATCCTTGATGTATGCTGTGAAGTATAGAGGGCGATTGTGCTTCATATCACCCAAGAGTAGGTCTTCTTTAGTGAAGCTAATAGAGGTCTTTGCCGCCTGGACAGACATTCGGCAAAGTCCTTTAAATCACCAGCCCTTTAATTTGAGGTCAATAGTGAGATCATATATACATCAAACATAACTGATAGCACAACTCATAATCATACTGAAGTTTAGATACTAAAACTGGGAGACTTTCATGTCTTCCTTTATTAAGTGATCGCCCTACGAAGAGTAAAATGAATTATGAACATATTTCCAGAATATACACCTCATGGAACAAATAAAAAACGACACCCGACATCTAAAATAAATAAATGCAAGTTAATATTAAGATAAAATTGAACTCTAAAAAATAAATTTCTTGTGAAAGTCGAATATAATGGGCAGTCATATGTGCAGCATTTAGAGTTACGTGTTGAATATAATTAAAATTAGATATAATCAGTTACAAGGTAAGATAGTTGAAGTCCTTAAGCTTCTGTACGCATTTGGGTCTTAGAAACAATATGGCAAAACAGATACATACTTCACCATCATGATTAGCCGGTAGAATCGTCTACACACCCAAAAAAAAGGTCGACAATATAACTGATGCGCATCGACTTGAAAAGTTCATGCAAGAACTAAAGAACAACATATTTTGTATGCAGGGATATAATGATTAACAAAAAGTTGATTCTACACTAAATTTTAAAAAAAAAAAGCTCAAAACTTTTACGGTGATTGACCCTTTTACTTGAAAGAACTTATTTAACAAGTTGCTTTTGTGAGTGTTTGATTTCCCCAACACCTAAAACTGAATCTTACAAATAAGATTTCAAAAAGTTCAATTTTTTACAGCCTATGGCCGGTTTAACTCTTTCTAGGTAAGGTTGTAACTACAACATTTAAGTATAAAAAACTTGATTTTACACATTAAATCTCAAAAATTTCAAAACTTTTACAATCTTAGACGGACCCTTTAATTGAAAGAACATATTAACAAATTGCTTTTGTGAGTGTTTTGATTTCTCTAACCCTTCAAGAACTGAATCTAACAAGTAAGATTTCAAAAAGCTCAAATCTTTCTCTTTTTTTCTTCTCTTTCCTTTTAAATTATTACTGGTAAGTAACCCGTCGAATTCGACGGGATCTTAACATTAAAAATATTATTTATTAATTAATCAGAAATATTCAATAACACAATAGTTATTGAGCTGGACTAATATAAATGTGATCAATTCACAATAAAATATCAGTACAACAAGATGTCGCTTCAATGCTATATGTCCAAAAAAAAAACACATCATTAAAGTTGAATATATTATTTTAACCGGCAGAATACATGTAAACATTGATTTTTGAAGATAATATATTCTATATTAACAAAAGTTACTTTCAAAACTTAAAACTTTGTCGGACACTTCTTTATACACAACATTAGTTTTTGTATTATCCGCCTCACTGTCCTTGTCACATATGGAAATTTTTAAGCCTTTCTATTGAATACCCTAGACATGTCGTGTAGGAACCCAATTTTTTTTATTATAAGGAATTATATTTTTCTCCAAATATTTTAAATAAGTTTATTATTAATTTAATTAAGTTTCTTTGACTCGCGCTTAGCTAAAAACATATAATTTATGTGAATAGATTTTATTACACATACATTTTATTTTTTGAGGTCATTGTGTATATATTATAGTCAAATGATTTATTTTTCCAACAATGAACAACCAAAACAAATTACTATTCTTTTCTAAATGCCCAATTTTTCTTATCAATTATTTTTAGCCCAAAATAATTAGCCCAATGAATTGCTTTTGGCTAAGAAACGGTTCGTTTCCAACGACAATTAAACCTCTTTAAATTTCATTCTCTCTACCTCACTTCTCTCTCTCACTACTCTCTCTGCCGCCGACGCACCACTGCTGGTCCACCGTCGCCGCAGCACCATCTCGGGCAAAGAAGAAAAAACAACCATAAGTTTTTTTATCGCAGGCGTCCAACAATTCTGCCTAAACCATGGGTGGGCATCAGGAGTTTATGCCTGGGCAACGGTTTAGGCGTCTGGGCCAGACGCCTTGCCTAAGGTCGGGGCGGGATCAGCGGACGCCTAGTTCCTGGCTGGGCGGAATCGGCGGACGCATCGCCGTGGTCCGGGCATTCGCCCCGGATGCCTCCGCCAAAGCGGGGGCGGAATTTGTGGATGCCTCCGCTTGAATATTTGTAATAAATAACAAAGAATTATTATAATTACAATTATAATTTTTATAGTTAATAATTAATAACAATTATAATTAAAAGTGTGATAAAATTATATTTAGAATCAAATATAATTATAATGATTATTTATAATAATTATTATAATAATAGTTATTATACGAATCATTATAAATATTATAATAAATAAACATTGCAAATTAATATAATAATTATATTTATTTGTAATAATAATTATTTATAATTTAAATAAATAATTGAAATAATTATTTTCAGATAATTATAATTATTATTTTAATTAATATTTAATGTCTTCTTACTATTGATATTATAATTATTCATTAGTTGTATCATGCTAAATGCAGGTGAGAGGAAGAACATGAAAATCTATGTCGCTAGTCAGAGAGATGATAGAGTTTGGACCGCGTCACACCAGAACACGTGGTATTGATGCTTCCGTTCGGAGACAGCGGGAGGCGGAGCGTATGTGTTACCTAGCTTCGTCGGCTGGCTACGGTATCAGGATGGTCAAGCGCCGCGGAAGCTCGGTTATGTGCAGACCATCCCATTCCCGATCACCAGATCGGAGAAAGCAGTCAAGTCATGGATGAGCAGATTATAGAGGGTCGACTATCCCACTCGGATGTCATCTGATGCTTGGGTGATTTTTCCGGGCGCATAGAGGCTTATTCTCACCGAGTATCGGGGTGCTACACATGATCACGCTGCATGCGCGGATGACTACTAAACGACGGTGCTGCAGCTGGACCGGTGATTCCTTCTCGTTCTAGCAGACTATGTATGTTGCTTCATAATTATTTTATAATTTACACTATGTTTTGTTTCATCATACATTATATTTATTAGATATTGTTAATATTTTTTTATAGTGAGTGAGTCGGTTGGCCGGCATTACTCAGCACTGTATCAGAGGTCTTCCCCCAGATGAGGCGACGGAAGCTGCAACCATGTTGGAGGAGTATATGAGGGATTGCATTTGGCCAACTAAGTTTTTTTTTATTGCATCTGAAATATTTCTCGATATATATATGTCATCAGTATGATGTTTTATTTGCTTTGTGCATTTGTATATGTTGTTTTAGTAATACTTGACTGTAATATTAATAATAATTATTATTATTATAATATTATTAATAATAATAACAATAATTACATCATAGCGATTAATCTATTCCATTGTTTTGTCATATTGTTATATAAATTCTCCCAACCCAACAACATTACTGTCATGGTATGTGAACCAATTAGTCATTATGGGCGGTAGGGCTGAGCATCGGGTCTGACCCGGTCCGGAATGGCCCGGATTATAAATGGTCGGACTTTATCGACCCGAAGCCCGGACCTATTCAGAACCGGGCCAACTCTGTTCGGACCCGGTAAAACCGGGTCGATCCGGGCTAGCCCGGTTCTAGCCCGATTTTGTAAAAAAAAAAAAAAAAATTTTGCATATTAAGTGTCCTTTTATTACATATAAAATGTTTTCTTCTTTACATACTCCCATAAAATACAATTATCAATCTTAATATCTTGATTTAGTCATCAAACTCCCAAGTTCAACAATATTCTAGTATAAATAAACTTAATTAAAATAATGTGCAATCGTAATCGATCCATTAATCATCATTATTTCATCACCACCGAGGGTAAATTATAATAAAAAATATTTTTTTTCGAATTTTTATTTTTACCGGGTCGTTCCGGGCTAGACCCGAATTTTTCGGGTTTTGACCCGATCCGGCCCGAAAGCCAGTTTTTGACAAAATGCAGACCCAGGACCCGGAACTAATTAACAGGTCCGGTCCGGGTCCGGTCCGAGTCTGGACCATTTGTGCTCAGCCCTAATGGGCAGTACAGGAAAATTAGACATTAAATTTGTACGAATATAATGTTTGTATGTATCCTCAAAATGACCAATGACAATCAGCCCTAACTCGCGATTCGTAACAATAGCCGTTAGATGAACATCAAACCCAAGCAAAAATTTCAACTTCTCCAACACCCATGCATAGCTTGACTCGATCTCGTCTTTCATAATTTCTTAAGCGATCAAGAAGTTCTTGTTACATGGAGTCTTCCCGACTATCTCGAGGAATGACATCTTATACTTATTTGTTTTGTACGTAGAATCCATGTCAATGAACCACCTGTATGTTCGGATTAAGTTGATTGATGTTGGATGTGCCATGAACACGTGGGTCACCACATTTGTATATGGGTCGGCCTGCGTCCAGTGTACGTAGTTATTCGTCACAATCAAATGGTGAAACTGATCGAAAACGTCTCTTTCTTCAAAATCATGCCTCCTCAAGTAGTCTGTAGTTATAGATATTTCGTCCAATCAGTTTGTCCTCCGGAAATTTTTCTGAATAGCCGCCAAGATAGCGCAGGACTTTACTTGAGCCGCACTCATCTCACGAACAACTTGTTTGGCATATTTACTCAGTCTGCTCATTTGTCGATGTCCTTACGATAGACAATAAACGAGTGATTGTGCATACCATTACTCCCGGTTCAGGGGCCGGAAAGCCCCGAATTTATTAGATGAAGAAGACCGACGATCCAGAGGCCCGGATGATCTTAGGTACACTCTATATTCTATCTCAACCTGTGTGTACCCTTTTTGATACTGATGCATCGCATTCATTCATTTCCGAGTCATGTTTGAGTAGACTACGTCTGGGTAGTGCTATTAGTTGTGGGCCTTATCTCATTGGTCTACCTGATGGTAGAAGAATTATCGGGAATCGTGAGATTAAGGATTGTCCGATTCAGCTTCATGGCCGTGTTTGGTTAGCAGACCTAATCGTGGTAGAATTATCGAGGGACGACGTCATCCTGGGTATTGACTGGATGGATCGCCACGATGCCGTCATTAGTGTCCGTAAGTGTATGGTCACTATCATTTCAGACGATGGGGTCGAATGTGTATTTCAGGGAGGTAATCCCAGCTGTTCCTGGAGAGTCATCAACTTGATGAAAGCAGTGAGATTACTCAATCAGGGGTGTGTCGGTTATTGATACCTGCATAACATACGTTATACCTTAGTGTTAACGTACGTTATGGCCCTCAGTATTCTGGATAGTGGGTTCTGCTGGGTTTTTACCAAGTTCTTACGTACGTTAACTCGCGGGTGTTACGTACGTAAGCCCCTTATAGCGTACGTTAACTGTCTAGTGCAGCGTACGCTATTGGCCTCAACAAATTAGGCAGATTGTTCTGCCGAACCATTACGTATGTTAACAGCTGAGTGTTATGTACGTAATGTGCATAGCGTACGTTAACATCAGCATGTTCACGTACATAATGAGTGAGCAGGTTTTATAAACCTGAGTTGACCTTCATCGCGTCATTCTTTCATTTTTCTCCCTTTCGTCCGTGGTGAGAGTTCTCCAAGCGATTTGAGCGATTCTTCAAGATTTGTCCGTTGAGTTCTTTGAGAGATCGATTATTGTGTTCCTAGTGAAGTTTATCATCATTGTAATCATCTTTCTCCGTCTGAATCCAAGGTATTTGGCTTAGAACCCTACCTTTATCCATTTTGGGATTTTTTCGAGATTTGTTGAGATTTAACTCAAATTGTTCGTTTATGTTGTGATGTTTCTTATAGATTATTATTGTTGGGTGATTTCCAATCTGTTTCCGTCGTGTTTAATCCGTGGATTGTTGATTTGGGGAGGTTTTGTGAAAACTCTCGTCCGTATTCATCGTCTGTTTATGTTTATGATTATTAGTCGGGGTTGTGGGCATATTCCATTCGATTATTGTTATCGTGTAGGAGTGAGTTGTGTTAATCCTTCATTTAGGAACAGTCGTGTTCCCTCCTAGTCATTCCTAGTCATTGTTCGTTCCCGTTTCGTCTAAGATGTCTCAAAGGCAAGTACTTTACATTTGCATATTCTAGTATTTAATTTATGGCTTCTGGTGTATGTTGTGGATGTGAATGCGTATGTTCACCCAGGGACGGTCTGACGGGGCCTCGGGGGATACATAGTGATGTGTGTATGCGTATCGCGAACTGGGGTTAACCACCCGGGGATGGTCCGACGAGGCCTCTGCGGGGTACGGTGGTCGTGAGTCTCGTATGGATTGTACTCAAATGGAATGGTAGTTCAAATGAATTCTACTTGCACTAGCAGTTGTCGCTAACCCCTTAAATGGGGGAAAGACTTCTGTATTTCAGTTAATGGTCTTGGAGGCGAACGAGCATGCAGGTTGTACGAGGATGATGGGCAAGAGTGATTCTGTTCAATGGTCGTTCGTTGATGTCATGCCGTTCACATTTTCTTAATCATGTTGTTGCTTCAGTACTCGAGTACTTCTTTATTGTGAACATTGTATTAGTTGAGTACCCGATTTGGGGTTGGCTTAACGTTGCATTGGACTGTCAAGTTCGGTTTATTTATTTTGCATATCTTGGATTGAGAATTCGTTCATATGTTGATGATGTCTATCACTGTTGTCATGTCGAGTTTGTGTGTTAGCCTCGTGGATTCCAGGGGTGGGGTCCACGGTGCTGTAATATGCCCCGAACATCTTGGGGGTGTTACAATTGCATCTTCCGGCACCTCATTCATCTTGATAGTATCGCGAATTTGCAGAAAGTGGAATAAATGAGTGTGTGGGTCATATATGTCAAATCCCCCAAACTGTTCCGTTGAACCATCAATATCAAGGTCGGCTTCAAATCAAAATTGAGGACAATGATAGGAACATGCGCGATTCCCCCATAATTTTGGTCGATCCTAGTCCGGAATCCATCAGAAATCGATTGTGCCCGAGTGGCCGGTTGCTGGGCTTGCGCACCTCCATTGGGCGATTATTGCGAGCTGTGTTCTAGTTCCTTGATTTACTATTTCCTCCTCAGTTCTAATATTTCCCCCCACTGTTTCCATATCTATTTGATGAATTTCTTCTTAGTTTCCTAGTGGTTGCATTTATCTTTCGAGCAAATGCTTCAACTTATGGACTAAAGGGTTCTATATGCTTCTTGAATGAGCGGCTGTTCAGGCGCGTCTTGAGAAAAGATCAAAAGCAAAAATAGAAAAGTAGCAAAATAATAAATTAAGCATAATAAAACAGAAAAAAATGTCTAAAGTAAGACGAGAAACACTTAACTAATATCAATACTAATAGAAATAAAACTCGTTCACTAATTATTTTGCTACTCGAAAGTGTACGGAGTAGATGTAGAAAGTAGAGAGTAAGGTCATATCCATAGAGACTAATTCTTTTTATTATATCAAGTACTAGATCGTAGTGTTTTCAATTTTATCTAGACCATCAAAAATTTGATGAGAGATTAACTTACTACTAAATTAAACAAAATTATAATAAAAGCAAGCTACAAAAGAGGGGAATTTATGTGATGAATGAATAGACTCCAAGATTAGGTTTACATTATTTGCTAGAATTAATAGGATTTAAATTCTTTTTTAATATTATACTTGTCTTCCTAGTATGATAATCATAAAACCTCTCTAAAAGTCCCTTTTGAGATGCAGTTAAAGTGTAGATAACCTATGGTGGCGTCTCCATACACCATAAATTATCTAACTCCAATAGTGCGAAAGACCAAAAGTCATCACAACCAATCACCAACCCCCAGCCTCGCAATCTATTATGTTAATTAGTTGAGACCTATTATTGAACTCATCTATTGAATTATGAATAATAATGTTGAGCATGTAAAAATGGTGATCAAGTGTTCAAACATGAATTAAAACCAATTAATTGAAAAAAAATTCAAGTAGATAATAATTTAAGTAGTTAATCTAAAAATCCTTTCCAAATAATATACTCGCATTTCTCAGAATCTAACAAACTTATTCGGGCATGGTGAAAAGATAAGAACAGCTAAAATAAAGTTCAACATGTTCAACTAAGACAAATAGAGATACAAGATTTTTTTAGAAATAAAAAGAGAAATATGGCCTTGGAGGTCCTTTATAGTAGCCAAATATGGTTCAGGGCTGTTAAAATGCGTCAAAATCGTCAAACACGAAAATGAGCACCGCCCAATGCCACGACCATATCAAATGACACAGTCCTTGATGAACTGCTCTAGAAACATAAAAATCATTTGTACTATAATAGACCGAGGCCACGGCCGTGTCATTTGACACAACCATGTCGTTTGACACAGCCAGACTGTGTAGCCCTTTTCGGCTCCACTTTTCAATCATTTCATCTTGCTCTCTTGTTCGTGCATCACCTGATATGTTTCGGGAGTTAAGACTTATTCATGCTTAAAAATGGCCTTAAAATATGTGTAGAATTCTACACATTAGTTTGACATGCTCAACACTAGGGGTGGCCCATAAACCGAACGTTCGCGAACTGTTCGTGAAAAAGTTCGGTCAACGGTCAGTTCGAGTTCGGTTTGACCGAACCGAACATGTTTGCGAACATGTTCGAGTATTTTCGAACCGAACATCGAACATTTTATATTTTGATCGGGTGTTCGCGAATTGTTCGCGAACATTAATATATATATAATATAATATATATTATATATTTTATATATATATATAATATGGCACGAACATAAATAATTGAACACAAACGAACCGAACGAACGAACAGAACAATTGAACACAAACGAACAAAGCATACGAACAGAACAATTGAACACAAATGAACCGAACACGAATAATAAAAAACATGTCAAACCGAACTCGAACACTAATTTGTAATGTTCGTCGAACACGAACACGAACCGAACACTACACGAACCGAACGAACGAATGGTCAATAACACCAAAAGCTCGGTTCGTTCGGTTCGTATCCACCCCTACTCAACACAATTCTACACATTCTAGAATGATAAAATCTAGAAAAGTTCTATGGAAACATGTGCAACATTGAGCACAAACAAACTTCAAAGAACTCCCCCAAACTCCAGAGTCCTTGACTTTTTGTTACCACACCCCATTAGTTTCTTAATCATATCCATTTAACTGTATGCAATTGCGCAAGGTGGAGAAATAATATTACACATACACTAACACATATATTGAACACACACTACCAAATTACCAAATTATACATGCATACAATTAAACATACATTAATCAACATTAATACAAAATAATCATTCACAGGCATGATATTCATAATCAATATAACACCAATAACCTTTCATAATCGATAGTAACACAAATAATATTTCATAATCATGTCACTCATAATCAACACTAACACAAATAATCCTTCATAATCATGATGTTTATAATCAATAATGCTAGTAATCGTTCATAATCAACACCAACACTAATAACATCCTCATATTATTTTCTAAAATTTAAATGCCAAACAATTATGGTAAAATATAAATGTTCAAATAATTAGGGTTTCATAAAGCAAAGCTGGATTTGAAGTTGGGAGAGGCGGCAGAGATAGTGGTTTGAAGGCTGGCGAAGGCGAATGTTCGTTAGACTAGAACAGCCTGGATGGAGGATGGAGGAGCTTCAAACAGGCTGTAGGAGGCAGCTTCTCATGGGGACTTACCACGGTGGGAGGTCATGGCGGCGAACCACGTCGGCTTTGCATTCCCGATGGGCTTCCATCTGTCCACAAGTGTGACAGATGTTGACTACAGCCTGGTACCTCCTACAGCCTGTGAACTATATAGGTTGTGAACTATTATATTATTTTATAAGGCACCAATAATGTGATCTTCTGTGTGACACCAACACACCACATTATTTATAATATAAAATAATTAGATATTTTATTTGCATAATTAGACCCGGTAATTTACCACACGACACGAAAACGACACGAGAATTTAGTGTTTGTGTTTGCATTTTGAGTACACGAAACGAAAATACACGAACACGAAAGTACACGATCGAGATTTAGTGTCGACTTTGTGTTTACCCTTTGGGTACACGAAATAAATAAATAAATAATATATATATATATATATATATAAAAAAAATATTTTATAACATAATTTAAAAAATTTTATTTAATTTTATAAAAATATACAGTATGAATTATATTTGGACTAAACTTTAAAATTCGAAAATATAATGTGAATTTTCATAAATTTCGTGTAATATTCATGTTTTTGTTGCCATATTTTGTTTCGTCTACTAAAACCTATAAAAATAATATTAAAATTGTAATTTTTATACTATTTTAATATTTATTTTATATTATGTGCTGACACAAAAATACGATACGAAACGACACGAATTTGTGCGGTACACGACGCGACATGAATTCATTTCGTGTCGTGTATGGGTTTGGACTTTCGGTACACGAAACACGAAAGTACACGACACGAACAATTTGCCAGGTCTATGCATAACCATAACGTGAAGAAATATGCAAAGCATGTGATTAAATGTAATTAATATTCTCATAGGTAGTTAGAGGGAAATAAAGTAATACAAGCGTAAAGTATGCTTACAACCGTAACAATCTACCACTTATACTTAAAGCATGCTTTTAAGTACACTACTCCATTACATAGTCTCTAATATCTCTCACTTATACTCAAAGCAATGCTGCCATACACCGTAAACCCATTCCTTCCACATGCCTTTCAGAAACTTTTGAAGGTAGGCCTTTCGTGAAAGGATCAACAAGATTATCTTCCGATGCAACTCTGGCTACAACTACGTCTCTTTCCTTTACGAAGCATCGTTGATGTGTACTTGTGGTTGATATGTTTACTTGCCTTATGGGCTCGTGGTTGTAACAGCCCAAAAACAGTGGCTATTACAGTGCCGTGGACCCCTACTGGGACCCACCAGGCGATATCACAATATACATTTAAAATCTGACAACGTGGCACCGTACCACAACATTTATCAAAACCCCGGTGTGGAGCATGAGTTATTCATATCTTTAAATACGGGCAAACAAACACAGGATCCAAATTCGGTACACACCATATGACGATGGTCAGTACCTAACAAATCTTAGTACATTCATCCGACACAAAATAAAAATGAAAGTCACAATAAATCATAACCGAACAACCAAAAGACTCGGGGCCCCCCGAAATAGCATACATCAGAATCCTCCGTCGTCATTGTGCTCCTCCTGTGCCTTGCCCTTTCCTCGCCCTGAAATACAAGTATTTCGCCCCAAACCACAGGGTCAGCTATACATGATAATAATTCTCATGACATTATACAATTCATATATACTGATCTCAAAGAAATCCACCGACTACTGAATATACCCCGAAGGCGTATAAACAATCAGTCCCAACTGTCGAACATAACCAAATATACGAACGACCATATACTATGGCTCAAGACGGACGTCACAGTACGCCCAATCCGGAAATGTGTCCGTGCACATGTCCACCCCGCATACGGAATTTAGAATATACGTGGGACGATGTACCTAATTAGCCTCACGAACTACGTCTCGTGTGCACGATCTAAATGCGGAAAACCTCCACGCATGATCATCAAGTGCCCGGCTAAAGGGTGAATAGACTTGTAAAAATCTTTACTGAAAATAATCGGTTTAAAACACTCAACTGTAATTTAGTGCAGCTAAGTTTACTTGGCTGATTTTAATGGAGTTAGTTCAGTTGGGATATCAGCTGTAAAAACGTTTTGCGAAAGACAACTGACTTTCAATGCAACAATTAAGATGAATGCAACAGTTAAGTATGATGTTCAATAAATCACACAGTACTTATAGTGGTTTCAGATGTGCGATAATCCTCTACTAATCCACTTCTCTCTAATCCACTTGGGGATAAATTCACTATAACTTTCAACCAGTGAAACTTAGTTACAATGAATCTAGTTGCACCAGCTTTCAATCAGTGAAAACCCGTGGCTGTTGCAACACCTTCCCTTGGTTGCTTAACACCTCTTGATTGAAAACCCTTGGATGCCTCAACAACTCGCAAGTTGCCTATCACCTTCCAATCAAGAATCCGTGCTTATTTACAATCTTTAACTCTCAAGAACCTCGTTCAGGAAAGTACCTCTTACTCAATCTTTAAGATAAGAGTTTATGCCTTCTCCAACTTCAAAGAACTTATGATGATTTGTTTCTTTAAGATCTTTGTTCTTTCACGATGCTTAGCACATAGTAGGTTGCTTGTTTGCTTGAGAATGTTAATTGCATCGTACTTCTGCTCAAGTATTCTTCAGATATTTATAGTATGATTCTTGAGATCTTCATAGCAGTTATATTTCTGAACAAATCAGCCCGTTGGAGAGTGGACCTCTTTGTCTTCCTCTTTATCTCTTGCACGACTTTTGTCTCTTTCTTCAAATCCGACTGTTTGAAGATGTATAGTAGTTTGCGCCATTTTCTATTGATTACTATAATTGAAAAGTCTTCTAGGTGCGAATCCCAAAGAATATTTTATTCTTTAACTTCCGAAAATCAATCAATTGTTCCTTGGCTTTCTTTATGTCTGCATGTGATTTTTCGTCTTTGTTGACTTTTCAATATTTGCTGACGTGGACATAGCTGATATCTTAAACTCAACTGATATAAATTCTTGGCTGCTTTTCTGCCTTGGTCAAACCCAGCTGATATATCGGTCAAACTCAGCTGATGTTTCGTCTTGATAAACTCGACTGATATTTGGCTGTTCCATACTTGGTGAAAATCTTGTCTTAGAAAAACTCAGATGTACTTCTGTCTTAGTTAAACCCGACTGATGGTTTGTCTTGACCAAAACCCGACTGATGTTTTATCTGGTCAAACTTAAATGATATTTGCTTTGACCAAAATTCGACTGATATATTTATCTGGTCAACTCAGCTGATATTTGTGTTTGACCAAAACCTGACTGATGTTTTAGCTGGTCAAATTTTAGCTGATATTTACTTTGTCCAAAACCCGACTGATATATTTATCTGGTCAACTCAGCTGATATTTGTCTTTGACGAAACCCAGCTGATGTTTGACTGTTCTATACTTAGCCAAAATTCTATTTGATCAATATGATCAATACATAGCCTAATCTAATTAAAAGCGAATAGAAGATACTCATTTGATTCTTCTTTACAATGTCAAGTACTTAAACATGCCTTTGGAATAAACTTGAATACAGGGAAGACATCATCAAAATCTCAAAAAAGTATTCCTAACAAATTCCCCCTATTTTAGTGATGGAAAAACTTAAAGTTTAAAATGTAATTAAGTCATCACACAAACAAAATAACTTGAAATAAAACAAACTCAGTCTATTTGAGACAATTAATGATTGTCATTCAGGTCGACAGTATATACTTTTATACTTTTAAGTACAATACAATACAGTCTTTGGAAAAACAAAAAAAAACAAGTAATTGACAACAAAATCAAAAATCTAACTCCTTCCTCTTCCTCTTCCTCTGAACCTTGGTGGAGGGAGTGATTTCAAGGGAGTTAGCTCCAATGGGTCTTTCTACCACTAGGATCAGCCCATACTTTTTTTTTACTATGGTTGATGCAAATTCTTGGTCTTCCGGGGAAGTGTACTTGTTCTTGGTACAAACTTCCTTTATTTCCTCATGAAGTGCATCATCATTCAGTTTTCCATTCATATATATTGTAGGATCTTGTGTTCTGAAAGAAGGAATTCTTGGGTATGCATTGAAGTCTTCTTCAGCTACCTTCTTCAGAATTTCCCACAAATTTGTCCAGTTCATCTCATGTAGTCAACAAAGATTTGTTGAGGGGTACAGTTGAGATCTTGAATGATTTCCCAATTGTAATATTTTTCCATAACGTCCTTCTTAGCTATACCCAACTTATCTCCAGCTTCTTCGGGGATGAACTCCTCAACATAGTACAACTCTTTCCCTTCCGAGCTAAGTGGTTGCACAAATTCCTGCCTGATTCTCTTCTTCTTTGTTGTAGGGGTTTCTGGAGGTTCAGCTATGCTCTTCCTTTTCTGAGAACTTGAAGCTTCAGGATAGTGAATGACTTTGGGAGGTACACTTCCGGGGATCACTTCAAAGGACTCTTGCTTCCATTTGGTTCTCATCTCTTCCCCCTTTTTGCCAGCATTAATTATCTGAGCTAGTTGTTCTTCTAGCTTGGTTATGAGGTCCTGCAGGCCAGGGGGCATTCTGAAAGATGTAGGTGGTGGGGAAGGTTCCTTCTTGTTAAGCAGAAAATCCATTTTGCTATTGAGTACTATGCGATGTGGTTCAACCTTGGTGGCCAGAAGTTTCTCCACCGTTTCTTCCACTATTTCCTGGATCAGTTCAGCTAAGTTGGAGGTAGTTGAACTATTGGCGCCCGTGCCTGCTGTGAATGTTCAGCTGTGTTTTTAGGTGAAGTTGATTTTCCAGTAGGAGGAGACTTGTCTGATGTATGTTCCCTCTGTCTATCAGTCTCTTCAGCTTCTGATTTATCATCTAAGTTCATTCATTAATCAGGTCCACCCTGATCCTCATCATGATCGGAGTCAGCCTGATCATCCTTCTTTTCTTCCTTTTCTTCTTTTTCTTCCTCTTTTTCTTCTTCTTCTTTTTCTTCTTTTTCTACTACTACTTCTTCTTTTTCAGTCTCTTTTTCAACTCCTACTTCATATTTTTCTACTTCAGCTTCTTCTTTTTCAACCCCAACAATTTTTTTCATTTTCAACTTCTTCTTCATCAAATTCTTTGCCTTGAGCTACCCCTTCCATATTGTATAGAATGAATTAGTCCATATTTATTTTGAAGTTTTTTATGGACTAATTTTCATCTAATAACATACTCATTTCAGTTTCATTACAGAAAATTTGAATGAGCTGCTCAGTGGTAAGGGGGTACTGCCTACCACTCCTCTCAACCAATTCCTTCAGAGCATTGAAACTAAGTGTCTTTAATCTATTCCAGTCTTTATAGGCAGAAACAATAGAAAGCTTACTGATATGCTTTCTTACCAATTTGAGTTGTTCTTTGCTAAGGTGAAATGGGTTGTTGTCCTTGAGATTGAATTTGTAATGAGTGTCTGCTTCCTCAAGGACTTCTTCAGCTTTTTCCTCCTCAGGGATGATGGGGAGTTCAGGAAGTGGTGCTTCAGGAATGAGGTCTTCCTGTGCTTCAAGAATGACCTCTGTTGACTGATCTATTGGTGCTGTAGATGTAATGATTGGAGTTGCAGCTTGGGTGGAGGAGACTTCAGGAATCTCAGCTGAGTAACCTTCAATCATGTTCTTGGCTGATGACTCGGATGAGTAATCAACTAGTCCCTTGGGTTTCTTGGAGGAAGATTCAGGTGATGAAACTTGAATGATATCTTCTAGGGCTGGAACTTTTGAAACCGAGAACCGTGGAACCAATCCGAACCGCATCGGAACCGACAGTTCGGTTTGGTTCTTAGCAACAAATTTTTTTCTTTTTGTCAGTTCGGTTCTTACTACTAGTAATCGGTTCGGTTCGTGGTTCCTATCCATTTTAAAGAGGAACCGTCTAAACCACAAGGAACCGTCCGAACCGCACCGAATCGGGAAACTGACTCGTCTGAATAAAATATAATATATTCTTATTAAACATAATTAATATAATATAATATAATATAATATATTCTTGATAAATAAAATATAATATAATATATTCCGTCCGAACCACATGAAATCAGTTCCAGTTCGGTTTCTGTCCAGTTCGGTTCTTACGTGGTTTGGTTCCGAGTTGGTTTGGACAAAAAAAACTGGCAAAACCGAACCGCGAAAAAATTATGCGGTTCGGTTCTAGTTCCTGTATTTTTATCCCTAGAACCAAAAAGTCCCAGGCCTAATATCTTCCTTTTCAGGTGACTTTCTCTTCCTGAAGACTGTAGATAGGGGGAGGTGGTCACTGTATTCATTCTCCTCAATGGTAGGTGTAGCTTGGATTTCTTGAGATGCAGTTGGGATTTCTTCAGGTGCAACTAACTTCTCAAACAAAATGTTAGCTGCTGTAGTCTCAGCTGGGGTCATTCCAGGTATGGAAATCTCAGTTGCAGGTTGAATGGATGCAACTGATTCCACTTCATTTTCATCCACTAATTCCGTTGCTTCTTTGTAAGATGATGTTCGTGATTTCATCTTAGCATAACATTTCTATGGCTCTTGGTTGCTGAGTTGAATACTGAGCCAGAGCAGCTAGGTCCAGATGTCCAAGTTGTTTTCTGCTATTGAA
Source organism: Orobanche coerulescens (assembly GCA_033398695.1). Taxonomy (NCBI): domain Eukaryota; kingdom Viridiplantae; phylum Streptophyta; class Magnoliopsida; order Lamiales; family Orobanchaceae; genus Orobanche; species Orobanche coerulescens. Next base: position 170,855,176 of record CM065805.1, read on the forward strand.
GGTCTGCGCTTTGCCTTTGGCTTTTCCCAAATATTCAAGAATCCATCTAATTTGTGTGCCGAAGGCTAGTTTCTAGCTGAATTTTTTGTTTGTGGAATCCAGCTGGCTCCTAACCTCAGATTGGCGTACCGTAAATTATTCACTTCTCTGACTAACTGTCTGAAGATGTAATCACGCGAATTTACTCTTTGTTTCTGCATCATTTCCCCCATCATTATGTGCTTAGATGAGGACATTTGATCAACACTTCCTGACATGCCCAAGACGATTTTATTGGTCATGTCCATAAGGTATCTGAACTTCTTCTGCACATCAGATTTCCTGGTAGTGTTATTCATCTTCATTTTTTGATCAGATAACTTGATCCACTGCCAGATGTCCAGAGGATTTTGTTTGAGAGCGTTAACCGCTATTCCACAGTTTTCGAGTCCAAATGCATTTACTACGGTTTGTTGGGTTATGGTGATAGGTTCGCCAAAAATCGAGCTTACAATGCCTTGTTTGTTCACCTCGGCCTATTTGTAATAGCAGATGACGACTTTCTTGTATAGCTCGGCGGGGTTGATGTCCAGATAATGGCAGATACCATTTTTCTTCATACTGAGATTAAATCCGCCATTTGCAAGGAGTTGTTCGCCTCCAGGCGTCCGAGAAAATCCACCACTATGCTGAATATTATTTGCTCCTTCATGACTCTTAGGTTGATGTTTTTGAAGTATGTTGTCGCATCCATTTCTGCGATTTTTTGAAAAATTTTTAATATAGTGAAATTTGAGTTTTTGTTTTACAGAAAACTTGGGTTCTTGCTTGAAAAACTTTTGAAGACGATAATGTTTTGTCAAGTGATTTCGATTGTTTTAAGTAGATAATTTGAAGTCTATTTTTTAAATAATTAATTGTAAAAGTGACGGTTCGTGTGACATGATTGGACAACGTGATGTAGACGTGGTGTTACTGGAATCGTGCGTTTTAATCCACGTGTGATATTTCAATAAGTAAATATTTTAAAGGGATTGAGAACTTAGCTAGTTGATTATTTGACTTCTGATCAGCTGTATTGTGCTCTTAGTTGTGTTTGGATCTCAGTTGTGTTTTGATCTTGGCTGTGTTTCTAAGCAGTTGGGTTCTTCATTCCTGGCTGAGATTTGGATCGGCTAGGTTCTTCATTACTGGCTGAGTTTTTGAGCAGCTAGGTTCTTCATTCCTGGCTGAGTTTCTGAGCAGCTGGATTCTTCATTCATGGTTGAGTTTTTTGAGCAGCTAAGTTCTTCATTCCTGGCTTTGGATCAACAAGGTTTCTTCATCGATTAGGTACTTGATTCCCAATCTAGAAGTCCAAGTTCCATTCTTAGTTCGAGAAACCTTTCTTCTGGCAAGGGCTTTGTGAAAATATCAGCTATTTGGTATTCTTTGCTGACTCTTTCCACCTTGACTCTTTTGTTAATCACGTGGTCTCAGATGAAATGATGCTTGACATCTATATGCTTTGTTCTTGAGTGCAGGAAGAGATTGTTTGTGATATCAATTGCACTATGCCGTTACACCTTATTGGAACTTCATTTGCAATAATATTATAGTGCCTTAGTTGTTGTCTGATCTAAAGTATTTGAGCACAATAGCTACCTACAGCTAAGTATTCTGACTCGATTGTAGATATTGAGTTGGAGACTTGTTTCTTACTGAACCAAGATATCAGTCTGGTTCCAAGGAATTGACATGTTCCACTAGTACTTTTCTTGTTGATTTTAGAGCCCGCAAAATCAGCATCAGAATATCTTGATAGTTCAAAATTGCGATCTTTCGGATACCATAATCTAACACTGATTGTGGATTTTATGTATCTGATTATTCTCTTTGTTGCTTCTTGATGGGACTGCTTCAGTTTGGATTGAAATCTTGCGCACACTCCTACTGCATATGATATGTCAGGTCTGCTTGCAGTGAGGTATAATAATGATCCAATTGATCCTATATAGTGGGTTGGATCTACTGTAATGCCTCCATCATCTGAGTCAATGTGGAGAGATATGCTCATTGGTACTCTCAAGGGTTTGGATGACTCCATGCCAAATCTTTTGATCAGCTCCCTTGTATATTTTGCTTGGTTGATGAAAGTACTAATTCCAACCTGTTTGACTTGTAAACGAAGAAAGAAGTTCAGTTTACCCATCATACTCATTTTAAATTCTCCTTGCATGAGGTTTCAGAATTTTCAACGTAGTTCAGGATTTGTTGAGCCAAAGATGACATCATCCACATATACTTGAACTGGTAATATGTGGTCTCATGTTCTATTCTGAATAAGGTTTTGTCCATATTTCCCTTGCAGAATCCATTTTTCTCAAGGAATATGGATAGTGTCTCATACTAGTCTCTTGGTGCCTGTTTGAGTCCATATAAGGCTATCAATAACTTGTACACCTTGTCTCCTTTGACAAATCCAGGAGGTTTCTCAACATATACTTCCTCTTCTAGTACTCCATTGAGGAAGGTACTTTTCACGCCCATTTGATACACCTCAAATTCCTTGAAGACTGCATAAGAAAGAAATAGTCTGATTGCTTCTAATCTTGCTGCTGATGCGTAGGTTTTATCAAAATCTATTCCTTCACATTGAGCATTTCGTTGAGCAGCTAATCTGGCTTTATACCTAACAACAGCTCCATCTTCATCACATTTGTTCTTGTAAACCCATTAGGTGCCAATGACCTTCTTGTGGTTTGGTCCGTCAATCAATTCCCACACATTGTTCATTTCCATTTGAATTAATTCTTCTTGCACTGAAATTACCCATATGTAGTCATCCGAAGCTTGTTCTATCATTTTGGGCTCCATTTGAGACATGAAACATGAGAGCATTGCCATTCCTATTGATTCTCTTGACTTTATGGTCTTGATTTCCTTCAGATAGGTTCCCAATTATTTGTTGAATAGGATGATCTTCAGATAAGTATCATCTCCTGCTTCTGTTTTTGGTTGTTGATTGTCATTGCTTGTTTCTTTTGTTGGATTGAGCTGAGGATTTGCCGAGTCTGACTGTCCTTCATGTGGGTCTTGATGGATTTCAGTTGTGTCTGGTTCAGCTGTGATTGGATCTTCTTCAGCTGTGGTATGATCAGCTAAGATTGGTGAACCAGGATGATCTGCAGTTGGGTCTTCATCAGCTAGGTCCGTCAACCTTGTGTCATTGATAATGACTTCTTCTAGAGAGGTGGTTTTGAGCTTTTTCTCAATTTGTTCCACCTGTTTCCTGTACTCAGCAGTAGATTAATCAAATACAACATGAGGTGTCTCTTCCATAACCAATGTTCTTTTATTAAAGACTCTGTATGCCTTACTTATCTATGAGTATCCCACAAAGAGACCATCATCAGTTTTTTCATCCAAGGCATTCAGTTGGGTTTTGCCATTGTTGTGGATAAAACACTTACAACCAAAAATATGAAAATATGAAATAGTAGGTAATCTGCCATTCCAAACCTCATAGGGACTTTTACAGTGCCTCTCTACTATCATACTTCTGTTCTGAGTATGACATGCTGTGTTGACAGCTTCAGCCCAGAACTTTTTAGGAATATCAGACTCAATAATCATTGTCCCGGCTGCTTCTTTGGGGGTTCTGTTTCGTCTTTCAACAACACCATTTTGTTGTGGTGTTCTTGCAGCTGACACTTCATGTTGAATCCTATTCTGATTATAATATTCAATTATTGCTTTGTTGAGAAATTTTACTCCTTTGTCTGATCTGATTTTTATGATGGATAGAGATTTCTCATTTTGAAGTTTTCTCATACGCTCAGATAGCTTGGTTAGAGTTTCACTCTTCTTGTAGAGAAAAACTATCCAAGTGTATCTTGAGTAATCATCCACAACTACCAATACGTGCTTCCTTCCACTTAATGTTCTTGACTTGATGGGACCAAAAAGATCCATGTGAAGTAGATCAAGTACCCTATTGGTTAGACTGGCAGGTTGAACAGACTTGAATGAGGCTATGGTCTTTCCTTTCTGGCATGCATCACAGAGAGTCTCCTTCTTGAAAATTCCTTCTGGAAGACCTCTCACCAATTTTTGTGAGCTTAACTTGTTGAGAGCCTTGAAGTTGAGGTGACTTAGTCTTTTTTGCCAGAGCCATCTATTTTCAACTACTGTCTTTGATATGAAACAAGCATCTGGTGTGACTGTTTTCCAATCTATTATATAGACATCCCTTCTTCTGTAGCCTTGGAGTTTTACTTCTTCAGATGTGAGATCAATCACCATACATTTCCATTTAGTGAAAACTACTAGATTGTTTTCATCACAGAACTGTCTTATGCTCGAGAGATTATACTTTGAGTCCTTTGACATACTGCACATTTGAAATGACAATGTTCCCTCTGTGCAGCTTCCACAACCTTTAGTTTGTCCACTTGAGTTATCCCAAAGGTTACATATGTGCCTCTTTATTTGATATAGCTTGACAGGACTTTCTTATTTCCTGTCATATATCTTGAGAACCCAGAGTCCACAAACCATTCTTCTCTTGATTTGGAGGTAAATTGATAGTAATCCTTTCATCTTTTTTGCAATCATTAAGAAAAGATTTAGGTACCCATATTTGAGTGGGTCCTCTAGGGTTAGTGGATTTCCTGGAGAATTGGTTTCTCCTGGGATTTTGAAGGTTATATTGATTTCCTATATAAGGTGCATAATATTTGGGTCTATATCATTTGTTTGGATTGCATATATGATATAACTGATAATTTGTTTGGAATGGGCCATTGTTAACTCTTGACTGAGACCTATAATTAAAGTTTTGGGGTCTCCATACCTGGTAATTTTGAAAATTTGGATTACCTTGAGGGTTTCCATTTTCCTTTCCCATTTTGAAATCTATTTTTGTGGGAGTATTTGGTAATAATTAGACTGATAATGTCTTGAATTCTGATGCTGTTTTGGCCATTGCCTAGTCCTTTGTCTAGGCTACTGCCTAAGCATTTGACTGTACTGCTGCCTATATTGAAATACAAGTTTGTTGATAGGCTCAGCATTCTGGACAATTGTTTTTTCCTTTATGAAAGTGGTTTTTGAACTCGAGGGAAATTGGGATCATATCCACGACCTGATTTTAAATAAAGTGGTCTTTGATTTATACATGATCTATCTAGGGTTATAAATGCTTTTAGAGTGTAACACCCCCAAAACCATATTGGAATATTACACGCCATAGACCCCTTTTCACGAGGATATACCAGGCTAAACTTTACAAAAAGACCAAATATTTGCCCGGCCAGGGTCAAACAAAAAAATAATACAGACCGTTAAGGTCACTTACACGTAAATACACAGACCGATGATGTCTCACAACTCAATCAACAAAACTGACTAAAACAACATTACCCACACAGGGGTCGAAACATAATACAACGGAAGACTGAAATCAACTCTGACAACACAACGAAAATCAAAATGACTCGCAACTCTTGATTAGTATCGTAGCTCGTCACTTCCCGTGCCAATCCTGTGACTGCTTCTCTGAACCTGCAAGCACCTGGACACAAAACAGACATCCACCCCCGATTACTCGGGGGTTAGCAAAATTCCACCATTTTGCTGGTGCAAGTATAATACGATACGAAATGCAACAAGTAAATAGCAACCACGAATTTACTATGGATATCAACTATCAAAATGTTCCCGATAAGATTTAGAATTTCGGAAATCAACAAGAAATATTTGAAAAGGAGCTCATTAGCTCGGGGATTTTTAAAATAAAAACTCTGTTGGACCTCAAATCCCAATTTACAAAACCTTTTCGAAAACGTTAGGGCCTCAGCCCGATTCTCATTTTAAAACACACTAGATAAGATACCATTTTGAGTATGTGACCCAACTTCAAAACGTTATACAATTAATCACTGATATACAATCACCGTTCGTACACCTCATGTACCGAACTCCGGAGGACTCGTCGGACCCTACCCGGACCACACACATTATTCGTACACATCATGTACCGAACTCCAGAGGCCTCGTCGGGCCCTACCTGGAACATAGATGTTGTTCGTACACATCATGTACCGAACTCCAGAGGCCTCATCAGACCCTACCTGAAACACACCTTATTCGTACACATCATGTACCGAACTCCAGATGCCTCGTCAGACATTACCTGGAACACATGCATCATCACAACACGACCCATATGATCAACTCAACATAGCACCACAAGCAACACACATTATTGTCAATATGTTAAACCATTCAACAATACGCCGTAATACATATTCAAATATGTAATCAAATCAACACACAAATATCATAATCATCACGATAATTCAACTATGACCAATCACGCACGACACGAACCATATGATTAACATAACCAACACGATTCCACGATATTAACCAAATGAGAATATCATCACTACCATCAATCGTTCACATTTATAAAATCACGCGAAGCATATTCACGAAGGCAAAACAATTCATCATAAATCTAACACAAAGTCTCTATCCACAAGACACAATTCGTACAGCAAGATACTTGCCTCGATTGTAGGCGCCCGAATATTCCTACGAATACGGCACAACCCGGAAAACCCCCGAACACCTACAATCCTCCGGCAAAAACAACGAAGATACGATTACAATGAGAATCAAAACCGAAAACAATGGAAATCTCATCAAACTATCGAAAGGAAACTCATATGGGCATTTAATCGAACACTAAATGTTCAATAATTTCCAAGAACACTCGAATCGTCAATCTAGTTAAACAAACTAGATATATGGATATACAATACATGAAACACGATTAATAACATCATACTACACCAACCGATGTATCAAAATCGGACTAGAATCGAAATCAAGAACAAATTCCCCAAAAAGTCACTTGAAGGAAAATCAAGAAATATACCTTGATTCGACGAAGAACACGGATTGGATGATGATATAATCAACAAGAACCTTCCAAAATGCCTTAGAAATGATTAGAACCGACCAAGAACTCGAGTTCCTGACCCCCCGTCGCCAGTCGCCGCAAGAAATGAGAAAAAGTCAAAAAAATGAGGTCTGGCCGAGTCCCTGCCCTATATGTAATATCCGGAATTTCTATTACTATTGTTTAATGTTATTTTATCCAAGTTATGGTGTACAGCGTGGAATCTGTACAGTATGGGTAAAATAATTGAAGGACCGAGACATCTGTATTGGTATAATTGTCATATTTGGTCTACAATTTGATGTAAGAAGTATATGTATTCAGTATGACGTATGTTCGTATTCTGTATGTTGAGACGTTGGATAAGAATAGTTGAAAATGTCTAAGTGTAACATTATTAGCGCACGCTAATAATCATGAGTAGCGCATGCTATCGTGCAGGTTTAGCGCACGCTACGGATATAAGATAACGCACGCTAATGCAGTAAGATCGGAAGGAATCTGCATGTGGACCAGGCCACTTTCGGCGCACGTTCTGATAAGTCAACTGATGTTTGTAATGTAGTACTAGAGCACGCTAAACCCTAAAGGTTAGCGCACGCTAATGGTATATTGGACAAAAAAGGAATCTTATCCTCGTCAGCACTTTCGGCGTGTGGACCAGTCTTCGGAACATACAGACAAATGAGTCAACTGATATTAGCGCACGCTAAATGCAAGGACTTGCGTACGCTAGAGAGTGTAAATTACGTACGCTAATGCATGGGCATTATGTACGTAAGCGCATGTACGAAGTCAGACAGTAGCCCCTGGACTGCGATAGCGCACGCTAACAAAGTCAGTTAGCACACGCTAACAAAGTCAGTTAGCGCACGCTAAACATGAGATGTTAGCGCATGCTAGTAATGTATTCTATATAAGGGGACATACGGGTATTATGAAGCATTTCGTCCATTTCTTTCCTTTCACCCGATAGAGAGAACCTTGGGAGGACATTTGGCGTTTCTAATACCAAGGGATGATCCTCTTTAACAAGATTAAAGATGAAAATCATGGATTAAAGCTTTGTTCTTGAAATCATTGGTGATTATTGGAAATGGATCCAACCTTGGAAATCAATCCATTCCTTCATAAAGGTAATCACTCTTCATCTTTGGATTTCGTTTTGGATTGAATGTTGATGTTCTTGAGTTAATGATTATCACATAAACAAGTTGACAAGCATGATTATGAGATAGATTACCGGAGCATGATGATATTAATATGATTCGTGTGGTTTGAATTATGTAGTTCGTTTTCTTGAGATAAGTTGGTGAATCCTTCTTCTCCTTTGCGGATGTTGATATCATTGTTGATGATTAATCTCTATAATGTTAGATTAGGGGAGTGTTGTTAAGGTTCTTGGTGTTCATGATGTTGATATTTGAGGAAGAAGATGATATTTGAATATAAGAATTGGATTAAGGGTTGGATGATTGTTTATATGTTAAAGGATATCGGATTTCATTGTTTTGACAACTATAAACATGGTTTTGAATCACTTAGTGTTCTTGATAATCGTCATATGTTGATCGGTACCTGAAAAACATGCATCTGTACAGCATTAGCGCACGCTAAGCTTACAGCCTAGCGCGCGCTAACGGGAGCAACTTAGCGCACGCTACGTTAAGTGATTAACGTGCGCTAAGAAGGCAGAAAGTGCAGTATTTTCGTGTTGTAGTTATGAATTCATGTTGGTTCGAGTTGGATTGTACAGACTATGTTTTACCGAGATATTGTAAAACCGTTGAGTTTGTTGATTGGTTATATCGATTGTGGATTATTATCGAATGTGTGTTAATTGATTACTTCAATAGGTTGAGATTATTGATCGGTAATTATAAGCGTATGTCGCGGCCATGTTCGAGTATGTTCGTGAATTGCTTTGGTCGGAATCGAGGAACTTGTAGGTGACGACAATGGATTTGGTGACAACTTCCTCGTCGTTGTATCGGTATCAAGGTAAGTTATTACTTGCTCAGTTTATAGTATTTAATGAATGATTTCCATTTCATTCGGGTATAATTCGTATAACAATATTTATAATCGTAATCACAGGAGACTTGGGGTTATAAATCGTATTCGAGTTTTCGGAATCTAAATCATAATGTATATGATTTACTTTTGTTAATGGTATACTTGTATATCGAGGATATATTGTGATAAGGACGAAGATATGAATTATCTGAAATCCGTGATACTTTGGACCGTCGAGTATTGAGGATAATGGTTCGTGATGGTTTAGACATTGAGATCATTCTCGAAGGACTCGGGGCAAGTACTCTAATCATTTTTATCATTTGTGTTGATCATGTCGTGATACATTCGTGTATCGTTGTTGTCATGCATTTGTGCATTGTTGTTGTCGTGTATTGTGTACTGTTGTTTTGTGCAGTTGTGCATTGTTGTTATATGTCCACCTCGTGTTGGTCCGACGGGATCATCGGGGGATCTATGCTAGCGTGCGCTGGATCATCGGATGGGTTTTCCACCTCGGGTTGGTCTGACGGGATCATCGCGGGATCTAGGCAGTGAACGCTGGATCATCAGATTGCCATGTATTGTTGTTGTGCATATGTATATTATGGGTTTGCCATAAGTATACATTGTCGTTATTGTTGTGATCATATTGACGTTGTCATATGAGTAGGCATTTGTAGGTCTTGTGTTAGGACCATGTCCGTATGTTGTGTTGATCTGATCTCGGATTAGACTGACGTGATTGTCATGGTACTTCGTATCTTGAGGTATGTTCCGTATTTCCCTGGTACTTGTCTTTGATGGACAATCGATTATCGTATTGGAATTGTCGACGTTATCCGATGGATTGAATTGACCAGAGTTGGTATAATTTCCGTATCGCGAGTTATGATAATGTTTTGAGAACCTTGGGTATTGTTGAGATACCGTATAGATATTTCGGTATTATCTTATTGTGTTGTTAAGGATACGAATCGTGGATTTTCGTAAAGTTACGACAGTAAGATTACATTGGTCGTATTCTTACTTAGTATTTCCATTTATATGTAATTATTGACGTGATGTGATGGTTATCATTGTTGGATATTATAGCTGACCCCGTCGTGGGCTTTCTTTTTAGGTTATTGGATTATCAAGCTTGTAGCGGTCGTGAAGAGATGAGCTTCCCGGAGGATACTGGCTAGGTCATGTATTTGTGTATTGAGCTTCTGGTCAATTGTATTCTGCTGCTAGAGTATTTTAATTGTTTGTCTTTATCCGCTGCGTGAGTATTTCTAAATGCCTATTGGTATCTGGTGACTTAGGTTACTTTGGAAATCGTTTTCTAAATTTGTTCTGTCGGTACGTGTAAGCGATAGCTTAACGTATGTTTTTAAACTGTTGAGCTTTGGCATTTTGGGCCTTGTGGTTTCAAATGAGATATTACGACGGTTTTGATAAACGACTTTTATAAAGTCTTCGAATGTTTTTAAAAGATAGTACCGTTGTCAGCCTCTTGGGCTCTTGTAAATGTTTTGAAAATATCCTTCAGCCTTGTGGGTTCCATCTCGGGGCCCACGGCGCTGTAATATTATCCGTTAAATCTGGGGGTGTTACACTATATATGCCGACAGGGTTACGGCCGTAACCGGCAGTGCCTTACCGTCGTAACCGGCATTCGTCCGGAAGCTGCCTGGCGCCCGTACGGCCGTAAATCTCGGCCTTTACGGCCGTAACCGGCACCTTACGGCCGTAACTCGTCTAGGCCACTACCTGCTCCACAAGGTGCGGCCGTGGCTCGGCCGTGGCCACTCCAACGGTCCGAACGACCCCGAAACCCGAACCTGAATATGAATCGAAAATGCGGTTATGAAGTACTCGCAAAGACGAATCTAAGCGCTAAGAGAACACATGATTCTGACCACCCAAAGGCTCGAAATTCGACAACGGAAGTAATTACCCCAAACTTTGGAAAATTACGAAAATGGCCCAAAACGTCCGAAAAACACGATACACGATCGAAACACCAAACCAAAGCTCGCAACATGAATAATATCATTAAATGAACTTACAAGAAACTCGAAACAATAGTTTCGGACAAGATTCGCAAGAATCGAACTCAAATGCGGAAAAGCCGCTTAAGAACACGGAACTCAACAAAACAATACTGAAACGAACTCGGATTACAAAAAGTGCAGAATTAATCATTCTCGGAATGACGATACGGTCATGATTGAGTGATCAAAACGGACTTCTGCCCAAAAAAAAGATATTACTGGAAATCGAAATTGCGGATATTACATACTACCCTCCTTAAAAGAAGTTTCGTCCCGAAACTTAAAATAAGTAGGGAGAAGTAATATCCCGCTAGGAAAACTCAACGAGGTACACAAGAAACGCGTAACTCTCGCCCATCGGCGAAACGTTACAAGCAACGCAAAGGAATATACGGCGTGAAAACACGTTCCACGACGACCAACACAACGCCACCGACTATGATTCAAAACAATAACGAGCAATTAACGACACATCACGTACCACATCACATGCACACATTTAATCAAAGAAATACCTGCGACAACAAGTCGCACCTGACTAAGATGGCTATGCGATAAAAACAAATAGAGTATCACGCTAGAAATCACTCTGATTCTCATCAACAAGAAAATGTCCGACGTAAAAACACAAACAATTCGAGATAACGGAAAACGAGAATATTGGATATTACATTCTATCCCACTAAAAATAAGTTTCGTCCCGAAAATTAAAATAAAACATCAGGGTAGAATGCAAACAAAACCAAAAAGTTCATGCAACAAATATCAATCTCTACACGCATTACAGCACAAAGTACGACACACAACTACATCACTGGACACCATTGGGCCCTCCCCGAGTAGGAACGAAAACTCGATTCCGGAACATCTTAGCAACGGTCTCACATCTTGGGATATCGACACATCCTGGGGCGTAGCCGAGAAAAACTCAACGATCCTGCGCTCACGGACAGGCAGCGGGCAATACTCTGCCTCCATGGCGGTCTTAAACTCAGCCCATGTAGGTGTACGATCTGCAGGCACTACAGCCTACCACCAATCTGCAGCTTTTTTGTCGAGCAAGTACTGAGTAATGGGTACCCTCCTTTCATCCGGACAATCTACAACATCAAATGTTCTGTCCAACTGGAAGAGCCAGTTCTCCCAACCTAACGAGTCAGAAGAACTCACAAAACGGGGCGGCTGCATCCTCATCACATCTCGTAACCACTTACTAGCCCCGTTATCCCTATCTGGGTTCTCATTCTGATGTACGGCCTGATTCATATGTGCCAACTGGTCAACCACCTGACGAAGGATGGTGGCGGCACCAATGTCAGCATTCTCCCCAGTTGATTGCCTCTGCTCACGCGATTGGTCATATCGACCACCTGTACTGAGCTCATTGGCGCTCGACAACGATCGAGTCGCCCTCTCATGCTCCTGATTCCGACCTCTTCCACGACCACGCTCTCGACCTCGACCCCTCAGCATACTGAACGGACAACCATTCAGAATAACACGACAAACTGACCTCACATACTGAAAATAAGCCGACAAACAGCAACACAATACAATATTCACACCAATTCATTACTCGAATACACGAACTAACACTACAATAATAGAACTCAAATTTAAAAGTAATTCACACGTTCACATCCACAGAGATGTAAGACCTATACCTCAGCTAATGCGGTTAAAACATTATGCATACCATTGTGGTCCAACATGGATAATATTCTTAAAAACAAGTTTTTTTTTGAGGTATTTGTTCAAATGATAATATTTTAAAATTTGAGAGTTTGAAAGGTTTTGCTAAAATGAAATATTTGAAAACATTTTTAATACCTCGTCATCTAACCAAAACCATAAACTCATTATCAAAACTCTTTTGCTTGAAGTTATTTACAAAACAACACGTTGAAACTTCAATCTTCTCGATAAACGATATCCTCAAAATGGCCTTGTCAATATATATTATTATCACCGTTAACAACATACAGGATATTCACATGACACCACTCCAACCATCACAAAGAATAACACCCATGATAATCAACTATCATGCCTCTCGGCATCGACCCCCAAAGATTCGCCAAACAAATACCGGGTGGAAAACCTCTTGTACTCGCACTCAACATTTCCACGGATTAACTATCACATCCGTATAATGACATGAAATTGCACGATCAAATCATATTATGCGGTCACAACACTTAAGTGTACAACCAAGATTTTATAGCAAGGATGGTAACAGTCAACAACACATCAGCGATACCCATACAGGATGACTAACCGAGTGCGACATTACCGATAAAATAGTTAAAATTCACAGTCGTCACTGGCGGGCCATACGACTATATCTACTGAAATCAATTGATTGGTAAAGGGCGTGGATACAACTATAACAACAAGGTTATCATTGCGACAGTCAAAAGCTTTCGGTCGTAACAACACGTTGTTTACGACCGTAACATCCATGAGCTTACGGCCATAACATCTATGATCTTACGGCCGTAATGCGAAACATCTTACGGCCGCAATCACTAGCTGCAGGACAGCAGGAGTGTCCTAGCAGCCCCGACACGGCTCCAAAGGTTAAGGATCGATTCCTAACAATGTATTCCGACCTATAGAAAACACTATAACATTCTCCGGCAAGTATAACAACGTAACAAACTTGTCGTAACGACTTAGTCCCAACACACAAACACATGACATTTAAATTCCAAAAATTAGAGTCGTTTTGCAAAACAGAAATTTTCCAAAAATCCTTTCGATCGTAATAAAAATGACGGTGGTATTTTGAAATGTCCGAACTATTTTAAAACACATTTTCCAAATACCAATTGATGGTGCTATTTGAAAATACATGACTAACTTGTCACAATTCAACCGATTTCAAAATCCACACAAACCGTTGTTTAACCGCACTATCAAAATATTTTCAAAAATTTTTGATTTCCACAAAAATGCTCAAACCAGTAGAGTCTTCTAGGAAAAACGTTTCAAACCTACCCGCAGCGGGCATAATTACAACAATCCAAAATAGTCGAACTTAAAACCACATGCTCAAAAGGCAACCAGGGTCGCCAATTCAATCAAATGCTCTCGTGGCACCAAGTTTAAACACACAACAGAATCATTCATCGGAGTTTCTCACAAACTCTATCGTCGATACCTTTTTAAAACCCATCAAGGTTTACAATTTTCACCCCATACCACCCCAGACGGTAGTTAGAAGGTAAAACAACAATACACCCAGTTTTATACATATACTGTGTGCCACAAGTATTAAATACAACTATATTACACAACGCCGTGCAAATAAATTATCCACCGAAATTAACTCACTTAGATAAAATCATGACACACAGGTACCTCGCATAAAAGAGGAGACTTACGTCCACAGGCCGCACGGAGATGACGGTAGCCCACGATACTAATCTCATCCGACAACATATCCGACACATTGTGACTACGCACAACTCAACTTGTCACCTGGCATCTCGAATGACAAAACCACACAATACTCGACAAATCACGACTTGACTTGACCCGACAGGCTAGGTTTCCGCAACCTAAGCTCCGATACCACAAATGTAACACCCCCAAAACCATATGGGAATATTACATGCTGTAGACCCCTTTTCACAAGGATCAACCAGGCTGAACTTTACAAAAAGACCAAATGTTTGCCTGGCCAGGGTCAAACAATAAAATAATACATACCGTTAAGGTCACAGGTAAATACACAGACCAATGAGGTCTCACAACTCAATCAACAGAACTGACTAAAACAACATTACCCACATAGGAGTCGAAACACAATACAGCAGAAGACTGAAATCAACTCTGACAACACAACGAAAATCAAAACGACTCGCAACTCTTGATTAGTATCGTAGCTCGTCACTTCCCGTGCCAATCCTGTGACTGCTCCTCTGAACCTGCAAGCACCTGGACACAAAACAGACATCCACCCCCCGATTACTCGGGCGTTAGCAAAATTCCACTATTTTGCTAGTGCAAGTATAATACGATAAGAAATGCAACAAGTAAATAGCAACAACGAATTTACTATGGATATCAACTATCAAAATGTTCCCGAGAAGATTTAGAATTTCTGAAATGAACAAGAAATATATGAAAAGGAACTCATTAGCTCGGGGATTTTTAAAATAAAAACTCTTTTGGACCTCAAATCCCAATTTATAAAACCTTTTCGAAAACGTTAGGGCGTCAGCCCGATTCTCATTTCAAAACACACTAGATAAGATACCATTTTGAGTATGTGACCCAACTTCAAAGCGTTATACAATTAATCACTGATATACAATCACCGTTCGTACACCTCATATACCGAACTCCGTAGGACTCGTCGAACTCTACTCGGACCACACACATTGTTCGTACACATCATGTACCGAACTCCAGAGGCCTCGTCGGGCCCTACCTGGAACATACATGTTGTTCGTACACATCATGTACCGAACTCCAGAGGCCTCATCAGACCCTACCTGGAACACACCTTATTCGTACACATCATGTACTGAACTCCAGAGGCCTCGTCAGACCTTACCTGGAACACACGCATCATCACAACACGACCCATATGATCAACTCAATATAGCACCACAAGCAACACACATTATTGTCAATATGTCAAACCATTCAACAATACGCCTTAATACATATTCAAATATCTAATCAAATCAACACACAAATATCATAATCATCACGATAATTCAACTATGACCAATCACGCACGACACGAACCATATGATTAACATAACCAACACGATTCCACGATATTAACCAAATGAGAATATCATCACTACCATCAATCGTTCACATTTATAAAATCACGTGAAGCATATTCACGAAGGCAAAATAATTCATCATAAATCTAACACGAAGTCTCTATACACATGACACAATTCGTATAGCAAGATATTTGCCTCGATTATCGGCGCCCGAATATTCCTACATATACGGCATAACCCGGAAAAACCCCGACACCTACAATCCTCCGGCAAAAATAACGAAGATACGATTACAACGAGAATCAAAATCGAAAACAACGGAAATCTCATCAAACAATTGAAAGGAAACTCATATGGGCATTTAATCGAACACTAAATGTTCAATAATTCCCAAGAACACTCGAATCGTCAATCGAGTTAAACAAACTCGATATATGGATATAAAATCCACGAAACACGATTAATAACATCATACTACACCAACCGATGTATCAAAATCAGACTAGAATCGAAATCAAGAACAAATTCCCCAAAAAGTCAACTTGAAGGAAAATCAAGAAATATACCTTGATTCGACGAAGAACACGGATTGGATGATGATATAATCAACAAGAATCTTCCAAAACACCTTAGAAATGATTAGAACCGACCAAGAACTCGAGTTCCTGAACCCCCGTCGCCAGCCGCCGCAAGAAATGAGAAAAAGTGAAAAAAATGAGGTCTGGCCGAGTCCGTGGCCTATATATTCCGACAGGGTTACGGCCGTAACTGGCAGTGCCTTACGGCTGTAACCGGCATTCGTCCAGAAGCTGCCTCGCGCCCGTACGACCGTAACTCTCGGCCCTTATGGCCGTAACTGGCATTCGTCAGGCCATGCCTGCCGATCACTTACAGCCGTAACCGGCACCTTACGGCCGTAACTCGGCCAGGCCAGTACCTGCTCCACAAGGTGCGGCCGTGGCTCGGCCGTGGCCACTCCGACCGTCCGAACGACCCCGAAACCCAAACCTAAATATGAATCGAAAATACGGTTATGAAGTACTCGCAAAGACGAATCCAAGCGCTAAGAGAACACACGATTCCGACCACCCGAATACTCGAAATTCGACAATAGAAATAATTGTTGGGATTTCTATGCATCGAATACAAAATAATCGGAGAAAAAACGCAGCGGAACAATAAATGTGAAAACCCAATTTAGGATCGCATGCAGTAATTTAATTGTTTAATTAAAGAGTTAATCGAATTACCTTAATCCGATTGAACAATTCTAGATCCAGACTAGAAGCAGATGAATATCTCCTTCCTCTTTTGGTGATCCACGCACGAACAATTCCACAAGCCGGATTGCTAGATCCTTACGAATAATATTGATAAATAGTACAACACAAATTCCTTACTAGAAGGATTGTACTATTGATCAAGATCAACTAAGGAAAGAGGGACGACCGACTCCGTTCTCCTACAATATGATGTAGATGGCCGATTTGTTAGGAATACTTGTTAGAATTTGATGATGTCATTAATTTAAAATCAAATGTTTATTACTTGGCAAAATGTAAGGAAGAACCAAATGAGTATCTTCCATAGGCCAAATATGTTAAGTATAAAACTTGGCAAAATGTAAAGAAGAACCAAATGAGTATCTTTTGTAGGCCAAAAATTTGTTAGGCTGAAAAATGGCTAAGTACTAAGTACAGCTTAGTCCATCAGAGAGGAACAGCCGACTCCAGTCAGAGTAGCTCTGGTCAACTAAATTTGTCAGAGAAGTTTGACCAGACTGCAGCCGAGGTACCTCAGGGAAGTCACCTGACCAGATAAGTCACAAACAGTGAACAACTGAGAGGACCTATCTGTAGAGATGTAAGCTGCATGTCAGCCTACTCTAAGGCAGCCAAGTACTCCAAGTCCACGTCAGCATGCGTTGAAAAGTCAAGTATTACGGAAAGCTCACATGCAACGTGAAGAGACAAATTGGAGTGATTCCCGCAAGAGATATGATTTAAATAAATCATCCAGACCCACCTTGAAGACTTTAATCCTTTTATATTCAAAAGATTCGGCGCTCACATGCAGAAGTCTTCACAACGGTCGGAAGATAAAATAAAATAATGGGAATCCAGCCTTGCAACGTTCAGAAAGAATAAACAATGAAGTCTCCCTCCAACGGACGTATTTGTTCAAAAGATTTGCAACGGCTACAAGGAAAATGCTCAGAGATCTGACCTATATATATCCAGAGATTTGAAACTGAGCAACCACCGGTGCGAACATACATTGAGGCGATCAAAGCAATCAAGCAATCAAGCAATCAATAGCATCGTGAAAAGAGCAGATCTAAAAGTTCATACTTAAGGAAGCTCTTAAGTTGGAGAAGACAAACACTCTTGTCTATAATCTTGAGTACGGGGTACTTCACTAGTTGAAGTAAGAGACTGTAAATGCATCCGAGGATCGAGGATCAAGAGGTGCAAGGCAGTCAAGTGTGTACAACGGCATAGATTTCCATTGGTTGGAAGCTGTTGTAGTGTGGTTGAATCACTGTAATATTTATCACTGGTTGAAAATTATAGTGAATTCATCTCCAACTGGTTTGGAGAAAAGTGGATTAGTAGAGGATTACCCCACCTCTGAGACCACTATAATTGCCTGTGTTATTTACTGTTTTACTGCATCATACTTTAACTGCTGCATACATTGTTAAGTGTTTCATTAAGTTAATTTCTATTCGTCATCAGCTGACTTCCGCACATATCCAAGAACAAACGACTCCAAGTCATTTGTTTAACTATCAGCTGAAGAAACTCACTCTTCATGGAAAAAGAGTTCAAGAGTTTCAACAAGTCTATTCACCCCCCCTCTGGACTTGTTCCTGGATGACTTGTGACCTACAAGTGGTATCGGAGCGGTTGGTTCATTTATCTCACGAACCAGATCTATATTAGATATATATATATATATATATATAAATATATATATATATATATCTTAACTCTCACTTTATAATGGAACACATGCACTCTAGACTCCCTATCTTTTCAGTTGACGAGTATGATCTGTGGAAGATAAGGATGCAGGCACACTTATCTTCAATTCATGACGACATGTGGTGCATCATTGAAGACGGTCCATTTATCTTTGAGAAGGACAACACAGCAGAGGAGATCGCAGCTGGGAGGCCAGAAAAGATTCCTAAGAAGAGGATGGAGCTGACTCCCGAAGAAAGAAAGCTGGCCAATCTTGATAACAGGGCCAGAGATGTGTTATATCAAACTCTTGACAAATCCACCATGGTCAAGATCAAGAACTGTAAGAATGCCAAAGAAATTTGGTGTAACACCCCCAAATCCTATTGGGTTATTACAGTGCCGTGGACCCCACGCCAGGAGATCCACCAGGCGGACATGACTAAAATACATTAAATTAAACAACAAGGGAAAATCATAGTCCCTACCATGATATCCGACACAATATTCCGATAAGGAATTTCAACGACAACGATGGGCCTACATGGCCGAGGGTAAAAATACAACATTCACGAGCATCTGCTCGGGTAATACATAATGACAATGACTGACAACTGAAGGACACTCCAACCGACTGACCAACATGAACAACTCGGACTAGTATCGCTCGAATGCCTCGTCGCCATCATCATGCCCCTATGTCTCAACTCTCTCCTCGCAAGCACCTAAAACATGAAAAACATGTTCCGCCCCACGGGTCATCATCCGATAATGAACATCAAATACGGGTATAACATGATATGCATCCAAAGGCGTAATGAAACGGTACAATAATGATAATAATACGAGATGCTCACAAACCAAGGTAAGAACCGAGCATTCGTGAAATACTATGCCCACGGCATACTAGTAATACCTGTTCGACGAGTTAGAACATAAATGCCCAACGGCGAATCATAATCACGAATACCACAATGAATTAAACAACATGAACCAAACCAATCGAATTTAATATGAATCATAATGCCCAAAGGCTCCAATGAAAATACCAAGACATTACAAAAGGCACGAAAGTCGCTCAATGGAAATTAACAAATATCACAAACACCAAGTCAAAACATTCAAGCTATAGTTAATGAGGGCTAATAAGGTCATAACCACGACCGTGACCTACTGAGTTGTAGGTGTTGGGAAGCCAACCGCGAAGGTTCAAGCCCCCAAACTTACCCATAAGGTCATAAACGCGACCGTGACCTACTAAGTTGTAGGTGTTGGGAAGCCAACCGCGAAGGTTCAAGCCCCAAGCTTACCCATAAGATCATAAACACGACCGTGACCTACTAAGTTGTAGGTGTTGGGAAGCCAACCGCGAAGGTTCAAGCCCCAAGCTTACCCATAAGATCATAAACACGACCGTGACCTACTAAGTTGTAGGTGTTGGGAAGCCAACCGCGAAGGTTCAAGCCCCAAGCTTACCCATAATAAGCACTACCCAAGACTAGCCTCCAAAAATATAATAAATCACAAATGACCACGATTCGTAGATTACCGAATTCGTGAGAATGATAGTGTGCTACCTTGAGTCGGCCAACACGATAACAATGATGCAGCGGATGATTCCATGAATGATTGAGTGTTTCGATTACCTTAGAACGGCAAATCGATAAGAGTAATATGATGAATGATTGAATATCTCGATTGCCTTAGAAAGGTCAATTGATAATAATGATATAGTGAATGATTGAACATTTCGATTTGCCTGAGAACGGCCAATCGATAACAATGATATGAAGGATACCTCGGCACCTTTAATCGGTTACCGACGTCGAAGATGAGAAATGAATACGCTAATGCCTTTAATCGGCCAATACAGTTTTAATGACAACCCCAACAGAATAACGATGATTTCAACGATGTTTTAGATTGACATCTATATGAACAACAATCGATACATCGATACATGAACCGGCTATCGACAATGACATTAATAATGAGTATTACAATGCCTTGAATCCGTTAACGAACAACAATGACATTTGGCAAAATTGCCGGAAGGTATCGTATCGAGCGATCTCTTGATATCAATGAATTCATGAAGAGACTAAGTCTCGGAATGATACAACACATCTATACACATACATGATGACATTAGCTCATTGACTAGTACAAGTATAAAACTTGCCTCAACCGAAGGCGATGAATTCCTTCCACGAACAACGAACGCGGCGTCCTCCGATAAACACAAGTACTCGAACCACCTTGAATGAAATACAATTCGCTCAATAACACAATATCAATCGAAATCAATATAACGACGAAAGAAACTCTTTGAGGCATTTAATCGAACACTAAATGTTCAAAGTTCCTCAAGAGCCTAAAAATCATCAATCGGGTTGAATGAATCGAAAATATGGATATACAATCCATAGAACACGATTAATAATGTTTACTAACATCAACCGATTCATCAAAATCGGATTAGAAACGAAATCAAGAACAATTCTCCAAAAAGTCAACTTGGAGGAAAATCAAGAATATACCTTGATTCGACGAAGAACACGGATTGGATGATGATATAATCAACAAGAATCTTCCAAAACGCCTTGGAAATGATTAGAATCGGCCAAGAACTCGATTTCCCGAGCCTCCCGTCGCCAGACGCCGAAAAAGGAAGAAAAAACTCGTGGAAAATGAAATCTGGCCGAGCCAGGCTATATATAGCCGGCAGGGTTACGGCCGTAACTGGCAGGCCTTACGGCCGTAACTCGGACACCTTACGGCCGTAACCGGCATTCGTCAAAAAGCTGCCCAGCACCAGCCGGACACTTACGGCCGTAACTCGAACACCTTACGGCCGTAACCGGCCTTCGTCAAAATCCGCCCAGCGCTCGTACGGCCGTACCCGATCACGCTTACGGCCGTAACTCGGGCGCCTTACGGCCGTAACCGGCACCTTACGGCCGTAACTCGGCCAAAGCCAGCTCCGGCCGTGACTCGGCCGTGGCCACTCCGACGGCCCGGACGACCCCGAAACCCGAACCTGAGTAAAAATCGAAGATACGGTTACGAAGTACACGCAAAGACGAATCCAAACACTAAGAGAACACACGATTCCGACCACCCGAAGGCTCGAAATTCGACAACGGAAAGTAATTACCCCAAACTTTGGGAAATTACGAAAATGGCCAAAACGTCCGAAATGCACGATACACGATCGAAACACCAAGCCAAAGCTCACAACATGAATAATAACATTAAATGAACTTACGAGAAACTCGAAACGACAGTTTCGGACGAGATTCGCAAGAATCGAACTCAAGTGCGGAAAAGCCGCTTAAGAACACGGATCTCAACAAAACGATACCGAAACGAACTCGGATGACAAAAAGTGCAGAATTAATCATTCTCAGAATGACGATACGGTCATGAGAGAGTCGTCAAAACAGACTTCCGCCAAAAAAAATAAAATTACCGAAAAATCAAAATTACGGGTATTACATTTGGGACACATTAGCTCTAATGTGTGAAGGAACAGAGCTGATCAAGGAAAACAAGCTGTCAATTGCTATCCAAAAATTTGACAACTTTAAAATGAAGAATGGTGAATCCATAGATCAAGTGGACACAAGGTTCACTGAAATTATCAATGAGATCAACTCCCTGGGCAAAACCTATGGCAACAGGGAAATGGCACTAAAGGTCCTCAGATCCCTCAACCCCGAATGGAGCATGAAGGCCATAGCCATGAGAGAGTCCAAGGACCTGAATAAGATAAAGATTCAGGAGCTGTTCTCTGATCTGAAGGCTTATGAGTTCGAGCTTCCAAGTTCATCCTCAACTGAGCCTGCGGAGAAGGGAATCGCATTTGCAGCCGAGTCCCCTGCCAAGAGCCTATCTGATGTGAAACCTCCAAATCCACTAGATTTTGAGGAAGAAATGGCTTTCATAATGCAAAGGTTCAGCAATTTCAGAAAGAACTACTCCAAGTATAAGAAAAACTACAAGGAGAACCTAAGAAGGAACCGTAAGGTGAAACTGGAAAGTAGAATGCTACAATGTCACAAAATAGGACACATCCAAATGGATTGTCCCGAGCTCAAGAAGGACGAAACCAAGAAGGAGGTGGGCGAAAGGAAGATAGAAGAAAGGCCCTCATCGGAGAAGACCAGAGCATGTCGAATCAAGCGGCGGTTTCTTTTCCGATGAAGACGAGGAGTATGATTGCACGATGGCAAACCTAGCCGATGAAGAGGTAACTTCTAAACCCACCGGTTCAAATAATAGCTCACCATGTCACAAGATATGGATCTACATGAATCGGTAAATCGCTTATTCAAAGATTTTGAAACACTCAAATCTCGCACACCAAGCTATATCAAAGAGAAGACTCACCGCAAGATGATAATAAAAATGAAAAATGATTTCAAAAACTCACCTAGATTTAAATAAGGTTGAGACAACTACAGTGACTTTAAAAACTGTGCAAATGTCAATACAAATTTGAGATAGATCGGCTAAACATTTTACTTAAAGAAAATCACCGCACTTGCTCATGCCAAAGCCGAGTTTACTAAGCCGGCAGATAAATAAAACTCAAAGCAGGAAATAACCTCCCCGAAGGCGTCTTCAACTCGGGCGAATTGTGTACTTATAAAAGGTCATTATATACCAAATCAGGCCTTGGATATGATTCTCACACTCCCTCTAGTTCTCAAAACCAAGTTTATCAAGGAGAAACAATAGTCTCGATCACGAGCACGTATATAAACCGATATTCAAAAACAGTAACAAACAGTCAAACGTCTAGTCAGCAATAAGTCACACTGCATGACCACCTAGACAGCGACTAGGCGATGGCCCGTGCAAAAGCAAAGCCAGCACAACATGCCCACTATTACCAACAACTCCCCAAAAATAGATTTCACAATGGGAGGGGCAGATGGAAACCTCAAGGTTATCCTAATTATCAAAATGAACAAGTGTGGAGACCACAAAGGCTTAATAAATGGTCTCAGCCTAGATTTAGAAATGGCCCACACTATCAAAATTTTGAGGAATATCCGGTATACAATCCAACCAGGAGACTCAGACCTCGACCACAGACACATTACAAGGATTATAATAATAATAATAATTTCTATAATCCAAGGAGAAATCAATTCTCCAGGAAACCAACTAACCCCAAAGGACCCACATAAATTTGGATACCTAAATCTCTGCTTATTTAATTGCAGAAAAGGTGGAAGGACTACAACCACATCTCCTCAAGCTCAAATTTTGGAGGTGAATAATGGTTTGTAGACTCTAAATGCTCGAGGCATATGACCGGGAACAAGAAGATGCTGACCAAATACATCAAAGAAAGAGGTCCCGATGTAACCTTTGGAGATAGCTCTAGAGGACAGACAAAAGGCTTTGGAGAGCTGCACCGAGGAAACATTGTCATATCCAAAGTTCATTATGTCAAAGGGCTCAAGTACAACCTCCTGAGCATAAGCCAGTTCTGTGACGAGAAGAATCTAGTAGTCTTCACCATCTTGAAGTGTATGGTGATAGACATCTTATCTGGAGAAATAAAGCTACAAGGTTTCCGAAGAAGAGATGTCTACATGATTGATTGGAACACAGGAACACCTAACTCCTGTTTTCTATCCAAGACAGTAGCTGAGAATGGATGGCTGTGGCACAAAAGACTATGTCACCTGAACTTCAAAGCCATCAACAAGATTAGCTCTCAGAAGCTGGTCAGAGGACTTTCAAATGAAGCATTCAAGAAGGAAGCACTCTGTGATGCATGTCAGAAGGGTAAGCAGACCAAGGCATCGTTCAAGCCAGTTCAGCCTACAATGCTCACATCAAGGATCTTAGATCTACTCCACATGGATCTATTTGGTCCTATCAAGCCAAGGACTTTGAGCGGCCGAAAACATGCCCTTGTAATAGTAGATGATTATTCAAGGTACACTTGGATCATTTTTCTATACAAGAAAAGTGAAACCCTGACCAAGTTACCTGAGCTGCTGAGAAGGATCCAGAATGAGAAATCCCTCTCCATAATCAAGATCATATCAGATAGAGGAGGAGAGTTTCTCAACAAGGCGATAACTGATTACAACGATCAGAATGGGATCCAGCATGAGCTCTGCGGCCCAGACGCCTTGAGAATGGTGTTGCCGAAAGAAGGAATGTAACTCAAGGAAGCGGCAAGGTCCATGATTGCGAAGCGGACCTACCCAAAGGTTCTGGGTCAAGTCACAACACAGCCTGTCACACCCAGAACAGGAGTATGATAGTTGGGAGACATGGCAAAACTCCCTATGAGGTTTGGAATAATAGAACTCCTACTGTTGCTTACTTTCATGTTTTTGGTTGTAAGTGTTTCATCCACAACAACGGTAAAACACAGCTAAATGCCTTTGATGCTAAAACTGATGATGGTCTCTTTATGGGATATTCCCAAAGAAGCAAGGCATATAGAGTTTTTAATAAAAGAACCTGAAACACCCCATGTTGTTTTTGATGAATCTACCGTTGAGTACAGGAAACAACTTGAGCTAATTGAGAACAAGCTCAAGTCAGCAACCCTTGAAGAAGTCATTATACATGACACTGGAATAGTGGACTCACCTGCAGACCAGCCTGATGACCCAATGCGGTGATGAAGACCCAATGCAGATCGACAGATCATCAAACCTATCGATCCGATTCTTTGTTGAAGAAGTCCCAATGAGCCGACAAAGACTCATCTGCAGATCGTAACCAACTGCAGATGACAAGGCGGTAGCCGATCGATTCTGGGCACTGAACCCAGCTGATGCAGATAACCACCAGAGCAATCCAACAGGGGGAACAAACCCAGAAGAGGACGATATCCCCAAATGGCTCAAGGATCACCCAATTCAGCAAATTATCGGAAAGCTGACTGATGGAGTTAAGACGAGACAGTCAACCTGTAATATCCGCAATTTCGAATTTCGGTAATTTTATTTTTTTTCGGCGGAAGTTCGTTTTGACGACTCGCTCCTGACCGTTTCATCATTTCCGAGAATGATTAATTCTGCACTTTTTGTCATCCGAGTTCGTTTCGGTGTCGTTTTGTTGAGTTCCGTGTCCTTAATCGACTTTTTCACGTGGGAGTTCGACTTTGTATCGTCACCATTATTTTTTGGTGACTCCAAAAATTCTAAATCTTTGCAATATTATAGAGCATCGAGTTAGCTTTCCAATGGTTCAAACGGTGAGTCAATCCGAGTCCGGACGAGAGAGTTATGGTCGTTTTAGCTCACCCGCTCGTTGTTGGCCGATCACTGCCGACCGGACTCGGCCGTGTCGTCCGACACGGCCCGTGCCGTACTCTTCCGGATAAGTCGGAAGCGACTGCCCAGAGGCCCGACCGTGTTCCGGGACACGGTCGAGTCATTGCCGAGCGCCGCGGACAGGTCTCTATCGGTAGGCCCCTTCGCGACACGACCGTGTCATGCAGGACACGGTCGAGTCCCTGCCGGCCGACTGCGCACCACGACCGTGTCATGTCGGACACGGTCGAGTCTGTCCGCCCTATAAATTCGTTTTCTCGGCATTTCAGCTCATTTTTCCCCTTTTCTTCACCTGCAACCGAGAGAGAGAGCTTGAGGGAGGGTTTTTCCTTCACAAATCATTTGAGTGTTTTATTTTCTTCATCCTCCTTCGATCGTTTAGCTCGGATTGTGGATTTGGCACGTGTTCTTCGGATTATAGGGATTGAATCTTCAAGAGGTAAGAACTACTTCAATCCTAGTATGATTTTGGGGAGGGTTTGGTGGTGATCTTGTGTTTTAATTCGAATTTACCGATGTTGTTGTTAGATTTTGATAGTATAATCGTAACCCTTGGTTTTCTTGTTATTGGTTGGGATGAAATCCCGTTATTTCACCGTTGACCGATTTCTTTTCCTTATGCACGCGTAGTGTCCGATGAATTGTCCCAACGGGTAGAACTAGGATGAATTTCTTCGTATTCATGGTGTTGAGATTGGTTTTATACCGTTATTGTGTTAGGAACGGATTTGGGAGGATTGTTCGGACCGAAACCTATTCCGTCGTCGTTTCCTTCGTTTCGTTTCATCCAAGGCAAGTACCTTGATATACGAATTGTAACTGCGTGAAATCATTGTTGTTGAAGTGTATGAATTTATACGGATGTATAAATGTGTGTATATATATATATATATATATATATATGTGTGTATGTATATATATGTCTAGTTTTATATATGTATATATATTTATATGTTAAATATATGTATGTATATACATATATTGATATAAGCACCTATATTGGTGAATGACGAGTGATGAATACTAACACTAGATGACGTACTCGACTTGGATTGATGGGTAAACTATATTTACTCTTATAATATAGTAAGGTTATATATATATATATATATATTCAGTTGAGTCGCAATATAGGGATATATGTGCGGTGTTGGTTGGTTATGCTTGAAGGCTTATTGTGATTGAGTTTGATTGATAACGTACGTGTTATTGTTTATTTCTGTGGTTATAGACTGGCGGGGAACATTGTGTAACTTGATGTACCGAGTTGAAAATTGTTGTGACGTTTGTCCATATGCTTGATGTTTGTGATAATGTGGATATTTGTTGTGAGAAACGTCGTATCCGGGAACCTCTGAGGGCGGGGCGTGCACTCCGGCACAGTGTATCTTTGCAATGTGCGGCTCCATATGGGTGGTGAACGCCGATGTCACCTAATGCGCGCGCAAGGCGGCTCTTGCGGGAGTGACGCCGGTGCGGTGACATGTTCAATGAGCGGCCAACATGATGGAAGTGAACGCCGGTACAGTGCGCAAGGAGGCGCTGGCAGCTTATTGGTTACGGTATTTGAGTGATAGCTAAGACCGTTACCGAACGATGTTCGTATCTAAAATCTTTCAAACTCTCTCTTAAACGTTTGTCTTGATATAGACCGCGATTCGCGTTTTTGAAAAGTTTGTTTCAACTTGTTTTGAAGCGTTGGTATCAGGGTTAATTAACCAAGGAGGTTTGACGAAATCTCCGAGGGTTAATTAATCGGGGGTCTTGAGCAGGATATGTCGAATGAGAGCTTGTGCCTTCGATTGTATTGTGGTGCTACTCTGTGATTTGGGTCGAGGACCCTGTGAAATGTTGAGATGATTGATCTCGTGATGATGTTATTTGGATTGGTTTGAGAACCCCGTGAGATGTTGTAATAATTTCGTTTGTGACAGTGTTCTATAAATTGGGTCGATGACCCGAGAGCTTTTGAAATTAATTTCTAAAGGCATCCCCATTCAATTTCCAAAATCCCAAGACGGCCCGAGTCATTAATAATATTTTTAAACTATCTTATCAAAATACTTTTCCTTTTATTAAAATGGATTTTCGAACTTAATCTTTTGACTCCTTGGGCTCGTCCAAAGTTTGATTGGCGTTATGATCCATATAGAGAATATGACTATGTGATTATTTTTCACCTTGTGTATACGAGTGCTATACTGGGTTGACTTTGGGAATGTATGGTTTGTGTTAAGGCTTCACGATGGTTGAATTTTGTGTTGTTATTGTTCGTATATCTTGTATATTATGTACTTGCACTAGCGAAACAGTGGAGTTTTGCTAACCCCCGAGTAATCGGGGGGTGGATATCTGTATTGTGTCCAGGTACATGCAGGTTTTCGGGAGCAAGACACAGGATCGGAACGAGGGATGATGAAAGACGAATGATACTAATCACACGAAGGCCAGTTTTGGGTTCAGTTAGTTGGAGTCCATTGTATTGTCTTTTCCGCTGTCTTATTATTCGTTGTTGCAAGTATTTTACCCTTGTGTGGGTATGAGTATGGATGAGTTTATGTATTTTGATTTGTAAGTCTGTGACGAAAGACCAAATCGGTCTATTGGTCCGTTATTTTGATTCGTCGGTATGTAATGTAATGTGTTGTTTTGATGTCTAGCCTGGTGGATCCTCACGGAGAGGGTCTGCGGCGTGTAATATTCCCGGTTGATCTGGGGGTGTTACATTTATGGTATCAGAGCTTTGGTTGAGGAAACCTAGGCTGTCGGGTCGAGTTATGTGTTGTTGAGTCTTGTTTTGTCAGATTCTGTCTGACTGAGTCGTGTCGCGACGCGTCGTCTGAGTTTGTTGGTCGTGATTAGTATCGTGGGCGATCATCATCTTCGTGCGACCTGTGAATGTAAGTCTCCCTTCTTTGTGTTGTGCCTCGTGTGACACGAGCTATTGTATGATTATTTGTTTAGTGACGGAATCCTCTTATGGATTTTGATTTCGTGTTATGTGATTATTTGACTCCCATTTTTCGTTCATATGAGGAGTAGTGTTGTTGTCCTGTGCATGTTTGACTTTATTTCTTTTATCCGATGCGTGAGTTCTTCTGTAATAGCTTTCGGTATTTTACCGACTGAGTTTTATTTCGAAAATCAATTCCCTTAACCGAGTTTTTGGCATTATGACCTTGATCATTTTGGCGAAATTCTTATGACGGAATTTAGTATTTTGTAAATGGATTTTGTGAGTTTTTGAAATATTACCGTCATCGGCCTTTTTGGCGTTTTTGTGAATGGTTTTTAACCTGGTGGGTTCCGGCGCGGGACCCACGGCGCTATATTGTTCCTTGTAATTACCTGAAATTTTTGGGCATTCTAGCCCATTGAATTATTTTTGAAAACCTTGAGTATCTTAGAAAATTAAAATTCGAGACGTACTTTTAAAACGAATTATTTTCTTGCGGTGTTTTCAAGGTGTTTTCTACTGCCGCAATACATTTCAAAAATTTTCCGATTGAGGACCAAAAATATTTTTGAGATAAAAATTAAGAAAATTTGGGCTCCTAAAGGAACAAATATTTCAAATATTGTTTATGTCTCGAAACAAAAACCAACTATAGGTTGGATCCCCAAAAATTAATTTTTACTCAGGGGGAGTATTTTTTTAAGGGGAGATATTATTATCAGGGGGAGTTTTTACTCTTTATGCAATTATTCATAAATTGTATCATGCATATTTTATATTTTGGTATTATTTATTTCAGTTGATATTTTATCCACGTTTTGATGAAAACAAAAAGGGGGAGAGATAGGAGAATGGAGAAATAAGTCGAAAATGTGATTTGCCGTAAAAGGAGAAAAGAAAAGAAGGAGTCGAAAAAGAAATGGGAGAAGAAACTAACGAAACGGACAAAGTCGAAAACTTTGGTCTGTACACATATACATATATTTGTATTTTTGCAGGTAATCCCATTGACGAAGTGTTGTTTTGGAATCATCAAAAAGGGGGAGATTGTTGGAACATTTTGTTCCATACATAAATTAAAAGCGTTTTGATGATTAATGTTGATAAGTAAAACAAAACAACGAAGAGACGAAGCCAAGCATCGAAGGAAACGAAGTGCAAAAAGCTGGAAAAACAAAGCTAACGTACGTAACGTGGGATCACTAACGTACGTAATATATGGAATTTTACGTACGTAATGAAAGTTATATAGCGTACGTAAATGAGTTCAAACCAGATGAACGTTGGAGGAGTCAAAGTCAGAAAAGCATGCAACGGACATATGACGTCAGCAGTGACGTAAGGCTTAACGTACGTAACCAATGAAATGTTAACGTACGTAATCAAAAATGACGAAACTCCCTGAACTATTTTGTGAAGATGCTAACGTACGTAATCATGGATGGTTAACGTACGTAAAGGGTCTTACGTACGTAATGTAAGAGCTATAGCGTACGTAATCAGTGTACAGGAAGCTAACGGCTAGTTTGATCATGGAGCCTATAAATACCATGCTTATGGTATTGATCAAGGATAACAACTTCAAGCATTCTATACCTTGATCAGAGATTGATATTCATTATATTGTTGTTGTAATATTGAGCTTACATTGAGTGATTGAGTGTTATACACAAAATCATACACGAGCAGTAAAAGAAAATATACGATTGGATTCGGTGTTATTAGGATCAAGGATCCGGCATTATTAGAATCACAATCGATATCTAAGTGAGGTTTATATAGTACCCATAGAAATCTAGAGAGGTTAATTCCTTGTCCTACGAAAAGGAAAACAGCTTAACTTGAACCGATGCAAAGACAAGTACGAGTGGTTTATCACGGATCAATAGAAGACGTGATTGTAAACGGTTATCCCTCGACCGATAGAAGAGAGGCGTAGAGGTAGCTATCTTTAACCTATTGAAAAAGATAAAGAGAGGACGTAGGCTCATTTATAGCCGAACCTCTATAAATCCTTGCGTCATTCACTACAAAAAAAAACAGTTTTTACCGACGCCAAACGCCGTTGGTAAAACAGAAAATGGCGTTGGTAAAAAAATTACCGACGCCATTACCGACGGAAACCCGCCGTTGGAAAAACGCTCGACGGTAATTTTTTACCGACGCCATTACTGACGCCGCCATTTACCGACGCCATTTTTGGCGTCGTTAAATTTAAAAAAAAAAATCTAAAAAGTCGTCGACTCGGGCGGGTCACGTCCGGGCTCAGCGGGGCTCGGGCGGGTTAGGTCCGGCTCGTGGGTCGGGTTCGGTTAGGTCCAGTCCGGCGGGTCGGGTCCGGTCCGGCGTCGTCGGGCTCCATTCAATTTCAAATGGTTGAGAAGGATTTTGGTTTATAAACCACCTAAAACACTACTGTTTTTTCGATGTGGGATAGTGCAAAAAATTTACCGACGCCGAAATGGCGTCGGTAATGGCGTAAACGGCGTCGCTAAATTTTTAAAAAAAAAAAAAAAATTACCAACGCCAAAATGGCGTCGGTAAATGGCGGCGTCGGTAAATGGCGTCGGTAAATGTGAAAAAAAAAAGAAAAAAAAATAAGTCTGCGAACCGGTCGTCGGTAATGGCGTCGGTAAATCAATTAAATAACGGGCGTCGGTAATGGCGTCGGTAAATTATAAGTTTAACAACGGCGGTACGGGCGTCGGTAAATGGCGTCGGTAAAAACTGTTTTTTTGTAGTGATTTATTTTTCGCAATTTTATTTACGCTTCCGCAACACGGCGCAATATCCGATCGCGTACCCAACATGCCTGATACATTTACTGATGTCAAAACAGTGACAAAGTCACATATACCAGCTATCAATGTTCCTTGTAAAATTAAACTTCCTCATGAAGAAAATAAAATATTGCTAGCAAAAGAGTCTAATGCACGCGAGAAGCGTGGTAGACCTGTTGGATCCAAGGATAAAAATCCAAGAAAAATAAGAAAAGTTGATAAGCAAGCTGGTACATCAAATGACATCATTCCTAAAGATATAGATTTGATCACTGAAGATACGTCTTCAAAAGATGATCAAACACCTGAAATAGATGACAATGAAGAGATCTCGATAAACTATATCATTTCAGGAAAATGTGGAATAGAAAAGAAATTGTCATGGATGATATATTTTCTTATGCAGCTGCCCTTGATATTTCTGAAGAAATTGAGGATCATGAACCTAGATCGATCTTTGAATATAAAAGAAGAAATGATTGGCCAAAATGGAAAAATGCTATTGAGGCAGAGTTAGAATCACTTGAAAAACGTCAAGTTTTTAGACCTATTGCCCAAACACCTGTAGGTGTGAAACCCGTTTGTTTTAGATGGGTATTTTTGCGCAAAAATATGAGAAAATTGAAGTTTTGAGATACAAAGCACGCATTGTTGCACAGGGCTTCTCACAAAGACCGGGAATTAATTATAAAGAGACTTATTCACCGGTAATGGATGCAACGACATTCAGATTTTTACTCAGTGTGTCAACTTTGGAAGGGCT
The DNA here is from genome assembly GCA_033398695.1 of Orobanche coerulescens. Lineage (NCBI taxonomy): Eukaryota > Viridiplantae > Streptophyta > Magnoliopsida > Lamiales > Orobanchaceae > Orobanche > Orobanche coerulescens. The sequence goes on from CM065805.1 coordinate 170,887,688, forward strand.
TCGAATGAACTTAATGGATGTTGTGACTGCCTACTTATATGGGTCACTTGATAATGACATCTACATGAAAATCCCTGAAGGATTGAAAATGCCTGAAGCATGTAACTCAAAAACCCGAGAGGTTTACTCAATTAAATTACAAAGATCTTTGTACGGGTTGAAACAGGACGGATGTGGTATAATCGTCTCAGTGAGTATCTTTTGAAAGAAGGATATGTTAATAATGTAATATGTCCATGTGTCTTTATTAAAAGGACAAAAGGTGGATTTACTATCATTGCCGTTTATGTTGATGATTTGAACATCATTGGGACTCATGTTGAACTTGATGAAACGATTGCATATCTGAAAAAGGATTTTGAAATGAAAGACTCGGGTAAAACAAAACTTTGCCTTGGTTTTCAAGTTGAACATTTATCAAAAGGAATCTTTGTTCATTAGTCATCATATATTGAAAAGACCCTCAAACTGTTTATTATGGATATATCATATCTTGTGAGTACACATATGGTTGTAAGTACACTTGAAAAGAAAAAGGATCCATTTCGTCCAAGAGAAAATGGAGAAGAAATTCTTGGTCCTGAAGTACCATATCTTAGTGCTATTGGTGCACTAATGTATCTTGCCAACTGTACACGCTCTGATATTGCATTTTCTGTTAATTTATTGGCAAGACATAGTTCTGCTCCAACAAGAAGACATTGGACTGGCGTGAAATAGATATTTAGATAGGAACAATGGATATGAGTCTGTTATTCTAAAGAATCAAAAGCAGAATTAATTGGTTACGCTGATGCTGGATATCGATCTGATCCTCATAAGGGAAGATCACAAACAGGTTACATATTCACATACGGTGATACGGCAATATCTTGGAGATCTACAAAGCAGACTCTTGCAACAACTTCCTCAAGCCATGCTGAGTTATTGGCCCTTCATGAAGCAAGTCGAGAATGTGTATGGCTTAGATCTTTGGTCCATCATATTCGAAAATTATGTGATCTTCCAGTTAACAAAGAAAGTCCAACTGTCCTGTATGAAGATAATGAAGCTTGTATTACTCAGAATAAAGAAGGCTACATTAAAGGAAATGGGACGAAGCACATTGATCCAAAATTCTTCTTCACCCATGAACTTCAACAAAGGGAAGAAATTGATGTTTGTCAAATTCATTCATGCGGGAATCCAGCAGATTTGTTCACGAATGCGCTCCCTACAACTCCTTTCGAGAAATTAGTAGACAAGATTGGGATGCGCAGATTTCGAGATATATGTTAATATTTATAGCGATGTTAAAATGAGGGAGAGACATGATATTTTATTTGTACAACACATGTACTCTTTTTCCTTCACTAGGTTTTTCCTAGTAAGGTTTTAACGAGGCACGATGTTCGTACGAGTCATCCAAGGGGGAGTGTTATGTAATATTGTATGACTCTTGGCCTTTCAACTTTCACAATTAATATACACATCCCTTGACTTTTCATTTGCATTGTAACTTATACTTGGAGAGGCTATATAAACGTTACTTATAACTTGTTAGATATATGAATAAAAATGTTACACCTCCCTTATATTATTTAGTTTTATCTTACTCTCTCTCTCTCTCTCTCTCTCTCTATATATATATATATATATATATATATATATATTACACAAAGGAATGGTGTTTTTTCAATTGACAAAATTTTAGACGTTATTAAGACAGTTTGGAGTTGGCTATATAGTAGAGATGATATGGTTGTGCGTGGCTCTTTGTGTGATTGGGTTTGCAATCCTGAGGTATTTCCTAGTGTGTAAGTTGTACAACTCTTTTTGGGTATGTCTTTTATCCGCTGTTTATAAAATTTTATTTTTACTGATAAAAAAAAAAAAGAACAATTACATAACATGGTAAAAAGATATTTTATTTTTAGATATTTGTTCCTCAAGTATAGTTGTTAATCTACTTTGGGTATTTGGAAGTTTTGAATTTGAGAAAAATCTTGAGGTTTGTTCTACAGTAGAAACTCGATAATTTAATACTCGATTATTTAATAAACTCTCTAAGATAATAGTTTTGGCCGGTCCCGATTCAGGGATAGGGTGCTAAATTAATAATTCGCTAAAATTATAAGATAATACATTTTTGATAATTTCTATAGGTCCCATATAAAATATAAATTAATAATTCCTTATATATTGTACATATTATAGGAATAATTTATGAAGGTTTCTTAAAAAATTACTCAATTGTTTTTCTTTTTTGTTGGAATCAATTTCATCTTAAATCGCATCTCTATTTTTCATTATCTATGTAAGAACTTCTAGTATTGTATTCTCATATAGCCAAGAATAAATTATTCAATATGATGGCCGCTTTAATGTTCGCATATTTTGATTTTGTATTAATAGAAAAAATATCTGTTTGATATATTCAACACATGACGCATAATAAGATGAGAGATTGAAGGGTTATTTTAAATTGGACCCTCATTTGATATGTACATGCATTGTACAATAATTAAGTGAAAATTTGAAAGTTGTTTGTAAATTAAGTATTTCATTATAAATTAATAAAATATTAATTAATATATAAATTAATAATTATTAATTTATCTATTAATTAATAACTTTTTTAATTAATAAATTTTGGTTGTCCCAACAGTATTAATTTATAGAGTTTCTACTGTATAAGTTTGACTATTATAAATTAATTAGGGTACTTGATTATGAGAGTACTGGAAGAGTTTATTTTGGACTACTACTCTATTTTTGAAAAATTATAAATTAAATTTTTGGCTATTAAGATATTTTTATCCCTTTTTCCACTTCCTCCATGAATGTTCATATTATTTTTTTTATGCGTTGATTTACATTCGTTATTGTGAATCAAAATTTATTTAATTTTGCTAATAATCACAATTTTATTCATCATTTTTTAATTAAAAATTCGGGGGTGTATGACTCTTCATTGTTCTTTAATTTCATGGTCATTTTTGTTGGTTTTCTGTGCCATATATTTTTATCTTTTTTTTTTTTGTCTTTTTAAATTTCTTTCATCACATTTCATTATATATGTGGTTGAATAAATTTTAAGGTAGTGCTATTTAGCCACATTGTGGCCGGACACGCGGGTTAAATTAGGTAAATCGCATAATCCCCTAATTTCGAAATTAATTCAATTATTCCTTTGGTTGTAGATTTACTTCGATGCCCCTTAATCATTTTTCATGAGTTCTACACCAATTTTCATTTTGAAATTCAAATCTCCATGCTTAAACATTAATTACAATTTTAATTAACTATTTTCTTAATCTTAATTAAGCAAACTTCTTTAAAACGATTATCTTCCGTCATTGTTCTTCATTATTTTTCGTCATTCTTCTTCATTTTTTTTCGTCATTCTTCTTCATCATTTTTTCGTCATTCTTCTTCATCATTTTTTCGCCATTCTTCTTCATTTTTTTTCGTCATTGTTCTTTCTTCTTCATCTTTTTTTCGGTGATAGTTCACTATCTTAATAATGGACATGAAATGGAGAAGAGAGAAAGAAAAGAAATTCTATGTTGTATTTGAAGGTTTACGGGTTGGAATTTTTTCAAGTTGGGAGAATTGCGACTCATATGTTCTTGACATTAAGGGAAGCTTATACAGAGGTTTCCGAACAGAAAAGAAGCCGTCAAAGCTTCTGAAAAATATTTACTATGCATAAATGAATCTGCACGAGATGTCTTCGAAAATACGATCGGTTCGAAAGCGATGTGTTAATTTGGAGCCAAAAAATACTTAGGGGCACATCAGTCTAATAGCATTATGATAAAAATAAGAAACCGGATAAATGCTAAATCGATTGGTTCGAAAACAATGTGGACCGCGTGTGTCCAGATAGAATTACCGTAAATTTTATTTGAACAAATTTATTTATTTATTTTATGTTTTCATATTAACAACTTCAGATTAGTATTATTTATTTACCTGAACAAATTAGGAAAGTATATTTAATATCGAATATTCTTTTATGGTGTTTTAGTTATTCGATAAATTCACTATATAGTGTTAGTATTTGGCCCAATCGACCCAGAAACTATATCTCCCCTTTTATATAAGTCGGCTCATATCACTTTAGTGCTGGAGCCCATTTGGCAGCCCTGTTGAATGGGAGCCGTCCGATCCAGATTTATTTTCTACTCCTAATATGGACCGTCCGATCTCCCTTATAAATACCTAACCCTAACCCTAACCCTATCTCCCTCATTTCTACTCTCCGCCTCCACTCACCCCGTCTCCCCCTTTCTCTTCTTCTCTCTCCCGTGAGTTTTTTTCTCTCCCGGTCAAATCGTCGACTTTGTTCTCGATTCTCCTTCCTCCTCTCCCCATGAGCGATGGAATCCCGTGACATCCGATTCCCTCCTTGTGTGTATATATATCGCATCCGGTGTTGGAGTTTCACACACCGAGAATAAGAAAAACGATTTGTGCCTTGAGAACCCGAGTGAAAAACGAGAGTGATATCTGTGTTGTGATATCTTTGAGTGAGATCAGGATTGTTTCTTGAGTTTTCTGAGGTTTTCTGGGTTGGAGAAGGTGCTACCGGGCTGTTATGCCGGCCGGCGGGTTCTTTGGCGTTCGTCCTCTGTGGAATCGAACTTTCTTAGTGTCAAATTGCAAATGATTCGGAAGATCTGAGCCTAAATATATCTTTCAACAAAGGGGGTTTCTTGAACTTTATTTATCTCCGCTTGTATTGTTTTTTCTTGGTGATTTTGTGCAATATATTATACATATATATTTGTTATATATATATATATATATATATTTTTATATATATATATATATTTATTATACAAATATATATATATTTTCTGAAGTGTATACATATATATTATATATATTTATTATATATATAAATATATATCTGCAGCATACCATATATAATATATATTTGTTATATATGTTTCTGGTATCATTCCATATATATATATATATACTGCATTTTGTTGCCTTAATTGCTTGGTGTATTTCCGATCATTATTATCTTTATCACGACTAACTTAATTGGATCTTTGTGATTTACATATTGGTTCTGGACGATAGTACTCCTTTTTGGGTCAGCTTGTTCTTGGAGTTTATTTCAATAATTATATTGATTATAATTATAGGTTCATTAGTTGACCTGTAATCCTTAATCCCCATCCCGTAGAATATGATTGTAATAGTTATATTCGTTTAATCCGCGTGTATAATTGTTCATGTCTTTAGCCATTATACGACCCGATACCCAACATATAGGTCTATATTATAAATAAAAGGGAAAACAATGCTTTTCGTCCCTGTAATTTGTACGATTTTTGCTTTTAGTCCCTACGAAAATTAAAATGTTATTTTGATCCCTGTAATTTCTAAATCGTTCTTTTTGAGTACCTGCCGTTAACCTCCGTTTATTTTTAAAGGAAAAACAATGCTTTTCGTCCCTGTAATTTGCGTGATTTTTGCTTTTAGTCCTTACGAAAATTGAAATGTTATTTTGATCCCTGTAATTTCTAAAACGTTATTTTTTAGTCCCTGTCATTAATTGTATATGTCCAAATAGCATAATAGTGCGAATAAATTCATGAGTCAGAACCCAAAAATTATACTTTTGACAAATAGAATATGTCCATATAGCATAACAAAGGTCAAGAACTAGGGGTGAAATCGGCGGATATTTCACTTCGATCCGAGCCGTATCCGATCGGGATGAAAAATAGGTATCCGGTCGGATCCGGATAGTTGAATCCGGATACGGGTTAGCATTCGGATAATGCAATATCCGCCCGTATCTGAGTTTTCCCATATTTTATCGGATATTATCCGGATACCAATCCGGATAATAAATCCGGATATCCATATTTTTAAATTTTAAATATACTTTATTATATATATAACACTTTTGGACTTCAGTGTAATAAATTTTCAAACTTTCTAGAAAAAATATTTTTTCCAAAAAAAAAATATTTTTTGGAAAAATATACTCCCTTCGTCCCACCGATCTTGATTCATATTCCTTTTTGGGCCGTCCCAAGATACTTGATCATTTCCTTTTTAAGACACATTTATCTCTCACAACTTTAAATAATATATATCCATAGGGGTGGACTCGGTTCCATTCGGTTCGGTTTTTGACCGAAACCGAGAGTCGAACCAAATATTCGGTTTCGGTTTGGTTCGGTTCTTTTTGAAGTTCGGTTCGGTTAAGTTCGGTTTTATAAATATTCGGTTCGGTTTCGATTTGGTTTGATGTTTTTTCGGTTCTTCACAATATAAATTCAAATATTATATGCAATAGAACAAGTTATATATAACAACATACTAAACCGATAAAATATGGGAAAACTCGGATACGGGCGGATATTGCATTATCTGAATGCTAACCCGTATCCGGATTCAACTATCCGGATCCGACTGGATACCTATTTTTCATCCCGATCGGATACGGCTCTGGATCGGGCGGGAAATATCCGCCCAGTTTTCACCCCTAGTTACTGCACTGTTATGCTATATGGACATATTCTATTTGTCAAAAGTTGAATTTTTGGGTTACTGCACTCATGAATTTGTTACTGCACTATTATGCTATTTGGACATATACAATTAATGACAGGGACTAAAAAATAACGTTTTAAAAATTACAGGGATCAAAATAACATTTCAATTTTCGTAAGGACTAAAAGCAAAAATCACGCAAATTACAGGGACGAAAAGCATTGTTTTTCCTTTAAAAATAAACGGAGGTTAACGGCAGGGACTAAAAAAGAACGATTTAGAAATTACAGGGATCAAAATAACATTTTAATTTTCGTAGAGACTAAAAGCAAAAATCCTACAAATTACAAGGACGAAAATCATTGTTTTCCCTAGAATTATTAAGCCTGTAAAACAATCATTGATTGCGACGAAAAGAACTTTTCCTTTCCCATTTCTACGACTATAATAATTAGTAATTACAACAACAAAAAAAAATGATACAATAATAAAATAAGTAAATTTCTCCACTTACATATAGACGTGTCCAAATTTGGGTCCCAATTTGGGTTCAGGTTGGTCATACTTAAATACGGGCCCACTCATATATATATATATATATATATATATATATATATATGTTGAAGGGAAAATAACTTGAGACAGAAAGTAGGGCAAAAGTGTTGTATTATTCCATCAATGGGATCCCTTAAATAGGGTGAAGTACATACAAACAGCGCCAGTAAAATCTTATCTAGGAAAGCCCATAAACTATGACTTAGGCACACAACGTATTATTCCTTTAACACTCCCCCTTGTGCCTAGTCTACAAGCGTGTCATGTTGCGCCGTTAAAACCTCGTCAAGCAAAAACCCGAGTGGGAAAAATGTCTTGATCGTAGGGAAAGAGTCTGAGATCTAGACACATCGAGTTTAGACTTCGTCCTTTGAATCTATCCTCTCATATGATCGTTACATTTGATCATAGCGCTACTAAGGTGACCATTCCACCGATCCCTAAAATCGTACATCTTGTTACCTCGTTAAAAACCTTTCCAAGTGATAAAAACCCAGTGGGAAAAATGATTCTTGGAAGGAAAAGAGTATAACGTACGTTGTGGATGTAAGACTCCCCCTCAAGTCTACATCTCACCCTGATTTGTACATCAATCAAGTAGTCGTTGCCTCATTAAAAACTTCGCCAAGTAACAAAACCCAATGGGAGAAAATGAAGCTTGGTCAAAGAAAAGAGTACAACACATGTGATTAAGTTTCTTTATAAATCACCATTTCCTTGTGATCTTTGCATCAATCTCGGATGTTGGAAAACTCTACAGCTCCCCCTAATGCTTACATTCATATATCGTTGCCTCGTTAAAAACCTTGCCAAGTAACAAAAACTCAGTGGGAAAAATAAACCTTGGTCTAAGGAAAAGAGTGCAACCTATGTGAGTATGTTACGTTATATCTCACATATTTCCCGTTATGATCATTCCATCAATCAAGGGGATTTACAAGTTACATCATGTTCATAAATGTAAGTATGCTCATCAGTGGCGGTACTTAACCGCTAGTTCCTCACAAGTGTAGAATGATAGTTCTTAATCATGTACACTCACGGACTGATTCATGCAAAGCAATAATCATGTCGTGATTCGAGGAGGTAGCCAAAAGGGGTTTGCATAGTCGATTTCCAAAACATAAGCAATTCATACCAACACATACTTTGTGGTAGTTGCTGTAACACCCCCAATCCACTCAGGGATATTACACGCCGTAGACCCTCTCCTCGAGGATCTACCAGGCTGGTAACAACATTTAACATCTCGACAATGCCTTCAAGGCTAAAATGACTCAGTAGACCGATTTGGTCTTTCAATAAAATATACAACTCGATTACAAACACATACCCACGCAGGGGTCAAAATACAATAAACTCCCGTACAACGGGAAAAGATCTTGCGGCGGAAAAGAAAATACAACTAGACCAATTCGACATATACGGATCCTCTTGTGATTAGTATCGTTCATCTTTCTTCATCCTTCGTGCCGACCGTGTTATGCTCCAAAACCCGAATGCAAAATAGACATCCACCCCGAATACTCGGGGGTTAGCAAAACTCCACTGTTTTGCTAGTGCAAGTATAAAATACGAAAACGAGCCATACATATCATACTCCACGAAACATGTTAATCATAAACATACTTCCCGAGGTGATTCACTTAATCAAACAATTAAATCGAAAGATGGGGTAAACCCGATAAACATCTTGTGAAAAACATTTTACGACCTCGGGAGTTTTGAATACATTGGGATTTAAATATCCTCAGGCCTTTCCAAAACATTTAGGGACACAGCCCAAAAGTCATTTTCCCAAAACATAAATTCGATAACAACAAGTGGGGTCCACGACCCGATCATACCATAACAACCTGTTTCCACAGATTATTCGCGTCCCGTGCTAGCAAGCCACGGACCTCAGATGCTCCCGTAGAACAAACCCGAGTGAATAACCCACAGGGAAACTATATCAAATCACATGTCACCGTAACCGCAGTCACGTGACTAAAAGCACATATACTTACATAATCAAACCACAACCATAAGTTATCCCGGCATCGTGCTAACAAGCCACGAACCTCGGAGTCCCCGCAAGACATACCCGATGATAACCCCACAAGTTATCTCGGCATCGGGCTAGCAAGCCCCGAACCTCGGAGTCCCCGCAAGACATACCCGTATTGGATAACCCTACGGTTTCGCCCGACCCATACTAGCAAGTATGGATCCCGGAGATTCAACAATCCTACCCGGAGGCACATCACATACAATAAGCACACAACAATAACCGATTATCAAGACAAGCAACACTAAGCATCACAACCTCCTTTCAAAGGAGTAACGACTAACATCACATCATGTCGAATACCCACCGAACAAATATACAATTCAATGCACAATCCTCGGCAAACAATTATGGTCAATGCGATCATAACGTCTCTCAACATATGAAACTAACACACATATTCCGAGAACATATCCATTCACGAAGTATACGAATTATCGTTGAAAGACAATATTTATCGAGAACATACCGATCCTTTTTAACGTTCATTAAACATTGGATTTCGCATAAAATCATTTATCAATGATTATGCCTAAGAAATATGAAATGTATGGGCAAGATACTTGCCTCAAAATCGGTACGCAAGTATTCCGACGAACACGGCTCAACCGGAAAGCTTCGAAACGCCCGATGCTATCGAAAAGGAAGACGACAACGAACGGAAGGGTTCAACTCGGTTTCTTCGTAAGAGACTCGACCCTAACATCATATAATTAATAAATCAACAATCATACGAGGAAGGATAATCGTAGAACGCCCGAAAACCCCTCTATGGCATTTTACCGGACACCTTCAAGGCGTCGGTCAAGAACTCGACCCAAATAACGAATCGATACGATCCAACCATGGAATAACAAGGGAAATGATATATTACATCTAAATAATCATCAATCCATCATAATCCTAAGTTAAATCGGATTAATCGGACGAAAACAACCAAAATACCCAAATTCCCCAAAATTGGATTTCTAGAAAATCAATTGATTCGCTCGATCAAAGGATGATATAGGATTGAAGATTGATGATATGAACTCCAAAACTTCATGGATTGATTGTCCAACAACATCTCTCCATTATTACTCCATCTCTAGCCGCTGAATGGTAGAAGAGAAGTGAGAAAATGTCAAGAAAAACGCCGCCAGGCCTTTTATAGCCGATCACGGGCCGTTACGTCGTAATCGGCCATGGCTTACGTGCGTAATCGGCCATGGCCGAACTCTCTGCCTGAAAATGCCGGGCGTTACGCACGTTACGGCCAGGGCCTTACGTCGTAACCGGCCTTACGTGCGTAATGGCGATCATTACCGCCGCGTTACTCGGCCAGGTAGCTGGCCCGATCATGCCCGGCCATGACTCGGCCGACCAACTCCGACGGCCCGAACGACCCGAAACCCGAACTCGAGTACGAATCAAGATACGGTTACGAAGTACTCGAAAAGACGAATCCGAGCACTAATAGAACACACGAGTCCGACTACCCGAAGGCTCGAAATTCGACAACGGAAAGTAATTACCCCAAACTTTGGGAAATTACGAAAATGGCCCAAAACGCCCAAAATCACGATACGTGATCGAAACACCAAGCCAAAGCTCGCAACATGAATAATAACATTAAATGAACTTACGAGAAAGTCGAAACAACGGTTTGGACGAGATTCGCAAGAATCGAACTCAAGTGCGGAAAAACCGCTAAAAGCACGGAACTCAACAAAAGCGACACCAAACGAACTCGGATGACAAAAGTGCAGAATTAATCATTCTCGGAATGGCGAAACGGTCATGAGCGAAGTCGTCAAAGCGGACTTCCGCCAAAAAAGAAATTACGGAAATCAAAATCACGGGTATTACATTCTACCCTCCTTAAAAGAAGTTTCGTCCGAAACTTAAAATAAGTAGGAGAAGCAATATCCGCTGTCAGAAAACTCGACGAGATACCCAAAAACCGAAAACTCGCGCCCGACGGCGAAACATTGCAAGAAATGTAACGGAACATACGGCGTGAAAACACGCTCCACGACGACCAACACAACGCCACCGATAGAGAAATAATAAAACCAACAAGTGACAAGCGCCATCAAATGGATAATACAATCAAGTCAATTATCCGAACAATCACAAAACACAACGAACGAAAATCAATACGATTGACCAACCCAACGGTACATCAATAAAAAAGCGAGCCAATCGGCCGAACAAATACGAATTCCACCGCTCAAGGGTTGGAAGATCGAAAATGAGACTAATTTCCCGAACTTAAGGGAATTAGGAAGGAGCCTGAACGCTCAACAATCACGAAACGAGAACAAAACCGAACAAACAAATGATCGAGACAACAAAAATCGAACAATCATGTCCGAAATACGAAGGATAATAAAATTCAAACAACAACCCCAAGGTTCACATCTCGACTCGAGACAATATATGATCCGGTGAAAACAACGGGATGTGCATTCATATAAGATCCACAGAAAGGGAATAGCAATAGAAAAGTCACAACTACAAACGAGTTATTCGAAATAATACCACACTCGTTCGATCAACAAAAGCAAGGGCGGGACAAGCTCGAAATGTCAACGAACATAAACGAGTCGGCCAGTCGAAAATACAAAAGTTCAAGATCCACCACTTCGAATAAAAGAACTAGTAGAACCAAAAGATGTTACTTCCGAACAAGGTTCACAAGAATCGAACCGAACTCGGAAAGTTACAATGATAACCAGATTGACCCAAAACAAGATCACACCTCGTCCGATCAATGAAATCAAATACGTAACAAGTTCAAGAACTATCAACGAATACGAGCGAGTCGATAGAATCGAGAAAGAGAAAATGCAGAGTCTAAAAACAACACGGGTACTACATTCGACCTCTTATAAAGAAGGTCGCCCCCGCAACTCACAACAGCGAAATCAAGGTGACGACACAACAAGCAACCGATAGAAACATCCTTCGAAGGCCTCTCAAAGCCGATCCTGATACTTGTGCTGAAGCGCGAACTCCGAAAGTCTCGGTAGCCAATTCGCAAAACTGAATTCGGTGTCCCTCGAGTCCACACTTGAAATGTGTTACCGACGAGAAGGACAAATTTACACGTGCATGCCCCGGCACATCACGGTTGAAACGCCTCGGCTCGGCATACCGAAAATACAAACGCTAGATACAATGGGGCATAACGTCGCAAAACAACATAGCGGAGATGCCAACTCAGCACAACAAGGAATCATAATACATATCATATACAACGATTATCATCGTAAAATAATACACACAAACACTACAGCAATGACGGTATCGTTCGGCGACCTCAACGGCCCGAACAATAACCAGCACATAATTACAAACATTATGAAACAATCACATATGTACACAAACGTACAAACCCAAGCTTTAACAGTTCACACAGGTGCGTTAACACGCAAGCCACCACGAAATGACAACATTAAGGATCGTCATCACACCTCCCACAAGGGCTAACAAAATATATGCGTGGCGAACGACTCGACGCTCACGCCACCAATTCAATCACAATTCGGGGTTAACACCATAACGAAAGTTCGAAAACCATACACGCATTTCCGGTCCGCAAACAGGAACGATAGGTTTTAAAAACGAAAACCACCTTTTGAAAATAATTTAGAAAAACACCGGTCGATCTTGAGTATCACATTTCCAAAAAAAAGTAAAAACGTGAAACATCATTATCGAGACTTTGGAAAACCATTTCGCATTTGATAAAAATGAGGACACTTTCTTTTAGTGAAAAACTTTTCAAAAATATTCGACCATTGGGTCTAAGCAACTGCATTTGAAAATATCTCAAAATATTTTTGGTCCTCAATCGGAAAATTTTTGAAATGTATTGCGGCATTAGAAAACACCTTGAAAACACCGCAAGAAAATAATTCGTTTTAAAAGTACGTCTCGAATTTTAATTTTCTAAGATACTCAAGGTTTTCAAAAAATAATTCAATGGGCTAGAAAGCCCAAAAAGTTTAGGTACTTACACGGAACATTATAGCACCGTGTGTCCCGCGCCGGAACCCACCAGGCTAAAAACCCTTTACAAAAATGCCAAAAAGGCCGATGACGGTAATATTTCAAAAACTCACAGAAGCCATTTAGAAAATAATAAATACCGTCATAAGAATTTTGCCAAAACGATCAAGGCCATAATGCCAAAAACTCGGTTAAGGGTATAGTTTTTCCAAATATAACTCGGTCGGTAAAATACCGATAGCCTTTACAAAAGAACTGACGGCTAGGATAATAGAAATAAAGTCAAACACGCACAAGACAAAGAACACTACTCCTCATATGAGCGAAAAAATGGGAGTCAAATAATCACGTATCACGAAATCAAAATCCATAAGAGGATTCCGTCACTTAACAAATAATCATAAAAATAGCTCGTGTCACACGAGGCACAACACAAAGAAGGGAGACTTACATTCACAGTCGCACGAAGATGATGATCGCCACGATACTAATCACGACCAACAAACTCGGGCGACGCGTCGCGACACGACTTAGTCGACAAAATCCGACGAGACAAAAACTCAATAGACACCGACCCGGCTGACTAGGTTTCCACAACCTAAGCTCCGATACCATTCTGTAACACCCCAATCCACTCGGGGATATTACACGCCGTAGACCCTCTCCTCGAGGATCTACCAGTGGTAACAACATTTAACATCTCGACAATGCCTTCAAGGCTAAAATGACTCGAGAGACCGATTTGGTCTTTCAATAAAATATACAACTCGATTACAAACACATACCCACGCAGGGGTCAAAATACAATAAACTCCCGTACAACGGGGAAAAGATACTGCAGCGGAAAAGAAAATACAACTAGACCAATACGACATCAACGGATCCTCGTGTGATTAGTATCGTTCATCTTTCATCATCCTTCGTGCCGACCCTGTGTTATGCTCCAAAACCTGAATGCAAAAATAGACATCCACCCCCCGAATACTCGGGGGTTAGCAAAACTCCACTGTTTTGCTAGTGCAAGTATAAAATACGAAAACGAGCCATACATATCATACTCCACGAAACATGTTAATCATAAACATACTTCCCGAGGTGATTCACTTAATCAAACAATTAAATCGAAAGATGGGGTAAACCCGATAAACATCTTGTGAAAAACATTTTACGACCTCGGGAGTTTTGAATACATTGGGATTTAAATATCCTCAGGCCTTTCCAAAACATTTAGGGACACAGCCCAAAAGTCATTTTCCCAAAACATAAATTCGATAACAACAAGTGGGGTCCACGACCCGATCATACCATAACAACTGTTTCCACAGTTATTCGCGTCCGTGCTAGCAAGCCACGGACCTCGGATGCTCCCGTAGAACAAACCCGAGTGAATAACCCACAGGAAACTATATCAAATCACATGTCACCGTAACATGATCACGTGACTAAAAGCACATATACTTACATAATCAAACCACAACCATAAGTTATCCGGCATCGTGCTAACAAGCCACGAACCTCGAGTCCCAAGACATACCCGATGATAACCCCACAAGTTATCTCGGCATCGGGCTAGCAAGCCCCGAACCTCGGAGTCCCCGCAAGACATACCCGTATTGGATAACCTACGGTTTCGCCCGACCCATACTAGCAAGTATGGATCCGGAGATTCAACAATCCTGCCGGAGGCACATCACATACAATAAGCACACAACAATAACCGATTATCAAGACAAGCAACACTAAGCATCACAACCTCCTTTCAAAGGAGTAACGACTAACATCACATCATGTCGAATACCCACCGAACAAATATACAATTCAATGCACAATCCTCGGCAAACAATTATGGTCAATGCGATCATAACGCCTCTCAACATATGAAACTAACACACATATTCCGAGAACATATCCATTCACGAAGTATACGAATTATCGTTGAAAGACAATATTTATCGAGAACATACCGATCCTTTTAACGCTCATTAAACATTGGATTTCGCATAAAATCATTTATCAATGATTATGCCTAAGAAATATGAAATGTATGGGCAAGATACTTGCCTCAAAATCGATACGCAAGTATTCCGACGAACACGGCTCAACCGAAAGCTTCAAACGCCCGATGCTATCGAAAGGAAGACGACAACGAATCGGAAGGGTTCAACTCGGTTTCTTCGTAAGAGACTCGACCTAACATCATATAATTAATAAATCAACAATCATACGAGGAAGGATAATCGTAGAACGCCCGAAAACCCTCTATGGCATTTCTAGGACACCTTCAAGGCGTCGGTCAAGAACTCGACCCAAATAACGAATCGATACGATCCAACCATGGAATAACAAGGGAAATGATATATTACATCTAAATAATCATCAATCCATCATAATCCTAAGTTAAATCGGATTAATCGGACGAAAACAACCAAAATACCCAAATTCCCCAAAATTGGATTTCTAGAAAATCGACTGATTCGCTCGATCAAAGGATGTTATAGGATTGATGATTGATGATATGAACTCCAAAACTTCATGGATTGATTGTCCAACAACATCTCTCCATGCTTACACCATCTCTAGCCGCGGAATGGAAGAAGAGAAGTGAGAAAATGTCAAGAAAAACGCGCCGAGTGCCTTTTATAAAGTCGCCGCAGATTACGTCGTAATCGGCCATGGCTTACGACGAATCGCCATGGCGAACTCTGCTGGAAAATGCCGGGCGTTACGTGCGTTACGGCCAGGGCCTTACGTGAATCGCCTTACGTGCGTAATGGCCGATCATTACCGCACGTTACTCGGCCAGGTGGCTGGCCCGATCATGCCCGGCCATGACTCGGCGGGACCAACTCCGACGGCCCGAACGACCCCGAAACCCGAACCGAGTACGAATCGAAGATACGGTTACGAAGTACTCGAAAAAGACGAATCCGAGCACTAATAGAACACACGATTCCGACTACCCGAAGGCTCGAAATTGACAACGAAAGTAATTACCCCAAACTTTGGGAAATTACGAAAATGGCCCAAAACGCCCAAAAATCACGATACGTGATCAAACACCAAGCCAAAGCTCGCAACATGAATAATAACATTAAATGAACTTACGAGAAAGTCGAAACAACAGCTTTGACGAGATTCGCAAGAATCGAACTCAAGTGCGGAAAAACCGCTAAAAAGCACGGAACTCAACAAAACGACACCGAAACGAACTCGGATGACAAAAAGTGCAGAATTAATCATTCTCAGAATGACGAAACGGTCATGAGCGAGTCGTCAAAACGGACTTCCGCCAAAAAAAGAAATTACCGGAAATCAAAATCACGGGTATTACAGTTGCTTCGGCACCAACATTTACTTTAGCATTTACCTTTTCGTAAGCAGCTTCATTTGCCTGCTTGTAGGGAAAGAATAGTCCCAAGTCAATGGTTTCTTTTAAGTATCAGAAGATATTCTTGATACTATTCCATTGATGTTGCGTCGATGCTGAACTAAATCTAGTCAGCGAATTAACTGAGGAGTGATAGCAAGTCGTGTACATTGAGCTAAGTACAATAATGCGCTATTGCACTCAAGTAGGGAATTTCAGCTCCCAAAGCTCTTTGTCACATTTCTTTAGACGAAATGGATCTTTCCTTTGCATCCAAATGTTCGACCTATCATGGGGTGCTAGTCGGGTTTACCTTGTCCATGTTAAAGTGCCTGAGAAACTTCTGGACATAGGAAGACCGGTGGAATGAATTCCACAAACTCGATGTCTATATCAATGCCTCGACAGAACCGATTTTTCCCAAGATCTTTCATCTCAAACTCAGATTTTCAAGTATCCGTGGTTTCTCTTATTTCATCAAGACCGATTATGTTCATGTCATCGACATATATTGCGATGTGAATCCGGATCTTATTTGTGAAGACGCGGGGACACATTTCATCGTTCTTATATCCCTTCCTAATCAAGTATTCACTTAGACGGTTATACCACATCCTTCCGGATTGTTTCAAACCGTAAAGTGAGCGTTTCAAACGAACTGAATACGTTCTCCGTGGTCTGGAGTTACTTGATTTGGGTAGTGAAATGCCATAGGGCACTTCCCTATATATCTCCGTATCTAGATCCTCAGAGAGATACGCAGTAACCACATCTATTGGTTGCATTTCCAGTCCCTCGGAAATTACTACACTAATCAAATAGCGGAACGTATACGTGGGAGTACATTTCCTCGTAATCAATTCCAGGGCGTTGTGAGAAGCATTACTTCGTGTACCTTGTACATTAGGGCTCTACTATTATCACTATGATTTACGACAAAGGTTCGATTATGTCCTTCAGGCTTAACACTTGGTTAGGTTAGCACTACCTACACCAAATACATGTCTCTTTGTCGGAGAATCTAGTTCTACGTGGAATGTTTTTCTTATAGGCCAATCAGCTCTATGTTGATTTCATCCAACTGAGCGAGGTTCGGCATCATCGTACTTTATGATTCATGACAAGTCATCAAAGTGGGTGGTTGATCAGGCCACACCCTCATAATTTCATCGAGATTCTTGATTTTCTGAATCATATCTTCGGGGCGTCCCCCTCGTCATGATTCATGGACATAATAAAATCAAGCATGATCTCATGAAACGAGTTCATTGATAGTTAACATGTAATTTTGTGCCATACTCTACCTCTTTCTTGGGTGAGTATTTAGTCGAACCATGTGGCTTCCACCCCTTCCTTCGCAGGGAGCCACGACCTCAACCACATCTCCACCAGGTGCAGTTGCATCACCCGGTTCATTGGTTATGTGCCCCTTGGAGGGGACTTCTAACCTTACAGGCACATTTGCAGCTGTAATGTGAGATCTTGTCACTTGAACGATATCAGTAAATGCATCAGGCATCGAATCTGCTACATCCTGAAGATCGAGTGTTCTTTATGCTTCACGGTAACATTGTGAAGTTCGGGGATCATAATGAGACAAGATGGAGACACCATGACAATTCCTGTCGTTCCCCGAGAAATTACATTTTCTATCCTCCCCCTAACGACGGGAAGGTTGTCTCATTAAAGTGACAATCCGCAAATCGTGCGGTAAAAAGATCAATGTGAAGGTTCTAAATAGCGGATAAACGTCTGGAGATTCTTATCCAACGTGAATACTTAATCGTATCTAAAGACCAATGCGCTGTGGGGCGCAGAAGGCACATATAATGCGTAACCAATTATGCGCAATTGGCACTCAAGTCCGTCTGGGTCCAAAATATAAAAATCAGGCTATCCAGTTACCAACTGGTACGCATAAACTAATTGGTTAGCAAAAGGTCTAAGAATGAACGATTTAAGTAAAGTTGCGTGCAATATTGCATAATTCCAGGCAAAATATGCAAATTGGTGCGCATAACCAATGACATAATCACCATACATATTCTTTCGACGGTGGTTTATGTGAGACCGTTTGCATATGCACATGGGACGAGATACTATTCATTAATCTCTATCATGCAATAAACATCAAGTACTTTTTGATGTGAACTCTCCAACATCATCGAGTCCTTTAGATGTGATAAGGGAGGTGAGTCCTTATAAATTATTGTGGAAGTTCTGCAGCAGTTTGAGTGGACAGAAGAGCGACATGTGACCAACATGTCGGAGAATCGATCAAAACCATCAATACATAAATGGTCCGCATATTAGGTGGATGGATCCACAAATATCTCCTTATATTCAGCGTAAGAATGAAATGTTTGCTTTTGTTTCTTTAGCGTAGGAAGGTCTCGCTCCTACTTTGGCTAAAGAGCAGGCTTTGCAACACTAAGTGGTGGCATTTGATATGCATCCGGTTCTTTGGATTACATAACACGATTAACATCAACATTGTACTTTATGTTGAGTTGTTGCCATATTTTCGCTCGAAAAGTAATGATGTTCGTACAGGTTCTTTAGTATACATATCATCATACTTCGACCAGGATGACCTAGTCTATCGTGCCAAAGCCTATATGAGTCTATGTCCCAAAGTACATTGTTGGTGACAACATAAGATTTTAAAACCTAATAGTCGTGAGGTACAGTCCACTAGATTGACTCATGAGTTATTCTAAAATGCATTTACGTCCACATTCATTAGAATTAATAAAAAAACTCTATTCCATTCTCACAGTGGGTTTCAATCTGGAAACCATTGCTACGTATATTGTTGAAGCTAAGTAAGGTTCGAAGGGCTCTAGATGCATACAGAGCATTGGTAACTTAGAAGACTGCCGTTTAGGCATCAAGAATTGGGCATTACCTCGCCCTTTGATGAGTTGGGAGGACCCAATCATCGTAGTTACCGAGGTTTGGCAGGCGACTTATTCGATGAATAGAAGCCTTATTCCAAGAACATTCAAGTTCTATTCGATTCATTCCTTTGAAGAGAGAGAAATTTCGAACCATAAGCATTCAAGCATTATTCAGTACCTCGAAATAAAGCTAAGAATCTAACGTAAGCAATATTAATATCTTGTTCGTGAAACAATGTTGCATCACACCATTATTGAAAAGAAAACACCAACACAGTCGTCTTGAGGCAACTATACCAAATGTAAACGAGAAAGTAAACATAATACTAAGATTCAGTCTATAGACTGCGGCTCGTATGACTCAATTCGACGATTGGTGACTGTGAAAATTGACATAGGGGGACTTGTCTAGATCATATTCTTCCATATAGTGAGTTCTACTTTCTTTGGACTCTCTATATTTCTTTTAGTGAGATGCGACTTGCTTGCTTGCATGGCAGTTCTTGTACCATGTCCAGCATCTCCATAATGATAGCACGGTTCATTGCCAACTCGAGCCTTAGAGGCGATAGGATGGGTAGGTGCTTTTTGGTTCCCTTGGCTAGTAGAGCCAAGAGCACCAAGTCTTCGCATTACATTGGAAGAACCCCAACGTCCTCGACCACGAAGCCTATCATGTCCAGTCCCCTATTCATTGGGGTAGTTTCCATCCTTCACTTTGCCATAATTGGCCTTGGGAATTTTCTTTGTCCCAACCGGCCTGACATTACTGCTCACTAACACTTCGTTGTACCTCTCAGCTACTTGCAGTAGGTTGATTAGCTTACTGAAGGTAGTGATGCTTTTATTATCATACTCCAGCCTATACTGGTTCGTTAGTATAAGAGCGGAAGTAGGGAAGGTGAAAAAAATCTTTATGGATCATGTCATCTTCTGTGATGTCCTTTCCACAGAAATTCAGGCGTTGCCTTGAGATAGAGCATATCTTTGTTGAAGTCGTTGATCCGTTTATATTCAAGCAAGCGGATTTCATTCCACTGCACGGTCAACTTTGGGAGCAAAGTTTGTCAATGTTCCCAAATTGGCCCTTAAGGGCATTCCACAGTTCTTTGCGGGATTTTCAACAATAAATATTTCCATCTCAAGCTGGGTTCGATGTGCCACCTAAGGAATATAAGTGCACTCGCTTTGATCTTATCAGACGGTACTTGGTCTGTGGTGTTACGGAGCGTACCACTATATTCTTTAGTGATAAATGTGGTCTCGACGTAGGAGACCCATCTATGGTACGCAGGCTCTTTTGAGTCCAAGATATCAAATTCGGGACGAGTTGGATCAACTATCTTAATACAAGAAAAAGGAAAATGATTTTTTACAGTTTACCATGAGTACTTTCCATGATAAAATTTTCAATAATGGGAGCGTTATTATTTTTCGGAACCATATGGTCAAAATTACTTTCGATGCTATTGGAGTTTTTACCGATGAAATTACTTTATCACGGTTCGAGTTGATATAGATAGTAGAAATAAGTCCTCTAGGTTCTACTAATGATGAACTTAATATACATGTCATAACTAACAATACATGCAAAATATATATAATTATAGATATAATCACATAGCCCCTATGAATATATCTATACATGTATAAATGCAGTCAAAGAGATATCTTATGCCGCAATAATTATTAATTCAACGTGAATTTATTTTAATTCAGGTTGCTTAAGCAATTTATTTTAATTTAGTTAAAATTATGAATGCATCATGCTTTTAGTGTAATTAAGCATAAATAAATTGCAGAATATAAGTATGCAATCAATAGTAATTAAAAAAACATATAAATTCGCACATTGCAGATAGTAGGGTTCGTATTTGTGTACTTTGTTTTGTGAATAGGAGCAGAAAATCTGGACTGAAAAAAAAGAACGGGATTGTTGGCGGGTCGGGCCGAGTCAGCAACTGGGTCTGGATCGCGAGCCGAGTCTTTGGGCTGCAGTGCAGTCGGAGTGGGCCGATAAATGGTCAGTCGGGCGGGACGAAATTTTGTAGCGAGCTAGACGCGAGCAGGCCGGATGACGACATCCCAAAACTCTATAGAAAATCTGACAAAAGGTCCGAACCAGCGAAGATCCGAACCAGCCACCAACCAGACTCCAAACTTTGCACAAAGCGTCCTTCACAGGATGGTAGGTCCATCGAACCAACAGGGACACCGCCGCACGAACTGCCGCCGCAGCCAAAACGCCGCATCCGTTGACTAACCGGGACAAAGCTGCGTTTGAAGGTGTGTGGAGTGATCTTGTCAGATGTGTCATGAGCAGCCCAGCCCTCAACTGTCTGCGTATGGTTTGGAGTTGTTTGAGCCATTTCCCCGCGCGCGCCCACACACACGCACACTGAGGTGAAGAAGATGGTTGGTTTCGGTGGCGCCGGCGGCTAGGGTTTTCGGCAGGAAAAACGATTTTTCGTTTTTTTTTTTTCGGAATTTCAAAAAATCGGGAGAAAAATTTCGTGCTCAGCCGGGAACTACGTGCTGATAACGTGTTGAAGGGAAAATAACTTGAGACAGAAAGTAGGGCAAAAGTGTTGTATTATTCCATCAATGGGATCCCTTAAATAGGGTGAAGTACATACAAACAGGCCTCAGCCAAATCCTATCTAGGAAAGCCCATAAACTAACAGACTTAGGCACACAACGGGTATTATTCCTTTAACAATATTGTAATTAATGTATTTACTAATGAATGACCTTTATACCCCTGGAACCCTAGATGTGTACCTATAAATAAAGGCATTTGGCCCTCATAAGAATACACACATTATTCTTCTTCTCTTCCAATTTCTCTCTTTTTCTCTCATGTTTATAACACGTTATCAGCACGATACTCTACGAGTAAAAAAAAAAAAATTCTCTCCGATTTTCGAAATCCAAAAAAAAAAAGCGAGCAATTTTCTGCACTGCGAGACCGCGCTAAAATCGCGATTCCCGCTTTGTTAACCGTCGGATCAGCATGAAATTTTTACAGTATCTTCCTGAGAAACGGATCTACAAATTCAACGGTGGAGATAGGATTCTAAAACATATTGCATGCATAAAAAAAGTCCGAACAGAAATAGTCTTTTTTTACATTGGTGAAAGGTATTAATTCTATTTACTCCTTCAAAAACTTTCTTGCATATGATGATTTTGAGGAAAAATATATTATATTTAGTTATTAAATTTTATATTTTTGTGTGCATCATATATAAATAATATATATGATGACCTCAAAATTTATTATCAAATCATATTCCTCTTTGTTTCCGGAAGAAACACGATTCAACAATACTTAATAATCCAGAAGATTATTAAGCTAAAAGATTTGTTGTAGTCCTTGAAGAAGGACAACGTTATCTCGTCATATTCTAGTTGAATATGATGTGTTCATGAAGAACACTATGAGATCTAATAATTTGTGCAATTCCTAATGAAAAATACAAAATAATATTCCTGAAGAATATTGTAAGTGCTCTTGAAGAAGCAACTATTTTAGTTTAGTTATTTCGAGCCTTGATTAATTCTCGTACTATTTTTTTCCCTTTGTATATTCAATTATGGATCTTAAAATTATTGCTCCCGAAGTAGCACAATTAATTGTAATATTCTTGAAGAATATTACTATTCTAAATGAATAATTCTTATTTATACATGAATTATGTGATGATACAATATTCCTGAAGAATATTGATTTGTTATTTATAAATATAATAGCATAATTAAATCATTATGCCCTTGATGTAGCATGATATTATCCCTGAAGGAAAATATAACTTATATCTCAAATAAAAAAAATATTAATATGATTTGAGAATATCCTCTATCGAGATTGTACAAGATATGATATACTCCACAATCATAATCCGACTGTGCTCCAATGATAGTAAGTGGTCAAATATTCCTATCAAGTTGTTCCCGGAAGTGAACAATATTAAATTAAAAACTTCAATATTACATGGCTCAAATTTTATCTCCCGAAGTAGATAAAATTTAGAGTTTATCCTTGTAGGAGATAATTATTTATAAATTTTATCTCGTGGAGTTGATATATCAACGGTTAATGATAAGGACACGAAAATGATAATCTTAAGATTATATGTCAATATATAATCTTATATATTGTGTAGTTTAATATTTTATTATCTCTTATGATATATTTTGAGTTTTTATCAATTTAAGATATGATGTCATACCTGGAGTATGATTTGAATTGATCGTTGATATATAATTAGTGATAAAAGGGTCAAATAACCTGAAGATATTTGTATCATTCAAATTCTTGGCTTATCTTGTTTCTTCTTTTTGTGAATAGAATGCCAAGTTATTGGGATTAAATAGTGGTCATAATTTATTGTCTCATCAAAGTGCAAATTTGCATGATATCTTTAGAATGATACTTTTCGTATGAAAAAAAAGGTAGTGCTAAATTTATTGTGATTCATGAAGAACCACTAAATTTCTTCCTACAGGGTCGAAGATTTTGCACTATTATCTTCTAAGTATCGATAAATCTATGGATTTTTAAACTATCGCTTGAAATATGTATGATTCCACGATAACAAGTGAGACAAATGACATATACAGTTTCTGAAGAAAAGAAATTGGTATTAGAAAAAAATATCAATGTAAATAATATTCACCACTTATTAGACCAGAAGTCTATTAATCCCAACACTTTCAATATTTACATATTTAAATTTACGTGTTTGGTGTTAAAATCTATTTATATTATTTTTATATATTATTTAACTATATATTTATTTATGATATATATCCTAAAGATATATTAATACAAATTCACACATATTGTATGATAAATATCACAAATTACTAGTAAATATCATGAAGTACATTTATACACTTAAAATTGTATTATTTTGAGTTGACCAATTTTCATCAACATCTTGTAGATGTTGGATTAATTGCATAATAATTATTGCACTTTCTTCTGGAAGAAGAGTAATAACGATAGTTATTACATATTATATCGATGATGATACTTGTATCATTGATATAAAATTATTTGTAATGATTCTTTTAATACATTACATTAATATATTTTCATGGTTTCCTGAAGAAACATGAATTTGTAATTTTAATAATCCAGAAGATTATTAAAAAGAAATTGTTGATATTCTTGATAAAACACAACGATATATAGTCATATTTTTATGATAGTATTTCTGATAAACACATCAATTAAAGTTAATATTCCTGAAGAATATTAAACAAAAAAAAGCATTATTTTGAATATTTTCTATATGGCCTTGTGTTATTGAATTACTTTTATTATCACCACATTGATATAAATTGTTGCTCATGACGTAGCACAATTAATACTTTTAATTAATATTTACATACTCTTTAGAGTAATTTATATTTTGGGTGTTATATGCTTATAAATTGTTGCTCCCAAAGACATTAATAATTTATATGAAAGTCCATGACGGACTTGAGGTTCCTAAAGTAATAGGAACGTGAAATTCGCAACATGTACGATTTTGAGTTATAAATATTTATACATTTTGAAATAGTCTGGTGGATCAACCAACTAAGTTAATTCGTCCTGAAGAGGATATATGTGAATTATTTGAACTCGTGTCTAAATACAAATTCAAAATAAAAAAACTTAGATAAAACTAAGTATTAGTATTGTCTCGACTTGTAGATCGAGCATATATGATGGAAAGTTTTTATCCACTTAGCTACCTAAAAGTTGTCTTACCACTTGAAGTGGATACCGACTCATATAGATCTCAAGAAAATAACAAAGATATAAGAGGACCAGAAGTTCCGTACTTGTATGCTATTGAAGCATTACATCATCAGGCCTGATATACAAATTGAAGTTAACATGCTAGCAAAATTTAATATTTCTCCAAGAAGGAGAATGAAGAATGGTGTTAACCATATTGGTTTATTACATGAAAGAGATCGAGATTCGATATTGGTGGCTATTAGGGATTATGATTTCATATTTGTTCTCATACTGCCTATTTATTATGATGATAAATATTTTCCATTTATGTGTTGCATATAATGTTTGGGCAAGTAAGATGAAACTTATTTCCACACGAGCTTCAGAAGAGCAATAATGATAATCTAGCAGATTTATTCACTAAATCTCTCCATGTCTGAAAATTATATTCATGGTATTGGAGTGCAAGATTGTTATCTTGAGGGGGAGAAGTGATAACTTTTAAATTAGCTTGAAGATTATGTCGACCCTGAAGGTCAAAAGGTCTTGAAGAGCAAATGGTTGTACTCTTTTTCCCTTTCTAAGTTTTTTCCCACCGGGTTTTCTTAGTTAAGGTTTTTAACGAGGCAACCAATGCAACACATGAGCAAATTTATACTGTGTACTCTTTTTCTCTATCGGTTTTTTCCCACAGGGTTTTTCCGAAGAAGTTTTGATGAGGCATGAACATCATAATATTCAAGAGGAAGTATTGTACGAAGACGATATCACTTGTATCTCAAAGGTAGATACATAAAATATTCACTTAAGTGATTAACTGGCGAACTTATTCACAAAGACGTTGCCGACATCAACATTCAGAAGACTAGTACACAAGATCGGAATGCGTTAACTCAAAGATCTTATGTAATCGATTTCAGGGGGAGTAGCTGTACTCTTTTTCCTTCGATCGGGTTTTTTCCCACTGGGTTTTCTCGAAAAGGTTTTAATGAGGCAGCATGTATTAAAGGTCATTCAAGGGGGAGTGTTGTAATTAATGTATTTACTAATGAATGACCTTTATACCCCTGGAACCCTAGATGTGTACCTATAAATAAAGGCATTTGGCCCTCATAAGAATACACACATTATTCTTCTTCTCTTCCAATTTCTCTCTTTTTCTCTCATGTTTATAACAATATATATATATATATACTGAGATTAGATTTGAAGGCCTTAAACCTTTCCGAGCCCATGACTGTTGATAGGTGCGCTTGGAGGCGCCAGATCAGAGTTGTGGATTCTTTTGTAGGGAGCGGTGCTGTAGTTGAGAGCCTCAGGGTTGGGTTGTCTCCGTTAGCTTTGACATAGAGCATTGCATTTTTACTTTTATTGTATATTTTATCCTATTGTCTTTGCGTGTGGTGTATTTTTGGCAGGAAGCTGTGCGCAGAGCCAACCTCTCTTTTGTTAGAGCAGCGTTCATCGGGAGTGAAGTAGCCAAATTCCGCTTAGGTAAGTCCCATGTGGATCAAGTCATGGGCTCAGGTATGGTCTCGAGCTTTTTCGAATCATATGTTTTCCTTTGTATTTATCACACAAGATTCTGCTATGCACTAAGTTGTGGGTCTTCACGGAAACAGCCTCCCTACCGTAATAAGTAGGGGCATGGTCTGCGTACATCTTACCCTCCCCAGACCCTGCTTTGAGCGGGATACACTGGATATGTTTGGTTTGGTTTGGTTTTTTTTATTTTCAGAACCCGTGCGAGAACTGCGAGAATCACCTTTTGTACTCCTAATAATACATAATGTACATCATGTCAATGCATACAACCCCTACTGATCATAACCCCTACTATATAGTAGGGGTTATATATATAGTAGGGGCTATTATAGTAGAGGTTATCATCAGTAGGGGTTATCTCCCGTAATAAAAATTATATTTTACTATAATACCCTTTTGAATTATATATATATATATATATCAGTGTTTTAAATAGCGCAACATTGATGTGTAGCGTTTTTGTCATGATAGGGCGTAGCGCAAATAGCATAGCGTATAGCGTAGGTTTAGCGTTCCTACTATTTTATATAAAAAATAAAATATATCTATATAATATATAATTCTTTATCATAAGTTAATATAAATCAAGTTAGAATTATAACTAGTAACACTTAAAATAAGAATATATGAAAATAAATGTATAAATATCATATTTACAATTCACCGTTTTTTTAATGAACTCGTCAACAAGTTTTCCTATCGATTATTTATCATTGGTTATTTGTCATTATCTTTGACACTACGTATGTCTAAGAATTATTAAAAAAACTATATTTTGTAATAAATTTAATAGAATTTTATAGTTTATATAGATATAAAAGTAATAAAATAATAATTAAAAAATATTTGTAATTAAAATAAAAATATATAATTAAAATAAAAAACATAATAAAAATCAAAATTTTTCAAATAGCCCACGCTATTTACGCTATAGCTCAAATAGCCTATGCTATTTGCGCTATTTGGATAAAAGCATGCCACGTCATCAAAAATCCTACGTTATTTGTCCAAAACGCTATTTTAGATGCGCTACGTAGCGTTACAGTCAATTTTTGCGCTATAGCGCGCTATAGCCTACGCTACGAAACGCTATTTAAAACAGTGATATATATATATATGGATTCTGGTATGGGTCGGGATCAGGTTGGACTCCCGGGTCAGGGTTTGAGTTGGATTTCAACGGTTATTTTTTCAAATTTTATTTACAAGTCAGATTAAAGAAAAAAAAATCAAGACATGACTCGGCTAGCTGGGTCGGATGCAATGAGTCACAGATAAAAAATTCATAGATCCGAATCCCAACCGATATATATCTAGGATCCGGTCGGGGTTGAGTCTGTGATTCTAATCTCACGGATTGGATCCGGACGATCGGGTCCAGATCGACGAATCAACCCGATAGGTCCAAGTTGTTTGGGTAAGTCTATGTACAGATCATAAATTCACGGGAGTAAATTGAAAAAATCGTCCCTAAAGTTTGGCCAAATTACATGTTCCGTCCCAAACATTTAGAAAGTGCAAGGATCGTCCCTGTGGGAAACATTTGGGGCAAATATCGTCACTGACCACCATCAAATGACTAAAATACTCTTGTCTTCTTCTTTTTCTATATTTCTTTTCAGTTTCTTGCACAAATGGTCCTTGTGTTTCGCCAGGTTTTACAAATTTAGTCCTGATTTTTTTTTAAATTATTTATTTAACTATTATTATTAGTATTATTTTTTATACGTTTTTGACCATTTTTCTTACGTTTTTGTCCGTTTTTCTTATGTTTTTTCCATTTTCATATGCTTTTGTCTGTTTTTTCTTACGTTTTTGCCCGTTTTTCTTATGTTTTTCCCGTTTACATACGTTTTTTGTCCGTTTTTATACGTTTTCGTCTGTTTTTATACGTTTTCGCCCATTTTCTTACGTTTTCATCCGTTTTCTTATGTTTTCGTACGTTTTTCTTACGTTTTTTCCGTTTTCATACGTTTTTGTCCGTTTTTATAGTTTTTGCCCGTTTTCTTACGTTTTCATCTGTCTTTATACATTTTCGTCTGTTTTTCTTATGTTGTCTGTTTTTATCGGTTTTTGTCAGTTTTTGTCCGTTTTTCTTGAGTTTTTGTCCGTTTTTATTCATTTTTGTCCATTTTTCGTACGTTTTTATCCGTTTTTAAATGTTTTCACCCGTTTTCTGACGCTTTCATCCATTTTTATATGTTTTGTTATGTTTTGGTCCTTTTTTGTCCTTTTTTATACTCGTTGTCCATTTTACCCGTTTTGGTATGTATAAAAACATAAGAAATTATCCGGATTTAAATCCCATCAAATAATTCCAATTCCCATTTTTAAATGCAACCAAACACAGAAATTATCAGGAATTAGATTCCAATTCTCCAGGAATCCCAAGGATTCCAGCGAACCAAACAGGCTATTAGAATTCGGTTTGAGTTTTATGGATTAGATCTGGACAACCAGGTACGGATTGACGGATCAACCTGGCAGATTCAAATTGTTTGGGCAAGTCTATTTACATATCTAATCACAATAACGTGAAATCAATACATTTATTATTATTTCATATAACATACATTTAAGGATTTTAATTTCAGAGATGATGGCCAATTAGTTGAATCTATGGGTGCGTTAAATAAAATTTATAGCACATTGGTATTGCATTTCGATATATACTAGTGCTTGATTCGTCGAAATTTGACGGGGTCACAGGAATTATATTATATTGTAATTTATAAATATAAATATAATTAATAAATTGATATTTAGCTAGAGTTCAATCAGTCAAAATCGTTCTCTACGGTGAACAGTGAGGAATCGAAATATGAGGCTAGGATCGACCATATAACTAGACCTGGTAAACGGGCGGACTCGGCCCAAACGGGATGGCCAAATCTAGGTCGGGCCAAAAAGGCCCGAGTTTTTGGGCCAAAAATATTAGGCCCGCGGGCCTCAACTCTTTTTTTGAATATTATTTCTGAATAAATATAGAAATACTTTTCGATCCTTAATTATTATATTAATCACTTTAGTATCACAATCAGATAAATAAATGTATAATTATTTTTATTTGATAACTACATTATTTACTACACTACCACAATCAAAAGACAAATATACAAATATTTTTATTTGATCATCATATCATTTATCACTACTACTTTCTTATAAAAATCATAAAATAATATTATTATTGATATGAGATATTACAAAGTAATCACAAAGTCCCGTAAAAAAAATAAAATTACAGCAATAATTGACATATAGATGTAATATAATCTAACAAATAAGGAAATTTTTTAAATATTATAATTACATATAACATAAATATTAAAAAAAAAACTGGGCCGGTCGGGCCGCCCGCGGCCCGGGCCTCAACGGGCGGGCCAAATATGGGCCGGGCCAAAAAGGCCCAATTTTTTTTGGGCAAAAAATATGAAGCCCAATGCCCGCCCAAAAACGGGCAGGCTGGCCCGGCCCACGGGCCTGGCCTATTTTGCCAGGTCTACATATAACTCATTTAGAATTTTAATACCCGCCCCAAACTCAATTAAAGAGCGACTCTACTACTCATTTTTATTCTAAGCGGTGAGTATAAGGTCCAGCCACCCAAACACCTTTAAAGTTTATATACATGTACGTGTACCAAATTAGATTGAAATGTGATATTACTACATGTTCCCATCTCACTCCAATTTTGTTGGATGATTATCTCTTTCACTAATGGAAGCTTCTTGGAGACCTCTATTTTACTAAATTTCATAGTTATTACTTACTTAATAAATGTACAATATTAGCCGCTCTAATTATGGCATTGGATGAATTTAAAGAAGTTTGAATGTATGTATAGATTTGAGGATATTATTGAATATTTTTTTTATAAATTTATTATATATATCTATACTACTTAAAGATTGAGTGGCTTAATTTAATATGTAAGAGTGAATGTGCACAAAAGAGGTCTCAATTGAATGTTGTGGTGGTTCGATTATGATACAAACTTTCTGATTTCCAGGTGTACTTAATGTAATTAAAACAAGTGAATTGAATTAGTCTTTTAGTTTGCTCAATCTTTTCAACATCCTGCACTTACGGATCCGAACCATCTTCGAATCATTTACACCCAAAAGAATTTAAAATATTTACACCATTAAATCTTTAAATGTGACTTTTCACTTAATTTTTGGAAGATTATAAATAACCAAACAAATCCACCCTAATCCGTTCCACCACCTCACATAAACAACAAACAACTTTTTTTTTTTGTCAAAAAGTATGAAATTGTTTTGTTTTGAATTTTGAGAGTCAAAATGCAGTAGTTCATGAAAGTCAAACTGTTTATGAGTTATTGTTTTTACCGTGACTGGAGTTAAAATTGAAAGTAGTATAAAACTGTTTCCTTTCGTACAGATGACACAAGCTGTGTATATGACGATACTGGAGTTGATATGAAAAAAAGCAGGGAAAGGAGCAACGAAAATACCACATAAAATTTAAAGACCTTTACAAGATCCATAACACGAAAAAATTACCATCATTGATCCGAAACTTAAAAGACAACAAGATCTCATAAGTTTCTTTCGTGTTTCACAAGATATTACAAGACCATAAAATTCAAGACTATCCTAAACCCATCTCACCACTCGAACACAATCAATAATAACATCAACTACATCAAAAAATCACATCTCCAAACACAACCACGACTCGAAGCGAACAAATAATAATAAAAGATCTCAATTTCTTCTTCCCTTTCATGTATAACATCTTAGACCTTTTAAGATCGAAACACGAAGAGAAGTATATCATCATCGATCCATCTTTTGAAGCTTAGCCTCTTTTTATATTCGAAAAACAAAGATAAGATTTATAACAACTATGTTATAATCTCTCTTTGATTCGAAGAAAAAAATAACAAAACCAAAAATGAAAAAACCAAGATCTTACCCGAGACCCTCCAAAGGATCTTGAAGCATTAAAACTCTCTCTTGATTCGTATTATGCAGAAACTGAAGACAAGGTACAAGTATAGATGTGTTTGTATTTGTTTTTCATATGATCGGTTATAATGGTAGATGATGATGAGATCGATTTTGTGTGGAGGACATGAATTTGGTGTGAGGAGAAAAGAGGGGGCGAATTGGAATTGGAAAGAGTAGGGTTATCCCAAATGAAGTGATAGTAGGGTTTTACCGGGTATGTAATATGTTTGGATCGGGTTTAATTAATTTGTCCGGGCCGGGTATCCTTTTTGAATTGGGCTGGAAAAGTATATAAAAGTAACCCAATTGTAAATTTTGCTCTAATTAATTATTAATATTAATGAGTTGTAATAGTTTGTAATTTGTGGAATATTTGTCATATATTAACAATAAATGAAGGGATACGGATAAGAATAATTGCGTATTGTCGGAACATATTATGTTAAAACGTATATATTCAAAATGTGTCATTCTAGGAATCGATTAAACTTTTACCAAAAGTGATTTAAAGTTGTTGCATCATGTCTTTTATGCTTAGTATAGTTTATTAAACAAGTTTTAACCTTTAAGCAAACATATGTTTGTAGTTATTTGCTTTTTCGTATTCAATTCATTATTAACATGGATCCGAAAATATGGGCCGACAAGAGTGGGTTAGTGTTGAGTTATTGCTATTTGTTATAATAGGTTAAGGTTAAAAAAACATAATAAATCAAGCGACGAACAAACAAATCCAAACTGTGTGCAACACAATAAACCCAAAAAATGGTAAATCTACCTAAAAATTAACAAAATCCTACCGAGGCGGCCCAAATTATACATTGTTGTATATTTTAGCCTCACCATCACAGTAGCAACTCAGCAATTTACTCGAACATTACGCAATCAATAATTTAATATAATTTGTGCAATGCACGAGTTCGTAAAGCCTCGTGTATATATATATATATATTTGAATGTTGCATATTTATTACTATGTTTTTCTTTTTAAAATTCCTTTTATGAAATATATAATTTAAAATAAATCATATACAAACCTAAAAAATAAAAATTTACTAACTGTACATTATATTTATAAGTTACTGATCAATTACAATTAAATTAAAAATTACATAATAATCTTACTACAAAATATTAAAATAGCCTCAATTAAAATTTCTATATTACCAAAAAATGATCTTTTAATTAGCAAGATTGACATTGAACATGCAAACGTGTGTAAACACCAAAATGATTACGTTCAATTTAATTTAAAGTACAAATATATTATATGTTTTTGGAATGTATTTTTGGTAAATTAGTATTTTCGGACAAATTGTCTATATTACTTAAAGATTGAGTGGCTTAAATTAATGTGGAAGAGTGAATATGCACAAAAGAGGTCTCAATTGAATGTTGTGGTGGTTCAGTTATGATACAAACTTTCTGATTTCCAGGTGTACTTAATGTAATTAAAACAAGTGAATTGAATTAGTCTTTTAGTTTGCTCAATCTTTTCAACATCCTGCACTTACGAATCCGAACCATCTTCGAAGCATTTACACCCAAAAGAATTTGAAACATTTACACCATTAAATCTTTAAATGTGACTTTTCACTTGATTTTTGGAAGATTATAAATAACCAAACAAATCCACATCTATTCTAATCTGTTCCACCACCTCACATAAACAACAAACAACTTTTTTCTTGTCAAAAAGTATGAAATTATTTTGTTTTGAATTTTGAGAGTCAAAATGCAGTAGTTCATGAAAGTCAAATTGTTTATGAGTCATTGTTTTTATCGTGACTGGATTTAAAATTGAAAGTAGTATAAAACTGTTTCCTTTTGTGCAGATGACACAAGCTATGTATATGACGATACTGGAGTTGATATGAAAGAAAGCAGGGAAAGGAGCAACGGAAATACCACATAAAATTCAAAGACCTTTACAAGATCCATAACACGAAAAAATTACCATCACTGATCCGAAATTTAAAAGACAACAAGATCTCATAAGTTTCTTTCGTGTTTCACAAGATATTACAAGACCATAAAATCCAAGACTATCCTAAACCCATCTTACCACTCAAACATAATCAATAACAACATCAACTACATCAAAAAATCACATATCCAAACATAGCCACAACTCGAAACGAATAAATAATAATAAAAAATCTCAGTTTCTTCTTCTCTTTCGTGTATAACAACATCTTAGACCTTTTAAGATCGAAACACGAAGAGAGGTACATCATTATCGATCCATCTTTTGAAGCTTAGCCTCTTTTTATATCTGAAAAAGAAAGATAAGATTTATAACAACTATGTTATAATCTCTCTTTGATTCAAAGAAAAAATAACAAAATCAAAAATGAAAAAACCAAGTAGATGTTACCCGAGACCTCCAAATGATCTTGAAGCATTAAAACTCTCTCTTGATTCGTATAATGCAGAAACTGAAGACAAGGTACTGTAATATCCGGATTTTCTTCTACTGTTGTTTAATATTATTTTATCCGAGTTATCTGGTACAGCATGGAATCTTTACAGTATGGATAAAATAATTGAAGGACTGAGACATCTGTATTGGTATAATTGTCGTACTTGGTTGACAATTGCATTTGCGAATAGTGTGTATCATATGAGAATATTATTGGAAGGGGTATGTGTATTCGGTATGCCGTATGTTCATATTCTGTATGTTGAGACGTTGGACAAGAATAGCTGAAAATGGCTAAGTATAGCCTTATTAGCGCACGCTAATATTCAAGCTTAGCGCACTCTATCGTTCAGGTTTAGCGCACGCTAAAGGCAAAGGATAACGCACACTAGTACATACCAGATCTGAAGGAATCTATGTGTGGACTCGGCCACTTTCGGCGCATGTGCCGACAAGGTCAATGGATGTTTGTTATGAAGGATTAGCACACGCTAATGCATATTGTTAGCACACGCTAACATCAGATCGGTCCAAAGGGAATCTTATCCTTGTGAGAGCTTTCGGAGTGGTCCCGTCTTCGGAACATGTAGACTGTAGCTAGTTAACTATGAGTAGCGCACGCAATGGATGAAGGTTTGCATACGCTAAATAGAGGCCTTTACGTACGCTATTACATGGGTATTGCATACGTAAATCATTGTATGCAGTAAGGCAGTAGCCTCTGGACTGTGATAGTGCACGCTAACAAAGACAGTTAGCGCACGCTAATAATAGTCAGTATATATATGTGCAACTGGCTATTATTCTTCATTTCATCCATTCTTTCCTTGCAACCAATAGAGAGAGTTCATAGAGAGATGTTTGAAGTTACAAACACTGGATTATGGTGGAATTAATCATCCATAACAACATTTGAAGCTTGGAAGTGATTGAGAATGGATTAAACCTTGGAAATCAATCCATTCCTTCAAAGAAGTAATTACTCTTCACTTTGGGATTTAGTTTTGGATTGTATATGATGTCCTTGAGTTGATAATCGTCATGTATATGAGTTAACAAGTATAATTATGAGATTGGTTACCGAGTTATGTTGATGTTATTGTTGATATACGGGTATTGATATGATTCGAATGGTTTCGAATTGTGTTGTTTATCTTCAAAGAGATATGTTGGCTAATGTCTTCCTTCAACTCGGATCTTTGATGTTGTTGTTGTTGGTTGCTTCATATGATGGTGAACATGGCGATGATTATGAATTCTTGGTATTCATATGTTGATATTGAGGAAGAAGATGATATATGAATATATGACTTGGATTATGAATTGGATGATAGTTTATATGTTAAAGGATATAGGATTTCGTTGTTTTGATAGCTATGAACATGGTTCAAAATCACTTAGTATTCTTGATAATCGCCATATGTTGATCGGTATCTGAAATGCATACAACTGCATGTCATTAGCACACACTAGTTTTACTGGCTAGCACACGTTAACAGAAGCGACTTAGCGAACGCTACGTTAAGTGATTTGTAACACCCCAAGATATTCGGAATAATTACAGCACCGTAAACCCTTTTTATAAGAGTTTACAAGGCTAATTAAAAAAATGTACAAATAATATAACAGTACCATAAAAATTCAAAATACAAAACC
This sequence comes from Orobanche coerulescens, assembly GCA_033398695.1. Taxonomy (NCBI): domain Eukaryota; kingdom Viridiplantae; phylum Streptophyta; class Magnoliopsida; order Lamiales; family Orobanchaceae; genus Orobanche; species Orobanche coerulescens. The sequence goes on from CM065805.1 coordinate 170,923,399, forward strand.
AGTTCGAACAGTTCAAATGAGTCCATTATTACAAACGTCTCAAAACATCAATAAGACACGCGTACTCGAGTACTGAAAGTAAACCAGAAAGACAAGGTAACGACAATTAACATCACTGAGCCCCTTCGTCGTCATGTCAGTACTGTGACTGTTTCCCTGCTCCTCGGCTACCTGAACATCAAAACAAATGTCCACCCCCGAAGGGGTTAGCAAAACGATGCTAGTACAAGTATCATAATACATAAATCGAATATGCAACAACAATGCATAATAAAACACATAATGCGGACTTCCGCTACCGGAATCCAACAATGCGAATCCACATGATACCATCAACATAACAAAGGGTAATCTAACGATCTAGCGCCCTCAGTATAGATCCCCATGATGATCCCGTCGGACCAACGCATGGTGGAAAACCCATCCAACGATCCAGCGCCCTCAGCATAGATCCCATGATGATCCCGTCGGACCAACGCATAGTGGACATCCGATCCAGCGCCCTCAGCATAGATCACGTGATCTCACAGGATCAACACAACATACACGAACACAACTATGAATACACATAGGCAAAAATCGATATGTCCATCCACATGAACATAAAATCAATCAATAACGATATAATGACAATTCAACTGAAATAACCTCATGTTCAACAACATGAATAACAATATGTATATCAAAATCCTCAATATTAAACCAATATTCAAAATATGACACTTGCCTTAGAAATGGCGATAAGGGTTGCTACTACGAAAAAGAAATCTTCAACCAGCTCGAAGAACTCTCACTCGATCAACCCACCAAAACCCGAACCTTCAACGAACAATAACACCGGTATAACTAACGTTTCCGGATAATCATTTTAATGATCATAAGAACATCAAAAGGGCGTAATATCCCCAATCATACAAGCTTACTAATCTGCCCTATACCATTTCGGAGTTGAATCAACATTAGGATACTAACCCGACAAAAGCTCATAGTATCCCATCTAAGATCAAATGCATCCTACGGTCGGATTCTTCAATATACCACAAGATAATTCTTCTTACAATGATTATAATCATACTGTTCATTAATCCAAAGCAGCAAGATATCGGAATTACCCCAAAGAACACCGTAAGAACTTATTTACTAGGTTCACTTGATTATCATCTTCTTCTTCAAGGAAATAAATCCTAAGTTCAATCCATTAAATGTCCCAATACGTATTATTTCATCATGTAATACGTAAAAACTTGATAATATTCATAAACTTGCCATAATCAGGTTCGTAGCCTCATGATACCATTTTTAGGAGTCCAAACACTACAAGGCTCGATTAATATTCTAAACAACAAAGAAGAGCTGAAACATAACCAAAATTATACTTCTAACAAGATGATGTTCGACTATGCCTGAATATAACTGAATTGATAATCTCAAAACATGCTCAAAACATCCCTAAGAATACGTAATCCAGTTGGTGAAGAATCACCTACCTAAAAATGGTGAAGAACAAGGAGAAACTTGAAGAAACTCAACACCGAGAGCTTGAATACCAACCCCCAATGGTCTATGATCTTCAAACTCGAGCTAGGATGATGATATGAGAGGTATATGGTGAGGGAAAATCTTCAGAGCATGAAAATCGGCCAAGGTAAAAGTTAGAAATGAAGTGGGGGTCGAGTTCTATAAATAGAATTATGAGCCATTACGTACGTTACCATAAGTCTATTACGTACGTAACCTTATTAGCGTACGCTATACTCAAACATTAGCGTACGTTAACGTCTGTCTAGAGCTCACTGGACTGTTTCTGGTATTGGCTTACGTACATTAGCTTAAAGGTTTTATGTACGTAACAACTATAACCTTAGCGTACGTTAAAACTACCCCTTAGCGCACGTTAAGTCCGTTGACTTACATAGCTGGAAAGCCATCCAAGTTCATGCGAGTGATCTCCTCGCATCTTCGTCAGGCCCCACACGCCGACCCTTGTCTGATCCTGGGTTGACTATGTTTACATACGTTAAGCTACACCTGTAACGTACGTTATACTACAGTCGTAGCGTACGTTATGGTCATCCTTTAGCATACATTAAGACGTGTAGGATTATGCATGCATGCATGGGAAAGGAATACAAAAACGTAGGGATACGAATATGGGAAACTGATCATCGATTAATATGTCACAAAGTCGAATCTTACAAGATCTAATACAGGACAAATACACCTTAATTATCCGGGCATTACATACTACCCCTTTAAAAAGAAGTTTCGGCCCGAAACTTAAAACGAAAACAATTCCGGGTATCTCGACTTCATACTATCTTCAGTCTCCCAAGTTGCTTCTTCGACTCCATGTCGAGACCACTGAACTTTTACCAAGGGGATCGGTTTATTCCTCAATTGCTTGACTCGACTCTCAAGTATCTTGATTGGCTTTTCTTCGAACGAGCCATCATTAGCCACTTCAATCTCGCCAAAATCAATGATATGACTGGAATCCAGTACATATTTCCGCAATTGGGATACGTGGAATACATTATGAACGTGACTCAGTGATGGCGGTAAAGCCAACCTGTATGCCAATTTCCCAACTCTTTCAAGGATCTCGAATGGCCCGATATATCTCGAACTCAGCTTTTCTTTCCTCCCAAATCGAAAAATTCCCCTAGTTGGAGAAACCTTCAATAATACATGGTCCCCAATCTCAAACTCCAACGGGCGACGGCGCACATCTGCATAAGACTTCTGTCGACTCTGGGCAGTCAACCGCCTTTCGCGAATCAGGGTACCTTCTCTTGCGTCTGAACTATCAATTCTAGTTCCGTCCCGATTAAGTCGGAAGAATCATCCCAACACAGGGGCGATCGACATCTTCTCTCGTACAACGCTTCAAATGGTGCCATCTTAATGGAAGTATGCCAACTATTGTTATAGGTGAATTCAATCAATGGCAAATGAACCTCCCAATCAGTTGACCAATCTAAGGCACAAGCTCTAAGCATATCCTCTACTAGCTGTATAGTCCTCTCGGACTGACCGTCCGTCTGAGGATGATAGGCCGTGCTAAAGTTCAGCTCGGTTCCCAAGGACTTATGAACTGCCTTCCAAAAATGCGACACGAAGCGACCATTTTGATCCGAAATAATGGTCTTCGGAGTACCATGCAATCGAACTATTTTCACAATAAACACTCGTGCTAATTTCTCGGGTCCCTAAGTGTCTTTAATTCCTAGGAAATGAGCCGACTTGGTTCAGCGATCAACTACAACCCAAATCATATTCATTCCCATCCTGGTCCTTGGCATATTGGTGATGAAGTCCATCGATATATCCTCCCACTTCCACTCAGGGATTGGAAGTGACTTTAACATCCCGGCAGGCCGCTGATGTTCTATCTTAACCTGCTGACAAGTTAAATATTTCGAAACATATTTAGCTACGTCCTTCTTTATATTTCCCCACCATAAAATTTGTTTTAGATCCTTATACATATTACTGGTGCCCGGGTGAATAGAATAGGGCGCGCTATGAGCTTCCTTCAGAACTGTCTGCCTCAAAACATCATCATCGAGAACGCACAGTCGATTCCGAAATATCAGAAATCTATCATCTTGTATCACGAATCCTGGGGCCTTCCCTTTATTTGCTTCGTCACATAACCGAAGAATCAGAGAATCATTCAACTGCTTAGATTTGATTTCCTCGTCAAGTGACGAAGTTAGTTCCATCACGTATAGTTGCCCTTGGACTCCTTGTGACCATTCTTCAATCCCTTCGCGGATCAGTTCTCGTTGAATGCTGGTTTGGGACATAAGCGCTTCCAACACTCGAAGAGAAATAGGTTTACGGCTCAGTGCATCAGCTACCACATTTGCTTTGCCTGGATGATAAAGAATCTCCAGGTCGTAATCCTTGATTAATTCCAGCCACCTTCTCTGCCTCATATTTAATTCCTTCTGACTGGAAATATACTTAAGGCTCTTATGGTCTGTGAAGATCTGACAATGAGTGCCGTACATATAATATCGCCAAATTTTCAAGAAAGGACCACAACTGCTAACTCCAGATCATGAGTCGGGTAATTAACTTCGTATGGTTTCAACTTTCGAGAGGCATAGGCAATCACCCTATCTTTTTTCATCAACACACATCCCAAACCTTGATTTGAAGCGTCGCTGTATACCATGAATCCCTCGGTTCCATATGGTAGTGCTAGTATAGGTGCTGTCGTCAGTCTTCTCTTAAGTTCATCAAAACTAGCATGGCACTTCTCATTCCATAGGAATTTCTGAGTCTTCTACAGCAACTGAGTAAGCGGACGAGCAATTTTGCAAAATCCTTCAACAAAACGGCGATAATATCCAGCAAGTCCTAAGAAATTTCGGACTTCTTTCACATTACTAGGAGATTCTCATTCCAAGATTGCTTCGACTTTCTTCGGATCAACCTGAACTCCGTCAGTTGATATCACATGCCCGAGGAAGGTTACTTCCTTAAGCTAGAACTCGCATTTAGAAAGTTTCGCATAAAGCTGTTCATTCCTCAAAGTGCTCAGAACGATACGTAAATGCTCTGCATGTTCCTCTGTGTCTTTAGAATAGATCAAGATGTCATCGATGAAAACGACCACAAATTTATCCAAGTATTCTAAGAATACTCGATTCATCAATTGCATGAATACCGCAGGAGCATTGGTAAGTCCGAATGGCATCACCACAAACTCATAGTGACCGTACCGGGATCTGAAAGCAGATTTCGGTATATCCGATTCCTTAATTCTCAACTGATGGTATCCTGATCGCAAGTCAATCTTCGAGAATATTCTGGCCACCTGCAGTTGGTCAAACAAGTCGTCGATCCGCGGTATAGGATACTTGTTCTTGATCGTCACCTTGTTTAGCTCTTTGTAATCAATACATAATCGAAGGGATCCATCTTTCTTCCGGACAAAGAGAACGCGTGCTCCCCAAGGAGAAACGCTAGGTTGAATGTAACCTTTCTGCAATAATTCCTCCAGCTGCTTCCTTAGTTCATACATCTTGGTTGGTGCCATACGGTATGGTGTTCTGGAAATAGGAGCGGCTCTAGGCTCTAATTCGATATTGAACTCTACTTCTCTCCGCGGAGGTAACCCAGGTAGTTCGTCAGGGAATACATCTGAGAATTCGTTCACAACTGGAATAGATGAGATTTCTACTCCTTCTTCTTTCTTCATGGCATAACACCACAATCCTTGACAACCCTGCTTAAGTAATTTCACTACTTTCATGGCTTTGATAAATTTTCTTGAGATTCCCGGTCTCCATCCTTTGAATAAATGTTCAGATCCGTCATCAGCAATGATAGAAATGACTCTCTTTCGGTAATTTAAAATAGCTTCATAACGGTTGAGCCAATCATCTCCGAGAATTAGATCATCATCATGGATGTCGAATACAATAAGATTTGATGGCAAATCTTTCCCTCCTATAGACAGTGGAAAATCTCTAGTTTCTAGGGTTCCCACAATTCTCTCTCTGCTCGATAATCCCACAACATAAGGCTCACAATTATACAAACACGAGATTTTCAAACGATTAACACAGTTCAATGATATGAAAGAATGCGTAGCTCCTGAATCGAATAAGACACTAACTAGTTGCAAAATGATCTGAATTGTACCTGATGTAACAGTGGTGTTTTGATCGTCTGACCTCCTCATCTCGTAAAGGCGCGGAGGAACGGACCCAGCACTGGACGCCTCTTTTCCCAACATTCTGCTGCTGGAATCCACTTTGTTGTGTCTGGTTCACACTTGCCTCTTTCGGAACCGGTGCAGGAGTGCGAGTACCAATAGATCTAGTCACATTTCCACAAAAAGTCGCACGATGGCCTTCCTGTCTGCACTCGAAATAGGTCACAGAAGGTGCAAATCAATCACGCCGGACATGCCCTGATTTACCACAGTTATAACATTTCTTCGCTGCGTCTGAAACTGTTGATGATGTCCGGAACTTCTTTCCGCCTCAGGAAGGATGCGGAGGTCTCCTAGATGAATGAAATGAAGACTGGCCCTTGCGGGGCCCACCACTCTTGTTCTCCGAGAAGTTGCCAGACACTTTCTGCTTCTTTGCCTCCGTCGATTTCTCCACCGCTGCCTCTTTCATGTCGTAGGCCAATGCTTTGTCCTGATACTGTCGCAAGGTAGCACATTCAAATCCGGACATATATTGCTAAATCTCGGGTTTCATCCGCATGTCGAAATGGAAAATCCTTTCTGCCTCGGTCCTGACCAAGTGTCGCACACAAGTTAGCTGGTGATTAAAAGTCTTGATTATATCTGTCATAGATGCCTCCGAACTCTGTGGGGAGAAAAACTCTCAGACTGTAGCCTCTCTAACGGGACGAGGACAATATTGTGCTTCCATCATTAATCTGAATTCCGTCCAGTTAGCATTATGATCCTCAGGTCGAACAGCCTCCCACCAGTCGAAAGCTTCCCTGGTCAGAAAATACTGGGCGATAGGAACTTTTTGGTCATCGGGATAGTTGATCCCCGCAAATATCTTCTCCAATTCCTTCAGCTAGTGATCCCAAGTAGTCATCTCAGCAAAACCGTCAAATTTTGGCGAGAAAAATTTTACCACCTCCATAAGCCACTTGTCTCCCCGATTATCCTCGTTGCGCTGCTGGCCCATCGCGGTCTGCATGCGGTCAACCACTTGAGCGAACTGGGTCATCTGAGTGACCACCTGCTGAAGCACCACTGGCATGTTAGGGTTTGCGTTATCGTTTGCTGATCCCTGTTGTCCTCCAGAATGGGAATCGGTTCGACTAGCCGATAATTATTGAGTAGTCGCTGAATCCCCCTGTCTTGCATTACCACGTCCGCGTCCACGACCTCCCCTCAACATACTGTAAATACAATTACTCAATATCCACGGCAAAATTTTCTAAAAGAAAGTCCGTCAATATTCACAAAACAGAAATTAAGTAAAACGGTAGTATAAGAGATTAGGAGACTTACAACCACGGTCCACATGACGACGCTGGCTGAGCAGTGATGTTACAAACGACCCATAAATCAAATAACGTAAACGAACCCAATTAAACCCGACGGCCAAGATATCCATGAATCTTAGCTCCGATACCATATTCTGTAACACTTCGAGATATTCGGAATAATTACAGCGCCCTAAACCCTTTTTATAAGAGTTTACAAGGCTAATTAAAAAATGTAGAAATAATATAACAGTACCATAAAAATTCAAAATACAAAACCAGTTCGAACAGTTCAAATGAGTCCATTATTACAACCGTCTAAAAACATCAATAAGACACGCGTACTCGAGTACTGAAAGTAAACCAGAAAGACAAGGTAATGACAATTAACATCACTGAGCCCCTTCGTCTTCATGTCGGTACTGTGGCTGTTTCCCCGCTCCTCGGCTACCTGAACATCAAAACAAATGTCCACCCCCGAAGGGGTTAGCAAAACAATGCTAGTACAAGTATCATAATACACAAATCGAATATGCAACAACAATGCATAATAAAACACACAATACGGACTTCCGCTACCGGAATCCAACAATGCGAATCCACATGATACCATCAACATAACAAAGGGTAATCCAACGATCCAGCGCCCTCAGTATAGATCTCCATGATGATCCCGTCGGACCAACGCATGGTGGAAAACCCGTCCAACGATCCAGCGCCCTCAGCACAGATCCCCATGATGATCTCGTCGGACCAACGCATAGTGGACATCCGATCCAGCGCCCTCAGCATAGATCACGTGATCTCACAGGATCAACACAACATACACGAACACAACTATGCATACACATATGCAAAAATTGATATTTCCATCCACATGAACATAAAATCAATCAATAACGATATAATGACAATTCAACTGAAATAACCTCATGTCCAACAACATGAATAACAATATGTATTATCAAAATCCTCAATATTAAACCAATATTCAAAATACGATACTTGCCTTAGAAATGGTGATAAGGGTTGCTACTACGAAAAAGAAATCTTCAACCAGCTCGAAGAACTCTCACTCGATCAATCCACCAAAACCCGAACCTTCAACGAACAATAACACCGGTATAACTAACGTTTCCGGATAATCATTTTAATCATCATAAGAACATCAAAAGGGCATAATATCCCCAATCATACAAGCTTACTAATCTGCCCTATACCATTTCGGAGTTGAATCAACATTAGGATACTAACCCGACAAAAGCTCATAGTATCCCATCTAAGATCAAATGCATCCTACGGTCGGATTCTTCAATATACCACAAGATAATTCTTCTTACAATGATTATAATCATACTATTCAATAATTCAAAGCAGCAAAATATCGGAATTACCCCAAAGAACACCGTAAGAACTTATTTACTAGGTTCACTTGATTATCATCATCTTCTTCAAGGAAATAAATCCTAAGTTCAATCCATTAAATGTCCCAATACACATTATTTCATCATGTAATACGTAAGAACTTGATAATATTCATAAACTTGCCATAATCAGGTTCGTAGCCTCATGATACCATGTTTAGGAGTCCAAACACTACAAGGTTCGATTAATATTCTAAACAACGAAGAAGAGCTGAAACATAACCGAAATTATACTTCTAACAACATGATGTTCGACTATGCCTGAATATAACTGAATTGATAATCTCAAAACATGCTCAAAACATCCCTAAGAATATGTAATCCAGTTGGTGAAGAATCACCTACCTCAAAATGGTGAAGAACAAGGAGAAACTTAGAAACTCAACACCGAGAGCTTGAACACCAACCCCCAATGGTCTATGATCTTCAAACTCGAGCTAGGATGATGATATGAGAGGTATATGGTGAGGGAAAATCTTCAGAGCATGAAAATCGGCCAAGGTAAAAGTTAGAAATGAAGTGGGGGTCGAGTTCTATAAATAGAATTATGAGCCATTACGCACGTTACCATAAGTCTATTACGTACGTAACCTTATTAGCGTACGCTATACTCGAACATTAGCGTACGTTAACGTCTGGCCAGAGCTCACTGGACTGTTTCTGGTATTAGCTTACATACGTTAGCTTAAAGGTTTTACATACGTAACAACTATAACCTTAGCGTACGTTAAAACTACCCCTTAGCGTACGTTAAGTCCGTTGACTTGCATAGCTGGAAAGGTGTCCAGGTTAATGCGAGTGATCTCATTGCATCTTCACCAGGCCCCACACGCTGACCCTTGTCTGATTCCGAGTTGACTATGTTTACGTACGTTAAGCTACACCTATAACGTATATTATACTACAGTTGTAGCATACGTTATGGTCATCCTTTAGCGTACGTTAAGACGTGCAGGATTATGCATGCATGCATGGGAAATGAATACAAAAACGTAGGGATACGAATACGGGAAACTGATCATCGATTAATATGTCACAAAGTCGAATCTTACAAGATTGAGTACAAGACAAATACACCTTAATTATCCGGGAATTACATGATTAACATGCGCTAAGTCAACAGACAGTGTAGTATATCCTATTTCGGTTATGAATTCGTGATCGTTTAAGTTGGATTGATCAGACCAGTGGTTAATCGAGATATTGTTGAGCCGTTGGGTTTGTGAATTGGTTTTATTGATTGTTGATGTTATCGAACTTGTTGTTTATTGATTATTATAATAGGTTGAGATTATTGATCGGTGATTAGATCCATGCCTTGCGGTTGTATTCGAGAATGTTCGTAGATTGCTTTGGTCAGGGTTGAGGAGTGTAGACGAAGGCAATGGAATTGATACTGGCTTCATCGATTATAATATTTAATGAATGGTATTGATTTCATTCGTTTATAATTCGTATAGCAATGATTATAATTATGAATACTGGAGATTTGGGATTTTATGTTGTTTTCAGATTTTGAAATTAAATCATAATGCATATGATTTACTTTTGTTAATGGTATACTTGGGTATCGAGGATAAATAGTGGTAAAGACGAAGATATGAATTATCTACAGTTCATGACATTTTGGATCATCGAATATTGAGGATAATTGTTGGTCTCTCTCGAGGGACTCAGGGCAAGTTGTAATACCCGAATTTTCAGTATAAATTTTTCGCGTTATTTTATCTGAGATATACTGTATAGTTTGGTATCTATACAGTATGGATAAAATAAATTGAGAAACGAGACAGTTATACTGGTGTGATTATCGTTTTTGATTGACAGATATATTCAGGATATGTTGTATCAGGTTGAACTGATTTGGATATCAGGTATACCGTATGAGAATATTTTTGGATTCAGTATGTGTATTCAGTATGCCGTATGTTTGTATTTTGTACGTCGAGACGTCGGACAGGAACAGTTGGATTTTTGGCTAAGTATAAAAGCCATTACGTACGTTAAGTCTTGGAGCTTACGTACGTAAAATGTGTTAGCTTACGTACGTTATATAGTGTACATAACGTACGTAACAAGAGGAATCAGACTTGTGATCGGATAGTGGGGCCCGGTGTCGGCAGCTTTCGGCGCGGATGTGGACAGGTGAGTCAACGGACGGAGTTACGTACGTTATACAGGGTGTATTACGTACGTAATACGAGTATAATACTGTAGCAAGTCAACGTACGTATTACGTACGCAACGGATTAAGTGTTACGTACGTTACGGAGTAGCCGGTCGAGTCGTGGCCGAGATGACCTGGATGGCCGAGCATGGCCGGTCGTGACTCGTTGGAATGGCCGGGAATGGTCGGCAGTGATTCGTGGGGGTGGCCGATCACGGTCGGCAGTGACTCGCTGGAGGCTAGGATCGCCGACACGCACGTAAGGCGGTGGCGATTACGGCCGTAAGGGCGATTACGTCGTAAGCCACCGCCACGCACGTAAGGGTTCCGCAGAGGGACAGTGAGCATGCCATGGCCGTTTACGTACGTAAGGCAGTGGCAGTTTACGTACGTAACGTGCCGGCAGTGTCCGCCTATTTAAAGGCACAGGACCGAGTCATCCGGCATTTTCATGTTTTTCTTCGTTTTTGGCGATTTCTTCATCAAAGTGGATGGATTTGAGTAATATCATCATCTAGCAACATGTTTTGGAAGTTGGAATCATGGATTAACATCATCTTCCACCGGATCGAAGGTAAGAACACCTAAACTTTTGGTTTTGGATGTTCTTGAGATTTCTTGATGTCTTGGCCGATTTGATTCGTTTTAACTCAGATTATTGATGGAATCTTGTTGTATTCTTGAGATTATTCGTTGTTCTTGAAGTTTTGTGGATCGGATTCGAGTATTCCTTTGAATAATCGATTGAATTGGACTATGCCTTCAAAGTGTTTGATGAAATGTCTCAATGAGTAGAACTTGGAAAATTCTACACGTTTTCGTATGAATGGTGATGGAAATGATATTGTTGTGATGATTCTTGGTAATTATGGGAATTTTGTTAAAGGAAGATAATGAATTGGTGATCAAATGCCTTGATTATGTCGTTATGATTATGGAATCGTAGTATTCTCGATGTTCTTGGTGGTTTGTTGCGATTCATGATGTTATGAGAAGTATATATGTTTAAGGACATGATTATATACACCTTGAATTGTGAATAAGGATTGTTTAGATGTTAGGACACATCGGATTATGTCATATTGGAGATTTTGAATATGATTTCGGAATTAGTTGTGTTCTTAAGGAACTCTTGGATTATATGAATTGTTGAACATGTTTAAGAGGTGTTGGTGTTTTGGATATGAATATGGAATATTCACATTTAGAACTAAGTTATGTATTTGGTACAATATTCGTATAGGAATACGAATATGATTTCGGATTTGATAAGTTTATGATTCACTCTTGAGTTTGAGAATTCATAAGTATTTAACAAGTGTTCAATTCGGATAATGGAATTATTTGAAACCTTTGGAATATGGTTATCTATAATATTGAATTAATCGGATCGTCCGGATTGATGATGATAATCGATAATCGGATTTTATTATGATTATACAAGGAGGAAACTTGTAGTTGTTTTTAAGATTGAATTTGGAATCGGTAATGTTAGACCCTTGATGGTTTAAATTGATTATTGATATAATCTTCGGATTGTGGAATCGTATTTTGGGTTTTGAGTTCGTGTTTGATTGGTTTGGGTTGTTTGAATTTGTATTTAATCGGGATATTGTAGAACCGTTGTTGATCGGTTATTGATTGTTATTTGTGATCATCGAGTTACGGCTTGTATCGTGGATTTGGGTTCGTATCGGTTGAGTTGGATTATTTGGTATTATGTATATGATCGAGGTTTCGTTGAACCGTTGAGTTTATTGGTTGAGTATGTCGGTTATTGATTTTATCGAATGTGTGTTAATCGGTTATTGCAATAGGTTGTGATGTTTTGATCGTGGATTATGACCGTTGTGTTGCGGTTGAAGTCGAAGAGTTCGTAGATTGCTTTTGGTCGGGGCTAAGGAGCTCGTAGACAAAGGAAATGGATTTTGCTAACGGCTTCTTGGTATCGGTATCGAGGCAAGTTTATACTTGTTCGATTTATAATATTAGATGAATGGTTTCGTTTTCATTTCATTTATAATTCATATAGCAATGTTGTTAGGAAGGACTATTGTTGGTATTAATGGTTGTGTTGATCGTCTCATTGGGGGATGTTGATGGATATGGTCCTCGGCTTTGAGGTAATCTAAGTATTTGTTCAATCATGTGGACAATTAGTATGTTGAGTTGTTGTATATGTTGAGGTTTCGTGTAGTGAGCTTCGTATCGGTTATTCGTTGAGGGATGTTGATCCCAGGACTATTGTATTGAGATCGTAGATGTTTTGGTCATTCATTTGGGGATGATGATCCCAGGATTGATGTTTTGGATATTGATTAGTCGTGTCGACTTTTCATTGTCAGACTATTGTTGTTCACTTCGGTGAGTCTTTTGATCCTTATTGGATATGTGTTTCTTTGAGTTTCGTTGTCATGTTGCATCGTGACATATCTGGAGTCATATCTGCGTTCCGATTGGATATTGTGTAGGATTTTTAGCCGGGCACATATATAGTCATGCGTGAATATTTTCCGTGAAAGGCTGTGCACACGAGACGTAGTTCGTTGAGGCTAATTAGGTACATTGTCCCACGTATATCCTGGATTCCGTATACGGGGTGGACATGTGCACTGACACATATTCGGATCGGGCGTACTATGATTTCCATCTTTGAGCCATATTGTTTGGTCGTTCATCCTCCATTTATGGTTGGGTATGTTCGACGGTTTGTGACTGGTTGTTCATACGCCCGAGGGGTATGTTCGACAGTCAGAGTTATTTCTTTGAGATCCATTATTGTTGATCATTTGGAGTTTACCTTGCTGATGGTATTCTCGATTATTGTTGATCCTTTGTTGATCGTGTCGGAGTTATCATGTTGATGGTATTCTCAGTCATCGTGGATCCTTTGTTGATCGTGTCGGAGTTATCATGTTGATGGTATTCTCAGTCATCGTTGATCCTTCGTTGGTCGTATTGGAGTTATCATGTCGACGATATTCTCAGTTGATTTATCGGTTGATCTGGTTATTGATCGTATAAGCATTCGGACTGTATGTCGTTGCTTCGGGATTTGTATTCATTGTTTTGTGGTATGTTATTGGTTTATCCAGGTTGAGATTTGATGGTGCAAATCCGACGGACAGGATTTGGCACGAACAGATTATTTCCGCGTATGAGTTATGATGGTGTTTTAAGGATATTTGGTATTGTTTGCATACAGTACAGATAATTGTTGTTAAGTTCATTTCGTCATTCGAGGATGCGAAATGTGGATTATGGTAAGGATTGGATTATTATGGATTGGTAAGGTTATAACGGTAAGATTACGTTGGTAGTATTCTTACAGTATTATTACATTGGTATGTAATTATTTATGATGATGTGATCGGTATCATTATTGAGTATTGTGGCTGACCCCGTCGTGGGCTTTATTTTTAGGTACTCGGAGATTGAGCTAGTAGCGGTCGTGAAGGGATGAGCTTCCCGATGTGATACTGGTGGTGGCATGTTCTTGAGTATTTATTTCTGGTTGTTTTATTTCCGCTGCAAATGTGTATTTTGAACTGTATTTATCATTGCGTGTGCATATCTCAAAATGGCTTTTCGGTATCTTTATCCGTGCGTGTGTGCATTTTAAATGGCCCTTTTGGCATTTTACGAACTTGGTTATTTTCACAAACTCTTTTCCCAAATTATTTTATCGATACGTTTAAGTTGTGGCTTAACGTGTATTTTAAACTGTTGAGATTTGGCACTTCGCCTTGTATTTTCAAATGGTATTTTATGGCGGTATTTCAAAATTATGTTTTTGAAAATATTTGAGTATTTAAAATATTACCGTCATCAGCCTTTTGGCGTTTTGAATTGGTTTTGTAAACGGTTTTTAGCTCGGTGGGTTCGTACATGGGACCTACTGTAATATCCCGGATGGTTTTGGGGGTGTTACAGAAGATGGTATCGGAGCTTGGGTTTTATGAAACCCAGGCGTGTGTGTTATGTGGCTCTACCGGTATGGTAGTAGCGTGATTTTTGAAAATGAGTTTTTCTGACTTTTGAGTCAAATCGATTTTTGGAGTTTCCAAAATTTTCGAGATTCCTTTCAAACTGCTATTTGTGATATTGGTGTGCGTTGGTTGTGTTGAGACTTCGTATGGGAGTCGTGTGCTAGTATCACGGGAGATCATCGACTTCACGCACCTGTAAGTATATTGGTTTGGTTATTTCGCTTGTGGCGACGCTTGATTGTTTTTGTGATGAGTTGGAAATTTTGGATTTATCTGTTGTTGGTGACTGGTTGCAAGTTTCGAGGACGAAACTTATTTTAAGGGGGGTAGTATGTAATACCCGAATTTTCAGTATAAATTTTTCGCGTTATTTTATCTGAGATATACTGTATAGTTTGGTATCTATACAGTATGGATAAAATAAATTGAGAAACGAGACAGTTATACTGGTGTGATTATCGTTTTTGATTGACAGATATATTCAGGATATGTTGTTTCAGGTTGAACTGATTTGGATATCAGGTATACCGTATGAGAATATTTTTTTGGATTCGGTATGTGTATTCAGTATGCCGTATGTTTGTATTTTGTACGTCGAGACGTCGGACAGGAACAGTTGGATTTTTGGCTAAGTATAAAAGCCATTACGTACGTTAAGTCTTGGAGCTTACGTACGTAAAATGTGTTAGCTTACGTACGTTATATAGTGTACATAACGTACGTAACAAGAGGAATCAGACTTGTGATCGGATAGTGGGGCCCGGTGTCGGCAGCTTTCGGCGCGGATGTGGACAGGTGAGTCAACGGACGGAGTTACGTACGTTATACAGGGTGTATTACGTACGTAATACGAGTATAATACTGTAGCAAGTCAACGTACGTATTACGTACGCAACGGATTAAGTGTTACGTACGTTACGGAGTAGCCGGTCGAGTCGTGGCCGAGATGACCTGGATGGCCGAGCATGGCCGGTCGTGACTCGTTGGAATGGCCGGGAATGGTCGGCAGTGATTCGTGGGGGTGGCCGATCACGGTCGGCAGTGACTCGCTGGAGGCTAGGACTGGCCGATTACGTACGTAAGGCAGTGGCCGGTTACGGCCGTAAGGGCCAGTTACGTACGTAAGCCAGCTGCCGGTTACGTACGTAAGGGTTCCGGCAGAATTGGACAGTGAGCAGGCCATGGCCGGTTACGTACGTAAGGCAGTGGCCGGTTACGTACGTAACGTGCCGGCAGGGTCCGCCTATTTAAAGGCCTGGACCGAGTCATCCGGGCATTTTCATGTTTTTCTTCGTTTTTTGGCGATTTCTTCATCAAAGTGGATGGATTTGAGTAATATCATCATCTAGCAACATGTTTTGGAAGTTGGAATCATGGATTAACATCATCTTCCACCCGGATCGAAGGTAAGAACACCTAAACTTTTGGTTTTTGGATGTTCTTGAGATTTCTTGATGTCTTGGCCGATTTGATTCGTTTTAACTCAGATTATTGATGGAATCTTGTTGTATTCTTGAGATTATTCGTTGTTCTTGAAGTTTTGTGGATCGGATTCGAGTATTCCTTTGAATAATCGATTGAATTGGACTATGCCTTCAAAGTGTTTGATGAAATGTCTCAATGAGTAGAACTTGGAAAATTCTACACGTTTTCGTATGAATGGTGATGGAAATGATATTGTTGTGATGATTCTTGGTAATTATGGGAATTTTGTTAAAGGAAGATAATGAATTGGTGATCAAATGCCTTGATTATGTCGTTATGATTATGGAATCGTAGTATTCTCGATGTTCTTGGTGGTTTGTTGCGATTCATGATGTTATGAGAAGTATATATGTTTAAGGACATGATTATATACACCTTGAATTGTGAATAAGGATTGTTTAGATGTTAGGACACATCGGATTATGTCATATCGAGATTTTGAATATGATTTCGGAATTAGTTGTGTTCTTAAGGAACTCTTTGATTATATGAATTGTTGAACATGTTTAAGAGGTGTTGGTGTTTTGGATATGAATATGGAATATTCACATTTAGAACTAAGTTATGTATATGGTACAATATTCGAATAGGAATACGAATATGATTTCGATTTGATAAGTTTATGATTCACTCTTGAGTTTGAGAATTCATAAGTATTTAACAAGTGTTCAATTCGGATAATGGAATTATTTGAAACCTTTGGAATATGGTTATCTATAATATTGAATTAATCGGATCGTCCGGATTGATGATGATAATCGATAATCGGATTTTATTATGATTATACAAGGAGGAAACTTGTAGTTGTTTTTAAGATTGAATTTGGAATCGGTAATGTTAGACCCTTGATGGTTTAAATTGATTATTGATATAATCTTCGGATTGTGGAATCGTATTTTGGGTTTTGAGTTCGTGTTTGATTGGTTTGGGTTGTTTGAATTTGTATTTAATCGGGATATTGTAGAACCGTTGTTGATCGGTTATTGATTGTTATTTGTGATCATCGAGTTACGGCTTGTATCGTGGATTTGGGTTCGTATCGGTTGAGTTGGATTATTTGGTATTATGTATATGATCGAGGTTTCGTTGAACCGTTGAGTTTATTGGTTGAGTATGTCGGTTATTGATTTTATCGAATGTGTGTTAATCGGTTATTGCAATAGGTTGTGATGTTTTGATCGTGGATTATGACCGTTGTGTTGCGGTTGAAGTCGAAGAGTTCGTAGATTGCTTTTGGTCGGGGCTAAGGAGCTCGTAGACAAAGGCAATGGATTTTGGTAACGGCTTCGTGGTATCGGTATCGAGGCAAGTTTATACTTGTTCAGTTTATAATATTTGATGAATGGTTTCGTTTTCATTTCATTTATAATTCATATAGCAATGTTGTTAGGAAGGACTATTGTTGGTATTAATGGTTGTGTTGATCGTCTCATTGGGGGATGTTGATGGATATGGTCCTCGGCTTTGAGGTAATCTAAGTATTTGTTCAATCATGTGGACAATTAGTATGTTGAGTTGTTGTATATGTTGAGGTTTCGTGTAGTGAGCTTCGTATCGGTTATTCGTTGAGGGATGTTGATCCCAGGACTATTGTATTGAGATCGTAGATGTTTTGGTCATTCATTTGGGGATGATGATCCCAGGATTGATGTTTTGGATATTGATTAGTCGTGTCGACTTTTCATTGTCAGACTATTGTTGTTCACTTCGGTGAGTCTTTTGATCCTTATTGGATATGTGTTTCTTTGAGTTTCGTTGTCATGTTGCATCGTGACATATCTGGAGTCATATCTGCGTTAGATTGGATATTGTGTAGGATTTTTAGCCGGGCACATATATAGTCATGCGTGAATATTTTCCGTGAAAGGCTGTGCACACGAGACGTAGTTCGTTGAGGCTAATTAGGTACATTGTCCCACGTATATCCTGGATTCCGTATACGGGGTGGACATGTGCACTGACACATATTCGGATCGGGCGTACTATGATTTCCATCTTTGAGCCATATTGTTTGGTCGTTCATCCTCCATTTATGGTTGGGTATGTTCGACGGTTTGTGACTGGTTGTTCATACGCCCGAGGGGTATGTTCGACAGTCAGAGTTATTTCTTTGAGATCCATTATTGTTGATCATTTGGAGTTTACCTTGCTGATGGTATTCTCGATTATTGTTGATCCTTTGTTGATCGTGTCGGAGTTATCATGTTGATGGTATTCTCAGTCATCGTGGATCCTTTGTTGATCGTGTCGGAGTTATCATGTTGATGGTATTCTCAGTCATCGTTGATCCTTCGTTGGTCGTATTGGAGTTATCATGTCGACGATATTCTCAGTTGATTTATCGGTTGATCTGGTTATTGATCGTATAAGCATTCGGACTGTATGTCGTTGCTTCGGGATTTGTATTCATTGTTTTGTGGTATGTTATTGGTTTATCCAGGTTGAGATTTGATGGTGCAAATCCGACGGACAGGATTTGGCACGAACAGATTATTTCCGCGTATGAGTTATGATGGTGTTTTAAGGATATTTGGTATTGTTTGCATACAGTACAGATAATTGTTGTTAAGTTCATTTCGTCATTCGAGGATGCGAAATGTGGATTATGGTAAGGATTGGATTATTATGGATTGGTAAGGTTATAACGGTAAGATTACGTTGGTAGTATTCTTACAGTATTATTACATTGGTATGTAATTATTTATGATGATGTGATCGGTATCATTATTGAGTATTGTGGCTGACCCCGTCGTGGGCTTTATTTTTAGGTACTCGGAGATTGAGCTAGTAGCGGTCGTGAAGGGATGAGCTTCCCGATGTGATACTGGTGGTGGCATGTTCTTGAGTATTTATTTCTGGTTGTTTTATTTCCGCTGCAAATGTGTATTTTGAACTGTATTTATCCGCTGCGTGTGCATATCTCAAAATGGCTTTTCGGTATCTTTATCCGCTGCGTGTGTGCATTTTAAATGGCCCTTTTGGCATTTTACGAACTTGGGTTATTTTCGTCAAACTCTTTTTCCCAAATTATTTTATCGATACGTTTAAGTTGTGGCTTAACGTGTATTTTAAACTGTTGAGATTTGGCACTTCGCCTTGTATTTTCAAATGGTATTTTATGGCGGTATTTCAAAATTATGTTTTTGAAAATATTTGAGTATTTAAAATATTACCGTCATCAGCCTTTTGGCGTTTTTGAATTGGTTTTGTAAACGGTTTTTAGCCTGGTGGGTTCCTACGGACCCACTACTGTAATATCCCGGATGGTTTTGGGGGTGTTACGAAGATGGTATCAGAGCTTGGGTTTTATGAAACCCAGGCGTGTGTGTTATGTGGCTCTACCGGTATGGTAGTAGCGTGATTTTTGAAAATGAGTTTTTCTGACTTTTGAGTCAAATCGATTTTTGGAGTTTCCAAAATTTTCGAGATTCCTTTCAAACTGCTATTTGTGATATTGGTGTGCGTTGGTTGTGTTGAGACTTCGTATGGTAGTCGTGTGATAGTATCACGTGAGATAATAGAATTCAAGCACCTGTAAGTATATTGGTTTTGTTATTTCGCTTGTGGCGACGCTTGATTGTTTTTGTGATGAGTTGGAAATTTTGGATTTATCTGTTGTTGGTGATCGTTGCAAGTTTCGAGGACGAAACTTATTTTAAGGGTAGTATGTAATACCCGAATTTTCAAGATAAATTTTTCGCGTTATTTTATCTGAGATATACCGTATAGTTTGGTATCTATACGGTATGGATAAAATAAATTGAGAAACGAGACGCTTATCTTGGTGTGATTATCGCTTTTGATTGATGATATATTCAGATATGTTGTTTCGTGTTGAACCGATTTGGATATCGTATACCGTATGAGAATATTTTTCGATTCGGTATGTGTATTCGGATGCCGTATGTTTGTATTTTGTACGTCGAGACGTCGGACAGAACAGTTGGATTTTGGCTAAGTATAAAAGCCATTACGTACGTTAAGTCTTGGAGCTTACGTCGTAAAATGTGTTAGCTTACGTACGTTATATAGTGTACATAACGTACGTAACAAGAGGAATCGACTTGTGATCGGATAGTGGGGCCCGGTGTCGGCGGCTTTCGGCGCGGATGTGGACAGTGAGTCAACGGACGGAGTTACGACGTTATACGGGGTGTATTACGACGTAATACGAGTATAATATCAGAGCAAGTCAACGCACGATTACGACGCAACGGATTAAGTGTTACGAGCGTTACGGAGTAGCCGGTCGAGTCGTGGCCGAGATGACCTGGATGGCCGAGCATGGCCGGTCGTGACTCGTTGGAATGGCCGGAATGGTCGGCGATTCGTGGGGTGGCCGATCACGGTCGGATGACTACCGGAGGCTAGATCGCCGATTACGCACGTAAGGCGGTGGCGATTACGGCCGTAAGGCCGATTACGTCGTAAGCCACCGCCGATTCGACGTAAGGGTTCCGCAGACCGGGATGGAGCGTGCCATGGCCGATTACGTACGTAAGGCGTGGCCGATTACGTGCGTAACGTGCCGGCAGTGTCCGCCTATTTAAAGGCCTCGACCGAGTCATCCGGCATTTTCATGTTTTTCTTCGTTTTTGGCGATTTCTTCATCAAAGTGGATGGATTTGAGTAATATCATCATCTAGCAACATGTTTTGGAAGTAGGAATCATGGATTAACATCATCTTCCACCCGGATCGAAGGTAAGAACACCTAAACTTTTGGTTTTGGATGTTCTTGAGATTTCTTGATGTCTTGGCCGATTTGATTCGTTTTAACTCAGATTATTGATGGAATCTTGTTGTATTCTTGAGATTATTCGTTGTTCTTGAAGTTTTGTGGATCGGATTCGAGTATTCCTTTGAATAATCGATTGAATTGACTATGCCTTCAAAGTGTTTGATGAAATGTCTCAATGAGTAGAACTTGGAAAATTCTACACGTTTTCGTATGAATGGTGATGGAAATGATATTGTTGTGATGATTCTTGGTAATTATGGGAATTTTGTTAAAGGAAGATAATGAATTGGTGATCAAATGCCTTGATTATGTCGTTATGATTATGGAATCGTAGTATTCTCGATGTTCTTGGTGGTTTGTTGCGATTCATGATGTTATGAGAAGTATATATGTTTAAGGACATGATTATATACACCTTGAATTGTGAATAAGGATTGTTTAGATGTTAGGACACATCGGATTATGTCAGATCGAGATTTTGAATATGATTTCGGAATTAGTTGTGTTCTTAAGGAACTCTTGGATTATATGAATTGTTGAACATGTTTAAGAGGTGTTGGTGTTTTGGATATGAATATGGAATATTCACATTTAGAACTAAGTTATGTATTTGGTACAATATTCGTATAGGAATACGAATATGAATTCGATTTGATAAGTTTATGATTCACTCTTGAGTTTGAGAATTCATAAGTATTTAACAAGTGTTCAATTCGGATAATGGAATTATTTGAAACCTTTGGAATATGGTTATCTATAATATTGAATTAATCGGATCGTCCGGATTGATGATGATAATCGATAATCGGATTTTATTATGATTATACAAGGAGGAAACTTGTAGTTGTTTTTAAGATTGAATTTGGAATCGGTAATGTTAGACCCTTGATGGTTTAAATTGATTATTGATATAATCTTCGGATTGTGGAATCGTATTTTGGGTTTTGAGTTCGTGTTTGATTGGTTTGGGTTGTTTGAATTTGTATTTAATCGGGATATTGTAGAACCGTTGTTGATCGGTTATTGATTGTTATTTGTGATCATCGAGTTACGGCTTGTATCGTGGATTTGGGTTCGTATCGGTTGAGTTGGATTATTTGGTATTATGTATATGATCGAGGTTTCGTTGAACCGTTGAGTTTATTGGTTGAGTATGTCGGTTATTGATTTTATCGAATGTGTGTTAATCGGTTATTGCAATAGGTTGTGATGTTTTGATCGTGGATTATGACCGTTGTGTTGCGGTTGAAGTCGAAGAGTTCGTAGATTGCTTTTGGTCGGGGCTAAGGAGCTCGTAGACAAAGGCAATGGATTTTGGTAACGGCTTCGTGGTATCGGTATCGAGGCAAGTTTATACTTGTTCAGTTTATAATATTTGATGAATGGTTTCGTTTTCATTTCATTTATAATTCATATAGCAATGTTGTTAGGAAGGACTATTGTTGGTATTAATGGTTGTGTTGATCGTCTCATTGGGGGATGTTGATGGATATGGTCCTCGGCTTTGAGGTAATCTAAGTATTTGTTCAATCATGTGGACAATTAGTATGTTGAGTTGTTGTATATGTTGAGGTTTCGTGTAGTGAGCTTCGTATCGGTTATTCGTTGAGGGATGTTGATCCCAGGACTATTGTATTGAGATCGTAGATGTTTTGGTCATTCATTTGGGGATGATGATCCCAGGATTGATGTTTTGGATATTGATTGGTCGGGTCGACTTTTCATTGTCAGACTATTGTTGTTCACTTCGGTGAGTCTTTTGATCCTTATTGGATATGTGTTTCTTTGAGTTTCGTTGTCATATTGCATCGTGACATATCTGCGTTCCGATTGGATATTGTGTAGGATTTTTAGCCGGGCACATATATAGTCATGCGTGAATATTTTCCGTGAAAGGCTGTGCACACGAGACGTAGTTCGTTGAGGCTAATTAGGTACATTGTCCCACGTATATCCTGGATTCCGTATACGGGGTGGACATGTGCACTGACACATATTCGGATCGGGCGTACTATGATTTCCATCTTTGAGCCATATTGTTTGGTCGTTCATCCTCCATTTATGGTTGGGTATGTTCGACGGTTTGTGACTGGTTGTTCATACGCCCGAGGGGTATGTTCGACAGTCAGAGTTATTTCTTTGAGATCCATTATTGTTGATCATTTGGAGTTTACCTTGCTGATGGTATTCTCGATTATTGTTGATCCTTTGTTGATCGTGTCGGAGTTATCATGTTGATGGTATTCTCAGTCATCGTGGATCCTTTGTTGATCGTGTCGGAGTTATCATGTTGATGGTATTCTCAGTCATCGTTGATCCTTCGTTGGTCGTATTGGAGTTATCATGTCGACGATATTCTCAGTTGATTTATCGGTTGATCTGGTTATTGATCGTATAAGCATTCGGACTGTATGTCGTTGCTTCGGGATTTGTATTCATTGTTTTGTGGTATGTTATTGGTTTATCCAGGTTGAGATTTGATGGTGCAAATCCGACGGACAGGATTTGGCACGAACAGATTATTTCCGCGTATGAGTTATGATGGTGTTTTAAGGATATTTGGTATTGTTTGCATACAGTACAGATAATTGTTGTTAAGTTCATTTCGTCATTCGAGGATGCGAAATGTGGATTATGGTAAGGATTGGATTATTATGGATTGGTAAGGTTATAACGGTAAGATTACGTTGGTAGTATTCTTACAGTATTATTACATTGGTATGTAATTATTTATGATGATGTGATCGGTATCATTATTGAGTATTGTGGCTGACCCCGTCGTGGGCTTTATTTTTAGGTACTCGGAGATCGAGCTAGTAGCGGTCGTGAAGGGATGAGCTTCCCGATGTGATACTGGTGGTGGCATGTTCTTGAGTATTTATTTCTGGTTGTTTTATTTCCGCTGCAAATGTGTATTTTGAACTGTATTTATCCGCTGCGTGTGCATATCTCAAAATGGCTTTTCGGTATCTTTATCCATTGCGTGTGTGCATTTTAAATGGCCCTTTTGGCATTTTACGAACTTAGGTTATTTTCACAAACTCTTTTTCCCAAATTATTTTATCGATACGTTTAAGTTGTGGCTTAACGTGTATTTTAAATCGTTGAGATTTGGCACTTCGCCTTGTATTTTCAAATGGTATTTTATGGCGGTATTTCAAAATTATGTTTTTGAAAATATTTGAGTATTTAAAATATTACCGTCATCACCTTTTGGCGTTTTGAATTGGTTTTGTAAACGGTTTTTAGCTGGTGGGTTCCTGGCAGGACCTGTGTGTAATATCCGGATGGTTTTGGGGTGTTACGAGAAGATGGTATCGAGCTTGGGTTTTATGAAACCCGGGCGTGTGTGTTATGTGGCTCTCTGGTATGGTAGTAGCGTGATTTTGAAAATGAGTTTTTCGACTTTTGAGTCAAATCGATTTTGGAGTTTCCAAAATTTTCGAGATTCCTTTCAAACTGCTATTTGTGATATTGGTGTGCGTTGGTTGTGTTGAGACTTCGTATGGGAGTCGTGTGCTAGTATCACGGGAGATCATCGACTTCACGCACCTGTAAGTATATTGGTTTGGTTATTTCGCTTGTGGCGACGCTTGATTGTTTTTGTGATGAGTTGGAAATTTTGGATTTATCTGTTGTTGGTGACTGGTTGCAAGTTTCGAGGACGAAACTTATTTTAAGGGGGGTAGTATGTAATACCCGAATTTTCAGTATAAATTTTTCGCGTTATTTTATCTGAGATATACTGTATAGTTTGGTATCTATACAGTATGGATAAAATAAATTGAGAAACGAGACAGTTATACTGGTGTGATTATCGTTTTTGATTGACAGATATATTCAGGATATGTTGTATGTTACTTGAACATATCATTTTTGTCATTTTGTGTCGATCATGTTATGATACATTTGTGTATTGTTGTTGTCGTGTATTGTGTATTGTTGTCTTGTGCAGTTGTGCATTGTTGTTATATGTCCACCATGCGTTGGTCCGATGGGATCATCATGGGAATCTATAGCTGTGTGCGCTGGATCGCTGGACAGGTAATGCCACCATGCGTTGGTCCGATGGGATCATCATGGGAATATATAGCTGTGTGCGCTGGATCGTTGGATTACCATGTGTTGTTGTTGTGCATATGTATATTATAGGTTTCATAAGTATACATTGTTATTATTGATGTGAGCATATTGACGTTGTCATAGGAGTATGCATTTGTAGGTCCTGTGTTAGGACCGTGTCCGTATGATATATTGATCTGATCTCGGATTAGACTGATGATTTCGTCATGGAATTTCATATCTTGAGGTATGTTCTTACTTTGGTATTTATCTTTTGATGGACAACCGATTATCGAGTTGACATTTGATGATGTTTATTCCGATGGATCGAATTGGTCAGACTTGGCATAATTTTGTAACACTGAGTTATGATAATGTTTTAAGAACCTTGGGTATTGTTGAGATACCGTACAGATATTTCCGTATTAACTTATTGTGTTGTTAAGGATACGAATGATGGATTTTCGTAAAGTTACGATGGTAAGATTACATTGGTCGTATTCTTACTTAGTGATTTCATTGGTATGTAATTATCGACGTGATGTGATTGTTATCATTGTTGGATATTATGGCTGACCCCGTCGTGGGTTTTCTTTTTAGGTTCTTTGGATATCGAGCTTTTAGCGGTCGTGACTGGCTAGGGCATGTATTTGTGTATCGAGTTTCCTGATCAGTTGTTGTATTCCGCTGCTAGAGTATTTTTAATTGCTTGTCTTTTCCGCTGCGTGAGTATTTTTAAATGGCCTTTTGGTTTCTGGTAACTTGATTTACTTTGGCAAATCGTTTTCTAAACTATTGAGTTTCGGCTATTTGGCCTTGTAGTTTCAAATGAAATTTTACAACGGTTTTGTTAAACGGGTTTTGTAAAGTTTTCGAATGTTTTTAAAAGATAGTACCATCTTTAATCTCCTGGGCGTTTGTAAATGTTTGCAAAAATTTTCTTTAGCCTTGCGGGTTCCATCTCGGGGCCCACAACGCTGTAATATTCCTGGATGACTCTAGGGGTGTTACAGAATATGATATCGGAGCTTAGGTTGAGAAAACCTAGGCTGTCGGGTCGAGTGGGTCGTGGTTTGTCGCGTCATTCGAGTTGTCGATTTGACTAATACTAGAGCCCTAGATTTTGTTGTTCACTTGGGCTTGTGCGTTATGTGATTTACCAATGTAGTACTAGGATTGTTGTAAACTTTTCCAAATGATACTAACATGTTTCTTCATATAGAGCCATGTTGTGTTCTCGAGTCGAACTGAGTTTGCAAATGTGTGTTTTGTAAATATCTGTGTCGAGTAATTTCTTGAGTCGAGACATGTGCCAGTATCACGGGGAATCGTCGGCTTCACGATTTGTAAGTATTTGGATTTTTGAATTCCATTGAGGTTTATTGCCATTCTAAGTTGATATGCTTTGAGATTCAGCAGAATATTATGCATTACAGTATAAGGTGACAGAGTTGGGACAGGATTGATGATCTAGAGAAGCTATGATTTTGGAAATCAATATGTCGGTTAAATTTTGGAAACGGAGTTGTGTATTTGGGAGGAGGACTGTGGATTGTTGAGAAGAACATGTAGTCATGCTAGTTCATTTTGAGATATATGGAACTGTTTTCGAGCATTTGAATGATACTTTTCAAAATAAATGTTTTACGGATGTTTTACCGGAAATGATTTTTGGGCTGAGACCCAATCGATTTTGAAATAGTTTTTGTAACTCAGGACTTGGAGTCCGAAAAGAGTTTTCTTCTTTTTAAACTTCCTGTATTATGGAATGGGATATTGCTGAGACTCTAATGTTTCAAAAGGCTTTTCTGTTTCCTAAAACTCTCGAGATTTGTAAAATACTTTACCAATCATTTATCTATTTTATTACTACCTTTTGGGGTTTTGGTTTACTTATTCAAATGAAACTTCTCGGGAAGTCTTTCGCTGTGGTGATTTGTTTCAATGTTTTGTCATAGCATAGTTGAGGTGATCCAGAATGGAATAATGGTCGACGTTGCGAGTCAAATGTGGAAGGAGTTTTTGCCGGAGTCTATACATTTTTGAAACTCTATCGTGTGATTTTCCGATGGAATGTCAGTGAACTTGGTGACGAACTGAATTGGTATACAGGAGTATGAATGTAGTCGAGCATTTACATAATTCCATTTATTTAATCGTGTGTATTTGAAAAGAATTGTCATCGAGAACTTGACGTAGACAAGCCGATTTGATTTTTCGAAAATTGATTTCGTGGTCTTACGAAAATTTATGTTTTGATCTTTGAAAATTTTGAAAGGACTTTCGAAAATTTGTCTTCTTGACGAGACTATATGATTTCAAACTGGTTTTGAAAATATGATTGATATATATATACGTATTTAGTGCATAATGCATATCATGGTGAAGTTATGAGTGTAACTCACAAACTGGATATCATATCGATGGTACGAGGAAAAGAGATTCGAACTTTAGTATGGTAGTTTGGTTATCCAGGGATGATCGGTTGAATTATCGGATAAGAGAAATATGTTGCGTGTTGTAGATTCATGCACAAGATGTGATTTTAGAACTTTGGATTTTGTGAAACCCGGACATATGTGCTATGTGATTCCATTGGTATGGTAGTAGCGCGATTTTACCATAGTGATTTTTGAATGATTTCCTTGTAAGTGTAGATTTGGGGATGGTGACCCCATGCTGGTTGTTTTTGATATTGAGTGGTCGTTCCCATTCCATATATGATTGGATATGTTCGTCGGGTTGTGATTGGTTGTTCGTATGTCGATAAGTATGTTCACCAGTCGGGTATGTTTATTGATATCCACTGTATGTGATTGGTGTGTTCGTATATCGGTTTATGTGGTTCTGTGTTTATCGTGTTGGAACTTACTATGTGAGGGTATTTTAAGCTATTGTTGCTCCTTCGTTGGTAATATTGGAGTTTACCATGTTGATAATATTCTCGATTGTGTTTTGACCTCTAGTTGGTCATATTGGAGTTTATCATGTTGATAATATTCTCGGCTGCGTTTTGGCCTTTGGATTGGTCGTATTGGAGTTTATCATGTCGACAGTATTCTCGGTTAATTTATTGGGTGATCATTGCTAGTGATCATCTGAACATTCAGATTTTGTGTCGTTGTTGGCAGTTGTTTCATAGATATATCGTGCATTATTAGTTTTTAGCAGATTGGGACTTGATTGTGTAATCAGGCAGACAGAATTTGTCACGGATAGATTATTTCATCCGAAGATGATATATTTTGTTGAAACTCATGGAATTGTGATTGTAAGCGTATTGAGGCTTTACAGTGAAGTCACTTGCTAGTATCTCAGGAGATCGTCGACTTTACGTATTTGTAAGTATGCTATTTTGGTTATTCGGTAATAATGATGATCGATCGTTATCGTGATGGTTTCGGAATATTTTGGTTGAACGGTTTGTTGGTTTTTCTATGACGAATTGCAAGTTTCGAGGACGAAACTTATTTTAAGTGGTGTAGTATGTAATATCTGGAATTTCTTCTACTGTTGTTTAATATTATTTTATCCGAGTTATATGGTACAACGTGGAATCTGTACAGTATGGATAAAACAATTGAAGGACTGAGACATCTGTAATGGTATAATTGTCGTACTTGGTTGACAATTGCATTTGAGGATAGTGTGTATCATATGAGAATATTATTGGAATGAGTATGCGTATTCGATATGCCGTATGTTCGTATTCTGTATGTTGAGACGTTGGACAAGAATAGCTGAAAATGGGTAAGTATATCCTTATTAGCGCACGTTAATATTCAAGCTTAGCGCACTCGATCGTTCAGGTTTAGCGCACGCTAAAATCAAAGAATAATGCACACTAGTACAGACCAGATCAGAAGGAATCTACATGTGGACCTGACCACTTTCGGCGCATGTGCCGACAAGGTCAACGGATGTTTGTTATGAAGGATTAGCGCACGCTAATGCATATTGGTAGCACACACTAACATCAGATCGGTCCAAAGGGAATCTTATCCTTGTCAGAGCTTTCGGCGTGTGGACCCGTCTTCGGAACAAACAGACTGTAGCAAGTCAACTATGAGTAGCGCACGCTATGGATGAAGGTTTGCGTACGCTAAATAGAGGCCTTTACGTACGCTATTGCATGGGCATTGCGTACGTAAATCATTGTATGCAGTAAGGCAGTAGCCTCTGGACTGCGATAGCGCACGCTAACAAAGACAGTTAGCGCACGCTAATAATAGTCAGTATATATATGCAGTTGGCTATTATTCTTCATTTCGTCCATTCTTTCCTTGCAACCGATAGAGAGAGTTCTTAGAGAGATGTTTGAAGTTCCAAACACTGGATTATGGTGGAGTTAATCATCCATAACAACATTTGAAGCTTGGAAGTGATTGAGAATGGATTCAACCTTGGAAATCAATCCATTCCTTCAAAGAGGTAATTACTCTTCACTTTGGGATTTCGTTTTGGATTATATATGATGTCCTTGAGTTGCTAATCATCATGTATATGAGTTAACAAGTATGATTATGAGATCGGTTACTGAGTTATGTTGATGTTATTGTTGATATTCGGGTATTGATATGATTAGAATGGTTTCGAATTGTGTTGTTTATCTTCAAAGAGATATGTTGGCTAATGTCTTCCTTCAACTCAGGTCCTTGATGTTGCTATTGTTGGTTGCTTCATATGATGGTGAACATGGCGATGATTATGAATTCTTGGTATTCATATGTTGATATTGAGGAAGAAGATGATATATGAATATATGACTTGGATTATAAGTTGGATGATTGTTTATATGTTAAAGGATATCGGATTTCGTTGTTTTGATAGCTATGAACATGGTTTCAAAATCACTTAGTATTCTTGATAATCGCCATATGTTGATCGGTATCTGAAATGCATACAACTGCATGTCATTAGCGCACGCTAGTTTTACTGGCTAGCGCATGCTAACAGAAGCGACTTAGCGCACGCTCCGTTAAGTGATTAACGTGCGCTAAGTCAACAGACAGTGTAGTATATCCTATTTTGGTTATGAATTCGTGATCGTTTAAGTTGGATTGATCAGACCAGTGGTTAATCGAGATATTGTTAAGCCGTTGGATTTGTGAATTGGTTTTATTGATTGTTGATGTTATCGAACCTGTTTTTTATTGATTATTGTAGTAGGTTGAGATTATTGATCGGTGATTAGAGCCATACCTTGCGGCCGTATTCGAGAATGTTCGTAGATTGATTTGGTCAGGGCCGAGGAGTTCGTAGACGAAGGCAATGGAATTGATAACGGCTTCATCGGTATCGAGGCAAGTATTACTTGCACAATTTATAATATTTAATGAATGGTATTGATTTCATTCGTTTATAATTCATATAAAAATGATTATAATTGTGAACACTGGAGATTTGGGATTTTACGTTGTTTTCAGATTTTGGGAATTTAAATATATATGATTTACTTTTATTATTGGTATACTTGAGTATCGAGGATACATAGTGGTACAGACGAAGATATGAATTATCTTCAGTTCGTGACAATTTGGATAGTCGTATACTGAGGATAATTGTTGGTCGCTCTCGAGCGACTCAGGGCAAGTAACATATCATTTTTGTCATTTTGTGTCGATCATGTTATGATATATTTGTGTATTGTTGTTGTCATGTATTGTGTATTGTTGTCTTGTGCAGTTGTGCATTGTTGTTATATGTCCACCATGCGTTGGTCCGACGGGATCATAATGGGAATCTATAGCTGTGTTCGCTGGATCGCTGGACAGGTAATGCCACCATGCGTTGGTCCGACGGGATCACCATGGGAATCTATAGCTGTGTGCGCTGGATCGTTGGATTACCATGTGTTATTGCTGTGCATATGTATATTATGGGTTTGCCATAAGTATATATTGTTGTTATTGATGTGAGCATATTGACGTTGTCATATGAGTATACATTTGTAGGTCTTGTGTTAGGACTGTGTCCGTGTGATGTATTGATCTGATCTCGGATTAGACTGATATGATTTCGTTGTGGAATTTCATATCTTAAGGTATGTTCCGTACTTCCTTTGGTATTTGTCTTTTGATGGACAACCGATTATCGAGTTGACATTTGATGATGTTAATCCCGATGGATGGAATTCGTCAGAGTTAGTATAATTTTGTAACAGTGAGTTATGATAATGTTTTGAGAACCTTGGGTATTGTTGAGATACCATACAGATATTTCCGCATTAACTTATTGTGTTGTTAAGGATACGAATCGTAGATTTTCGTAAAGTTACGATGGTAAGATTACATTGGTCGTGTTCTTACTTAGTGATTTTATTGGTATGTAATTATTAACGTGATGTGATTGTTATCATTGTTGGATATTATGGCTGACCCCGTCGTGGGTTTTCTTTTTAGATTCTTTGGATATCGAGCTTTTAGCGGTCATGAAGAGATGAGCTTCCCGAAGGATACTGGATAGGGCATGTATTTGTGTATCGAGTTTTCTGATCAGTTGTTGTATTCCGCTGCTAGAGTATTTTTAATTGTTTATCTTTTCTGCTGCGTGAGTATTTTTAAATGGCCTTTTGGTTTCTGGTAACTTGAGTTACTTTGGCAAATCATTTTCTAAACTTTTGAGTTTCGGCTGTTTGGCCTTGTAGTTTCAAATGAGATTTTACGACGGTTTTGTTAAACGGGTTTTGTAAAGTTTTCGAATGTTTTTAAAAGATAGTACCGTCGTTAGCCTCTTGGGCGTTTGTAAATGTTTGCGAAAATTTTCTTTAGCCTTGTGGGTTCCATCTCGGGCCCCACATCGCTGTAATATTCCTGGATGGCTCTGGGGGTGTTACAGGTACAGGTATAGATGTGTTTGTATTTGTTTTTCATATGATCAGTTATAATGGTAGATGATGATGAGATCGATTTTGTGTGGAGGACATGAGTTTGGTGTGAGGATAAAAGAGGGGGCAGATTGGAATTGGAAAGAGTAGGGTTATCCCAAATGAAGTGATAATAGGGTTTTACCGGGTATGTAATGTGTTTGGATCGAGTTTAATTAATTTGTCCGGGCCGGGTATCCCTTTTGAATTGGGCTGGAAAAGTATATAAAAGTAATCCAATTGTAAATTTTGCTCTAATTAATTATTAATATTAATGGGTTGCAATAGTTTGAAATTTGTGGGATATTTGCCATATATTAACAATAAATGAAGGGAGACAGATAATAATTGCGTATTATCGGAACATATTCTGTTAAAACGTATATATTCAAAATTTGACATTTTAGGAATCGATTAAACTTTTACCAAAAGTGATTTAAAGTTGTTGCTTCATGTCTTTTATGCTTAGTATAGTTTATTAAACAAATTTTAGCCTTTAAGCAAAAGTATATTTGTAGTTATTTGCTTTTTCGTATTCAATTCATTATTAACATGGATCCGAAAATTTGGGCTGACAAGAGTGGGTGTTGAGTTATTGCTATTTGTTATAATAGGTTAAGGTTAAAAAACACATAATAAATCAAGCGACGAACAAACAAATCCAAACTGTGTGCAACACAATAAACCCTAAAATATGGTAAATCTACCTAAAAATTAACAAAATCCTACCGAGGCAGCCCAAGTTATACATTGTTGTATATTTTAGCCTCGCCATCACGGTAACAGCTCATCAATTTACTCGAACATTACGCAATCAATAATTAGATACAATTTGTGCAACGCACGGGTTCGTAAAGCCTCGTTTGTGTATATATATATATATATATATATATATTTGATGTAACCGAGCTGATCGGCCACCAAGAACCGGGTTAATCTCAGGAGTTTAGCTAAGAAAACCCGAATGTATTAAGTACTGCCTTTTTCTCTCTCTAAAATATGCTGTAATCTCAGAATTATGCTTGCTTTCAAGCAAACCCCCCCTCCTCCTTTTATAGAAGGGAGAGGCGCATATTCTCTAAGATCTTCCCTGATTTTTAGGGAAGATCCCGGATATCCAGGGATTCAGGCTGCGATTTCCCATCCCTGGATTTCCGGGATTGAAGAGTATGGGCTCTCAGTCCCCGAATCTCAGGGATTCTGTCAGGTGAGTCAAGATCTCCTTTCCCGAGAGTTCGACCTTCATGATCCCGGCGATTCCCGACCCTGGTTATGAATTAGTAGGTCGTCTCATATTATAAAGGATCACTTAGGTCGGGACATTCTTATCCAAATCCGTAGGTCGGAGAGACCTTCGAGGTCGGACCTCTTTTAGCAGAGGTCACAGGTCAGCGGGGCCTCCGAGGTCGGCATCCTCTTATTATAAGGTTATAGATCGGAGGACTCTGAGGTCGGCATCCTCTTGTCTGAGAACCTAGGTCGGACCTTATTAGTCTAAGAAAACCCTTATTTACTAAAAGGTCGGTACGCCGGCTTATATTGGTCCTTTTTTAAACCGGGTTTTCAGGGAGCGTACATTCGTCGTCATATCAACCAGTCCCCCCTACTCTAGTCGAGCTGTAAGACCGAGTAGAGTAGGATTTGTTTACAATGTGACGACCTCGACAGAATAGTCCTTGGGATTCCCATTCCCAGGTAACAAGGTTCCTCGAGCTTCGTGCGCCTTTATATCAACGTCTTTTCCTTTCCTCGCCTCCCAACTGTCGCATCTATGGTCAAGTCCAGGTGTCAACCTGCTATAGGTCGGATGAGGCGGTGCCAGATCTAAGCCGTTCTTTTACAGGAGGCATCGGACGCTCCAGATCGCCCGTTATATTCTTGGTTTTCGCCCTTCTTCCCTATAAATAGAGATCCTCTACCCCCTCAGCCACTTCCGCTCTTTTTCCTGCCAAATACTAGTGTGAGGGTTTTCCGGCGACACATGCGACCTTGGTTTCCTGCCTCCGGTGGTGCTTCCACTATCTTTCTCCGGCGCTCTTCCACCCAATCTCATGGGTATGTCTATCTAAACACCTCTTTACTTTTTTGGTTTGTTACCTATATTTTCCTTTCTCCTCCCTCCCTTTTCTTCCTTTTATTATGTCGTCTGCCTCGGATTCTTAGAATCTTTCCGGCCAATCGGCCGTGGACTCCTTTTTAGAAGGTCTATCCTCTTCTGATGGGGACTCGGGGGGTAGGTCGGGGCGAGCTACTGGCTCCTCCCTCTGTCTTAGAGATGAGCCCCTAGGTGATGTAGATTGGTCCGAGCTGGGTGACATCCCTTCTAGCCTTCCCTCTGGCATTACTCTGATCATTGTAGATCCCCCCTCCCCTCCCCCTATGGATGAAGTAACTGTGACCGGCCTTTTAGCTGATCCATATCAAACGGTCGTAGGAGCTACTCGAGTTCTCCCTCCTCATCCTCTATCTAGGACTAGCACATCTGCGCTGGCTAGTTTTATAAAATTCCTTAGACTTCCCCTGGGGTGGGAATTTGTCACGCCCCAGGCTAGTGACACCCCTGATCATCCTCCCCCGGGGCATATTACCTGGTTCGTGGATCAGGTGAGCAGTGGTCTTCGCTTCCCACTCTATCCCTTCCTTGTCTCTCTCTCCGTTAAATACAATCTTCCCCTCAACTAGTTTTCTCCCAATATTTTCGTTATATGATCGGTTTTCTCGTGCTGTGTCATTACAGACACGAGGAACCTGACCTGGGTTTTTTCTATTTTTGTTTTGGGCTAAAGAGTTTTAAAGGCTCCTTTTACTCGACTTCCCGAAACAATGCTCATTTCTTTACCCACCTTCCTTCCAATGTGAAGGACTGGAGGTCGCGTTTCTTTTTCCTTCGGCTCCCTACGGCTGACTCTTGGGGTTTCCCCACAGAATGGACGCAGGCCACTCCGAGCCAGATCCTATTCCCAGGCGCAGTTCTATCCGAGCTGGGTGGGTCGAGAAAGTTCGGGAATGGAATGCCATTCCCTACAATGCTTTCCAGCTGACGCAATTTCATGATCTTCTATACATCGTGGGTTGAGCTCGAATCCTTACCCAGCTATCCCTGATATTGGTAGGTTTTAATGGTTCTTTCCATAGTATAATCTTTATTATTTTGTTTTTTGGCTACCTTACTGACCATTTGTATTGTTTTTCGTAGATCGATTCATGCGGACCTGCCAGTCTGATGCCTCCAAGCCGGCTGAACCAATGAAAGAGAAGGTCCCAAAATCGACGAATCCCCCTAAAGAGAGGGCGGAGGGCTCATAAAAAACTAAGCGGAAGCTCCCGTCTCGCCCCAAATCTGGGGTGACTCTCCCCTCTGACCTGGCTCCTACCTTGACCACCGGGCGAAGCCCTGCAAGTTCGTCTCGACAGCTTCAGGTCACTTAGAGGGCCCATTCTCCTATCTCCCCTGCTTCCAAGCGGCCGAAGACTGCAGGTCCCACCGGTCTGGCTATGGAGACCTTTCTCCGTTGCAAGGAGTGGGAGAAATTTCTTCCATATTTCAGCTCCATGATTCCGGCTAGGGATAAGCAGGCATTACGAGATGCCGCGGAGGACTCTCGCTTCGATGCTATGATGATGTATTTTGGGAAGGTATTCCTCTTTTCGCCTTCCTCCCCCTTCTTTACTACTTTTATGTTTATTATTACCCTTTGATGTCCTGATGTCACTTGTTTCTTTTTTGTGCAGTTCTTCGCCACCTTTGTGACCTTCGCGTAAGATCATAAGATCGGCGCTTCGTCCTCCTCCCAGCTTACCCAGATGTCAGTCGATCTGGCGGCCGCCCTGTAGGCTAAGTCCGATCTCTCGGCTCAGCTTCAAGAGAGGGAATATCGCTTAGATGTTGCCCTTAAGAAAAGCTCTGAGCGGGAGACGGTTTTGGAACGGGCTCATATGGCCAACGTTCAGCTGAACCAAGAGTTGAAAGTTTTGAAGGCCCTGTCTCAAGCTGAATCGGAGAAGGTGGGCCAACTCGAGGCTCAGTTGTCGGAAGCTAAGGCTGAATCTGAGAAGATTGCCCAGCTCGAGGCCCATGATAAGGCGGAGTTGGAGAAGGTCGCCCAACTCGAAGCTCAGACTAAAGCAGAATCAGAGAGGGTCGCCCAGCCGGAAGCTCAACTAGCCGAGGCTAGATCCGAGGGATCATCTTATGAGCGTGGAGTGATGGATGGCCAACGTCGATTTCTGACCAGTGATGTCGGTCACTCTTTCCTGGGGGCCTACCGTTCTGCCCCCTAGCCTGGTATCACAATTCTACCGCTTATCTGGTCAAGCTGGCTCCTGCCGCGATGCAATACTTTGATTTTGCTCTAACTTGCGCTCGTGAGCAACTAGCTGCTTTGGGCTTTATGGGCGAGCTGGACCGGGATGTTGCATTGAACGGGGCTCCCGTCCCTTCAGGTTGGTCTGGGGACGTGGAAGAATCTTCTGAGGCAGCCTGGTGGGAGGACGCCCTTGCGGAGTCTATAAAGGAATCCGGCCTGGATTTGGAGCTGCCTTCTATCCCTCCTAAATTGCCTGTTAAGGCCAGCACTCCTAATCCCGAGGTGACTGGGACCGACCTTGATGCTTCTCCTTCGTCGCCCCCTCCATCTTCCGAGCCTGTAGTTTAGTCTTTATTAGTTTTATGTATATATTATTTTTTTTTGTTTTGTTCATTGTACTGGCACAACTGTTTTTAATGAAAAGTCTTTTTTGAGTTGAATACATTTTGGATTTGTACGATAGTGATATGCTTTGCTTCATAGCTTATCTCTGCCAATTGAAGTTAATATAGCTCGACGTCAATTGTAACCTCGATATATCTGAACTGTTTTAATCAATATGACTACTTCCAAATATAACTCGACCTTTTCCTAGTATAGCTCAGACTATTTTAAATCTCCCAACATCTTAAATATAACCCGACCACTTCGATCTTACAAGTTGTAATGGTTTGGTGGTTTTTAGGTTGATTTAACCTAACCTTTTCACCGATCTTTAGTATAGGTTGGGTATTTTAGATAAATTTTGGGAGTTTAAGGTTGCTCGGATATTTCCAACTCTTTCGAGTGGGCTAGTCTGGACAGGATCCCCTTTTTTTATAGGTCGACTTGTACTCTACGCCTGAGGCTATCTATATATCGGGGCGGTTTACCTCTACCTGAAATCGAGGGTATTTCCCTTAGTCATAGATTTGAAGGGTGATTCTCCTTTAAACGGATCTGAAGTCATTTCACCTGATCAGATGTCACAGGGCGGTTCACCCTTATTCAGATCTGAAGGCATTTCACCTGATCGAATGTCACAGGGCGGTTCACCCTTACTCGGATCTGAAGGCATTTCACCTGATCGGATGTCACAGGGCGGTTCACCCTTATTCGGATCTGAAGGCATTTCACCTGATCAAATGTCACAGGGCGGTTCACCCTTATTCGGATCTGAAGGCATTTCACCTGATCAGATGTCACAGAGCAGTTCACCCTTATTCGGATCTGAAGGCATTTCACCTGATCAGATGTCACAGTGCGGTTCACCCTTATTCGGATATGAAGGCATTTCACCTGATCAGATGTCACAGGGCGGTTCACCCTTATTCGGATCTGAAGGTATTTCACCTGATCAGATGTCACAGGGCGATTCACCCTTATTCGGATCTGAAGGCATTTCACCCGATCAGATGTCACAGGGCGATTCACCCTTATTCGGATCTGAAGGCATTTCACCTGATCAGATGTCATTTCTAGTTTTACTCGATCAACACATTCAGAGAGATTTTTTTGTAATAGACTTTTATTAAAACATCACAAGCTTTTCTCCACACCTCTTCATACAAAATACTTTTTTAAGTGACATATGTTGCAAGGTCTTTTGATGGGGTGCCCTTCCATATCCTCGAGCTCATAAGCTCCCCCTGCATAAATTCGGATTACCTTGTAAGGTCCCTCCCAGTTCGGCTCCAGTTTTCCTGTTTTTCTGAGGGCATCAGCCCGCCTAAGCACCAAATCACCGACTTGGAACTATCTCTTCCTGACTCTTTTGCCGTGAGCTGCTTTTGTTAGGCTTTTGTATCTTTCAGTTCGTGCTGCGGCCGCTTCTCTTCTTTCTTCTATGGTATCTAATGCCTCCTTCATTATTTCCTCATTTTCCACCTCGTTGAACCATTGAACCCGATGGGACATTTCTCCGACTTCTGCCGGGATGACGGCTTCGGACCCGTATACCATACTGAAGGGTGTTTCCCCCATTGACGATCTAGGTGTGGTCCTGTATGACCATAGTACCGAGCTAAGCTCATCCACCCATCCTCCTCCAGCTTTGTCTAAGCGGGTTTTGATCCCTTGCAAGATTGTTCTGTTAGTTACCTCCACTTGCCCATTAGTCTGCGGGTGAGCAACCGCAGCGAACCTTTGCTTGATATACATCCCCTCGCACCAGGACTGGGTTCTTTTCCCATTGAATTGAGTTCCAATGTCTGAGATAAGTATTTGGGTCACTCCGTACCTGCAGCAAATATTGTTAAACAGAAAACTTATGATTCTTTGCTCGGTTATGGTGGCCACGGGCTCGGCCTCTACCCACTTGCTGAAGTAGTCTATGGCTACTACTAAAAACTTCCTTCCTCCCGAGCCAGGTGTAAACTGCCCCATGATATCGATTCCCCACTTAGCGAAAGGACAGGGTGCTCCCATGGTAATCATATCTTCAGCTGGGATGTGAATTAAGGGTGCGTGCATTTGACATTTTTGGCATCGCTTAACCATCTCCACTGCTTTCTTGCTCATGGTCGTCCAGAAAAAACCAGCTCTTAGTGTTTTGCTAATTAGTGCCCTTCCTTTGGTATGATCACCGCAACACCCTTCATGGATTTCTTCCAGTATACCCCGCCCTTCTTCTTCCGAAACGCACCGTAGGTATGGACCGAGGTAGGATCTCTTGTATAGTTCATCGTTAATGCAACAGAACCTCGCTGCTCTTCGTACAATTTTCATTCTTTCTTGCCTTTCATTGGGTAGTTCTGCCCTTCTTAGGTATGCCAACAGAGGAGTCCGCCATCTCGTTCACCTCCATCACCTGTTTCATGATGCTACTCCGGGCTGCTCCCAAAATCGTTACTGTCCGTGAGCGGCAATCCACTAAGGAGCTTCCCATTTTTGCTAAGTAATCAGTTTTTACATTTTCCGCCCTAGGGATATGGATCAACTTCTATTTCCCTAGATTTTTGGCAACCTCTCTCACTTCCTCAACATACTTCTTCATCCGATCCTCATGTATCTCAAATTTTCCTCTTACCTGCTGCGTGACCAGCTGAGAATCAAAATAAGCAATGAGTCGTCGCGCGCCCAAGTCTATCCCCAACTGCATTCCCTTAACCAGGGCTTCATACTCGGCCTCGTTGTTAGATGCTTTGAAATCGAATTTTATGGCATACTCTAATTGCTCGCCCTCCGGGCTAGTAAGGACTATCCCTGCCCCAGAGCCACTGGTTGTTGCCGATCCATCTACATGTAATAGCCACTGTCCCTCTGGCGGTGATGGCATGGCCCCCTCTTGGATGAAGTCCACTAGGGCCTGAGCTTTAATTGCCGTTCTCAGCTCATACTCCATGTCGTATTCCCCCATCTCTACCGCCCACTTCACCAAGCGACCTGACGCATTAGGTCGCCCTAATATTTCTCTTAAGGGCAAGTTGGTTCGCAACTTTATTCGGTGGGCTAGGAAATACGGCCTCAATCGCCGGGCTGTAATTACTAACGCCAGTGCTCCCTTCTCTAGCTCGGAGTAATTCCGTTCTGCTCCTTGCAAAATTCGGCTTGTATAATAAATGAGTTTTTGCTTACTCATTTCTTCTCTTAGCAAGACCGAGCTAACCGCCCCCTCTCCAACGGATAAGTAGAGTACGAGCTCTTCTCCTGGTACTGGTTTGGTGAGCAGAGGCAGCTCGGCCAAATATTCTTTTAATTTTCTGAATGCTGTTTGTGCTTCGGGGGTCCATTCGAACTTGTTCCCTTTTCTTAAGAGTTTAAAAAATGCGAATCCCTTCTCGGCTGAGCGTGATATGAACCGGCTCAGCCCCGCTATTCTTCCTGTTAGTATCTGGATATCCTTGATATTTTTTGGAGGATTCATTTGCAGCACTGCCTTGACCTTTTCCGGGTTGACCTCGATTCCTTGCTCTGTGACTACATATCCCAGGAATTTTCCCGATTTCACTCCAAAAGAACACTTTGATGGGTTGAGCTTCATTCCGTACGTGCGCAGGTTTTCGAACGTCTCCTCTAGGTCTCTGATATGCTCTCCTGTCTTTACGCTTTTTACTAGCATATCATCCACGTACACTTCCATGTTTCTGCCGATTTGGGATCTAAAGATTCTGTCAACCATCCTTTGATATGTGGCTCCTGTATTTTTTAACCCAAAAGGCATGCATACAGAACAAAAAGTTCCTTTTGATACCACAAAACTAACCCTCTTTCTGTCCTCGGGTGCGATAGGAATCTGATGATATCCCTGAGAAGCATCTATCATACTGAGCAACTCGCACCCCGAGGTTGAATCCACCAGCTGATCTATGCGGGGTAACGGGTACTGATCCTTTGGACATGCTTTATTTAGGTCTCGGAAGTCCATGCACATCCTCCACTTCCCCTGGCCTTTTCCCACCATGACAGCGTTGGATAGCCACTCCGGAAACTGGATCTCCGTTATGTGTCCAGCTCGGAGGAGCTTGTCAACTTCTTCCCCAATGATCCCATCCATCTCCGGCCCAAAATGCCTCCTCTTCTGCTTTACTGGTCTTATGGTTGGGTCGATGTTTAACCTGTGTTCGGCAACTATTGGGCTGATTCCCACCAGATCCTCGGTTGCGAACGCGAAAATGTCCACAAATCTCCTTAGCAGGCAGATAAGGCCTTCCTTTATCCCATCGTCTAACCGACTTCCCACGCGAGTTTTTGTTTCTGGTTTTCCTGGAACCAATTTTATTTCTAGCAACTCCTCATTGGGCTTGATGCCTTATTCCTCGGCTTCCTCGGGCGCCTTTGATTGTTTATTCTTCTTAAACTTTGGATTCGGGCCTCCTAGCTCGGACGTCCTCTTACTGCGCTGCACTCCCTGTTTTACCGTAGTCTGGTAACAAGATCGAGACACAAACTGATCCCCGGCTACTTCCCCTACCTCGCCTCCTACGGGGAATTTTACTTTCATGTGCGCGGTAGATGGCACTGCTTCGAACTTGTTGAGTCCCGGTCGCCCTAGAATGGCGTTATAGGCCGATTTGGTGTCCACCACTAAAAACCTGAGCGTCTTGACCTTCCGATGAGGTATCCGACCTAGTGCTACTGGAAGCACCACTTCTCCAATCGGTTGCACCTCGGTCATGCAGAACCCATAAAGCGCGGTATCTACTTTCTTTAATTCCACTTCCAGGTTCATCTGTTTGAAATAGTCATAGAATAAGATGTCCACCGAGCTTCCCGTATCGATAAATACTCTTTGCACATCATAACTGGCGATCTCCGCGGTGATGATCAGCGTGTCATTTTGGGGCGCATGTATCCCGCTATAATCTGCAGGGCCGAACTGAATGATAAGCCCGCTGCCTACAGAGGCGGCCTCTTTGAACTGATGACACCTAGCCTTTCGCGCGTGAGATTTCCTAGCCTGATTAGAATTTCCGTCGGTTGGTCCTCCTGATATCATGTGGATCACTCCTTTCTTAGATGGGGGAGCAGCGGGTCCCCGATGGGCTTCTCTTTTCATCCCCGTCCCCCCTTGGGGCATGGGTGGTTGCCTCCGACCTCCATTCCTCTGCTGATATGTAAACTCTATTAGATGTCCCGCTCGGACCAGCCTCTCGATCTCGTCTTTAAGGTGCTTGCACTCATCTATTTTATGCCCATAATCATTTTAGAATCGACAATAAAGCTCGGATTTTGGTTGGGTGGGCCCATTAGAACGAGATGCAGGCCACTCGATAACCCTATTCATCTGACCTTCAACTGCTTCCAAAACCTAAGATCTCCTCATTGTTAATGGGTTGTATTGGTCAAATCTTGGTCGCCTTAGAACGGTATCGTTCTTCCTTCGGTCTGTGTTCTGGTCTATCTTTCCACGCGACATTTCCTCCGGAGGCAAATTTCCTTGAAAGGTATATTCCTCGCGCCGTACCAATCTGCTAGATCCCCTTTCCCCATCTTCGGGCTTTTCTTGCAATTCTTCCATACCCTTCTCGGTTTCTTCAACATTAATGTATTTCGAACATCGGGCTAAGACCTCGTCATATGTTCTGGCCGGTTTTTTAGCCAATGAGGTGCGTAGCAGTCCAGGCCTCAGTCCCTGCGTCAAGGCACCGGTTTTTACCTCTTCAGACGATGAGGGTACCTCCAGACATGCCTTTGTAAATCGGGTCACATAAGCTCTCAGCGCTTCTCCGGAGTACTGCTTGATACTGAACAAGGACATGAAGGTCTTTTGGTGTGCCCTGGCGCTTGCAAAGTGAGTCAAGAACGCTGAGCTGAAAGTTTTGAAGCTGTTGATTGACCCAGGGTGTATCTGGTGGAACCAATCCTGAGCTGACTCCGTCAGCGTAGCCAGGAATGCTCTACAACTCATGGCATCTGAATATCGGTGTAGTACGGCCATGTTTTTGAATCGGTATAAATGTCGGGTAGGATCTGAGAGTCCATCGTAGGTGAAGGTGACAACCCTAAACCCATATGGGATCTCGGTCTGCAGTATGCCTTCCGAGAAGGGATGACCTGGATGACTCTCCGTGTCCTTCCCTGCAACCCTCTGTCGCAACTCCTCCAGCTCGTCTTACATACTGGATATTAAGGCATCCAGCGTTTTTTCCCCTCTAGATCGCTCCCATATTCTTGGATAACTCTCCCCATGCTCTTCGTGATAATCAATTTCCTTTGGCCCATCCAAAAGGATGGGTATTACTTTTCGTGGTATTCTTTGCTTTTCGACCTCCCGACTCTTCTGGATCGCATTGGCGATTATGTCGGCTAAGGCTTCCTTCGTCAGTGTGATTATGCTGGGTGACGGGTGTTTTTTCCAGAGTCGATTCTCCACCCGCAGCTGCTAGTTCCTCTTCTAAATTTCGGGGTATCAACTCCCCTATTTTCTTCTGGTTAATTTCTTCCGCCATTACTGACCTCACGTCTCAGCTCAAAGTGACTCGATGTCACGCTTCCCACAGATGGCGCCACTTGATGTAACCGAGCTGATCGGCCACCAAGAACCGGGTTAATCTCAGGAGTTTAGCTAAGAAAACCCGAATGTATGAAGTACTGCCTTTTTCTCTCTCTAAAATATGCTGTAATCTCAGAATTATGCTTGCTTTCAAGGAAAGCCCCCCTCCTCCTTTTATAGAAGGGAGAGGCGCCTATTCTCTAAGATCTTCCCTGATTTTTAGGGAAGATCCCGGATATCCAGGGATTCAGGCTGCGATTTCCCATCCCTGGATTTCCGGGATTGAAGAGTATGGGCTCTCAGTCCCCGAATCTCAGGGATTCTGTCAGGTGGGTCAAGATCTCCTTTCCCGAGAGTTCGACCTTCAAGAGCCCGGCGATTCCTGACCCTGGTTATGAATTAGTAGGTCGGCTCATATTATAAATGATCACTTAGGTCGGGACATTCTTATCTAAATCCGTAGGTCGGAGAGACCTTCGAGGTCGGACCTCTTTTAGCAGAGGTCACATGTCAGCGGGGCCTCCAAGGTCGGCATACTCTTATTTTGAGGTTATAGATCGGAGGACTCTGAGGTCAGCATCCTCTTGTCTGAGAACCTAGGTCGGACCTTATTAGTCTAAGAAAACCCTTCTTTACTAAAAGGTCGGTACGCCGGATTATATTGGTCCTTTTTTAAACCGAGTTTTTGGGGAGCGTACATTCGTCGTCCTATCAATATATATATATATATATATATATATATATATATTTGAATGTTGCATATTTATTACTATGTTTTTCTTTTTAAAATTCCTTTTATGAAATTTAAAATTTAAAATAAATCATATACAAACCTAAAAAATAAAAATTTACAAACTGTACATTATATTTATAAGTTACTGATCAGTTACAATTAAATTAAAAATTACATAATAATCTTACTACAAAATATTAAAATTGTAATATCCGCATTTTTCTTTTTCCGATATTCTCATTTTTGGTGTATTTTTCGTTTTTAACGACTCGCTTGTAACCGTTTCTACATTTTGAATCTATTTTATTCTTGTAGTTTCTCCATTTGGACGAGTTTTGGAGATGTTTTGATATTATTCCATATTTTGTCATGTATTGTTGCATGGACGTTCGATTCTTGTAGAACCCGTTCGATTTTGTAATTTCTTTGGTTGCACGAGTTCGTACGGGTGAGTTGTTCGTATTGTGAGTTTCGGTTTATTGATCCGACGTCGTATCGTGGTTTTCGGATGTCTGGGCCGTTTTGTAATTTTCTATAAGTTTAGGGAATTTTACTTTCCT
The DNA here is from genome assembly GCA_033398695.1 of Orobanche coerulescens. Lineage (NCBI taxonomy): Eukaryota > Viridiplantae > Streptophyta > Magnoliopsida > Lamiales > Orobanchaceae > Orobanche > Orobanche coerulescens. The sequence goes on from CM065805.1 coordinate 170,967,622, forward strand.
TGTCGTTTTCGGATTCCTCTGTTGTCGGAATTGTATTCTCCTGCAACATTTAGCTTCATCGTGTGAATATCTCGTATCTACATGTTGGGTTTTATCCTTGTGTTGTGTCTCATATTCGGACGGCCCGATGCATCTAACTTTGTTCAGCAGTGCTGAACTGCTGCATGCATAACGTGCATTATGCATGCTTCTTAGTGTGCGCTATCGGTACCCACATAACGTACGTTATACCCTAGTGTTAACGTATGTTATGGCGCTTAGTGTTTTGGACAGTGAGTCTGCCCGGTTTTGGCCAAGTCCGTATGTATGTAAACATGCTAGTGTTACGTACGTAAGACCTCCTTGTAGCGTGCGCTAGCCGTCAGATGTAGCGTACGCTATCGGCATCAACGATTTAGGCAGATTGTTCTACCGAGCCATTACGCACGCTAACACATGTGTGTTACGTACGTAATGAGCATAACATACGTTAACGACTGCATGTTAACGTACGTAATGAGAGGTCAGGTTTTATACCTGAGTTGACCTTGCATTCGCGACATTCTTCCTTTTCTTCCTTCCATCCACAGCGAGAGTTTTGGAGAGTCTTGATCGATTCTTCAAGTTTTGCCCATGGAATTCTTGGGAGATCGAGTATTGTGTTCCTAGTGTAGTTTATCATCATCATAATCGTCTTCCTCCGTCCGAATCAAGGTAAATCTTCTAAGAACCCTACTTTTGGGTAAATTGGGGGTTTTCGATTTTATTGCTCGATTTGTTCCGTGTTGTTGATTAATTCATGTTGAATATGATTAATCTTGTTGGTATTTTTGGTTTTCCTACGGATTCATGGTATATTTCGTAGTATTTTTGTAATCGAGAGGGTTTGGTTGTGGTCTGCCCTCGTTGTTGTTCTTGTACGAATATACATGAATCGTAGGCGGGTTTTCGAGTGTATTCCATTTCCGTATTCGTTTAGAAGTGGTTGTGATTGTATTCTTCGAATCGTTAGGTTCGTTTTCGCCGGTTCCTTGTGGTCGTGTTTGATTCATCCTTTCCGTTCGTGTCACCGTCTATTGATCGAGGCAAGTACCCTTATGAACTTACAATCTTGACATAGTAGTATTGCATGAGTAATGGTGTGTGTGTGTGTTATGCTCACTACGGGTTAGATCTGACGGGGTCTCAATAGGGGTCTACGTGTAACACCCCCAGAATCAAACCGGGAATATTACACGCCGCAGACCCTCTCCGTGAGGATCCACCAGGCTAGACATCCAAACAACACAACTCATTCCATACCGACATGATAAAATACCAAATCAACAACATACTAACTCGGTCTTTCATCACAAACATACAAGTCAAAATGCACATTTCTATCTCGACTCATACCCATGTAAGGGTAAAATACACTCTCAAACCAAAAGTACGACAGAAGAAAGACCATGCACAAACTCTGACTGACTGTATCCAACACTGGCCTTCGTGTGATTAGTATCATTCGCCTTCCATCATCCTTCGCGCCGATCCTGTGTTTCGCTCCCCAAACCTGCATGTACCTGGATGCAAAGACAGACATCCACCCCCGAATACTCGGGGGTTAGCAAAACTCCACTGTTTTGCTAGTACAAGTATAAAGTGCAAATACGAGCCATACATAACACATTCCGAGAATACAACAAAAGAATTCCCGAGATATTTTGATTAATTAATAATAGTTCAAGTCTTGAAAGTAGAAACAAAACAAGAAAGCACTTTGAAAACACTTCCAAATCTCGGGAGTTTTGAATACATTTGTGATTGAAAAGTTCTTAATTCATCGAAAGCCACTTAGGGTCACAGCCCCAAAGTTCATTTTCCAAAACGCAAATCCATTAACAAAACTAGACCTGGCAATTCGTTCGTGTCGTGTATTTTCGTGTCGTGTACTTTCGTGTTTCGTTTACCAAAAGTCCAAACCCATACACGACACTAAATGAATTCGTGTCATGTCGTGTCGTGTACCACGCAAATTCATGTCGTTTCGTGTCGTGTTTTCGTGTCAGGCACATAATATAAAATAAATATTAAAATATTATAAAAAATAATAATTTTTATATTATAATAATGACAACGAAAACACGAATGTTTACACGAAATTTATGAAAATTCACATTATATTTTCAAATTTTAAAGTTTAGTATAAACAGAATTCATAAAATATATATTTTTATTAAATTAAATATAAAATATTATATTTATTTATTTATTTATTTCGTGTACCTCGTTTCGTGTCGTGTACCCAAAGGGTAAACACAAAACCGATACTAAATCTCGGTCGTGTACTTTTGTGTTCGTGTATTTTCGTGTCGTGTACTCAAAATGCAAACCCAAACACTAAATTTTCGTGTCGTTTTCGTGTCGTGTGGCAAATTGCCGGGTCTAAACAAAACACGGGATCCACGACCCGATCATTCCGATCACCAAACACAAGGTCCACGACCTGATCCTTTCGATCACCAAACACAGGGTCCACGACCCGATCCTTTCGATCACCAAGCACAGGGTCCACGACCCGTTCATACACTTCAATTCACTTCCAAAGACATATTACACATAATACATTACTCTTATGCCATTCTAGCCAAACACCAAGACTCGATATATAATGTCTCTCGACCCCGAGCACCAAGCATTGTGATACTCCGGACATATCACAATTATTCATCAGTACAAACATTCTGGCAATTCTCGCGACCCGGTCCGGCCCTCAAGCCACCAAGTCCATGTGTGCCCCGTCGAGCAATCCCCACGTGAGAATGCCCACTCGAAGTAACTCTCGCGACCCGGTCCAGCCGCTAAGCCACTAGGTCCCCGTGTGACCCCGTCGAGTCAATACCCGAGTGAGAGTACCCGAGAACAACCTTACAATTCTCATCAATTCACATTTCCAAAACCACAATCCTCAAGAGACAATCACAATATATATAGTCGAGGTATATTGCTAGAATGGCCAACTTATCCAACACATACTCATGACCCAAAGCTTATACAATTAACAAAGAAGCACACCATCTAAACAGCACCAAACGACACAATCAATATCACACAAGCTCACATATTCACACACATTCGCATGACTCCACACGCAATCTTAACAAAATAATTGAACTTTAAACTTACCGACAACAAAATCACACATATGGCATCACCTGAAAATAAGGTGATCCTATACTCGACACCAACACACATAGTCAATTAAGCATATTAATTCCCGCACACAAGAATTATCTGTTAAGAAAACCATGATGGTAAATATACCGATTCTTTTGAAAAATGGTTGTGAACAATTCGTTTAGCACATATTGTTGATTAACAACCATTATATATACCAAAACACGTAATGTATGGGCAAGATACTTGCCTCGGTAGTTGATACCGGACACTCCGACGAACGTGGCTCAATCGGAAAACCTCTAACGCCCACAATTCTCCGGCGGAAATGACGGTAACACAATCCGATCGGGAAACGACGAACGGAAGAGTTCCGAATTGAGTTCTTCGCAAGAAACTTGACCCTAACATCATACCGCCAATAATCAAAGATTGTACGAGGAAGAATAATCGTAGAATGCCCAAAACCCCCCTCTAAGGATTTTCACCGGACACCTTCAAGGCACCGATTACTAACTCAACAAAACAAAGAATATTTAGCAATCGAACCATGGATCAACAAGGAAATTTGTATAATATGAATTAATAATCATCAATCCATCACAAATATAAGTTATCACGGATCAAACGGGCGAAATCAAGTAAAACCCCAAATTTTCCCAAAACTAGGATTTTAGGAAAACTAACCTTGATTCGCTGGATTGAAGGATGTTATGGAGTGATTAATCGATGATATGAGCTCCCAAACTTCGTGGATTAGTTGTATAACAACATGTCTTCAAGTTCCCAAAGGATCCAGCCGCGGAAGAGAAAGAGAGAAATGGGAAAAATGACTGAAACTGGACTGCTCGGCCATATTTATACTAGTGCAGCCTAGCGTGCGCTACTGACTCGGCCAGGTAGCGTGCGTAGCCTTCCGACCGTAGCGCGCGCTACCTGCCGGTCGTAGCGTGCACAGTACCCGACAGTAGTGTGCACTACCTGCCGATCCACCCGAGTCCAGAACCCACTGCCTTACTGCCTCGGCCGACTAGCACGCGCCGCGCGCAGCCAACTGGCCGTAGCGTGCGCTACCTCCCGGCCGTAGCGTGCGCTACCTTCCGGCCGTAGCGTGCGCTACGCCGGTTCCTGCCGCACCCGCCCGGCCAGTGCATGCACCCGTCTGGATAGTGCCTCCACTCGTCCGGCCAGTGCCCGACCACCATGATTCGACGACTCGATTTTCCGAAATCGCACGGAACGAACACGACAAAACACTCGGGGACAACTTCATCGATCCGAAATGAAAACAACAGATGACCAATCATCACCTACGGTCATAAATGCCAAAATCAGTTGTCAAGAAAATAATACCGGCACTCGACAACCGGGAAATATCTGAAAAAAATCTAAAATAACTGGAACGAAAATCGTGGGTATTACACTACGTAGACGTGGATCGACGAGATTTCTTTTAACCACTACGAGTTAGATCCGACGGGGTCTCGGTAGGGGTCCACAGAGACGTGGATCTACCGTTAATTGTGGTGCATTTTACAAATGTGTTTTGGATTATTGTCGTTTCCGGAAATATGTGTTTCAACCGATGTTTTTCATGATTGCATGCTATGACTATATGTGTAAGGTGTAAGATGTTCATTTGGTTACTTGTACTAGCGCAATTGCTAACCCCGTTGGGGACCCATTTGGGGAAATTCGTTTTATGAATTTCAGGTTAGGTTCATCGAAACGAACGAGCGCTGGATCAGTACGCGGATGGCGGACATGCATGATGATTGTGCATGAGTGTGTTTTTATGGTTTTCTTTCCTTTGATGCGTTTATCCATTTGTAAACTAATAGAAGTACTCGAGTACTTAGGAGCTTTGGTTTGTTCGGATTGTGATGTTTGTCTATTATGTTTGTGTTGGATGATTGTGTTGTGTTTGACCGGTTGAACCGGGTGGATTATTTTGTTTTGCGTCTTTATGACGGGGTGTTACTATGTTGATTTCGAAAGTTGATGAGTATGTTTGATCGTTTACCCTGGTGGGTCCCATGTAGGGATCCACGGCGCTCTAATATACCTTGAATATCTTGGGGGTGTTACAAAATAGCCTCAATTAAAATTTCTATATTACTAAAAAATGATCTTTTAATTAGCAAGATTGACATTGAACATGCAAATGTATGTAAACACCAAAATGATTAGGTTCAATTTAATTTAAAGTACAAACATATTATATGTTTTTGGAATGTATTTTTGGTAAATTAGTATTTTCGGACAAATTGTCTATACTACTTAAAGATTGAGTGGCTTAATTTAATGTGGAAGAGTGAATGTGCACAAAAGAGGTCTTAATTGAATGTTGTGGTGGTTCGGTTATGATATAAACTTTTTGATTTCCAGGTGTACTTAATGTAATTAAAACAAGTGAATTGAATTAGTCTTTTGGTTTGCTCAATCTTTTCAACATCCTGGAGTTACGAATCCGAACCATCTTCGAAGCATTTACACCCAAAAGAATTTGAAACATTTACACCATTAAATCTTTAAAGTGGGAATCAATTTTTTAATACCAAATCATAAAATTGATAAGTTCTATATCCTCATTCATAAAACTATAAGTTTTTAGTACCATTTTGATTAAAAAGACTAAAATATCCTATCTTTTGTTGTAATATTGACTTCTCACTTTTTTTAATTTATTTAATTTAAACTACTTTTCTTCTCTTTTTTCTTTTTTACTTTCCTCATATGCTCCGATCGATATTAATGTCCAACAACCAAAATTTAACTACAAACATATACATCAAAACAACACAACCATTTTATTTTTGACAAAGGGTCTCTCAAAAATCTTATAGAAATCACAAGATTATTCGAAAAGAAAAGTTGACGTTGAAATAGGACTTCATTTGTCGTGCTTTTGAGTTCATAAAGAAGGTATGCGTCAGTATTTGACCGATGAAAAAAAATTCCCGATCTGTTCTTACGGACACGATCGCTACACACGATGGGAAGCCACCGTGTGCAACGATCGTGTGCAACGGTCGTGTCCAACGACTTTGACATTGTAACACCCCGATAAGGCGGCCATTACAGTGCCGTGGACCCCACACTGGGATCCACCAGGCGATAACCAAAGTAAAGATTAAATACACAATACATGTGATACCGAACCACAAAACATAGTACTTACCCCGATGTGGAGTTTACAGCAGTATGGCCTACGGCCTTATTACACACAGGATCCAAAACATCAGTATAATCCATATGGAGATGAATTATACCTCAAATAACAATACATTCGTTCAAACTTAAAATGAAGCGGAAAAATAACATTACACGGTACGAACATGACCGGACACGAAAGACTTGGGGCCCCCGAACTAGTATCCTTCGAACCCTTCGTCATCACCTTGATCTTCCCGTGCCTTGCCTTTTCCTCGACCTAAAATACAACACAAGTATTTCGCCCAACACAGGGTCAGATATACATGATAAATGATTCTCAAGATAGTATACAATTCACATATATAAGATTTTAAGAATAACTCACCGACTAACGCACATACCCCTCGGGCGTATGAACGCTCAGTCACAAAACGTCGAACACATCCAAGTATAAAAATGGACTGTGAGCGACTAAGATAGTATGGCTCAAGAGGGACATCACAGTACGCCCGATCCGAATATGTGTCAGTGCACATGTCCACCCCGTATACGGAATCCATGATATACGCGGGACAATGTACCTAATTAGCCTCAACGAACTACGTCTCGTGTGCACAGCCTTTCACGGAAAAATATTCACGCATGACTATATATGTGCCCGGCTAAAAATCCTACACAATATCCAATCGGAACGTAGATATGACTCCGGATATGTCACGATGCAACATGACAACGAATTCAAGAATTTCACAAAATCCGAATAAGGATCAAGGACTCACCGAGATGACAACAAGATCAACAATATCAAGGGACCAAAAGTAACGAACTTGGGAATACAATCCCACGATGAAAACGGGACATCATGAAGAACAACTTCAAGTCACAAAGCACAAGTTTATAAGTGTTTCATATACACGAAATGCATAATCATCATAAGAATCCACACATCATTATAACCAAGCAAGATAACTTGCCTCAATACGGAGGCGAGTAAAGTCCTTCTTTGTCGAACGAAACAAATGCCCTTGATTCAAAATCGGTTACTCGGACAATCAACCTTGAATGAAGTATATTTCACTCAATAATACGTTCGTATAATCATCTATACCAAACTTCAACGAGACAACATCCTAATTCTCATTTGAGTAGTTCAACTTATTAAGATGTTGAGGGTTTACTCCAAGAATCCTATTCAATGCCATTCTATTCTTACAATTGATTACAAGATGTTTACCAAATGTTTGCTGGATTAAGATGTATCAACAATAATTCCTACTCCTTAAACTCATCAAGGACAACAAAAAGAAAATCAGACTTCCATCAATTACTTATGTTGAGTTAAGTAGTTACAATTCCATATTATGATTATGAAGACCACTACAAGTGCAACACTTTCTTTATAATCTTTTAATTAACTTGGAGGTTCAAGCATTAATCCTCTGGATTCACTTAGCTTAGGTTCAAGAAGGTTATTCCAAAATTCTAATGATCAACAAGGGTTCTCCAAACATTTTATGGTAATTATTCTAAGAAGTTATTTACATCATAATGAAACAAAGATTATTAACGATCTATTGGTGTTATTAATCCGAGAAATAAGAGTTTGGTTTAACTAAACATGATCATCATCTTTGAAGATACTAAAAACATAACCTTACAAACCCTTAACTACCATATTTATCATTAAGTTTGTTGGAAGTCTAACTATGAACATGTTTAGCTTGATTAAATCATCACTAGGTGGAGTATACTTAATCACTATCATTATAACTATGAGATTATAGGGTTAAATCGTAGAACATACCTTCGTAAATGGAGAACTATACACCAAACCACAAGAACACAATATAAGCTTTAAGAATGTCTCCAAGTTCCAATCAACAAGCTCCAAAATCAAAATGTAAAGCTCCAACACAAGTAGGAAGAAGGTAAACTTGCTCTAGGGATGAAGGGGATGATTATATGGGTGAAAATCGGAGGTTGGTCGTGCAAAATGAAAGACATAAGTTGTCTTTTTATAATAAAGATACTGCTACGTACGCTACACAACAAGTGTTACGACGTAAGCTAAATCCATAGGTTACCGGATCAAATATTTAACTTCATTACGCGTTACCGCTAGAAGCATTACGTACGTAATGTGGGTCAACTAGGTTGGCTCCAAAAATCCGATATTCAATCCCACCCGGCCCCACACGCCGAAAGTTGAGATCGGATACGATTGACCGTTACGTACGTAATGTGCTCCTGCTACGCACGTAAAGGCCTCAACATAGCGTACGCTATGACTTACGATTAACGACGTTAGGCTCAGGTTTTTAATAGTTCAATATGCACTTATCTCTACAACACCGAAAATTCAAACGTAATACGAGTGATCATTTTATTCAAGTCTGTTATGTTATATTCCAATATCAATATTCATTTCACAAATGCAACAATGATTGCAACGGTATTAAATTATCCGAAAAGTACAACAACAAGTAAGGATCCCGTCGGATATTACATACTCCCCCCCTTAAAAGGGGTTTCGTCCTCGAAAATAAGGGGTAAACAATTCAGGATACCTTTCTTGAATGCTTCTCTCCGTCTCCCACGTGGCTTCCTCGACCCCGTGTCGAGACCACTGAACCTTCAGTAGGGGAATCATCTTATTACGCAGTCGTTTGATCCTCCTCTCAAGTATTCGTACGGGGCGCTCCTCATACGAATGATCCTCCGATAAATCGATCTCATCGAACTGAAGTACATGACTCGGGTCAGCAACGTATTTCCTTAACTGGGAGACATGGAACACGTTATGGATCCGGCTCAGGGCTGGTGGTAAAGCCAAGCGATAAGCCAAATCGCCTACTCGTTCCAAAACCTCAAACGGCCCGATATACCTCGGACTCAGCTTGCCTCGTTTTCCAAAACGAAAGACTCCTCGGGTAGGTGACACCTTCATTAACACATGATCACCAACCTCGAACTCAAGCGGTCGTCGACGGTGGTCAGCATAAGACTTCTGTCGACTTTGAGCCGTTAACAATCGGCTCCTAATCAAAGTGATCTTCTCTCGAGCTGCTAATACCATGTCGGGTTCCGTACAAAGAGATTCTGATAGTTCGTCCCAACACAAAGGGGACCTACAGCGACGGCCATATAATGCCTCATACGGTGCCATCTGAATCGAAGCGTGCCAACTGTTATTATAAGTGAATTCCACCAAAGGCAGCTGGGCTTCCCAATCGTCCTTCCAATCAAGAGCGCATGCTCTCAACATGTCCTCTAGAGTCTGGATGGTTCTCTCAGACTGACCATCGGTCTGTGGATGAAAAGCCGTCTCGAAATTCAACTGCGTGCCCATCGCACGATGAATCGCCTTCCAGTGTGACACAAATCGCCCGTCACGGCCGATACAATACTCTTGGGGGTACCGTAATCTCACAATTTCCTTAATAAACAATGGCCAATCTCTCGGGACCCCACGCGTCCTTAATCTCCAAGAAGTGGGCTGATTTGGTCGACGGTCCACAATCACCCAAATCGTATTCATTCCTCGGCGACTCGCCGGCAATCTAGTAATAAAATCCATTGATATGTCCTCCCATTTCCACTCGGGAATCGGGAGCGGTTTCAAGATTCTCTGGGTCGGTGCTCAATCTTAACTCTTGACAGGTTAAACATCTCGAAACAAACTCGGCAACCTCACGTTTCATATTTCCCCACCAATAATTCTCGCTTCAAATCCTTATACATCTTGCTAGATCCCGGTGAATAGAGTACGGGGTAGCATGGGCTTCTCTCATGATAGAGTTCCTTAACTCTTCGTCGGCGGTACACAAACTCGATTTCTAAATCGTATCAATCCATCCTCGTGGATCACGAATCCATTGCTTTCCTTGGGTTACCTCATCCCGGACTCGAGATAAGAATGGGTCCAGAATTTGCCTCGATCCGATCATATCATTAAGAGATGAAGAAATTTCAAGGGTGCAAAGTTGTCCCCGAATACGCTGTAACCAAACTTCAATTTCTCGGCCTCATAAGGTCCAATTGCAATTCTCTGTCTTTGTTAAACGGCTCACCATCGCTCTGCCTTTGTCTTACGGCTCAAAGCATCGGCAACCATATTTGCTTTGCCGGATGATATAGGTTCTCGATATCATAGTCTTTGATGAGTTCTAGCCACCTTCTCGCCTCATGTTTAACTCCTTCGAGTAAAAATGTATTTCGTGCTTTTGTGATCGGTGAAAATCGACAGTTACTCCATACGTATAATGACGCTTGATTTTTAAAGCAAACACCACTGCTGCGAGTTCTAAATCATGGGTGGGGTAGTTGACTTCGTAAGGTCGTAGCCGTCTCGATGCATAGGAGATCACCTTCCCGCTTTGCATTAGTACACACCCAAGGCCCCGTTTAGATGCATCACTATACACTACAAACCCTTCCGTTCCTTTCGGTAGGACTAAAATAGGTGCCGAAGTCAACCGACTCTTAAGTTCATCAAAGCTCACGACAAGCCTCGACCATAAATATTTCTTATCCTTCCTCAACAAATTAGTCATTGGTTGGGCAATTCGAAAAACCTCTACGAACCTTCGGTAATAACTGCTAGTCCCAAGAAATCACGTACTTCCTTAACGTTCTTTGGTGGTAACCAATCTCGGATAGCTTCGTCTTCATGGGTCTACTCGGACCCCATCAACTGATATCACATGCCCGAGAAAGATAACTTCATTTATCCGTAACTCACATTTAGAAATTTTTCCATAAAGCCGCTCTCGCCTTAACGCCGAGAACTAGATGGAGATGACGCTCGTGCTCTTCATGGTCACGAGAATAGATCGTAATGTCGTCAATAAAAATGACTACAAAGCGATCCAGATAATTAATAAACACTCGATTCATCGTTCCATAAATACGCCGGCATTCGTCGGTCAAAAGGCATCACTACGAACTCATAATGCCCATAGCGAGTACGAAAAGCGGTCTTCGAAATATCGACTCACGAATCCTCAATCGATGGTAACCGGACCTCGTGTCGATCTTAGAAAACACAAAGGCCCCTTGAAGTCGGGTCCAATAAATCATCAATACGCGGCAATGGGTATTTGTTCTTAATGGTTACCCTGCTCAACTCACGATAATCAATACACGTAGAGATCCGTCCTTCTTACGTACAAACAAGATCGGTGCTCCCCAAGGACGACTAGGCCTAATGTAACCCTTCTCGGTCAAATCCTCGAGTTGGCTCTTCACTCCCGCATCTCGGTCGGAGCCATGCGATACGGTGCTTTTGAGAGCGGGACGTACTGTGCTCTAGCTCAATATTGAACTCTACATCACGATGCGGAGGTAAGCCTGGCAATTCATCCGGAAATACGTGCAGGTAGTCTCGGACTACCGGAATATCGATCAATTCAACTGGTCGATTCATAGTCTTGGTCATGTAACACCAATAGCCAATACATCCTTGATTAAGCGGTTTCACCGCTTTTCATAGCCGATGATTCTCCGAACGGCCGGGATTATCACCTGGAAGGTACACTCAACACCATCGCCGATGTGACGGCCATCGTTTCGCTTATGGACACTAATTATGGCATCATGACGGTCCATCCAATCGATACCCAAGATCACATCATCTTTAGGTAAATCGACCACAATTAAGTTTGACAACCACTCACGGTCGTTCATTCGAATCGAGCAGTCCTGAACTTCACGATTCCCAACAATTCTTCTACCATCGGGTAGACCAATTATATAAGGTTCACAATTGATAACATGCTCTAGTTGCAAACGACTCAAACAAGAAGTAGATAAAAAGGAGTGTGAAGCACCGATTCAAAAAGAACACAGACAGCCGAGATTGGATCTCGAGAGTACTGCAATCATGTCGGCCGGGATCTTCACCCTCTTCATCTCGTAAACTCTAGGTTTTGCAGCCCCTGCACCAGATGTACCTGCTTGATTTCCACGTCCCATCCCTTTGTTTGCCCCGGTAGTCTGATAAGAAGCGGATGGAGGTACACAGTCCTGAACTGAAGATTGTACTGGAGCATGAGGTGCTGCGGGAATACATCCTAGTCCACTCCTACAATAACGAGCACGATGTCCGTTCTTCCCACAAGTATGGCATGACACGGCTGGCCTAGGACATTTCGAATTGATGTGCCCCGGGTCTCCACAATTATAGCATACAATGTATAGCCGACCGCTCGAGGTTGCGATCCGGTTGGCTTCGATGCCGTAGGTTGCCGTTCAGAAGGATTTGGCACTGGTTGGGGTCTCTTGAATGTTCCCCGGTTGCTGTCTGACTGGTTCTGGTTCCTGAATTTCTTGTTGTTAGACTGCGGTTGCTTCTTGGAAATTTCCTTCACGGTCAATTCGTACTCCAGAGCTTTCTCGATGAACTCCGGCAAGGTCACACAATGATGGTTCAACAGCTGCATTCTCATTCGGGGTTTAAGCCTTTTGAGAAAGTATTTAATCTTATCAGCTTCTGTGTGGACAATCGTCGCAGCAAAAGGGAGAAGTGCCTGAAATTTCTCGGCGATAGTTAGTACGTCATCATCTTCGGACGGTTCCGGATTCAGCAATTCTGATAATTTGGCCTCACGGAGAGGACCTGGATAGTAACGATCTAGCATGAGATTTTTAAATTCTTCCCAAGTACATACGCCATCAGCTGGCCTCACCGAGAGCCACCAAGTGTGGGCACCCTTGCCCAAGTAGTAAGTCACACGAGACGCGATTCTCTACTGGACAGTCTACCATATCGAACAACTTCTCGAAGTGTTCGATCCAATGCACGATATCAGCCGGCTCAGAGGAACCTTCAAAAATCGGGGGTCGTTGGCGCGAGATGTCACTGATGATCCGATTTACCGGCCCGCCATGTATAGGAGGTGGCCCCTGATGCTGGTCGGTAGCAGCTCTCTGCATTGTTTCCATTAACTGACCCATTTGGGTCATCTGAGCCATCATGCCCTGCATTATAGTGTAAGGATCAACACGAGCATCCTCGCGTCCATTGTGATGCGATTGGTCCCTAGAAGGCGAATCACTGCCTGCGGAACTATGCTCTGCGTTCGCACGTCTGTTGGCTCGCGGTATCGGGATTCGGCCCCTTCCGCGGCCTCGTCCCCCTCTGCCACGGCCTCTCAAATTTCTTTCCATACTGAAAGAATCAATTTTTTAATAATAATCATAAGTATAGTTCATGATACCAATCAGAATTCATGCTAAGTTAATGGCAGTAAGAAATTACGTATTCGAGAAAACAGTTCGTAATGAGTTATCATCACTACGAGGGTCACACAAAATATCATATCGACGTTTGAGTCGAATGATTATCAATCATATCATCAATCCGAATTTTATTTGAATCGTCAATCGATAATTCCCGCCACAAACCCTTAAAATGCCGAAATCAACAAGGAGATCTATTCGAGATCAATATCATGTCAATAATCTATTCATGGTTCATAAAGCACGTACCGCATTTGGCTCGTAGGATCGTGCGCTTGTACGGGTCACACGTGATGCGAAGGTCTCTTGATACTAGTTCAATACACAAAGACTCAAAAAGAAAGAAAACAATCTCTCTGATACCATCTTCTCGTAACACCCCGATAAGGCGGCCATTACAGGCCGTGGACCCCACACTGGGATCCACCAAGCGATAACCAAAGTAAAGATTAAATACACAATACATGTGATACCGAACCACAAAACATAGTACTTACCCCGATGTGGAGTTTACAGCAGTATGGCCTACGGCCTTATTACACACAGATCCGAAACATCGTATAATCCATATGGAGATGAATTATACCTCAAATAACAATACATTCGTTCAAACTTAAAATGAAGCGGAAAAATAACATTACACGGTACGAACATGACCGGACACGAAAGACTTGGGGCCCCCGAACTAGTATCCTTCGAACCCTTCGTCATCACCTTGATCTTCCCGTGCCTTGCCTTTTCCTCGACCTAAAATACAACACAAGTATTTCGCCCAACACAGGTCGATATACATGATAAATGATTCTCAAGATAGTATACAATTCACATATATAAGATTTTAAGAATAACTCACCGACTAACGCACATACCCTCGGGCGTATGAACGTCGATACAAAACGTCGAACACATCCAAGTATAAAAATGGACTGTGAGCGACTAAGATAGTATGGCTCAAGAGGGACATCACAGTACGCCCGATCCGAATATGTGTCAGTGCACATGTCCACCCCGTATACGGAATCCATGATATACGCGGGACAATGTACCTAATTAGCCTCAACGAACTACGTCTCGTGTGCACAGCCTTTCACGGAAAAATATTCACGCATGACTATATATGTGCCCGGCTAAAAATCCTACACAATATCCAATCGGAACGTAGATATGACTCGGATATGTCACGATGCAACATGACAACGAATTCAAGAATTTCACAAAATCCGAATAAGGATCAAGGACTCACCGAGATGACAACAAGATCAACAATATCAAGGGACCAAAAGTAACGAACTTGGGAATACAATCCCACGATGAAAACGGGACATCATGAAGAACAACTTCAAGTCACAAAGCACAAGTTTATAAGTGTTTCATATACACGAAATGCATTATCATCATAAGAATCCACACATCATTATAACCAAGCAAGATAACTTGCCTCAATACGGAGGCGAGTAAAGTCCTTCTTTGTCGAACGAAACAATGCCCTTGATTCAAAATCGGTTACTCGGACAATCAACCTTGAATGAAGTATATTTCACTCAATAATACGTTCGTATAATCATCTATACCAAACTTCAACGAGACAACATCCTAATTCTCATTTGAGTAGTTCAACTTATTAAGATGTTGAGGGTTTACTCCAAGAATCCTATTCAATGCCATTCTATTCTTACAATTGATTACAAGATGTTTACCAAATGTTTGCTGGATTAAGATGTATCAACAATAATTCCTACTCCTTAAACTCATCAAGGACAACAAAAAGAAAATCACTTCCATCAATTACTTATGTTGAGTTAAGTAGTTACAATTCCATATTATGATTATGAAGACCACTACAAGTGCAACACTTTCTTTATAATCTTTTAATTAACTTGAGGTTCAAGCATTAATCCTCTGGATTCACTTAGCTTAGGTTCAAGAAGGTTATTCCAAAATTCTAATGATCAACAAGGGTTCTCCAAACATTTTATGGTAATTATTCTAAGAAGTTATTTACATCATAATGAAACAAAGATTATTAATATCTATTGGTGTTATTAATCCGTAAATAAGAGTTTGGTTTAACTAAACATGATCATCATCTTTGAAGATACTAAAAACATAACCTTACAAACCCTTAACTACCATATTTATCATTAAGTTTGTTGGAAGTCTAACTATGAACATGTTTAGCTTGATTAAATCATCACTAGGTGGAGTATACTTAATCACTATCATTATAACTATGAGATTATAGGGTTAAATCGTAGAACATACCTTCGGAAATGGAGAACTATACACCAAACCACAAGAACACAATATAAGCTTTAAGAATGTCTCCAAGTTCCAATCAACAAGCTCCAAAATCAAAATGTAAAGCTCCAACACAAGTAGGAAGAAGGTAAACTTGCTCTAGGGATGAAGGGGGATGATTATATGGGTGAAAATCGGAGGTTGGTCGTGCAAAATGAAAGACATAAGTTGTCTTTTTATAACAAAGATTCGTTACGTACGCTACACAACAAGTGTTACGACGTAAGCTAAATCCATAGGTTCTTGGATCAAATACGAACTTCATTACGACGTTACGCTAGAAGCATTACGCACGTAATGTGGGTCAACTAGGTTGGCTCCAAAATCCGATATTCGAATCCCACCCGCCCCACACGCCGAAAGTTGAGATCGGATACGATTGCCGGTTACGTACGTAACAGCTCCCCTGCTACGTCGTAAAGGCCTCAACATAGCGTACGCTATGACTTACGATTAACGTACGTTAGGCTCAGGTTTTTAATAGTTCAATATGCACTTATCTCTACAACACTGAAAATTCAAACGTAATACGAGTGATCATTTTATTCAAGTCTGTTATGTTATATTCCAATATCAATATTCATTTCACAAATGCAACAATGATTGCAACAGTATTAAATTATCCGAAAAGTACAACAACAAGTAAGGATCCCGTCGGATATTACAGACATCGTGCGCACCACTAACGTGTTCACGATCGTCTACAATCGTGTGCAGCAATCGTGTTCATGGCCAGAAACTTTCACACGATCACTGCACACGGTAGTATACGATCGTGTGCATCGGTCGTGTCCAAGGCAGACCGTTTTATAATATTGTTCGCTCAGTTTTCTGAATAGTTATTCATCTTTTTGTAATCAGATGTCATGGCAGCGTATTTTGATACATCACGGTGGTCATTGGGAGTGATCGACATATGTAGACGGGGACTCCTTTTTTGTCTATATCGACACGAGCAAAGTTAGTCGTGCAAACCTCGTGGGGGTTATCAGAGAGGGTTTGGGTGGTCCAAATGAGTCCGATTACAAATTATGGTACTTGACACACATGGCCAAGGGAAACAAAGTAAAAGTCCTATTACGGGGCGATACCGAGATACTTCGATTACTAGTAGAATACAAGGAGGATCCTGAGGTCTATGTTGAGAACAGCCGCTCCTCCACTCCCGAGGTTAATATGGGATGTAGCAGCTCGAGAGTAGATCCCGGCAACATAAATTATGACATGCCTTCCAAAGAGTATCCATACGAGGAAGATGAGGAAGATGAGGAAGATGAGGAGGTGCATACATCCAAAGATGAAGATAGTTGTAAAGACTTGCTTGAGTCACTATCTGCGGAATTTCTTGCTTGGGTTCGCCAACCGACCCAAATGGATAGGATTATGAGTCATCGAAACTTCTCATCTGACCATCAATCTGCGAGCGAGCATGAGCATCTACAATCAATGCGTAACTGGATCATTCCATTTCCGGACCCCGATAGTGCCGGGAATTTGGGTTGGGTCGAGCAGCCTCCACCGGTTACCGGTCAACTAGAGGTGGGGTCCACCTTTCATTCCAAGACAGAGTTGAAGATAACTGTAGGAATGTATCATTTGGAAAACATGCTACAGTGTATCACTGATCGTTCCGCCGATAAACGTATATTGTTTGTCTGTAAGAGTGGGCGGAAAAATTGTCAGTTTAGGTTGTGTGCTATTGAGGGTGCAACTATTTGGAGAATTACTAAGTTGACATTGGAGCACAGCTGTCACCCTGATTTGAACCGTGCTGCCGCATGATCGGTCACTTCTGAGGTTGCCGCCCATTATTTTGCTAAAAGATTGACCGGTGAGGGGGTCACTTTGAGGCCAAAGGAGATGATTGCAGAGATGTGTAGGGAGTACGGCATTGACATGCTATACAGTTTTGCTCTCCGGACGAGGAATATAGCGATAGAGAATACATATGGCGGCTTTGATGAGTCGTATCAGAGGCTCCCATCTTATCTGTATTTGTTAAAACAGCGTAATCCAGGGACAATTTATGATTTACAGACGACTCATGAGGGAGTATTAGGGCATTTGATACGTGCCTTCGACCGGTGATTATAGTTGATGGGACCCACCTGAAGGGAAGGAATAAAGGAACTCTATTTGCGGCCATCACATTTGATGGGAACGAGCAAGTATTTCCTCTTGCAGTTGGTCTCAGTCTGATAGAGAACGACGAGTCATGGACTTATTTTCTGTATAACCTGCACAGATGCTACAATCCGATGGGAGATTTACTGATTGTGAGTGACCAACATAAGAGCATTCAGAATGCTGTTCGAGCTGTCTATCCGAATGCATTCCACGGGTTGTGCTATCACCATCTTGCAAAAAATCTGACCTCTTACGGTGCGCATGCTATAGGACTCTTTAGAACTGCTGCCTACACGCATCGTGAAGAAGTTTTTGAAAACTATTTTTCGAAACTACATATCGAAAGCCCTAATGGGGCTCACAGGCACTTTTCTGAAATTGGGCCAGAGAGGTGGGCTAGGTCGAAGTGTCCGGTACGATGCTATAACTTCTTGACATCCAATGCTGTTGAATGCTTTAATAATCGTATGTTGTGGGCGCGGCGTTTACCTGTTTGCTCGTTACTTGAGATATTTCGCCTAATTTTAGAGAATTGATTTGATGAGAAGCAGGGAGAAGCTACATCAAGAGACCATGAGTTGACAATGCACACTTTTGAAAAGCTTTCTAACTCTGTGCAAGCCAGTCTGACTCTTACCGTTCGAGATACCACCCCACTTGTTTATAAATTCGAAGAAAACAAAGTTTCTTATGAGGTCGACCTTCGAACATGGACATGTTGTTGTCGTGAGTTTGATTTAGATCAAATTCCATGTCGTCATGCCGTTGCCGCTATAAGGTAATTGTCTATGCTGTTGTGTGCACATGGTCATGGCCATTCAATGTTTTTGTCTATGCTGTCGTGTGCACACGGTCATGGCAGAATGCACACGATCGTAACCCACGATGGGCACGATCGTAACCCACGATGGGCAAGATCGTAACCCAATGGGCACGATCGTAACCCACGATGGGCATGATCGTAACCCACGATGGGCACGATCGTAACCCACGATGGGCACGATCGTAACCCACGATGGGCACGATCGTAACCCACGATTGCCATGATCGTAACCTGCGATCGCCATGATCGTAACCTACGATGGGACACATGATCGCCACGATCGCCACGATCGTAACCCACGATCGGCACGATCGTGTTCTGCCATCGTGTGCAAAACAGGGCTGGTCTGGATTTATCCTACACCTTATCAATATCAAAAATACATTATCCTATACAAAATCCTTGACATAATTGCTTATTGTAATAGGCGCGTCGGCAATGGTTTGTCCGTGTATGATTTTGTTAGTCGTTATTTCAAGCAACAAGACCTTAGAGAGACTTATAAGGAGCATATTAGTCCCATCCCACATCCTGATGAGTGGATTGTCCCACCAGAGATCTCATCCATCGTTTGCGTACCTCCAGAGGGGGTACGACAAGCCGGCCGACCAAGGATGAGTCGGGCACGGTCCGCTATTGAAAATTTGCCCGCAGGTGGACGGCCTCAGGTGTACGGTAGGTGTAAAGGAACCGGCCACAATAGAAAATCTTGCAAAGCATTCATTCCCATAGGTGGTGTGGATTTGAATATCCCTGAAGAAACTCAAGGAATGGATGAACAAACGAGGCAAAGGCGCCAGCAGAAGAAGAGGTGTAACATTTGCCGTAATGATGACCATGACATAAGGGGATGTCCATACCATGAAACTTAAATTGCTTATGTATTTTTATATTTTGTGACTTACTAGCAACAATCATGTGCTGATATTTTGATCCTCGATGGACCATGTATTGATTCAGTATTCTGATTATAAGTTGAAATGCATAATTTTGTGTCTATTTTCTTTATCTTTGAATTGAAATTTAAGTGTTCAGTTATGTAAAGCAAATAAAGGTGATTATGGAGCCAAACATTAACCATAACAAAGTAGCTCACTTCAAAGAGCAATAGTTTACAGCAAAGGGATATCCAAAGCATATAACTTTACAAAACAAAATTTAATCACCATCACACCAAAATATCTAATAATAACTTAAAAACCACAATCACTTGGATCCCTTTTCCCCCCATCTGCTGCTGTATCTTTAGTCTTGTATCACCATCTTCATGAAATTCCTCTTCTAAAATAACTTCTTTGCTTTTCTTCTCAGAAATCTCCAAATCATTATCATCATCACCATCTAGTATGACTGGAGTGCTCGCAGTGTTTTTAAATAGGCCCTGTTTCATGAAACACATTAATTCGCAGTACACACTACACATACAACAAAATCAAAAAACTTACTCTGAGCATTGAGTATCTTCCTCTCGGCCTAGTTCTGTATGGTGGGTTGGGAGGAGGTATCCTCCTTCTTCTTTTTGGTGGTGGTGCTTCGATTCCTCCTAAATCGCTTTCTCGTAATCGGCCGCTCATTTCGCGTATTTGATTTTAATGGATTTTAATTGATGTTAATTGATTAGGGTTTGTAGTGAAAAGGGGGGCTACGGTTCATGTATTTCACTCTCAGTCAATGAAGATGGGCTTATATTGAAAAAGGGGGGGGGGGACCGACCCACGATGGGATTTTATAATAAAATAATTTGATGTTGACCTTTGCAGTACACACGATCGTGTACACGATCGCCATGATCGTGTGTTCCGATCGTGTGACACGTTTACAACCAGGTGTCACGTTGTCTATGGTGTCAAATTGGCACTGTATCCACGTATGCACACGATGGGACACACGGTCGTGTCCACGATGGGACACACGATCGTGTGCACAAGAACATCAAAAATTTTCACCAATCTCTCAAACTACTCGTCAATTTAGGTGTTGTTACTTATATATTAACAATTATTTGTTAACGATACACTTATTTACAAAGTTATTGATTTAATTAACATAATATATTACATATCATGTGTAGTCTATCTGTTCTCAATGTATTAGTTCGTACGGATAAGTTCATCATCTGGATGAAATATCTCATATAGTAATGAATTACAACGAAATGACAAATACGAGTTTGTATAAGAAGCTATATAGTAATTAATATTTGAACAAGCGATGTTTGAATCACAAAACATCCTTCTAGATAACACAATAAATTAAATTGGCAAAAATACCAAAAGTTTATATGCACACGATGGGACACACAGTCGTGTCCACGATGGGACACACGATCGTGTGCACAAGAACATCAAAAATTTTCACCAATTTCTCAAATTACTCGTCAATTTAGGTGTTGTTACTTATATATTAACAATTATTTGTTAACGATACACTTATTTACAAAGTTATTGATTGAATTAACAAAATATATTGCATATCATGTGTAGTCTATCTGTTCTCAGTGTATTAGTTCGTACGGATAAGTTCATCATCTGGATGAAATATCTCATATACTAATGAATTACAACGAAATGACAAATACGAGTTTGTATAAGAATCTATATAGTAATTAATGTTTGAACAAGCGATTTTTGAATCACAAAACATCCTTCTAGATAACACAATAAATCAAATTGGCAAAAATACCAAAAGTTTATATGCACACGATGGGACACACGGTCGTGTCCACGATGGGACACACGATCGTGTGCACAAGAACATCAAAAATTTTCACCAATTTCTCAAATTACTCGTCAATTTAGGTGTTGTTACTTATATATTAACAATTATTTGTTAACGATACACTTATTTACAAAGTTATTGATTGAATTAACATAATATATTGCATATCATCTGTAGTCTATCTGTTCTCAGTATATTAGTTCATACGGATAAGTTCATCATCTGGATGAAATATCTCATATACTAATGAATTACAACGAAATGACAAATACGAGTTTGTATAAGAAGCTATATAGTAATTAATGTTTGAACAAGCGATGTTTGAATCACAAAACATCCTTCTAGATAACACAATAAATCAAATTGGCAAAAATACCAAAAGTTTATATGCACACGATAGAACACACGGTCGTGCCCACGATGGGACACACGATCGTGTGCACGGTCGTGCCCACGATGGGACCCACGGTCGTGTGCACACGGTCATGGCAGCCATCGTGCGCACACGACAGCATCAACCCATGACCGTGGGTAGGTTGCACACGACCGTGACCCACGATGGCCACGATCGTGTGCATCCATCGTGTGTAACACAGAGCCAAAACATAAAGATTTAACAAAACAACACGATCGTGACCCACGATGGCCACGATCGTGTTCATCCATCGTGTGTGACACAGAGCCAAAACATAAAGATTTAACAACACGACACATTCATATTGCCAAAACTGTCTAAATACAACATAAATATTTAACAACACGACACATTAATCTTGCCACAACACACCACACCATAAACCATTTTACATGTCTAAAGACAACGTAAAGATTTTAGCAGCTAAACCATATCGATATTTCTTAATATATTTCTCATTAAGTTCCTTGATTTGGTGCCTTGCTCCTGGGTTTGCAGAGACGAGTCGATCCAAGTACATGCACGCGAAGGGGCCACAACTGTGATTGTCGTTTTGTATGAACTGTAGCTCTCGTGGCATAATTTTGAAACTCATCTCCGTGTCATACTTCTTCTTCGATTGGTTGTTCAGCCAATACCCGGATTGAGCAAGCACACGAGGCATCAGACGCATAATCGGTCGCAGTTGGTTGAATCGGTATCGACCATCTTCGTGGTGGTGTGACAAGGAATCGTACAACTCCACGGTCCATGTTATGATGTCAATCTTGATAGTCACCCAGTGGCTCTGGTCGAGGCAACAAATGGCAATGATCTGTTGAAACAAAATATGTAATCATATAAGATTATCACATCAAACATAGCGAATCATTTATAAATATAAATTTCAAACTTACTTCGTTGCAATTTAACCATGGAATGCATTTAGGAATTTTCCAATCCTTGTAAACCGGCTTCCCGGTCACCTTGATACCAAGTGGATCATCCGGATGGAGTCTTGCAAACTCGTTGGCCAAAACTAACTACAAAAAGCCAAACCACAAAATTAAAAAAATTCACATCACACCAATGATATACAAGCAAGTAGGTTATAGAACTTACGTAAAATTGGGAGCCGGCAAGTACCGTGCCAACTCTACCGACACCAACACTACGGACTCCCCTCCGAAGCCTCGCTTGAGTCGAAAGCACATAACAGTCTATCACCTCGGCATCAATGTCTTCACGGCTAGACTCTATCCGGTCAAATAACGCCTGGGTGAGAGCATGCCCAGTCTCCAAACACCAGACAATAGCATCACGTGGCTGCTCCATCCTAAAGTGTAGGTACAACTTCTTCAGAGCCTCGCTATCTCTTGGAGGCGCAACCACAAAAGGCTCCCGAAGAGCAGCAGATGGTCGAATCACTCGCGGTGGAAGACTACGCTCACCCAAATACTGCGTTCCGGCACTCTCACCATCTTCATCACCCTCAACATCCCTCTCACAACTATAACGATCAGAGAGTTGCACAGCCGGCTGCTCGATCTCAAAAACTGGCGGCTCGATCTAAAATGGAGGCTGCTGCTCAGGACCACCACCCTCACTTCGAAACATCGCACTATAATGATGCTCGTCCTAAAACCAGTCGAAAATCGTCCCATACTGCTGAAACGGCGCCTCAAATGGCTCATACTGATGCTCGTAATCAAGGGGCTGCTGAGTCCGCTCAAAAGAATGATGAATCTGAGAATGGTGACTGTGCTGGACCTCCGAATGGTGGGTAGGCGGACGCTGAGAATGGTGACTCGGCTGATGCTTAGAATGATGACTAGGCTGACGCTGAGAATGGTGATTGTGGGCTGCGCCAGAGACTGAGTGACGTGGAGGGTCAGGAATCCTCCGCTGGGCGCTGCTAACAGATGCAGAATGACGAGGCCTATCATGGCTCCCAGCTGAGTAGTGCACCGGGCTCCTAGAACGTCTATGCATAGGTCCGAAGAAATCCACGATCCCAGAAAGCACCCGGCGAGAAACTCGAGCAATAAATCCAGAATCAGAATTGTCGTACAAGATCGCCTTCAAACGGCGATCGAAGTACTCATCCCTGCTCTTGTCCTGGGTGTGGTCCGGACAAGTAAGTCCGTGGACACAACACACCCTTTCTGGCTGCCTCTCCCGGTCCGATGTCTCTGCACCATCTACTGGTGGGGTACTCTGCCGGCGTCGCTTCGACACTTTATGTGCCGACTCATATGTAATCAATTTTCCAGCAGCCTTCTTCAACCTATCCATAACTTTCTTCCTCGGCATCGGTGCAGGATCATCCTCCATATTCTTCACAGCTATTCTTACAGGCTTAATGAACTTAACGTCATATGGCGAGCCATTCTCAAAGCTCAGGTAGTAGTACTCAGCCTCATCCTCCTCCAAATGCGGTAAAGAGGGAAGTACTCTGTGCTGCAAAATTAGTCATTAAAGCATACCATTATATGGGCAATCACATAACGTTTAAGAGATGAAGTCAGGAGAAAATACGTTTACAAATTTATGTACCTTATCGTCGAAGAAATGAGTGAAATCACAAAACATCTTCCTCGTAGTCCACATCAAACACCGGGGGACTTGGACAGATTTATCTCGAATACCACACAATGCTCCCAATGAAGGAATCATCTCATACGACCATATCTGTAAAGCCCAAACAGGACCATAGAAGTGATAGTCCTTGTGCTCTTGTCCCTCCTTCATGGCAACGTTGCCTATGTAGTAAGATAAAACCCCAAAGGCATAAGAACCCCAAGGAAACATATCCCACTGCTCAAAATCCTCAACTAATGCCCATGCCCATGTCTCGGCCATCATGTCGTCACGGCATAGGATAAAGTAGTAGTATATAAGCAAATTGGCAACCTTCACATAATCTCTTATGTCTCTACCAAAATCTCGAGCATTGAACCTCTTCCGCAGAACACTAACCTTAATATTTTTGCCATGGAGTATTCTGTGGAAAATACCGTCCGACGGAAGGAGATGGTCGTCCTGGGGATGGAAGGTAGAGTTTACAAAATAGAGTCCAGTGATCATGGCAAAATCATGGGCCATAAAATGAATGGTCCTCCCGCAAACCTGGAACCACGACTCATCCGGGGGGATTTGATCACCCTCCAATTGACGGGCAATCAAGTGATGTACGGCAGTATTTGAACTCCCATTCCTCCTAACTTTAATCAAGCGCCCCAGGACCCCCTCGGTCAAGCTCTCGATAGCTCGATCAGCAACTGCGGAATTGCGGCCCATACTTCTTAGTGTCTCAATGATATCTTTAAATAACGCCTCCCGTTTGTAAAGATTCACTTGACGTGTAACAAAACGCAATGTAGGTCTCTTCCATATGCAACCAGTCTGCAATATAGACATACAACTCATAAGAATATGATAGAATGCTTAAGAGAACGAAAAAAAAATTCTGCCTTGCACACGATCGCAGGCACACGATCGATGCCCGTCGTGTGAAGACCATCGTGTGCCACACGACGGTTCACACAACGGGCGTCGATCGTGTGCATGCCATCGTGTGCAGGGCAGGAGCCTTTGGTCTTCTACCACACGACGGCACACACGATCGACGACCGTCATGTGTAAACCATCGTGCCCACAAAAGACCATCGTGTACACGATGGTGTCATCTTCTTCAGCACCATCGTGGGACGATGAACAACCGTCATGGCACGATCGCGTGTGAATGAAAATACACTAACCGGCGGCTCATTGACGAATTCCTCTTCAGATGGAGTGTCACTAGCGGAACTTCTAGCGTCTTCAGATTCTCTGTGGTAGTCGGAGTTCGACATTTTCTGGCCGGCGAAGGGTTTCACGATGGGAGAGTTTTTTTGCAGAGAGATAGGGAGAGTTTTTTTGCAGAGGAAAATATTGAGTTGTGGGACCGTTTTTTTATTGTTGTTTACTTTTAATAATCTTCTATTTTTCTTATGTTTTTTTATCTTTTAGTAGTAGACTTTAAGGGTAATAAAGTCTTTTAACATATTTTGGTATCAAAAACTTATAGTTTTATGAATGGGGATATATAACTTGTTACTTTTATGCTTTGGTACTAAAAAAGAGAGATCCCATCTTTAAATGTGACTTTTCACTTGATTTTTGGAAGATTATAAATAACCAAACAAATCCACATCTATCCTAATTCGTTCCACCACCTCACATAAACAACAAACAACTTTTTTTTGTCAGAAAGTATGAAATTATTTTGTTTTGAATTTTGAGAGTCAAAATGCATTAGTTCATGAAAGTCAAATTGTTTATGAGTTATTGTTTTTATCGTGACTGGATTTAAAATTGAAAGTAGTATAAAATTATTTCCTTTTGTGCAGATGACACAAGCTGTGTATATGACGATACTGGAGTTGATATGAAAGAAAGCAGGGAAAGGAGCAACGGAAATACCACATAAAATTCAAAGACCTTTACAAGATCCATAACACGAAAAAATTACCATCATTGATCCGAAACTTAAAAGACAACAAGATCTCATAAGTTTCTTTCGTGTTTCACACGATATTACAAGACCATAAAATCCAAGACTATCCTAAACCCATCTCACCACTCGAACACAATCAATAACAACATCAACTACATCAAAAAATCACATCTCCAAACACAGCCACGACTCGAAGCGAACAAATAATAATAAAAGATCTCACTTTCTTCTTCTCTTTCGTGTATAACAACATCTTAGACCTTTTAAGATCGAAACACGAAGAGAAGTACATCATCATCGATCCATCTTTTGAAACTTAGCCTCTTTTTATATCCGAAAAAGAAAGATAAGATTTATAACAACTATGTTGCAATCTCTCTTTGATTCGAAGAAAAAATAACAAAATCAAAAATGAAAAAACCAAGTAGATCTTACCCGAGACCCTCCAAAGGATCTTGAAGCATTAAAACTCCCTCTTGATTCGTATTATGCAGAAACTGAAGACAAGGTACAAGTATAGATGTGTTTGTATTTGTTTTTCATATGATCGGTTATAATGGTAGATGATGATGAGATCGATTTTGTGTGGAGGACATGTGTTTGGTGTGAGGAGAAAAGAGGGGGCGGATTGGAATTGGAAAGAGTAGGGTTATCCCAAATGAAGTGATAATAGGATTTTACCGGGTATGTAATGTGTTTGGATCGGGTTTAATTAATTTGTCCGGGCCGGGTATCCCTTTTGAATTGGGCTGGAAAAGTATATAAAAGTAATCCAATTGTAAATTTTGCTCTAATTAATTATTAATATTAATGGGTTGCAATAGTTTGTAATTTGTAGAATATTTGTCATATATTAACAATAAATGAAGGGATACGGATAAGAATAATTGCGTATTAACGGAATATATTATGTTAAAACGTATATATTCAAAATATGTCATTCTAGGAATCGATTAAACTCTTACCAAAAGTCATTTAAAGTTGTTGCTTCATGTCTTTTATGCTTAGTATAATTTATTAAACAAGTTTTAACCTTTAAGCAAAAGTATATTTGTAGTTATTTGCTTTTTCGTATTCAATTCATTACTAACATGGATCCGAAAATTTGGGCTGACAAGAGTGGGTTAGTATTGAGTTATTGCTATTTGTTATAATAGGTTAAGGTTAAAAAAAATAATAAATCAAGCGACGAACAAATAAATCCAAACTGTGTACAACGCAATAAACCCAAAAAATGGTAAATCTACCTAAAAATTAACAAAATCCTACCGAGGCAGCCGAAATTATACATTGTTGTATATTTTAGCCTCACCATCACGGTAACAACTCAGCAATTTACTCGAACATTACGCAATCAATAATTAGATACAATTTGTGCAACGCACGGATTCGTAAAGCCTCGTGTGTGTGTATATATATATATATATATATGACTGTTGCATATTTATTACTATGTTTTTCTTTTTAAAATTCCATAAAATTTAAACTAAATCATATACAAACCTACAAAATAAAATTTTTACATTATATTTATAAGTTACTGATCAATTACAATTAAATTAAAAATTACATAATAATCTTACTACAAAATATTAAAATAAACTCAATTAAAATTTATATATTACTAAAAAATGATCTTTTAATTAGCAAGATTGACATTGAACATGCAAACGTGTGTAAACACCAAAATGATTACGTTCAATTTAATTTAAAGTACAAATATATTATATGTTTTTGGAATGTATTTTTGGTAAATTAGTATTTTCGGACAAATTAATTAAAATATATTATGTGGTATATTTTATATTTAGTAACTATATAAGATTTTCATCCCTAGATTAGGTTCATTTCAATTTCAATCACAACTTTTATAAAATAATTATTATGAGGCAAAAAAGAATGATGTGTAATAATTCCGCGATTTAACTGGACAATAGATTATGACGTGGACTGTGGCCATTCAATTTTTCGATATTTGTCAAATTGATTTCACAGATAGTATACAGGGGGATATGTAGATTGGATTTATCGGGATCTTAAAATGAGAATGTAGAATCAGATCATATGTTGATGGTTGAAACTGAATGTTTAGAGATTAGTCCTTGAAATAATATTTAATTTTATAAATTAATAATATTAAGAATACTCACGTATATTTATTTTATATATTTTAATTATGTAATTTTGTGTACTTTAAGTATGAACTATATTTAAATATTTTGGAAATACTTTTGCAAGATTGAATATTTAAATATGTGTGTTTAATTTGGACATAATTATGCAAGATATAAACCAGCCGTAGATGTATTTTAATGAGGCAGTCCACTTAAAATTATATCCTATTTTATTTTTATTTATATTTTTAGAAACTAAATTTTAGCTTTTTATGAATATGAAATAAAATAAAAAAAAAATGCACCGACACTTAACTGAATATGCATTAGAGGACACTAAAATATGCATATAATCAAATGATAAAAATCAAATAAGTAGTTATAGAACAAATTTAAATTCAAACACACTACTAAAAAAAGGGTTTTAGTGACACTTGGATTCTGACAGTTTTTTGTTATGTGTCACTAAATATATAAAATTGGATCAGTTTTCCTATTTAACATATAAGTGTCACTGATTGCTCACACAGACGTATCACTAATTAAGGCATCGGTAATTCCTGACACTAATATATCAGTAATAAAAAAAAACACTGAAATATGCTCTAATCTGAACCATTCATTAATAATACATCTCAATCGTCCATTATCAACTCAAAAGAGTCATTATTCATTATTTACTTTCTGTTCACCGACACCTTCTTCGGTCTCCACAACTTCGCCTCCATCGACACATTCTTCCTCCTGAATCTCTTCGGCATCTTCTTCACCTCCGGACTCAAAAAACCCTACAATCGCAGACTCATCTAAGTTCTCTCATCCACGGACCCAGCCCTAATACATACTCGTCGCTCTTTGCGTATCCCAGTAAGTTCTCTCATCCTTTAATCTTATGGTATGTGGAACATATTCCGTGACACGGGGTCTAATTTTAGTGTTTTTTGTTTTCTTGAGTTATATTGTTTTTTTTCCAGTCTTTAGTTGTTCTTATGTTCTTTAGTAGTATTTTTTCAGTTTTTAGGGTTCTTTAAGTTTTTCACTATATTTTTTTGGAGTTCTATTTCTTTGGTACTTTTTATTTGAAGATTTGTTTTAGGGAACGTCTTACGGATCAAGATCCGTAAGACCATCTCGTAGGAGACATACTATACTCTTGACAGATACCAATGGCATGAAATTGAGATGGTAAATTTGGCATCTAGGCTTGAGATTATTTTTTCTGAATATTATTGAAGCTCTGGTTTTTGAGTTATATATTCAAACATCGTCGGTCTCACTATACTCTTGTTTTTTGGATTATCTGACACTAAAACATCGTTGGTCTCACTTGTTGTAACTTGTTAATTGTTATACTAGTTTGATATTTTGAAATCAAGTTCAGTAATAGGGTTTTGTTATATGTTCCATTTTAGGTCTTTAGTTCAAAGAAGTTGGCTATAATATGGGATAATATGTGGTTTTCTTCTATCTTAGTTCATGATTTTGTTGTGGTTTTCAATTCTAGATTTTACTCTTATAGAAATCAAAGATGATGGCTTGAATTTGGGAATATATAGGTTTTTCTGCAAGTATTCTTATTGTCTATCAATGTGTTGATCCCATTAGTAATGTAGCATTTTTTAATATTATTTGTATGGTTATGTTGATGTTTGAGCACATTTGAGACTTATTATTGATTTATTAGCAGATTTGGGACCTTTCAGCGATGTATTAGTTTCATTTTTAATTTTTTCTTAAGTAACTGTAGTTGAATTTTTTTATACTAAAACTTGTATGTTTAATAAATTATAACAAATATGAATAAACTAACCCTATCTAACATGAACAGGAAAAATCGTTTGATATGGACAAGTCTAGGATTTTTTGCAATCAATTGTCCGATGAGTATAAGCAGGGAGTTCTTGAGTTCATAGATTTTGCTGTCATTAATTTTGAAAATAGAATTGTCCATTAGGTGTCCATGTACCTCATGTTGTTATATGGAGTTTCTCACCCCAGCTGTCGTTGTGCATCACTTGTTTAAAAAAAGGTTTCTTAGAAAAGTACATAGTTTGGGATTGGCATGGTGAGGTAGCCCCAAAATCAGCCTCCAAAGACCAAGAAATTAGAATGAGTCAAAATCAAGGTTTCAAATGTGAAGATTACAGTAATTTAAGGGATATAATGTAATGATGCTTTTGAGCATTGTGATAAAAATCCTAGATCTTTTAGGGATGTGCTTGAAGATGCCGAAAAACCTTTACACCCGGGCTCAAAATATTCTAAACTTTCAGGTATAATGAAATTTTACAATGTTAAAGGACACTATGTGTGGTCTGACAATGGGTTTTCAAATCTGTTAGAGGTTCTTAATGAGTTATTGCCAAATGGTAACAACTTGCCGAAGTCAAGTAGCCCCTGAGTGAGTAGCTATATGGTCGCTGACGTTCGTCAAGCAGGCCACGTGGCCCTGGTCTCCAATCAATCTCGCGCGAATGCGCCTCGAGCCTCCTTTGCGCCGCCTTCCTCATGGAAGCCGCTGGGTTGACCCCGAAGACCTATGAGGCCAAGAAAACAATGAAGGTATTTGGCTTAAACTATGAGAGAATACATGCATGTCCTAATGATTGTATTATCTATAGGAATAAATTTGCAAATTTAAATAAATGTCTGTCTAGGTGGAAGACGAGAAATGGTAGGTCCAGAAAATGTCAAACAAAAGTGCCTAAAAAAGTCTTGTGGTATTTTCCCCTATTCCTAGATTTTGGAGACTGCTTCAATCACCAGAAACTGACAAGAATTTGACATAGCATGATAATGATAGAGTTAAGGATGGTAACCTTCGCCATCCGGCCGATTCACCGGCTTGGAAATTGATTGACAACAAATGGCGCCCAAGAGCCGAGAAATCTTCGCTTGGCTCTATCCTCAGATGGGATTAATCAACATAGCACACTTAGTAGTACTTATAGTTGCTGGCCTGTTTCATTGATAACATATAATCTTCCTCCATGATTATGCATGAAAAGGAAGTTTATGATGTTGTCTCTGCTTATATCAGGCCCTAAACAGCCGAGAAATAACATAGATGTTTACCTTGCACCTATGATTGACGACTTAAAAATCCCCTGGGATGTAGGTGTTGATGTGTTTGACGCATATAAGAAAGAAAGTTTTCAATTAAGGACTGTTTTGATGTGGACAATTAGTGACTTCCCAGCGTATGGGAATCTGTCTGAGTACACTGTGAAGGGATATTATGGTTGTCCAGTTTGTGGTATTTACACAAATGCATTTTGGCTACCACATAGTCGAAAAATGTGATATATGGGTCATTGTCCAAATGAGGATAATTCATCTAAACGTCTCTCTGGTCTAGAAGTTTTTAACTTGGTATCTGAAATTGACACTAAATTTGGGAAAAAGGTCCAAAAGAAGAGAAAACGTGGTGAGGATGGTTAGTGCGAGGGTGATGATGACGGTGAGTGTGGTGTAGATGGCGAGGGTGAGAGCAATGAGACTGTTGCTAGGTTGTTCAACAAGAAATCAATCTTCTTTGAATTAGATTACTGGAAACACTTGTTAATTCGCCATCAGTTAGATGTAATGCACATTGAAAAAAATGTATGTCAAAGCATATATGGCACATTACTTAGTCAATCGGAAGGACAAAGGATGGACTTAATGCTAGAAAAGATTTATCACATCCTGATTTGAGTAACAAGTTAAATAAAGTCTCCATCACATGAGCTTATGATGACCAAAGCAAAGCCCTAACCCCTGCCCCATTCACTCTAAATAAGAACCAAAAAATATTATTTTGTGAAACTTTACAAGGTGTTAAGGTCCCTGATGGTTATAGTTCCAACTTTAGAAACCTTATCTTGATGGATGAGTGTCGTCTTCATAGGCTTAAGTCACATGATTGTCATACTCTAATGCAACAGATTCTGCCCTTAGCTATTCAAAATTGCTTGTCAAAAAATGTCAGATCTGTCATAACTAGGTTGTGCTTCTTTTTCAATTCCCTATGTTCTAAAGTAATACGACCTGATTCCCTTGACCAATTATAAAAAGAACTTCAAGTCACCTTATACAGTCTAGAACAATACTTCCTCCCTACCTTCTTCGATATTATGGTCCATTTGACAGTCCATTTATTGGAAGAAGTTAAGTTGTGTGGCCCAATCTACCTTCGTTGGATGTTTCCATTTGAGAGACGAATGAAAACTATAAAGGGTTATCCGAAATAGGCCTAAAGGTTGCATTGCAGAGTACTACATTGCTGAGGAAGCACTTGAATTTTGTGTTGAGTACCTGTCAAATTGTGAATCAATTGGACTACCTTCAGGTTGTGTAATTGATTTCACAATTGAAAAACCGCTAGGAGGTGCATCTATTAAGCTTGTTGATGGCCCTACATTGGCTCAAGCACATCTATGTGTATTGGTTAACACTCCTGAGGTTCAACCTTATATAGAGTAAGTAATCTCAACCTTAAATACTGATTTTACAACCTGATGCCTTTTATTTGTGTTAAATAATTAATTTCATATATTTTTAGGGAGCATTTGGCATTTTTGCAAGCAAATAACCCTCGACAATCAAAAAAACCTTTGTGGTTACAAAATGAGCACTCCCGAACATTTGTTGATTGGTTGACAGAAAAGGTTAGACTACCAATGTTATAATTAATCCCAGTAGTCTATGTAAACACATTGTGACAAGCTATCTAATTGGTATCAATTTTTATGATAACAATAGGTAACAATTGGTAAATCAAATAAAGTAGCAGTTGATAGTTTGATATGGTTGCTGGAAAATAAACCACGATCAAGTGTGGTGACACTTAAAGGCTACTATGTTAATGGCTTTAGTTTTGCAACAAGAGAACGAGATTGCAACCATGTAACACAAAACAGTGGGGGTTCATATTGTTTCCAAAGTTGTACATGTTTCAAGCTCAAAAGACAAAAATCCACACACAGGGGACATGCATTTTTATGGGCAGATTGCTGAAACTTAGCAGCTTGACTATTTAGGGGTCCATAAAGTACTTTTCAAGTGTGGTTGAGTAGATGCTAGAGGGGTTTTCATTGATGAATTTGGGATGACAGTAGTTAATTTTGATAGAATAGGATATAAATCTGATTCTTTCATTTTAGCTGGTCATGCAAAACAAGTGTTTTATGTGAAAGATCAGTTAGATGGCAACAGATGGATTGTTTGTCCAGTGAGTGAAAAAGGTTATTATTCAAGTATTGGTGGCAGTGATGACATAGATGTATATGCACCTTTGTCCAATAATCTTCATGGATGTACAATAGATGTACAATAATATGTTTGAGTTGTTGGTTCAAAGTCCATATAAGTTCATTTTGTTGGTTAAAAAAATAATTATATTTGATTCAGGTATTGTTTCTATAAGTTTTATTGACTGTTATTTTATAAACTTCCAGGTACTTTGAAAATGTCAGCAACTGAGGAGGCTTCTTTTGATCCAGATCTTGAAAGAAGACCTCGAAGAAACAAGACCAAAAAGAAAGATTTGCAAAAAAAGGATCAGGTGGAAGGTGAAATTGTCTACAATTCTTTTGGAGTTCCAGTTGGCTTGAAGATAAATGATCTAAGGAACTCTGTTGGGGTTATTGCATGAGAGAGAATACCAATAATATATGATGATTGGAGGAAAGTGCCTTTATAAATGAAGGAATCACTTTGGAGTAATTTCCAAGAGAAGTTCAAGCTGACTATTAAAGCTTGGAGGCTAGTTCTCAGTTGGATGGGATCATCATTGAGGATATTCAGATCCAAATTGGTCAATGATTATATTCTTCCCAACTCAGACAACATGAACTCACTGAAAAAACCTCCAATAGAGTTTGAATTCATCAAAAAACATCATTGGAAAGCTTTTGTTGCCAAGGTTTTATCGGAGAACTTTAAGGCATATGTTTAGTACTTGTTTTTCTCATGAATATTTATAATTTTCTGTCCTTTTAACTGTTTACTCTATTGTGTAGGAAAAAAGTAACATAGCAAAATAAAAACGAGCAAAGAATGTGTATAATCATCACTTAGGCAGTGCTAGATATGTGGGGATGTTGCATAAAAGAGTAAGTATAATGTTTTGATTATTATGATTTTGGAATCTGATATAATTTATTGAACCATGAGACTACATCTAGCTTAAAGACATTTAATCATATTGTTGGCTTGCAGAAGTTAGAGCTTGGAGTTTCTGAACATGAGATCGACCATAGTGAAGGATGGTTGTTGGCTCATAAAAAAAGGATGGGAGCTACACACCTGAAGTGCAAGAAGTGGCTGATAAAATTGTAAGTATTATGATATATTGTTTTTCTATATTATGATATTTGTAATATGATGATTAAGTCTACAATTATCTTTAAAATTTCTTAAGGGTTTGTTTTTATTTATTTCATAGAGTGAACTAAGAAGTCAAGTTGATCAAGGTAGTTTCCAGCCCCAAGGTTCAAATGACATATTGGTCGAAGCACTTAAGAAAATGCCTAATGGAGGTAGGGTGTGTAACACCACAAAAGGCGGCCATTACAGTAC
This sequence comes from Orobanche coerulescens, assembly GCA_033398695.1. Classification (NCBI taxonomy): domain Eukaryota; kingdom Viridiplantae; phylum Streptophyta; class Magnoliopsida; order Lamiales; family Orobanchaceae; genus Orobanche; species Orobanche coerulescens. The sequence continues at coordinate 171,002,685 of CM065805.1, forward strand.
CGTGGACCCCACACTAGGACCGATCAGGCGATACCAAAAATAAAGATTAAATATATATAATACCTTGTGGTACCGAACCACAATAAATAGTCATTACTCCGATTAGGAATTTATAAATAGTACGGCCAACGGCCTTAACATACACAGGGTCCAAAATATAAGTATAAACCATATGGAGATGGAATATACTTCAAATAACAATATAATCAGACAATAGTTTAAGTGGAGCGTAAAAATAACATTACACGGTTTGAACATAACTGGATAACAAAAGACTTGGCCCCCCCGAACTAGTATCATTCGATGCCTTCGCCGTCACCATGCTCTTCCCGTGCCTTGCCTTTGCCTCGACCTAAAATACAACACAAGTATTTCACCCAAACCACAGGGTCAGATATACATGATAAATGATTCTCTAGACATTATACAATTCACATATATTAGATCTCAAAGAAAACATCCCGACTATTGAACATACCCCTCAGGCGTTTGAACAATCAATCACAAAACGTTGAACATATCCAATCATACATGGACTATGAGCGATCAAATAATATGGCTCAAGATGGACATCACAATACGCTTGATCCGGAAATGTGTCCGTGCACATGTCCACCCCATATACGGAATCCAGAATATACGTGTGACAATGTGCCTAATTAGCCTCACGAACTACGTCTCGTGTGCACAGTCCAATACGGAAACATCCGTGTATGACCATATATGTGTCTGGCTAAAAATCCTACACAATAACCAATCGGCATGCAGATATGATTCTAGATATATCACAATACAACATGACAACGAATTCAACAAATCACATATCTAATTAAGGATTAAGAACTCACCGAAGTGGCAATAAGGATCAACGAGATCAACGATTCAAAGTGACGAACTTGGGAATGCAATCCCATGATGAGAAATGGAACATCATCAAGAACAATATCGAACTACGAATCACAGATTCAATAAGGGTTTCATATACACGAAACGTATAACCATCACAAGAATTCAATAATCATTATAACCAAGCAAGATAACTTGCCTCAATACGGAGGCGAGAATAATCCTCCCTTGTCGAACAAACGGACGGTCCTCGACTAATATCAGTTACTCGAACAATCGACCTTGAATGAAATACATTTCACTCAATAACACATCCATATAATCATCGATATCGAATTCAGTGAGACGACACCCTAAATTCAATTTGAATAGTTCAACTATCGCAAGATATCAAAATTCTCTTCCAAGAACTCTATTTACCTCAATTCATTCTTATGATCGGTTTACAAGATATTCGCAAATACTCGCATGATTCTTTGTGAATAAGAATTTATCAAGAACATGTTAAACAATCATTTATGTTCGTTCATATCATCTTATATCTTTTAACCTTCCAAGAACATCACCAATGATCAACAATATCTTCCTAAGAACATTATCAACTTATTATGATGTTCAATAAATTCCTAAGGCATCAATACGACCGATTATCATGAACATATAGGAGTTTTGTTGTCTTCAACAATATCTTTTATCATCTTACAAAGGCTTGGCTAAGCCAAAAAAAGAAATGAAGTTGAGGTTTAGGTTCAAGAACAACACTCTAATTTCTAACATTCATCAAGGTGTTCTAATACATTTTATGTCAATAATTCCATTGATTACACTTAACTATGATGAAACTGTACACCCCCAATCCACTCAGGGATATTACATGCCGTAAACTCTTCTCTCAAGGATCTACCAGACTGGTAACACAATCAAACATCTCAACATCGCCTTTAAGGCTAAAATGACCCAGTAGACCGATTAGGTCTTTCAATTAATACATACAACTCAATCTCAATACATACCCATGCATGGGTCAAAATACAACACACTCCCGTACAACTGGGAAACTACTGCAGCAGAAATAAAGTACAACCAAACCAATACGACATCGTATGGATCCTCACATGATTAGTATCGATCAACCAAACCAAAGTTCACAACACATCTAACAAAGTTAAACGGACTTATGGGGACCACTAAACAATAGTTTCGAATGAGATTAGCAAGAGTCGAACACAAATGCGGAAAAGTCGCCAAAAATCACGGAACTCAGCATAACGACACCGAAATGAACTCGGATGTCAAAAAGTGCAAAATTAGTCATTCTCATAATGACGAAACGGTCACAAGCGAGCCGTTAACGGACTCCTGCCAAAAAAAGAAATTTACCGAAAATCGAAATTGCGGATATTACATACTACCCTCCTTAAAAGAAGTTTCATCCCGAAACTTAAAAATAAGCAGGGAGGAACAATATCCCACTAGGAACATCTCAACGAGATACACGAGAACGCATAGCTTACGCCCATTGGCGAGACGTTACAAGGACGCAAGGGAACATATGGCATGGAAAAACGCTCAACGACAACCATCACAATGCCACAAGCAGGGGCATAACACAATCAACAAGTGCCAAGCATCACCAAACAGATAACGCAATCACGTCAATTGTCCGAACCATCAAGAGACAAAAGGCACCTATTACAAGAAAAAACGCACAGTCGAAAAAATAGAAATGAGACGTACAATGATCGGTAAAGGTAACCGCGGAGAACTCCGACCGCGCCGAAATTCTCGAAAACCTCACTAGGCATCCCTTCGGAGCATAGACGCAAACTCGATCCTCGAACCTCTCAGCTACCATCTCGCAATGCACGGCTCGGTGTCCCAATTGACCGCAATCGAAACAGCTAATAACAGTGAACGATAATTCTTCACTGTACGAGATCAGGCTTTCAAAAATTGGACAACCACGATTGAATCTCAATGATCGAACAACACGATCGAACACAATGATCGAACAAAAAAGGTCGAATAACAACGATTGAATAATAACGATCGAACTCTAACGATCGAATAATAACGATCGAACTCTAACGATCGAACAACAATGATCGAAGAATAACGGTCGAACAATGACCCCGAAGTTCACACTTCAACCCAAGATATTAAAAGAACTTGTAGAAACTAAAAGACGTTAATTTCGAACAAGGTTCACAAGAATCGAACCGAACTCGGAAAAGTCACAACGATAAATAGATTGATCTGAAACAAGGTCACAGCCCGTTCGAACGATGACAACCGAGATACTGAACAAGTTCGAAAAGTATCAACGAACACGAGCGAGTCGATTGAATTGAGCAAAAAGTGTCGTCCCCGAAACTCACAACAACAAAAGCAAGGTGACAACACAACAAGCAACCGACAGAAACATCTTTCAAAGGCCTCTCAAAGCCGATCCTGATAACTGTGCTGAGGTTCGTACCCCGGAAGACTCGGTAACCAACTCCCAAAACTGGATTCTGTCCCTGGAGTCCACACTTGTAATCTGCTACTGGTGGGGAAGGACAATTTGCACGTACATGCCCCGGCACATTACAGATGAATCACCTCGTCATACCGAAAATATAACTGCTAGGTACAATGGAATATAACATCACAAAACAACATACTAGATATGTCAATTCAGCACAACATATCCACGTAAGGCAACCCACATACACCAAATCACAGCAACGGCGGCATACATTCGGCAATTTCAATGGCCCGAACGATAACCAACACACAATCACAAAACATCAAGAAACAATCACAGATGTACACAATCATACAAACCCAAGCTCTAACAGCTCGCACAGGTGCGATAACACGCAAATCACCACGAAATGACAACATTAAAGACCAACATCACACCTCTCACAGAGGGCTAACACAACAAATGCGTGGCGAACGACTCAACGGTCACACCACCAATTCAATCACAACTCGGGGGTTAACACCCTAACGACAGTGCGAATATCATACATTCATTCCCGGACCGCACACAGGAACGATAGGTTTTAAAAATGAAAACCACCTTTTGAAAATAATTTTGGAAACACCAGTTGATCTTGAGTATCACCTTTCAAAAGGTAGTAGAAACATCGTTATCGAGACTTTGAAAAACCATCTTGCGTTTGATAAAAATGAGAATAGTTTTCTTTTAGTGAAAAACATTCAGAAATATTCGACCCTCGGGTCTAAGCAAATGCGTTTCCAAATTACTGAAAATATCTCAAAATATTTTGGTCCTCAAGGTAGAAAAATCTTGAAACATACTGCGGCACTAGTAGGCACCTTGAAAATACTGCGAGAAAATAATCCATTTTAAAAGTGCGTCTCGAAATTAATTTTTTAAGATACTCATGGTTTTCAGAAATCCAATAGGCCAGAATGCCCAAAATTCACACGTATCAACATTCGCTTATACACATCTTAGTACATGCATCAAACCATTCAAAATCAAAACAATACATGTCTTTTATCGGAAAACAAACAGTCAAATATCATAGTCAAAACCCGCTTAGGATCGGGGCGAAGCCACTGATCCCATTCGAGGCCTCTAAGGACCCTCCTGAACTGGCTAGCGAACAAACTCGTGAATCCGGAGTGAAGTCACGGATCCTCCGAGGCCACATCGGACCCTCCCGGAGTGAGCAAATCAAACACATATACATTTCTATTCCATATTAAGCACAAAGGTTTCACAAGAATACTCACAAAATGAGCAAATCATTTTGAAATACACACGCGGTGGACAAAACCAACAGTCCAAAATACATTAGCAGCGACACCACTCCTCATATAAACAAAATATGAGAGTCGAATAACCACATATCACGAAATCAAAATCCACAGAAGGATTCCATCACTTAGAAAATAGTCATACAAGTAGCTAGTGTCACATGAGGCACAACACAAAGAAGGGAGATTTACATCCATAGGTCACACGAGGATGATGATCGCCCCATGATACTAATCACGACCAACAAAATCAGACGACGCGTCGCGACAGGACTCAGTCAGATAAAATTTGACGAGACAAAACTCAACATACACAACTTGACCCGACATCCTAGGTTTCCACAACTTAAGCTCCGATACCATTTATGTAACACCCCCAATCCACTCAGGGATATTACACGCCGTAAACCCTTCTCTCAAGGATCTACCAGGTTGGTAACACAATCAAACATCTCACCATAGCCTTTAAGACTAAAATGACTCAGTAGACCGATTGAGTCTTTCAATTAATAAATACAACTCAATCTCAATACATACCCATGCATGGGTCAAAATAGAACACACTCCCATACAACGGGGAAACTACTGCAGTGGAAATAAAGTAAAAACAAACCAATATGACATCATATAGATCCTCACGTGATTAGTATCGATCATATTTCATCATCCTTCATGCCGACCCTGTGTTAGGCTCCCCAAAACCTGAATGCAAAACTGACATTTGTAATATCCGAAATTTCGATTTCCGGTAATTTTCTTTTTTTTTTCGCAGAATTCCGTTTTGATGACTCTCTCATAACCGTATCGTCATTCCAAGAATGATTAATTCTGTACTATTTGTCATCCAAGTTCATTTCGGTATCGTTTTGTTGAGTTCCATGTTCTTAAGCGGCTTTTCCGCACTTGAGTTCGACTCTTACGAATCTCGTCCGAAACTATTGTTTCGAGATTATCGTAAGTTCATTTAATGTTATTATTCATGTTGCGAGCTTTGGCTTGGTATTTCGATCGTGTATCGTGTATTTCTGACGTTTTGGGCCATTTTTGTAATTTCCCAAAGTTTGGGGTAATTACTCCCGTTGTCGAATTTTGAGCCTTCGGGTGGTCGGAATCGTGTGTTCTCTTAGCGTTTGGATTCATCTTTGCGAGTAATTCGTAACCGTATATTCGATTTATATTCAGGTTCGGGTTTCGGGGTCGTTCGGACCATCGGAGTAGCCACGACAGAGTCAGGGCCACACATTTTGGAGCAGGTACTGGCCTGGCCGAGTTACGGCCGTAAGGTGCCGGTTACGGCCGTAAGTGATCGGCAGGCATGGCCTGACGAATGCCGGTTACGGCCGTAAGGGCCGAGAGTTACGGCCGTACGGGCGCCAGGCAGCTTCCGGACGAATGCCGGTTACGGCCGTAAGGCACTGCCGGTTACGGCCGTAACCCTATCGGCCTATATATGCCTGGGCTCAGCCAGACTTCATTTTTTACCCCTTTTCTCACTTCTTGCGGCGGCTGGCGACGGGAGGCTCGAGGGCTCGTCCTTACTCGATTCTAATCATTTCCAAGGTGTTTTGGAAGATCCTCTTCGATTATATCATCATCAAATCCGTGTTCTTCATCGGATCGAGGTAAATTCTTGAAAGCTCCTAAAGTTGACTTTCGGGATTTCTTCTTGATTTTCGTTGTCCGTCCGAATTTGATGAATCAGTTGATGTTATTGAATATTATTAATCGTATTCTATGGGTTGTGTATCCATATTTCGAATTTGTTCAACCCGATTAGTGATTCGAATGTTCTTGGGAGTTATCGAACATTGAGTATTCGATTAAATGTCCCAATGAGTTTCCCTTTGATAGTTTGGTGGGATTTCCGTTGTTTTTGACCTTGATTCTCATTGTGATCGTATCTTTGTGTTCTTGGCCATTTTGGGGGAAACCCTTGAACTTTGGTCGTTCGTTCCTTCAATTCAACGACTTTAGGTTGTGCTATGGAATTCATTTTCATTGTTGTTATTGTCCTTCGTAGTTTATTATCGCGAGTTGGCGTTCGGTGGAGTCGGCGGGTTCGTATTCGGTTCGTGCCAACCTACTTCGGTCGATTCTACGCGTTTTGGTTATTCGAGGCAAGTATTCTTGTCTATACGATTTATATTGTGTGAATTGAGGTTGCATATGAAATTGTGTTGGTTTGTGCATTTTTATTGATTGTGCCTTATGTGAATTATCGCAGTCGTTATGTGGTTATGTGAAGTTAGAGTTGGTTCATTGCTTGTCATAGAGATATGTCAATAGAGACGTAGTGCCGGGTAGATAGTACACTTAGACATGTGCTATAATGTTTTGGTGATCACGGGGTTGCGTGGGTTAAGTGGTGTGTTATGAGTTAGGTTAGTCGTATTGGTTGATCGGTTGTTATGCCGTTGATATTTGGAGATGCATTTAGGATTGTTAGGTTGTAACATAGCTAGGTCGGTGTAGCTATGTATCGGATAATTGGCCATTTCTAGCAAGTGCCTTGATTATATATATTGTGATTGACTATCGAGGCTTGTGGTTTGTAGACCTGGCAAAAGTGGCCCAGGCCCATGGGCCGATCCAGCCCGTTCATTAAAGACTCGGATTTGGGCTTTACTTTCTTAGCCCACTAAAACCTGGGCCTTTTTGGCCCGCCCAAATTTTAGCCCAGCCCAATAATGCCCGGCCCACGGGCGCCCAGCAGCCCGTGAAAAATGTGTACTGTGTTTTATTTTTAATTAAGAACACTCTAGGGTTCCTTTATTTTATTATCGCCGCCTCCTCACCAAGTCATAACATAACACCAGTTACATTTCCTCGTCTTCCCCAGAACATTTCCTCGTCTTCCCCATTGCCCTCACAAACCCGACGAAATCCTCCTTTTTCTCCAGCAAATTATTCTTCGCTCTTCTTCCTCCTCGTCGTCGTCGACAGCCTCACGCGCCGACAGTCTTTTGCGCCGACACCCACATTCCAGAACATTCCCTCGTCTTCCCCATATCTCCGTTCCTGATCTTTTGCAGTGTTCAATCAACTCCTCCTTGCTCGGTTTGTGATTTTTACTCTTGTAAACTCATTTAATTTTTGTTTAAAGCCTAATATTACAAGAATTAATATCTGCTCCTACGATTTTATTAGATTTCTAAACTTCACTAACTATTTTTATTAGATCTATTCCTACGAAAACACATATCTGCTCCTTCACCAGCTTTATTTTGGCTTTGTAACGAGAATTAATCGATTTTTATCTCTCACTTATTTTCTGGATTTCATTCCTGTAAGTTGAGCTTTTAGTTTTTTTATTTATCTTTCAGTCCTTTATTCATTAGTTTATAAATTTATATGACACTCATGCTTACTTTTATGTTTATTCATCTAAATTTTTATATTTTTGTGTATTTAGATTCATTATGGATCATATAACAATCGATTTGGTTGATCCGGAAGTGCAATGTTCAGACAATATCACACAATTACCGGATAGCTCGTCGAGAAAAGTAAAGAGAGAGGAAAGTGCAATTTGGCTTCGATATGAAAAAAAACAAGATCCGGTGACTAAAAAATTTAGAGCATATAGTAAAACATGCACAAAGAGTTATGCTGTTGGCGATGGTACTTGTTCTCATGGGACTAGAAATTTACACGCACATGAAGAGTCATGTCCTGGTTTAGTTAATCAAAATTTGTCTCAAATGCTTATAGACCATGAAGAAAAAATGCGTGGTAGGAAGTTTAATCAGTTAATTTATAGGGATAAAATGGTTGAAGCAATCATGATGCATAACTACCCCCTTCTTGATTGTTGAACATTTAGGATTGCAAAGAGTCCATAATTATTTGAACCAGGATGTTAAATCTTATACTAGGAATAATGCAAAAGCGGATTGCATTAAAATTTATAAGCTTGAAAAGGTAAAATTGAAGAATGCATTTCAGAATATTCGCGGTAGAATTTGTCTCACTTCTGATTTATGGTCATGTGGTACTAATGAGGATTATATTTGCTTGACTGCTCATTTTATTGATCATGATTTTGTGTTGCATAGCAGAATCATAAATTTTTCACACTTCCCTCCGCCACATAATGGTACTCTTCTATCATAAAAAGTTTTCGAGTTTTTAAAGGATTGGGGAATTGAAAAAAAAGATTTTTTCTATTACATTAGATAATGCGTCAAATAATTTTAACATGCAAAACTTCTTGAAGGCTCATTTGAGAGGTAACTTGCTTTGTAAAGGTAGTTTTTTTCATATTCGATGTTCGGCACACATATTAAACCTTATTGTTCAAGATGGTTTGAGAATTGCAAGTGAAACCTTACGCAAAATTAGGGAGAGTGTGAAGTATATTAAGGGGTCCAAAAGTAGACAAATAAAGTTTTTAGCGTGTTGTGAACAATTGAATGTGTCGGTACAATCGGGATTGCGTTTGGATTGTGTAACTAGGTGGAATTCTACATGGATAATGCTTGATTGTGTTCTAAATTTTAAGGAAATGTTATCTCAATATGCCATGGTTGAATCTGGTTTCACTACTTGTCCATCAACCGAAGAGTGGGAACTAGCTCAAGCTATCATTATATTTTTGAAACTGTTCCGGGAATTATTATTCCCGTGATGTGTCTTACCTAATACTGATTGTAGATACATAGATGGAAGGTTCCAGATCCTTCTAGAGGTAGTAGGATCCTATTAGATGTCTTACCTTATCTAGGAATCCTATGTATGGAAGGACTCTCATTGTAATGCCTATATAAAGGCCCCTCTATTCATTGTTATCAATACAATTGTTTTGCTGTCTTTTACTTTCTCCTCAAACACGTTATCAGCACGTAGCTCGAACGAAAAAAAAAAAAAATCGGCCAAGCCGACCGCTGCCAGACGCCCGCCGAGCACCGCCGCCTCCGCCGCCGGACCACCGCCGCCCGCCGTCTGCTGCCAGCCACCACCGGACTGCCAGCCACTGCCGCCGCCCAGAGCCGCCGGACCGCCGCCTCCGCCGCCGGACCGCCGCCGCCCAGATCTGCCCAGGCGTCGGGCCGCCGCGGACGCCGCCGCCCGAATTCGCCTAAAGCCGCCAACCACTGCCCGATTGCTGCCAACCACCGCCCGTCGCCGCCGGACCGCCGTCGCGCCACCGCCGCCGCCGCCCAGCCGATCCAGTCCGGTTGTGACTGACCAGGTTGCCGACCCGATCCGCTTCGATCCGTTTTCATCCAAGCCAACTGTTGCCTAAGGTCGACCCGATCTGATCGAAGCATCGCCGGATCGTCGAAATGGTTTTATGCACGTGATATTTAATGCTTGAAAACCTAGTGCAATCGAGACAAAACCTATCAAAATCGAAAAAATAAAAGCGAGAGACGAGAATTTCCGCGTAAATTTTACGCCGCATAGTGATCGTCACGAAAATCACGTTTCCCGATGATCGGATTCGAGTAATATTTATTATCAATCTGCCGAATGTATGCATTTTTATGAGGAAATTTGGAGATCCGACCTCATCCAATACCGAAGCCTTTGCATCGCGCGCTCGAGTCCTTTCCGGCCGAATTATCGAGCCCGGTAGCCTATCAGGCGTTTCTCAACTCTCTATTTTCCTAATTCATGATTTATTTATCATTAACTTGTATGTTTATGAATCTTACATGTTTATGTTTTACGTGTATATAGGAAAATATGTTGCTCATGATGATGTGCAAAATATGGAGAAAAAGCCATATTTATCCCGTTCAAGGATCAAAGTAAATATAGAACGGAGTACCCACGGAAATATGTTGCTCATATGGAGAGAACCTCCCGTTCAAGGATCAAAGCATATATGGAACCAAGTACCCGTAAGACTTTATTAAAGTTTCCGTTTTTCAATTCCTCTCTTTTGGGAAATTTTCTTTTTGGGGAATTGGGTATTTGGGTTCTTTATCTCCCACGCTACTTTGCGGTGGATGAGACAATGAGAGATGGTATCACTCTCGGATGTCGAAGTAAACTGTGTGACGGTCCTGGGGGAGTCACGGATAATTGTTGAAAGTCGATATTTGTGGTTGTTGCATACACCACGTTTTGGGTGCGATTTGATGTCGCTGTTTTGTCGATTTTAAACCAACAATTGAAAAAAAAAAAACGAACATTGTCGATAACGGTAAAGTTATGACTTGTTCATGATTAGTCACGGAATTGTGACGTACAAATGGGACAAACATCGATTGCGACGGATATGTCGTGGTTAAAATCGATTTGTGACGGAATTGTCACGTTGAATTGAGCGACCACCACGTTGGTCTTGACCAAATCCCATACTTGGAAAACTCCATCTTTCAGCTTATTAAAAATAAAATATTGCATGTGGGTGTAGACACGTATCGTCTCCTTGCAACATGATATATGAAAGAATGTACGAGTAATTCTCATGATTTTCAACATGTAAAGCAATGGCATATTGCGGTAAATACATGAATTCGTTGACCTCGATTATAGTTCGTATGACTATAGGTCCGAATACTTCTCCGAGTATTTGTAAAGGCATGTGTCTTATACATTTGACTATGTTTAGTCGATCTTATTGGATGGTCAAGACAAGTTGGTTATGGTATATTCATTATGTCTCATGGTTCAAAATGCTTAATTATGATGCACCGCGTTGTCTCTATATAACATGGCTATTATGACGTATACTTGCAAATTGAGAATTAAAATACTTGGTTTACTTGATGCACTTTGGTGGATTTTGTCTACACTTTTGATCATGACTAGGCGCATCCTCCTTGGTATTTGTTTATGCTTTGAAAGTTCAAACGGAATAAGTGGTTTTTAAACAGCCTTAGCTGTACCGACATTCCTACTTTCTCTGCAAGTCTACCAAGTTGGAGTTATCGAAAGGATAATTAGTCGAGATAAGAAATCGAACACCTGCTGCGTTTAAACGCACCTATGGCTGTTATTGCCATGGTTTTTGCATCAACACTTATGCCATTGGATATGGTCTCAACCTTGTTTTCTCACTAAACTTGGGAAATACTAAAGCAGCCAATTAAAACATGCACTGTGATCTGAGTTTAATTATCCGTGTGGTTCACAATATATGTATAGAAAGATACGGAAGTCTAGTTTCCAGAACATCTGACCGTTCGTCCATAGCCTTCCTAACAAGGGAGTTATTGCTGTTTTAGTGAACAAAGGTCAAGCTGCGCGGAATTTTATTTCCAGCGATTGTGCTAACTTTTGTCCCAACCAACTTGTTTCCCATCTTGAATTTGCAAGTGGTCTTATGACACATATTTTTCAACCTCTTTTTGGCCGAATTTGCCATAGATGATACAGTTTTTGGTATGCGTTGTACGCTAAACTATTATCATTCAAATGTTGAAAAACAGTTTCCTTGGGGAAGCCCAAAATACGCACCCTTGTAAGAAGGTCGAGCGTGTGCATGGTAGTGTTACACCATGCTTGTGTCGTAATTTTTCCCCTTAGGCATATAACCTTGCCATGTTATGCACTCAATATGATAGATTATTTTGATCGTATCAGAAATAAAATCTCTATGTTGTTAGAGTGTTCGCTATGCTCATGTTTGTAAAATTTTGCAAGCGAAATTGAGTGCGTATTAAGCTATTTTCAAGGAACACGATATTTTTAGATTTTGGTGTATAAATCCATTATGACTATGATGACTAAGTCATCACAATCAATCAGTGGTATAATACTCAAGTTGTTGAATGCCGAATGGCATTTTCTAGTCACATATGTTCCGTAACAATTGAACCATGCTATGACTCGATGATATATATGTCAAAGTGTATCACTCATAGCATCTCATTGTGATTTGTGAGAAATAAAATCTTATGCATCACTTGTATTGGATATATGAAAAGGAAGAATATTCACAAGTCAATATAGTTCGGCTTACATCGATTTGTGTAACCAGAAGATGTATTGGGACATTGACACATTTAGGCTTTAATAGTCTGGAGTTTGGACAGTTTGATGATCCATATACCACGGTATTGTCATGGACATCATTTTCTTTGAACAAAGAAACTAGTTGGATCAAAGACACCAAAGTACGTTGGTGGAGTCGTGAGCAGGGCTCATGACCGATGATGATATTTATGTCATCTGCGTCTTGTTTTCATAAACATGTGTGACGCTAAAGACCCCCCCAATGATCCTTCTTAGCCATGTTCATTGATTAAAGCCTATTCTTTGGCACGATTAGGAGATGACACCCTCCTATGCTAAAGAGAATAATGTAGCGACTCGCATAAGCATGGTGCTGAGTCCTCCCTTTTCACCGAGTCCTTATACATACATGATCATAAGTATTATCCTGGGTGGCTTATGATGATATGATGGTGTCCACAAATGGTCGTACTCAAGTAATAACATTTATATGTTATGTTGTTCCTTTGACAATGATTGATAAGTTGATGAAACCTGAGTTATGGTTGTCCAACTTGCGGACCAGTCATTGTAAAGGTCAGTTCACCCACTTTTTAGACCAAGTCTTAAAGTGAAATTTTAACGAGTACTTCCTAACATCCAAGGCTACCTTCTCACAAATTTTGGTGCCATTTGGAGACTTGGAAGGAGGTGAACCACTTAAGTGAAGTTTTCACATACCACCAGCCGTCCTATTAACCAGTTCGATGTCATTTCGATCGGTTTTTTACCACAAGGTTGATGGTTTGGGAATCCTAAACACCCGTTTATACATGCTCACGAAATTTTGAGGTGTTTGGGGCTGGTGAAGGGAGTGAACTCTTCAAGAAAGCACTAGAGGTTCGGTAAAACCAACGGCCTATCATCGGTTCAATCGTTTCTTTATGTTCGATCCCGGTGGTGCATGGTGGCGGTTTTGTTGAATTCTCAAGACCAGTAGCTACGGCTATGTAGGTCAACATGTCATATTCACCTATACCTATCATCATTCAAATGCTTAGTTACGAGTGTAACAGTATGCATTTTGTTAACTGGACTGTGTTAACACTGAAAACCTTTATCGTCCACATGTTCATGTGCCAAAAGTGCGTCACCACAACGCATTATGACGGGTTATAAATGATGAATATGACATGCGATTTCACTCATAGTGCGCTTAAAATATACCTTGGCAGACGATCTCGTAAGTCACTTTGATGAGCCAGTCTTCCCGTCGTTAGGGGGAGATGCGAACGATCATGTTCGAGTAGAACGACTTGGAATTGTCGTAGTTTGTCCCTACTGTGCCTCACAAAGTTCCCTAAAGTGACGAGATTAAATACATGCTGCAAACATGTCTGCAAGGATTGTGTCCGGTCATGGACGTTCGTCACCTATAAATGGTGATATGGTAACACCACAAATTGTGGTAGATGGTGTTACTAGGCCGTGGATCTCATAGAGTATTGGGATGCCACTTGGTTCGATAAATACTCTCGCTAAGAATGTATGCGAGTTTGGTACATGAAAACTTGATCATATGATCAAATGAACTCATCCGTCTCATGTGATTCTGGATTATAGTCATCATTGGGGGACGCCTCAATGAATGCCAATCCATAAAGAGTACTCTATGAATAAAGCCGGTACATGAGGACGTGGAATGTGAGTTTAATCGAACCATACTTCGTTGAAAATCTACAACGTTGTAGCCTTGGCCTAAAATAGAAACATATGTGATTTCAGTATAAACAAAGTGATAGCCCTTTGTTGAAGTGGTACCGACACTCCAAAGATAAGATCTATCCGTATACTTTGTTAAAGCGAGTGAGAGAAAGAGTTAAACTCACCTCATGGCGCGAGGTTTCTCATGAACGCACTGGAATCGACTATGATGACACGAAACTTAGTTGTGTTATCGGAATGGATGTTATAGCATCCACTATCTTTTCAGTTAGATAGTTTCCCAAAAACTGACGTGCAGCTTGTGGTCAAATCTTATCTTAGTGGGGAACTAAGTTAAGTGATAAAAAGGATCTCGTGGTGGATCAGACTCAAATCAAGTGGCTCCTGACCACGGAGCACGTCGACAAGTGATTGTCGGGAACGCATACTAAGTATATACTTGATTTGGAAGAGATATGAAGCTTTTGCTTGTAAAACTAAGGGTTTATAGTGATGTACTCTTATGAGACTAAGAGATTCCGCTAAATCCAAAGTTAAGAATGAAAGGATCTTGGGACACTTGATGATGCGTATTCATCAATCGGTTTAAGGCAATCTAAGGGACGGTTTCCCTAAGAGACGATAAAGTAATGCCGATATGATTCCCAATAACTAGTCGAAGTCATCATAAGACTTGGCTCACTTAAGTGATGATGCAGTCTTAAGAGAAAAGTACGGTATTATGTACTCATGTTTGACTCGATGTACTCATTCGTAATAATCCGGTAAAGCCACTGTGATGATGGCCTAGGATGCGCTCATGCAATGTCTGTGATTGACAAGAAGCTTGAAGCTCGCTCTATCTCGATAAAAAGGACACTTGAAAACTGATACCCGAATCTGCCCATAATGTGTTGGTCTATCTCCCATATGACCTACAGGGCAGCTCACTTGATGGAAAATGGTGAAATTGGTGCCATTGGAAAGGTTTGTGTCTACTTTCCAAGGAAACCAACCATTTGATCACATCCATCATGTTGAGTGACATATGACTATTGTTGCAAAGTAGGACAGGATATGTCCGGTAATTTGCTGAGTCAACTTCGATAGAGCTTTGTGATCTGCTCAGGTTGATCTAGGTTACGTACTGTATGTGAATGAAAATCTATGGGTGTCTAGTTTCCATAAGTTCTTACAGTCTCGTTGATACCTATTGAATCGAAGAAGTTATGACTGATTTAGTGCATGGAGGTCAAGACTTTGGAAAACTTGATAAGTCTTTAGCGACTCTGCACTTTGGATGTGTCGCGCTCTTTTTGTCCTTAGACCAAGGTTTGTTTTTTCCCATTGGGTTTTCACTTGGTAAGGTTTTTAACGAGGCGACCTATGAGAACATCCATACAATGATGCGTTGTACTTCTGTTCAACTTAGACCAAGAGGTATTTTTCCCACTGGGTTTTTCCTTGGTATAGTTGTGAGGGCAACTTGGCATCTGACTCCTATGATTTGAGGTACTCATCAGGGGGAGTCGTTATGTATACATCAGGGGGAGTATACACGACATGTTATGTTGGTGCGTTGCAATCTTTTCCTCATCAAGCCTTTGTTTTTCCCATGGGGTTTTGTTTTGGCTTGGAATAGGTTTTTTCGAAGGCAACATCTTCTGCACCATTGTTGTATTAGTGCTCGACACAGGGGGAGTGTTCCGAGAATTATTATTCCCGTGATGTGTCTTACCTAATACTGATTGTAGATACATAGATGGAAGGTTCCAGATCCTTCTATGTAACACCCCCAAACCACTCGGGAATATTACAGCACCGCAGACCCTCTCCGCGAGGATCTACCAGGCTAAATACAAAACAATGCATCACTTCACATGCCGACATGGCTACATAAAGGACCATTAGACCGATTTGGTCTTATATCACAACACACACAACAATACATACAAGATCCTTGCCCAGAACACATACCCACGCAGGGGCTAGAATACAATAACACTTCCATAATTCGAGAAAATAACACATTGGAGGAATAACCAACACGACTCTACCAAATACTCTATAATTGGTCTTCACGTGATTAGTATCTTCGTCTCCCATCATCCTTCGTATCGATCCTGTGATTCGCTCCCCAGCTACACCGCAAGTACCGGGCCTTGTCTGAGACATCCACCCCGAATACTGGGGTTAGCAAACTCCACTGTTTTGCTAGTGCAAGTATAAAACAAAAGTACAAGCCATACACAACGTGCTTCAAGAATATAAAATCTTGAATATATTTCCCGAGATAAATCACTTAATCAAAACAGTTTGATTTATAAAAGGTAGGAATAGAACCATGTATCTCATACAAAATATTTTACGGTCTCGGGAGTTTGAAAACATTTGGAAATAAGGAATTCTCAAGTCTTTCGAAAACACTTGGGGACACGGCCCAAAATCATCTTTCCAAAATACGATTCCAATAATAAAACGTGGTTTCACAACCCAATTCACAACACACGGGGTCCAAGACCCAAATCATAAGCCACAGGTCCACGACCCGAATAACATAACACATGTTCCTAAGGATTATTCGTGTCCCATGCTAACAAGCCACGAACCTCAGATGATCCCGTAGAACATACCCGAGTGAATAATCCAATAGGAAACCATACCAAATCACATGTCCTCGTGACAACAGTCACAGAACCATTCCAAAACACAACCATAAGTTATCCCGGCATCGGGCTAACAAGCCACGAACCTCGGAGTCCCCACAAGACATACCCGATGATAACCCCCACAAGTTATCTCGGCATCGGGCTAGCAAGCCCCGAACCTCGGAGTCCCCGCAAGACATACCCGGGTTGGATAACCCTACAGTCACGCCCGAACCATACTAGCAAGTATGGATCCCGGAGATTCAACAATCCTACCCGGAGGCACATCACTTTCAGCAATCACATAACAATGAGCAGAACATCAAGCCAAGCAACACTTAAACATCACAACCTCCTTTCAAAGGAGTAACAACTAATATCCCACGTAATACATTCTTAACGAACAAGTACACATAATATTTCGTAATCCCCGGCAAAGGATTACGGTCTAATAAACTCATTCAAAGTGATCATATCATCTTTTCAACATACAAAACCAACACACATATTCCGAGAACACATATATTCACGAAGTACATAAATTATCGTTGAAAGACAACATTTATCGAGAATATACCGATCCCTTTTTACGTTCATTAAACATTAGGTTTCGCACGAAATCCTTTACCATTAATTACGCCTACGAAACATGAAACGTATGGACAAGATACTTGCCTCGATATCACGAGCGACGAAACGACGAACGGGCATGATCGGGAAACCTTCGAACTTCCAAAAACGATCAAGACTTCGACAGCCCACGAATACTACGAAAATAGCATCACCACGAATCAATAACACTAATCGAAAACCGAAACGATCCTAAAAACGACAAGGATCTAAGTGTTCTCAAAGAAATCAAGAATCGTTGATCCGGGCTATAAAAATCGATGAACGGTTAACAAAATCTGAAGATTACGGTCAAGACAAACAAGAACAAATAACCGATCGGATGAGATCGGTTAAGAATCACAAATCCAAGCAAAAACCCCAAATTTAAGAAAATAGGGTTCTAACAAGAGATTACCTTGATTTGGACCAAGAAGACGATTAGATGTTGTTAAACATCTACAAATCCGCTCAAAGATGAAGCTAGAAGAAGAAGATCGGTCCTACTCGCCTCTGGATCTCACTCCCGTCGGAAGGGATGAAGAAAAGTGGGAAAAATGACGACTTAATGCTTTGTTGTCCAAGATTTATCTTTGGGCGATTATTAAGCGCGCTAAACACCCTGCATTAGCGTGCGCTAACGGGGTCAACGCTCCAGAGAAACTGCCTATAACAACGTTAGCGTGCGTTAGCTAAAAGCCATAGCGTGCGCTAACGGGTCACAAAACCAGTCCAGTAGCCCCTGGACAGAACTGCACCTACCGGGTAGCGTGCGTTAGAAAGAAGAGAGAGCGTGCGCTAAGCAGTCGATAGCGTGCGCTAGCTATCGGCCTTAGCGTGCGCTAACAAAGCTCCAGTCCCAGTCCAGTAGCTACTGGACTGTCTCCGGACTGCCAGTTAGCGTGCGCTACAAATTCAGTAGCGTGCGCTAAACACCACGTAGTAGCGTGCGCTATGCTTCAAGCATTAGCGTGCGCTACACCACAAAAACTCAAAAACTCACAAAGTGATCCGAAATGCCTCCAAAAACATGTCCCAACAAGTCACAACCAAACATGGCACGAAATTCCTACGATGAGGACAATGACAATCCGATAAAACCCAGAAAACCCAACGAATCCGGAATAAAGATCTCGGGTATTACATTCTACCCCTCTTAAAAGAAGTTTCATCCTCGAAACTTGAAACATGGAACGAACGACGCAAAACAAACTCAGATAACACACGATATCCGTTACCGAAATAACAAAACACGACGAACAAAATCAATACGGTTGAACAATTCAACATTACATCAACCAAAACACGAGCTAAATGCTGAACCCATACGAAATTCCACAGCCCAAGGGTTGGAAGATCGAACACAAAACAAATTTCCTGAACTTAAGGAAATTACGAAGGACTCCTAACGCTCAACAATTATGAAACGAGATCAATAAAAACTGAACCATCAAACGATTGAGTTACGACGATCGAGACAACAACAGTCGATCAATCATGTTCGAATCACGACGAACAATAATACTCAAACAACAACCCCAAAGTTCACATCTCGACTAGAGATAATATACGATCCGGTGAAGACAACAAGATGTGCATTCACATAAGATCCACAGAAAAGGGAATAGCAATTTGGAGAGTCATAACGACAAACGGGTTATTCTGAAACAATACCACAACTCGTTCGATCAATAAAAGCACAAGATAGGACAAGATCAGAAAATATCAACGAATATAAACGATTCGACAGAGTCGAGAGTACAGAGTTCAAAATCCGATCCACTTCAAATAAAAGAAGTCAATCTCTGAATTTCGAAACAACAAAGCAAGGGAAATAATTCAACATGCAACTGATAGACCACGCCCTCCGGACTACTCTGAGTCGATCCCGATATCAAAGTTCAAGTCCTCGCCTCGGAATGCTCGGTAACCATCTCGCAAACCGAACCTTGTCCTCGAGTCCGCACCAAACACGCACGGGTGGGGAAGGACAATGTGCACGAACATGTCCCGCCACATTACAGATTAAAACATCTCCGGCTTTACCAGAGTCGAACAAGACTTGGAACTCCTGGGCCCACGCATCGAGCGATGGAGCTTTACAGCGGAGAGACTACTACGTTGCAAATTGGAAACACCGACTCCTGCACTGTCCACGCGATCATCGAACTCCCTCTGCTTCTTCGACTCGGGCACACGCTCCGACGATAATGAAGCTAGTTCACGAGCTAATGCTCGATCTTGATAGTCCCTCAACGAGGTGCAATTGAATCCTGACATATACACGCGAATATCCGGCTTCAAGCGTCTGTCAAAGTGAAGGATCCTCTCTTCCTCGGTTCTCACCCGATCTCGCACATAACTGAGTTGTTTGCTATAATCGATGATAGCTTGCGACACCGATATATCTTGCGGTTCTGCCAAGTAGAATTCGCGAATCCTCTGCTCTCTAATCGGTTTCGGACAGAACTCAGCTCCCATAAGTGCTTGGAACTCCGCCCACGTGACATCACGATCACGAGGTTTAACAGCTTCCCACCAATTAGCGGCATCTTTGTCGAGAAGGTACTGAGCGATAGGTACCTTCCGCTCTTCAGGACATCCGACAGCCTTGAAAATCTTTCCCAACTGGAAAATCCAACCATCCCAGCCCAACACATCCGCAGCACCGGCGAATCGAGGGGGATTCATACGAACTACCTCGCGAAGCCATTGATTCACGCCGACGTTCTGACTCGTGTCAATGCTACGTTGAACCACCTGGGTCAACTGAGTCATCTGAGTCGCTACTTGTTGCAGTATAGTAGCAACACCCAAACTAAAATCATTCTCAACGACATTTTCTCGATTCCGCGTCTGATCCCCATGGCCATCAGCACCACGGTTACGACCACGACCTCTGCCCCTCGGCATACTAACAAACAATCAACCTAGGGTAACGAAAGATCATAACTCATAGCAAGATATTCACATCTCTGTCTTTAATCTAACATCATTAAATCACATACATATTACCATTTAATTCCAGCTAGAGCACAATATACAAACTATTATACCAAAAATCTTCATTTATAATGCCGTTGTTATGCAATTTATAAATGCAATGAAATTGAAATCATCCATTATATCAAAATCATTTTCTGTACGGTTTCTGCGCCGGAACTTACCGAGTTGAAAACCATTTTCAAAAACGTTCCAAAATGCCAAAAAGGCCGATGACGGTAATACTTTCCAAATACTCCCCAAAATTCATTTTTCCAAATACCAAATACCATCATCAAAGAACATTTGAAATTACAAGGCGTAGACGCAGAAATTCAATAGTTTCAAAATATATGTTACGTCACCCGACAAAAGAGTTAGGAAAAAGGGTCAACGAAATAATTCAAATTTAAAAACCCGAAAGGTCATTTTGAAACACACACTATTTGGTAAAAGTACCCAAAAAGTCATTTTGGACTTTACACACGCAGTGGACAAAAAACACAGTTCAAATTACACATAACCACACAACAATTGTTATTCCTGAACAACACATAGAGTATGGTCACAAATGGTCAGCCTAACAATCGCAAAAGTTAGACTTACGGCCAGAATGTAGTTTCCGAGCTTCTGCTCAGACCGATTAGGGTATGATTTAACAGAGACTTAGCGTGCGCTAGCCATGCCACGTTAGCGCGCGCTAGCTATTCTCATCCAGCAACACATTCATAAACATATACCAAATAATGCCAAAAGCCGAAGGTTACAAATAAACAACAACATACGAATCCCAACACCAACAATTTATATTCTCACTACATATCGTTTAGTCGAAAAGTTGAAGGCGAAAGTCACGTTTCGAGTAATCTATTGAAAGACCTCGTTTAAGCATTTAAAAATCAAATTTTGAAAATTTTCAATGCAAGATGAAAATATAATATATGTAGTTTGAATTCTCAAAATCTTTGGTCTCGAGGTCATCATACGAAAATCAAATCATTTTTCCTCCTCGAAGGATGTTTTTAAATAGAATTTACGTGACTTCCCCAAAACATTTGAAATTTAAAATACCACATTGATAAACTTTTATTGAGTAACCAATCCAAAACATCACCCCTGTAAAAAAAATGATTTCACACAAAGATGTATACATATATACATGCATACCGGTACTACTCTTTGTTCCAACACAATACGAGAATCAAACAAGTATGGAGTAAGTATTCACGAGGCATAATTAAACTCCACATAATAACATAGAATCGCATAATCTCGTATAACACGAGACACAACAAAATAGGGAGACTTACATCCACAGATCGCACGAAGATGATGGTTGCACCTCGATACTAATCACGACCAACAACTCAGACGACGCGTCGCGACACCACTCAGTCAGACCAAATCTGACAAGACAAGACCCGACAACACACAACTCAACCCGACAGCCTAGGTTTCCTCAACCTAAGCTCCGATACCATATTCTGTAACACCCCCAAACCACTCGGGAATATTACAGCGCCGCAGACCCTCTCCGCGAGGATCTACCAGGCTAAATACAAAACAATGCATCACTTCACATGCCGACATGGCTACATAAAGGACCATTAGACCGATTTGGTCTTATATCACAACACACACAACAATACATACAAGATCCTTGCCCAGAACACATACCCACGCAGGGGCTAGAATACAATAACACTTCCATAATTCGAGAAAATAACACATTGGAGGAATAACCAACACGACTCTACCAAATACTCTATAATTGGTCTTCACGTGATTAGTATCTTCGTCTCCCATCATCCTTCGTATCGATCCTGTGATTCGCTCCCGGCTACCGCAAGTACCGGACGCAATACAGACATCCACCCCGAATACTCGGGGTTAGCAAACTCCACTGTTTTGCTAGTGCAAGTATAAAACAAAAGTACAAGCCATACACAACGTGCTTCAAGAATATAAAATCTTGAATATATTTCCCGAGATAAATCACTTAATCAAAACAGTTTGATTTATAAAAGGTAGGATTAGAACCATGTATCTCATACAAAATATTTTACGGTCTCGGGAGTTTGAAAACATTTGGAAATAAGGAATTCTCAAGTCTTTCGAAAACACTTGGGGACACGGCCCAAAATCATCTTTCCAAAATACGATTCCAATAATAAAACGCGGTTTCACAACCCAATTCACAACACACGGGGTCCAAGACCCAAATCATAAGCCACAGGTCCACGACCCGAATAACATAACACATGTTCCTAAGGATTATTCGCGTCCCATGCTAACAAGCCACGAACCTCAGATGCTCCCGTAGAACATACCCGAGTGAATAATCCAATAGGAAACCATACCAAATCACATGTCCTCGTGACAACAGTCACAGAACCATTCCAAAACACAACCATAAGTTATCCCGGCATCGAGCTAACAAGCCACGAACCTCGGAGTCCCCGCAAGACATACCCGATGATAACCCCAACAAGTTATCTCGGCATCGAGCTAGCAAGCCCCGAACCTCGGAGTCCCCGCAAGACATACCCGGGTTGGATAACCCTACGGTCACGCCCGACCCATACTAGCAAGTATGGATCCCGGAGATTCAACAATCCTACCCGGAGGCACATCACTTTCAGCAATCACATAACAATGAGCAGAACATCAAGCCAAGCAACACTTAAACATCACAACCTCCTTTCAAAGGAGTAACAACTAATATCCCACGTAATACATTGTTAACGAACAAGTACACATAATATTTCGTAATCCCCGGCAAAGGATTACGGTCTAATAAACTCATTCAAAGTGATCATATCATCTTTTCAACATACAAAACCAACACACATATTCCGAGAACACATATATTCACGAAGTACATAAATTATCATTGAAAGACAACATTTATCGAGAATATACCGATCCCTTTTTACGTTCATTAAACATTAGGTTTCGCACGAAATCCTTTACCATTAATTATGCCTACGAAACATGAAACGTATGGACAAGATACTTGCCTCGATATCACGAGCGACGAAACGACGAACGGGCACGATCGGGAAACCTTCGAACTTCCAAAAACGATCAAGACTTCGACAGCCCACGAATACTACGAAAATAGCATCACCACGAATCAATAACACTAATCGAAAACCGAAACGATCCTAAAAACGACAAGGATCTAAGTGTTCTCAAAGAAATCAAGAATCGTTGATCCGGGCTATAAAAATCGATGAATGGTTAACGAAATCTGAAGATTACGGTCAAGACAAACAAGAACAAATAACCGATCGGATGAGATCGGTTAAGAATCACAAATCCAAGCAAAAACCCCAAATTTAAGAAAATAGGGTTCTAACAAGAGATTACCTTGATTTGGACCAAGAAGACGATTAGATGTTGTTAAACATCTACAAATCCGCTCAAAGATGAAGCTAGAAGAATAAGATCGGTCCTACTCGCCTCTGGATCTCACTCCCGTCGGAAGGGATGAAGAAAAGTGGGAAAATGACGACTTAATCTTTGTTGTCCAAGATTTATCTTTGACGATTATTAGCGCGCGCTAAACACCCTGCATTAGCGTGCGCTAACGGGGTCAACGCTCCAGAGAAACTGCCTATAACAACGTTAGCGTGCGCTAGCTAAAAGCCGTAGCATGCGCTAACGGGTCACAAAACCAGTCCAGTAGCCCCTGGACAGAACTGCACCTACCGGGTAGCGTACGTTAGAAAGAAGAGAGAGCGTGCGCTAAGCAGTCGATAGCGTGCGCTAGCTATCGGCCTTAGCGTGCGCTAACAAAGCTCCAGCCCGATCCGGTAGCTACCGGATCGTCTCCGATTAGCGTGCGCTACAAATTCAGTAGCGTGCGCTAAACACCACGCAGTAGCGTGCGCTATGCTTCAAGCATTAGCGTGCGCTACACCACAAAAACTCACAAAGTGATCCGAAATGCCTCCAAAAACATGTCCCAACAAGTCACAACCAAACATGGCACGAAATTCCTACGATGAGGACAATGACAATCCGATAAAACCCAAAAAACCCAACGAATCCGGAATAAAGATCTCGGGTATTACATTCTAGAGGTAGTAGGATCCTATTAGATGTCTTACCTTATCTAGGAATCCTATGTATGGAAGGACTCTCATTGTAATGCCTATATAAAGGCCCCTCTATTCATTGTTATCAATACAGTTGTTTTGCTGTCTTTTACTTTCTCCTCAAACAGAAACCATTCGCAAAGATTACTGAACTTTTTTCGGGCACCAAATACCCAACAGCAAATATGTATTTCTTACATATTTTGAGAATTAAAGAACTTTTGATGTGCAACAAGTCTTCTGAGATTGAGGTCATCAAAAACATGGCAAATGAAATGTTGCCGAAGTTTGAAAAATATTGGAACGACTATGTTGATATCTTTTCCATAGCTACTATTCTGGATCCGAGGTATAAGGTGCAATTTGTTAAATTTAAATTGAAAAAAGTTGAGCCGACTGAGGAAGTAATGGATAGAAAAATAGGCCAAATTTTGAATGCGATGAAATCTTTGTTCATGGAGTACGTGACAGAGTTTTCAAAAGATGGTTCACAACCAGAAGACGGTGTTGGGACTTCAACTATTGACACTAAGACGAGCGAACAGAGTGATGATGAATTCGATGTAAGTAAAATCTTTATGTTAGATAAGTTTTAGTCATATTTATTTTTATATATATTTTGTTAATTCATTCATGTTTATATAATAGGAAGTAAGTCTGTAGCCTGTTATATGAAGTAAGTCTGTAGCCTGATAATGCTGTAAGTCTGTAAGTCTGTTGGAGAGCATATAAAAGACTGATAATGCTGTTATTAATTCATTCATGTATTATTATTAAAAGACTGGTAATGCTGTTATTAATTTATTCATGTTAATCTTATATGAAGTCTGTAAGTCTGTTGGAGAGCATATAAAAGACTGATAATGCTGTTATTAATTCATTCATGTATTATTATTAATGCATTCATGTTTATATTGCATATAAAATACTGATAAATATAATGCTGTTATGATTTCTGTTAGACAATTTTCTTTCTCCACTTGTCAAGGCCAAAATGTAACTTTATATGATTTTTTTGTAGGATTTTGTGAGGGAAGTTCAAGGCAATGCATCAACAAGAACGGAATTGGAACTATACTTAGAGGAGAAGATGATCTCTAACAAATGTCCTTTCAACATTCTCCAAGAGTGGAAAAAACTTTCTGAGTGGTATACTTTGTTGTTATCTCTAATATGTACTTGACTTTAAAATATTGGTAATGTTTACATAGTCCTTTCAAATTGAATATTATTACAGATATCCAATACTAGCTAGGATGGCATATGATATTTTATCTATTCCAATTACAACGGTTGCTTCGGAATCGGCATTTAGCATTGGTGCCAAAGTTCTCACAAAATATCGTAGTTCACTTCTACCCGACAATGCACAAGCATTAATTTGTGGGCGTAATTGGATTTGTGGTTATGAAATTCAAGGTTTGCTATATTTGTAACTTATATCAATTTAAAGTTGATTGTTTGTTTAGATATTTGTATTGATATTTTACTATTGAATACAGATGATGGACCGAGTGATGAACTAATCTCTGTGCCCCTTGTTGCAGTGCAAGAATCAAATGGTTCTAATAATATTGAAATGGATTTGCGGTAGTGTTGTTGGTTTGAAGAGAAAAAGGAAGAAACTTTCACATGCTGTATTGTGACTTATTTTGTGAAACTTTCACATGCTGTATTGTATTTGTGACTTATTTTGGCCTAACTCCTTTCATGGCTGTTGTATTGTGATTTATTTTGGCATAACTCCTTTCATGTTTTTTTTTTACACGCACGCACCCTGACTCCCATGGGAGTCGAACCCTCGACCTCCTTGTTACAGGAGAGGAGGGGTATCCACTCCACCAATTGGTGGGGTTCATGTTGATGAAATGAAAATGATGAATGCTGCTGGAAGGAACTTGTAGTTGGAAAAAATGAAAGGCCCGTGGGCTGGGCTAAGCCCGCCCGGTATGGGTCATGGGCCTCAATATTTTGGCCCAAAAAATCCTGGGCCTTTTTGGCCCAGCCCAAAATTAGCCCGCCCGTTGGGAGCCCAGCCCATTTGGGCTGGCCCAGCCCGTTTGCCAGGTCTAGTGGTTTGCAACTGTGAATTTTGGAACGTGTGTATGAGTTCCTTGTCTTTCCACCCGGAGCGTTCGACGGGATGTCTGGGGTCAATACTAAGGGGTACGGCCAAAGAAGTGGACTTGGGTATGTGTGTGGTTAAACTTCCACCCGGAGCGTTCGACGGGGCGTCTGGGGGCCGATACTAAGGGGTACGGCCGCGAAAGTGGTTTCCCACCCGGAGTGTTCGACTGGGTGTCTGGGGGCCGATACTAAGGGGTATGGTCGTGGGTTGCCAGTGTGATTTTCATCTTGTGGATGATTTTTGTGTTTCCGATAATTGTGATATGTTCGGAATATCCCAACATTTTGGTTATCGATGTTGATGTGCATTATATATTGAATTTTGGCACTTGGCTAGAATGGCACTAGGATTTATGTCGTAAGTGCTTAACTCCTTGACTGTGAGGTTTTGGTGTTGGATAACGAACTTGTTATTATTTTCGTGTACTGTGGTTTGAGAAAATCATGGGATGAGATCCCAACGGTTGTGTTAAGATTTTTTGCGGAAAATGACTTGGGTCGAGACCCATTTGTTTCGAAATGATTTCGGAATTTAGGACGTGAGGTCCAGAAGAATTTACTATTTATGAAAATATTTGTTTCACAAAAGAGATTTGGGCGGAGACCCCATTATTTTCGAATAAAGCTTTATAACCTTGAACTTGAAGTCCCAAAGGACTTTCTGTCGTTTTCCAAAACTCCCGAGTTTATATATATATATATATATATATATATATATATATATATATCATCTTTAAAGACTTGAGTTGTGTTGTTGCCCAAAATATTTATCCGAAGATTAATACTGCTGGAAGACGGACAACAAACAACAATTGCGGGAGCACTTCCGAGAGAAAATAAATAATACAAAATTTGCCGGGTTTGTTAGGCCCGGGCTTGAATGCTCTCGCGAGATGATATTAATACGAATATTCGTGGATACAAGTATTAATGAGAGAAATCTAAATACAATGAGTGTAAAAAGACTCTGTTAATCCGGCTCTTGAGCGAAGCTCGGTGTTCTTCGTCCCCACCGATCATCTTCCTGATGAGAGAGGCCGGGAGAAGTAAGACCGAATGATAGCTGTTGCCAAGAGTTGGAGATAGCCAAGTGCTGGGGAATTCCGGCGGGAGGCCGAGAGTGGTGAAATCACAATATTACTGGGGAGTGTTTAGAGAGTCAGAATCTCGGTCTAATGTGCTGAAATTGCGATAATGCAGACCCTTGGCCGAGTGCAGGGTGCCTTGTATTTATAGTGGCAGCCCAGCCTTGTCCTTTGGTGGGCGATCGCCTTCCGGCCATTATAATAATGGGGCGATCGTCCGCCGGCCAATATTATAATGGGGCGATCACCCGGGCTGTCGGGCTAAAGTCCAAGGAAGAGGCCGGCGCCAGCTGGGCGGTCCAATGAGGAGCCAGCACGCGTCCGGATTCACTGTCACATGCGGCCCTACTGACAGCTTTCGGCGGAATCAATGTCACATGCGGCCCTACTGACAGCTTTCGGCGGTTTGTCGGCTGGTGGAGAGATTCTGCCAGGCTGTGGTCAATGATCCGAGATTCGCGGATCTTGTCTCGGCTCTTGCACTTGGTGCCAGTCTTGAGGCTCGGCCTTGGCCGACTGGATGGCCATCGGCGCTGATCGACATGAGGCGGTCGTCTCTAGCTGGTCATCAGAGGTCGCCATCGGCCAGTTGCTGAGGGTCGGCATTGGTCGGTCACCAAGGGTCGGTCGGCAAGTGCCGAGAGATGATCGTCTCCAGTCGGTCGCCAGGAGTCGGTCGCTGAGTACCGAGAGGCGATCGTATTAATGTCGATCGCTCGGCACCGGGATTCGTCCTGGGACCTTCGGTTGGCCGATCTAGCTTGTCCGCTGGGTTAAGGCTCGGCCGCCTGGTCGCTGGTTGGCAGTTCTGCCTAGGCTTCTCGGCAGTGGCTCGGTCGCCCGACCTCCGAGGCGATCGCCGGTCGAAGAGTGTTAATTCTTGACACAACAATTGCCCCCCAGCTTGCTCCTATGTTGAAGACATGGGGTGAGGTGGTTCTTGCTGGCGATCGTGTAAGGATGAGGACAGGCGATCTTGCTGAGCTGACTTAGGATTCGGACTTGGGCTATCATGGTCGATTGGCTTAGCTATCTTTCGGTCTTGTACCTGCAAAAAACAACATTGGCCGATCCCCCTCGGAAACTTGGTGGTTTCGCTTGTTTGAGGAATCGTGCACAGTCGCGGAGATCGATGGACCGACTCCATGACCGTGTCTTGGTGCGCGAAGACATTGAGTGTCTCGTGACTCACTTTATTATGAGGGTCCTCTCAGCCGCGCCTCGCCTCGTATTTAAACGAAGGGCGTGCGGTCTCGGTCTAGAGGAGTCCTTGCGCGGGGCAGCGTCGGATGAATCAACTCCACGCCCGCGGCTTGTTGGCTCTGCTTCCACCTCGGCCAGCCATGGAGATGGTCGACCTCGACGGTGTACGTTGAGACGGGGGTTGTGGCACGTGTCCACTGATTAATGTTGGAGATCCCTCAGACTACGCCGGCCTCGTATTTAAACGAAGGGCAGGCGATCTCGGCCGAAGGGACCTTGCATGGCCGAAGCAGCCGGTTCCATCGACTGCCAGGACCATGGCTTTATGATGTGCGGCGGAGGCGATCGCGAGCCTTAGTCTCTCATTTAAAATGGACTGTAGGCGGTGATCGAGTCCTCTGACTCTGCTGGGTAGTAGCGATCGGGCTGGGAGACTGGAGGTCGTCGTGCGGGCGCCGATCGCTCTACTCCTAGGCTAAGAAGAAGCCTTTGCCTGGACACGAAATCTGCGGCTCTAGCCCGGAAAGCTGCGTAGGTCGTCGGTTGGGTCTTCGTGAGATGCCTGAACATAGGCGAGAAGCCCTGAAAACCTCCTAGGACCGCGTAGAGGGCGGTCTCATCGTTTATGGGCTCGCCATTGAGGATGATCCCGTCTACCCGGTCGATGTAGTCCGAGTCGGACTCCTCTTCTCCCTGCTTGATTTGCATCATGCGAAGGCGACCTTTTGGCCGGACGACCCTGGTGGCGAAGTATTCCGTGAAGACGTGCGCCAGCTCGTTAAAGGAGCCAATGGACCGAGGTGGCAATGAGGTGTACCACCGGTGGGCGAGGTCGTCCAGCGTCAGAGGGAACATTCGGCACCTGGTCGCGTCAGATGCCCCACACCCGGTCATGTAGATGATGTACTTGTTCAGGTGTGTCTGGGGGTCCGATCGCCCCTCGTACACGGGTGTCTGAGGAGGAGCGATCTTGTGCTGCACCGGGGCGAGCTCGATGTCGATCGCGAGCGGCTCGCTTGGCTCGGCGATCGTCTTTATGGCGCCTGCCCTGGATTGCAGGAGCGCCTTCATGTCATCGATCTGACGTTGCATCGCAGCCATCGCCGTGGCTCGGTCGCTTGCCGATCGGCTTTGGGAGCGGGAGCCGAGGCGATCGTGTACCGATCTCCGGACTCCGCTGCTGCCGACCTCGGCAATTTGGCGAGGGGGAGCCACTGGCCGGGCCCTGGGAGCCGGTAGGCCGAGCTCCTGGTGACGGACTCGAACTCCGCTGCCTCGTAGCCGGGACCGGATCGCCGGCCGCTGTGTCGGGTCACCGCCTGTGCGATCGAAGACAGAGGTACCCACCGGCGAGCGCCTCTTCTTGCGGACGAGAGCCTCCTGGCGATCGCTCGGCGATGCGCCTTGAGCTTCCGCTTGGACTTCCGGCGGGAGGCCGAGGGGTGATAGCAGAGGCGCGTCGAGAGCACTCCGTCGCTCCTGTAGGACGGCCATGACCTCGTCGATCTGTTCCTTGGTTCAAGCCGATCGAGCGAGAGGCTCGGGCCGCCGCCGTGGATGGGATCGAGCGTCTCGACCGCGGCGGCGCCTTCCACCATCGGCCGCGCTCCTGACCGGGACGGAACGGGGTCCGCCGGCCGGGTCGGCTTTCTTCGACGCGAGGCTAAGACATGATTTCGAAGGATTTCTTTGAAGTGCGGTGAGTGTCACTTCAGTATCCGCCCGAGAACAAGTGAGTGTTCTTCGGGACGGTAGGTGTAAAAATTTGAGGGTTGGATCCCCTTCTTCCAGCGCCAATTGTTGTTGCCCAAAATATTTATCCGAAGATTAATACTGCTGGAAGACGGACAACAAACAACAATTGCGGGAGCACTTCCGAGAGAAAATAAATAATACAAGATTTGCCGGGTTTGTTAGGCCCGGGCTTGAATGCTCTCGCGAGATGATATTAATACGAATATTCGTGGATACAAGTATTAATGAGAGAAATCTAAATACAATGAGTGTAAAAAGACTCTGTTAATCCGGCTCTTGAGCGAAGCTCGGTGTTCTTCGTCCCCGCCGATCGTCTTCCTGATGAGAGAGGCCGGGAGAAGTAAGACCGAATGATAGCTGTTGCCAAGAGTTGGAGATAGCCAAGTGCTGGGGAATTCCGGCGGGAGGCCGAGAGTGCTGAAATTACAATATTACTGGGGAGTGTTTAGAGAGTCAGAATCTCGGTCTAATGTGCTGAAATCGCGATAATGCAGACCCTTGGCCGAGTGCAGGGTGCCTTGTATTTATAGTGGCAGCCCAGCCTTGTCCTTTGGTGGGCGATCGCCTTCCGGCCATTATAATAATGGGGCGATCGTCCGCCGGCCAATATTATAATGGGGCGATCACCCGGGCTGTCGGGCTAAAGTCCAAGGAAGAGGCCGGCGCCAGCTGGGCGGTCCAATGAAGAGCCAGCACGCGTCCGGAGTCACTGTCACATGCGGCCCTACTGACAGCTTTCGGCGGAATCAATGTCACATGCGGCCCTACCGAGCCTTTCGCGGTTTGTCTACCGTGGAGAGATTCTGCCAGGCTGTGGTCAATGATCCGAGATTCGCGGATCTTGTCTCGGCTCTTGCACGTGGTGCCAGTCTTGAGGCTCGGCCTTGGCCGACTGGATGGCCATCGGCGCTGATCGACATGAGGCGGTCGTCTCTAGCTGGTCATCAGAGGTCGCCATCGGCCAGTTGCTGAGGGTCTGCATTATCGCGATTTCAGCACATTAGACCGAGATTCTGACTCTCTAAACACTCCCCAGTAATATTGTGATTTCAGCACTCTCGGCCTCCTGCCGAAATTCCCCAGCACTTGGCTATCTCAAACTCTTGGCAACAGCTATCATTCGGTCTTACTTCTCCCGGCCTCTCTCATCAGGAAGACGATCGGCGGGGACGAAGAACACCAAGCTTCCCTCAAGAGCCGGATTAACAGAGTCTTTTTACACTCATTGTATTTAGATTTCTCTCATTAATACTTGTATCCACGAATATTCGTATTAATATCATCTCGCGAGAGCATTCAAGCCCGGGCCTAACAAACCCGGCAAATCTTGTATTATTTATTTTCTCTCGGAAGTGCTCCCGCAATTGTTGTTTGATGTCCGTCTTCCAGCAGTATTAATCTTCGGATAAATATTTTGGGCAACAATAAGTTGTACCTTAAATATTGAAAACCCCTCGGGAACTTCTTTCACTACTGTTGTTATTGTATTATAACCGATATTGGCGTGATATATTTTTGTATAGACTGAATACTTGTACTAGCCATTCAAATGCTAACCCCTTAAGTGGGGGAAATGCGTATCATGCATTTCAGGTGTGCTTAGTTCGTTGGAGCAACCACAGGGACGACATGGAAGAAGACGAGCCGCGATACTAATCAAGAGTTAAGAGTCCAGTTTGATGTCGTTGTATTGCTGAGTTATTTTAAGTCTTCCGATGTATGGTATTTTGACCCCTGCGTGGGTATGTACAATAATGAGTTTATTTTTGGGTTGATTTAATCGCGAGACCTCATTGGTCAGTGTAACTAATATTTGACCTTATCGCTCTGTGTTAGTAAGTCGTTTGACCTCGGCCGGTCAAACATTGTTCGTATCGTGGTGGTTAGCCTGGTAGATCCTTATAGAAAAAAGGGTCTACGACGTATAATATTCACGGTGGTTTCTGGGGGTGTTACATTTATGGTATCGGAGCTTAGCTTTTGGAAACCTAGGCTGTCGGGTCGAGTCGAGTCATGTTTTGTCGAGTCTTGCTTTGTGGCGTCGTCCGAGTTGTCAGTTAACAAGTCGACTTGGGCGTTGTCATATGATGTCGTTAGTGTTGTTCGTTGAGATTAGTATCGTGGGTGACCGTCATCTTCGTGCGACCTGTGGACGTAAGTCTCCCTTCTTTGTGTTTGTGCCTCGTCTGACGCGAGCTACTGGTATGATTATGTGTTAAGTGATGGAATCTTTATGCAGGTTCTTGGTTTCGTGATGCGTTTATGTGACTCTCATGTTTCGTTTATATGAGGAGTGTTGTCATTAATTATGTCCTTTTGACTATGATATTTGACTGCTTGTTTCCGGTAAAAGACAGGTGTTGTATTGGTTTTGAATGAGTTGATGCATGTATTATGATGTATGTAAATGAATATCGATACGTGTGAGTTTTGGGCATTCTGGCCTATTGGATTTTTGAAAACCTTGAGTATCTTAGAAAATAAAATTCGAGACGTACTTTTAAATGGGTTGTATTTTCGAGGCGCCTATTGGCGCAACTATCTGTTTCAAATTCTTCTACCTTGAGGATCAAAATATATTTTTTTTTAGTCCAGTAATTTTGGAAATGCTTTGCTTAGAGCCGAGGGTCGAATATTTCTGAAAGATTTTCGCTAAAAAAAATTGTTCTCATTTTTACCAAACGCATGATGGTTTTCAAAGTCTCGACAATGATGTTTGTTCAACTTTTTGTAAGGTGATACTCATGATTAACTAGTGTTTCCGAAATCATTTTTTTTCAAAGGTGGTTTTCGTTTTTAAAACCTATTGTTCCTGTTTACGGTCCGAGAATGTATGTATAATGTTTGCATTTTCGTTAGGGTGTTAACCCCCGAGTTGTGATTGAATTAGTGGTGTGAGCACTGAGTCGTTCGCCACGCAATTGTTGCATTAGCCCTCGGTGATAGGTGTGATGTTGATCTTTATCGTTGTCATTTCGTGGTGATTTGCGTGCTATCGCACATGTGCGAGCTGTTGAAGCTTGGGTTTGTACGTTTGTGTAAACGTGTGATTGTTCATGATGTTTTGTGATTATGTGCTGGTTATCGTTCGGGCCGTTGAGATCGCCGAACGGTGCCGTCGTTGCTGTGATGTTGATATGTGTGTTGCTTTATGATAATAATCATCGTATGTGTTGCGTGTTATGATTTTCGGTTGTGCTGAGTTGGCATCTCTGGTTTGTTGTTTTGCGATGTTATATATATTCTATTGTACCTAGCAGTTGTATTTTCGGTATGCCGAGCCGAGGTGCTTTAAACGTATTGTGCCGAGGGCATGTACGTGCAAATTGTCCTTCTCGTCAGTAACGCTTTTCAAGTGTAGACTCGAGGGACACGGGATTTAGTTTTGCGAATTGGTTACCGAGACTTTCGGAGTTTGCGCTTTAGCACAGATATCAGGATCGGCTCTGAGAGGCCCATGGGAGATGTTTCTGTCGGTTGATTTTTGCGTTGTTATCTTGCTTCCGTTGTTGTGAGTTGTGGGGACTACCTTTCTTTTATAAGAGGTCGAATGTAATACCCGTACTATTTTCGACTTCTGTATTTTCTCCTTCTAAATTGTATCGACTTGCTCATGTTCGTCGATACTTTTTGAACTTGTTTGGTGTCTCGGTTGTCATCGTTCGAATGGGATTGTGACCTTGTTTCAGATCGATCTGTTTATTGTTGTGACTTTTCCGAGTTCGGTTCGATTCTTGAGAACCTTATTCGAAAGTAATATCTTTTAGTTTCTACCAGCTCTTTAATGTCTTGAGTTGAAGTGTGAACTTCAGAGTCTTTGTTTTTCGATCGTTGTTCGATCATTGTTATTTAATTGTTGTTGTTCGATCATTGTTGTTCGATCGTTGTTACTCGATCATTGTTTTTCGATCGTTATTGTTCGATCATTGTTATTTGATCGTTGTTGTCCAATCATTGTTACTCGATCATTGTTTTTCGATCGTTGTTGTTCGATCATTATTATTTGACCATTGTTGTCCGGCCATTGATGTTCGATCGTTGTTACTTGATCATTGTTCTTCGATCGTTGTTGTTCGATCGTTGTCTTTCGATTGTTGTGGTCCGATCGTTATTGTTTGATCATTATTTTTCAATCATTATTGTTCAATCGTGGTTGTTCGATTGTTGTTGCCTGATCTCGTACCGTGAAGAATTGTCGTTCACCATTAGTCAGCTGTTTCGAGTATGGTCAGATGGGTCACCGAGCCGTGCATTGCGAGATGGTAGCTGAGGGTTTTTGAGGATTTCGGCGTAGTCCGAATTGTTTGTGATTGCCTTTGTGGATCGTTTTGTGTTTACTTTCTGTTTTCTCGACTGTGCGTGTTTCCTTGTAATAGGTACTTTGTATTTTGTGATTGCTTGGATATTCGACTCGAATATATTATCTGTTCGATGATGCTTGTCACTTGTTGGTTTTATTATGTCTCTACTGGTGGCATTGTGTTGGTCGTCGTGGAGCGTGTTTTCACGCTGTATATTACTTTGCCTTGCTTGTAACATTTAACCGATGGGCGTAAGTTATGCGTTTCTTGTTTATCTCGTTGAGTTTTCCTAGAGGGATATTGCTTCTTCCTACTTTTTTTAAGTTTCGGGACGAAACTTCTTTTAAGGAGGGTAGTATGTAATATCTGCAATTTCGATTTCCGGTAATTTTCTTTTTTGGCGGAAGTCCGTTTTGACGACTCGCTCATGACCGTATCGTCATTCCAAGAATGATTAATTCTGCACTTTTTGTCATCCGAGTTCGTTTCGATATCGTTTTGTTGAGTTCCGTGTTCTTAAGCGGCTTTTCCGCACTTGAGTTCGACTCTTGCGAATTTCATCCGAAACTATTGTTTCAAGTTTCTCGTGAGTTCATTTAATGTTATTATTCATGTTGCGAGCTTTGGCTTGGTGTTTCGATCGTGTATCGTGTATTTCGGACGTTTTGGGCCATTTTCGTAATTTCCCAAAGTTTGGGGTAATTACTTCCGTTGTCGAATTTTGAGCCTTCGGGTGGTCGGAATCGTGTGTTCGCTTAGCGCTTGGATTCATATTTTCAAGCTTCGTAACCGTATGTTCGATTCATATTCAGGTTCAGGTTTCGGGGTCGTTCAGACCGTCGGAGTAGCCACGGCTGAGTCACGGCCACACATTTTGGAGCAGGTACTGGCCTGGCTGAGTTACGGCCGTAAGGTGCCGGTTACGGCCATAAGTGATCGGCAGGCATGGCCTGACGAATGCCGGTTATGGCCGTAAGGGCCGAGAGTTACGGCCGTACTGGCGCCAGGCAGCTTCCGGACGAATGCCGGTTACGGCCGTAAGGACCTGTCGGGTACGGCCGTAAGTGCCGAGTTACGGCCGTAAGGCACTGCCGGTTACGGCCGTAACCCTGTCGGCCTATATATTCCTGGGCTCGGCCAGACTTTATTTTTTACCCCTTTTCTCACTTCTTGCGGCGGCTGGCGACGGGAGGCTCGGGGGCTCGAGTCCTTACTCGATTCTAATCATTTCCAAGGTGTTTTGGAAGATCCTCTTCGATTATATCATCATCCAATCCGTGTTCTTCGTCAGATCGAGGTAAATTCTTGAAAACTCCTAAAGTTGACTTTCAGTATTTCTTCTTGATTTTCGTTGTCCGTCCGAATTTGATGAATCGGTTGATGTTATTGAATATTATTAATCGTATTCTATGGGATGTATATCCATATTTCGAGTTTGTTCAACCCGATTAGTGATTCAAATGTTCTTGGGAGTTATCGAACATTGAGTGTTCGATTAAATGTTCCAATGATTTTCAATTCGATAGTTTGGTGAGATTTCCGTTGTTTTTTACCTTAATTCTCATTGTGATCGTATCTTCGTGTTCTTGGCCATTTTGGGGGAAATCCTTGAACTTTTATCGTTCGTTCCTTCAATTCAACGACTTTAGGTTGTGCTGTGGAATTCATTTTCATTGTTGTTATTGTCCTTCGTAGTTTATTATCGCGAGTTGGCATTCGGTGGAGTCTGTGGGTTCGTAGTCGGTTCGTGCCAACCTACTTCGGACGATTCTCCGTGTTGTGGTTATTCGAGGCAAGTATTCTTGTCTATACGATTTATATTGTGTGAATTGAGGTTGCATATGAAATTGTGTTGGTTTGTGCATTTTTATTGATTGTGCCTTATGTGAATTATCGCAGTCGTTATGTGAAGTTAGAGTTTGTTCATTGCTTGTCATAGAGATATGTCAATAGGGACGCAGTGCCAGGTAGATAGTACACTTAGACATGTGCTATAACGTTTTGGTGATCACGGGATTGCGTGGGTTAAGTGGTGTGTTATGAGTTAGGTTAGTCGTATTGGTTGATCGGTTGTTATGCCGTTGATATGTGGAGATGCATTTAGGATCGTTAGGTTGTAATATATCTAGGTCGGTGTAGCTATGTATCGGATAATTGGCCATTTCTAGAAAGTGCCTTGATTATATATATTGTGATTGACAATCGAGGCTTTT
The DNA here is from genome assembly GCA_033398695.1 of Orobanche coerulescens. Taxonomy (NCBI): domain Eukaryota; kingdom Viridiplantae; phylum Streptophyta; class Magnoliopsida; order Lamiales; family Orobanchaceae; genus Orobanche; species Orobanche coerulescens. Next base: position 171,039,922 of record CM065805.1, read on the forward strand.
GGTTTTCAACTGTGAATTTTGGAACGTGTGTGTGAGTTGCTTGTCTTTCCACCCGGAGCGTTCGACGGGCTGTCTTGTAATACCCGATCGTAAATTCATTCATTTTCATTCAGTAATTGTCACTCGGTGGCTTTTCACTCATTAATAATCATTCATCATTCATGTTCATTCATTCGTGTTCACCGTTCGGAATAATGTTGAGTCGTGTATCGATATCGTTCATTTTTTCAACCTTGCTTGAGAATCGAGACGAGAATATTATCTTGATCGTTATAATTACTTCATTAATCGATGTTAATATTAGAGTTCATGCCATTTCAAATTTCCTTCTTGTTCGAATCATGCTATTGTTGGGTACATTTGCGGTTCTTGTGTATCTCGTTGAGTTTTCCTGGCGGGATATTGCTTCTCCCTACTTGTTTTAAGTTTCGGGACGAAACTTCTTTTAAGGAGGGTAGTATGTAATATCCGCAATTTTGATTTCCGGTAATTTTCTTTTTTTTGGAGGAAGTCCATCTTAGTGACTCTATTGTGACCGTTTTGTCATTCCGAGAATGATTAATTCTACACTTTTGTCATCCGAGTTTGTCTAGGTGTCGTTCTGTTGAGTTCCGTGTTCTTAAGCGACTTTTCCACGTATGAGTTCGACTTTGTAAAGTCACCATTAATTCTTGGAAACTCCAAAAATTCTGAATCTTTTCAATATTATAGAGCATCAAGTTAACTTTCCAATGGTTCAAACAGTGAGTCAATCAGAGTCCGAACGAAGGAGTTATAGTCGAAATAGCTAAGACTGCACTGTGTGCCTTTTGATGCTGAAGCGGGCTGTACCGCGGGCCGCGGCCCCTTCTGTCTGGGCCGCGGCACACAATACAGATTTTTGTATTTCTGCATTTGTTGTGAAGAACATCCTCATTTCTTCATTTCCCTTCTTCCTCTCTTCCTTGAGGCGATTTTGGGCGATTTTGGTGTATTTTAACATCATCAAAACTCAGAGATTTTCATCTTCTTCAAGTTGTAGTGTGGATCAACAACATATTTGTGGATTCTTCATCCTAATCCAAGGTAATTTCTTCAACCCCATATTCGATTTTGAGTTGGAGCTTGATGTTTTGGATGATATAATCATGATTTGTGATGGATATACGTATGATTACAAGTTTTTATGAGTTATCATCGGATTGTTGGAAGTTTTTTTCAAGAACACTTTGAAGGTTGACTTGGAATTGGGTTTTGCAATTTAATGTTATCGTAAACTCGATTTGAGTATTCCTATTGGATTATCGATTGTATTGATGGTGTTTTTGGTGGTTTGGATTATTCAATAGAAGTTGGTTTTCGACAAATGGGATTAGTTGTTTAGGATGGGAGTTTGTTTTCAAGGTGTTTGTCGAAATGCCTCAATGAGTTTAGATTTATTGTATCGACATATTGAGTTGGTTATGATCGCTTTTGGTTCGTATATTAAGCGAGTTGTTGATAATTATGTTATTCAAGGTTGTTCGAGCGACCGGTAGTTTCCCTTAGGACGTTGTTTGAGAGAGGACGTATCATCATCGGTGTTAAGGTAAGTTGATTCTTACTCGGTTAAAGGGATATTCATTCCTTATGTTGTTGTTCATTCATACATGTAATTCACTCATAATATATCATTCATGTCGAGACCTGTATTTCATCAACTAATCATGTAACTCACAAGGAACGACGGTTCCAAATCATTTCATTGAGCTATCACTCGTTGTATCATTATGTCATCTTGGTGAGTCGTTTCTCCATTCTTGTCGGATTTATTTCATTATCTCTCATTTTGGTCGCTTTTGTTCTTGTGACCTTCCGGGCTTGTATTGCGTTGCCGGGTGGCGTATGTGTGGAATTTATAGTTGGGCATACTATAGTCATGTGTATATGCGGGACTCCGGACACATTGGACTGTGCACACGGTAATGTGTATATGCGGGACTCCGGACACATTGGACCGTGAGACTAATTAGGCCAATAGCAGGTGTATATGCGGGTCTCCGGACACTCGGATACTTGTGCACTCACATATTCCATTCGGGCATACTATGATGCTCATCATTCAACCCAATTTATTAATTCATTCATGTGATTGTTGTATATTGTTCAACTCTTGAGGATTTTTGTTCTGTTTAACTGACCCCGCTGGGGATTATTGTTTTTAGGTCATGGCAAGGCGAAAGCACAGGGAGAGAACGCTGACGGCGAGGAGTCCCAGTGATACTAGTAGTGGGGCCCAGTCTCTCCATTTATTCATGTTGTCTTTTTATGTATTTTCCGCTGCAGTTCCGTTTGAACTATATTTTATTCAGGTATGTATATTTTATCTTCACATGAAATATACATGTATTCTGTTTTTCCTGGGTGTGTTGTAATTGAAACTCCTCATCAGATTACTTGTTGATGTAATGTGGTTTGGTACTACATTTGCCCTGTGTAATTCATTCATTTTCACTTGCCTGGTGGGTCCCAGCTGGGGGTCCACGGCACTATAATATCCGCCTAGTTTGGGGTGTTACAGAGTTGGTATCGGAGCGTGGTTTTGAATACTACCTTCCGAGTCGTGTCTCATTTGAAATCATCGTTCACCAGACTAGTATCATTGGACTTCCGCATCACGTGTGACCTGTGCAAGCGCCAAGCCCCTCAGACCGAAAGAATTGTAAGATTTCTGATGCCATGGTATAGTTTCTGGCAATAATAATCACTCATTCATCATTCATCAGTTAATAATCCTCAATCATCAGTTTCATTTTGATCATGTCGATCATGTTAACTCATTAATCACTCAGTTCATTTCATTGCTCAGTTGTTGATCTTGAAGATCATATCATTAATCTTGTTAACTTATTCAAGATAATCATTTCAAGAATTTCATTGATCTTGAGTCACCTCAGTTAATCATTCATATAATCATTGTATTAGAGCGCGTATGCTCATTATTATCATTTCACAACATAATCATAACGCGGTACTCATTCAAGCTCTATAATTATCATATGGACTTCCTACTTCAGTATGGAAAGAGCTGTCAGAGGACGCAGGGGGAGAGGCCGAGGTGCGGGCCGAAACCCAGAAAATAATCACTCACTATCAGGAAGTAGTAACCGAGATACAGCTCAATCAGAAGGTGTCCGGGTCGATCCACTCTTTTTTATGCAGGGCATGATGGCCCAGATGCAATTGCTTAATCATCGATGCGCTGCTCCGATCGAATTAATAGAGAAAGCTCTTACTGATGAGCTTACTGCTAAGGAAATTGCTAATCAACAACCTTCATCTGTTCGCAAGAAATCCAAGAAGCGTAGCCAGTCTGAAGGCAGTCAGACAACCTTCAAGAAGCCTCGTACAGGCCCTACTTTTTCTGAGTGACCTCCTACGGTGCCTAAACCTGTGGAATCTCAGTTCCGAGCGGCCAGTTCGGCCATTACCTATTTCAACTATGGAGCGCTGGGTCATTTCAGCACTAGGTGTTCGAGACTGACTATCACCTGTTACAACTGTGGAATTCCCAGGCATAAGGTTCGTTTCTGCCGAAGAGACTCCAAGCATACTCCGACGGCATCTCAGGTCCTGAAGCGACCAGTTGTTCAGAATCAGTCTACTCAGTCAGCGTCGTTTAAGATGATGGGAGCAACTAAAGGCGGAGCCCATACTTATCAGAAGGAAGCATCCGTTTCGAGGGCCGCAAGCCTCGAATTTATGAGATAAAGAGGGCCGACATCCGAAGGCCCGAATGATTTCAGGTACACTCGAAATTTTATTTCAACCCATGTGTACTCTTTTTGATACTGGTGCATCGCATTCATTCATTTTCGAGTCATGCTTGAGTAGACTTCATCTGGATAGTGCTACTAATTGTGAGCCTTATATCATTGGACTACCTGACGGTAGGAGAATTATCGGAGATCGTGAGATTAAGAATTGTCCTATTCAGCTTCATAGCCGTGATTGGCCGGCAGACCTAATCGTGGTGGATTTTACCTAAGGACGATGTCATATTGGGTATTGATTGGATGGATCGTCATGATACCATTCTCAGTGTTCGTAAGCGTATGGTCACTATTGTTCCAGACGATGGAGTTGAGTACATATTTCAGGGAGGTAATCCCAGTTGTTCCGATAGAGTCATTAATTTGATGAAAGCTGTAAAGTTACACAATCAAGGGTGTATTGGTTATTGGTGCTATATGATCAAGACCGAGAAATCATTAGTAATGTTGGCGGATATTCCTGTAGTGAGAGAATATGCCGATGTTTTCCAGACGAGTTACCTGGTTTGCCTCCACAGAAGGATGTGGAATTCACGATAGAGTTGGAGCCTGGTACATCCCCATTATCGAAGGCACCGTATCGGATGGCCCGACCGAAATGCAGGAACTGAAGAATTAATTGGAGGATTTGACCGAGAAAGGTTATATCCAACCGAGTGCGTCCCCATGGGGATCACCTGTATTGTTTGTCAAGAAGAAGGGTGGTTCATTTCGCTTGTGTATTGATTACCGAGAGCTGAACCGGGAGATAATCAAGAATAAATATCCCCTACCCCGTATTGATGATCTTTTGGATAAACTTCAGGGAGCTTCAGTATTTTCCAAGATCTATTTAAGATCAGGGTATCATCAGTTGTGGATTCGAGAGTCGGATATCGGTAGAATGGCGTTTCGAACGCTATCGGCATTACGAGCTTATAGTGATGCCGTTTGGGTTAACTAATGCGCCTGCTGTATTCATGGAGTTGATGAACCGAGTTTTCATCGAATTTTCAGACCGGTTCATGGTTGTTTTCATCGACGACATTTTGATTTATTCTCATGACCGAGAGGAACACGAGCTTCACCTTCATTAGATTCTCGATGTGTTGAGACGAGAGCAGCTTTATAGAAAATTTTTCCAAATGTGAATTTCTGGATGTCCGAGGTGACGTTTCTCAGACATGTAATTTCATCAGACGGAGTACACATCGATCCTCAGAAGATGGAGGCTATCCGAGATTGACAACCTCCAAAGAATGTTAAGGAAATCCGAAGCTTCCTCGGATTAGCTGGCTATTATTAGCGATTTGTGGAAGGATTTTCTAAAATCGCTCAACCTATGATGATCCTTTTGCGAAAGGATAAGAAATACACGTGGTCTGACGCGTGTCAGCGGAGTTTTGAGGAACTCAAGAGTCGTTTAATTTCAGCGCCCGTCCTTTCTTTACCACAAGGGACGGAAGGATTCGTGGTTTATAGTGACGCGTCCGGACAAGGTATCAGATGTGTATTAGTGCAGAACGGGAGAGTGATTGCCTATGCTTCAAGGCAGCTGATATCTTATGAGGTCAACTATCCAACCCATGACCTGGAGCTAGTGGCCGTGGTTTTCACATTGAAGATTTGGCGTCATTATATTTATGGCGTCTCCTGTCAGATTTTCACCGATCATAAGAGGTTGAAGTATATATTTACTCAGAAGGAGTTAAATATACGTCAGGGATGGTGGTTGGAACTGATTAAAGATTATGATATCGAGATTCAATATCACCCGGGTAATGCGAATGTTGTCGCCGATGTCTTGAGCCGTAAGTCCGTTCAGGAGCAAATGCTTGCTCGTTTAACCGTTCAGAAAGAGCTTCAGCAGGAATTCTTAAGACCCGAGATCGAGGTCTGGTTACAGCGAGTACAAGGGCAACCTTGTATGTTAGAGATTTCATCACCACTCAAGGAGACGATCAGAGTGAATCAGGGTTCAGACCCATTTTGTTATGTATCCGAGAGGATGTGGCTCAGGGGAAAGCCCCTGGATTTGTGGTCCACGAGGATGGACTTGTTCGATTTAAGAATCATTTATGTGTACTGGCTAATGACGAGTTGAAAAACTCGATTTTGAGAGAAACTCATGCTACCCCTTATTCTATTTCATCCGGGGTCTAGCAAGATGTACTGGTGGAGTAATATGAAGCGAGAGGTCGCAGAATTTATTTCGAGGTGTTTAACCTGTCAGCAAGTCAAGATAGAACATCAGCGGCCGGCGGGTATGCTGAAACCGCTCCCTATTCAAGAATGGAAGTGGGAAGATATTTCAATGGACTTCATCACGAGTTTGCCGACGAGTCGTCGTGGAATTAATACAATATGGGTTGTGGTGGACCGTTTAACTAAGTCAGCTCATTTCCTTGAGATTAAGGATACGTGGGGTCCCGAGAGACTTGCCCAGTTGTTCATCAAAGAAATAGTGAGATTGCACGGTACTCCTAAGAGTATCGTTTCTGATCGTGACGGGCGATTCGTGTCTCATTTTTGGAAATCAGTTCATCGTGCTATGGGAACTCAGCTCAATTTCAGCACGGCTTTTCACCCTCAGTCCAACAGATAGTCAGAGAGAACTATTCAGACGTTGGAGGACATGTTGAGAGTATGTGTGCTCGACTGGAAAGATGATTGGCAAGCCCAACTATCGTTGATCGAGTTCACGTACAATAATAGTTGGCATGCTTCAATTCAGATGGCACCTTACGAGGCCTTATACGGTCGTCGTTGTCGATCTCCCCTATGCTGGGATGACTTGTCAGAATCATTCGTCATTGAACCTGATATGCTATTAGCTGTCCGTGAGAAGGTAGCGTTGATCCGGAGTCGTTTATTGACCGCTCAGAGTCGACAAAAATCATATGCAGATAATCATCGTCGACCATTAGAGTTTGAGACAGGTGACCACGTGTTGGTCAAGGTTTCCCCGAGTCGAAGTATCTTCCGTTTCGGAAAACGTGGAAAATTGAGTCCGAGATTTATTAGACCATTTGAGATTTTGGATCGAGTAGGCAGTCTGGCTTATCGATTGGCTTTACCTCCGGTGTTGAGCCGAATTCATAACGTGTTTCATGTCTCTCAAATTGCGGAAGTGTTTTTCCGACCCTAGTCACATACTTCAGTTTGATGGAATCGAGATAGCGGATGATCATACGTATGAGGAGTGTCCCATACGAATCTTAGAGCGGCGAATCAAACATTTGAGGAACAAGACGATTCATTTTGTTAAAATTTAGTGTTGAGACACGGAGTCGAAGAGGCTACTTGGGAAATCGAGGATAGTATGCGGGAGAGTTATCCCGATTTGTTTCACCCTTAGTTTCGAAGACAAAACTATTTTTAATGGGGGGAGTATGTAATACCCGATTGTAAATTCATTCATTTTCATTTAGTAATTGTCACTCGGTGGATTTTCACTCATTAATAATCATTCATCATTCATGTTCATTCATTCGTGTTCACCGTTTGGAATAATGTTGAGTCTTGTATTGATATCGTTCATTTTTTCAACCTTGCTTGAGAATCGGGATGAGAATATTATCTTGATCGTTATAATTACTTCATTAATCGATGTTAATATTGGGAGTTCATGCCATTTCAAATTTCCTTCTTGTTCGAATCATGCTATTGTTGGGTACATTTGCGATTCTTGTGTATCTCGTTGAGAGTTACTGGTGGGATATTGCTTCTCCCTACTTGTTTTAAGTTTCGGGATGAAACTTATTTTAAGGAGGGTAGTATGTAATATCCGCAATTTTGATTTCTGGTAATATTCTTTTTTTCGTGGAAGTCCATCTTAGTGACTCTATTGTGACCGTTTCGTCATTCCGATAATTATTAATTCTACACTTTTTGTCATCCGAGTTCGACTCGGTGTCGTTCTGTTGAGTTCTGTGTTCTTAAGCGACTTTTCCACGTATGAGTTCGACTTTGTAAAATCACCATTAATTCTTGGAAACTCCAAAAATTCTGAATCTTTTCAATATTATAGAGCATCAAGTTAGATTTCCAATGGTTCAAACGGTGAGTCAATCGGAGTCCGGATGAAGGAGTTATGGTCGAAATAGCTAAGACTGCACCGTGTGACTTTTGATGCTGGAGCGGGCTGTACCGCGGGCCGCGGCCCCTTCTGGCTGGGCCGCGGCACACAGAACAGATTTTTGTATTTCTGCGTTTGTTGTGAAGAACATCATTATTTCTTCATTTCCCTTCTTTCTCTCTTACTTGGGGCGATTTTGGGGTATTTTAACATCATCAAAACTCAGAGATTTTCATCTTCTTCAAGTTGTAGTGTGGATCAACAACATATTTGTGGATTCTTCATCCTAATCCAAGATAATTTCTTCGACCCTAGATTCAATTTTGAGTTGGAGCTTGATGTTTTGGATGATATAATCATGATTTGTGATGGATATACGTATGATTACGAGTTTTTATGAGTTATCATCGGATTGTTGGAAGTTTTTCTCAAGAACACTTTGAAGGTTGACTTGGAATTGAGTTTTGCAATTTAATGTTATCGTAAACTCGATTTGAGTATTCCTATTGGATTATTGATTGTATTGATGGTGTTTTTGGTGGTTTGGATCATTCAATAGAAGTTGGTTTTCGACAAATGGGATTAGTTGTTTAGGATGGGAGTTTATTTTCAAGGTGTTTGTCGAAATGCCTCAATGAGTTTGGATTTATTGTATCGACATCTTGAATTGGTTATGATCGCTTTTGGTTCGTATATTAAGCGAGTTGTTGATAATTGTGTTATTCAAGGTTGTTCGAGCGACCGGTAATTTCCCTTAGGACGTTGTTTGAGAGAGGACGTATCATCACCGGTGTTAAGGTATGTTGATTCTTACTCGGTTAAAGGGATATTCATTCCTTATGTTGTTGTTCATTCATACATGTAATTCACTCATAATATATCATTCATGTCGAGACCTGTATTTCATCAACTAATCATGTAACTCACAAGGAACGACGGTTCCAAATCATTTCATTGAGCTATCACTCGTTGTATCATTACGTCATCTTGGTGAGTCGTTTCTCCATCCTTGTCGGATTCATTTCATTATCTCTCATTTTGGTCGCTTTTGTTCTTGTGACCTTTAGGGCTTGTATTGCGTTGCCGGGTGGCGTATGTGTGGAATTTATAGTCGGGCACACTATAGTCATGTGTATATGCGGGACTCCGGACACATTGGACTGTGCACACGGTAATGTGTATATGCGGGACTCCGGACATATCGGACCGTGAGACTAATTAGGCCAATAGCGGGTGTATATGTGGGTCTACGGACACTAGGCTACTTGTGCACTCACACATTCCATTCGGGCGTACTATGATGCTCATCATTCAACTCAATTCATTAATTCATTCATGTGATTGTTGTATATTGTTCAACTCTTGAGGATTTTTGTTCTGTTTAACTGACCCCGTTGGGGATTATTGTTTTTAGGTCATGGCAAGGCGAAAGCACAGGGAGAGAACACTGACGGCGAGGAGTCTCAGTGATACTAGTAGGGGGGCCCAGTCTCTCCATTTATTCATGTTGTCTTTTTATGTATTTTCCACTGTAGTTCCGTTTGAACTATATTTTATTCAGTGATGTATATTTTATCTTCACATGAAATATACATGTATTCTGTTTTTTCTGGTTGTGTTGTAATTGAAACTCCTCATCGGAGTACTTGTATGTAATGTGGTTCGGTACTACATTTACTCTGTGTAATTCATTCATTTTCACTTGCCTAGTGGGTCCCAGCCGGGGGTCCACGGCACTGTAATATCCGCCTAGTTTGGGGTGTTACACGTGTGGGGGTCGATACTAAGGGGTACGGCCAAGGAAGTGGACTTGGGTATATGTGTGGTTAAACTTCCACCCGGAGCGTTCGACGGGGCGTCTGGGGGCCGATACTAAGGGGTACGGCCGCGGAAGTGGTTTCCCACCCGGAGCGTTCGACGGGGCGTCTGGGGGCCTATACTAAGGGGTACGGTCGCGGGTTACCAGGTGTGGTTTTCATCTTGTGGATGATTTTTGTGTTTTCGATAATTGTGATATGTTTGGAATATCCCAACGTTTTGGTTATCGATGTTGATGTGCATTATATATTGAATTTTGGTACTTGGCTAGAATGGCACTAGGATTTATATCGTAAGTGCTTAACTCCTTGACTGTGAGGTTTTAGTGTTGGATAACGAACTTGTTATTGTTTTCATGCAAATCAAAATCAATTCACACGAATCATATTCACGAGGGTAGACCAACCATTGTAAACCCAACATGTAAACTCTATTTGCAGGACACAAATTGCATAAGAAAAATACTTGCCTCGAAACCACGATCGAAACGAGACGATGAATGGGATGCGGTCGGGCAGCCCCGGACTCCTGAACATAATCAAGAATACAATAGCACCGCGAACACTACGAGAATAACACCACACGAATTACCAACACAAAACGGAGATCAACTCGGAATCCTCGAGCACCTATAATCCTCCGGAAGAAACAACAAAAACATGATTACGACGAGAATCAAGACCAAAAACAACGGAGATCACATCAAACTATCGAAGGAAAACTCATTCGAACATTTAATCGAACATTAAATGTTCACTATACCTCAAGAACACCGTAATCACCCTTCAGGTTGAAACGAACCGAAGGTATGGATATACAATCCATAAAACATGTTTAACAAAAACATCTAACACCAATCGATTCATCTAAACCAGATTGGATTCGGAATCAAGAACAAAACTCCTAAAAAGTCAACTCTAGGGAATCAAGAAAAATACCTTGATCCGGCGAAGAACAGTGGATTAAATGATGTTAAACACACACAAATTCATCCCAAGATGACGTTTGATGATGAAGATCGCCCAAAATCGCTCCAAAAACTTGCTCTCGGAGAAAAGAGATGAAGAGGGAGAGAAATGACGGAATAAAGGATGTTGTCCAGTATTTATACTGTACAGTTATTAGCATGTGCTAAACACACCGCATTAGCACGCGCTAACGGGGTCAGCGCCCCAGAGATTCCGCCCGCAACACTGTTAACGTCCGCTAGCCAATACACGTAGCGTGCGCTAACGAGCCAAGAATCCAGTCCAGTGGCTCCTGGACATATCTGCACCTACCAGGCAGCGTGCACTAGAAAGGACAGATAGCGTGCGCTAAGCAGACGATAGCGCGCGCTATCTACCAGTTAGCTCCTGGACTGCCTCGAACTACTAGTTAGCGTGCGCTACTGAACCCGTAGCGTGCGTTAACTACTGCACCTTAGAGCGCGCTAACCACCCGGATGTAGCGTGCGCTAACGACTCAGAAATAACAGCAACAGTACCCTAAAAAATGGGTACGACGACGGATTTCTCCGACCGAATCTGCAAGTTTAAGATACACACAGAAAGCTCCATAATATGATCATACTGAGAGCTTGAGCTCTAATCAAGCTTACACGCGACCGTGAAAAGGGTCGAAACAATAAATACGAAGGCGGATACCCACAACTTTGGGAAATTACAAAATAGCCCCAAAATACCCGAAAATCACGATACGTGATCAAATAACCAAATCACAGTTCACAACACGTCTAACAAAGTTAAACGGACTTACGGGGAACACGAAACAATAGTTTTGAACGAGATTCGCAAGAATCAAACTCAAATACGGAGAAGTCGTCAAAAAACACGGAATTGGGAAAAACGACACCGAAACGAACTCGGATGTCAAAAAGTGCAGAATTGATCATTCTCAGAATGACGAAACGGTTATAAGTGATCTGTTAAAACGGACTCCTGCCAAAAAAAAGGAATTTACCTAAAATCGCAATTGCGGATATTACAAAAACTAAGGATTATTATTGTTTTAATGATGTTAATAATCTAGCAAGAAGAGTATGATTCCATTAAACATGATCATTACCATTGAAACATCAAGAACACCTCATTCCAAACCCTTAATTACCATATTCATCAATAAGTGTTAAAAAGCTTAACTACAAACATGTTTTACTTGATTAATTCAACACTAGGTGTAGTATACTATATCACTAACATCATAACTACGAAAATATAGAGCAGAATCGTACAAAATACCTTCAGAAATGAAGAACAACCACCATAAAAGTGGCATGTATTGGGACAAACCCATCATCAAAGCAACCAAATGTTGTTAAACCACCAACTACACAGAAGCTTGTTTTAATTAAGAATACTCATGGGGCTGTGAAGGAAAGAAAGAATAATAAAAGTGCACAAATGAGCACGTTTGAGCTAATAGTAGAGGGTTCCTTACCGCGTGCAATTATCGTGGATCATGATATGAGTACATTTGCCTGTTCAGTTCATGGGAGCAGGTTGGACAAACAGATTTGTAGAGAAGTCATTGAATTTGATGAGGTTTCAAATTCTATGATTGAAATCTGGATCAAGTAAGATATTTGACCATCTTCATTCTTATTTTATTTTCTAATCTTATTGCTGTTTTACAATATTTATAAACTTTTATTTTACACTTGTTTGAAGAGATGGAAAATTGTGGTAATAGCTTACCAATTCAATTTGGTGATATTTCAAAGTTAAGTTCAACTACTAGCTTTCCAAGTAGATGTTTGTACCTGTCAAATCTTTTGGACAGCATATAAATAGCCCAGATTATTGTGTTCCCATATAACCCCAGGTATGCTCTATTTATTTCTTTACTTATGTGATTGGTTTACGGTTCTCTTTTATAATTCTTGTTCTATATTATTGATCAGTGGCCATTGGGTGGTTGTGACAATTGATATGATGACTCGTAAGATCTATCATCTTGATCCATTGCCTGATGGTCGTTCGGATGAGGAACTGAAGCGAATCGTGAATGAGTAAGTTTAATATCCGTCTTTTATTTTTATTTTGTTGGTTGATTTTGGCTGTAAGTGGCTTTAAATATTTTGTGCATTAGTTGATTGATATTGGTTATTTATTACTTACAGTGCGGTACAAATGCATCAAGTCAAATGTAATAGAAAGAAGGCTATGCAATGGGTATTTGTGCAAGTATCAGTAAAATATGTGCATGGTTATGATATCTACTTCAATCAATGTGCATGGTTATGATATCTACTTCAATCAATATGAAACTGAAGTTTTTTATTTTTTTCTTTAGTGTCCAAAACAACCTAGTACGTTTGAATGTGGCTATTATGTTATGAAGTACCTCTAGGATGTCGTGCATGACCCGTACATTTTTGAACATAATGTGAGTTTATTCTTGTTAAGCTTATTACTAGAATGAAGTTAGCATGTGGTTGATTTACAAATTAACCTATTATTGTCTTGCTATATATTGATTTAGTATAATTTTGGATTTATAGTTTTCTGAATGCCGAGATTTTTATATGGATGACCTTTCTCGATTGCGCGATGAGTGGGCTGCATATGTTGCGAAGCTACTTGTTGCTTACAACAATCAGGTAAAAATTTAATTCCATTTTTTCTTTGATATATAGTTACTCAACAATAAGTGTACATATACATTAATTTTTCCTATTTTCATAATTACATGCGAGTAGACTAAAGGAAAAGGCCACTGTGGTCAGAAGCATGAATGATTTATATTTTTTGAGAAAAACAATGGGATCTTTTTGTTTCTTATTTTGAGCATGGATGTTGTATATTTTTTGTATCACTATTTCGTTTCAGAAGTAATTTGCTACTCACACCAAGCAACTGCGAGTGCAATATAAATTATATTATAAAAATACGAAAATTTATGACACCGAAATACTATTACTACATGCTCACATTATCGTCTCGTTACCTAGTCACACTATATAAAATTTTTGTTCATCATGGGCCATTACTTGGCCCTACATTCCCATTATAAAAAGTGAATGCTCATCGGAATCAATTCATATATATATATATATATATATATATATTAAATCAAATGAGAATGACTTTTTGAGTAAGAAATAAGAATAAAATCTGAATTATTGATTTTTGTGTGATGTACAGTTCAAATTAGCATATGCATGCAATATATGTATTTCGTACATCAAAATTGCAATGCATTCAAACTATAAATTATATGCATCAAAATATCGATGTACTTGTTGACGTCTGATTTGGTCAATGTCACGTGTACTGACCGGGACAAATGGGTCGAAGACACGTAGAAAACAACAAATAAAGTGGAAGATATTTGATCACTAAATTTTATTAATGACCTTTCTACAGCATAGAGCCGGGCAGAATAACGTGCGCCGGTCTATCCAATTTGCTTGTTAATTACAAGTCTTTTTTATTCTTTTTCAGTATCTCTCCTATCTCCCTTTTTTCTCTCTCTTATTAATGCTTGGAATTCCAAAAGATCCTTTTTTACTGTACATTTCTCCTATATATAGACAGTCTGGGCCAGTGGGGAGATGACAGCTGGCGCATGTTTGGGGAATACGCCCATAACACTTGTCAGTCTGCATTTACATCGTGGACACGTGGCGGCCTATAAGGAGTGTCTTGGGAAGGGGCGTGACTGCATGCGTTAATTGGCATGCGGGTCTGTTTTGCCGACTTCCGGAGATGTCTATCCGACAGGGTCGGTCCTCGGGTCCCCCGCCGTTCAGGTCGGCTTCGGGTCTGCCGCCGTTCGGGCCGGCCCCGCCGAAATCTTGAACCGGGACATTTTCGTCCTTCCTCTGCTCGGCCTTCCTGGATCAGATACCGGGTCGGCCCTGGAGTCACCGTCCGTTCCGGTTTTTAGCGAGTCCGGTTGGAGATCGGGTTTTTTGTCCGGTCCGATTTCGGGTTCTGCTCGGCCGGTTTAGCTGCCTGGTATGTCCACGTGGATGCTGAGTAGGATGGGCTGCCAACAGTACTAAAATATTGCATCCCATGCATATATTTTTGTGACAAGAAATCTAGGCCACCCGTTAAAATATTGCATTCCATATATATATATATATATATGTGGGGGGGGGGGAGTACTAACATATACTCCCTTCATTTTTTTTAGATGTCGTTTGACTTTTTGACACACATTTTTAGGTACTTTGACTGTATAGTTAAAATTATTATCTTTAAATAATTTTTTTGTGAATTAAAATTTAGATTGTATATTTTTATTCAAAAAAATAAAATTTAAAAAATAATAAATTTAACTACCCGGTCAAAGTACCTAAAAATATGTGTTAAAAAGTCAAACGACATCTAAAGAAAAATAGAGGGAGCACTATTTTATATTTTTAGTCTAATTTATAGATTTTTTCTAGTTGTATGATGATTAGGCCTCGATATAGAGATACCATTAATATAGATCTTGTATTATTGTACTTCTTTATATATAGAGAAATTTTAATGTTATATATGCGTTTGACCTATTATTAACTATTTTTAAGTTTACACGTTATCACCACATAAATCTCTGGGGCAAAGAAAAAAAAATCATAAATGTTGGATCGGATTGGATGGAGGCTTCACATATATAATCGTTCTCCTTGTTATAAAACTGAAATATTATAGAGAGAATTTAGAGAGAAAATAGAGAGAATAATTCTCAAGTAAGTTTTTCATTAATAACTGAAGTCCTATTTATAGGAAAACTTCAGATGACACAATCGTAATTACATAATTACATCAGGGGTATAATAGTCATTCACATATTATAATACATTATCTTGTTACGCATTACGAGAAGTGATATACTTCAACAATTCTTAACACTCCCCCTTGAATGACTATTTACATAAATATCTGCCGAACTAGTTTGAAGAAAAAACCCAATGGGAGAAAAACTCTCAAACTTTTTGTATTGAAGCGTGTGACAATCATATCACGTTGCATCATAACGTTGGTAGGAAACCTATGTTAGATAAAACTTCAGCAATCTGTAATCTCGTAAATTTGCTCCCCCTTATCTTGATAGTTCTTGTATGAGTATTCTTGTGCCGTCTCAGTAAAACCTCGTGGGACAAAAACTGAGTGAATCTGTTTTGTATATCATTCGTTGTTGGAGTATCCACGTGTTGCCTCATTAAAACCTTGTCAAGAAAACCCAGTGCGAAAAACTTGATCGAAGGAAAAAGAGTACAACTACTCCTTCTGTTTTCAAATCTTTGAGGAATAATCTTGATCTTTATAATTTTCCTCATTATGCTATAAATATGCCTCGTTAAAACCTTATTAGGAAAAACCCAATGGGAAAAATCCTAACGAAGGAAAAAGAGTACATTATTCATACTAATACGCCATTCGTGTTGCCTCATTAAAAACCTTGCTAGGAAAACCCAATGGGACAAAACCTCAGTCAAGGGAAAAGAGTGCAACGCATATTTTATAAATATGCCCCAGACATTTCAATAATCCTCCGAGTATCGTATTCAGTGCAATTTGTAATTCCGCACTCATATTCTTTGCAGTACGTTTCAAATCTCTTTGGAGATTTCATATTAGTTGTGATTAAGATGCCTCGTTAAAAACCTTGCTAGGAAAACCCAGTGGGATAAAACCTTAGTCAAGGAAAAGAGTACATCATATAATTTTCTTTCACAACACCTTATTTTGAGTGACTACTCGCACTGATAATATGTTTAAAATCTCTTCAGGAGTTACTTTCAGTAAGCCCATATGTTTCATTTTATTATAAGGGCATATATTTCAATTTCGATGGATTTCAATATCCTCATTTCAAAAATCCATATTTTACAATCATGGATTGCAATATCTTCATTTCATTCATAGCGCTGTATTGTGTCGACAATTTCAACATTTATTCCCTGTAGCAACATAACTTGCCGAGATATCTCATTATCTTCCTTTATACTTATGTCTATATACTTCAAAAGTATATGCCTCCTTTTATCATTTACTTTGATTTATATTCGGGAAATTATTTTGTGTTTATCAAAGCACTTGTAGTTGGTACCAAAGATTAATAATTTATCATGCATCTTTGAACTTCAAGTTTATATAGTTGTGAGGATATAGTGTGATGCATTTCACATATTTCCAACTACTAATACTCCCCCTCATGCTAAGAGATTTCTTGAGCACCAAACTCATGTGCCAGTACCTCAGTATTCATCTTCAGTCATGGGGGTTTGTGTAATACCCGTACTTTTATTGACTGTTTGACCTTACCGTTTCTCTTGTGTTAATGCTCTGTAAATGCTTGGAGATGTTGTTGATATTGTTTTTGAGTTTCGTATCTCGTTTAGTTGTTGACCATGTCGTTTAGGACCTTGCGGAAATGTTCTGGACCGGAGATATAACGCACGCTAGGCCTAGGCTAACGCACGCTAATGCTGATTAGCGCACGCTAGCTTTGAGCCGTAGCGTGCGCTAAGAAGATCGGTCAGTCAACCAACATTTCAAATCGCTCTGGATCGCGGATTAACGCACGCTAGGGGTTGTTAGCGCGCTTATTCGTGGTTAGTAGCGCACGCTAACATCCGTCCGTAGCGCACGCCACGGCCGGCCGCCAGAGGCGTGAAGTTACCAGTTTTCGACTATCGTGTAGCGACGCTAGCTTCGCTAGCGCACGCTAGAGTTATGGAATAACGCATGCTAAGTCTTAGCGCTAGCGCACGCTAAGTGTTAAGCAGGGCAGAGTCAGTAAGCTCTGGACTCCAGTACTGAATGCCACAGTTTTGGCTAGCGCACGCTAGAGACAGACGATTAGCGCACGCTAACGGAACCGGCAGAAACCACTGGACTATCCGGTGACTTCGCTAGCGCACGCTAATGAAGGAGCCGTAGCGTGCGCTAGACTGGACAGTTATATATATGGCAGTTGACTTTATTTTCGTCATTTCTCACCTTCTTCACTCCTTTTCGACGGGAATCACTCGGGAGAGGCGATCTTAGGCGTTTGGAAGCGATCTTCCTTCTAACAACAATATATTTGGTTGGGGAACAAGGATTTCTCAACATCTAATTCCTCCTAACGTACAAATCAAGGTAAAAATCCTTAGAACCCTACCTTTTGGGATTTTTGGGGGTTTTTCGTAGACTCGTCCGATTTACCCGCTTTGAAGCTTGAGAACCTTGAGATTATGATGTATATATACCGTATGAATACTTTTCCTACGATTTTATGGTTTAGATTGTGCCGTTTTCGGACTTGTGAAATCTAGGACGATTTTCCAACCTTTAGTTGATTATCCGTATATCTTTATGAATCGTAGACGGGTTTGGAGAATTCCTTCGTGTAGTTTGAATATGGTTGATTGATTATCATACTCCTTGCGAATCGTTTAGGTGCCGGAAGCGCGTTCTTGGACCTACCGAACTCATACCCTTCCTCCGTTCGATTTCTCGATGTCTCAAAGGCAAGTATACATTTATGATTGTGCGTTCTCGACTTTGAAAGTAAGAGGAATTGATGGCATGATATGAACGAACCGTTTTTTTTACGGCATTTATAGATATATTAATGGCATATTATGAACGAACCGTTTTTACGGCATTCATATATGTAATATTGGCATGTAACGAACGAACCGTTTTGACGGCATTCCTACATGTAACGGCGTATGATATGAACGAACCGTTTTTACGGCATTCACATACGTCATGAGATTTTAGTCATTCCGGAATACTAGTCTTGAATTGATGAATTGACGGATTACATTTACTTTATTGTCGAGGAGTATTATGTTTCATACTTGATATACTTGCACTAGCTATTCGACGGCTAACCCCTTTATGGGGGAAATACGTTTCATGTATTTCAGGTTCCAGGGGATCGGACAGTGTGTACCGGGTCGGCATGAAGATGGTGGGCAAGTGTGATACTGTGTTGGTCTTCCAGTTATGTTTTAAGTTTCCATTCAGTGTTGTTGTACTGGATTGGTTATTGAACACTCGAGTATTGTTTTTCCTCTTTCTTTGAAGTTCCGGCCTGTGTTTGCCGAAGTATTGACTTGTGATGTAATGTCTGTGAATACATTGGTTATGTTTTTGAATACCTTTGTATCGTCTTTCTTCCCATTATATGTAGACCTTCTCGGTCAAGTTTTATAGTTCCGTGTATGTTTAGCCTTGTGCGTCCCACGGCGGGGCTCACGGCGCTGTAATATACCCTGAATAACTTGGGGGTGTTACAGAATATGGTATCAGAGCTTAGGTCTATGGATACCTAGGCTGTCGGTCTTTTGGGTCGAATGAGTCGTCAACTTCCCACAGTATCACTACTCTGCCATCATCACAGTGCGACCAGTACTTGTAAGACCTTTTACTCTTCTGATGTTTCCTTATTCATTATGCTTCATCTATGGATGTTCTTGAGAATCGATCACCTTAATGACGTGTGTTTGAATTGTGCTTATGTACCTTGTGTGTTCTTCAGTATGTCAGCTGGTAGGGGTCGTGGCCGTGGTCGTGGCCGTGGACGAGGAAGAGAATGTGGCGCCGTTTCCATCGGGCCATTGCAGGATCGACCAACCCCAGTTTGTCGAACTCTGTGCATCCCGACACCGAGAGTCAGCACGACCAATCAGACGGTCAGGGGAACAACACGGACGTTGGGGTGGCGAATGCACTTCAACAATTGGCTACTCAGATGACTATTTTGGCTCAAACTGTTCAGCTGAATAACCCGAACCCAAACACGGATGCTTTGCTTCAGAATGTAATCCGTATGCACCCTCCACAGTTTGGCGGTGCCACAGCACTGCTAGGTGGGAAGATCTAGCGGAATTAGAGAAGATTTTCGAGGCAGTTGATTGCCCCGAGGTGAGGAAAGTACCAATTGCTCAGTATTTCCTCACTAAGGAGGCCGCTACTTGGTGGAAGGTCATCAAGCCACAGGATCGTATTGCCTCGTGGGATGAATTTAAGGAGCTCTTGGAGGCCGAGTTTTGCCCTTGGCCGGTACGAGAGAGCCGAATCCGAGCCTTCTTCGAGGCTAAACCACAGGATATTCCCGTTTCGCAGGCGATCGTGGAGTACAACCAACAATTGATCCATGTGAAGGATCAAGTACGTAACGAGCGTGATAAGATCCGTTATTTGATATGCGGATGAAATTGGACTTACGACGGTACATGGCCGGATTTGCTTGTACCACGCTGAAAGAGTATCAGGACAGAGCTTTAGCCCATGATATGTTGAGCCCCGACAACGATACCGTCGAAGAACCGAAGAAACAGAAAGTCGCGGGAAATTTTTCTGGATCTAAAGGTGGCAACTTTCAGAAGTCTCAGACGACTAACCGCTTCACGGACTGTCGCGTTCTAATAAAGGGAAGAGGGGTTACCGTTCCACTCTAGGTACCTCAAATCGCACGGTGACTTGCTATAATTGTGGCCGCCCAGGCCACTTGAATTCGGAATGCTACTTTCCACCATTAAAGTGTCACACGTGTGGACAGATGGGGCATAGAGCGGTTTATTTCTCCGAGCCGAACCAGACTTTGGTCACTCTAAGCATTTCAACGCCACTTGATCAAGGTATTAATCGGCAATCTTTTGGTCAACCTCAACACTTTCGGCAGGGACGGGGCCGAATGCCGAGGGGGAACTCTAGCGTCGGTTGGTACAACCACGGGTTTATGAGATGCACCGAGCAGATGAACCCGACGCGGTGGCTTGTACCATTCATATTCTATCTCATCCAAATTCGTGTACTTTTGATTCGGTGCTACACATTCTTTTATTTCCTTGGAGTGTGTACGCCGTTTGAATATAACTTGTTTGATCGCCATGACCCTTCATTGTGAAACCGCCTAGCGGGATAGAATTATGGGGAACCGGAGATTAGAGATTTTCCTGATTATATCCTAGATGGAATGGTTATCGAACCTGATCGTAGTTGATATGGAAGGCGAGGATGTAATCCTCGGTGAGGATCGGCTTGATAGTCATCAAGCGATTATGAATTACCGTACCAAGGTTATCACCATGATGATCAAGACGGTCCGAGTACTCATTTTTGGGGCGTAAGTCGGAACTACCCAAGTTACTTATCGTGCCATGAAGGCCGTAAAACTTTTGAATAAAGGTTGTGCGGGCTATTGGTGTTATGCCTTGAAAATGGAAGGAAACGAAGTCGATCTCTCTTCGATTCCGGTTGTTAATGAGTATCCCGATGTATTTCCTGATGACCTCCCGGATTACCGCGATCGAGAAATAGAGTTTACTGCGTGGACTTAGAGCCGATATGCGGCTCCGATTTCTAAAGCACCATACCGGATGGCACCTTCCGAAATGCAAGAATTGAAGAATCGGTTGGGAGAACTTCCGAAAAGGGTACATCGACCGAGCGCTTCGCCTTGGGGCGCGCCTGTTCTTTTTGTGAGGAAGAAGGATGGTTCACTACGTTTGTGCATTGACTACCGTGAGCTGAACAAAGTAACCATCAAGAACAAGTATCCTTTGCCACGTATAGATGATTTATTTGATCAATTGCAAGGGGCTGCAGTTTTCTCGAAAATTGATTTAAGATCTGGTTATTATCAACTCAGGGTGAGGGAGTCCGACGTTCCGAAGACGGCATTTCCGACGAGATATGGGCATTATGAATTTGTAGTCATGCCTTTTGGGTTGACCAACGCGCCGGCAGTATTCATGCAGTTAATGAATAAGATATTCATCGAGTACCTCGACAGGTGTGTAGTCGTCTTTATTGATGACATCTTAATTCATTCTCGAGATAAGGAGGAACATGCCCGACACTTGCGTTTGGTTTTAGACATTTTGAGAACCGAGCACCTCTATGCAAAATTCTCGAAATGTGAGTTTTGGTTGGAGGAAGTCATGTTTCTCGGCCATGTGATTTCTAGAAGGGGTTCGTGTAGACCAAGAAAATCGAGGCAAGCTAAAGTCGGGCACCGCCTAAAAATGTTAAGGAGGTTCATAGCTTTTTGGGCCTTGGCTGGTATTACCGCTGGTTTGTCGAGGGTTCTCGAAACTCGCTCGACCGCTACGAAATTACTCCGTAAGACCGAAAAGTTTGTTTGGACGGATGAGAGACAGCAGAGCTTCGATGAACTAAAGAGACGATTGACTTCAGCGCCGATTCTAACTTTACCACATGGTAGCGAAGGCTTTGCAGTTTACAGTGACGCTTCGGGTCAAGGTCTGGGTTGTGTCCTTATGCAGCACGATAAGACAATAGATTTTGCGTCACGACAATTAAAGCCTTACGAAATGAACTATCCTACTCACGATTTGGAATTAGCCGCAATTGTCTTCGCACTCAAGATTTGGCGACATTATTTGTATGGTTCGCCGTGCCGGATTTATACCGATCACAAGAGTCTGAAGTATATTTTCAGTCAGAAGGAACTGAATATGAGACAGCGGCGTTGGTTAGAGTTAATAAAGGATTATGACTTGGAAATTCTTTACCACCCCGGAAAAGCTAATGTCGTTGCGGATGCATTGAGCCGCAAATCGGCATCTCTTCAAATGCTCGAGGCTCTTACACCTTAGACGAAAATTCGTCAAGACTTAATTGAGCAGGGGATAGAAGTTTGGCTTCAACGAGTACAGGGGCAGCTGTGTACTCTCGAAATTACTTCGTCTTTAGTTGATGACATCAAAGGGAAGCAGTGGAGTGACCCGATGATTTCTCAACTGAAGGAAGATGTAATTAAAGGAAAAGCTCCTGGCTTTATGGTACACGAAGATAGTATTCTGAGATTTCGTATGTGCTTTGTGTTCCGAACGATTTAGAGTTGAGACAGAGAATTCTCCGAGAAGCGCATGCTACGCCTTACTCAATCCACCCCGGGACGAGTAAGATGTACAAAGATTTGAAGCGAAATTTTTGGTGGAATAACATGAAGAAGGATGTTACGGAGTTTGTATTACGGTGCTTGACGTGCCAACAAGTCAAGATCGAACATCAACGACCAGCGGGGTTGTTGAAACCGCTTCCCATTCCCGAGTGGAAGTGGGAAGACATTTCTATGGATTTCATCACTGGCATGCCGAGAACTCGGGCCGGAATGAATATGATTTGGGTAATTGTCGATCGGTTGACCAAGTCTGCACACTTCTTGGGTATTAAGGATACTTGGGGGCCGGATAGACTGGCTCGAACCTTTATTGCTGAGATCGTGAGGTTACACGGTGCCCCTAAAACCATTGTTTCTGATCGAGACGGCCGTTTCGTGTCGCACTTTTGGCAGACCGTTCAACAGGCTTTAGGTACTGAGTTGAGATTGAGCACTTCTTTTCATCCTCAGTCGGATGGTCAGACAGAGAGGACGATTCAAACGTTGGAAGATATGTTACGGGCTTGTGCCTTAGACTGGAGTAATGATTGGGAGCTTCACTTGCCGTTGATCGAGTTTGCTTACAATAATAGTTGGCATGCGTCGATCCAAATGGCACCCTTCGAGGCACTTTATGGTAGGCGATGTAGGTCGCCATTGTGTTGGGACGAGGCTTCTGAGCTAGTTGGGACGGAGCCGGATATGTTGATGGAGACTAAGGAAAAGATTACTATTATCCGGGACCGATTATCGTCGCCCAGTCGCCGAAATCATATGCCGATACTGCCGTCCGACCCTTGGAGTTCGAAGTGGGGGATCATGTCTTACTCAAGGTGTCGCCGACCCGTGGAGTTTTCCGCTTCGGGAAAAAGGGGAAACTTAGTCCGAGGTATATCGGACCTTTCGAGATTTTGGACAGAGTTGGAGATTTAGCTTATCGCTTGGCGTTACCTCCATCTTTGAGTCACGTCCATAGTGTTTTTCATGTGTCTCAATTGAGAAAGTACGTACCGGATCCGAGCCACATCATCGACTACAGTGAGATTGACGTAGCCGAGGATATTACCTTTCCGGAGAGACCCGTGAAGATCCTTGAGCGTCGCGAGAAACAACTTCGGCATAAGACCATTCCACTGGTCAAAGTGCAATGGTTGAGACATGGAGTCGAGGAGGCAACTTGGGAGACGGAAGAGAAGATGCGGGTGGAATACCCCGAACTGTTTATTTCTTAAGTTTCGGGACGAAACTTCTTTTTAGAGGGGGAGAATGTAATACCCGTACTTTTATTGACTGTTTGACCTTACCGCTTCTCTTGTGTTAACGCTCTGTAAATGCTTGGAGATGTTGTTGATATTGTTTTTGAGTTTCGTATCTCGTTTAGTTGTTGACCATGTCGTTTAGGACCTTGCGGAAATGTTCTGGACCGGAGATATAACGCACGCTAGGCCTAGGCTAACGCACGCTAATTCTGCCTGATTAGCGCACGCTAGCTTTGAGCCGTAGCGTGCGCTAAGAAGATCAGTCAGGTCAGAACCAACATTTCAAACTGCTCTCTGGACTGGCGGATTAACGCACGCTATTCGTGGTTAGTAGCGCACGCTAACATCCGTCCGTAGCGCACGCTACCGGGCTGGCGCCAGAGGCGCGAAGTTACCTGTGTTTTCGACTATCGTGTAGCGTGACGCTAGTTTCGAAGCGCACGCTAGAGTTATGGAATAACGCACGATAAGTCTTAGCGATAGCGAAAGCTAAGTGTTAAGCAGGGCAGAGTCAGTAAGCTCTGGACTCCAGTACTGAATGCCACAGTTTTGGCTAGCGCACGCTAGAGACAGACGATTAGCGCACGCTAACGGAACCGGCAGAAACCACTGGACTATCCGGTGACTTTGCTAGCGCACGCTAATGAAGGAGCCGTAGCGTGCGCTAGACCGACGATTATATATATGGCAGTTGACTTTATTTTCGTCATTTCTCACCTTCTTCACTCCTTTTCGACGGGAATCACTCGGGAGAGGCGATCTTAGGCGTTTGGAAGCGATCTTCCTTCTAACAACAATATATTTGGTTGGGGAACAAGGATTTCTCAACATCTAATTCCTCCTAACGTACAAATCAAGGTAAAAATCCTTAGAACCCTACCTTTTGGGATTTTTGGGGGTTTTTCGTAGACTCGTCCGATTTACCCGCTTTGAAGCTTGAGAACCTTGAGATTATGATGTATATATACCGTATGAATACTTTTCCTACGATTTTATGGTTTAGATTGTGCCGTTTTCGTACTTGTGAAATCTAGGACGATTTTCCAACCTTTAGTTGATTATCCGTATATCTTTATGAATCGTAGACGGGTTTGGAGAATTCCTTCGTGTAGTTTGAATATGGTTGATTGATTATCATACTCCTTGCGAATCGTTTAGGTGCCTAAGCGCGTTCTTGGACCTACCGAACTCATACCCTTCCTCCGTTCGATTTCTCGATGTCTCAAAGGCAAGTATACATTTATGATTGTGCGTTCTCGACTTTGAAAGTAAGAGGAATTGATGGCATGATATGAACGAACCGTTTTTTTTACGGCATTCATAGATATATTAATGGCATATTATGAACGAACCGTTTTTACGGCATTCATATATGTAATATTGGCATGTAACGAACGAACCGTTTTGACGGCATTCCTACATGTAACGGCGTATGATATGAACGAACCGTTTTTACGGCATTCACATACGTCATGAGATTTTAGGCATTCCGGAATACTAGTCTTGAATTGATGAATTGACGGATTACATTTACTTTATTGTCGAGGAGTATTATGTTTCATACTTGATATACTTGCACTAGCTATTCGACGGCTAACCCCTTTATGGGGGAAATACGTTTCATGTATTTCAGTTCCAGGATCGGACAGCAGTACCGGGTCGGCATGAAGATGGTGGGCAAGTGTGATACCGTGTTGGTCTTCCAGTTATGTTTTAAGTTTCCATTCGGTGTTGTTGTAATCGATTGGTTATCAACACTCGAGTATTGTTTTTCCTCTTTCTTTGAAGTTCCTACTGTGTTTGCCGAAGTATTGACTTGTGATGTAATGTCTGTGAATACATTGGTTATGTTTTTGAATACCTTTGTATCGTCTTTCTTCCCATTATATGTAGACCTTCTCGGTCAAGTTTTATAGTTCCGTGTATGTTTAGCCTTGTGCGTCCCACGGCGGGGCTCACGGCGCTGTAATATACCCTGAATAACTTGGGGGTGTTACAGTTTGTATATTATGTTCTCGATATTGGTAGGAGGACTTCGAATAGTATGCCAATTAATATCCCACTTGTATGCGCATATCTTGATCCTTTCTGGGATCTATTCAAGTTTATTTGGGATATATTACTAGCTTAATCTGATACCAACTATATAATACTCCCCCTCATGCTAAGAGGTTTCTTGAGCACCAAACTCATATGCCAGTACCTCAGTATTCATTTTCAGTCATGGGGGTTTGTATATTATGTTCTCGATATTGGTAGGAGGACTTCGAATAGTATGCCAATTAATATCCCACTTGTATGCGCATATCTTGATCCTTTCTGGGATCTATTCAAGTTTATTTGGGATATATTACTAGCTTAATCTGATATGGAATATATGCTTCAACCATGAGCAAATCATCTCGTAAGTTTCTAATTACGAGTCATATACATATGTGACTATCTAGTGGATCCATAATATCTAGTAGTTCACATATAGAGGAAGTGGGCCCATACTCTCCCTTAATATATTCCAAATTTATTAGGAATTCATTCCCAACATTGGCTAGTATTGATATTAATCGAGAACAAATATTTGAAGACATGATGTGTCTATATCATCATATAGATATTTTACCGACATATCACATCATCTTTTCGGTGCCATTATTACACATCATATCAACATGGAGTCGCCGCTCCCACATGTCATATTATGTTTATTATTCAAATATAAAATTGTAGTTCATACGCTTCGGGATATGAACTATTGAAACGCGGAGTCAAATCTCATACGCGTAATTTTAATCTATAAATAGATTAGCATTGTATTGACAATTACCCATATCGAGGGTTTGATTATCATAATGGATTCAATGCTTTCTAGTCTTCGCAATAATACCCATCTCTTCCAGTGAATATCATAAAAAGAATTTATCGAGCTCGACTCGAAAGATTAAGGGTGCTAATGAGAAATGGCATCCCAGAAGATATTCGATGGTTAATCGAAGCACATGTTCGATTATCTGGCGAATTTTCAAATTCATTTAAGTACATGCCAGGTACAGGTAGGAGTAATTTTGCAAAGAAACGAAGAGCAAAAAGATTAGGTGGATGCTATACATGTGCTCGGTGGACATGTGACACACGGTGAAAATCGGTGGGGTTTGTATCCAAAAATCGAGAAGATAAAATCGCATTTATCAAGGATGGATTGAGTAAGGAATCTATGGATCACGATATCCAACAGATTCTTGATACACATCCCAGTGGATACGTTCATCGTGAACTATTGGCTCTGTGGACACGATTTAAGGAAGAACTGGAACGCTATAGTCATGAAAAATTAGTCTTAAAAGATCCAGTTTGTAAGTCCGTTCTGTCAAAGCCGTATAAGGTAAATAGCAAAAAATGCAAGTTGGTGAATATTGTTCCCCAATATTTAAATTTCTCAGTTGCCGATAGATAACGTCATTTTCATTGAAAAATATATTATCATATCTTTCGTTTTCTTCTGCAAATTTGTCAAAAAGAAAATAGTAAAAGCAGTGACTTATCTGCTGCTCGTTTTTCAATGAAAATAGTGAAGCCATTTGTCTTCTAGTAAGAAGTTTGTTCTTTAAATTTGGGATCCACAAATCAGAAATTGTATATCTCATAAAAGTACTTTGAAAATCTAGTGTAGAGAGATGGAGTTCTCAGAATCCTCATAAAGATCTCATACAATTAAAACTATATGTATTTTAGGTGGATCCAAACTTATAGGTCATATCCAGCATATAGATATGTCGTATAAATTCGTAAAAGGATTAGGAAAACACAAAATCGATATATTATATGGTGTGAGTAATCATATATTTTTTTTTTTTGGATTATCTCTTAGATGCTGCACAAAATGGGAGAGTAAGAGTAACAAGTGCCTCACACATTCCCACACCATATGTGTATATGGTGAATAATAGCGATGCCTTTATTGTACTTCCAGGTGGCTATGACACACTCAATGAGATATTCAATATCACGTCATGGGCTGAGCGGGACTTCCATACCAAACCTATAAGTTTGTGAATATTAATAATTTTTTCAACGATTTGCTTGCCCTTCTGGAACAAGGCGTAGATCACAAGTTTATCTCTCAGCCATCAAGAGAGATTCTTATATGTGCCGACACATTTGTTGATCTACTTATAAAGTTTCAAGCATATATTATAGTTAAGAATTTGGAAGTCAAAGCCCATCAGCCACAAACTATTGACGCCAAACGAAAAAGAAGTTTAGATCCTTTAAATCTTTCATTATGAACCCTAATGCCAGGGGGTGGCAGAGTTACGGTGTTTTATACTCTCGAGACGCATCCCTTTTTATGGGTTTCATATGTATTTTCCTTTTCGCATATTGTCGAGTGTTTATTTCCTTTTTGGCTAGTTTCAATATTTTCCACTTCGACTGTTTTGTGCTTCTTCCAGCAATAATAAGATCATCTTTTTGCCTCTATGCAAATATATTATTCTCACAAATATATGATATATGGTTCTCTATTGTGATATCAATATGATTTCAATGATCCCACCATGTGATATAATCAATATGGGATTTATTGAGCAATTAGTTTTTGGTGATAGTTCTTCATATCACTTGTCACATGATCCCACATGGGATTTTCTTTAATTTGATCGATTATAACTTATGGTATCATTTGCTCAATTCTCTCCATCTGTATTTAATAATTGTGGAGATCGGATATTATTTCTATCAACTGATTCTTCTTTCGAGAGCATGATTTGAATCATTGATCAACTACTTCTTCAGAGTATGATTTATTTTTATCAACTGCTTCTTCAAGAGCAAGATTTAGATAATCGATCAACTTCTTTTCCAGAGTAGGATTTATATTTATCAACTGCCTCTTCGAGAGCAAGATTTAGATAATCGATCACCTACTTCTCCAGAGTAGGATTTATATTTATCAACTGCTTCTTCGAGAGCGGGATTTAGATAATCGATCACCTACTTCTCCAGTGTAGGATTTATATTTATCAACTGCTTCTTCGAGAGCAGTATTTATGAACCATTCATATGGTATAACCAACCACGATGGTGATATATATATAAATTGCGTATATGTAAAACCATCCATCTTGTGACAATTACATTTATCATATAGGAGGCATCGCCATCCATCTTATGATAATTAAACTTGTCACATAGGAGGTATAATAAATATCTAAAACCGTCCGTCTTGTGACAATTACATTTATCATATAGGATGACGCCATCCATCTTCGTGATAATTAAACTTGTCACATATGGCGATCACCATCCATCTTGTGGTAATTAATTATCATATGGGAGATCACCATCCATCATATGATAATCGACTATCACATGGGAGGTATAGTAATATAATGTAGTTCTCAACAAATAGATGCTTCAACCACCACTTGGAGATAATCATAATAAAGTTAGAAATTAGATTAGTAAATATTTAACTGCTTCTTCTGGAGCAGGTTCGTCCAACTATTTTCTCAAAGTATAATCATGTGGTAGTTGGTTGAATCATTAAAAGTCATCATCGACCCCAGTTGTCGGCATCAGTGCCGCCTGGTCGTCCCGCAATATTACACATACCACTTTATAAATTTCCACAGTACAAGGACATATATCAACAAGTCCTTTTAATATTTTGGAGGGAATCAATGTACTAATTTGTACATTTTAATAAGTTTTGATAATGACAGATATTAAAAGAGTTATAATCAATGTACTAATTTGTACATTTTAAAATTAATTTCGATATCATATGTATCTTATATGTAAGAAAAACCGAATTAATAATTTAATAAATTAAAAGAATATTATATTTTTATATTTTATTTATTTATTTTCTTTTCCTTCTTACCTTCGCCGTTCGTGTTTCTTCTCCTCTTTTTTTTTTTCTTCTTTATCCGCTCCGCTCTGCATCTCCTTCCTGTCTTCTTCCTTTTTTTTTTTTCGTGACATATACATACATACCAGAGAGAGAGAAAGCGTAGTGGCCATGGATGAAGGAAATTGAGAGGAAGTCATCTTGGATAACTGTTGGTGTGTGTTGGTGATTGACATGGAAGGGGGATGATGATAACTACCATTATCGATAAAATTTTAGTGGGAGAGAGAACAAGGTTTATTTGTAATAATTAGATTTATGACATAGAGGTTCGTTTATACGATGTAACTATAGAGCATATTATTATCATATTGCTCAAATGACTAGAGTCGTGCTGATAACGTGTTATAAAACTGAAATATTATAGAGAGGATTTAGAGAGAAATAAGAGAGAATGATTCTCAAGTAAGTTTTTCATTAATAACTGAAGTCCTATTTATAGGAAAACTTCAGATGGCACAATCGTAATTACATAATTACATCAGGAGCATAATAGTCATTCACATATTATAATACATTATCTTGTTACGCATTACGAGAAGTGATATACTTCAACAATTCTTAAAACTCCTATATATTTCTCCCACAGTACACTAATTTTATTTGAAAATTTCTCTTGAACTGGGATGGAGGAAATATTTTTTATACTTCATCGGTCAATAATCTTATTGTCATGTTTTGACTGAAGAGTTTAGATAAATTTGGTTGACTACATTTTTGTTAGGGTTTTGGGTGGAATAAAAAATTATTAGAAAATTAAAATTTAAGTTGGGGATTTTTTTTTTCAGAATCGTAACTTAGGGGGTGGCAAAACAATCGTAAATTTTCGGGTTGGCAAAAACAGGCCCATTACTTTTTTTTTTTTTGGAATTTAAGGACAAATTAGCTCGATTTAGCGTATTTTGGGCTAAAATCGCACGTGCGCGTCAAGTGAGACCCTTTTCGGGCTGAAACAGTACACGTGGATGCCAAATGGAATTAAAAATTAATTAAAATAAAAAGAATAAATAATAAGTTATTATAAATTAATTATTCAATATAATTTTATATTGACAAAAAATATAAAATAATATATTTATACTATAAAATACTTTATTTCTAATTTTATAAATATATAATAAATTACATAAATTAAAATAATAAATAATTATCGAAAATAATTAGAAAATATATAAATAAATCAAACTATTATTTAAAAATTACAAAATAATTGTTTTTATTTTTCAAATATATTTTGTTTATTCCCAAAATATATTACGAAAAAATATTTCAAATTTCAAATATATTACTGAAATAGTATATTTTATTTCTAATTTCAAATATATTTTGTATTTCATAATTATAAACAAAATTAATTTCAAAATATATTTCGTAATTAGAAACAAAATATAAAACATATTTGAAATTAGAAATAAAATATACTGTTTCAGTAATATATTTGAAATTTGAAATATATTTTCATAGTATATTTTGGGAATAAACAAATATATTTGAAAAATAAAAACTATTATTAGGTAATTTTTAATTAATTTTTTTAATTTATATATTCAAAATATATTTGAAATTAGAAACAAAATATACTGTTTTAGTAATTTATTTGAAATTTCAATATTTTTTCATAATATATTTTGGGAATAAACAAAATATATTTGAAAAAATAAAAACTATTATTTTGTAATTTTCAACTAATATTTGATTTATTTATTAAAAATATATTTGAAATTAGAAACAAAATATACTGCTTCACTAATTTATGCGAAATTTGAAATATTTTTTCGTAATATATTTTGGGAGTAAAATATATTTGAAAAATTAATAACTATTATTTCGTAATTTTTATTTAATATTTTGATTTATTTATTAATTTTATTATTATTGTTAATAATTATTTGTTATTTTTAATTTTATAATTTATTTAACATTTAAGAAATTAGAAATAACTTATTTTATAGTATAAATATATTGTATTAGACTTTTTGTCAATATAAAGTTATATCGAATAATTAATTTATAATAACTTATTATATATTTTTTTTATTTTAATTAATTTTTAAGTCCACTTAGCATCACGTGTACTATTTCAGCCAGAAAAGGGCCTCACGTGACACGCGCGTTCGATTTTAGCCCGAAATAGGCTAAATCGGGCTAATTTGTCCTTAAATTGAAAAAAAAAAACTTACGAGCCTGATTTAAGAGGGCCTTACTGTCTTTGTTTTGTCACCCCTAAGTTACAGTCCTGGAAAAAAAAATTCCTTTTAAGTTGTGTAAAGCCTAATATTAAAAATAGAAATGGCAAAAAGCTTATGGACATACAGAAAAGAAAGGGTATTACTAAACACCGCCCAAAATTACTAGCCACCGCCCTATAAGATTACCTTTTTATCCATTTCAAGTCTTTCATTATTTCTAAACACCACACCACATCAAAATCTTTCAAGCTCAAGTTTTTCGAATATAACACACAATCAAATATATATCGTCAATATTATCGACAAGTACGAAAATGGACGGGAATTCGCATCTGGAGGTAATTTTTCGTAGAAAATGACGCAGGCGTCTGAATATTCCGTCTGTTCCATGGTACAGGCGTCCCCAGATTCCGCCTAGACCATGGTACAGGCGTCTGGTGCGGACGCTCTGTCCATGGTCTAGGCGTCTAAACCGGACGCCTGAACCATGGTCGGGGCGTCCGATTCAGACGCCAGACAGGCTGTGCGTCAAAGGCCTGCGACGCCGCCATGGTCCAGCAATTTTGGACGCCTGACCCTTTTTTGTTCGATTTTAAATATTAATAATAATATTATTGGTATTATTATTAACATTGTGTCAATTAAAAATTTCGTTATATTGGAAGAATTTGAAGGCGCGGCGTTGATTATAGTGGTTATTTCGTTAATGACGAAATATTCGCTAGTGATTGTGATGCGATTGCTTGGGCGAAAAAATTGCTCTTCAAATTGGTTTCGAGTTGATCATTTCATCGTACAAGAATAAAGGAAAGACAAAGCTATTGAGATGTAACCGTGGTGAACGTGCAGAGGGGTATTAAGAGATTTGGATGTCATTGTTCGAAAGGACACAAAGACGAAAGCATGCAAGTGTACATTTTATAAAGGCCGAACAATTGCATGACTTGAGTGGTTGGATAATCGACCGATCTCTCGGGAGTAAGGGTATGCACAATCACTCATTTATTGTTTATCCGAGGGGCATCGTCAAATGAGTGGATCGAGTAAATCGCCAAACAAGTTGTTCGTGAGATGAGTGCCGCTCAAGCTGCCGTGTGCCATCTTGGCGGCCATTCGTAATAAATTTCCGAGGACAAACCGACTAGACGACATATCTATAATTATAGAGACCACTTGAGGAAGCATGATTTTGAAGAAAGAGATGTCGTCGGCCGGCTTCACCATTCGTCATGACGAATAACTACGCATATCGACGCAGTCGACCCGGATACAAATGTCGTTACCCACGTGTTCATGGCACATCCAACATCAATCAACTTAATCCGGACCTACGATGGTTCATTGGCATGGATTCCACCTACAAAACGAATAAGTACAAGATGCCATTTCTCGAGATAGTCGGGATGACTCCATGTAACAAGAACTTCCTAATCGCCTATGCAATTATGAAAGATGAGACCGAATCGAGCTACGCGTGGGTGTTACGTGGTTGAAAATTTTGCTTGGGTTTGATGTTCATCCGACGGCTATTGTTACGGATCGTGAGTTGGGATTGATGCGTCCTATTGAAGAGATATTTTCAGAGAGTGCCCACTTACTTTGCACATGGCATATTAATAAGGATGTTGAAGACAAGGTCTACAGAATTTGTGGAAAAGATAAAGAAATGGGCCAAAGGTTTAAAAATGGGAAATGGAAGAAAATCATGGAAGCGGCGACCGAAGAGGAATATGATCAAGCGGTGCAACTCATGAAGGATACATGGAGATGGAATCCTAAGGTGATATCATACGTTGAGGGTACATGGCTAAAATACAAGGAGATGTTCGTTGTTGCGTGGACGAATAAAGTTCTTCATTTTGGAAACACAACCACTTGTAGAGTTGAGAGTGCACATGCCGAGTTAAAGCAATGGCTTAATTCTTCCACCGGAGCCCTCGATACCGTCTGGACTAAAGTGAACCAGGAGATTGAATCACAACTTACGCAGATCAGATACACACTTGAACAGTCTAGGTGTCGATGTGCGTGGTGTATTCTCGTTTTCCGCTCAACTACTTGCGTTGTCGTGTTTCCCATTATTGTCTCGCGACATCGCCGAATGAATTGACACGTATGAGAGAATTAAGTGATCAAGTGTACGATCGTTGCGGTTGTTCACTCCAAACCACCCATCAGATTCCTTGTGCGTGTGAGCTCAAGAGACATATGGAATCGCGGACCATATTTTGGCAAACACTTGTTATTAGTGATGGTGGGGACACGACCGAATTTGTCGATCCTTCTACCGG
This sequence comes from Orobanche coerulescens, assembly GCA_033398695.1. Lineage (NCBI taxonomy): Eukaryota > Viridiplantae > Streptophyta > Magnoliopsida > Lamiales > Orobanchaceae > Orobanche > Orobanche coerulescens. The sequence continues at coordinate 171,074,078 of CM065805.1, forward strand.
TGCTGAATCGGAGGACCAGCGGTACTTTCAGGCCCTTGTCGATGAGGTCAGACAGAGCGATCCTGCAGTTGTCCGTAACGTATCACTTATGATCCACGATCATCTTCACCCTGATCAAACACGTTACGTTGAACCACAAGTGAATACGGCAGTTAAGGGTCGACCAAGAGGAAGTTCATCGACTAGACGCGATCCTAGTGGTTGGGAGTATAGCCAAAGGGGTCGTGGTCGTTCCCGCTCGTCCAGTGGTCGTGGCCGCAGCTCTTCTGCATCAGTCCACAATGCGTCTTCATCAGGTAATTTTTATTAGAAACAAAAATAAAAATAGTCTTGTTGACTAATTTTTTATATTTATATGTTACAAGTTAAATAAAAAACGTTAGGAATAAAAATAAAAATAGTCTTCTTGACTAATTTTTTATATTTATATGTTACAAGTTAAATAAAAAACGTTAGGAATAAAAATAAAAATAGTCTTCTTGACTAATTTTTTATATTTATATTGTTACAAGTTAAATAAAAAACGTTAGGAATAAAAATAAAAATAGTCTTCTTGACTAATTTTTTTATATTTATATTGTTACAAGTTAAATAAAAAACGTTAGGAATAAAAATAAAAATAGTCTTCTTGACTAATTTTTTATATTTATATGTTACAAGTTAAACAAAAAACGTTAGGAATAAAAATATTTATATATTATTTTTTGAAGTTTTTCAATGAGTTGTATCTTTTTAAGTTCGATAATATGTAATATATTGAATATGTATTTGCAGATGGACACCACCGAGTGGAGATTGGTAACTATCACCATATCGACAAGATACCGGGAATTATTTTGCCGTTTGTTGAAGGTTATCTCGATGTCCCCGGAGACGGTAATTGCGGATTTCGTGTTATCGTCGACTACATATTTGGCGACCAAGATAAATGGCGTATTGTACGTGTATGCATTGCAAATGAAATTATGGCTAACTGTACACTCTACCGTTCGATCTACTATGATGGGATTGAAGCTGAGGTTCGCCGTATTACATGGGATGGTGGTGCGTGTGGATCGGATCATCGATGGCTATTGTCAAGATTTATTCCCTATTGCTACTATTTTCAATGCCGTCATACTATTCGGATTCGAAACGGTAGATCTTTATTTGCATGTCTCACCGTGTGCCGCCGTTGAAAGCACCCTCAACGGCAACACGGCCTAGCCAAGAGATTGTCATTTGTCATTTAGGAGATACGTACAAACATTTTATTCGTCTAGATTTAATGCCTAATTTTCTGTATCGCCATAGCGAGTAATCGGTTTAGAATCCATGATAGTAGTGTTGGTGGTCGGGAGAATTTGTATACGAAAGGTGAGAGAAAAATGGAATAGATTAGTCGGTATGATGTAAAACTTTATTTGTTGTATGTTCCTTAATTAATAAAATTTTCGTTTTTGTTGATCTTTATAGTTGATAGTTGATTTTCTTTTATGTTGATCTTGATAGTGATTAAAAATTTTCGCTTTTGTAAGCGCAATGTAAAAAAACAAACAAAAGTAAAGTGCCAAATGCAAAACGAAAGTGTCAATCAATATACAAAATACAAAAAAAAAACGAAAATTTTAATACCGTCACAAACAAAATATAAAATACTAAATCAGTTGGCCAAATGCCAATCCCTCATGAACTCCTCGAGCATCGTCGTCGCTTCTTCCGTCTGGTCTGGGGGAAGGTGTCTGATACAGTGCTGGGTAATACCGACGGATCGACTCACCCACTGTAAAAAATAGAGACAATATAATACAATGAGTAATGTATGATGAAATCAAACAAAGTACAAAGTTAAAGAACATACGTAATCGGTGCTCGAACGAGAAGGGATCATCGATCCGTGTGCCGACCGCTGCTCAAGAGCCGAGGGTGCGAATACCGATAATACCACTCAATGTAATCATCGGTGCAAGCACTGATCATGAGTAGCCGCCTCATAGTCGGCGAGAGGAAGCCTGTATGCACCCTAAACATCATCCAAGCATCGATGACATCCGGATGGGATAGTCAACTCGCATAACTGCCGACCACGCCCGAACCGCTTTCTCCGGTCTGGTGATCGGGAAAGAGATGGTCTCGCACATAACCGAGCCGCCGTAATGCCCGACTGTGCATGTATGGCTCGATAATATCCCGATATCGTAGCCATCCAATGAATGTGGTCCTCGGGACATCCTCACCGGATCGGGCCATAAGGCAACCATCAGATTCTGTACATGTAATCAACAAGTTATACAAACTATTTTTACATGAATTGTGATATTGTTAGAAGGAATCGTTATACCTCTGCGGCTGTCAACTGATCAATGCGGCGACGTAAAGACTGGAGGCGGTGCTCGTCCCTACCCTCGGGCTGGACACTCCATGTCGAAGCTCGAGGCTGCGTGGAGTCAACAATCATACGCTCTCGATGAGGTCGAAAGCAGGGAAAATACTCATAAATCCAAGCCTGAACGAGGGTAAGGCATCCACAAATCCCCATGGAGTCGCCGCGACTAGCGATACCGAGCTGACGGTACATGAAAGCCAATGCGGCCGAACCCCATGAATACTGACCGGTAGTATCCATACCGTCCCTCACCTCCAATATGCAGAAGGCCTAATCCTGCTACCACTCTTGTCAACAAACAAGGTGGATCCAAATAACAACCACATCCAAGCTACGGCCCGGTGCCCTCCACTCGACCCCCATCGCGACATGACCAAAATCGAGTCCATAAGTACGCCGCCACCCCCCCCGGTGAGTACTCAATAGCTCCAACCGCGATACTCCAAGAACCTCCATCACATCCACCGCAACCGTGTAGATGTGCTATCGGCATCAACCAATCGCCCTCGACAGAATGCGAAGGATTCGCCACACATCATGTAACATGATGGTCATCTCTCCGAACGGCAAGTGAAAAGAGTTCGTATCGGCCGCCACCGCCAACGAACGCAGAAATCAACGGAGTCAATATGTTCGAACATGGCGTCCGTCTGTGGGATAACCTGGCCCCACCGATCCGACTCACTAAAGATGGTGACATAACCGAGCGCCACCGACTCAAGCTCGACAAGCGCAGCCTCCCGGTGTGACACTTCAAAGAAACCTCTCATATCTCCACCCGGATACGCGCGCGACATGCCCATCAAAACTCGGGATAACGCTGCTGCCGATAGGGCCACTGTGCATCTCCTCAGAAACCATCCAAGATGTCTCGTCCTCCCCCTACGCCGTTTACTACCGGTAGACCTGTAGTAACAAACCTCCCCTCTCCCCTTCCGAACCCGGCACGAAAATGAAGAAGAATCATCACCGCCTCCCGATCGTCGGCCTCATCGTGCGAATAATACTCGCCGAATCCTCGCACCAAAATCAGTATAAGGTACGTCCTCGAATCCCCTACGCTCTGCCTCCCGCTGTCTACGAACGGAAGCATCAACACCACGAGCTCTGGTGTGACGCGCTCCAGAACCCATCAACTCTGTGACTAGCGGCATAGATTTGCCCGCTCCTCCTCTCATCTGCATTTAGCAAACAATACAACTAATAAGTAATAATCATAAAAAGAATACACATTATTAATTATTAATTGAAAATTTTATTTTTTTCCAAAAATATGGTCAAGCGTCAACGGACGCAAGAACCACTGATAAAAGGCCCGTCCGACGCCATTTCCGTGGTCAAGCGCCCGAGGCGACGCTTATCCAGCGGCTAGGCGCCCGATTCGACGCTGTGTTATGGTCTGACGCCCGCCGTGGGACGTTGTACCATATAGCCGGGCGTCCGCCGTGGACGCTGAGCCATGGGACAGCGGAATCGACGCCAGCGTGCATGGCTAGCGTCATCGTCGGACGCCTGTAACAAAATAATCGCCGCGCCTCTGTCGTGCACTCCGGCACGGCGGCGCGGCCAATGAAACAGTAGACGGATGAAAAAATAAGATTACCGGCGCTTTTCCTTTTCCGGACATGGCGGCGGTGCGGCGGCAGACGGCGGCAGACGGCGGCTACGCGGCGGTAAGATGGCGGCGGACGGCGACAGTGTTGTGGCGGTTCGGCTGCGTTGGATGAGTTGTTTAGAGAGAAAAGTATTACTAAACTAGGATCCAAAATCTAATTAAACTGAAGTAAGGGCAAAAAGGTAATTTTCTAGGGCGGTGGCTAGTAATTTTGGGCGGTGTTTAGTAATCCAGAAAGAAATTTGTGACAAATATATTGTGGAGTGAGGAAGCAGTACTTACTTGATCTTTCTGTTCTCTCCGAATGTCTACTTTTCTCTTAAATAGTTGTCCATTTAGTATATATATATATATAATGAGGGATGGGTTATGGAGTGAAATGATATAAGTGTAAGAAATAGGAATGATTGTGAGCCATTAATCCTTGGAGATTAATGACCCAGATTTCGTTCTGGTGTGCTAACACGGGAAATTAGGAATGCTAACGAATTTAATTATTGGGGGTACCAATGTAATTTAATTAATTTATCTTATGGGAAGTTACTAAAATCATGGAAAGTTCCTATATTCATGGGATTTCATATTTTAGGTTAATATCTATTTTTTATGGGATTTCATATTATTTTAGTCGTTCAAATATTTTATATTTTTGGTGTATTTATTTTTATTTTTTTAAAAACTAGCATTATCTTTTTTTTCTATTTGATTTTTATTTTTAAAAATCGGAACTGTTGTGCTAACCATTTGTTTTGTGTGTGCTGCAAATTGGAAAACAGAGTGCGGTTCTGGTTATATTTCAATTATGTGATTTTTTTGTTATGCTTTATTGTCTACAATGAAGTCAATTTTGATACAATGTGTTGTGCTTTATTTTTTTGGAAGATAAATAATCATACTCGTTTTCAAGTATAGGTACAAAATGATTTTCGCATCATTTACTAAAAAAATACAATAAATACAATAAGACTCCATTTGTAAATCCCATAAAGTGCTATGCAAGCATTACATACCATATATGCTAGTATTACCTATTAAATGTGCTAATACAAATAACATTTTACTGCTAAACTCTACTATTAAAACATTAACATAAATAAAATGTATTAACAATGCAAAATTTTACAGATTTAAGTGCTAATTATCACACAAATGACATTACAATAATTATCAAAACAATATTATCAAATGTGCTAAAATTTGGTAAGAGATAAGAAGTGGGATATGAAATCCCATGATTGTAGGAAATACCAAACATAAAATCTGTATAATTACAAAAATATCCCTCAAAATATTCCAGAAGACACTTAGGCTAACTCTTTAGCACAACGTGCACAAATCGCAGCCATTAATCACCAAAGATCAAGGGCCCAGAATCATTCTTATTTCTTACGGAAAAAAACTTTCCTACCTGAACCTATCCCTATACAATCAAACTAAATAATTATCTTTATTTTTTTAATTCCCACCACACATTAATCAACACTTTTTATTTTTTAATATATATTACATATTTATTATTATTACTTATATCAATCATCACTTAAAAACACACTAAATATAAGCTGGGGCGGAGGAAATAGTAACAACTGTAGTCCAAGTTCACATATTAATAATACTAGTACTATCGTACTACAAAACACTAAACCCTCTATCCCACGAAATTTGAGATAAAACTTTTGGACATGAAATTTATGAAGAACTGAAAAAATGTAAATTTACTAGTACCCGTCGTGTACATTTTCCTCATGATTTTCGAGCTGCAATTGCATCAACAACTCGAGGAGATCGAGTCAATCAAGGCACCCAAGAGACGCAAGGGGGCAGCCAAGTCGATCATCCCACACAACCTTAATTTAATTTCTCGATTGCTATTAGATATTATTATCTAGTTTCTTGTTTTGTGTTGAATGACATTAGACCACTATTTTCTAATTTTTGTGGATGGCTTAAGACCATATCCTATCTCATTTTTTGATTAATGATATAAGACCATTAGTTCATTTTTTATCAAGTGATTATCGTTGCAACTTCTATTCACATCTATATTCATAGTTGAATATCATAAAAATTAGAAAGAAATATAACAGAAACATTGCAATGAAACTTAACAAAAGCATAACATAAAATTAAATTTTCTAATTAAACATACAAAAAAATTTTGGGGACAAAAAAGGGGGTTTTATGAAACGTTGGTTATATTTTAGTAACTATCTTTAGAGTAGGACATTTTAAAAAAAAAAACTTAAAACGATGGGACATTTTTGAAAAATTACTAAAACGATGGGATATAAATATTTATTTAAAAAAAAAATTATTCCACATTATTTATGCTGATACACGTTGGCATTCCACATCACATGTCCGACGATCCTCGTCAACATTCAGGCACCGGAAAATTTTTAGGGGACAAAAAGGGGGGGTTTCTGAAACGTTAGGTAGGTTGTTGTAAATACCTTTACGGTGGGATATTTTTGAAAAAACGCTCAAACGATGGGACATAAATAGCAATTTACCCTTTTGATATTAATATATTTTTTAAAATATATTTACAAAAATTAGCAACAAATATTTTTATAAAAATATTTTAATGTGAATCTAGAAATATAGTTTTTTGTAAAATCTTATGATTATTTTATGTAAGATAATTTATGGTTAATTTAATTTAAAAAAGTTAAAATATCAAATAATAATAAAAGTGTTTTACTAAGGAAATGATTCAAATTTGAACTGAAAAAAAGATATACATGATTAAAATCTCGTGGGATGGGGAGTGTAGTAATAATTAAAGTGAACGGTTAGTACTCCTTGCCGAACAGTTAATTTGGATGACGCGTACTGAGAAGATCCTGCCACGTAGGGACGAATAGCCGGTGCCACGTGGGACCCACACGCCAGACCTGGTCGGTACGTTAGCCAAAGACACGGAGCGAAATTAGGGGGGGTCATGGGCGGGGTTAACGGCGTTAACTTTGTGGTCAATACGGTGCACAAAAGAGAGAAAAAGTAGAAGTTTTTCATTGCGCGTGTATGTTGTGGGACCCATTTGTTTTGTTCCTACTTCTCATACAACCCAATTTCAAGGGCTGGTTTACTGGACGCTCGTGCCAAAGGCCTCGTGCCGTTGGTAAAAAGTGGTCTGCGCGTCAAAAAGTTCTTCTTTCAAGACAAGCCTTCAACGGCACCAAAAAGCCCCCTCCCTCATACAAATGTGGTGCCATAGTAAAAGTGGTGCCGTTGGGTCCACACATACCCCACTAAATACACAAATACAACACACACACACACCAAAAAAAAAAAAAGGTTTGGCGTTGGCTGTTAGGGACCAGCCAAGACCCTTTGGCACCAACCACGGTACCGTGAGCCAACCATGTTTCTCGCGTTTTTCCTTTGGCACGAGCCATTGGCACCACGTACCCCATGCTCTTACGTTTATGATTTTATCAATTAATCACATAAATTTTAGAAGGGGTCTGTTTATGTGTTAATATTTAACGTGTTATTATTGTTATTGTTTAATTAAATAGAAATATATTAGACGAATATAAAAAATATAACACAAAAAACATAACAAATAAATAATAAAAAAATATTACATAAAAAATACATAACAAATAAACACTAAAAAAACATAACACACACAAAAAAGACAACAAAAAGACAAAAGAAAAAAGAAAAAAAAATAGGGGGACAAACCCTCCCTTGTAAAAATAGGGGGGTCTTAATAACCCGCCCCATTTTAGAATAATATCATAGAAAGACCTTAAAAGTCGAGCTCTTTCTTTAACTACGTCCTCGAGCTCGAGGTTTATATTTATCATTCTCTAACATTTTTTTTTTTTTTAAAGTATAGTATATAGAGAGAGGGATGTATTCTAAACTTTAAAAAAATTAAGGAAAAAAAGAATATTCTCAATATGTGTTGTTAGAATTTTATTCCACAGCCTACACTCATCCACCAATAGAAAAATTCTTTCTTCGTTTTTTTAATTTAAAATTCTAATATTTATAATTTTTTTATATCAAATTTATTTTTAATGAAAAATATATCAAATAAGTTCCTATTTCACGATCTTTAATTAGACATTCATATTTAATATAGTAAATCTGATGGATTTACATTAATTACCGATTGCACAAAAGACGTGTATATTAGAAAAAATATGTGTATTAATTTTTAATAAAATTAATTGATGTAAAATAAAATTAAATTAACTCACTTTTATGAAATTAGATTTAAGACTTTATTGCTTATATAAAAACAAATTATGGTATTTATTTAATAATAATAATTAAAAATAGTAAAATATACACTGCACAGACACATATATTAAGACTTAATCATATACTATTTTCGTCCCCAAAATTTATTCCTACCTTTTCTCGGTATGTCTCCAAAATTTGTTCAGGTAATGGATATTAACTGTTTAACACTATGCTAATGTGAGACTCTTCCTGTAATTATATTAAATTTTATAATATGCTCAACAACTTTTTTTATTAAAATTCATGTCTAAGATCCCAAAGAATAAATTTGAGGATCGAAAAAAATATATATTTTAATAATAAAATATTTTGTCTGGAACATCGTACGGAAGAACATCTAGTAATTATAAAATTGATGTATTTGTTTTAAAAATTACAATATAAAAACTGATGAAGTGATGTAAAAATCAATGAATTTAAACAAATCTGCATTTGATAAAATATTATTCTCTCTGTCTCAGTTAAAGGTTGATAGAGAGTATATATTTGGTGTGTCCTAGATAATGATTATAAGTAATCATGATAAATGCGTAGTGGAGATTGAAAAATAAAAGTATTGATGATAAATGTGTGGTACAGATTAAAAATTAAAATGTGATTGTTTTGATTGTAAAAAGTGATTAAAAATTAAAATGTGATTGTTTTGATTGTAAAAAGTGATATATGTAAACTTAATAAGGGACTATCTTTTGATAGAAATGTAAACTTTTGGACGGGACGGGGGGTGTATTTCTTTAAAGTGCTTTTACGATGTAAAATATTTATTTCCAGTATTTTCATGACAGCACCTTCTAAAAGCAAACTTAATGGTGCTTCCAAAATCTAATGTGAATTCTAGAAAAAGCTCTTTTTTCATCTCCCAAACACTATCAAATTGAAAGATCATCAAAAAAACTGATTATTTTTAAGGTTAAACGAAATACCAAAATGGGCCTAAGTATCATAGATGGTATGATTCTAGATCTTTCTACACGTAGTAGGATTCTATTTGAAGTCTTTCCTTGTAAGGAACACGATGCATGAAAAAAATATCATTGTAAGGTCTATATAAATGCTCATTTATCAGTGTTATCTGTAACACCGCAAGATAATTATGGTATATCACAGCGCCGTGAATCCATACCCGGGACCCAATAGGCTAAATTCATACACAACACATTCTACCTTTCAAGATTATATTAACAATACCAAAAAATAGTCAACTATTAAGGTCAACCAGTGAAAACTCCAACGACAATACACAATACTTCAAGAAACAACGAATCCAACATAAATAACTAGAGAAAACAACTCATATAGTACTCGAGTACCAACTAACAATCTATGACAAAATAATCCCAAAGTACAATACACAATACTTCAAGAAACAACGAATCCAACATAAATAACTAGAGAAAACAACTCATATAGTACTCGAGTACCAACTAACAATCTATGACAAAATAATCCCAAAGGACAAGACTCGAAGAGAAATAACATAAATCATCAGAGTATCACGCCTGGCCGTCATCGTTATACTGCCCCAGTGGTCGCTCGCTCAGATTCTTCTACCTGAAATACATAAAATGTACTTCCCTCTGAAAAGGATTAGCCGTGGAACAACTAGCGCAAGTAATACAAATGAACCATCACATTTTACACATTAAAGTACATGCATCAATATTTTTCAAAAGCCAAGATAATAAATTCCGTAAATGCAATATCCAAAACATGCCACAATAGTATAAATACTCATGATTAACCATGAACCCAACCATGAGCGGATCCCTCCGAGGCCCCGTCGGATCCTCCCGGAGTGAACGTATACACTATCACACACATATATGCATCACTTTTCACATCTAAGAAGGTTATAAGTTCATAGGAATTACTTGCCTTTAAGACATGATGGAATGTTCCGAGACGGCATACGCCAACAGTTGAAGGAACTCAACGACTCCGAATCTAAACAACTATTAACAACCATACAACTGGAATTGAAACTGAAATACGCCTGAAACCCCCGCCTACGAATCATGTCTCCATCAATATAACACAGAGAGCACAGATCACATCCAAACCCTCTCGTTTTCACAGAACTCAAAAACTATAACGTAATTTCATGGGGGGAAAATTTACCGGGGGTAAATAATTCATATTCAACATGTTCTATGAGTAACACGAGTTAAATCGGACGAGAACATGAAGAAATCCCCAAATCTCGAAAATTAGGGTTCTAAGAAAGATTACCTCGATTCGAAGGAAAATGAAGGATACATGATAATTACATCACGTTAGGAACTCAGAGATGAAGTCGAATGATGATATCCTGACAAGCCCCCATGTTTGAAATCGCCCAAATCGTCGCCCAGAGAAGAGAACTGAGAAAAATGAGAAAGAAAACGCGACTGTCAGGTTTTTATCCTGACTAGAGTTACGACCGTAACAAGCACATCATATAATCGTAACTATGCTACTGGACTACAAGGTCATTCACATATTAAACGTACGACCGTAAAGGTATTAGCTATACGACAGTAACAAGCAACAACACGGCCGTTAAATGGAAGAAACACAGCCGTAACCATGCTACTCGACTAACAAGTTGTATACTTAGCAATTATATGGCCGTATAGATAATGGATTACGATCGTAGTACAGTTATACGGCCGTAACATGTATATCATACGGTCATAAGTTCTCCAGCACAACAGCTGAGTCCAGCAGCCCGAAATGGCTCGAACAATGCAAAACTCGAAGGTTACATTAACCCACGAAGCACTTTTGAAAAGCATCAAAACACAAACTCAAGCGCTAAACAAACACCTGATTACGATCACCCGAAGGTATAGAAGTACAATTACAACGACAAACTCCCAAAACTTTGAGAAATTACAAAATAGCCAAAGTCCGAAAATCAAAATTCAAGATCGAATAGCAATACTAAGGTTCACTACGCGTCTTAGTATGTTTAATGAACTTATAAGAACAACGAAATGATGGTTCCGAACAAGATTTATAAGGATCGAACCAAAGCACGATAAAGTCACCACATTACTTGGATTCGTTAAGACGACTTCGAAACTCGTTTAATTGACAAAAAGTACAGAATAAAATAGTTCCAAAATATCGAAACGGTTGCGAGTCATCGGCAATAAAAATACCAAAATAAAAATTACTAAAAATAGGAAAATCTTGGATATTACATTATTAATACAATTATCTACATCTCTTGCTCGCTAAAACTTTTCCTAAAATATGTTATCAGCACCTTGTTCTAGCGGTAGAATTTTTTCTTTCTCTTTGAATTTATGAAATTCCAAAAAAATTGGGTTTTCTGCATGTCAATTTTATACACTTTGAGGCCGCGTGAAAATTATATTTCCCGCTTCGTTAACCGCTAGATCAGCATAAACTCTAACAGCACCTTTCTGTCAAATGAAAATACACGGATTCAACGACGACGATCAGATTTCGGATTAGGCCTCATATCATATCTCTTGACAAAAAGTGCTCGAACTAGTAGGTTTTTTGCAAGTAAATTCGCTAAACTGCCTTAATCAGATTCCATCTGATCCACCACCGAGCTGCATCGCCATCTAAGCTGCTGCACCTGAGCCTTGGTCCCGTTTGCTTGATCCCCATTATCGCCCGCGAACCGGTCATGCCACCTGGTCACCGTCGCCCACTCACCTGGACCACTCCATCCAGACCTTCCGTGACCCAGCTCGTCCAACAGGCCCATCGACTTGCTCAATCGCTCGAATCCAGCCCAAAACCCTCCCCTGCAGCCAACACGCTCTGGCCCACCCAATTAATTCAGCCCTACCCAGCCCAACTCATATTTATCCTGGCCCTTGTCATGTAGCTCGTGCCGACTTTAGGCCAATTGTCGAGCCCAACGGCCCTTTTCTGGGCATTTCTCAACTCCTATGTTTTCCAAATGAATGATTTATTTAGTCATTAATATGTACGTTTATGAATCTAACTGTGTCTATGCTTTACGTGGCATATATAAAAATATGTTGTTCATAACTTTGCTATGGTAAAAAGCCATATCTTGCATCCCGTTCAATGATCAAAGCAAATAGGAATCGAGTATCCACGTATAATTTTATTAAAGATCCCATCTTTTTTTTTTTAATTCTTCTCTTTTGGATTTTTTTTTGGGAAAATTGGGTACTTAGGTTCTTTAGCTCGCACATACAGTGGAGGAGACTATGAGAGATGACATCACTCTTAGATGATGAAGTAAATTATGTGACGGTCCTGTTGGGTTTGGTACCGCCACTAGAAGGGGGGTTTAGATAGTGCGGTTAAGAATATAGAATTCTTTTGCGATTGCGGAAGCGATTAAGTGCGGAATGTAAATGGCACAACGATATATATAGGTTCGGCAATGTGCCTACATTCTCTCTTCGTATCTTTTTCTATAGGCTTAAGATAAACCTTTCCGCCTTATCTTCTATCAGTCCGAGGGAAACCATTACAATCTTGTCCTCTATCAGTCCAAGATAAACCGTTACAATCTTGTCTTTATGTCGGTCCAAGATAAACTATTTTCCTTTTCTATCGGATAAGGAATCAACCTTTCTAGCTTTCTATTGGTACTAGAAAAACCTCACTTGGATTTAGATTATGATTCTAACAATTCCGGATCCACGATCATAATAACACAGAATCAAATCTTATACTCCTTTCTTTTCTCTCGTGTTTGGTTGTGTGAATTAAATACTCAACCTCTTATCAATTAAGCTCGATTACAACAACAATAATGAATATAACAATATCTGATGTATGAATACTTTGCTTGAAGTTGTTGCATGGTGAATACCATACGAAGTTGTATTTATAGGCTTCAAAGCCTAAACCGGCCTTTGGTCACTGCCTCTTTCATTGCGTACGTTATGATTCCAGTGCAACGTATGTAATGCCTTTAGCGTACGTAAATCTTCCATGTTGCGTACATTATCCGTTGTTGATTCAGTCCAATAGCTATTGCTTCTTCTATAGCTTACGTTAATGATGTTGTTTAACGTATGTTATATGAACCTCAGATAGCCGTTGATATGATGACCTACTCCATGACGTCACAACGGTCTTATAGTTTGAATTCTGATTCAAACTCTTAGCGTACGTTGTGTTAAACATATAGCGTACGTTATGCCATATTCCTTTCGTGCGCTAATCTTTGTATTAGCGTGCGTTATCTGCTTCGATGCAGAATGCAGTACTCAATGTCTTGATATGTTGCGTATGTTATTCCTGTTGATAGCATACTTTAGCTTCACTTCTGTTTTACTTCTTTGCCTTTGTCTATCTTCGTGCGACTTCGGCTCTTTGTTGATTAATTGTTGTTTTTCTTTGTTTATCAACTTATCATCAAAACCTCAATTTGAATATGTGGAATAAAATGTTCTAACAGGTCCTGGGGGCCACCATTAAGAAGAGTACCGATGTGTATTTTCCAAGGAAAGTCTTGGGTTATTTACAAGTAGTATTCAAGCTCTTCTTTTTGCAACTTTAGCCACAACGGATTGTGCCCTTCAAGTCGCGCATTGATATTTATGGTTTTTGTATACACCATGTTACACCACGTTTTGAGTATAATTTGATGTCGCCGTTTTTTTGATTTTAAACCAACAACTGAAAAAATGAATATTGTTGGTAACGGTAATTATGACTTGTTCATGATTAATCACGGTTTTGTAATATTTAAGAATGGGACAAACATAGATTTTGGCGGACATGTCGTGATTAAAATTGATTTGTGATGAATTTTGTCATGTTGAATTGGAGGACCACCACGTTGGTCTTGGACGAATACCACAGTTGAAAAACTCCATATTTCATCTTGTTAAAATAAAATATTGCATATATGATATGAAATAATGTGAGAGTCATTCTCATGAATAACATGTAAACAATGACATATTACAGTAAATATATAAATTCATTGATCTCGATAATAGTTTGCGTGACTGTAGTTCTGATTATTATCCAAGTATATATAAAGACACGCACCTTACATATTTGATTATGTTGTTTAGCCGATCTTATTAAATGGTCAAGACGACTTGGTTATGGTATACTCATTATGTCTTATAGTTCAGAATGCTTAATTATGATTTACTGCGCTGCATCCAAATAACTTGACTATTATTGTAACACCCCCAAAATCCCATTGAGTTATTACAGTGTCGTGGACCCCACATCAGGAAATCCACCAGGCGAACACAACTAAAATACATCAAACTAACCAGAAAGAAAAATCGCAGTCCCTACTATGATACCCGACACAATATTCCGATGTGGAATTTCAATGACAACGATGGGCCTACATGACCAAAATAAAAATACAACAACAACCACGAGCCTTGCTCGGATAACACAAAATGTCAACAACTAAAAAACTGGAGAACATTCCAACTGACTGACCAACATGAACATCGAAACAACTCAGGACTATCGCTCGAATGCCTCGTCGCTATTGTCATGTCCCTGTGTCTTAACTCCCCCTCGTAACACCTAAAACATGAAAACATCTTCCGTCCCCACGGGGTCAGTCATACAGATAATGAATATCAAATGCATGTACAACATGATATGCTTCCAAAGGCAAAAAAACGGTACAACAATGATACTACGAGATAGGGATGTGTTGGGTACGGGGTCGGATATTTGCGCCGTTTGCGGAAGCATAAATATAAGTGCGGAAAATAAAGGACACGAGGATTTATAGAGGTTCGGCTATAAACGAGCCTACGTCCTCTCTAGGTATCTTTTTCTATAGGATCAAGATAAAAACCTCTACGCCCCTCTTCTATCGGTCGAGGTATAACCGTTACAATCACGTCTTCTATTGGTCCGTGATAAACCACTCGTACTTGTCTTTGTGTCGGTCCAAGTTAAACCGTTTTCCTTTTCGTAGGACAAGGAATCAACCTCTCTAGCTTTCTATGGGTACTAGATAAACCTCACTCGATAGCGATTGCGATTCTAATAATGCCGGATCCTTGATCCTAATAACACCGAATCCAATCGTATCTTTTCTTTTACCACTCGTGTATGTTTTCGTGAATTCTCACTCAAACACTTACAATTAAGCTCAATATCAACAACAAAAATGTGTATAATAATATCACAAGAATAGACTATTTGCTCAAGGTTGTTGTTGCTCAAACAATACCATAGGGATGGTATTTATAGGCTTCATCATCAAACTAGCCGTTAGCTGCTGAACCTTCTTTACGTACGTTATATCCATTCCATTACGTATGTAAGCTCCATTACGTACGTTAACCTCTATAGGTTACGTACGTAAGCCGATTCACAAATCAGTTCAGGGAGTTTCGTCATTTTTGATTACGTACGTTAACATTTCATTGGTTACGTACGTTAAGCCTTACGTCACTGCTGACGTCATATGTCCGTTGCATGCTTTTCTGACTTTGACTCCTCCAACGTTCATCTGGTTTGAACTACATTACGTACGTTATATTACTCCCATTATGTACGTACGGCTGCTTCATTTACGTACGTTAATCATGCTGAGTTACGTACGTTAAGCTTGTGCAGAACACTATTTTCCAACTTCGTTTTCTTCGATTCTTGGCTTCGCCTCTTCGTTGTTTTGTTTTTCTTATCAACATTAATCATCAAAACACTTTTAATTTATGTATGGAACAAAATGTTCCAACAATCTCCCCCTTTTTGATGATTACAAAACAACCCTTCACAATGGGATTTTCCTGAAAAATACAAGTATATGTATATGTGTACGCACTAAAGTTTTCGGCTTTGTCCGTTTGCTAGAATCTTCTCCCATTTCTTTTCGACTCCTTCTTTTCTTTTCTCTTTTTCTTTTCTCACTTTCATTAATTTTTCATCGTCTTGTCGACGTCTCCTCATTTTTCTTTTCTCGTCATTTTTCGACTTCTCCTTTTCATTTTTCAACTCCTTCGTTTCTCCCCCTTTTAGGGTAAATCCTATTTTTCTTATTTTCCTCCTTTCTCTCCCCCTTTTTGTTTTCATCAAAAAGTAAAAAAAAATAGCAATTGAAATATGTGATACCAAAATGTAGAATATGCACGATATCAATTTATGATAAATAAATGCATAAAGGGTAAAAACTCCCCCTGAAAATATTATCTCCCCTTTTTTTTAAAAAAAACTCCCCCTGAGTAAGATACAAAAATCAATTTTTGGGGATCCAACCTATAGTTGGTTTTGTTTGGAAACATAGACGGTATTTGAAACGATTGTTCCTTTAGGAACCCAAATTTTCTTAATTTTTATCGTCCGTCTCGGGCTTTTGCAACTTGAAATATGATGCCCGATTTTTAAACACTTTTCGCAATGGGGTATTTTAAAATTAAAGAATTCATTTTTCGAACGTGGTTTGAATCCTAACCCCTCTTTATTTAAAGTATATTTTTGAACACATAACATTTGTTCAAATTTCTCGTTTCCACACGAAAATTTCTTTGTCAAAGATTTAAGCTCAGTTTGGATTTTAACGAGATCATTTTTCAAAATATTTTCATTTTCAATACACTTTGAATGATCGATTTCAACAAATTTTCCCTTTTCGATAATTTTGGAATTTTCAATTTCTAAAGATTTAATTTTAGACTTAAGGGATTTTATTTCGGATAAAGCATTTTGGAAATCCGTATGTAATAACTCAAAGGCATCAAAAAGTTCGTCACGGGAGGATGTACTTACTTGGCTTTCGACGTCATTGCCGTCGAACTAACTCCGCGCCAAGAGAGAGAGATTAATTTGAATGATGAACTCATCATCTACGTCGACATCGCACCATGTTGCTACGAGAAACTCATGCTTTGGTTTGACACGGATTTTTTTAGCAAAGTGGCCTGGTTTAAGACATTTTCGACAAGTGTTGTGTATGTTCTTTGATTCGCTCTAGATATCCTTCTTCCTACGGTTTAATATTTTTTGGAATTTATTAATATTCTTGGCATAATATGCCGCTTCTTCGCCGCTTTCCTCCACCGGGTTTCTTCTTTCTTCCTCGAAATCTTAGCCTTCATGGCTAACGATCGCCTTCCTTCGGCTTGACACTTCGTGATTTTAAAACAATCTCATAATTGATTAGTGAACCAACAAGGGCACTAAAATCGAGCGTGTTGAGATCTTTCGATTCCATAATTGCGGTCACGGTGCCGCCCCATTCGCTAGGTAGTGATCTTAAGATTTTCTTGACTTTTTCACTACTAGATAATGGTTTGCCAAACGGTTAGTCCATTGGTGATGACCGAGAATCGATCGAGCATATTGGTGATGGACTCGTCACCCTTCATCATGAATAACTCGTAGTCATGGAGAAGCATATTTATCTTCGTCTCCTTGACTTGAGTCGTCCCTTCGTGTGTGATTTCTAGAATTTTCCATATTTCTTTCGCACTCTCACACGATGAGATTCGATTGACCTCTTCCGGATTTAAGGCACAAAATAAGAGTTGAGTAGCCTTACAATTTAGATGGTCATTTTTCCAATCGGCATCGTCGTATTCTTCGAAAGATTTGAGCGTACCGTCGGATTTGATTGGAACTTTTGGGCCAAGGCAAATAATCTTCCAAATCTCGATGTCGTATGCTCGGATGAATATTGACATCTTCTTCTTCTACGTCAAATAATTTGAGCCATCAAAGAATGGTGGTCGGTTGAGAGCAAGGCCTTCAACTGGAGAGAATTGAAACGCCATTTTTGGATCTTTTCTCCTCGGATGTTAAGCCGCGTATTGGAGTACCTCTCCGATACCAATTGTTGGGTACGGGGTCGGATATTTGTGCCGTTTGCGGAAGCATAAATATAAGTGCGGAAAATAAAGGACACGAGGATTTATAGAGGTTCGGCTATAAACGAGCCTACGTCCTCTCTAGGTATCTTTTTCTATAGGATCAAGATAAAAACCTCTACGCCTCTCTTCTATCGGTCGAGGTATAACCGTTACAATCACGTCTTCTATTGGTCCGTGATAAACCACTCGTACTTGTCTTTGTGTCGGTCCAAGTTAAACCGTTTTCCTTTTCGTAGGACAAGGAATCAACCTCTCTAGCTTTCTATGGGTACTAGATAAACCTCACTCGATAGCGATTGCGATTCTAATAATGCCGGATCCTTGATCCTAATAACACCGAATCCAATCGTATCTTTTCTTTTACCACTCGTGTATGTTTTCGTGAATTCTCACTCAAACACTTACAATTAAGCTCAATATCAACAACAAGAATGTGTATAATAATATCACAAGAATAGACTATTTGCTCAAGGTTGTTGTTGCTCAAACAATACCATAGGGATGGTATTTATAGGCTTCATCATCAAACTAGCCGTTAGCTGCTGAACCTTCTTTACGTATGTTATATCCATTCCATTACGTACGTAAGCTCCATTACGTACGTTAACCTCTATAGGTTACGTACGTAAGCCTATTCACAAATCAGTTCAGGGAGTTTCGTTATTTTTGATTACATACGTTAACATTTCATTGGTTACGTACGTTAAGCCTTACGTCACTGCTGACGTCATATGTCCGTTGCATGCTTTTCTGACTTTGACTCCTCCAACGTTCATCTGGTTTGAACTACATTACGTACGTTATATTACTCCCATTATGTACGTAAGGCTGCTTCATTTACGTACGTTAATCATGCTGAGTTACGTACGTTAAGCTTGTGCAGAACACTATTTTCCAGCTTCGTTTTCTTCGATTCTTGGCTTCGCCTCTTCGTTGTTTTGTTTTGCTTATCAACATTAATCATCAAAACACTTTTAATTTATGTATGGAACAAAATGTTCCAACAGGATGGGCATGGGACGGGATGGGTCGGGATTGGGCGAATCCCGTCCCGTCCCGAAAATAAATTATCGGGATGGGACGGGACGGGATTGCGTATTTTGAAATTCATCCCGCACGTCCCGATCCCGTTCGGGTTCGGGTCGGGATCGAGACGGGACGGGATATCCCGCACAATTATTGATCTTGACAGAAACTGTGAAAAAATGAATGAGACAGCTAAATTTTGGAATTATCAAATGAATGAGGTAGAAATTAAAAAAAAAAAAACTAGTCATCCCAAAAAAAAGTGACCCACAATATCTATTAAAAACTTAAAAAACACACAGAACAAAATAGATAGTAACGTAAACACGCACAAAGGACAATAGATCAATAATCCAACTGCATAGTGCATATTACATCAACATCAACACGTGAAGATAAAATTCAAATTGAAAGTGCAGAAAGCATCAACTTAAAACTGAAAACTTAAAACTGAAACTTTGATGTTTCATATATCATACATCAATTTAGGGTTTACATGATTAAATGATATATAAAAAATTGATTATATTAAATATTACGGGACGGGACGGATTGATCGGGATGGTCCCGGTCCCATCCCGTCCCATTTGAATAGTAACGGAGCGGGACGGGACGGGATGGGATTGCCATTTTAAGAAACTATCCCGTCCCGTCCCGCTAGTTTTCGGGACAGGATCGGAACGGGATCGGGATTTCGGGTTCAAGTGCCCAGCCCTACTACGAGATGCTCACAACCAAAGGTAAGAACAGAGCATTCGTGAAACACTATGCCCACGGCATACAACCAATCCCTACTCAACATATTCAAATACAAATGCCAAATGGCGAATCATCAATATAGAACACAACAATGAATTACCCGAAGGTAAACCAATCCAAAGCTGAAACAGATAACAACAACGATGCCCGAAGGCTCCAACTGAAATACCAATACATTGCACGTGACCAAAAGCCCTCAGCCGAAGCCACAAATATCACAATGGCCTGAAAGCCCTCAGCTGAAAGATGCATGAGATCATCCAATGACCATGACCTACTGAATTGCAGGTGCTGGGAAACCAACTGTGATAAGTTCAAGCCCCAGACTTACCCATAATGAGATCATCCAGTGGCCATGACCTACTGAACTGTATGTGTTGGGAAACTAACCGCGAAAGTTCAAGCCCCGAGCTTACCCATAATGAGATCATCAAAATGACAGTGACCTACTGAATTGTAGGTGTTGGGAAACCAACCGTGAAGGTTCAAGCCCCAAACTTACCCATAATGAGATCGTCGAAATAACCGTGACCTACTGAACTATAGGTGTTGGGAAACCAACCGCGAAGGTTCAAGCCCCAAGCTTACTCATAATGAGATCATCAACATGATCGTGACCTACTGAACTGTAGGTGTTGGGAAATCAACCGCGAATGTTCAAGCCCCAAGCTTACCCATAATGAGATCGTCAACAAGACCGTGACCTACTGAACTGTAGGTGTTGGGAAACCAACCGAGAAGGTTCAAGCCCCAAACTTACCCATCGAGCACTAGCCGAGACTAGCCTCCAAAAGCTTTCGGCCGATGAGGATAATGTATAGCAACGGCAACAATCAAAATTACCGAATTCACAAGAATGATAGTATGCTGGCTTGAGTCGGCCAACACGACAATAATAACTCATGGATGGGCACCATCCTCGGCGGTCGCAATTCAAATACATCGATTGCCTTAGAATGGCTAATCGATAACAATAATACCACAGATGGAAAATGTCCTCGACAGTCCCAATTCAATACCTCGATTACCTTAGAACGGCTAATCAATAACAACGATGCAACGGATGGGAACCATCCTCGGCATTCCCAATTAAATACTTCAATTACTTTAGAAATGACCAATCGATAACAACGATACAATTATAATAGATGCTCCGGCGCATTTAATCAGCCACCAAAGGCAGAGATGATAATCGAATACGTCAATGCCTTCAATCGTCCAATATAACATCAATGGCAAAACATCAATATCAACAACAACACTCATATCTATGCCTTAATCGAACATCAATATCAACAGTAACAATCGATACATCGATACCGTGAACCGGCTATCGACAACAATAATAACAACAAGAGTCTCAATGCCTTAAACAGGCTACTGACGAACCACAACGACATTTGGTATAATTGCTGAAGGGTATTGTATCGAAAAATTCCCTAATATCAACAAATCACGAAGAGACTACGTCTCGAAATAATACAACACATTCATACACATACATGATAACATTAATCTCATTGATCAATACAAGTATAAACTTGCCTCAAACCGAAGGCGATGAAATCCTCCCACGAACGACGAACGACATCCTCCGACAATCACAAGCACTCGAACAACCTTGAATGAAATACAATTTATTCAATAACAACAATATCAATCGAAAACAACACAATACGTAACCTCAATCACAAATAGATCAAACCACACAAACGAATATCATAGTCCTCAACAATGAATTCCAACACATTCTAACCACCTCAATGATTAATGTGATCAAAATGTTCTTAACACTTGTGAAAACAATTCAACAAGAATCATTAAGAACATCATATTATCACCCCAAAATGATAATATCACCAATATCATCACTATCACCTCAAGAACATCATCAACACAACAAACATGATGTCTCCACCAATATCAATCACCAATTCATCAAGAATTTCCGATTAATCAACAAGAGTAACTTAACCATTTCAAGATTGTGATAATCATCTCCTAATTCAACATAACCCCTTACTAAAATAGTTATAATCTTCCAAGAACACAATCAACAACAATCATCATCATCAAAACTATGTTATTCATCTAACAATCTTAACATAATTCTTCCTAGACATAATTATAATCTTCAAGTATTCTTAAAATATCAAGAACACCCTCAACCTCAAGTCACCTCAACACATTCTTCATCATAAGTTCATCCAAAATATGAAGAATCATACTATCTTCCAACTGTTGGGATTCGGTGCCTAAATCGAAGGCCCAGCGGAAGCGGTAAAACGAAAATTAATTCAATCCGAATCCCTACGAGGATTGATCGAGCTACGTATATATGAATATCAAAAAACAAATTCACAAGAGATATAGAAACTCACCCTTGTAGTCCGTTGATTAGATGGATAACCTTCTCTTGAGCTATTCCCCAAGCTTTGCTTGATCTCTACGAATCTATTTCGCTTCAAGCCCTTGAACGATCCAACACCGAAAGCACCGCGTCTCTACTTGCCACGCGCCGGAGAAAACGACTGGAACGACGATCACCTTGCTATCCTCCGAGGATACAGCTAGAGCTAAGTGATGAAGCTATATATGTAAAGATTACTACACTCTAAGTGTTTTAATCTTACTCTCTCTTTATGTCTTGATATTTTTCTCTAAGAAAAACAAGAACAAAGTTGAAAAAGAAGATGACTTGGAGAAAAAACTTTTTCTCTCTCTTTCTCTCAAAACTCACGTTGGAAATGGCATGGAATGAGAAGTGAGAGATGTCTTTTTCCCTTTATTCAACTCTCACTTTAATAATACAAATCATGCCACATGATTTTAAACCCCACAATGTCATGTTCTTTCATATAAAATGAAAGAAACAAGACAAGAGGAAAGTGAGTGGAAACAAAGGGGGGGCTACTATGCAAAAACGGACGAGTTCGGTTCGTTTTGGACTCCCGTGAGTCCAAACAGATAAACTACGATTCCGTTCCGATGTATTTGAATCGATTAATTAATCTAATTAATTAAACATATCAAATACAAAATAACATAATTAATTTCTCCAAGAAATAATTATATTCATGAATTAAATTAATCACCCAGTGATATATTTAATTCATTAAGCCGTAAATCAATTTATCCGATAAATCGATTTAAACATCCAATGTCCCAAATTTAGATATCCAATATCTAATATTCATAATGAGAGAATTAGCTTGATTCATTCCGTCATCAATCCTATTGCGCGACTCGGTAGGTCCGTCTCAGTCAGCAATGGGAGGAACCAAAGAGTAGTAGCACCACCTAGCCAGTCTGGTGGCCTACACTGTACCCCGACTGAGAACGAATGATTGGGATCATTCAAGAACCATTCTGTCGTGAATACCAGTAAACGTATAAACCATTCTTTCAAATGTCCCGTTCAAGTTATGGGGTCACGGTCAGTCAAACCCCATCTGTACTTGACGCTATGCATGCGTTAATGCAAATCGAGATCATCGAGCTCTCGTGTATCTAATACAGCTAGCGCCAATGCTTTGGCCAAAGACTTATGATCTCATGTGCCAATAACCGCATAGGACATATAACCCGTTCACTAACAGGAGAAAGAATTCTATCTTGGTATTCAGTAGGACCTGCTACTTGCCCATAAAGATGCACATCGAGGTTGACCCCGCTTTCCGGTTTAAAGGGTCGAACTACTCTAATGAAAATCTTGACATCACAAGCACATCCCTACCAAATCCTCAAGTCGAAGGTTCACGAATACCTATCACAACCTTTCGATTCCATCATTAACTGTCCCAGAGTGAAATCCGTGTGACGAATCGAGGGTGAGTCGGTTCGAGTATACTAATCTAATTAGCATACCTATAACGTGTGCTCCCACTAACCATTAGTGTTCGACAGGCACTCTCCTTGTCAAAGAACACGTCATACAAGTCTTCACATAAACTTAACGCCCAATCAAGTTTCATCGACTTGCGAACGATTAAGTATTTGAGCTATAACCCTTTCCAGTGCCAACCCCCTTATCCAATAAGGAGTGGAACATTTTGCTCTCAAATACACGGACTAGTTTCTACATGTATATTTACGAGTTTAGGAATGCCAGTAACTACCAGTAAATAAAGAAACATCCATTGCCTTATATTGATGATTTACATAATAACAAGTTCAATGCCCTCACTCAACATCCTCTGAGTGGCATTCGAGGGCATACTCCTAACAATCTCCCACTTGCACTCAATGCCATACACTATGGTATCTAATATCCATGTTCTCCAGATGACGCTCCAAGCTAGTATGAGAAAGTGGCCTGGTCAGTGGATCGGCGACGTTGTCGGCCGAGTCTACTCTGTGCAGCACAATGTATCCCTTGCGAACAAATTCTTTTACGAGATGATACTTCCTCTCAATATGTTTGGTGCTGTTGTGAAATCTCGGCTCCTTGGCTCGCTACATACGTCGTTGTCGCAAGATAATGAACAGTAAAATTTCAAGACATGGTATCACTTGAAGTTCTCTTAGATGCTTCTTAATTCCGACCCCTGAATTGGACGCCTCCGAGGCGGCTTGATACTCACCGACAGTGGAATCGCTAGCCGCGCTTGCTTGGCGCTACGCCAAGATACTGCTCCTCCATTAAGAGTAAATATGTAGCCAGAAGTAGACATCGAGTCGTCCTTCAGTCCTTGGAAGTCCGAATCAGTGAATCCCACCACATCCAATTCTCCACCGCCATACATCAGAACCATATCTCTAGTCCTTCTCAAGTACTTGAGAACGTTCTTTATGGTAGTCCAATGTTCCCTACCTGGGTTTGCGTGAAACCTACTCACCATGCTTACAGCATGCGCGATGTCAGGTCTTGTACACAACATAGCATACATAAGGCTACCCACGGCCAAAGCATATAGTATATTACTCATTTCCTTTCGTTGTTCCTCAATTTGAGGACACATCTTAAAGGAGAGTTTTATTCCATGTTGCATCGGTAGGAACCCTCTTTTAGAATCATTCATCTTAAATCGCTTTAAGATCTTATCTATATAGAGGGCTTGGGAAAGGCCTATTGTTCTCTTCTCTCTATCCTGGTAGAGTCGAATTCCAAGAATATAGGTTGCTTTCCCAAGTCTTTCATGGAGAAATTACTCGAAAGCCAAGCTTTTACAGAACTGAGCATTCCCACATCATTTCCTATTAGTAGAATATCATCCACATATAGTACTAAGAATGCGATCTTGCTCCCACTAACCCTCTTGTATACACAAGGTTCCTCTTCATTTTGCACGAAGTCAAACTCTTTGACCGCCTCATCAAAATGAATGTTCCAACTACGCGATGCTTGCTTCAGTCCATAAATGGAACGCTGAAGCTTGCACACTTTCTGAATATCGACTTCGGACACAAAGCCTTTAGGCTGCTCCATATAGATTTCCTCCTTGAGGAATCCATTAAGGAAAGCCGTCTTTACGTCTATTTGCCATATCTCATAATCGTGGTAGGCAGCTATAGCAAGCATCATGCGAATAGAATTGATCATGGCTACGAGCGAGAAGGTATCGTGGTAATCGATCCCTTCCTTCTGGGTATAACCCTTTGCCACAAGCCTGGCCTTATAGGCGCGTCAACCTTGCCATCACCATCAGTCTTTCTCTTGTAGATCCACTTGTTCCCAATAGGCATTATGCCATTGGGGCAGTCTACTAGAGTCCAAACTTGATTGATATGCATCGAGTCTATCTCAGCTTCCATAGCTTCATGCCATTTCGCGGAGTCTACATCCACCATCACTTGGTCATAGGTCGTCGGGTCGGTCTCTTGGCTATCACTTGGAACCTCATGGAGACCCAGCTCCTCCAAGTGCACAAGCGCATACCTCTCAGGTAAATGAGACACCCTACTAGACCTACGAGGTGGTTGTACTTGTGTTTCAGAAAGTTCGGTTCCAGTTTCTTGCACAGGTGTCTCCCGAGGAGTTTCATTGTATTCTTCTAAAGAAATACTTCTACCTGCTCCGCCTTCCTGAATGAACTCATCTTCCAGGAAGTGTGCTTGTAAAGCAACAACGATCTTTCGATCTTCGGGCATGTAGAATAGATATCCCATCGTCCCAGACGGGAATCCAATGAAACGTCCCTTCGCAGACCTAGCTTCCAACTTTTCCACCTTAGTCTTCTTGACATAGGTGGGACATCCCCAAATCTTAATATGATTAAAACTTGGTTTCCTTCCCTCCCACATCTCATGTGGAGTTTTAGGAACGGATTTGGAAGGACATCTGTTTAAGATATAAGCGGCAGTCAGGAGTGCTTACCCCCACAGGTAAATTGGTAAGTCAGTATAGCCCAGCATGGAACGGACCATGTTTAACAAAGTCCGGTTCCTTCTTTCTGACACACCATTTAACTGAGGAGTACCTGGAGCTGTTAGTTGTGAAACTATTCCATGTTCCTTAAGGAACTCGCCAAACTCCATACTCATTTACTCGCCACCTCGGTCCGACCGAAGTGTTTTGATATGATTACCAGTTTGTTTCTCGACTAGGGCCTTGAATTCCTGGAATTTCTCAAAGGCCTCGGATTTATGTTTCATTAAGCATACATAACCATACCTAGTATGGTCATCTGTAAACGTAATGAAATATTGATATTCGTCGCGTGCTGCTCCCAAAGCACCACACACGTCGGTATGGATTAATCCCAGTTTATCAGAGGCTCTTTCAAATGTCCCTGTGAAGGGGGACTTAGTCATTTTGCCTTTAAGGCAAGATTCACAAGTAGGAAAGGGATCTGATCCAAATGGACCCATAAGTCTATCTTTTTCCATCTTGTAAACCTTGGTCTGACCAACATGACCAAGTCTAAGATGTCATTTCAAAACTTGATTGGTTTCATCCCTACCACGTTTTCTAGTCATAGTATTCACAACTACTTTGTTGCTGAGATTTAGATGATACAATCCATTCAACAATGTACCCACTAGTTTATTTCTAAAATAAATTTTGCAGGAACCATCACCAATGAAAAATGAAAAGCCTTTTCGGTCCATGACCAGAATGGATACAATGTTTTTGTGCCCCTTGGTCAAAATAAGTACATCTTCTAAAGTCAAAACAAAGCCAGATTCTAAACCCAAAAGAAGTGATCCTATGTCGGTCGCCTCGACACTATGCCCGCTTCCGACTGTGATCATAACTTCTCCAGCTCCAAGCTTCCTACTTTGTTCCAGATCCTGATTCACGGTACAAATATGAGAACTAGCACCAGAATCCAGTATCCAGGAAGTAGAAAATACAGTAGCAGAACAATTTGTTTCCAAAACTAAAAGTTCTGTACCTGAAGTGCCATGAAGAATCGGACAGTCTCTAGACCAGTGGCCCAGATCACCACACTTGAGACAAGTGATCCTTTTTCTTCTTGTTCTTCGGAACCATCGGGGCCTTGCCCTTACCCTTAAGGTCCTTAACTTGTGGTCCAGTTTGCTTCTTGGTCTTTTTCTTCTTGTTCTTAGACCTCCGAGTTCCAGAAGAAATCATAAGAGCAGACTTCTTCATCCGCGGAGTCTTCATCTGAGACCGAGCGGTCACAAGTTTGTTCATTAGCCCAGCTAAATTGCATGCAATCTCATTGCAGTTGAAGTTCATAATAAACTGTGAGAAGGAATCACGGAGAGACTGTAGGATAAGGTCGGTTTGGAGAGAAGTATCCATTTTAAAATCAAGAGCTTCCAATCTCTCGATCATGGATATCATTTTGAGGACGTGGTCCCCAACCTTCTCACCTTCCTTCATCCTTGCACTGAACAGTTGCTTGGATATCTCATATCTAGTAGTTCTGCTATGCTCACCATAAAGCTCGGTTAAGTGAGATAGAATCTGCCTAGCAGAAGTCATTTTATCATGAGCTCTCTGAAGCTCATTAGACAAGGAAGCCATCATATAAGCACGGACTTTCACGTCATCCTTAACCCACTTTTCGTGGTTTTCAATCTCTTCCTGATTGGCTCGGGTCCGCACAGGAGGCGCCGGAATGTCCGTCTCCAAGACGTATCCCAGTGCCTCTATATTGAGGAAAATCATCAGATTGCGGAGCCAATCCACAAAGTTAGGTCCCATTAAGGTGTTCTTTTCGAGCAGAATTGCGAGTGGATTCATTGTCATATTGGGATTTGAGTCTGCATTAAGTACGATAGATTAATTAGTGACTCATTCAATTATGTTCTGAGTATAGAATTAAGGTCTTTTCTATTCTTGTTACCTAGCTCCCACTATTTTTATCGGAATAACACACTCCCATGTGAAATCCGGAAGTATCGTCGCTCTACTTCATAGTGGTGATCGAGTTCTTTATAAATCTTAATAGAGGGCAACCGAACAGGTTTCTAGTCTATTAATTTTCATAAAGTGGTGTCCAACACCAACCCATCTAATGGATGATTCGATCTTCTTTTTCCCCTTGTTCACTCCCCTCAACCTATACGGTTTCTATGGTTCGTGAACAAGTTAAGTTTATACCATCGACGCAAATCAGTTTCACAATTGAATCTTATCCGGCAACCTATCAGGTTTCTAGGGATAAAATTTGCTCCAACCGAAGGCATCAAATGCGCTCCCGGTAATTTATCCGTCCTCTCCGAACGACTACCCCGATAACTTGGAAGCATAGCACATTCAGTTTGGATTTCAATTTCCCGAAAACTCGATGGAGGGAAGGAAAACCTTGAAACCT
The DNA here is from genome assembly GCA_033398695.1 of Orobanche coerulescens. NCBI lineage: Eukaryota > Viridiplantae > Streptophyta > Magnoliopsida > Lamiales > Orobanchaceae > Orobanche > Orobanche coerulescens. The sequence goes on from CM065805.1 coordinate 171,102,641, forward strand.
TATAAACTTAATAATTTGTCGTGGGAGAATTTTCGCGATTAACGTTACACTTTGCACATTAATCAGTTAAGTGCGTTTGTGGCATTCATACAATATGAAATAACCATTCACAACCTAGTTGCTACCAACATGTGGTTCATGGACCGTTCCTAAAAAACAAAAAACTCCGTAATCTAATTACAAGTCTTTGTCTTGAATCTTCGTCTTCTCGAAATAGATCTTCCTCCGGTCTTCGTCATTACATATAAATTTTACATTGAAAATTGCATCCTAGATACAAATTTTTTAGTAAAATAAATAGGCTCAAAATGGCCTTTACAACCCAATCGAATAAAACGAACGATTCAAAAACTAAGTCCACGAACCACATCTGTAACACCCCGAGATATTCGGAATAATTACAGCGCCGTAAACCCTTTAAGTAAGGATTTACAAGGCTAATTAAGAAGAAAGTAAATTTAAGACATCAATACTGCGGAAATTCAAGTTTGTGAAAACGTACAACTGGTTCAACGAGTAATTAATACAACCATATCGAATTAATATCAATAAGACACGCGTACTCGAGTACAGAAACCAAACCAAGAAAACAAATCTCCAATAACAATAAACATCATCAACCCCTTCGCCGCCACGCCGGTCCCGTGGTCGCTTCCTCGCTTCCTCGGCTACCCGAACATCAAAACAAATGTCCACTCCAAGGGGTTAGCAAAACGATGCTAGTACAAGTATCATATTAAACAATTCGAATATGCATCAACAATACATAACAAGATACACCACACGGACTTCCACTACCGAATCCGACAATGCGAATCTACAAGATTCCATTACACATGGGTATTCCAATGATCCAGCGCCTCAAGATAGATCCCAAGATGATCCCGTCGGACCAACACGAGGTGGAAATAACCCGTCCAATGATCCAGCGCCCTCAGCCTAGATCCCAAGATGATCCCGTCGGACCAACACGAGGTGGACATCCGATCCAGCGCCCTCAGCATAGATCGTACAACGTATACAAACACAACTCATGCATACACATATGCCAAATCATTATGTTCATCAACATGAACATATAAACACTATATAACGAATACCATGGCAAATCAACGAAGTAAATATCATGTTCAACATCATGAATAATCATACGCATACTCCAAAAATACCAATATTAACATATCACGATACTTGCCTCGAAGATGGCAAGAACGATATACTTCAATGCTCTAGACACACTCGAAGGCCACCTCCTCCGATCAACGTAACAAGCTCGAACCTTAACAAAAGGAACGATATACAAATCATCTCAAGTCGAACGATGGCCTAACTATTCGGTCTACGGCCGAAAAGCTCAAAATAAACAATCACTCGATCGCTTAGCGCGCTACGTATTTCAACGTAACGCGGCGCTTAAGCCGATCCGTTAGCGACGCTATCGTATAAAATCGGCGTGCGCTAGCCACAGCATCGGCACCGACTTTACCGTCTCATAACGTACACTACGTAAGTTTCGTGCGATAACCGAACCTCGATAGCGCACGTTAACTCACACATGTTAGCGTGCGCTAACCTTGCATGGCAGAAATACTGCAAACCGAAAACTGGGTTGAATGGTGAAGAACTCATGAATTCTACCGTGATAATACAAGTTATCCTTGGGCATATCATGCTAATAAGGTTTGTGGGAGTTCTATGATTATGAGATACAAATATATGGATAGTTATCTCAATATCATAATTCCTCTACGATCTTCAAGAAATAATCTAGGTTCCATCATCTTACGTTCCGAAACACATGATTCCAACGTGTACAACTCAGCAACTGGATAATATCCGATTACTTGATCATAAATCGATTTGAACATGCTTAGGAGTCCTTATAATAAGATGGTTCAAAGGTTCATTCGATATAAAGTACCGATACGTCAAAAGTATCCTTCTAACATGTGATGACCGATAAAAACGAAATACTTGCTATCCAAACATGATTCAAACTTCCTTAGGAACATTACTAATCATTGGTGAAGAATCACCTACCTCAAAGTAGTGAAGAACACGGATGAAAATGAAGCAATCCAACACCGAAGGCTTGAACACCAATCTCCAATGATATAAGATCTTCAATCTCGAACTAGGTGGTTGATACGAAGTGTTTAAGACGAATGGAGTTATGTTCTAAGTGTAAGAGTTCGGGTTATGGGGGAAGAAAGAACTGAAATCACGAATAGGATGCTGTCCTATTTATAATAAATGGCTATTAGCGCGCGCTAGACCCTGTTCGTAGCGTGCGCTAACGGCTCACGCCTAAATCAGTACTGCACTTAGCGTGCGCTACGCATATACCTGTAGCGTGCGCTAAGGCGTTGACTCGGCTTTTCCCGAAAGCCGTCCAGGTTCATTCGACACAATCCGACAAGGGTCCCCCGGCCAGATCTCACCTACCGCGCGTCTCAATCAATTTGACCGCGCATAGCGTACGCTAATTACACTCTGTAGCGTGCGCTATGAAGCCATGTTAGCGTACGCTACCCTTAGCCTGTAGCGTGCGCTACATGCACAGAATTTCAACCTTTAAATCACATACACGAAATTATATGCTCGACAACATCGGATTATGAAATACGGATAATAGTACTCAGACAAAAGTACAATCGTTACAATATAACAAGTTCCAATACATAACAGAAATCTCGGGTATTACATCCTTCCTCCCTAAAAAGAAGTTTCGTCCCGAAACTTAGGATGAAAACAACTCCAGATATTTAGCCTTCATCCCGTCCTCCGTTTCCCAAGTGGCCTCTTCGACTCCATGTCGTGACCATTGTACTTTAACCAAATGTATTGGTTTATTCCTCAATTGTTTGATCCGGCTCTCAAGTATCTTGATTGGTCTCTCTTCGAAAGTGCCATCATTAGCTATCTCGATCTCGTCGAAATCAATGACGTGACTGGGGTCCGGTACATACTTCCGCAATTGGGATACGTGAAACACATTGTGAACATGACTCAGCGATGGCGGTAAGGCCAACCTGTATGCTAAATCCCCAACTCTCTCTAGGATCTCAAATGGTCCGATATATCTTGGACTTAGCTTACCTCTTCTCCCAAAACGGAAAATCCCTCGTGTAGGAGACACCTTCAATAGTACGTGGTCCCCAGTGTCGAACTCTAGAGGGCGACGACGTACATCTGCATAAGACTTCGCCGACTCGGGCCAACAGCCTCTCGAATCACGCCTATCTTCTCTTGAGTCCGAATAATCAATTCCGGTTCCGTCCCGATCAAATCCAAGAATCATCCCAACACAGGGGTGATCGCATCTCCTCCCGTCTGAGCTTCAAATGGTGCCATTCTAATAGAAGCATGCCAACTATTATTGTAAGTGAATTCGATCAAGGGCAAGTGAACTTCCCAATCGGTTGACTAATCCAACGCACAAGCTCTAAGCATGTCTTCTACGGTTGAATAGTCCTTTCTGACCGACCGTCTGCTTGGGGATGATAAGTCATGCTAAAGTTGAGCTCGATCCCCAAAGCCTTGTGATCGCCTTCCGTAGTGCGACACGAAACGACCATCTCGATCCGAAATAATGGTCTTCGGCGTCCCATGCAATCGACTATCTCCGCAACAAATACTCGTGCAATCTCTCGGGTCCCCATGTATCTCGATTCCTAGGAAATGAGCCGACTTGGTTAGTCGATCAACTACGACCCAAATCATGTTCATTCTGCTCTAGTCCTTGGCATACCGGTGATGAAATCCATCGAAATGTCCTCCCACTTCCATTCAGGATCTAAGCGGCTTTAACATCCCGCAGTCGCCGATGCTCAATCTTGACCTGTGACAAGTCAAACACTTCAAACGTGCTGCCACGTCCTTCTTCGATTCCCCACCAAGTTTTGTTTTAGATCCTTATACATCTTACCGCCGCCCGGTGAATAGAATAGGCGCGCTATGAGCTTCTTTCGAATAGTCCGTCTCAAATCATCATCATCGGGAACGCAAAGTCGACTTTGAAATCTCGTAACTCCATCATCTTGTATCACGAATCCTGGGGCTTTTCCTTTCTTTACTTCATCACATAATCGAAGGATCAGAGAATCGTCCAACTGCTTGGACTTGATCTTCTCGACTAGTGATGAAGTCAGTTCCATCACATAAAGTTGCCCTTGGATTCCTGGTGCCCATACTTCAATCCCCTCGCGGATCAGTTTTCGTTGAATACTGGTTTGGGACGTGAGAGCTTCCAACACTCGGAGAGAAACAGGTTTACGGCTCAAAGCATCGGCTACTACATTTGCTTTCCCCGGATGATAGAGAATCTCCAAGTCGTAATCCTTGATCAATTCCAGCCACCTTCTCTGCCTCATGTTTAATTCTTTTTGACTGAAAATGTATTTGAGGCTCTTATGATCTGTAAAGATCTGACAATGAGTGCCGTACAAATAATGTCTCCAAATTTTCAAGGCAAAAACCACATCTGCTAGCTCCAGATCATGAGTCGGGTAATTTACTTCGTACGGTTTCAACTGCCGAGAAGCATAGGCAATTACCTTATCCTTCTGCATCAACACACAACCCAAACCCTGATTTGAAGCGTCGCTGTATACCATGAATCCATCAGTTCCCTCTGGCAGTGCTAAAATAGGTGCTGTCGTCAGTCTCTTCTTAAGTTCATCAAAACCAGCCTGACATTTCCCATCCCACGTGAACTTTCGAGTTCTCTGTAACAGCTGAGTGAGTGGACGAGCAATTTTGGAGAATCCCTCTACAAAGCGGCGATAATATCCAGTAAGTCCTAAGAAGCTTCGGACTTCTTTCACGTTTTTAGGGGCTTCCCATTCCAAGATTGCTTCGACTTTCTTCGGGTCCACCTGAACTCCGTCGGATGATATCACATGCCCAAGGAAGGTTACTTCCTTAAGCCAGAATTCGCATTTAGAAAGTTTAGCATACAACTGTTCCTTTCTCAAGATGCTCAAAACCACACGTAAATGTTCAGCATGTTCCTCTGCGTCCCTCGAATATATCAAGATGTCGTCAATGAAAACGACCACAAACTTATCCAAGTACTCTAAGAATACCCGATTCATCAATTGCATGAATACCGCAGGAGCATTGGTAAGTCCAAATGGCATCACTACAAATTCATAATGCCCGTACCAGGATCTGAAAGCAGATTTCGGTATATCCGATTCCTTAATTCTCAGCTGGTGGTATCCTGATCGCAAGTCAATCTTCGAGAATACCCTTGCCCCTTGCAGTTGATCAAACAAGTCGTCGATCCGAGGTATAGGATACTTATTTTTGATCGTCATCTTGTTAAGCTCCCTGTAATCAATACACAGTCGGAGGGATCCGTCTTTCTTCCGGACAAAGAGAACGGGCGCTCCCCAAGGAGAAACGCTCGGTTGAATATAGCCCTTCTGTAATAATTCCTCCAGTTGCTTCTTGAGTTCATACATCTCGGTTGGCGCCATGCGGTATGGTGCCCTGGAAATAGGGGCTGCTCCAGGCTCTAATTCGATGGTGAATTCCACTTCTCTTTGCGGAGGTAACCCTGGTAGTTCGTCAGGAAATACATCTGAGAACTCATTCGCAACTGGAATAGACGAGAGCTCTACTCCTTCCTCTTTCCTCATGGCATAACACCAAAGTCCATGACATCCCTGTTTCAGTAATTTCACGGCTTTCATTGCCTTGATCAATTTTCCCGAGCTTCCGGTCTCCATCCTCTAATAAGTGTTCGCACCGTCATCGGCAATGATAAAAATGACTCTCTCGGTAATTCAGATAGCTCCATAACGATTGAGCCAATCGTCTCAGAATTAAATCGTCACCGTAGATGTCAACAACAATGAGATTCGACGGCCAATCTCTTCCTCCTATAGATACTGGAAAATCTCTAGCCTCTAGGGTTCCCACAATTCTCTCTCCACTCGGCAATCCCACAACATACGGTTCACAATCAATTAAGCACGAGATTTTTAAACGATTTACACATTTCAAAGATACAAAAGAATGTGTAGCTCCTAATCGAATAAAACACTAATCAAGTTGCAAAAGGATCTGAATCGTACTGATGCAACAAAGCAGTGTTCGATCGTCCGATCTCCTCATTTCGCATGTGCACGGAGGAACGGACCCGGACTTTGGATGTCTCTCTCTTCCCAACGTTACTGCTGAAATCCACTGCTGTGTCTGGTTCACACTTATCTCCTTAGGAATCTTTGCCGGAGTGCGGGTACCAAAAGATCTAGCAGCGGCTCCACAAGGCCGCACGGTGCCCTTCTTGCCTACAATCGTAACAAGTCACGTAAGATGCGGCAATCACGTCGAATATGCCTGCTCGACCACAATTGTAGCATTTCTTTGATGCGTCCGAAATCACGATGTTGTCTGGAACTTCTTTCCGCCTCTAGAAGGATGTGGAGGTTTCTAGCCGAATAAAGGAAGACTGCCCTTGCGGACCCCACCACTCTTGTTTTACGCAAAGCCGCCGATCACCTTCGCTTCTTTGCCTCTCCGATTTCTCCACCGCGCCTCTTTCATGTCGTAGGCCAGCGTTTTGTCTTGATACTTCGCAACGTAGTACACTCGAATCCGACATGTACCGCCGAATCTCCGCTTCATCCTCATATCAAAATGAAAATCTTTTACGCCTCCGTTCGACCAAGTGTCGCACACAAGTCACCGATGATTAAAAGTTTTAATTACATCATCACAGATGCTTCCAACTCGCGGTGAGAAAAACTCTCGGATCTTTGCCTCTCTAATCGACGAGGACAATATTGTGCTTCCATCATTAGTTTGAACTCCGTCAATCCGCATTATGATTCTCGGGTCGAATAGCCTCCCACCAATCAAAGGCCTCCCGGTCGGAAAATCGGGCAATGGGAACCTTCCGTCCTCGGGACGCTTAAGACCCGCGAATATCTTTTCCAACTTCTTGAGCCGGTGATCCCAAGTAAGTGCCTCAGCAGATCCACAAATTTTGGCGGGTGCAATTTAACCACTTCAATGAGCCATCTGTCTCCCCGGTTATCCTCGTGGTGCCGCTGTCCCATCGCCGTCTGCATGCGATCAACGACCTGAGCGAATCCGGTTTATCTAGGCCACCACCGTTGAAGCACTCCTGGCATGTTAGGATTTGCGTCATCATTCGCCGATCCTTGCCGCCTCCGTAATGGGAATCGGTTCGACTAGCCGATATTTCGGGGTAGTTGCGGAATCCTCATGTCTCATGTTACCACGTCCGCGTCCACGATCGCGCCCGCGTCCACGTCCTCCTCTCAACATACCGTAAACGCAATTTCTCAATATCCGTAACAAATTTTTTTTTTTTTTTGAAATAAAGTCCGTCAATACTCACAAAACAAGAATTAAGTAAAACGGTAGTATAAGAGATTAAGAGACTTACAACCACGGTCCACATGACGACTTGGTACGAATGTTGATGTTACAAACGACCGTAAATCAAATAACGTAAACAGACCCAACTAAAACCCGATCGCCAAGATATCCATGAATCTTAGCTCCGATACCATATTCGTAACACCCGAGATATTCGAATAATTACAGCGCGTAAACCCTTTAAGTAAGGATTTACAAGGCTAATTAAGAAGAAAGTAAATTTAAGACATCAATATCGCGGAAATTCAAGTTTGTGAAAACGCATAACCGTTCAACGAGTAATTAATACAACCATATCGAATTAATATCAATAAGACACGCGTACTCGAGTACGAAACCAAACCAAGAAAACAAATCTCCAATAACAATAAACATCATCAACCCCTTCGCCGCCACGTCGGTCCCGTGGTCGCTTTCCCTGCTCTCGGCTACCCGAACATCAAAACAAATGTCCACCCCCGAAGGGGTTAGCAAAACGATGCTAGTACAAGTATCATATTAAACAATTCGAATATGCATCAACAATACATAACAAGATACACCACACGGACTTCCACTACTGAATCCGACAATGCGAATCTACAAGATTCCATTACACAAAGATGGGTATTCCAATGATCCAGCGCCCTCAAGATAGATCCCAAGATGATCCTGTCGGACCAACACGAGGTGGAAATAACCCGTCCAATGATCCAGCGCCCTCACTTAGATCCCAAGATGATCCCGTCGGACCAACACGAGGTGGACATCCGATCCAGCGCCCTCGGATAGATCGTACAACGTATACAAACACAACTCATGCATACACATATGCCAAATCATTATGTTCATCAACATGAACATATAAACACTATATAACGAATACCATGGCAAATCAACGAAGTAAATATCATGTTCAACATCATGAATAATCATACGCATACTCCAAAAATACCAATATTAACATATCACGATACTTGCCTCGAAGATGGCAAGAACGATATACTTCAATGCTCTAGACACACTCGAAGGCCGCCTCCTCCGATCAACGTAACAAGCTCGAACCTTAACAAAAGGAACGATATACAAATCATCTCAAGTCGAACGATGGCCTAACAATTCGGTCTACGGCCGAAAAGCTCAAAATAAACAATCTGCCTGGACTGCTTAGCGCGCGCTACGTACTCAACGTAACGTGCGCTAAGCCGGACTGTTAGCGTATGCTATCGTATAAAACTAGCGTGCGCTAGCCACAGACTGGCAGTCTGACTCGGCTGGTCTCATAACGTACGCTACGTACGTTTCGTGCGATAACCGAACCTCGATAGCGCACGTTAACTCACACATGTTAGCGTGCGCTAACCTTGCATGGCAGAAATACTGCAAACCGAAAACTGGGTTGAATGGTGAAGAACTCATGAATTCTACCGTGATAATACAAGTTATCCTTGGGCATATCATGCTAATAAGGTTTGTGGGAGTTCTATGATTATGAGATACAAATATACGGATAGTTATCTCAATATCATAATTCCTCTACGATCTTCAAGAAATAATCTAGGTTCCATCGTCTTACGTTCCAAAACACATGATTCCAACGTGTACAACTCAGCAACTGGATAATATCCGATTACTTGATCATAAATCGATTTGAACATGCTTAGGAGTCCTTATAATAAGATGGTTCAAAGGTTCATTCGATATAAAGTACCGATACGTCAAAAGTATCCTTCTAACATGTGATGACCGATAAAAACGAAATACTTGCTATCCAAACATGATTCAAACTTCCTTAGGAACATTACTAATCATTGGTGAAGAATCACCTACCTCAAAGTAGTGAAGAACACGGATGAAAATGAAGCAATCCAACACCGAAGGCTTGAACACCAATCTCCAATGATATAAGATCTTCAATCTCGAACTAGGTGGTTGATACGAAGTGTTTAGGACGAATGGTGTTATGTTCTAAGTGTAAGAGTTCAGGTTATGGGGGAAGAAAGAACTGAAATCACGAATAGGATGCTGTCCTATTTATAATAAATGGCTATTAGCGCGCGCTAGACCCTGTTCGTAGCGTGCGCTAACGGCTCACAGTATAAACTGTACTCGGCACTTAGCGTGCGCTACGCATATACCTGTAGCGTGCGCTAAGGCGTTGACTCGGCTTTTCCCGAAAGCCGTCCAGGTTCATTCGACACAATCCGACAAGGGTCCCCCGGCCAGATCTCACCTACCGCGCGTCTCAATCAATTTGACCGCGCATAGCGTGCGCTAATTACACTCTGTAGCGTGCGCTATGAAGCCATGTTAGCGTACGCTACCCTTAGCCTGTAGCGTGCGCTACATGCACAGAATTTCAACCTTTAAATCACATACACGAAATTATATGCTCGACAACATCGGATTATGAAATACGGAGAATAGTACTCAGACAAAAGTACAATCGTTACAATATAACAAGTTCCAATACATAACAGAAATCTCGGGTATTACAACATCACCATTCAAAGCATACATCCAATAAATACTAAATAAATGGAAAGCGTAGAGATATATTGATACAATCAACAATACAAACCAATCAAATCGATTCACACAATCGGTAATATGAAAACGTTCAAAATAATTCGGTCGATCACAAGTATTCCAATAAATCAATTTTCCGTTATAAAATGAAATACCATAAATCATTTTAATCATATTAAATCCAATTTAAAACGCGTCTCTACTTGTCACGCGCCGGATAAAACGACCGGAACGACGATCACCTTGCTATCCTTCGAGGATACGGCTAGAGGTAAGTGATGAAGCTATATATGTAAAGATTACTACACTCTAAGTGTTTTAATCTTACTCTCTCTTTATGTCTTGATATTTTTCTCTAAGAAAAACAAGAACAAAGTTGAAGAAGAAGATGACTTGGAGAAAAAACATTTTCTCTCTCTTTCTCTCTCAAAACTCACGTTGGAAATGGCATGGAATGAGAAGTGAAAGATATCTTCTTCCCTTTATTCAACTCTCACTTTAATAATACAAATCATGCCACATGATTTTAAACCCCACAATGTCATGTTCTTTCATATAAAATGAAAGCAACAAGACAAGAGGAAAGTGAGTGGAAACAAAGGGGGGGCTACTATGCAAAAACAGACGAGTTCGGTTCGTTTCGGACTCCCGTGAGTCCAAACAGATAAACTACGATTCCGTTCCGATGTATTTGAATCGATTAATTAATCTAATTAATTAAACATATCAAATATAAAATAACATAATTAATTTCTCCAAGAAATAATTATATTCATGAATTAAATTAACCACCCAGTGATATATTTAATTCATTAAGCCGTAAATCAATTTATCCAATAAATTGATTTAAACATCTAATGTCCCAAATTTAGATATCCAATATCTAATATTCATAATGAGAGAATTAGCTTGATTTATTCCGTCGTCAATTCTATTGCGCGACTCGGTAGGTCCGTCTCAGTCAGCAATGGGAGGAACCAAAGAGTAGTAGTACCACCTAGCCAGTCTGGTAGCCTACACTGTACCCCGACTGAGAACGAATGATTGGGATCATTTAAGAACCATTCTGTCGTGAATACCAGTAAACGTATAAACCCTTCTTTCAAATGTCCCGATCAAGTTATGGGGTCACGGTCAGTCAAACCCCGTCTGTACTTGACGCTATGCATGCATTAATGCAAATCGAGATCATCGAGCTCTCTTGTATCTAATACAGCTAGCTCCAATGCTTTGGCCAAAGACTTATGATCTCATCTGTCAATAACCGCATAGGACATATAACCCGTTCACTAACAGGAGAAAGAATTCTATCTTGGTATTCAGTAGGACATGCTACTTGCCCATAAAGATGCACGTCGAGGTTGACCCCCACCTTCCGGTTTATAGGGTCGAACTACTCTAATGAAAATCTTGACGTCACAAGCACATCCCTACTAAATCCTCAAGTCGATGGTTCACGAATACCTATCACAACCTTTCGATTCCATCATTGACTGTCCCAGAGTGAAATCCGTGTGACGAATCAAGGGTGAGTCGGTTCGAGTATACTAATCTAATTAGCATACCTATAACGTGTGCTCCCACTAACCATTAGTGTTCGACAGGCACTCTCCTTGTCAAAGAACACGTCATACGAGTCTTCACATAAACTTAACGCCCAGTCAAGTTTCATCGACTTGCAAACGATTAAGTATTTGAGCTATAAACCTTTCCAGTGCCAACCCCCTTATCCAATAAGGAGTGGAACGTTTTGCTCTCAAATACACGGACTAGTTTCTACATGTATATTTACGAGTTTAGGAATGCCAGTAACTACCAGTAAATAAAGAAACATCCATTGCCTTATATTGATGATTTACATAATAACAAGTACAATGCCCTCACTCAACATCCTCTGAGTGGCATTCGAGGGCATACTCCTAACAATCTCCCACGTGCACTCAATGCTATACACTATGGTATCTAATACCCATGTTCTCCAGATGACGCTCCAAGCTAGTCTGAGAAAGTGGCTTGGTCAGTGGATCGGCGACGTTTTCGGCCGAGTCTACTCTGTGCAGCACAATGTATCCCTTGCGAACAAATTCTCTTACGAGATGATACTTCCGCTCAATATCCGTCGTTGTCGCAGTACAGCGGAACAGGCAGCTCAGCACATGGTATCACTTGAAGTTCTCCTAGAAACTTCTTAATTCAGAACCCTTCATTGGAAGCCTCCGAGGCTGCTTGATACTTAACCTGACAGGTGGAATCAGCAGTTGCGCTTTGCTTGGCGCTACGCCAAGATACTGATCCTCCATTAAGAGTAAATATGTAGCCAAAAGTAGACATCGAGTCGTCCTTCAGTCCTTGGAAGTCCGAATCAGTGAATCCCACCACATCCAATTCTCCACCGCCATACATCAGAACCATATCTCTAGTCCTTCTCAAGTACTTGAGAACGTTCTTTACGGCAGTCCAATGTTCCCTACCTGGGTTTGCCTGAAACCTACTCACCACGCTTACAGCATGCGCGATGTCAGGTCTTGTACACAACATAGCATACATAAGGCTACCCACGGCCAAAGCATATGGTATATTACTCATTTCCTTTCGTTGTTCCTCATTTTGAGGACACATCTTCAAGGAGAGTTTTATTCCATGTTGCATCGGTAGGAACCCTCTTTTAGAATCATCCATCTTAAATTTCTTTAAGATCTTATCTATATAGAGGGCTTGGGAAAGGCCTATTGTTCTCTTCGCTCTATCCCGGTAGAGTCGAATTCCAAGAATATAGGTTGAATCTCCCAAGTCTTTCATGGAGAAATTACTCGAAAGCCAAGCTTTTACAGAACTGAGCATTCCCACATCATTTCCTATTAGTAGAATATCATCCACATATAGTACTAAGAATGCGATCTTGCTCCCACTAACCCTCTTGTATACACAAGGTTCCTCTTCATTTTGCACGAAGTCAAACTCTTTGACTGCCTCGTCAAAGCGAATGTTCCAACTACACGATGCTTGCTTCAGTCCATAAATGGAACGCTGAAGCTTGCACACTTTCTGAATATCGACTTCGTACACAAAGCCTTTAGGCTGCTCCATATAGATTTCCTCCTCGAGGAATCCATTATGGAAAGCCGTCTTTACGTCCATTTGCCATATCTCATAATCATGGTAGGCAGCTATAGCAAGCATCATGCGAATAGACTTGATCATGGATACGAGCGAGAAGGTATTGTGGTAATCGATCCCTTCCTTCTGGGTATAACCCTTTGCCACAAGCCTGGCCTTATAGGCATCAACCTTGCCATCACCATCAGTCTTTCTCTTGTAGATCCACTTGTTCCCAATAGGCACTATGCCCTTGGGGCGGTCTACTAGAGTCCAGACCTAATTGACATGCATCGAGTCTATCTCAGCTTCCATAGCTTCACGCCATTTCACGGAGTCTACATCCATCATCACTTGGTCATAGGTCGTCGGGTCGGTCTCTTGGCTATCACTTGGAACCTCATGGAGACCCAGCTCCTCCAAGTGCACAAGCCCATACCTCTCAGGTAAATGAGACACCCTACTAGACCTACGAGGTGGTTGTACTTGTGTTTCAGAAAGTTTGGTTCCAGTTTCTTGCACAGGTGTCTCCCGAGGAGTTTCATTGTATTCTTCTAAAGAAATACTTCTACCTGCTCCGCCTTCCTGAATGAACTCATCTTCCAGGAAGTGTGCTTGTAAAGCAACAATGATCTTAGTAATAGGCAGAAGCAGTGGTAAGAAGGCCCATCACGAAAGAAAGAGCTCAGGCCAGTGGTTTCGATCTTCGGGCATGTAGAATAGATATCCCATCGTCCCAGACGGGAATCCAATGAAACGTCCCTTCGCAGAACTAGCTTCCAACTTTTCCACCTTAGTCTTCTTGACATAGGCAGGACATCCCCAAATCCTAATATGATTAAGACTTGGTTTCCTTCCCTCCCACATCTCATGTGGAGTTTTAGGAACGGATTTGGAAGGACATCTGTTTAAGATATAAGCGGCAGTCAGGAGTGCATACCCCCACAGGTAAATTGGTAAGTCAGTATAGCCCAGCATGGAATGGACCATGTTTAACAAGGTCCGGTTCCTTCTTTCTGACACACCATTTAACTGAGGAGTACCTGGAGCTGTTAGTTGTGAAACTATTCCATGTTCCTTAAGGAACTCACCAAACTCCATACTCATATACTCGCCGCCTCGGTCCGACCGAAGTGTTTTGATATGATTACCAGTTTGTTTCTCGACTAGGGCCTTGAATTCCTGGAATTTCTCAAAGGCCTCGGATTTATGTTTCATTAAGTATACATAACCATACCTAGTATGGTCATCTGTAAACGTAATGAAATATTGATATTCGTCGCGTGCTGCTTCCAAAGCACCACATACGTCGGTATGGATTAATCCCAGTTTATCAAAGGTTCTTTCAAATGTCCATGTGAAGGGGGACTTAGTCATTTTGCCTTTAAGGCAAGATTCACAAGTAGGAAAGGGATCTGATCCCAATGGACCCATAAGTCCATCTTTTTCCATCTTGTAAACCTTGGTCTGACCAACATGACCAAGTCTAAGATGCCATTTCAAAACTTAATTGGTTTCATCCCTACCAAGTTTTCTAGTCATAGTATTTACAACTACTTTGTTGCTGAGATTTAGATGATACAATCCATTCAACAATGTAGCAGTACCCACTAGTTTATTTCTAAAATAAATTTTGCAGGAACCATCACCAATGAAAAATGAAAAGCCTTTTCGGTCCATGACCGGAATGGATACAATGTTTTTGTGCCCCTTGGGAAAAACAAGTACATCTTCCAAAGTCAAAACAAAGCCGGATTCTAAACCCAAAAGAAGTGATCCTATGTCGGTCACCTCGACACTATGCCCGCTTCCGACTGTGATCATAACTTCTCCAGCTCCAAGCTTTCTACTTTGTTCCGATCCCGATTCACGGTACAAATATGAGAACTAGCACGAATCCAGATTCAGAAGTAGAAAATACAGAGCGTAACAATTTGTTTTCAAAACTAAAAGTTCTCAGACCAAGTGCCATGAAGAATCGAGCAGTCTCTAGCCCAGCTTGCCCACCACCGCACTTGAGACAAGCATCCTTCTTCTTCTTGTTCTTCGGAACCATCGGGGCCTTGCCCTTACCCTTAAGGTCCTTAACTTGTGGTCCAGTTTGCTTCTTGGTCTATTTCTTCTTGTTCTTAGACCTCCGAGGTCCAGAAGAAATCACAAGAGCAGACTCCTTCATCCGCGGAGTCTTCATCTGAGACTGAGCGGTCACAAGTTTGTTCATTAGCCCAGCTAAATTGCATGCAATCTCATTGCAGTTGAAGTTCATAATAAACTGTGAGAAGGAATCAGGGAGAGACTGTAGGATAAGGTCGGTTTGGAGAGAAGTATCCATTTTAAAATCAAGAGCTTCCAATCTCTCAATCATGGATATCATTTTGAGGACGTGGTCCCCAACCTTCTCACCTTCCTTCATCCTTGTACCGAACAGTTGCTTGGATATCTCATATCTAGCAGTTCTGCTATGCTCACCATAAAGCTCGGTTAAGTGAGATAGAATCTGCCTAGCAGAAGTCATTTTCTCATGAGCTCTCTGACGCTCATTAGACATGGAAGCCATCATATAATCACGTACTTTCACGTCATCCTTAACCCACTTTTCGGGGTTTTCAATCTCTTTCTGATTGGCTCAGGTCCGTACAGGAGGCGCCGGAATGTCCGTCTCCAAGACGTATCCCAGTGCCTCTATACTGAGGACAATCATCAGATTGCGGAGCCAATCCACAAAGTTAGGTCCCATTAAGGTGTTCTTTTCAAGCAGAATTGCGAGTGGATTCATTGTCATATTGAGATTTGAGTCTGCATTAAGTACGATAGATTAACTAGTGACTCATTCAATTATGTTCTGAGTATAGAATTAAGGTCTTTTCTATTCTTGTTACCTAGCTCTCACTATTTTTATCGGAATAACACACTCCCATGTGAAATCCGGAAGTATCGTCGCTCTACTTCATAGTGGTGATCGAGTTCTTTATAAATCTTAATAGAGGGCAACCGAACAGGTTTCTAGTCTATTAATTTTTATAAAGTGGTGTCCAACACCAACCCATCTAATGGATGATTCGATCTTCTTTTTCCCCTTGTTCACTCCCCTCAACCTATACGGTTTCTATGGTTCGTGAACAAGTTAAGTTTATACCATCGATGCAAATCAGTTTCACAATTGAATCTTATCCGGCAACCTATCAGGCTTCTAGGGATAAAATTTGCTCCAACCGAAGGCATCCAATGTGCTCCCGGTAATTTATCCATCCTCCCCGAACGACTACCCCGATAACTCGGAAGCATAGCACATCCAGTTTGGATTTCAATTTCCCGAAAACTCGATGGAGGGAAGGAAAACCTTGAAACCTTATAAACTTAATAATTTATCGTGGGAGAATTTTCGCGATTAACGTTACACTTTGCACATTAATCAGTTAAGTGCTTTTGTGGCATTCATACAATATGAAATAACCATTCACAACCTAGTTGCTACCAACATTTGGTTCATGGACCGTTCCTAGAAAACAAAAAAACTCCGTAATCTAATTACAAGTCTTCGTCTTGAATCTTCGTCTTCTCGAAATAGATCTTCCTTCGGTCTTCGTCATTACATATAAATTTTACATTGAAAATTGCATCCTAGATACAAATTTTTTTTGTAAAATAAATAGGCTCAAAACGGCCTTTACAACCCAATCGAATAAAACGAACGATTCAAAAACTAAGTCCACGAACCACATCACCATTCAAAAGCATACATCCAATAAATACTAAATAAATGGAAAGCGTAGAGATACATTGATCCAATCAACAATACGAACCAATCAAATCGATTCACACAATCGGTAATATGAAAACGTTCAAAATAATTCGGTCGATCACAAGTATTCCAATAAATCAATTTTTCCTTATAAAATGAAATACCATAAATCATTTTAATCATCTTAAATCCAATTTAAAATGAGGGAAATCATTTTTAGGAATACACGAAGCAAACAAGCCCGAAACGGGTCCGAAATAGGCCGAACCGCGGCCGAAAACGCCACCAGGCAGCATGCAGGGCTGCCCAGCGGCCCTGGGCCGCGGCCCCATGAGCCTAGGCCACGGCCCCCAGTACAGTGCCTGCCCAGGCCGGCTGCAACAGCCCTGGGCCGTGGCCCCCGAGCCCTGGGCCGCGGCCCCCTGCTCCCGGACCCCTCTCGGACCGTCCAACGGCATTTCGGGGCTAGTTTTTCGACCGGATATCCAATATCTATATTCTCCAACATTCATATCTTCAATATAAATTATATTTCCAAGAAATTAAGATTTATATTTAGACATAAACTTACGAAAAATATAACTACAACGAACGTAAAGACATATACCACGATTATGACTAAAATGATTCCAAATCATTCACCATCTAATCAAGTATTCCAAATGCTAATATCGTATATACGATCGCAAGACCTACTCTCCGATACCATTGGGATTCGGTGCCTAAATCGAAGGCCCAGCGGAAGCAGTAAAACGAAAATTAATTCGATCCGAATCCCTACGAGGATCGATTGAGCTACGTATATACGAATATCAAAAAACGAATTCACAAGAGATATAGAAACTCACCCTTGTAGTCCATTGATTAGATGGATAACCTTCTCTTGAGCTATTCCCCAAGCTTTGCTTGATCTCTACGAATCTATTCCGCTTCAAGCCCTTGAACGATCCAACGCCGAAAGCACCGTGTCTCTACTTGTCACGTGCCAGAGAAAACGACCGAAACGACGATCACCTTGCTATCCTCCGAGGATACGGCTAGAGCTAAGTGATGAAGCTATATATGTAAAGATTACTACACTCTAAGTGTTTTAATCTTACTCTCTCTTTATGTCTTGATATTTTTCTCTAAGAAAAACAAGAACAAAGTTGAAGAAGAAGATGACTTGGAGAAAAAACTTTTTCTCTCTCTTTCTCTCTCAAAACTCACGTTGGAAATGGCATGGAATGAGAAGTGAGAGATGTCTTCTTCCCTTTATTCAACTCTCACTTTAATAATACAAATCATGCCACATGATTTTAAACCCCACAATGTCATGTTCTTTCATATAAAATGAAAGCAACAAGACAAGAGGAAAGTGAGTGGAAACAAAGGGGGGGTACTATGCAAAAACAGACGAGTTCGGTTCGTTTCTGACTCCCGTGAGTCCAAACAGATAAACTACAATTCCGTTCCGATGTATTTGAATCGATTAATTAATCTAATTAATTAAACATATCAAATATAAAATAACATAATTAATTTCTCCAAGAAATAATTATATTCATGAATTAAATTAATCACCCAGTGATATATTTAATTCATTAAGCCGTAAATCAATTTATCCGATAAATCGATTTAAACATCCAATGTCCCAAATTTAGATATCTAATATCTAATATTCATAATGAGAGAATTAGCTTGATTTATTCCATCGTCAACCCTATTGCGCGACTCGGTAGGTCCGTCTCAGTCAGCAATGGGAGGAACCAAAGAGTAGTAGCACCACCTAGCCAGTCTGGTGGCCTACACTGTACCCCGACTGAGAACGAATGATTGGGATCATTCAAGAACCATTCTGTCGTGAATACCAGTAAACGTATAAACCCTTCTTTCAAATGTCCCGATCAAGTTATGGGGTCACGGTCAGTCAAACCCCATCTGTACTTGACGCTATGCATGCGTTAATGCAAATCGAGATCATCGAGCTCTCTTGTATCTAATACAGCTAGCTCCAATGTTTTGGCCAAAGACTTATGATCTCATCTGTCAATAACCGCATAGGACATATAACCCGTTCACTAACAGGAGAAAGAATTCTATCTTGGTATTCAGTAGGACATGCTACTTGCCCATAAAGATGCACGTCGAGGTTGACCCCCGCCTTCCGGTTTATAGGGTCGAACTACTCTAATGAAAATCTTGATGTCACAAGCACATCCCTACTAAATCCTCAAGTCGAAGGTTCACGAATACCTATCACAACCTTTCGATTACATCATTGACTGTCCCAGAGTGAAATCCGTGTGATGAATCGAGGGTGAGTCGGTTCGAGTATACTTATCTAATTAGCATACCTATAACGTGTGCTCCCACTAACCATTAGTGTTCGACACGCACTCTCCTTGTCAAAGAACACGTCATACGAGTCTTCACATAAACTTAACGCCCAGTCAAGTTTCATCGACTTGCGAACGATTAAGTATTTGAGCTATAAATCTTTCCAGTGCCAACCCCCTTATCCAATAAGGAGTGGAACGTTTTGCTCTCAAATACACGGACTAGTTTCTACATGTATATTTACGAGTTTAGGAATGCCAGTAACTACCAGTAAATAAAGAAACATCCATTGCCTTATATTGATGATTTACATAATAACAAGTACAATGCCCTCACTCAACATCCTCTGAGTGGCATTCGAGGGCATACTCCTAACAATCTCCCACGTGTACTCAATGCCATACACTATGGTATCTAATACCCATGTTCTCCAGATGACGCTCCAAGCTAGTCTGAGAAAGTGGCTTGGTCAGTGGATCGGCGACGTTGTCGGCCGAGTCTACTCTGTGCAGCACAATGTATCCCTTGCGAACAAATTCTCTTACGAGATGATACTTCCTCTCAATATGTTTGGTGCTGTTGTGAAATCTAGGCTCCTTGGCCTGCGCTACAGCTCCATCGTTGTCGCAGTACAGCGGAACAGGCAGCTCAGCACATGGTATCACTTGAAGTTCTCCTAGAAACTTCTTAATTCAGAACCCTTCATTGGAAGCCTCCGAGGCTGCTTGATACTTAGCCTGACAGGTGGAATCAGCAGTCGCGCTTTACTTGGCGCTACGCCAAGATACTGCGCCTCCATTATGAGTAAATATGTAGCCAGATGTAGACATCGAGTCGTCCTTCAGTCCTTGGAAGTCCGAATCAGTGAATCCCACCACATTCAATTCTCCACCGCCATACATCAGAACCATATCTCTAGTCTTTCTCAAGTACTTGAGAACGTTCTTTACGGCAGTCCAATGTTCCCTACCTGGGTTTGCCTGAAACCTACTCACCACGCTTACAGCATGCGCGATTTCAGGTCTTGTACACAACATAGCATACATAAGGCTACCCACGGCCAAAGCATATGGTATATTACTCATTTCCTTTCGTTGTTCCTCACTTTGAGGACACATCTTGAAGGAGAGTTTTATTCCATGTTGCATCGGTAGGAACCCTCTTTTAGAATCATCCATCTTAAATTGCTTTAAGATCTTATCTATATAGAGGGCTTGGGAAAGGCCTATTGTTTTCTTCGCTCTATCCCGGTAGAGTCGAATTCCAAGAATATAGGTTGAATCTCCCAAGTCTTTCATGGAGAAATTACTCGAAAGCCAAGCTTTTACAGAACTGAGCATTCCCACATCATTTCCTATTAGTAGAATATCATCCACATATAGTACTAAGAATGCGATCTTGCTACCACTAACCCTCCTGTATACACAAGGTTCCTCTTCATTTTGCACGAAGTCAAACTCTTTGACTGCCTCGTCAAAACGAATGTTCCAACTACGCGACGCTTGCTTCAGTCCATAAATGGAACGCTGAAGCTTGCACACTTTCTGAATATCGACTTCGGACACAAAGCCTTTAGGCTGCTCCATATAGATTTCCTCCTCGAGGAATCCATTATGGAAAGCCGTCTTTACGTCCATTTGCCATATCTCATAATCGTGGTAGGCAGCTATAGCAAGCATCATGCGAATAGACTTGATCATGGCTACGAGCGAGAAGGTATCGTGGTAATCGATCCCTTCCTTCTGGGTATAACCCTTTGCCACAAGCCTGGCCTTATAGGCATCAACCTTGCCATCACCATCAGTCTTTCTCTTGTAGATCCACTTGTTCCCAATAGGCACTATGCCCTTGGGGCGGTCTACTAGAGTCCAGACCTAATTGACATGCATTGAGTCTATCTCAGCTTCCATAGCTTCACGTCATTTCGCGAAGTCTACATCCACCATCACTTGGTCATAGGTCGTCGGGTCGGTCTCTTGGCTATCACTTGGAACCTCATGGAGACCCAGCTCCTCCAAGTGCACAAGCCCATACCTCTCAGGTAAATGAGATACCCTACTAGACCTACGAGGTGGTTGTACTTGTGTTTCAGAATGTTCGGTTCCAGTTTCTTGCACAGGTGTCTCCCGAGGAGTTTCATTGTATTCTTCTAAAGAAATACTTCTACCTGCTCCGCCTTCCTGAATGAACTCATCTTCCAGGAAGTGTTCTTGTAAAGCAACAACGATCTTAGTAATAGGCAGAAGCAGTGGTAAGAAGGCCCATCACGAAAGAAAGAGCTCTGGTCAGTGGTTTCGATCTTCGGGCATGTAGAATAGATATCCCATCGTCCCAGACGGGAATCCAATGAAACGTCCCTTCGCAGACCTAGCTTCCAACTTTTCCACCTTAGTCTTCTTGACATAGGCAGGACATCCCCAAATCCTAATATGATTAAGACTTGGTTTCCTTCCCTCCCACATCTCATGTGGAGTTTTAGGAACGGATTTGGAAGGACATCTGTTTAAGATATAAGCGACAGTCAGGAGTGCATACCCCCACAGGTAAATTGGTAAGTCAGTATAGCCTAGCATGGAACGGACCATGTTTAACAAGGTCCGGTTCCTTCTTTCTGACACACCATTTAACTGAGGAGTACCTGGAGCTGTTAGTTGTGAAACTATTCCATGTTCCTTAAGGATTTCGCCAAACTCCATACTCATATACTCGCCACCTCGGTCCGACCGAAGTGTTTTGATATGATTACCAGTTTGTTTCTCGACTAGGGCCTTGAATTCCTGGAATTTCTCAAAGGCCTCGGATTTATGTTTCATTAAGTATACATAACCATACCTAGTATGGTCATCTGTAAACGTAATGAAATATTGATATTCGTCGCGTGCTGCTTCCAAAGCACCACATACATCGGTATGGATTAATCCCAGTTTATCAGAGGTTCTTTCAAATGTCCCTGTGAAGGGGGACTTAGTCATTTTGCCTTTAAGGCAAGATTCACAAGTAGGAAAGGGATCTGATCCCAATGGACCCATAAGTCCATCTTTTTCCATCTTGTAAACCTTGGTCTGACCAACATGATCAAGTCTAAGATGCCATTTCAAAACTTGATTGGTTTTATCCCTACCACATTTTCTAGTCATAGTATTCACAACTACTTTGTTGCTGAGATTTAGATGATACAATCCATTCAACAATGTAGCAGTACCCACTAGTTTATTTCTAAAATAAATTTTGCAGGAACCATCACCAATGAAAAATGAAAAGCCTTTTCGGTCCATGACCGGAATGGATACAATGTTTTTGTGCCCCTTGGGCAAAACAAGTACATCTTCCAAAATCAAAACAAAGCCGGATTCTAAACCCAAAAGAAGTGATCCTATGTCGGTCGCCTCGACACTATGCCCGCTTCCGACTGTGATCATAACTTCTCCAGCTCCAAGATTCCTACTTTGTTCCAGATCCTGATTCACGGTACAAATATGAGAACTAGCACGTAATCCAAGATTCAGAAGTAGAAAATACAAGAGCGTAACAATTTGTTTCCAAAACTAAAAGTTCTCAGACGAAGTGTCATGAAGAATCGCAGTCTCTAGCCCAAAGGGCCCACCACCGCACTTGAGACAAGCATCCTTCTTCTTCTTGTTCTTCTAACCATCGGGCCTTGCCCTTACCCTTAAGGTCCTTAACTTGTGGTCCAGTTTGCTTCTTGGTCTTTTTCTTCTTGTTCTTAGACCTCCGAGGTCCAGAAGAAATCACAAGAGCAGACTCCTTCATCCGCGGAGTCTTCATCTGAGACTGAGCGGTCACAAGTTTGTTCATTAGCCCAGCTAAATTGCATGCAATCTCATTGCAGTTGAAGTTCATAATAAACTGTGAGAAGGAATCAGGGAGAGACTGTAGGATAAGGTCGGTTTGGAGAGAAGTATCCATTTTAAAATCAAGAGCTTCCAATCTCTCGATCATGGATATCATTTTGAGGACGTGGTCCCCAACCTTCTCACCTTCCTTCATCCTTGCACCGAACAGTTGCTTGGATATCTCATATCTAGCAGTTCTGCTATGCTCACCATAAAGCTCGGTTAAGTGAGATAGAATCTGCCTAGCAGAAGTCATTTTCTCATGAGCTCTCTGAAGCTCATTAGACATGGAATCCATCATATAATCACGGACTTTCACGTCATCCTTAACCCACTTTTCGTGGTTTTCAATCTCTTCCTGATTGGCTCGGGTCCGCACAGGAGGCGCCGGAATGTCCGTCTCCAAGACGTATCCCAGTGCCTCTATACTGAGGACAATCATCAGATTGTGGAGCCAATCCACAAAGTTAGGTCCCATTAAGGTGTTCTTTTCGAGCAGAATTGCGAGTGGATTCATTGTCATATTGAGATTTGAGTCTGTATTAAGTACGATAGATTAACTAGTAACTCATTCAATTATGTTCTGAGTATAGAATTAAGGTCTTTTCTATTCTTTTTACCTAGCTCCCACTATTTTTATTGGAATAACACACTCCCATGTGAAATCCGAAAGTATCGTCGCTCTACTTCATAGTGGTGATCGAGTTCTTTATAAATCTTAATAGAGGGCAACCGAACAGGTTTCTAGTCTATTAATTTTCATAAAGTGGTGTCCAACACCAACCCATCTAATGGAAGATTCGATCTTCTTTTTCCCCTTGTTCACTCCCCTCAACCTATATGGTTTCTATGGTTCGTGAACAAGTTAAGTTTATACCATCGACGCAAATCAGTTTCACAATTGAATCTTATCCGGCAACCTATCAGGCTTCTAGGGATAAAATTTGCTCCAACCGAAGGCATCCAATGTGCTCCCGGTAATTTATCCATCCTCCCCGAATGACTACCCCGATAACTCGGAAGCATAGCACATCCAGTTTGGATTTCAATTTCCCGAAAACTCGATGGAGGGAAGGAAAACCTTGAAACCTTATAAACTTAATAATTTGTCGTGGGAGAATTTTCGCGATTAACGTTACACTTTGCACATTAATCAGTTAAGTGCATTTGTGGCATTCATACAATATGAAATAACCATTCACAACCTAGTTGCTACCAACATGTGGTTCATGGACCGTTCCTAGAAAACAAAAAAACTCCGTAATCTAATTACAAGTCTTCGTCTTGAATCTTTGTCTTCTCGAAATAGATCTTCCTTCGGTCTTCGTCATTACATATAAATTTTACATTGAAAATTGCATCCTAGATACAATTTTTTTTAGTAAAATAAATAGGCTCAAAACGGCCTTTACAACCCAATCGAATAAAACGAACGATTCAAAAATTAAGTCCACGAACCACATCACCATTCAAAAGCATACATCCAATAAATACTAAATAAATGGAAAGCGTAGAGATACATTGATCCAATCAACAATACGAACCAATCAAATCGATTCACACAATCGGTAATATGAAAACGTTCAAAATAATTCGGTCGATCACAAGTATTCCAATAAATCAATTTTCCCTTATAAAATGAAATACCATAAATCATTTTAATCATATTAAATCCAATTTAAAATGAGGGAAATAATTTTTAGGAATACACGAAGCAAACAAGCCCGAAACGGGTCCGAAATAGGCCGAACCGCGGCCGAAAACGCCACCAGGCAGCATGCAGGGCTGCCCAGCGGCCCTGGGCCGCGGCCCCCAGTACAGTGCCTGCCCAGGCCGGCTGCAACAGCCCTGGGCCGCGGCCCCCGAGCCCTGGGCCGCGGCCCCCGAGCCCTGGGCCGCGGCCCCCTGCTCCCGGACCCCTCCCGGACCGTCCAACGGCATTTCGGGGCTAGTTTTTCGACCGGATATCCAATATCTATATTCTCCAACATTCATATATTCAATATAAATCATATTTCCAAGAAATTAATATTTATATTTAGACATAAACTTACGAAAAATATAACTACAACGAACGTAAAAACATATACCACGATTACGACTAAAATGATTCCAAATCATTCACCATCTAATCAAGCATTCCAAATGCTAATATCGTATATACGATCGCAAGACCTACTCTCCGATACCATTATTGGGATTCGGTGCCTAAATCGAAGGCCCAGCGGAAGCGGTAAAACGAAAATTAATTCAATCCGAATCCCTACGAGGATCGATTGAGCTACGTATATACGAATATCAAAAAACGAATTCACAAGAGATATTGAAACTCACCCTTGTAGTCCGTTGATTAGATGGATAACCTTCTCTTGAGCTATTCCCCAAGCTTTGCTTGATCTCTACGAATCTATTCCGCTTCATGCCCTTGAACGATCCAACGCCGAAAACACCGTGTCTCTACTTGTCACGCGCCGGAGAAAACGACCGAAACGACGATCATCTTGCTATCCTCCGAGGATACGGCTAGAGCTAAGTGATGAAGCTATATATGTAAAGATTAATACACTCTAAGTGTTTTAATCTTACTCTCTCTTTATGTCTTGATATTTTTCTCTAAGAAAAACAAGAACAAAGTTGAAGAAGAAGATGACTTGGAGAAAAAACTTTTTCTCTCTCTTTCTCTCTCAAAACTCACGTTGGAAATGGCATGGAATGAGAAGTGAGAGATGTCTTCTTCCCTTTATTCAACTCTCACTTTAATAATACAAATCATGCCACATGATTTTAAACCCCACAATGTCATGTTCTTTCATATAAAATGAAAGCAACAAGATAAGAGGAAAGTGAGTGGAAACAAAGGGGGGGCTACTATGCAAAAACGGACGAGTTCGGTTCGTTTCGGACTCCCGTGAGTCCAAACAGATAAACTACGATTCCGTTCCGATGTATTTGAATCGATTAATTAATCTAATTAATTACACATATCAAATACAAAATAACATAATTAATTTCTCCAAGAAATAATTATATTCATGAATTAAATTAATCACCCACTGATATATTTAATTCATTAAGCCGTAAATCAATTTATCCGATAAATCGATTTAAACATCCAATGTCCCAAATTTAGATATCTAATATCTAATATTCATAATGAGAGAATTAGCTTGATTCATTCCGTCGTCAATCCTATTGCGCGACTCGGTAGGTCCGTCTCAGTCAGCAATGGGAGGAACCAAAGAGTAGTAGCACCACCTAGCCAGGCTGGTGGCCTACACTGCGATCGAGAACGAATGATTGGGATCATTCAGAACCATTCTGTCGTGAATACCAAGAACGATAAACCCTTCTTTCAAATGTCCCGATCAAGTTATGGGGTCACGGTCAGTCAAACCCCATCTGTACTTGACGCTATGCATGCGTTAATGCAAATCGAGATCATCGAGCTCTCGTGTATCTAATACAGCTAGCTCCAATGCTTTGGCCAAAGACTTATGATCTCATCTGCCAATAACCGCATAGGACATATACTAATAGGAGAAAGAATTCTATCTTGGTATTCAGTAGGACATGCTACTTGCCCATAAAGATGCACGTCGAGGTTGACCCCCGCCTTCCGGTTTATAGGGTCGAACTACTCTAATGAAAATCTTGACGTCACAAGCACATCCCTACTAAATCCTCAAGTCGAAGGTTCACGAATACCTATCATAACCTTTCGATTCCATCATTGACTGTCCCAGAGTGAAATCCGTGTGACGAATCGAGGGTGAGTCGGTTCGAGTATACTAATCTAATTAGCATACCTATAACGTGTGCTCCCACTAACCATTAGTGTTCGACAGGCACTCTCCTTGTCAAAGAACATGTCATACAAGTCTTCACATAAACTTAACGCCCAGTCAAGTTTCATCGACTTGCGAACGATTAAGTATTTGAGCTATAAACCTTTCCAGTGCCAACCCCCTTATCCAATAAGGAGTGGAACGTTTTGCTCTCAAATACACAGACTAGTTTCTACATGTATATTTACGAGTTTAGGAATGCCAGTAACTACCAGTAAATAAAGAAACATCCATTGCCTTATATTGATGATTTACATAATAACAAGTACAATGCCCTCACTCAACATCCTCTGAGTGGCATTCGAGGGCATACTCCTAACAATCTCCCACTTGCACTCAATGCCATACACTATGGCATCTAATACCCATGTTCTCTAGATGACGCTCCAAGCTAGTCTGAGAAAGTGGCTTGGTCAGTGGATCGGCGACGTTGTCGGCCGAGTCCACTCTGTGCAGCACAATGTATCCCTTGTGAACAAATTCTCTTACGAGATGATACTTCCTCTCAATATGTTTGGTGCTGTTGTGAAATCTCGGCTCCTTGGCCTGCGCTACAGCTCCGTCATTGTCGCAGTACAACGGAACAGGCAGCTCAGCACATGGTATCACTTGAAGTTCTCCCAGAAACTTCTTAATCCAGAACCCTTCATTGGAAGCCTCCGAGGCTGCTTGATACTCATCCTAACAGGTGGAATCAGCAGTCGCGCTTTGCTTGGCGCTACGCCTAGATACTGCTCCTCCATTAAGAGTAAATATGTAGCCAGAAGTAGACATCGAGTCTTCCTTCAGTCGTTGGAAGTCCGAATCAGTGAATCCCACCACATCCAACTCTCCACTGCCATACATCAGAACCATATCTCTAGTCCTTCTCAAGTACTTGAGAACGTTCTTTACGGCAGTCCAATGTTCCCTACCTGGGTTTGCCTGAAACCTACTCACCACGCTTACAACATGCGCGATGTCAGGTATTGTACACAACATAGCATACATAAGGCTACCCACGGCCAAAGCATATGGTATATTACTCATTTCCTTTCGTTGTTCCTCACTTTGAGGACACATCTTCAAGGAGAGTTTTATTCCATGTTGCATCGGTAGGAACCCTCTTTTAGAATCATCCATCTTAAATCGCTTTAAGAACTTATCTATATAGAGGGCTTGGGAAAGGCCTATTATTCTCTTCGCTCTATCCCGGTAGAGTCGAATTCCAAGAATATAGGTTGCTTCTCCCAAGTCTTTCATGGAGAAATTACTTGAAAGCCAAGCTTTTACAGAACTGAGCATTCCCACACCATTTCCTATTAGTAGAATATCATCCACATATAGTACTAAGAATGAGATCTTGCTCCCACTAACCCTCTTGTATACACAAGGTTCCTCTTCATTTTGCACGAAGTCAAACTCTTTGACCGCCTCGTCAAAACGAAGGTTCCAACTACGCGACGCTTGCTTCAGTCCATAAATGGAACGCTGAAGCTTGCACACTTTCTGAATATCGACTTCGGACACAAAGCCTTTAGGCTGCTCCATATAGATTTCCTCCTCGAGGAATCCATTAAGGAAAGCCGTCTTTACGTCCATTTGCCATATCTCATAATCATGGTAGGCAGCTATAGAAAGCATCATGCAAATAAACTTGATCATGGCTACGGGCGAGAAGGTATCGTGGTAATCGATCCCTTCCTTCTGGGTATAACCCTTTGCCACAAGCCTGGCCTTATAGGCATCAACCTTGCCATCACCATCAGTCTTTCTCTTGTAGATCCACTTGTTCCCAATAGGCACTATGCCCTTGGGGCGGTCTGCTAGAGACCAGACCTGATTGACATGCATCGAGTCTATCTCAGCTTCCATAGCTTCATGCGATTTCGCAAAGTCTACATCCACCATCGCTTGGTCATAGGTCGTCGGGTCGGTCTCTTGGCTACCACTTGGAACCTCATGGAGACCCAGCTCCTACAAGTGCACAAGCCCATACCTCTCAGGTAAATGAGACACCCTACTAGACCTACGAGGTGGTTGTACTTGTGTTTCAGAAAGTTCGGTTCCAGTTTCTTGCACAGGTGTCTCCCGAGGAGTTTCATTGTATTCTTCTAAAGAAATACTTCTACCTGCTCCGCCTTCCTGAATGAACTCATCTTCCAGGAAGTGTGCTTGTAAAGCAACAACGATCTTTCGATCTTCGGGCATGTAGAATAGATTTCCCATCGTCCCAGACAGGAATCCAATGAAATGTCGCTTTGCAGACCTAGCTTCCAACTTTTCCACCTTAGTCTTCTTGACATAGGCGGGACATCCCCAAATCCTAATATGATTAAGACTTGGTTTCCTTCCCTCCCACATCTCATGTGGAGTTTTAGTAACGGGTTTGGAAGGACATCTGTTTAAGATATAAGCGGCAGTCAGGAGTGCATACCCCCACAGGTAAATTGGTAAGTCAGTATAGCCCAGCATGGAACGGACCATGTTTAACAAGGTCCGGTTCCTTCTTTCTGACACCATTTAACTGAGGAGTACCTGGAGCTGTTAGTTGTGAAACTATTCCATGTTCCTTAAGGAACTCGTCAAACTCCGTACTCATATACTCGCCACCTCGGTCCGACCGAAGTGCTTTGATATGATTACCAGTTTGTTTCTCGACTAGGGCCTTGAATTCCTGGAATTTCTCAAAGGCCTCGGATTTATGTTTCATTAAGTATACATAACCATACCTAGTATGGTCATCTGTAAACGTAATGAAATATTGATATTCGTCGCGTGCTGCTTCCAAAGCACCACATACGTCGGTATGGATTAATCACAGTTTATCAGAGGCTCTTTCAAATGTCCCTATGAAGGGGGACTTAGTCATTTTGCCTTTAAGGCAAGATTCACAAGTAGGAAAGGGATCTGATCCCAATGGACCCATAAGTCCATCTTTTTCCATCTTGTAAACCTTGGTCTGACCAACATGACCAAGTCTAAGATGCCATTTCAAAACTTGATTAGTTTCATCCCTACCACGTTTTCTAGTCATAGTATTCACAACTATTTTGTTGCTGAGATTTAGATGATACAATCCATTCAACAATGTAGCAGTACCCACTAGTTTATTTCTAAAATAAATTTTGCAGGAACCATCACCAATGAAAAATGAAAAGCCTTTTCGGTCCATGACCGGAATGGATACAATATTTTTGTGCCCCTTGGGCAAAACAAGTACATCTTCTACAGTTAAAATAAAGCCGGATTCTAAACCCAAAAGAAGTGATCCTATGTCGGTCGCCTCGACACTATGCCCGATTCCGACTGTGATCATAACTTCTCCTGCTCCAAGCTTCCTACTTTGTTCCAGATCCTGATTCACGGTACAAATATGAGAACTAGCACTTAATCCAAGATCCGGGGCGTAGAAAATACGAAGAGAACAATTTGTTTCCAAAACTAAAAGTTCTGTACCTGAAGTGCCATGAAGAATCGGACAGTCTCTAGACCAGTGGCCCATCTCACCGCACTTGAGACAAGCATCCTTCTTCTTCTTGTTCTTCGGAACCATCGGGGCCTTGCCCTTACCCTTAAGGTCCTTAACTTGTGGTCCAGTTTGCTTCTTGGTCTTTTTCTTCTTGTTCTTAGACCTCCGAGGTCCAGAAGAAATCACAAGAGCAGACTCCTTCGTCCGCAGAGTCTTCATCCGAGGCGAGCGGTCACAAGTTTGTTCATTAGCCCGACTAAATTGCATGCAATCTTATTGCGATTGAAGTTCATAACAAAGCTGAGAAGGAATCGGGAGAGGCGTAGGATAAGGTCGGTTTGGAGAGAAGTATCCATTTTAAAATCAAGAGCTTCCAATCTCTCGATCATGGATATCATTTTGAGGACGTGGTCCCCAACCTTCTCACCTTTCTTCATCCTTGCACCGAACAGTTGCTTGGATATCTCATATCTAGCAGTTCTGCTATGCTCACCATAAAGCTCGGTTAAGTGAGATAGAATCTGCCTAGCAGAAGTCATTTTCTCATGAGCTCTCTAAATCTCATTAGACATGGAAGCCATCATATAAGCATGGACTTTCACGTCATCCTTAACCCACTTTTCATGGTTTTCAATCTCTTCCTGATTGGCTCGGGTCCGCACAGGAGGCGCCGGAATGTCCGTCTCCAAGACGTATCCCAGTGCCTCTATACTGAGGACAATCATCAGATTGCGGAGCCAATCCACAAAGTTAGGTCCCATTAAGGTGTTCTTTTCGAGCAGAATTGCGAGTGGATTCATTGTCATATTGAGATTTGAGTCTGCATTAAGTACGATAGATTAATTAGTGACTCATTCAATTATGTTCTGAGTATAGAATTAAGGTCTTTTCTATTCTTGTTACCCAGCTCCCACTATTTTTATCGGAATAACACACTCCCATGTGAAATCCGGAAGTATCGTCGCTCTACTTCATAGTGGTGATCGAGTTCTTTATAAATCTTAATAGAGGGCAACCGAACAGGTTTCTAGTCTATTAATTTTCATAAAGTGGTGTCCAACACCAACCTATCTAATGGATGATTCGATCTTCTTTTTCCCCTTGTTCACTCCCCTCAACCTACACGGTTCCTATGGTTCGTGAACAAGTTGAGTTTATACCATCGACGCAAATCAGTTTCACAATTGAATCTTATCCGACAACCTATCAGGTTTCTAGGGATAAAATTTGCTCCAACCGAAGGCATCCAATGCGCTCCCGGTAATTTATCCGTCCTCCCCGAACGACTACCCCGATAACTCGGAAGCATAGCACATCCGGTTTGGATTTCAATTTCCCGAAAACTCGATGGAGGGAAGGAAAACCTTGAAACCTTATAAACTTAATAATTTGTCATGGGAGAATTTTCGCGATTAACGTTACACTTTGCACATTAATCAGTTAAGCGCGTTTGTGGCATTCATACAATATGAAATAACCATTCACAACCTAGTTGCTACCAACATGTGGTTCATGGACCGTTCCTAGAAAACAAAAAACTCCGTAATCTAATTACAAGTCTTCGTCTTGAATCTTCGTCTTCTCGAAATAGATCTTCCTCCGGTCTTCCTCATTACATATAAATTTTACATTGAAAATTGCATCCTAGATACAAATTTTTTTAGTAAAATAAATAGGCTCAAAACGACTTTTACAACCCAATCGAATAAAACGAACGATTCAAAAACTAAGTCCACGAACCACATCACCATTCAAAAGCATACATCCAATAAATACTAAATAAATGGAAAGCGTAGAGATACATTGATCCAATCAACAATACGAACCAATCAAATCGATTCACACAATCGGTAATATGAAAACGTTCAAAATAATTGGTCGATCACAAGTATTCCAATAAATCAATTTTCCCTTATAAAATGAAATACCATAAATCATTTTAATCATATTAAATCCAATTTAAAATGAGGGAAATCATTTTTAGGAATACACGAAGCAAACAAGCCCGAAACGGGTCCGAAATAGGCCGAACCGCAAGCAAACGCCACCGGGCGGCATGCGGGGCTGCCCACGGCCCCTCGAGCTGGGCGCGGCCCCCGATCTGATGCTGCCGGGCCGGCTGCAACAGCCTCAGGCCGCGGCCCCGAGCCACAGGCCGCGACCCCCTACTCCCGGACCCCTCCCGGACCGTCCAACGACATTTCGTGGCTAGTTTTTCGACCGGATATCCAATATCTATATTCTCCAACATTTATATCTTCAATATAAATCATATTTCCAAGAAATTAAGATTTATATTTAGACATAAACTTACGAAAAATATAACTACAATGAACGTAAAAACATATACCACGACTATGACTAAAATGATTCCAAATCATTCACCATCTAATCAAGCATTCCAAATGCTAATATCGTATATACGATCGCAAGACCTACTCTCCGATACCATTGTTGGGATTCGGTGCCTAAATCGAAGGCCCAGCGGAAGCGGTAAAACGAAAATTAATTCAATCCGAATCCCTACGAGGATCGATTGAGCTACGTATATACGAATATCAAAAAACGAATTCACAAGAGATATAGAAACTCACCCTTGTAGTCCGTTGATTAGATGGATAACCTTCTCTTGAGCTATTTCCCAAGCTTTGCTTGATCTCTACGAATCTATTCCGCTTCAAGCCCTTGAACGATCCAACGCCGAAAACACCGTGTCTCTACTTGTCACGCGCCGGAGAAAAGCAGCCGAAGCAGCGATCATCTTGCTATCCTCCGAGGATACGGCTAGAGCTAAGTGATGAAGCTATATATGTAAAGATTAATACACTCTAAGTGTTTTAATCTTACTCTCTCTTTATGTCTTGATATTTTTCTCTAAGAAAAACAAGAACAAAGTTGAAGAAGAAGATGACTTGGAGAAAAAACTTTTTCTCTCTCTTTCTCTCTCAAAACTCACGTTGGAAATGGCATGGAATGAGAAGTGAGAGATGTCTTCTTCCCTTTATTCAACTCTCACTTTAATAATACAAATCATGCCACATGATTTTAAACCCCACAATGTCATGTTCTTTCATATAAAATGAAAGCAACAAGATAAGAGGAAAGTGAGTGGAAACAAAGGGGGGGCTATTATGCAAAAACAGACGAGTTCGGTTCGTTTCGGACTCCCGTGAGTCCAAACAGATAAACTGCGATTCCGTTCCGATGTATTTGAATCGATTAATTAATCTAATTAATTAAACATATCAAATACAAAATAACATAATTAATTTCTCCAAGAAATAATTATATTCATGAATTAAATTAATCACCCAGTGATATATTTAATTCATTAAGCCGTAAATCAATTTATCCGATAAATCGATTTAAACATCCAATGTCCCAAATTTAGATATCTAATATCTAATATTCATAATGAGAGAATTAGCTTGATTCATTCCGTCGTCAATCCTATTGCGCGACTAGGTAGGTCCGTCTCAGTCAGCAATGGGAGGAACCAAAGAGTAGTAGCACCACCTAGCCAGGCTGGTGGCCTACACTGTACCCCGACTGAGAACGAATGATTGGGATCATTCAGGAACCATTCTGTCGTGAATACCAGTAAACGTATAAACCCTTATTTCAAATGTCCCGATCAAGTTATGGGGTCACGGTCAGTCAAACCCCATCTGTACTTGACGCTATGCATGCGTTAATGCAAATCGAGATCATCGAGCTCTCGTGTATCTAATACAGCTAGCTCCAATGCTTTGGCCAAAGACTTATGATCTCATCTGCCAATAACCGCATAGGACATATAACCCGTTCACTAATAGGAGAAAGAATTCTATCTTGGTATTCAGTAGGACCTGCTACTTCCCCATCAAGATGCACGTCGAGGTTGACCCCCGCCTTCCGGTTTATAGGGTCGAACTACTCTAATGAAAATCTTGACGTCACAAGCACATCCCTACTAAATCCTCAAGTCGAAGGTTCACGAATACCTATCATAACCTTTCGATTCCATCATTGGTATCCGGAGTGAAATCCGTGTGACGAATCGAGGGTGAGTCGGTTCGAGTATACTAATCTAATTAGCATACCTATAACGTGTGCTCCCACTAACCATTAGTGTTCGACAGGCACTCTCCTTGTCAAAGAACACGTCATACAAGTCTTCACATAAACTTAACGCCCAGTCAAGTTTCATCGACTTGCGAACGATTAAGTATTTGAGCTATAAACCTTTCCAGTGCCAACCCCCTTATCCAATAAGGAGTGGAACGTTTTGCTCTCAAATACACAGACTAGTTTCTACATGTATATTTACGAGTTTAGGAATGCCAGTAACTACCAGTAAATAAAGAAACATCCATTGCCTTATATTGATGATTTACATAATAACAAGTACAATGCCCTCACTCAACATCCTCTGAGTGGCATTCGAGGGCATACTCCTAACAATCTCCCACTTGCACTCAATGCCATACACTATGGCATCTAATACCCATGTTCTCCAGATGACGCTCCAAGCTAGTCTGAGAAAGTGGCTTGGTCAGTGGATCGGCGACGTCGTCGGCCGAGTCCACTGCGGCAAGACAATGTATCCCTT
Organism: Orobanche coerulescens; assembly: GCA_033398695.1. Taxonomy (NCBI): domain Eukaryota; kingdom Viridiplantae; phylum Streptophyta; class Magnoliopsida; order Lamiales; family Orobanchaceae; genus Orobanche; species Orobanche coerulescens. Next base: position 171,137,463 of record CM065805.1, read on the forward strand.
GCGAACAAATTCTCTTACGAGATGATACTTCCTCTCAATATGTTTGGTCTTTGTTGTGAAATCTCGGCTCCTTGGCTGCGCTACTGACTCCGTCATTGTCGCGATGCAGTAGAGCAGGCTCGGACATGGTATCACTTGAAGTTCTCCCAGAAACTTCTTAATCCAGAACCCTTCATTGGAAGCCTCCGAGGCTTCTTGATACTCATCCTAACAGGTGGAATCAGCAGTCGCGCTTTGCTTGGCGCTACGCCAAGATACTGCTCCTCTATTAAGAGTAAATATGTAGCCAGAAGTAGACATCGAGTCTTCCTTCAGTCCTTGGAAGTCCGAATCAGTGAATCCCACCACATCCAATTCTCCACTGCCATACATCAGAACCATATCTCTAGTCCTTCTCAAGTACTTGAGAACGTTCTTTACGGCAGTCAAATGTTCCCTACCTGGGTTTGCCTGAAACCTACTCACCACGCTTACAACATGCGCGATGTCAGGTATTGTACACAACATAGCATACATAAGGCTACCCACGGCCAAAGCATATGGTATATTACTCATTTCCTTTCGTTGTTCCTCACTTTGAGGACACATCTTCAAGGAGAGTTTTATTCCATGTTGCATCGGTAGGAACCCTCTTTTAGAATCATCCATCTTAAATCGCTTTAAGAACTTATCTATATAGAGGGCTTGGGAAAGGCCTATTATTCTCTTCGCTCTATCCCGGTAGAGTCGAATTCCAAGAATATAGGTTGCTTCTCCCAAGTCTTTCATGGAGAAATTACTTGAAAGCCAAGCTTTTACGTAATCGAGCATTCCCACACCATTTCCTATTAGTAGAATATCATCCACATATAGTACTAAGAATGAGATCTTGCTCCCACTAACCCTCTTGTATACACAAGGTTCCTCTTCATTTTGCACGAAGTCAAACTCTTTGACCGCCTCGTCAAAACGAAGGTTCCAACTACGCGACGCTTGCTTCAGTCCATAAATGGAACGCTGAAGCTTGCACACTTTCTGAATATCGACTTCGGACACAAAGCCTTTAGGCTGCTCCATATAGATTTCCTCCTCGAGGAATCCATTAAGGAAAGCCGTCTTTACGTCCATTTGCCATATCTCATAATCGTGGTAGGCAGCTATAGCAAGCATCATGCAAATAAACTTGATCATGGCTACGGGCGAGAAGGTATCGTGTGTCGATCCCTTCCTTCTGGGTATAACCCTTTGCCACAAGCCTGGCCTTATAGGCATCAACCTTGCCATCACCATCAGTCTTTCTCTTGTAGATCCACTTGTTCCCAATAGGCACTATGCCCTTGGGGCGGTCTGCTAGAGACCAGACCTGATTGACATGCATCGAGTCTATCTCAGCTTCCATAGCTTCATGCGATTTCGCAAAGTCTACATCCACCATCGCTTGGTCATAGGTCGTCGGGTCGGTCTCTTGGCTATCACTTGGAACCTCATGGAGACCCAGCTCCTACAAGTGCACAAGCCCATACCTCTCAGGTAAATGAGACACCCTACTAGACCTACGAGGTGGTTGTACTTGTGTTTCAGAAAGTTCGGTTCCAGTTTCTTGCACAGGTGTCTCCCGAGGAGTTTCATTGTATTCTTCTAAAGAAATACTTCTACCTGCTCCGCCTTCCTGAATGAACTCATCTTCCAGGAAGTGTGCTTGTAAAGCAACAACGATCTTTCGATCTTCGGGCATGTAGAATAGATTTCCCATCGTCCCAGACAGGAATCCAATGAAACGTCGCTTTGCAGACCTAGCTTCCAACTTTTCCACCTTAGTCTTCTTGACATAGGCGGGACATTCCCAAATCCTAATATGATTAAGACTTGGTTTCCTTCCCTCCCACATCTCATGTGGAGTTTTAGGAACGGGTTTGGAAGGACATCTGTTTAAGATATAAGCGGCAGTCAGGAGTGCATACCCCCACAGGTAAATTGGTAAGTCAGTATAGCCCAGCATGGAACGGACCATGTTTAACAAGGTCCGGTTCCTTCTTTCTGACACCATTTAACTGAGGAGTACCTGGAGCTGTTAGTTGTGAAACTATTCCATGTTCCTTAAGGAACTCGTCAAACTCCGTACTCATATACTCGCCACCTCGGTCCGACCGAAGTGCTTTGATATGATTACCAGTTTGTTTCTCGACTAGGGCCTTGAATTCCTGGAATTTCTCAAAGGCCTCGGATTTATGTTTCATTAAGTATACATAACCATACCTAGTATGGTCATCTGTAAACGTAATGAAATATTGATATTCGTCGCGTGCTGCTTCCAAAGCACCACATACGTCGGTATGGATTAATCACAGTTTATCAGAGGCTCTTTCAAATGTCCCTATGAAGGGGGACTTAGTCATTTTGCCTTTAAGGCAAGATTCACAAGTAGGAAAGGGATCTGATCCCAATGGACCCATAAGTCCATCTTTTTCCATCTTGTAAACCTTGGTCTGACCAACATGACCAAGTCTAAGATGCCATTTCAAAACTTGATTAGTTTCATCCCTACCACGTTTTCTAGTCATAGTATTCACAACTATTTTGTTGCTGAGATTTAGATGATACAATCCATTCAACAATGTAGCAGTACCCACTAGTTTATTTCTAAAATAAATTTTGCAGGAACCATCACCAATGAAAAATGAAAAGCCTTTTCGGTCCATGACCGGAATGGATACAATATTTTTGTGCCCCTTGGGCAAAACAAGTACATCTTCTACAGTTAAAATAAAGCCGGATTCTAAACCCAAAAGAAGTGATCCTATGTCGGTCGCCTCGACACTATGCCCGATTCCGACTGTGATCATAACTTCTCCAGCTCCAAGCTTCCTACTTTGTTCCAGATCCTGATTCACGGTACAAATATGAGAACTAGCACCAGAATCCAGTATCCAGGACGTAGAAAATACAGTAGCAGAACAATTTGTTTCCAAAACTAAAAGTTCTGTACCTGAAGTGCCATGAAGAATCGGACAGTCTCTAGACCAGTGGCCCATCTCACCGCACTTGAGACAAGCATCCTTCTTCTTCTTGTTCTTCGGAACCATCGGGGCCTTGCCCTTACCCTTAAGGTCCTTAACTTGTGGTCCAGTTTGCTTCTTGGTATTTTTCTTCTTGTTCTTAGACCTCCGAGGTCCAGAAGAAATCACAAGAGCAGACTCCTTCATCCGCGGAGTCTTCATCTGAGACTGAGCGGTCACAAGTTTGTTCATTAGCCCAGCTAAATTGCATGCAATCTTATTGCAGTTGAAGTTCATAACAAACTGTGAGAAGGAATCAGGGAGAGACTGTAGGATAAGGTCGGTTTGGAGAGAAGTATCCATTTTAAAATCAAGAGCTTCCAATCTCTCGATCATGGATATCATTTTGAGGACGTGGTCCCCAACCTTCTCACCTTTCTTCATCCTTGCACCGAACAGTTGCTTGGATATCTCATATCTAGCAGTTCTGCTATGCTCACCATAAAGCTCGGTTAAGTGAGATAGAATCTGCCTAGCAGAAGTCATTTTCTCATGAGCTCTCTAAATCTCATTAGACATGGAAGCCATCATATAAGCATGGACTTTCACGTCATCCTTAACCCACTTTTCATGGTTTTCAATCTCTTCCTGATTGGCTCGGGTCCGCACAGAGGCGCGGAATGTCCGTCTCCAAGACGTATCCCAGTGCCTCTATCGAGGACAATCATCGAGTTGCGGAGCCAATCCACAAAGTTAGGTCCCATTAAGGTGTTCTTTTCGGCGAGTGCGAGTGGATTCATTGTCATATTGAGATTTGAGTCTGCATTAAGTACGATAGATTAATTAGTGACTCATTCAATTATGTTCTGAGTATAGAATTAAGGTCTTTTCTATTCTCGTTACCCAGCTCCCACTATTTTTATCGGAATAACACACTCCCATGTGAAATCCGGAAGTATCGTCGCTCTACTTCATAGTGGTGATCGAGTTCTTTATAAATCTTAATAGAGGGCAACCGAACAGGTTTCTAGTCTATTAATTTTCATAAAGTGGTGTCCAACACCAACCCATCTAATGGATGATTCGATCTTCTTTTTCCCCTTGTTCACTCCCCTCAACCTATACGGTTCCTATGGTTCGTGAACAAGTTGAGTTTATACCATCGACGCAAATCAGTTTCACAATTGAATCTTATCCGACAACCTATCAGGTTTCTAGGGATAAAATTTGCTCCAACCGAAGGCATCCAATGCGCTCCCGGTAATTTATCCGTCCTCCCCGAACGACTACCCCGATAACTCGGAAGCATAGCACATCCGGTTTGGATTTCAATTTCCCGAAAACTCGATGGAGGGAAGGAAAACCTTGAAACCTTATAAACTTAATAATTTGTCATGGGAGAATTTTCGCGATTAACGTTACACTTTGCACATTAATCAGTTAAGCGCGTTTGTGGCATTCATACAATATGAAATAACCATTCACAACCTAGTTGCTACCAACATGTGGTTCATGGACCGTTCCTAGAAAACAAAAAACTCCGTAATCTAATTACAAGTCTTCGTCTTGAATCTTCGTCTTCTCGAAATAGATCTTCCTCCGGTCTTCCTCATTACATATAAATTTTACATTGAAAATTGCATCCTAGATACAAATTTTTTTAGTAAAATAAATAGGCTCAAAACGACTTTTACAACCCAATCGAATAAAACGAACGATTCAAAAACTAAGTCCACGAACCACATCACCATTCAAAAGCATACATCCAATAAATACTAAATAAATGGAAAGCGTAGAGATACATTGATCCAATCAACAATACGAACCAATCAAATCGATTCACACAATCGGTAATATGAAAACGTTCAAAATAATTCGGTCGATCACAAGTATTCCAATAAATCAATTTTCCCTTATAAAATGAAATACCATAAATCATTTTAATCATATTAAATCCAATTTAAAATGAGGGAAATCATTTTTAGGAATACACGAAGCAAACAAGCCCGAAACGGGTCCGAAATAGGCCGAACCACAGCCGAAAACGCCACCAGGCAGCATGCAGGGATGCCCAACGGCCTCGAGCACAGGCCGCGGCCCCCGATCTGATGCACGCCAGCCGGCCAGCACAGGCCGCGGCCCCGAGCCACAGGCCGCGACCCCCTACTCCCGGACCCCTCCCGGACCGTCCAACGACATTTCGTGGCTAGTTTTTCGACCGGATATCCAATATCTATATTCTCCAACATTTATATCTTCAATATAAATCATATTTCCAAGAAATTAAGATTTATATTTAGACATAAACTTACGAAAAATATAACTACAATGAACGTAAAAACATATACCACGATTATGACTAAAAGGATTCCAAATCATTCACCATCTAATCAAGCATTCCAAATGCTAATATCATATATACATTCGCAAGACCTACTCTCCGATACCATTGTTGGGATTCGGTGCCTAAATCGAAGGCCCAGCGGAAGCGGTAAAACGAAAATTAATTCGATCCGAATCCCTACGAGGATCGATCGAGCTACGTATATACGAATATCAAAAAACGAATTCACAAGAGATATAGAAACTCACCCTTGTAGTCCGTCGATTAGATGGATAACCTTCTCTTGAGATATTCCCCAAGCTTTGCTGGATCTCTACGAATCTATTCCGCTTCAAGCCCTTGAACAATCCAATGCCGAAAGCACCGCGTCTCTACTTGCCACGCAGCGGAGAAAACGACCGGAACGACGATCACCTTGCTATCCTCCGAGGATACGGCTAGAGCTAAGTGATGAAGCTATATATGTAAAGATTACTACACTCTAAGTGTTTTAATCTTACTCTCTCTTTATGTCTTGATATTTTTCTCTAAGAAAAACAAGAACAAAGTTGAAGAAGAAGATGACTTGGAGAAAAAACTTTTTCTCTCTCTTTCTCTCTCAAAACTCACGTTGGAAATGGCATGGAATGAGAAGTGAGAGATGTCTTCTTCCCTTTATTCAACTCTCACTTTAATAATACAAATCATGCCACATGATTTTAAACCCCACAATGTCATGTTCTTTCATATAAAATGAAAGCAACAAGACAAGAGAAAAGTGAGTGGAAACAAAGGGGGGGCTACTATGCAAAAACGGATGAGTTCGGTTCGTTTCGGACTCCCGTGAGTCCAAATAGATAAACTACGATTCCGTTCCGATGTATTTGAATCGATTAATTAATCTAATTAATTAAACATATCAAATACAAAATAACATAATTAATTTCTCCAAGAAATAATTATATTCATGAATTAAATTAATCACCCAGTGATATATTTAATTCATTAAGCCGTAAATCAATTTATCCGATAAATCGATTTAAACATCCAATGTCCCAAATTTATATATCCAATATCTAATATTCATAATGAGAGAATTAGCTTGATTCATTCCGTCGTCAATCCTATTGCGCGACTCGGTAGGTCCGTCTCAGTCAGCAATGGGAGGAACCAAAGAGTAGTAGCACCACCTAGCCAGTCTGGTGGCCTACACTGTACCCCGACTGAGAACGAATGATTGGGATCATTCAAGAACCATTCTGTCGTGAATACCAAGATAACGTATAAACCCTTCTTTCAAATGTCCCGATCAAGTTATGGGGTCACGGTCGGTCAAACCCGTGCATTTGACGCTATGCATGCATTAATGCAAATCGAGATCATCGAGCTCTCGTGTATCTAATACGGCTAGCTCAATGCTTTGGCCAAAGACTTATGATCTCATCGCGATAACCGCATAGGACATATAACCCGTTCACTAACGGAGAAAGAATTCTATCTTGGTATTGATAGGACTCTGCTACTTGCCCATTAGACACAGCAAAATAGGCCCAGCGCGGGCCAGGCCGACCATCGTTTTGGATGTGCATTGGGCTTCATATTTTTGGCCCAAAAACCGGCCTTTTGGCGGCCAGTTAGCCCGCCGGTGAGGCCGGCCCGCCGGCCCGCCAGCTTTTTTTTTTTTTTTTAATATTTATGTTATATGTAATTATAATATTTAAAATTTTTCCTTATTTGTTAGATTAGATTACATCTATATGTTAATTATTGATGTAGTTTTATTTTTTATGGGACTTTGTGATTACTTTGTAGTATCTCATATCAATAATAATATTATTTTATGATTTTTATAAGAAAGTAGTAGTGATAAATGAAATGATGATCAAATAAAAATATTTATATATTTATCTTTTGATTGTGGTAGTGTAGTAAATAATATAATTATCAAATAAAAATAATTCTACATTTATTTAATTGATTGTGATAGTATAGTGAATAATATAATAATTACGGATCGAAAAATATTTCTATAATTATTCAGAAATAATATTTCAAAAAAAAAAAAAAGTCGAGGCCCGCGGGCCGGGCCCGCCCGGGGCGGGCCGGGCCCGCCCGGGGCGGGCCACGGGCCTAATATTTTTGGCCCAAAAAAAACCGGGCCTTTTTGGCCCGGCCCAGATTTGGCCCGCCCGTTTTTTGCCCGGCCCGTTTGGGCCGAGCCCGCCCGTTTGCCAGGTCTATTGCCCATCAAGATGCACGCCGGGGTTGACCCCCACCTTCTGATTTATAGGGTCGAACTACTCTAATGAAAATCTTGACGTCACAAGCACATCCCTACTAAATCCTCAAGTCAAAGGTTCACGAATACCTATCACAACCTTTTGATTCCATCATTGACTGTCCCGGAGTGAAATCCGTGTGACGAATCGAGGGTGAGTCGGTTCGAGTATACTAATCTAATTAGCATACCTATAACGTGTGCTCCCACTAACCATTAGTGTTCGACAGGCACTCTCCTTGTCAAAGAACACGTCATACAAGTCTTCACATAAACTTAACGCCCAGTCAAGTTTCATCGACTTGCGAACAATTAAGTATTTGAGCTATAAACCTTTCCAGTGCCAACCCCCTTATCCAATAAGGAGTGGAACGTTTTGCTCTCAAATACACGGACTAGTTTCTACATGTATATTTACGAGTTTAGGAATGCCAGTAACTACCAGTAAATAAAGAAACATCCATTGCCTTATATTGATGATTTACATAATAACAAGTACAATGCCCTCACTCAACATCCTCTGAGTGGCATTCGAGGGCATACTCCTAACACCAACAATCAATAACAACATGAAGTAATCATCAATAACAACATCATAATCTCGAGATAACACAAGATTAATCACATACCTCTTGAAGAAGTGAAGAACAACCTCAAATACTTCAAGAATCCACTACCATCTACAAGCTCCAACTCCAATCCAAGCGATGAAGCTCCAAAGCAAGATGGAAGGGGATGAAGATCACCAAGGAATGCAGAGGGATGATTTCTAGAGAGGATAATCGAAGTTAAGTCGTGAAGAAATGAATGACAAGACATGTCTTTATAATCTGCACAGTTCATTATGGCCGTTATCCTCACATATTAACATATGTTATGCATATAACGTATGCTATCCCCACTACGTACGCTACGTCCTCCCAGGACTCACTGCCTCAAGACGGAACCTCCTTACGTACGTTGCCAGAAAAAGGCGTACGTAAGATCACCTGCATTACGTACGTTATAGCATAAGCATTACATACGTAATGCCCGTTGACTTGTGTAACGACCTGATTTTCTATGGTATTTTTGGAATATTTTTAAAACATAAGAAACTTGTAGAAATTTCAAGTCGTTACTAAACATACATTTTCTAAAATATTTGCGGAACTTAAAAGGATTTCAAATCTCCAATACGATCGTAAAATCTGATAGCGGAAAATAATTACTAAAAATAAATTAATTGTTTCAGAAGAACTTGAGCAGAAGTAAAAGAAATAATTATAATATTAATCATATGTCGTCCTGCTCTGCAATCCGTCCTCTCTATTCCGAATTAACCTGAAAATTTTACATAAAAATGGGAGGCTTTCTATCACCCGTGGGAACATCACAAGTCAACAATAATCACAATACATAACGGAGGCATATCATAAATATTTGTTATATCAAGTTGAGCATGTAAACATGTGACTGCATGTAAACATATACTGATACTTGGTACAAAAAACATGTGATTGCATGTTAATCGTAAATATAACATATCACCTATACAGTCAAAATAAAGCAATTAAAATCGATAAGTAATAATTCCCACCTGAAATTGAGATGACTTGAATGCAAAAATACTTGAAATGCTTATGAACGTGTCTTACTCGAGCTCTTGATTCTCGTAGCCTACAATTAAAGAGGCGAATATCTTAATTTTTATTGATATAATATTTTATCAATAAGATTGTAAATAATTTGAAGTAATTGAATTTAAAATGAAAATATTTGGGCAAAGGGAGTAAAGGCGGATCAGGCCATTATCAAACATTGTTGGGCTGAATATAATGGAATGGCTGGATTAAAAAGGATTGGCCCAAAAGGAATGAAATGTCAAGGTAACCAAAGCCCTTAATTCCACGGGTAGAACACATCGTCTTCTGCCTTTCTGTATTCACCACCGAATTCTTGCTCTCCTCACTCGCGGAAGCTCTATTCGGCAGCGTGTATAATTGATGGTCGGAGCATCGGCGGCGACGAGTGTCAAACACGAGCCGAGGTCACGATTGACAGCGGTGATTTGGTATAGTCGGCTGAGGGCTGGAGTCGAAGGTTTCCGATCTGGACATATCGTTGGCACGCGGCGGTGGAAGACGAACCGACCACGCTCACCGGAAATTGGGTGGCGTTCGCGCGATTTGAAAAGGGAAGCAAAAGGGCGGTGGCGACAGGATTTGCTCATCGGACGTGAGTTCGAACCGACGACGGAACAAGGTTGTAGTGGTCGGAGGTTTGAGCCTACATCAACGGAGGAAGGTGGATGTGGCTGGGATTTCTAATTTCGGACGAAAGTTTTTTTTTTTTGGTTTGGTTCTGAAAACATGATTGAAAAATTATACAATTTCCGAGCTTGGCTTTGTTTTTCTGAAGCGTGTTTGATGCTTGAAGATTGCGAAGGGCCGATTTGTAGAAAAGGTGAGAAGAATATTTTGGTGTGTGTTTGTTGTGTAATTGAAAGAATTGAGCAGAGGGAAATATTACCTGTGGATTGTTCTCGGTGGTGCTAGAAGTTTGCTATGAAATCTAGAAATGAATTATATGAAATATCTGGTGTCCTGGAATGGAGATAAAATTGATACAGGCGGAGACAGAAGAACTTCTCTGGCGAAGGCTTCGACTGAAAAAATGAATTTTGCTGTAACTGAGTATTTTTGGTGCGTGCGTGTGTGATTTCTTCTGTGTAGTAGATTTCTGTGTCTTGTGGACAGATGATATTTTTTTATACTGAAATTTATTAACTGCTCCATGCTTCCTGAAGTTCTTCCCTCAACTCCACTCTTCTGCTAACCTCTTTCAACGTGATAACGTGGAGTTCTCATAGTTCTGATCGTGATGAATATTTCCAATTGGGCTAGAGTTTGGCTGATCATTAAAATATAGGTTTGGAAAAGATATTTGGACTTGTAACATTATAATAGTTGGGCTTGATAATGAATTATATGAGTTGGGCCCAAAATACATGAATTGGGTTTGGATTTATAATGGTTGGGCTCGGTAACTAATTGATTTGGGTCTACAGTTAAATTTAAGAATTAATCAATTGGGATCAATAAATAATCATAAGTCCAATCGATAATTTTAAATTGAATTAATATTCAATATTTACTATAAAAATATTTAATAAATTAAGAAATAATTTTATAAATTTAGCTGGTATTACATCCTGCCTTGTTGGAAAAATTTTCGTCCTCGAAAATAGTATACTTACCGTGAATAAAGAAATCGGTATAGCGAGTTCGAATTTCTTCTTCACGCTCCCAAGTAGCTTTATCCTTGGTGTGATTTCGCCATTGAACCTTGACGAGTACCCTCTCTTTATTTCTCAATGGAATAATCTTTTTGCCGATTATCTCAACTGGTTATTCAACATAGGTGAGATCTTTGTTCACTTCCATCGTTGAATAGTTGATCACGTGACTAGGATCGTGAACGTATTTTCTCAACTGTGAGACATGAAAAACATTGTATACTGCTGAGAATTCCGGTGGTAATGCTAAACGGTACGCCAAATCTCCAATTCGGTCGAGGATCTCAAATGGTCCAACGTATCTTGGTCTCAACTTGTTCCTCGATCCAAACCGGATAACTCCTTTAGTCGGGGCTACCTTTAGGAATACCTTTTCTCCAATATTAAACTCAAGGTCCTTTCTTCGCTTGTCGGCATAAGACTTTTGGTGATCTTGAGGTGTCTTAATCTTTTCACGAATCCTCTCTACTACGCCCATGGTCTTCTCGATCATCTCGGGACCCAAAATTTTCCTTTCACCTACTGCATCCCAATAAACCGGTGATCTGCACTTTCTCCCATAAAGTGCCTTGTACGGGGCCATTCCGATCGGTGCTTGAAAACTATTATTGTATACGATTTCTACCAATGGTAGTAACTAGTCCGAGAAACTAATCATGTCTAGCACACAAGCTCTTAACATGTCTTCAAGTATCTGTATGGTTCTTTCTGGTTGACCATCCGTTTGTGGGTGATAGGCTGTACTAAAATTTAATTTAGTTCCCAAAGCTTCCTGCAAGATTTCCCAGAAATATAACGTGAAATGAGTATCTCTATCCGAGACTATAGACACTGGTACTCTTTGCAGCCCTACGATCTCCTTAATATACAATTGCGCATACTGATACATTGTGAAGTGTAATATCCGCAATTTTGATTTCCGGTAATTTTCTATTTTTTGGCAGAAGTCCATCTTAGCGACTCTATTGTAACCGTTTCGTCATTCCGAGAATTATTAATACTGCACTTTTTGTCATCCGAGTTCGTTTCTGTGTCGTTTTGTTGAGTTCCGTATCCTTAATCGATTTTTTCACGTGTGGGATCGACTTTGTAAAGTCACCATTAATTCTTGGAAACTCCAAAAATTCTGAATCTTTGTAATATTATATATCATCAAGTTAGCTTTCCAATGGCTCAAACGGTGAGTCAATCGGAGTCCGGACGAAGGAGTTATGGTCGAAATAGCTAAGACTGCACCGTGTGCCTTTTTATGCTGGAGCGGGCTGTACCGCGGGCCGCGGCCCCTTCTGGCCGGGCCGCGGCACAAAGCTGATTTCTGGGCCGATACTGGCCGGTAGCGCATGCTAGTCCGGAAGGATAGCGCACGCTAGGCCATGCCAGTATAAATATGACTGAGCAGTCATATTTCGACTCATTTTTCATTTCTTATCTTTTCTGTCCGCGGCTGGAGGTTTGGAGAAGGCGAAGGCATGTTGTTAAACAACGAATCCACGAAGTCCTAGAGCTTATATCATTTATGAATCATCCTATAACATCCTTTGATCGAGCGAATCAGGTCAGATTTTCTAGAAATCTTAGTTTTGGGGAATTTGGATATTTTGTTTGATATCGTCCGTTTAATCCGATTTAACTTAGTATTGTGATGGTTTGATGATTATTTAGATGTATTATATCATTTCCATTGTTATTCCATGGTCGAATCGTATAGATTCGTCATTTTGGTTGAGTTCTTAATCGACGCCTTGAAGGTGTCCGGTAGAATGTCATAGAGGGGTTTTCGAGCGTTCTACGATTATTCTTCCTCGTATGATCGTTGATTTATTAATTGTATGATGTTAGGATCGAGTTTCTTGTGAAGAACCCGTGTTGAACCTTCCGTTCGTCATCGTCTTCCTTTTCGTTAGCATCGAGCGTTTCGAAGCTTCCCGGTTGAGCCGTGTTCGTCGAAATACTTGCGTGCCGATTTTGAGGCAAGTATCTTGTCCATATGTTTCATGTTTCATAGGAATAATTATCCATAAATGATTTTATGGAAAATTCAATATTTAATGAACGTAAAAAGGGATCGGTATGTTCTCGATAAAAGTTGTCTTTCAACGATAAATTGTGTACTTCGTGAATATATGTGTTCTCGGAATATGTGGGTTGGTTTTGTATATTGAAAGATGTTATGATCACTTTGAGTGAGTTTAATAGACCGTAATCCTTTGCCTGGGATTACGAAATGTTATATGTACTTGTTCGGTAAGAACGTAATGTGTGTGATATTAGTTGTTACTCCTTTGAAAGGAGGTTGTGATGTTTAATTGTTGCTTGGCTTGATGTTCTGCTCATTGTTATGTGATCGTTGAAAGTGATGTGCCTCCAGGTAGGATTGATAAATCTTCGGGATCCATACTTGTTAGTATGGGTCGGGCGTGACCGTAAGGTTATCCAATCCGGGTATGTCTTGCGGGGACTCCGAGGTTCGGGGCTTGCTAGCCCGATGCCGCGATAACTTGTGGGGGTTATCATCGGGTATGTCTTGCGGGGACTCCAAGGTTCGTGGCTTGTTAGCGCGATGTCGGGATAACTTATGGTTGTGATTTGTTATTGGTTCTGTGACTGTTGTCACGAGGACATGTGATTCGGTATGGTTTCCTATTGGGTTATTCACTCGGGTATGTTCCGAGGGAGCATCTGAGGTTCGTGGCTTGTTAGCACGGAACGCGAATAATCCTTAGGAATATGTGTTATGTGATTTGGGTCATGGACCCTGTGTCATGTGATTTGGTCGTGGACCCCGTGTTTTGTGATTTGGGTCGTGGACCCTGTGTTTCGTGAAATGGGTTGTGGACCCCGTGAATTGATATCGGAACTTGTATTATGGAAAATGATATTTGGACTGTGTCCCTAAGTGTTTTCGAAAGACTTGAGAATTTCTTATTTCCAAATATCTTCAAAACTCCCGAGATTATAAAATGTTTTGTAAGAGATACATGGCATTATTTCCTACCCTTTTTATAATTCAATGGTTTTGATCAAGTGAGTTATCTCGGGAAGTATATTCAAGATTTTTATGTTCTTGAAGAATGTTGTGTATGGCTTGTACTTCTGTTTTATACTTGCACTAGCAAAACAGTGGAGTTTTACTAACCCCCGAGTATTCGGGGGGTGGATGTCTGTATTGCGTCCAGGTACTTGCAGGTAGCTGGGGAGCGAATCACAGGATCGATACGAAGGATGATGGAAGACGAAGATACTAATCACGTGAAGACCAATTGTAGAGTATTTGGTAGAGTCGTGTTGGTTATCCCCCCGATGTGTTATTTTCTCGATTTATGGGAGTGTTATGTGTTCTGGGCAAGAATCTTGTATGTAATGTTATGTGTGTTGAGGTAAAAATCAAATCGGTCTGATGGTCCTTTATGTAGCCATGTCGGCATATGATTGACTTATCGTTTTTGTATTGAGCCTGGTAGATCCTCACGGAGAGGGTCTACGGCGCTGTAATATTCCCGATTGGTTTGGGGGTGTTAGATGAAGTTCATCTTTACTGGAATAAAATGGGCCGACTTCATGAGGCGATCAACCACAACCCAAATCGCCTGATTTCCCCTTTCCGATCGAGGTAAGCTTACCACAAAGTCCATAGTGATATGTTCCCATTTACACTCTGTAATGTGGAGGGATTTTGACAAACCAAAGAGGCACTGATGTTTGGATTTCACCTATTGACAAATAATACATCTCTTGACGAATTCAGCCACGTTTCTCTTCAAACCTTCCCACCAAAAATTGCTTTTCAAATCTTGGTACATCTTTGTACTACCAGGATGAGCATTATATGGCGTGTTATGTGCCTCTTCCAAAATCACCTTCTTCAAATTCGTATTGTCGGGTACACAAATCCTTTCCTTGTAGTATATATACCATCTTCTGACAGGCTAAATCCTTTATCCTCTCCAGCTATAACACGCTCCTTCATTTTGGTCAAGAAATTATCTTGGCCCTGACCTTCCTTGATCCCCTCTCTCAAGGTCGGTTGAACTGACAACGTCATTAAAATTGCTTCCACCGGCTTTAACGGTGTGGCCACTTCTAGGTTCATCCTTGAAAATTCACTGACCAATTTGTCTTCTTTAGTCAAAATACAATTCAATTTTCCTCTGACCTTGCAACTTAAAGCATTTATGACCACGTTCGCCTTTCTTGGATGATAGTGAATTGTATAATCGTAGTCCTTCACTAACTCCAACCATCTTCTTTGTCTCATATTCAGTTCCTTCTGAGTATAGATACTTTAAGCTTTTGTGGTCGGTATAGATCTCACATTTACCTCCATAAAGTTAATGTCGCCATATCTTGAAGGCGTGAACTACCGCAACTAGTTCTAAATCATGGGTCAGATAATTTAACTCATGCGGCTTTAATTGCCTTGACGCATATGCGATGACTTTACCTTGCTGCATTAGAACACATCCTAATCCTTGCTTGGATGCGTCACTATAGATCACGATTCTCTAGACGGCACTGGAATCGTCAAAACTGAAGCTGAGGTTAACCTTTGCTTAAGCTCTTGAAAACTTTCTTCGCACTTCTCATTCCACAGGAACTGTTCTCATTTCCTTGTTAGTCGAGTCATCGGTGCGGCTATCTTAGAAAATCCTTCAATAAACCTCCTATAATATCCTGCTAACCCCAAAAAACTGCGAACTTCATTCGCGTTAGTTGGTGTTTTCTAATCGTTGATAGCCTCTATTTTATACGGATCGACTTCAATTCCTTGGGCAGTAACAACATGTCCAAGGAATTCCACTCTCTTGAGCCGAAATTCGCACTTACTAAACTTCACATACATTTTCTCCTTGCGAAGTATCTCCAAAACTGTCCGTAGATGCTTTTCATGTTCTACTTCATTTTTTGAATAAATTAGTATGTCATCTATAAACACGATGACAAACTGATCCAAATAGGGTTGGAAAACTCTATTGATCATGTCCATAAAGACTGCTGGGGCATTACTTATCCCAAATGGCATTACAACGAACTCGTAGTGGCCATATCTTGTTCGGAAAGCAGTCTTCGGATGTCCTCGTCCTTGATCTTTAGTTGATGATATCCTGACCTCAAATCTATCTTTGAGCACACTCCTGAACCTCCAAGATAGTCAAATAAATCTTCGATTCGGGGAAGCGGATGCCTGTTCTCTATCGTGAGTCGATTCAACTCACGATGATCGATACACATTCTCATGCTTCCATCCTTCTTCTTCACGAATAACACCGGTGCTCCCCAAGGTGAGATGCTTGGTCGGATATATCCCATATCGAGTAACTCCTGAATCTACACCTTCAGTTCTTGTAGTTCCTTTGGCTCCATCCTGTATGGGGCCTTTGATATAGGGGCTTTGTCTATCCGGTGGAACACCCGGCAAGTTCTCCGTAAAAACATCTGAATAATCCTTAACGATATGGACATCTTCAATCGTTACTTCGGACTTCGAATCCCCTATGATATTCACTAAATATCCTTGACAACTGCCCTTACGCAATATCTTTGTTGCTTTCATGGCTGATATCACTGGAGGGGCTTTGCTACGCTTAACCCCTTGAAAAATGTCCTCTACTCCGGGTACTGGATGCAAGACCACGTTCGTCCTCGTCCATTGTAAAACGACATCATACTTATCCAACCAATCCATGCCCAAGACTACGTCGAAGTTATTCATGTCTAATATGTATAGATCGGCTAGATATAAATGTTTATTTATCTCTATGGTCATACTGTTAGCTATATCGTCAACGGAAATTATTTCTCCGGTTGGTATACTAACTTCAAGACTTTGGGAAGATTTTCTACTTCTAAATCCAGTCATGTTAAACAACTTCTTAGAGATAAAAGAATGGGATGCACCAGTATCAAATAACACCAAAGCAGGAGTTCCAGCGACAGATAACATACCTGACATCATCCCGGGCTTCTCCTTGTCAATCTCAGATAGATTGTACATGCGAGCCTTCCCCCCGGAACCTTGATTCTGGACCCTCCTATCTGGGCCATTGTTCTTCTGTGGGCATTGAGAGACCATGTGTCCTTCTTCATGGCACCAGTAACATCGATTCTATCCAAGCATGCAAACTTCCTTGTGCCTCTTCCCACATTTCGAGCAGGTTTGGTAGTCGTATTGTGTCTTTGACCCGGATGGTCCTTATTTACTACCCTTCTTATTGCTAGTATTATTACTCGGTCCTTGCCACTTTCTTTTGTTCGTATTCACCACTGGCAGAGCCCTAGTCCTTTTCATATCCAAGCTAGCTTATATATCTTCGGCTCTGGAAACGACTTCCTTATACGACATTTTTCCATGGCTAGCCAGATGATGTCGGATTCTGTCTTGAAGTCCATCACAAAACTTTTGTGCCTTCATATCATCATTCGCAACCATGAATGGTGCGAATAGGCACATGTGATTGAACTTCGTTTCGTATTCCGTGACCGTCATGCCTTCTTGAGTTAGATCTAGGAACTCCTTCTGCATTTTGGCCTTATATGCACGTGGATAATACTTGTCCATCACCGTTTCATTGAATCCTTCCCACGACAGTGTTCTACGTTCCTCTTCAGTTCCGAGTCTCCAGGATCCGTTCCACCAAGTCCTGGCGTCCTCCTTGAGTTGGAAGACTGTGCATGAAACCTTCTGCTCATCCGTGCAGGCCATGTAATTGAAAATACTCTCCAAGTTCAATAGCCATTCCTCGATGGCAGCTGGCCCTTCCCTCCCGAGGAACGTTGGAGGTTTGAACTTGTTGAACTGATTTATTACTATGGCTTGGACATGCCCTTGAGTGGCTGGAGGCGTTATAGTCGCTCCTTGGAGAAGAGTGGTTAGGTCTGAGAGCAACTGTTGCGGATTAGGGGTGCCATTCTCGCTTGCAGGTGTATTAAGTGCGCCTTGGGCTTGGGTTTGAGAATCAGTATTCGGGTTAGTTTTGCAGGGAGCCATGTCCTGCCAACGAATCGTTGTTCTTGTAAGTTAGTGAGTGCGAGAAATGAGGTGGAGATAAAGACATTTATACGCGTGGCATAAAATAAAATAATTCATTACATATTGGATTTGATTAGTACGAGAAATTAAATATTTCATTAATGATACTTTTGATAGTCAACATGAAATACTAAAATAGAAGTTTGCTGTGTAATTGAAAGAATTGAGCAGAGGGAAATATTACCTGTGGATTGTGCTCGGTGGTATTAGAAGTTTGCTATGAAATCTGGAAATGAATTATATGAAATATCTGGTATTCTGGAATGGAGATAAAACTGATACAGGCGGAGACAGAAGAACTTCTCTGGCGAAGGCTTCGACTGAAAAAAATGAATTTTGCTGTAACTGAGTATTTTTGGTGCGTGCGTGTGTGATTTCTGCTGTGTAGTAGATTTTTGTGTCTTGTGGACAGATGATATTTTTTTTATACTGAAATTTATTAACTGCTCCATGCTTCCTGAAGTTCTTCCCTCAACTCCACTCTTCTGCCAACCTCTTCCAACGTGATAACGTGGAGTTCTCATAGTTCTGATCGTGATGAATATTTCCAATTGGGCTAGAGTTGGGCTGATCATTAAAATATGGGTTTGGAAAAGATATTTGGACTTGTAACATTATAATAGTTGGGCTTGATAATGAATTATATGAGTTGGGCCCAAAATACATGAATTGGGTTTGGATTTATAATGGTTGGGCTCGGTAACTAATTGACTTGGGTCTACAGTTAAATTTAAGAATTAATCAATTGGGCTCAATAAATAATCATAAGCCCAACCGATAATTTTAAATTGAATTAATATTCAATATTTACTATAAAAATAATTAATAAATTAAGAAATAATTTTCTAAATTTAGATGGTATTACAACTTGGCTGTCTCGAAAAGCCAAATATCCGGATCATGCATGGCCCTACACGCCTAAAGTCAGATGCGATCTGATACCCTGTGTTGCGTACGTAACCAGCATGATCTAACATACGTAACCCTCCATCTGTAGCCTACGTTAGCTATACATGTAGCGTACTTTATGGCTAATATACTTAGCCAAAAACAAAACTCACTAACCAATATCTAATCGGTAAAAACAATACCGATGACAAGTATGAATGTTTCGATACCGAAATACCCCAATACAATCTGCATTGTATTAGTCAAATCCAACAACACTTGTACAATTCCTAATAAATACGTACAACACAACAGTAAAAACAAAAAAGATTACCCCCAGATATTACAATCATGACGTATACTCGTAAATTGCAAATTGAACTACTTGGTTGGTTTGATAAATTTTGATCAAAATCAGGCGCATCCTCTTGGTATTTGTTTATGATTTCAAAGTGCCTAAATGAAATTAGTTGTTTTTGAACAGTCTTTGTTGTACCGATATTCCTAGTTTCTCTGCAAGTCTATCAAGTTCGGGTTGTCGAAAGGGTCATTGGTTTTGACATAAATAAAAAATATTATCATGCTTTTACATGTCTAAAGCACTTTATGATTGTCATTGCCACGTTTTTGCATCAAACTTATGCCATTGGTTATGGTCGCAACCTCGTTTTCTCACTAAAGTTGAAAACAATAAAGATGTTGTTATTTATGGGTGTTGGAAATAATGGAAATATATAAATACAAGGAAAACAAATAATAGAAATAAAAACTTATGACGTAAAGTCCGAGACGAGAATTGGATTCTCTCTCCATAAGACAAATTGCTCAGCACTTGTGCACACAGTCTATAGCAAATGTCCCCAAGATACAACGACAAACTTTGACTACGAAATGCTGCACTGCGGGTCGTGATTTTGGTCGAACAATATAGATACTCGGGACTGAGTATAGACTTCTAGACTTCCACTAGGATGATGAATGAACCTAGTAGATTAATATGAATGTAATGCTCGAATTTGTAGACGATTTATGTTTGAATGAGTGTGTTCGAATTAATATTTAACCATCAACTGTAGGGGTATATTTATAGTCATAAGTGACTTTTAAGTGATTTTTCGCGAAGTGGTGTGACCTTTCATCTCACCTTTAATCATGAACTAATGTGTTTGTTCATGAAAAGGTGTGATCCTTCATCCACCATTAAACATGAACCAATGCGAATTTTCATGAAAAGGTATGATCCATTTTCCATAATTAACCACCAAATGTGGCTATTCGCAAATGGTTGTGACCTAGTTGTAATATCCGCAATTTTCGATTTCCGGTAATTCTTTTTTTTCGGTCGGAGTCCGTTTTGACGACTCGCTCATGACCGTTTCGTCATTCTGAGAATGATTAATTCTACACTTTTTGACATCCGAGTTCGTTTCGGTGTCGTTTCGTTGAGTTCTGTGCTTTTTAGCGACTTTTCCGCACTTGAGTTCGATTCTTGCGAATCTCGACCGAAACTGCTGTTTCGAGTTTCCCGCAAGTCCGTTTAACTTTGTTAGACGTGTTGTGAACTTCGGTTTGGTTATTCGATCACGTATGGTGATTTTCGGGCATTTGGGCCATTTTCGTAATTTCCCAAAGTTTGGGGTAATTACCTTCCGTTGTCGAATCTCGAGCCTTCGGGTGGTCGGAATTGTGTGTTCTACTAGCTCTTAGATTCGTCTTTGTGAGTACTTCGTAACCGTATCTTCGGTTCGTTTTGATGTTCTGGTTTCGGTTTCGTTTTGTTGAATTCTGTATTACTAAACGACTTTTCTAAGTATGAGTTCGTCTTTGTTAGATCATCATTAATTTTTGGTAACTCCAAAAATTATAAATCTTTGCAATATTATAGAACATCGAGTTAGCTTTCCAATGGTTCAAACGGTGAGTCAATCGGAGTCCGGACGAGAGAGTTATGGTCGTTTTAGTTTTGGCCGAGCACTTCCAGAGCCTTTCGGCCGATAGGGGGTCGATAGACCCTACCGCGGCATTCCGTATGGCTATCGGTTGGGCCTATCGGCCGATAGGCCGGCCGATAGGGTCTGCTGTGTTACACTATAAATGTGTTGTTACGGCGAACGACTCATTTCATTCGCCGATTTTCCTAAGCGCCGCGAGAGAGAGGATATAGAGGGGAGAGTTCTTCATCCGGGTCGATTTCCATCATTTCTTTTCGGTTGTGAGGCTCGGATAATCAATCTAACGCGTGTTCTACGGATCTTAACACTTGAATCACTCAAGGTAATATCTCTTGAAACCCTACCTTTTTGGATAATTGGGGATTTTGGGGTTTTGTCCGATTCTTTCCGTTTCATTGATGGATTCATGATGAATATGATTATTCTTGTTGGTATTCTTAGTTTCCCTACGGATTCATGGTATATTTCGTGATTTTTACGGAACCGAGAGGGTTTGGTTGTGGTCCGCTCTCGTTGTTATTTTTGTGCGAATATACATGAATCGTAGGCGGGGTTCCAGTGTATTCCATTTCCATAATCGTTTAGAAGTGGTTGTGATTGTGCTATTCGAATCGTTAGGTTCATTTTCGCGGTTCCTCACGGCCGTGCTTGATTCTCCTGCTCCGTTCATTGTCGTCTTCCTTTCGTTAGCATCGGGCGTTAGAAGCTTCCCGGTTGAGCCGTATCCGTCGTGGTTCAATGCTCGTGGTATCGAGGCAAGTACCTTGCCCATACTTTTCGTTTTATGTATATGATGATCGGTGGTCGTCTTGATGCGTTTGTTTGGTTATTTGAAATGAAGTTTCAAAAGGATTTGATTTGGCCTCGTTAAAGGCTTTCTTTCAAGACGCGTGTGTTTTGTGAACGGTGTTTTGAGAATTGATTATGATTTGATTATTTTGAACGTCGAAGGATTTTATGATGATACTCATATTGTTTAAGTTATGGAATCGTGTATTTCCTTATTTAACCTTGTTATCGAAATTTTGAAGAGTTTGATAATGGTGTCGAGTTAATGGCCATCTCTAGTGAGTATTCTTAATGAACTTACATTCTTAGCATATTAGTGTTGCATGAGTAACGTGTGTGTGTGTATGCTCACTACGGGTTAGACTCGACGGGGTCTCGGTAGGGTTCCACGGCCGTGGACCGCGAGCTTTGCTTTTAACCACTACGGGTTAGATGCGACGGGGTATCGGTAGGGGTCCACGGAGGTGTGGATCGACGGTTAATTGTGGTGCATTTTTGCAAATGTGATTTGATATTGGCATTTCTAAATGAGTGCTTTCGAACGGTTTTCATGATTGCATGCATTGACTAAGTGTGTAAGAGGTAAGTGTTCGTTTGGCTTACTTGGCTAGGATGGCCTTTGGAGTATTTTGTTGTTTGTTTTAAATCCTTTATTTGTGGATTTTGATGTTGGGATACGAACCTCCTGGTCGTTCTTGTGTACTGTGAGTTGATGAGATTTGGGGCTAAAATCCCAATGGTTTTGTAAAAGTCGTTTTACGGATTTGGGGCTAAAATCCCAATGGTTTTGTAAAAGTCGTTTTACGGATTTGGGGCTAAAATCCCAACGGTTGGTTAATGTCATTTTTCAGAAAGTAAACCTTTGGGGCGGTGACCCCTTTTGTCTTTCGGTTTTCGAAAAGTAGGATTTGATAATCCTAAATTGTTTTCTATTAAAACTCTCGATGGCATTCTAAACTGTTTTATAAATTACTTCCATTGATTTATGATATTTCGTTATTGAAATGTTTTCTCAAACCCTTGCCTCGGGAAGTACTTTTCGTTTCGTTTGGATCTTTGAGGATCCTCGGTTATTGTTATTCGTGGAATGTGAATTGTATGGCTCGTATTTGCACTTTGTATTTGCACTAGCAAAACAGTGGAGTTTTGCTAACCCCCGAGTATTCGGGGGGTGGATGTCTGTTTTGCATTCGGTTTTGGAGCATAACACATGGTCGGCACGAAGGATGATGAAAGATGATCGATACTAATCACATGAGGAACCGTACATCGTGTGTTGGTTCGGTTGTACTTTATTTTCATTTCTTTGTATTGTTCCCGTTATGTACGGTGTAGTTGTATTTTGTCCCTGCGTGGGCATGAGTTGTATTTGAGTTGTATGTATTTGTGGAAAGACCAAATCGGTCTCGAGTCATTGTAGCCTCGAAGGCATTGTCGAGATGTTAAATGTCGTTACACTGGTAGATCCTTGAGGAAAGGTTCTACGGCGTGTAATATCCCCGAGCGGATTGGGGTGTTACATAAATGGTATCGAGATTAGGTTGTGAAAACCTAGCCGTCGGGTCGATGGTGTCTATTGAGTTTTGTCTCGTCGGATTTAGTCCGAGTCGTGTCGCGACGCGTCGTTTGAGTTTGTTGGTCGTGATTAGTATCGTGGGGCGATCATCATCTTCGTGCGACTGTGGAAGTAAGTCTCCTTCTTTGTGTTGTGCCTCGTGTGACACGAGCTATTTTTATGATTATTTGTTAAGTGGTGGAATCCTTATGTGAATTTTGATTTCACGATATATATTTAGTCGACTCTCGTATTTGATTTATACGAGGAATGTCGCCGTTGTGATGTCTTGTTATTGTTGTTTTTGTCCGTTGTTGATGATTTCCGAATTGATTTGCACGTTTTACAAACCTCTTGTGGAGGCTTTGTGCTTATACGCTGCTCGACTTGTTCACTAGCCGCCATGGGAGGGTATTTTATCGGTGGTTTTGTTCGAATATGGTATTTTATCGTTTATTTTCGTTTAAAGACATGTATTGTCTTGATTTTAAACGTTTTGATGCGTGTGCTAGGAGTTGTTTTAGTGAACGTCGGTATGTGTGAGTTTTGGGCATTACGCCTATTGGATTTTTGAAAACCTTGAGTATCTTAGAAAAATAAATTTGAGACATACTTTTCAAATGGGTTATTTTCTTGTGGTACATCCAAGATGCCACAATGTATTTCAAAAATTTTCTACCTCGGGACCAAAATGTTTTGAGATATTTTCAACACTTTTATTTAGACCCGAGGGTCGAATATTTTGAAAGTTTTCATTAAGAGAAAGTATCTTCATTCTTATCAAATGCGAAATGGTTCTCCAGGTGTCTCGATAACGATGTTTCACGTTTATACTTTTTGAAAGGTGATACTCAAGATCAACCAGTATTCTTCTAAATTATTTTCAAAATGAGGTTTTCGTTTTTTTAAAACCTATCCATTCCCGTTTGAGGGCTGGGTATGTATGTGTGATGTTCGCGTTGTCATTTGGATACTTTCTCCCGAGTATGATCGAATTGGCGGTGTGAGCGTTGAGACGCTTTCCACACATTGGTTGTGCTAGCCCCTGTGAGAGGCGGAGTGTTGGTATTGAATGTTGTCGCCTCATGGCAATCTCTGCGTTGTCCCGCATGTGCGAGCTGTTAGAGCTTGGTTTGGTATGACCGTGTGCATCGGTGATGGTTCCGTTATGCGTCGATTGTTTAATGTCTTGTTACCTTGCTCCCGTTTTTGTGAATTTCGTGGACGAGGTCGGAGGTAATGCCCGTACTATTTTGACTTCTGTGTTTTCTCTTCCCCAGTCTATCGATTCGCTCATGTTCGTTGGTACTTTATGAACTTGTTCGGTATTTCAGTTTCATCGTCCGAACAAGCTGTGATCTTATTGTGGGCCGATCTGGTTATCGGTGTGACTTTTTTTCGAGTTCGGTTCGATTCTTGTGAACTTTGTTCGGGAGTAACATCATTTGGTTCTACTAGTCCTTTTATTCGAAGGGATCGGATTTTGAACTTCTGTATTTTCTACTTTGTCGACTCATTTATGTTCGTCGACATTTCTGAGCTTGTCCTGCCCTTGTTTTTGTTTATCGAACGAGTGTGATATCATTTCGGAATAACATAATTGTCGTTGTGACTTTTCAATCGCTATTCCCTTTCCTGTGGATCTTATGGGAATGCATGTCTTGTAGTTCTCACCAGATCATCCTTGGAGTTATTGTCGAACTTTATTGTTCTTCGTGATTCGAACATGATTCTTCGATTTTTGTTGTCTCGATCGTTTGTTCGTTCGTTTTTGTTCTCGTTTCGTGATTGTTGAACGTTCAGGCTCCTTCGTAATTCCCTTTAGTTCGGGAAATTAGTTTCGTTTTCAATCTTCCATCCCTTAGGCGATGGGATTCCGTGTTTGTTCGGTTGAATCGCGTTTTGATTGATTTACCCATCGGTTGATCAAACAAATTGATAAACCTTCGTTGTGTTTTGTGATTATCGGATAATTGACTTGGCTATAGTATCCGTTTGATGACGCTTGTCACTTGTCGGTTTTATTATATCCCTAACGGCGACGTTGTGTTGGTCACCGTGGAGCGTGTTTACACGCCGTATATTCCTTTGCGTTGTTTGTAACATTTCGCCGTTGGGCATTAGTTACGCATTCTGGTGTGTCTCGTTGAGTTTTTCCTGGCGGAATATTTCTTCTCCCTACTTGTTTTAAGTTTCGGGACGAAACTTCTTTTAAGGAGGGTAGAATGTAATATCCGCAATTTTCGATTTCCGGTAATTCTTTTTTTCGGTCGGAGTCCGTTTTGACGACTCGCTCATGACCGTTTCGTCATTCTGAGAATGATTAATTCTACACTTTTTGACATCCGAGTTCGTTTCGGTGTCGTTTCGTTGAGTTCTGTGCTTTTTAGCGACTTTTCCGCACTTGAGTTCGATTCTTGCGAATCTCGACCGAAACTACTGTTTCGAGTTTCCCGCAAGTCCGTTTAACTTTGTTAGACGTGTTGTGAACTTCGGTTTGGTTATTCGATCACGTATGGTGATTTTCGGGCATTTGGGCCATTTTCGTAATTTCCCAAAGTTTGGGGTAATTACCTTCCGTTGTCGAATCTCGAGCCTTCGGGTGGTCGGAATTGTGTGTTCTACTAGCTCTTAGATTCGTCTTTGTGAGTACTTCGTAACCGTATCTTCGGTTCGTATTCAGGTTCGGGTTTCGGTGTCGTTTTGTTGAATTCAGGATTACTAAACGACTTTTCTAAGTATGAGTTCGTCTTTGTTAGATCATCATTAATTTTGGTAACTCCAAAAATTATAAATCTTTGCAATATTATAGAACATCGAGTTAGCTTTCCAATGGTTCAAACGGTGAGTCAATCGGAGTCCGGACGAGAGAGTTATGGTCGTTTTAGTTTTGGCCGAGCACTTCCAGAGCCTTTCGGCCGATAGGGGGTCGATAGACCCTATGCCGGCATTCCGTATGGCTATCGGTTGGGCCTATCGGCCGATAGGCCGGCCGATAGGGTCTCACTGTGTTACACTATAAATGTGTTGTTACGAGCAATGACTCATTTCATTCGCCGATTTTCCTAAGCGCCGCGAGAGAGAGGATATAGAGGGGAGAGTTCTTCATCCGGTCGATTTCCATCATTTCTTTTCGGTTGTGAGGCTCGGATAATCAATCTAACGCGTGTTCTACGGATCTTAACACTTGAATCACTCAAGGTAATATCTCTTGAAACCCTACCTTTTTGGATAATTGGGGATTTTGGGGTTTTGTCCGATTCTTTCCGTTTCATTGATGGATTCATGATGAATATGATTATTCTTGTTGGTATTCTTAGTTTCCCTACGGATTCATGGTATATTTCGTGATTTTTACGGAACCGAGAGGGTTTGGTTGTGGTCCGCCCTCGTTGTTATTTTTGTGCGAATATACATGAATCGTAGGCGGGGTTCCGGGTGTATTCCATTTCCATAATCGTTTAGAAGTGGTTGTGATTGTGCTATTCGAATCGTTAGGTTCATTTTCGTCGGTTCCTCACGGTCGTGCTTGATTCTCCCGTTCCGTTCATTGTCGTCTTCCTTTTCGTTAGCATCGGGCGTTCCGAAGCTTCCCGGTTGAGCCGTATCCGTTCGTGGTTCAGTGCTCGTGGTATCGAGGCAAGTACCTTGCCCATACTTTTCTCGTTTATGTATATGATGATCGGTGGTCGTCTTGATGCGTTTGTTTGGTTATTTGAAATGAAGTTTCAAAAGGATTTCGGTTTGGCCTCGTTAAAGGCTTTCTTTCAAAACGCGTGTGTTTTGTGAACGGTGTTTTGAGAATTGATTATGATTTGATTATTTTGAACGTCAATGGATTTTATGATGATACTCATATTGTTTAAGTTATGGAATCGTGTATTTCCTTATTTAACCTTGTTATCGAAATTTTGAAGAGTTTGATAATGGTGTCGAGTTAATGGCCATCTCTAGTGAGTATTCTTAATGAACTTACATTCTTAGCATATTAGTGTTGCATGAGTAACGTGTGTGTGTGTATGCTCACTACGGGTTAGACTCGACGGGGTCTCGGTAGGGTTCCACGAAGCTGTGGACCGCGAGCTTTGCTTTTAACCACTACGGGTTAGATCCGACGGGGTCTCGGTAGGGGTCCACGGAGGTGTGGATCGACGGTTAATTGTGGTGCATTTTTGCAAATGTGATTTGATATTGGCATTTCCGAAATGAGTGCTTTCAACGGTTTTCATGATTGCATGCATTGACTAAGTGTGTAAGAGGTAAGTGTTCGTTTGGCTTACTTGGCTAGGATGGCACTGGAGTATTTTGTTGTTTGTTTTAAATCCTTTATTTGTGGATTTTGATGTTGGGATACGAACCTCCTGGTCGTTCTTGTGTACTGTGAGTTGATGAGATTTGGGGCTAAAATCCCAATGGTTTTGTAAAAGTCGTTTTACGGATTTGGGGCTAAAATCCCAATGGTTTTGTAAAAGTCGTTTTACGGATTTGGGGCTAAAATCCCAACGGTTGGTTAATGTCATTTTTCAGAAAGTAAACCTTTGGGGCGGTGACCCCCTTTTGTCTTTCGGTTTTCGAAAAGTAGGATTTGATAATCCTAAATTGTTTTCTATTAAAACTCTCGATGGCATTCTAAACTGTTTTATAAATTACTTCCATTGATTTATGATATTTCGTTTTTGAAATGTTTTCTCAAACCCTTGCCTCGGGAAGTACTTTTCGTTTCGTTTGGATCTTTGAGGATCCTCGGTTATTGTTATTCGTGGAATGTGAATTGTATGGCTCGTATTTGCACTTTGTATTTGCACTAGCAAAACAGTGGAGTTTTGCTAACCCCGAGTATTCGGGGTGGATGTCTGTTTTTGCATTCAGGTTTTGGAGCATAACACGGGGTCGGCACGAAGGATGATGAAAGATGATCGATACTAATCACATGAGGAACCGTACATCGTGTGTTGGTTCGGTTGTACTTTATTTTCCGCTTTGTATTGTTCCCGTTATGCGGTGTAGTTGTATTTTGTCCCCTGCGTGGGCATGAGTTGTATTTGAGTTGTATGTATTTGTGGAAAGACCAAATCGGTCTACTGAGTCATTGTAGCCTCGAAGGCATTGTCGAGATGTTAAATGTCGTTACCAGCCTGGTAGATCCTTGAGGAAAGGTTCTACGGCGTGTAATATCCCTGAGCGGATTGGGGGTGTTACACTAGTAACCACCAAACATTATCTTATTTCAAGTATTATTTCTTTGTAATTTAATTGCTCATTCATCCGAATTTGGATATCAACAAATACGTATGTACAATATATCTACTCGAAATAAACACCATGTCAAATTATGATTTTACTGGGATTTTTCATATCAAAATTTCCATCAATCCCCCACATGAATGACGATTAATGCAAATGCAATGAACTTAGTCCCGACGACCTGTTATTGCATCAGGATAGGTGGTAGTTAGTCTTGAACCTTCCTTAGTATAGTGTTATCGGATTTACTCGTTGCTCGGTGAATGCGATGTCTTGAACCGGCCAGCTTTTGTGTGTAAACTTAGACTATAACACACACACAATAACATATCTAATATCTCTTGTTCTTATGTTGTGTCCATTTTTGGCCTTGGACCATTCTTGAATTCATAAGTATTTTGCGTATTGTAACGTTTAGAAGCGGCCACACTTCTTACTTATATAGGTGATCTCCTATAAAGAGTATTCTGCCATACTCCACCTTAAAGGCTATAGGAATCATTAAAAACTTTTTAGGCTTATCCTTCACCACACGCTGCATGTTTGCACTTGAGAAGTTACGAGAATGGATTTCAAATTTCAAGTGCACAACTTGAACATTCATAACTCAGTTGTCTCATTGGACCAAGTTCTTGGGATCTCCAGTTATCATGGTTGAGTGTCATTTATGAACATCCATTTGATTGTGGTTTTCAATCCATTCCCCTTACTACATATTTGACCTCATTTTATCTCAAGTAATGACCATATTGTTGTATTTGACCTTTCTTAGTCAACATACACATGTGATCAAATATATTATCTCGAGATAAATATTTACTTTTTCAATCATTACTATACAACTTTTCATTCTTTAGTCGTATGAGTAAATTTTCCAGTGTGAAGTGTTTACAAGACAAATTTATTTATTTTCCTTGTCACACTTTTCCAACACATGCTTATACTAAATGACATAAACTTTGTCGTAATATTGAATTTATTTCTTTAGGGGAATTTTTTTTATTAATTGTATTTTGACCTTTCTGTCAAGATACCCCCACATTTTTTAGTATTACGTATCTTGTCTAGATACTTGTGGTCTTTGATTACACAAATCATTAAATATCATTTCCAAACAATTTAGTTGTTTGACTAGCTCTCAGCATGATTTGTAAGTACATTTGTAATTTTCAACGACGTTCTCGTCACCAAAAGTATGATTATTTCCTTGAAATAAATCATCTATCATTTAATTTGCTTGATAATTAAACATTTGGATTTGTAGTGAAATATTTTGTATTTACTTACAACATATTGATTATCTATTTAATATAGACTAATCAACCATTGTAATTAACACGGGTCAACTTGATCAGTTAATTTTTTTAAATGGTATTCGTATTTTCCACCGTGATTATCTACTTTAAAGTAGACTAATCAATTTCCTCTATCGCTTTAAATAGAGTAATTAATACCTTCATTATCATAATTAAATGAGCATTAATTTTATATATATATATATATATATATTCATTTAGTCTTATAAGTAAATGATCAATGCCTTCATTTAATTCTTAAAATTAAATGTGCATTTCCCTCTATTCTTATAATAGAGTGATTAATGCCTCTATTTAATTCTTAAAATTAAATGAGCATTAATTCCACATGCCTTTTGATTATCTACTTTATTGTAGACTAATCAAGATAACCGTTTTTATTTAATCCCAACGAATTAAATATATCAATTGTTTCTCTACTTGAATGTAGACGAAGTAATTTCATTCATTTAATTGTATCAAATTAAATTAAGATGTATCAAATACTAAATATTTGATTATATATATATACACACACACACATATATATATATATATACACACACACAAGGAAGGCTTTATTTATTTACAAGCCTTTATTATAGATAGTCCTACACGACTTTCTATATACAAGTTTTAGACAAGTCACACGGGACTTTCCTTGGGTTGGAAGCGTGAGCCTAGCAGACTCGCCTTGAATCCGATGATTGTTCCGTCGTCAATCCTCTTCTTGCTTAGGCGCCACTTGTAGCCTAGCGGGGTTGTGCCTGGAACGTTCTCAAGTAGGTCCCATTGGAACTTCCAAATGATTCCCTCCATTTCTTCCATGAGAAGATTCATCTCATTGCGGATTTCTTCCATCCAGAAGGGAGCATCCTTGCCTGTCAAGGCTTCCTCGATCGTACGAGGATCATCTTCCATGTCTTCAAAGTCTCGGCCATCGACCTTCGCCTTCTTCGCTTGGTGGGAGTGGTCAATGCCTCCAACGTCGAACGTTACCTCCAAGGCATCCCAGAGTTCCTTCGAGGTGTGGCAACCTGTAAACATGACGTAGATTGGAAAACTAAGGTGATAAAGAATTTGATTACGACATTCAAAATCACCGTTACTCCAGACGGTCATTCTGGCGAAGTTGAGGTCTTTAGAAACCTCCGATTGGACAGCAAGTGGGTATTCCCGCTACTACGAAAATAGGATTTCACATCGGTTTTTAAGTACTATTCACATCGGTTTTAAAACCGATATTGTATCCACCGATGTTAAAATTCACATCGGTTTTTGAAAACCGATGTGAAAATGAGTAATTCACATCGGTTATGCCACAACCGATGTGAAATTGATGCAAAAAAAAAAATTTACATCGGTTTCTTAAGTTATAACCGATGTAAAATGTGTCATTCACATCGGTTTTGAGTTATAACCGATGTAAAATGTGTCATTCACATCATTTTTGAGTTATAACTGATGTGAATTGAAGCAAAAAAATTAACATCAGTTTCTTAAATAACCGATGTGAACTATATATATGTTTTCAACCCAGCACTACCAAATTTGTCAAAATCCACCTGTTCTGGTTTTCAATATTGACTAAAAAACATTAATGTTACAAAATTACAAGATCAATTAAAAACAAAATTGCATTATCAAACAAACACGAAATTAAAACATAAATTAAACACAAAATTACATGAAAATCTAAAAAGAAAATTACAAGATCGATAAAATATTACATGGTTCTCATGGAATTAAATCTTGGTTGAGAATTTGAACAATTTCTTCTAGTATGTCCAAGTTGATTCCATAGCCCACATCTACGAAGTTCATCGGGATGACGAACGTCCATTTCATTACGAAATCAATTTGCACGCCTTTGACCACGACCACCATAAATTTTTGAGTAATATGCTTCGATAGCCCAATCCGACTCCAACCTCCATGAAATATTACATACTAAATTGCCCAACAGCAGTATAAATATAAACCTTCTATAACAGAAACACAAAACATTAAAACGTGCACAAAATAATATTCCCATGCATATAGCATTCATGCCAGTAGCAACAACAAATTTTTGCCATAAACCCAACAGTTAGTGCCAGGAATCCATATCAGCATCAGTCTACTAGCATGCATCGAGAATAATAATTTATCCAACATACTTTCTGTTGTGAGCATAACAAGTAAGCTTCCACAGGGGCTTCTCATTTTCAAGATCTTCCACTATCATAAGTTTGCAGGTCTCAGAATCTGTGCACCTGCAAACATCAAAATCACACCCATCAATCCCAATTCCGTAGGTATATAAGCATGTGGTGTAAATAACCTTTAAAACGAAATATAGAAGAGATTCACTCACATATGATTAGCAGCCCGTTGCTGATTTTCAGATTGTCGTGAAGGAGGGGCACTACCCGTATTTAAGGGGGAGAAACGTGTCCACTTATTGTTAAAAGGCTGGAGGCCAAGAAATCAAGAGAACAAACAACTATTAATACACGGCTTACCGCATATACCAACATATTATCAACTAAAGTTTCTTTGGATCTAAGCATCAATACTAACATTTCACTAAAAGTAAACAGAAGAATAAGCAGGGAAAGAGCCTTGAGTTGATGGATCCAAAATCATTGCCCCCTCTTGACTGAGTATTGTTCTGAACACCGACACCATAAGGGTTAGGCATCTGTTGTTGCTGATTTTTTTGCTGAAAGGGACTGCCACTTTTCTCTATATTAAAAGTCTGACATTTGTCTACATGTAATTTGTTATAGCATAGTGTCCGAAAATATAAGTTTTTTAATTCTTATTTTCTCTTTCATAGAAAAGGAAGCTGCTACTGCCTACCACTCAGCAGCTGCTTGCAGCATTTCATTGGTAATAATACGTGCACCAGCAAGAAGACTTCCCAAGCCAATTCTAAATGAGCAAGAAACAAAAATAAAAATCATGAGTTGAAGAGTGTGTGTGTGTGTGTATCCAAACGCAGTCGAGGAAATTGCTACAGACCCTGGAAAAAGGTACATGTTATTTGCTTGATTCACATGACCTGTTTTCCCATTCCCTGTCGTGAAAAGAACAAACCCTGTTTTCCCATTCCCTGCAGTGCATTCAGCTGTTCCAAACCATGTGAAGATTTTCTTAGTTTTTGCCAAAATAGAAGTATTATGACTGCATGAAATGAAATGTTTAAAGTAGTAAGGGGTAGAGAACAAACCATTAGTAGTATGATTTGACATAGCAAAAATAGCAGGTTTAATGGAGTCCGACTCTCTCTCACATGGTCTTTAGGACCTTTTTACAAGCTCAACAAGTTAATTAATTATTTAAAACACATTCACATACTCTTCAATTAAATAAAAATGACATAGAACTTATATGTACATATTTTGATCAATAAAATGACCTTGTCAATTATTTATTTACTTTTTTCATCATAAAAATCTACAAACATGTATATGGTGATATATTTGTATGTAATAAGTGAAATAAGCACTTCTAAATTGTAATAATACATACATAAGTTTTGTAAAAATTATGAAAGTAATTTTTATAGCTTACTTGAGGTTAGTAGGATATGATGCCCACGAAAACAAGTGTACCCAAATCAATACTCCAAAACACAAATACTTTACGAGCGTGTAACTAACAAGTGAAGAAAAGAACGAACAAACCATATTCGTTACTGTTGACGTCTGATTTGGTCAACGTCACGTGTGCTGATCTGGGCGAATGGATCGAAGCCACGTAGAAAATAATAAACAAGATGGAAGATATTTGATCACTAAATTTTATTAATGACCTTTAAAAATCATAGAGCCAGGCAGAATAATGTGTGCTGGTCTATTCAATTTGCTTGTTAATTACAAGTCTTATTTTCTTTTCTCTCTTCTCTCGTTTTATCTCTCTTTCTCTCTCTATATCTTTTTTTTTATCCTCTTTTTTTCCTAAAGTCCCTTTATTGTACATTCTCCTGGTATATATATAGGCAATGTCAGCCATTCGTGAGATGACAGCAGGAAGATTGAGGTGAACATGCTAATGACATTTGTCACAATGAAGGTGACTTCTTCGACATGTGTCACCTTCTTAAGTGTGCTTTGGGAAGGGACATGACAACTCTCTTTCACTGTCCTGTCTGCCTGCTCTTTGGGATTTTGGCGATACTTATCTGTTACGACCGACAATGGGGTCGGCCCTCGAGCTTCCCGCTACTCTGGTCGGCCTTATTCATGATTATGGTTCGGAGCGTATTCATATAGGGTCTGCTCGGTCCTTCTGGTCCGGATTCCGGGTCGGCTCTAATGTCTCTGCCCGGCCCGGTTTTTTGTGAGTCCGAGAGACGATTGGGTCTATGACCGGTTCGGCTCCAGGATCTGCTCGGCCGTTCGGCTGCCTGGAGTGCTTAGGTGGATGCCAAGGTGGATCGACTACCAACAAGGGCCCCCGAGTCCAGGGTCGTGCCGGGTTGGCCGGTGCTGGAATCGTTTCAGATTGAGGTCGATCCGATTTGGGGGTGGATAAGATCTCTTGAAGGGACATATCTTTGAGAGTCGCGTCGATTTGACTTCGGGATCTCCAAGAGTCATAGTGAGGGGGACGCGTGGTGGGACATAATTCGTCGTGGTGTCTCACGCGTCTTTGATCTTCGTGACGATTATGAATTGCCGCTTCGTGTGTATTTGTATTTAATGCCCCTGTTTCATCTTATAAATATAGAGAGCCTTCTTCCCTATTGCTTCCTTCGCCATTTTTACGTGTTGTTGCAGAGAAAGATCTTTTCCGGCAATTTTTCTTCTTCTCCGATTTCACAGACTTTCCCGGTAAGCTTGCTTTTTCTCCTCTTTTTTCCTATTTGATGATGTCGGAGCGGAGGGATTCGGCGGAGGAGTTGATTGTGTCTCCGGACCGCACGGGAGTGGCGGATCTGTCGATAGGTGATGCTCCCGTTGACTGGAGCGATGAGGATGGCGGCGAGGTCGCAAGATCGCCGGATTCTGGAGATGTGGAGGTGGCGACGCCGTTGACGGCGGTTGGCGAGACTTGGGCCTAGGTTCGGCCTCGGCCGTCTCCTTTTGTGGAGGCGGAATGGGATTCGGCCTCGATACGCAACACGGTCACCGATGGGCAGTTGGAGGCTTGGCGGGGGCGATTTAAAATACCCGCGGTGGTGCGGATGTTTGTTCCGAATCCAGAGGAGAGACCCCACACCCCTCCTGTCGGATGCACGGCGGTATATTACCGCTCCCTGTTGTCCGAGCTGAGGTTTCCTCTTCCGTTGGTACTCTCCCGGTGGTTGAGGCAGTGGGACCTTTGTATTGCCCAAATTCATCCGAATTCTTGGGCTCGGATGGTGGGTCTTTTGATTCTTTTTAGTCAGCATGGATGGACCGAGCCCAGTTTTGAAGAGATTAACAGTCTCTTCCTATGGAGGTCGGTCGGTCGATCTGGTTCTGGCTGGTTTTACTTGACAGCCCGGCACGCGATGTATAAAGAATTGGTGGATGTGCCGGAGACCATACATAGTTGGAAAGAACAGTGGTTCTATGTAGGGGGGCCGTGGATGAGCTCGGTTGATGAGTGGGAACCTGGCGTAATAGACGCCGAGCTTCGGGTCCCAGAACACTTCATTGCTAAAATGAGTAAGTGTCGTGTTCTTTGTTGCTGTTCCTTTTTTGTCTAACGCTCATAATTTAATGTTTGTGCAGAACATATCCCGGATTCAGAGACCTCCTCCTTGTTCGACGACCGGTTTGAACAGCTCTTGGACCTTCCTGTTGATCGGAGGAAGTCATACCTTCTGGTTACTGAGGATAATCTTTGGGCCGCGGGACTTCGATCAACTAACCCGAGCAGAATGTCTTCGTCAGGTAGCTCCCTTTTTTTTTGACATATCTTCCTTATCCAGTCCCTAGGGGCAGGAGTTCGTCGGGACGGAAAGAGACGCCTGCGCAGCGGGTGGCGAGGCTGGCTGCCGAGGCCGCCGAGCGTAGGAGCGCAGCAGTGAAGAGAGTGGAGGCCGGGCCTGAAGATAGCGTGACCAGGGCCGAGGGTTTCCCCATTCCTGAGATTGTTGTGCCCGCCCCGAGCCCTGTACGGACGGGCCGGGCGAAGGGTAAGGAGCCCGTGATTGATTTGGAGGGCCACTATCTCCCGGTGAATAAGGATCGGGAAGAAC
The DNA here is from genome assembly GCA_033398695.1 of Orobanche coerulescens. NCBI lineage: Eukaryota > Viridiplantae > Streptophyta > Magnoliopsida > Lamiales > Orobanchaceae > Orobanche > Orobanche coerulescens. The sequence continues at coordinate 171,173,241 of CM065805.1, forward strand.
CTTGTGCCCATATGAAAGGGCGGCGACCGCGCTGGTTCCTCGACTACGTCCGGGCAGCCACCCCAACCGCCGAGATGCTCGACCGGGTCCCCCCATCGGTGGTTGAGTCCAGCTATGTCCCCATTTTGGGTTGGACGCCGAAAATAGAGATGGTGACCAACGACATGGATCCGGATGAGCAGATCCATTTTGGAAATGCTATTTTGGGCCGGGCGTTGTGCACCTATGTGAAGGCCGCTGGGGAGCTGACGGCCTTGGCTTGGAAACACAAAAAGGCAGAGGCCGATCTCAAGGCCTTACAGGAGGAGCACCATCTCTGCCCTTCACTTATCAAGTCTTTGGAGGAGGAGATGGCTTCTCTGAAGGGTGAGATGGAGCTTCTGGAGAGCCGGGCCTTTGAGGCCAATATGTGGAAAGGGAAGGCTGACGAGATGGCCACGGCGGCTGAGAAGGCGCAAAAACGGTGCCTGGATATTAGGGCCGAGTATGAGGCCCATTTGCAAAGTGCTAAGGCCCAGCTTGAGCAATTGACCGAGCGGGTCCAGACTTGTGAATCTGCGGGTTATGCCAGGGGCCTTGCCGACGGGGCGGCTGCTTTCCAGAAGACACCCGAGTACGAGGAATTGATCAACCTTAACTACGTCTCCACTTGTTATGAGATACTGGATCTCATGAAGGAGGAGAAGACCGTTGAGGAGGTCCAGGCCTACGTAAAGTCTCAGGCGGTCGACCTGAAGGTTGAAGCTCTCGGAGATGATGAGCCGAAGGCCGCCGAAGTTGTCGAAGATCCGGTGGTGATCCCGTCTAGCGAAGGTGAAGGACAGTCTTCTCAGGCGACCGATCAGGAGGACAAGGCCGAGTAGATTTTTTTGTTTTATTCCATGTATGGCCCGCATGCCGTTTTTCCTTGATTTCTTTTGTATTCTGATATGAAGCGGCTTATTTTGAATGAATGAAATCTTTTTATAGCCTTAGTTGCTTTTTTCTGTGTTTGGGCCCGGTTGGTCTGACCGCCGTCTTTTCTGTTCACCCTTTGTTGAATGTGCCGGACGGGCTGGTCTATCGAGGTGCCGAGGTGAACTCGGACTTTTAGTGCCGGATGGGCCGGTCTTATGAGATACTGAGGCCAGCTTGGACTTTTAGCACCGGGTGGACCGATCTTTTGAGGTGCCGAGGCGAACTCGGACGTTTAGTGCCGGGTGGACCGGTCTTTTGAGGTGCCGAGGCGAGCTCAGACTTTTAGTGCCGGATGGGCCGGTCTTATGAGATGCCGAGGCGAACTCGGACTTTTAGTGCCGGGTGGACCGGTCTTTTGAGGTGCCGAGGCGAGCTCGGACTTTTAGTGCCGGGTGGACCGGTCTTTTGAGGTGCCGAGGCGAACTCGGACTTTTAGTGCCGGGTGGACCGGTCTTTTGAGGTGCCGAGGCGAGCTCGGACTTTTAGTGCCGGATGGACCGGTCTTATGAGATGCCGAGGCGAACTCGGACTTTTTGTGCCGGGTGGACCGGTCTTTTGAGGTGCCGAGGCGAGCTCGGACTTTTAGTGCCGGGTGGACCGGTCTTTTGAGGTGCCGAGGCGAGCTCGGACTTTTAGTGCCGGGTGGACCGGTCTTTTGAGGTCCCGAGGCGAGCTCGGACTTTTAGTGCCGGGTGGACCGGTCTTTTGAGGTGCCGAGGCGAGCTCGGACTTTTAGTGCCGGGTGGACCGGTCTTTTGAGGTGCCGAGGCGAGCTCGGACTTTTAGTGCCGGGTGGACCGGTCTTTTGAGGTGCCGAGGCGAGCTCGGACTTTTAGTGCCGGGTGGACCGGTCTTTTGAGGTGCCGAGGCGAGCTCGGACTTTTAGTGCCGGGTGGACCGGTCTTTTGAGGTGCCGAGGCGAGCTCGGACTTTTAGTGTCGGGTGGACCGGTTTTTTGAGGTGCCGAGGCGAGCTCGGACTTTTAGTGCCGGATGGGCCGGTCTTATGAGGTGCCGAGACGAACTCGGACTTTTAGTGCCGGGTGGACCGGTCTTTTGAGGTGCCGAGACGAACTCGGTCTTATAGTGCCGGAGGAGCCGGTCATTCGAGGTGCCGAGACGAACTCGGTCTTATAGTGCCGGAGGAGCTGGTCATTCGAGGTGCCGAAACGAGCTCGGTCTTATAGTGTCGGAGGAGCCGGTCATTCGAGGTGCCGAGACGAACTCGGTCTTATAGTGCCGGAGGAGCCGGTCATTCGAGGTGCCGAGACGAGCTCAGTCTTATAGTGCCGGAGGAGCCGATCATTCGAGGTGCCGAGACGAGCTCGGTCTTATTGCGCATTTGATTCAGAGATGAAATAGAGTTGAATTTTATTGATTATACCTTCATGGGACTCAACGAATGAATTAATCCTTGGTCATTCATATATTCTAGCTAGCAAACTCCGTTCTGATGGGCTTTGTTACTTCCGTACGGCCCTTGTTACTTGGATTCAGGAGGTCCCGGGTCGGGCCCCAACGCTCATTTAATAATGAGGTCTTCGACCTGGAAGTTTTGATGATGAACCTCGGGTGCTTTGTAGAAGACGTTCCGCCTTTCTGCTTGGTTTTATTTTTTGGGCGACAAGGTCCAGGTTCTTAGGGTCACATTGACCTTGTTCTTTGAAATGAATTCTCCGGTGGGCGTGTTCCAATATCGACTGGGGTCATCGCCCGGAGGATACGAAGATATTTCTCAAGTGGCGGGCCGATGCATTGCCAAGTCTTCAGGGAGTTCTTCAGGTCGTGACCTTTTGCGTTTTTCGAGGCGGGCCTTGAGGTACTGTTTCATAATTGCATTAATCGCCTCGACTTGTCCGTTGGATGGTGAATCGTGCGACATGGATAAACCGCTTCGTATATGGAGGTCGTCGCAGAACGCCTGAGATTCTTTTTCGCCATTGTGGTTATATCGGATATGACGGACTAAGGGGTCCTGAGTGATTTTCATATAAGAGTGTTTACTTTTTGTTCGGTCATTCGCGCAAAGTGGCTCGGCCCGTACCCGCTTTTTGCAAATTAACCGTTCGCGACGAGTGGGTACTGTTACCTCAACTTCCTCTTCTAGGTGGGGGGCCCAAACCGAGCCAAGGGATTCGACCAATCCGGGCTTTCTGTTCCGCTTTATAGTTGGCGGTTGGTCGAGCAGAACAAACGCTGGCCGGGGCCGGCGAGGGCCATCCCTGCACTTGTGTTCAGGGGGCTAGTATGAGTACATGGACCAGCCCTACCAGGGCGCATCCGGGCTCGGCGTCAGGTAGGCCGGACGTCAGACCGCGTTTTCCGATCAAGCGAGGGCGGTGCGAATTGCAACGAGATTCTCCTTGGGTCGGCCGTTGCAGGATTGTTGGTGACTCGGTCGGTCGGGCCCCTCTTTCCTTATAGAGGTTATTCCTTTGCTCATTTCAGTTCTACTAATATTTTCCACTTTCTGCAGCTTTTTCATCACTTCGAGTTTTGAGTTTCGTCGTTGGCATCCTAACGGCCGCTGCTCGGGTGATTATGCGGAAAACTCTTTAGGTTCCGATGTTTCCTTCTGATCTCAACCTAATTTTTTGCCTGAGCGGCCTGAGTTTTCTTGCCTGTATCTTAACAGATTACTTCTACTTCGACTTCCAATTCACTTGTAAGTGCCGACGCTGCTTCTCTAACACATGGCTCAATACTTGGAGACGTTTTCGTTAGCTGGTCCAGTGCCATCCGGATTACCAGGACCTTCGCGGGTGTTAATGGGAATTCCGAAAACGCTTGCAGATGTTGCAGTGTATGTTGATTGCAACTTTAATTTGAAAAATACAAGGGGATTCTTTGGGAAATTTTTCTAGAGCTTTAAACTATGCTCGATATCCCCTGAGTTATGACCTTCAAAGAGGTCAGTTGAGTTGGTCAGGAGCTCATGGTCACGATGGCTCCTGTGCTTTCAACTCCTTGTTACGATGATTCCTATGCTTTCAACTCACGATTACAATGATTCCTATACTTTCATATTGCCACTTATGGGTGAGGGCTACTATTCCCGGATAAACGCACGGTATGCCGAAGCGCTCCGCCAATTTGAACGGGTTTCCCTTCATTGTGGCGGGCAGATTATATTCGGTACTTGTAGTTGTGGCTGTTAACCACAAGGTCGGAGGTTCCCCCTCCTTCTAGCGCCATTCTGTTGACGTCTGATTTGGTCAACGTCACGTGTGCTGATCTGGGCGAATGGATCGAAGCCACGTAGAAAATAATAAACAAGATGCAAGATATTTGATCACTAAATTTTATTAATTACCTTTAAAAAGCATAGAGCCGGGCAGAATAATGTGTGCCGGTCTATTCAATTTGCTTGTTAATTACAAGTCTTATTTTCTTTTCTCTCTTCTCTCGTTTTATCTCTCTTTCTCTCTCTATATCTTTTTTTTTATCCTCTTTTTTTTCCTAAAGTCCCTTTATTGTACATTCTCCTGGCATATATATAGGCAATGTCAGCCATTCGTGAGATGACAGCAGGAAGATTGAGGTGAACATGCTGATGACATTTGTCACAATGAAGGTGACTTCTTCGACATGTGTCACCTTCTTAAGTGTGCTTTGGGAAGGGACATGACAACTCTCTTTCACTGTCATGTCTGCCTGCTCTTTGGGCTTTTGGCGATACTTATCTGTTACGACCGACAATGGGGTCGGCCCTCGAGCTTCCCGCTACTCTGGTCGGCCTTATTCATGATTATGGTTCGGAGCGTATTCATATAGGGTCTGCTCGGTCCTTCAGTCCGATTAGGTCGGCTCTAATGTCTCTGCCCGGCCCAGTTTTTTGTGAGTCCGAGAGACGATCGGGTCTATGACCGGTTCGGCTCCAGGATCTGCTCGGCCGTTCGGCTGCCTGGAGTGCTTAGGTGGATGCCAAGGTGGATCGACTACCAACAGTTACAAAGCTGATATTTATGAGAAGAAGAGGAAAACAAATACCTCTTTATAGCTCCATAACCATGGCTGCCAACAACCAGTATAGAAGCATGGTGCTTTTCAACAGCCTCACATAGAACATTCCTAGCATCACCACCCACAACCTCATATATCACATCATGCACCTGAGTAACACATGGAATGTTTAAAATGTTCTATTTCAACATCCATGTTAATTTTAAGGACAAATCACCCAGAACCACACACACATACACCAAAATAAAATTGACGATTGATGAGAAGCTTCTACGCTGTGAAAAAAATACAACCTATTCTCTTGAAAACATGTTAGGCCAAAGAAACCTTATCAGAACAGAACGACAACAACAAGAATAAATGAGGTTTAGCCTAATTACATAAAAACACGGGAGTTTCTGGGAATTACAGAAGAAAAAGAACCTTTGAGGGTTGGTTTTTATCAAACTTTCGGCCTTCATAAGCAAAAAAAATCTGAACAGCCCCTTAAATGTGTACAAATATTTACTACTTACTATCCATTTATATTTAACACAATATCAAGCACTGGAGGTAAGATCAGTTTTTGAATTCAGGGGTAGGTTTTTGAATTCACCCCTAAGAATTATATGAAACAAGTGCAGAATCGATAAGATCAGTTTCCGATTTAGCAGTACAAATTGCCTTGGCCTTCTCCATGACCCTAGCAGCAATCTTTTTCAAATCCGCCTCCATAATCGACAACACATTGACAGAACCTACAAGTTGCATTAAAAGGGAATTTTCCGGCGAGGCACAAAAAAAGTGCTGCAACGTCCAATCCAAAGCGTAGAAACTGTAATCGCTGTCGTCTAGCCCCATAAATGGGGAAGACTGCAGATCTGCTCGTTTCAACGCGTAGGGTTAAAAGAAAAATATAAACGATTCATATCGGTTACATAACAAAACCGATGTTATGTTACTATTTCACATCGGTTGTCTATCAACCGATGTTAAAAACCACTTAAATTCACATCAGTTCTTGTAGAAACCGATATTAAATGAGTATAATTCACATCGGTTTTATATGAGCCGATGTTAATGTAGAAGAAAATTACAATTACGCCACCATTTTTTTTATATCATTTTTCTTAAAAACCGATGTAAATTGGGCGATGTTGAATCCTATTTTCGTAGTAGTGTCCATTAAAAATCGAGCTATGTCGAACGATGTGAGAAATAGTAGCATTTTGTCCCTCCAACGACGGAAATTAGTCCCGTAGAATTTCGGCAACCTCCTCGTATAAATAATAGACTCCATCTTCTAACATAAACCAGTCCCAAAAATATCCTCATTACATCCCCTTGAAAACGAACCCCAGGATCTCAAAATCCGATCTTCACCATTCAGAATTTAGATAGAGACCTTATAAAGTTATCATCCAAAATTCAATACGATCCAACGATTGAAACTCCGGGAAACGTCAAAACAAGATAGCTGATCTGACTAGAAAAAAACCTATGAATTTTCTGTTATGTTTTCTATTTGATTTCGAATTTTGTCTTACGATTGTTATTTGTGGGTGTTGGAAATAATGGAAATATATAAATACAAGGAGAACAAATAATAGAAATAAAAACTTATGACATAAATGCCGAGGCGAGAATTGGATTCTCTCTCTGTAAGACAAAATTGCTCCGCACTTGTGCACACGTTCTATAGCAAATGTCCCCAAGATATAGCAACAAACTTTGAATACGAAACACTGCGCCGCGGGTTGTAGTTCCGGTCGAACAATATAGATACTCAGGACTGCGTATAGACTCCTAGACTTTCACTAGGATGCTGAATGAACCTAGTAGACTAATATGAATATAATGCTCGAATTTGTAGATGATCTATGTTCGAATGAGTGTGTTTGAATTAATGTTTAACCATCAATTGTAGGGGCCTATTTATAGTCATAAGTGACTTTTCGCGAAGTGTGTGACCTTTCATCCCACCTTTAATTATGAACTAATGTGTTTGTTCATGAAAATGTGTGATCCTTCATCCACCATTAAACATGAACCAATGCGACTTTTCATGAAAAGTATGATCAATTTTCCATAATTAACTACCAAATGTGGGCAAATGGTTGTGACCTAGTAACCACCAAAGATTATCTTATTTCTAGTATTATTCCTTGTAATTTAATTGCTCATTCATCCGAATTTGAATATAAACAAATAAGTACGTACAATATATCTACTCGAGATAAACACCATGTCGAATTATGGTTTTATTAGGATTTTTCATATCAAAATTTCCAATAGATGCCACTTAAAATAAACATTGTAATAAGAGATTAATGGTATTTGTGGTGCACGACATAAGGATAGAAAGATACGAAAGTCTAGTTTCTAGAAAATCTGACTATTCATCCATAGACTTCCTAAAGAGAGAGTTATCTCTGTTTTAGTGAATAAAGGTCAAGCTGCACGAAATTTTATTTCTAGCAATTGTGCGAACATTCCATCCAACTTGGTTCCCATCTTGATTTTACAAGTGGTCTCATGACAAGTTTTTCAACCAATTTTTGTCCGATACGCTAAAATGTCATTTTTCAAATATTAAAATATGCTATCCTTGGAGAAGCCTAAAATTGCACCCTTTTAAGAAGGTCGAACGTGTGCCTGGTAGTTTTACACCATGCTTATGTCAAATTTTTGCCTCTTAGACATATAATCCTGTCTTACGCACTAAATATGATAGATTACCTTGATCGTATCTGGTATAAAATCCCTATGTTGTTAGAGTGTTCGCTATGCTCATGTTTGTGAGTTTTGCAAGCGAAATTGAGTGCCAATTAAGCCATTTCCATGGAACATAAAGATTTTATATGATAAATCCATCGTGACTATGATGACTAGGTCATCACAATCAAATAGTGGTATAACATGCAATTTGTGAAATGCCCAATGACGTTTTCTATTCACATATGTTCCGTAATAATTGAATCATGTTATAAATGCATGATGTTCATGCCAACATGTATCACTCACAGACTCATAAAATTATATGCATCACTTATATTGGATGTGTGAGAGACTATTGATGAGTCAATATGGTTAGTCTTGCATCGATTTTTGTAACCAAAAAATGTACTGGGTCATTGGTCTATGCTCTAATAGTCCTATTATGGACATGTTTTGATGATACATATACTTGGTATTGTCATGGACATCATTTTTTTGAACAAAGAAGCTAACTGGATCAAAATCACCAAAGTACATTGGTGGAGTTGTGAACAAGAATCTTGACCAATGATGACATTTATGTCATCCGCATCTTGCTTTCATAAGCGCGTATGACGCCAAAGACCCCCTGTTGATAATTCTCAGCCATGTTCATGTAACACCCCCGAAATCAAACTGGGAATATTACACGCCGCAGACCCTCTCCGTGAGGATCCACCAGGCTAAACATTGAAACAACACATTATATTACATACCGACGTAACAAAATAACAAACCAATAGACCGATTTGGTCTTTTATACAAATCAAAGTATACATTTCTATCTCGACTTATACCATCAAGGGTAAAATACACTCACAAACAAAAGTACGACAGCGGAAAAGACCATACAACGAACTCCGACCGACTGTACCCAAAACTGGCCTTCATGTGATTAGTATCATTCGTCTTCCATCATCCTTCGCACCGATCCTGTGTTTTCCTCCCAAAACCTGCATGTACCTGGACGCAGAACAGACATCCACCCCCCGAATACTCGGGGGTTAGCAGAACTCCACTTTTTTGCTAGTACAAGTATAAAGTGCAAATACGAGCCATACACAACACATTCCGAGAATACAACGAAAAACTTCCCGGGATATATTATTTAGTTAAATTAGTTCAAGTCTTGAAACTAGAAACGAGACAAGTAAGTACTTTGAAAACACTTCCAAATCTCGGGAGTTTTGAAAACATTTGAAATTGAAAAGTTCTTAATTCCTCGAAAGCCACTTAGGGTCACAGTCCCAAAGTTTATTTTCCAAAATGCAAATCCGTTAACAAAACGTGGGGTCCACGACCCAACCATTCCGGTCACAAAACACAGGGTCCATGACCCGATGATCCACTTCAATTCACTTACAAAGACACATTACACATAATACATTATTCTTATGCCATTCTAGCCAAGCACCAAGACTCGATATATAATGTCTCTCGACCCCGAGCACAAAGTATTGTGATACTCCGGATAATATCACAATTAACGAAAACGTCAACATCAATATCACAAAAACCACACCTGGTAACCCACGGCCGTTCCCCTTAGCATCGGCCCCCAGACGCCCCGTCGAACGCTCCGGGTGGGAAACCACTTCCGCAGCCGTACCCCTTAGTATCGTCCCCCCAAACTCCCCGTCGAACGCTCTGGGTGGAAGATCAACGACACACGCACCTAAGTCCACTTCCGTGGCCGTACCCCTTAGTATCGACCCCCAGACGTCCCGTCGGACGCTCCGGGTGGAAGGACAACAACTCACACACCCAAAAGATCATAATACATAGTTGCAAACCACAAGCCTCGAAAGTTAATCACAGTATATATAATCGAGGTACCTTACTAGAATGGCCAGTTCTTCCCCACATACTCATGACCAAGTAATGATACAATTAACACTATAATTTAACGATGCAGATAGTACCAATAACATAGCAACGAGAGAAAATACCTTTCCAATCATGCCGAATGGCACAACCTCCTCATAAAGGAGTTACCACCTTTATCACACAATGTCACATGATCATCAATAAACACACGTTCCCCCACACATACCTCAACGAAAGGTTAAACTTTAAATCTACAAACGACATAATCACACAAAACGATACCTACGAAAGTAAGGTATTCCTATACTCAACAATAATACACATACTTAATTTAGCACATTAAGTCCCGAACACAAGAGTCATCTTTTAGGAAAACCATGATTGTAAATATATCGATTCTTTTAAAAAAAGGATAGTTGTAAAACATTCATTTAGCACATATCGTCGATTTCCAACCACTATATTCACAAAACACGTAATGTATGGGCAAGATACTTGCCTCGATAGTCGATACCGGATACTCCGATGAACATGGCTCAACCAGAAAACCTCGAACGCCCACAACTCTCCAGTGGAAACGACGGTAACACAACCAATCGGGAAACCGCGAACGGAAGGGTTCCGACACGAGTTCTTTGCAAGGAACCTGACCCTAACATCATACCATCAATAAATTGACGATCTTACGAGGAAGAATAATCGTAGAACACCCGAATCCCCTTTGTGATATTTTATCAAACACCTTCAAGGCGTCGATTAGAAACTCAATAAAACGACGAATCCTCGGCAATCCAACTGTGGAACAACAAGTAATTCGATATAATACAACTTAATAATCATCAATCCATCACTATTCGAAGTTGTAATGAATTAAACGGACGAAATCAAACAAAATCCCTAATTTTCCCAAAACTAGGATTTTATGAAAACTAACCTTGATTTGCTGGATCTAAGGATGTTATAGGATGATCAATCGATGATATGAACTCCAGAACTTCATGGATTCAAAGTATAACAACATATCTTCGACTTCTCCAAGACTCCAGCCGCGGACAAGAAAGATAGGAAATGAAAAACGAGTGAAAATATGACTGCTCGGTCATATTTATACTGGTGCAGCCTAGCGTGCGCTAGGCTGCCGAGCTAGCATGCGCTAACGGGTGGTAATGGTCGAGAATGTTCAGCGGGGGCCCGCCATCACGCGCTGGACATGTGCGCTGTCGACCTGTGCCGCAATCCAGAGACTTCCTGGACTAAGCTGCTCGGCCAGGTAGTGTGCGCAGCCTTCCGGCCGTAGCGTGCGCTAGGCCGCCCGATTAGCATGTGCAGTGTCTGACAGTGACGTGCATTACCTGCCAATCCTCCCCGAGTCCAGAACCTCTCTGCCCCTGTTGCCTCGGCCGACTAGCGTGCGCAGCCTCCCGGTCGTAGCCCGCACAGCCTTCCGGTCATAGCGTGCGCTGCGTTCCGGCAGTAGCATGCACTATGCCGGTTCCTGCCGCATATGTCCAGCCAGTGCCCGCACCCGTCTGGCCAGTGCCCATCCGCCATGACCGATGACTCGATTTTTTGAAAACGCACGGAACGAACACGGCAAAATGCTCGCAGACGACGTTATCAATTTGGAATGAAAACAACATACAACAAAACACCATATACGGCCATATACACCAAAATCAATTGTCGAGATAATAATACCGACACTCGACAACCGGGAAATATCCGAAAAAATCTAAAATAACCGAAATGAAAATCGTGGGTATTACAGTTCATTTCTTAAAACCTATTCGTTGGAACAACTAAGAGAAGATACCCGCATATGCTAGAGGAATAATGCAGCGACTCACATAAATATGGTGTTGAGTCCTCCCTTTCACCGAGTACTTATACATGCATGATGATAAGTGTTAGTTTAGGGGCTTATGATGTTATGATGGTTTCCACAAATGGTTGTACTCAAGTGGTAACATTTATATGTTATTCAGTTTGTTTGTTAATGATTGATAAGTTGATGAAATCTACACTTTTGATTGTCCAATTTGGGACCCAGTCATTGTAAAAGGGAGGTTCACCCGCTTTTAGACCAAGTATTAAAGTGAAATTTTAACCAGTACTTCCTAACATCGATGGCTACCTTTATCACAAGTTATAGTGCTATTTGGAGACTTAGAATGTGGTGAACCACTCAAATAAAGTCTTCATGGACCACCAGTCATTTCATTGGTCACTTCGATGTCCCTTTGATCGGTTTCTTACCACAAGGTCGAGGGTTGGAACCCTAACACACGTTTAGACATGATCACAAAGTTTTGTGGTGTTTTGGGATTAAAAAGGGAGTGAACTCTTCAAAAAAGCACTAGAGGTTCGATAAAACCAACAACCAATCATCAATTTAATCATTTCTTTATGTTCGAATCCAGTGGTGCATGATGGCTATTTTGTTGGGTTGAATAGACCAACAACTACGGTTATATATCATATGCCAACATAATATATTCATCTATATCTATCAACATTCAAATGATTAGTTATGAGTGTAAAGGTATGTATTTTGTTAACCGGCATTGGGCTTCGGTCGAGCATCCTAACTCCATGAGCTAAACAATACACGAGGCATGTCTTGCTATTCAACCCGTGAGATATGTAGTAGAAAGTAGTTAAATGAATTAATTTGGACTACTCATAATGACAAGATGCATCTTCTTTTCTAGTAACCGTCTCATAGAAACTCCAGAGTTAAGCATGCTTGGCCTGGAGTAGTTATGGGATGGGTGAACCCTGGGAGGTTTCTCACAATGCGCGTGAGTGTGGATGAAGTGCACTAGCAAAGACTCGGGTTGGTACAATAGGACAGTCTACATCATTCTGGGGACCAATAACCAGATTGTGCTAATAATAAAAAATTTATCGTTCACATGTTCATGTTCCAAAGTGCGTCACCACAATGTATTATGATGGGTTATAAATGATGAATATGATATGCACTTTCACTTACACTCCATTAAAATATACCTTGGCAGATGATCTCGCAAGTTACTTTGATAAGCCAGTCCTCCCGGTGTTAAGGGAGACACGAATGATCATGTTCGAGTAGAAGGACTTGGAATTGTCGTAGTTTGTCCCTAATATGCCTCACCAAGTTCCCTAAAGTGATGAGACTAAATACATGCTTCAAACATATATGCAAGAATTGTGTCCGGTTATGGATGTTCTCGCCTATAACTGGTGGTATGGTAACACCATGAATTGTGATAGATGGTGTTACTAGGCCGTGTATCTCATATAGTATTGGGATTTCACTTGGTTTTATAAATACTCTTGCTAAGAATATATGCGAGTTTAGTACACTAAACTTGCACCTGATCAAATAAGCTTATTCATCTCGTATGATTCTGGATTGCAGTCACATTGGGGGATGCCTCAACCAATACCAATCTATAAAGAGTATTCTATAAACACAACTAGTTTATGATGATGTGGAATATGATTTTAATTGAACCATAAAGAGTACTGTACGTGGATCTTTAACTTTAGGATTCAGTATGAGATGTGCTTGTGATATTAAGTTAGTCACTAGAGCAGCTTGATCCAATCACCGATTGATGGGATCAACCTTGAAGTGCAACTTGATGAGCAAGTAACAGCCTCTGCTGAATGCCAATATAAGATTCTTTCTCTAGTAAGTGCACATGTCCTATGTGGTAAATGGCAGATGAGATCATAAGTCTTTGGAAAAAGCATATGCGTCTAGTTGTATCTGATACATGAGAGCTCAATGATCTCGATTTGCAGTAACACATGCATAGCATCAAATTATAATAGGGTTTGATAGTGCCTTGACCCTAGTGCTTGATCGGAACATCTGATTGAAAGGTTTGTATATATAGGGTACTCATTTGGTAAAGGTTTGGAATGATCCATATAATTCATTCTCAACTCGGCTACAATTTGAGCTACAACACTAGCTAGATATTACTCACACTCTTTGGTTCCTCACATTGCTGACTGAGAGGAACCTACAGAGTCAGAAATCAGATAAACAACCAATTAAATTGAGTTTATTATCTTTGATGAATATTGGATATTCGATGTCTAAATTAATTTATTGGATAAATTGATATGGTCCAGTGATATGATTATATTAATGGATAATAAATTTAATTCACAAATAATTATTTCTTAAAGAAATAGTATTTGATATATTTAATTAGTCGAATTAATTAGTTATATAAATATACTAAAATGGATCAAAGTGTATCTATCAGAGTAGGCATATGAGGGTTCGACCCAGAGACTAAGCGGCTCGACCGCTTAGCCAAAAACATCAAATTCCCCAATCTCAATTGTAAATCAGAGGCTTGTCTTTTACATGATAATTTGTTATCATGGTGGAAGACTAATCAATATGGTGTAGGGTTTGCACTCATGTGATAAGGTCTTTATCCTCACTAACGAAGATAAGAGACTTTAAATTTAGGTGATCCATCTAAGCTCATCAGATGAGTATTATAAGAGGGAATGTGTAGTATATGAAAACTTACCATTTTCATTATACACATTATTACATTCACCATCTTAGACTGACAAAATGAAGGAGTGATGGTGCTGCCATCACGCTCTTCACTTTCGGCTACCTCGATGTTGGTGTGGGGGAGGGGTGATTTTGTCAACTTCCTATTCTTTCCTTGTTTGGTGAATTAGGATTTTGACTAAATCTTATCCAATCAAATCTATTTAGATCCTGTTAAGTTTTGACCTTATCCTTTTAACTAGATAATTGAAAAAGACGATTACAACCTATGCAAATTTTACACCGCATCTCAAGAGTATCTAGCAAGATGTTCTCCTTATCATATTTAGAGTGATGTAGTATATATAGAGTTTTAGACGTAACATAAATATGGAAAGTATAGTACAAATATGACAAGTGTATATGTATATAGCAATGTGAGCACCTTACTAGTGTAACACCCCGAGATATTCGGAAAAATTACAGCGCTGTAAATCCTTTATATAAGAATTCACAAGGCTAATTTGAAAAAATGCAGAAAAATACCAAAGTACCATTAAAATTAAAATACTAAACCAGTTCAAACAGTTCAAATGAGTTCATTATTACAAGCGTCTCAAAAAGATCAACAAGACATGCGTACTCGAGTACTGCAAATAAACCAGAAAGACAAGACAACAATAATTAACCTCATTGAGCCCCTTCGTCGTCATGTCGGTACTGTGGCTGCTTTCCCGCTCCTCGGCTACCTGAACATCAAAACAAATATCCATCCCTGAAGGGGTTAGCAAAACGATGCTAGTACAAATATCATAATACACAAATCGAATAGGCAACAACAATTCATAATAAAATACACAATACGGACTTCCGCTACCGGAATCCAACAATGCGAATCCACATGATTCCATCAACACGACATGGGTATTCCAACAATCCAACGCCCTCAGCATAGATTCCATGATGATCCCTTCGGACCAACACGAGGTGGAAAAACCCGTCCAATGATCCAGTGCCATTAGCATAGATCCCAAGATGATCCCGTCGGACCAACACGAGGTGGACATTCGATCCAGCGCCCTCAGCATAGATCGCTTGATCCCTTCGGATCAACACAACAACATAAACACCACTATGTATACAGATATCTAACAATCGATATGTCCATCGGCATGAACATACGAGTAATTTGATAACGAATATCATGATATATTCACGAAAATAATCAACATGAATAAACAATATGCATGATCAAAATCACCGATATTAAACCAAATTCAAAATACGATACTTGCCTTAAAAGGTGGCAAGAAAGGTAAATACTTCAAGGATTTCAACAACTCGAATGCCGCCTCATTCGGTCAACCGTTCGCAACGCTCGGCCCTCTAAACAAATAGGAAAAATAACGACAACTCAAAATAAATTTAAACGCACAAACATCTAACATCTCCGACGAACGACCGGTCAGGCTAGCGATATTGAAATCATCATAAATTCGTACTTCGATTCCTGATTATCGATTCCATCACCAGGTTTGGTTATATAACACGTGTCAATCTGAGTTTAAGGTTTAATCATCCCTACACTGTGTTCTTCTACAATTTATCTTCCTTGCCAAATTTTACGTTCATAGCAATGGTTAGTCATCAACATCCTTTGTTCGAATCATCAATATGAAGATAACCACATCCAGAAATCACTATGAGTTATGAATTACGTTGAAAGTCACCTCATACTATCCAAGGATTATTTCTAGACCACTCTAAGAATTCATCTTCTTACTCATAGAAGTTCTAATATGATCACTTTAAATTCTTAAGGTACGGTGTTCAACCTAATGAGTTATTAACAACCTTAATAGTTCCAGGAGAAAGATCATAATCCGAATAAGAACACGAATTCTAAGCTCGGGCAGCAACACATACCTTATTCGGGAAGAAAAGATGAAAACACTTGATGGACTCAACGTTGGACGCTAGAATACCAATCCTCAACGCTACTTGCTTTCGATGATATGATAGAAGGCTGATTTATAGGTTTAGGATGGAGAGAGTGACTCTCTATGTCTCAAAAATCGAGTATGGGAAGTGGTGGAAACTGAAAAAATGAAGATGGGTGCTGTCCTATTTATAGAAAAGGGTTATTAGCGCGCGCTACGGCTCTATCCCTAGTGTGCGCTAACGGGCTTGCAGCCTACTGACTCTGACTGATCTCGGGTTAGCGTACGCTAAACAACTTTACGTGCGTTAAAACTAACAGTTGGCGTATGCTAACAACTATTTTCAGCGTGCGCTAACGATTAAATGAAAGTTCACTGACCTCACTGCTCTCGACTTAGCGTGCGCTAGCCTCAAACCATTTGCGTGTGCTAAGCACCGTTGACTCGACTTTTCCATAAAGACGTCCAGGTTCATCCCGACATGTCCCCAACAAAATCTGCGGTCTGATCTCACCTACCAACCCGTCTCAATCAGGTTGACCACGTATAGCGCGCGCTAGGACTCAAAAAGTAGTGTGCGCTAGTTCACACAATTAGCGCGCACTACACTTGAACGTTAGCATGCGCTATATGTGTAAAATTACAAGCATGAGACAGCATCTATGAAATTATACGCGCATCAATACAGGATCCAGAATACGGAGGTTTCTACTCAAATCGAAGTACAACATGCTAATGTCAAAATGTTCAAATACCGATGAAATACATAATAATTATCTGGGCATTACATACTACCCCTCTAAAATGAAGTTTCGGCCCAAAACTTTAAACGAAAATAAATCCGGGTATCTCGACTTCATACTATCTTCAGTCTCCCAAGTTGCTTCTTCGACTCCATGTCGTGACCACTGAACTTTTACCACGGAGATTGGTTTATTTCTAAATTATTTGATCCGACTCTTGAGTATCTTGATTAGTTTCGCTTCGAACGAGCCATAGTTAGCTATCTCAATTTCACCGAAATCGATGATATGGCTGGGATCTGGTACATACTTCCGTAGCTGGGATACGTGGAATATATTATGAACATAACCCAACGATGGCGGTAAGGCCAACTTGTACGCCAACTCCCCAACTCTTTCAAGGATATCGAATGGTCCAATATATCTTGGACTCAACTTTCCTTTCCTTCCAAAACAAAAAATTCCCCGGGTAGGAGAAACCTTTAATAGTACATGGTCCCAATCTCAAATTCCAGCGGGCGACGACGCACATCTGCATAAGACTTCTGTCGACTCTGGGCAGTCAACAACCTTTCACGAATCAGAGCTATCTTCTCTTGAGTCTGAACTATCAATTCCGGTTCCGTCCCGATCAAGTCCAAAGAAACATCCCAACACAGGGGCGATCTGCATCTTCTCCCGTACAGTGCTTCAAATGGTGCCATTTTAATGGAAGCATGCCAACTATTGTTATAGGTTAATTCAATCAACGGCAAGTGAACCTCCCAATCGGTTGACCAATCTAAGGCACAAGCTCTAAGCATGTCTTCTACTGTCTGTATAGTCCTTTCGGACTGACCGTCCGTCTGGGGATGATAGGCCGTGCTAAAGTTCAGCTCGGTTCCCAAGGCCTTATAAACTTCCTTTCAAAAGTACGACACGAAGCGACCATCTCGATCCGAAATAATAGTTTTCGGTGTACCATGCAATCGGACTATTTCTGCAATAAACACTCGTGCTAATTTCTCGGGTCCCCATATGTCTTTAATACCCAGGAAATGAGCCGACTTGGTTAGTCGATCAACTATAACCCAAATCATGTTCATTCCCATCTTGGTCCTTGGCATACTAGTGATGAAGTCCATCGATATATCCTCCCACTTCCACTCAAGAATCGGAAGTGGCTTTAACATGCCGGCAGGCCGCTAATGTTCAATCTTAACCTACTGACAGGTTAAACATTTCGAAACATATTCTGCTACGTCCTTCTTCATGTTTTCCCACCAGAAATTTCGCTTTAAATCCTTGTACATCTGGTACCCGGGTGAATAGAATAGGACGCGCTGTGAGCTTCCTTCAGAATTGTCTGCCTCAAAACATCATCATCGGGGACGCAAAGTCGATTCTGAAATCTCAGAACTCCGTCATCATGTGTCATGAATCCCAGGGCCTTCCCTTTGTTTACTTCGTCATGTAACCGAAGAATCAGAGAGTCATCCAACTGCTTAGATTTGATTTCTTCGACTAACGACGAAATTACTTCCATCACGCATAGTTGCCCTTGGACTCCTTGTGACCACACTTCAATCCCTTCGCAGATCAGTTCTCGTTGAATGCTGGTTTGGGACGTAAGTGCTTCCAATACTTGAAGAGAAATAGGTTTTCGGCTCAGTGCATCAGCTACCACATTCGCCTTCCCTGGATGATAGAGAATTTCGAGGTCGTAATCCTTGATCAATTCCAACCACCTTCTCTGCCTCATGTTTAATTCCTTCTGACTTAAAATATACTTGAGGCTCTTATGATCTGTGAAGATCTGACAATGAGTGTCGTACAAATAATGTCGCCAAATCTTCAAGGCAAAGACTACAGCGGCTAGCTCTAGATCATGAGTCGGGTAATTAACTTCGTATTGTTTCAACTGTCGAGAGGCATAGGCAATTAACCTATCATTTTGCATCAATACACATCCCAGACCCTGATTTGAGGCATCGCTGTATACCATGAATCCATCAGTTCCATCTGGTAATGCTAGTATAGGCGCTGTCGTCAGTCTTCTCTTAAGTTCATCAAAACTAGCTTGGCATCTCTCATTCCACAGGAATTTTTGAGTTTTCTGCAACAGATGAGTAACCGGACGAGCGATTTTAGAAAATCCTTCAACAAAACGGCGATAATATCCAGCAAGTCCCAAGAAACTCTGGACTTCTTTCACGTTATTAGGAGATTTCCACTCCAAGATTGCCTCGACTTTATTCGGGTCTACTTGAACTCTGTCAGCTGATATCACATGCCCTAGGAAGGTTACTTCCTTAAGCCAGAATTCGCATTTAGAAAGTTTCGCGTAATGATGTTCATTCCTCAAGGTGCTCAAAACAATACGCAAATGCTCAGCATGCTCATATGTGTCTTTCGAATAGAGCAAGATATCATCGATGAAAACGACCACAAATTTATCCAAGTATTCTACGAATACCCGATTCATAAATTGCATAAATACCGCAAGAGCATTGGTAAGTCCTAATAACATTACCACAAATTCATAGTGCCCGTACCGGGATCTGAAAGCAGATTTGGATATATCCGATTCCTTAATTCTCAATTGATGGTATCCTGATCGCAAGTCAATCTTCGAGAATACCCTGACCCCCTACAGTTGGTCAAACAAGTCGTCGATTCGAGGTATAGGATACTTGTTCTTGATCGTCACCTTGTTTAACTCCCTATAATCAATACATAATCGGAGGGATCCGTCTTTCTTTCGGGCAAAGAGAACGGGTGCTCCCCAAGGAGAAACTCTAGGTTGAATGTAGCCCTTCTCCAATAATTCCTCAAGCTGCTTCTTTAGTTCATACATCTCGGTTGGCGCCATACGGTATGGTGCTCTGGAAATAGGTGCGGCTCCAGGCTCTAATTCGATATTGAACTCTACTTCTCTTCGTGGAGGTAACCCAGGTAGTTCGTCAGGGAACACATCTGAGAACTCGTTCACAACTGGAATAGATGAGATTTCTACTCCTTCTTCTTTCTTCATGGCATAACACCACAATCCGTGACAACCCTGCTTCAGTAATCTCACTGCTTTCTGGCTTTGATCAATTTTCTGGAGCTTCCCGGTCTCCATCCTTTGAATAAATGTTCAGATCCGTCATCGGCAATGAAAGAAATGACTCTCTTCCGGTAATTCAAAGTAGCCCCATAACGATTGAGCCAGTCGTTTATGAGAATTAAATCGTCACCATGTATGTCGACCACAATAAGATTTGATGGCCAATCTCTCCCTCCTATAGATACTGGAAAATCTCTAGTTTCTAGGATTCCCACAATTCTCTCTCCACTCGATAATCCCACAATATAAGGCTCACAATCATGTAAACACGAGATTTTCAAATGATTAACACAGTTCAAAGATATGAAAGAATGTGTAGCTCCTGAATCGAATAAGACACTAACTGGTTGCAAAAGGATCTGAATCGTACCTGATGCAACAGTAGTGTTCTGATCGTCTGATCTCCTCATTCGTAAAGGCGCGGAGGAATGGACCCAGCACTGGACACCTCTCTTTTCCCAATATTCTGCTGCTGGAACCCACTTTGTTGTGTCTGATTCACACTTGTCTCTTTCAGAACCGGCGCAGGAGTGCGAGTACCAATAGATTTAGTCACATTTCTGCAAAAAATCGCACAGTGCCCTTCCTACCCACAATCGAAACAAGTCACAGAAGGTGCGGGGAAATCACGCCGAATATGCCCTGCTCGACCACAGTTATAACACTTCTTTGATGCGTCTGAGACCGTTGATGCTGTCTGGAACTTCTTCCCACTTCGAGAAGGATGCAGAGGTTTCCTTGATGAATGAAATGAAGACTGGCCCTTGCGGGGCCCACTACTCTTGTTCTCCGTGAAGTTGCCGGACACTTTCTGCTTCTTCGCTTCCATCGATTTCTCCACCGCCGCCTCTTTCATGTCGTAGGCCAATGCTTTGTCCTGATATTGTCGCAAAGTAGTACACTCGAATCCGGACATGTACTGTTGAATCTCCGACTTCATTCGCATATCGAAATGGAAAATCTTTTCTGCCTCGGTTCTGACCAAATGTCGCAGACATGTTAGCTGGTGATTAAAAGTCTTGATTATATCTGTCACATATGCCTCCGAACTCTACGGTGAGAAAAACTCTCGGACTCTAGCCTCTCTAACTGGACGAGGACAATATTATGCTTCCATCATTAGTTTGAATTCCATCCAGTCAGCATTATGATCCTCCGGTCGAACGGCCTCCCACCAGTCGAAAGCCTCCCCAGTCAGAAAATACTTGGCGATCGGAACTTTTCGGTCCTCAGGCCAGTTAAGCCCTGCAAATATCTTCTCTAACTCTTTCATCCAGTGATCCCAAGTAGGCGTCTCGGCAGAACCATCGAATTTCGGTGGATGTAACTTGACCACTTCCGTAAGCCATTTGTCCCCTCGGTTATCCTCATTGCGCTATTGGTCCATCGTCGTCTGCATGTGATCGACCACCTGAGCAAACTGGGTTATATGGGCAACCACCTGTTGATGCATTCCTGGCATGTTAGGATTTGCGTCATTATTCGTTGATCCCTGCTGTCCTCCAGGATGGGAATCAGTTCGACTAGCTGATAATTCTGGGGTAGACGCCGAATCCTCCTAGCTCGCATTACCATGTCCGCATCCACGACCGCGTCCGTGTCCACGACCTCCCCTCAACATACTGTAAACACAAACACTCAATATCCAGGGCAAAATTTTCTAAAAGAAAGTCCGTCAATATCCACAACGCAGGAAATGAATATAACGGTAGTATATGAGATTAGAAAACTTACAACCATGGTCCACATGGCGACGCTGGCTGTACAGTGATGTTATAACCGACCCATAAATCGAATGACGTAAATAGACCCAACCGAACCCGACTGCCAAGATATCCATGAATCTTAGCTCTGATACCATATTCTGTAACACCCCGAGATATTCGGAATAATTACAGCGCCGTAAATTTTTTATATAAGAATTCACAAGGCTAATTTTGAAAAAATGCAGAAAAATATACCAAAGTACCATTAAAATTAAAATACTAAACTAGTTCAAACAGTTCAAATGAGTTCATTATTACAAGCATCTCAAAAAGATCGACAAGACACGCGTACTCGAGTACTGCAAATAAACCAGAAAGACAAGACAACAATAATTAACATCACTGAGCCCTTTCGTCGTCATGTCGGTACTGTGGTTGCTTTCCCGCTCCTCGGCTATCTGAACATCAAAACAAATGTCCACCCCCGAAGGGGTTTGATTAGTGCATAATTGATCTAAAAATTATATACAAAATATCACCTTTTTCTGGCATAATCATACTGATTTTGATAGAATTTAATTATTTTGAAGAAATATCAAAACATGAGCTAATAATGTTTATTTTGCAAGTTACTGGCATAAAATATCAAAAAGGTCGAAAAACCAAACCGAAATCAAAAATCAGAAATTTCCAAGAAAAAAATGTGACAAAACACGGCGGAACACACGACGCAAATAGGGCCGTTTCTCTCGACCGTTTACAACACGGCGCATATTTTCCGCCGGGTCCTTGCACGTGTTCGAGACAAGACCGAGTCATCCTAATACGGCTATATAATACGGCGCAAAATGGGCTATTTTTCAGCACCGTTTTTACGCAGATGCCATGCAAAAATAGTCCACTTTTGACCATCTTGTGAACTCAACGACAAGATATTTTTATGGTCAAAAATCTGAAAAATCAAAGACATGGGTGAAGTGTGAACAAAGAATTAATCAAGATACTAAATAAATATTTTGAATTAAATAATCAATTGTATTCTTGAAAATCACCTATAAAAGGACACCTTCACCCATGAAGAAATAATCTCCTCTTCTTACCAAGAAACACCCCTTTCTTTTAGCAAGATATTTTCCTTACAACTCTTTACTTTAGTTTGTATTTCATTTTTTGGTTTCAAGTTTTTTTTTTCATTTAGTTTGTAATTGAAAAGTGCTTGATCAATAAGCACTTAGTATTTTACTTTCAATTTTTGTAAGCTTGTAACCTTTGAACAAGTTTGAAGTTATATATTGAAGTATGTTTCTTGCACTTTGATACATCATATTCAAGTAAGTTTCATCTATTGTCATTAAGTTCTAGTAATTAAAAGTTTCTATATATTATATATATATCAATTATTTCTATTATAATTTTAGTTTGTATAAACCAATGAGTAGCTAATCTTTCTTCCTAGGGGAAGGGGAATTTCTATTAGGTTATATATTGAGTATTTAATTGATTTACACTATTTTGATTAAAAAGGACTAATTGGTTTAAATAGAGATTGATCATATCCTATTTCTACTAATGAAACCTCCTTGATTGATTGTTGAGTGAATTGGAAACACATCTTTTCAATCTATCAAGTCCTAAACTTGTTATCAACATCTTAAGATTGCGAAAGTGGTTAAGACACCTTTGCATACGAAAGTTATGAGGTGAAAAGTTGATTACTCGATGAACAATCGTTTATCCTAAAAATAGTCAAGTTAAAGAAATGAAAGGACTAATTGGTTTAAGTAGAGGTTGATCATATCCTATTTCTACTAGTGAAACCCTCTTGATTGATTGTTAAGTGTATTGAAAACACATCTTTTCAATCTATCAAGTGTTAATCTTGTTATCAACATCTTAAAATAGCGAAAGTGATTAAGACATCTTTGAATACGAAAGTTATGAGGTGAAAAGTTGATTACTTGATAAATATTCATTTTTTTTATATCCGTGAAAATCAATTCCTATACTTAATTAAAAACCTAATTTAATGAACCCGTAATCCCCTAGATTTTATAAATTCCCAACTCATTTTAATTCTATTCATTTTCACTAGTAAAAAATAGTCTACTTTAAAAATAGTCTAGTATAAATAATCTTAATATAAATAATCTAGTTATAAATAGTCTAAATAAAAATAGTCTAGTAAAAATATTCTTAATATGAATAGTCTATTAAAAATAGTAGTATAGTCTACTTTAAAAATAGTCTAGTTAAAATAGTCTTATTAAAAATAGTCTAGTTATAAATAGTCTAGTATAAAAATAGTCTCACTAAATATAGTAGTATTAAAATAGTCTTATATAAAATAGTCTCATTAAAAATAGTCTTATATAAAATAGTCTCATTCAAAATAGTTTTATATAAATTAGTCTTATTAAAAATAGTTTGGTTTAAAAAATAGTGCATTTAATTTAGTTAATATTTAAAAACCCAATAATCTATTTTAGAATATTTTAGTATTTATTTCTCGCAATTTGTAACAAAATATTATACGAAGCCCTGTTAAACAATCCTCGAGAGAAAAGACTTTGGTAGAACTTACCACAACTACTTCTACCTCGTATATATTTGCGAGCGACTCAAAAACTCCTATTTTTAGGATAAGTTTTTGACCGATCGGGTTATCAAAACGATGCTAGTACAAGTATCATAATACACAAATTGAATAGGAAACAACAATGCATAATAAAATACACAATACGGACTTCCACTACCGAAATCCAACAATGCCAATCCACATGATTCCATCAACACAACATGGGTATTCCAACGATCCAGCGCCCTCAGCATAGATCCCAAGATGATCCCGGCGGACCAACACGAGGTGGAGAAACCCGTCCAATGATCCAGCACCCTCAGCATAGATCCCAAGATGATCCCGTCGCACCAACACAAGGTGGACATTTGATCCAGCGCCCTCAGCATAGATCGCTTGATCCCTTCGGATCAACACAACATAAACACCACTATGTATACACATATGTAACAATCGATATGTCCATCGACATGAACATACGAGTAATTTGATAACGAATATCATGACATATTCACGAAAATAATCAACATGAATAAATAATATGCATGATCAAAATCACCGATATTAAACCAAATTCGAAATACGATACTTGCCTTAAAAGGTGGCAAGAAAGGTAAATACTTCAAGGATTTCAACAACTCGAAGGCCGCCTCCTTCGGTCAACCTGTAATACCACCAGTATTACATGCTTTTTACTTTGGGCGCTCACGTCTATTTTTCCTGTTTGATAAATAAATGTGCTCCATTGCAATAGAACATATTCTGTATAATATGGTTGTACGGCATCGTATCTATTATTCGTGTATTGTGATGGCATGATGATTGACGCACTTTCAGTGACATACCTCGATGTCGTTAGGTAATTATCGGTGCGAATATGACGGTGGCCAACGTCTTGTTCCCCGAGAGATTTCCGGACAACATGGAGAGGGAGTCGTGTCATAATAAATTAATGGGATGATAATTTGACAACAAAACTATCCTTTACGTACGTTATACTCCGACCCGTTACGTACGCTATGTCTGAGCCATTACGTACGTTATATGTTGGCCCTTACGCACGTAACAACGGTCTTCGGTCTTGGACAGAATCTTCGTCCAGAGTACGCGTCTTGACCAACTTTCGGCGTGATTGCGACGACAGTAAGTCAACGAGGTGTTACGTCGTAAACCCGTTTTACGTTAACGTGCGTAACGATGTGGGTGAATCGTTCGGTGAGTTCCTTACGTGCGTTAAGTATTTTGCCATAACGTCGTAAAGCCTCTTCACGTGCGTGTCGTGAGGCATAACGTCGTAAGGGCAACTTAAGTTTATAAAAGAACACCTTGCCTTTCATTTCTCCGTCCCAAACATCATCCCTCTTCCTTGTACACTACTCTCCACCATCATTGAACCAATTCTAGCCTCCCAATTCAAGTGCTATCCTATTAGAGTGCGTTAATCAAGCTTCGGGGAAGGTCTTGAAGGTGTTATCTTCTCGTCCTCCTTCGTCCACCGTCGTTATTCATCATCTTTTGTCAATTAAGGTAAGTTTATTCAATCTTGAACTCATTCCAGTATTGTTTAGTAAGTTTTAGTAAACCTCGGATGCCTTGGGTAGCTTAGAACCCCCCGTAATAATCGAACCGGTATATAGCTATCGCAATTGTTAATCGATATCCATCAAAGCTTGAAATTGGAATGAATAATGGTAGAACTCATAATCATATTGCTAATCACAAACTTCTCGGAATCATCTTGAAGGATTTCATTTATAACCATACTATCATGTTGAATAAAACCGTCAATGAATCCTTGATGAAGTTACCAACAATTTCTAGCTAAATAGATACCGAAACATGTTAAAATGATGGATTAATCGTTCTAGACTTGCATATTAAGACAACGATGAAATATTGGTGATTGTCGGTTATAATTAACTAGGAATGTTTTGTTGAAACACTATTGTTTAGCGGACGGATAACTTATAGAGAATGTTGCCGAACCTAAGAACTTAATGGCACGCATTATGGATAAAAAAAATGGAGAAATTCGATTCCGACATAATAAACAACTAGGATAGGGTTTTAACATACGGGAGGGGGAGGAACGTCGTGATCATTATTAATATCATGAGATGTTAATCGACAAACATATAATAGGTCGGATTTCCAAGTGCGATCGTTCAAGCCGTTGCCTTGTCCGGAGATAACTCGCGTCGGATTTGAGGCAAGTGAATCTTGCTCAGACTTTCCGTCTTATAATTTTAGACATAGTAAATGTTACTATTGTGGAATGGTGCTATTACGATTATTTTGTCCGGAGTATTCCCGAGTAGATACTACCGTGACCCTTGGCCGCGGCCTTGGGAGTTTTCTTGTTGGACCGTGTTGCGGGATAAAACCTGAATGGTACCCACGTCCGGAGTATTCCTGTGTAGATACTTCCGTGACCCTTGGTTGCGACCTTGGGAGTTTATGTGCTGATAAAAAGGAATAACATGGAACATTCGGTGATAACTTTATTCCTGGAAATTATTAGATTTTACTTTTGAGTTAGGTTGGGATTGTTTCTGACCTAGGTTACTGGCACGACATGTCGTGCCAGGTAAATTTGTTGAATTTGTGCAGGACACCCCCGAAGGTTATGGTCAGGCGTGAGCTGTGTTGGAAGAAGGCCTGTTAATTTCTTAAATAAATTTGAACTTTCCACGTTGTGTAATAACCGTATGTACGGACACTATTTGTATTTGTACCCTTGGGATGCATGAATACTTTCTTAATTACTTCCGCATATTACCACTTTTAAATAAAATATTTTAGAAACTTGCCTGGTGGGTCCCTCATGGGACCTACGGCACTGTGGCGTCCCGGTTCATTTTGGGGGCGTTACAGAAAATGGTATCAGAGCCTAAACACTCACGTGGAAAGTTTTACCAAAAATATTTTGAAAACGTTTTGCCTTCAAAATCCAACACTCCTGACGACCGTAACTCCTCGAGGGATGTCGAGGTAGAATACATGTAAATTCTTATGGATCAAGTATGATGTTTGGATTCAGTAAGGACTCAAAGAATGTTTGCATTAAACTAACCTGTTAGATTGAACGAACATCACCAATGGCACGTCGAGGAGCTAGAAGAAACGTAAATGACGCACAAGGTTCCGCTATGAACCAACAGGAGACAAACACCGGAGAGACTAACCCGGTAGGAAATCAACCTCCACTGTTAATCGTAACGAACAGAAGCGGAAACCGAACAACGGGGATTTGATCCACCTTTGTTCGAGACTCGCCTGTGCCATTGCTATGGGAATCGCTCAGTCAACCGGCGAGCAGTACGATCATTAACATAGAAGAAAACACCGGAAGGACCGTTGGCCGAGAGATGTGAAGGCCGACCGCCATTATTCGACGGGTCGTGGATAAGCACGTGGACGATTGGATCTCGGAAATGGAGATCGCTTCGAGGTGATCGGGCCGCCAGAAACCGGGAAAGTGCCACTCGGAATCAACCACTCGTGACACCGCACTCGATGGTGGAGGACCTATAAGCCGAGAGGACAGGATAGTCGGATGGCCCGAGTTTTCCAAACTATTGAGAGACGAGTACTGTCCCCGATCGATTCAGACCGCACGAGCGGAGCTTCTTCACCAGCAGACCTCGAATTTGCCAAGCACGAAATCATTCGGGCATACAGACCGAGCTAAGCTATGTCGCATGATGGTTCCATCCAAGACCAGCGAATTTGTCACCTTGCTCAACGGTTGCGGAGGATGTTCAACGCCACGCGGCGGGGTTTCATTGCACCACGTTGAGGGCATATGAGGACGTGGTCACAAAGATACGCCAGATGCGGTTGTCGATTCGGATGCCGGCACAACCAAAAGAAGCGAAGATAGCAAATCGTCCGGGAGCACCAAAGAGTGAATTTGGGAATCGGGTTTCTCCAAATCATCGCCTTCGTCCCAACAGAAAGGAACATCCGACGGGCCTTCTCGTGAGTCGCTTTCAATTGTGGCATAGCAGGCATACCATGAGTCGGTGTCGTAAAGCATCGACAAAGTGTTTTTCATGCGGAAGAGGCGGGCACATGTCTCGCTCGCTCTCGGATCAAACCTACTCCAAACCCAGCTCCTCGTAGTCAACAAGGTTCGGTACAGACATCCAGAGCGTCCGCCATGTCCGACTACCGATCTCCACCTCACCAGCCTCCTCTACACAAAGGAAGAGGGCGTGGTCGCGGGGAGGTACTGCACCCTCCTCGGGGACGCTGCCGTCCCGCATGTTCGAACTAAGGGCTACCGACGACCCGACCACTCCTGTGTCTCGTACTCTCCTTATTAAATCTCACTGCTCATGTACTGTTTGATACCGGAGCAACCCACCTGCTTATATCCGTAGAATATGTTAACCGCTTACATCTCCTTGTGTACCCCGTGAGTCCTTTATCGTTAAGCTACCCGAGGCGCA
Source organism: Orobanche coerulescens (assembly GCA_033398695.1). Taxonomy (NCBI): domain Eukaryota; kingdom Viridiplantae; phylum Streptophyta; class Magnoliopsida; order Lamiales; family Orobanchaceae; genus Orobanche; species Orobanche coerulescens. The sequence continues at coordinate 171,201,739 of CM065805.1, forward strand.
GGTGGAGGGTAACTTGGAAGTTCGAAACTGTCCGATTCGTATCAATAATTTGGGTGGACACCAATCTCATGGTCTTTCCACTCCAAAACGAAGATGTGATCTTAGGTATGGACTGGATGACGAAGCACAAGGCGATATTGGATACCTATCGCCCGACCGTTTCTATCACGACCCATGACGGTGCCACTCACACGATTAGAGGCCGAGAGCACTTCGACAAAAGGGTCCTCGCCTCCTTTCAGCAGAGCACCTCGTGATGATCGAGGAGCGACATCGTGTTATATTCTTCAGAGGGCACGTCACAATTGTCGATTGCTAATATTCCCGTAGTGAATGAATTTCGGACATATTCCCGACGAACTACCCGGATTGCCACCACATAGGAGGTCGATCTCTCAATCGAACTTGAGCCAGAACGACGCCTATCTCCAAGGCACCATACAGATGGCACCACCAAATGAAGGAATCAAGTCACAACTCGAAGAAATGCTAAGGAAGGGGCTCATTCGCCCGAGTACTTCGCCATGGGGTGCGCCAGTTCTATTTGTGAAGAAAAAGGACCGCTCTCTGCGCCTGTGTATCGATTACAGGGAACTTAATAAGGTCACTATTAAGAACCGTTACCCACTTCCAAGGATTGATGATTTACTGGACCAACTGCAAGGGGCGACCGTGTTTTCAAAGATCGACTTACGTTCGGGATATCACCAATTAAGAATTCGAGAGGAGGATATTCCTAAGACCGCATTTCGATCGAGATATGGACACTACGAGTACATGGTGGTGTCGTTTGGCCTGACTAATGCTCCAGCTGTTTTTATGGAATTAATGAACAGGGTTCTGACAGAATTTCTCGATAAATGTGTGGTGGTTTTCATTGACGATATTTTAATCTATTCCCGAAGCCGATGGGAACATGAGGAACACTTGAGGCAGGTGCTGAGCGTTTTAAGGCAACATCAACTATATGCTAAACTTTCTAAGTGCGAGTTCTGGATGCCAGAGGTGACCTTTTTGGGACATGTGATTTCAGCAGGAGGCGTTAAAGTAGACCCCCAGAAGATCGAGACAGTTATGAATTGGGAACCACCTAGGAGTGTCAAGGAGGTGAGAAGTTTCCTGGGATTGGCGGGATATTATCGACGGTTTGTCGAGGCCTTCTCCTGTGTCGCTCAGCCATTAACAACCGCAGGAAGGACACCAAGTTTGTTTGGACGACGGATTGTCAGGAGAGCTTCGACAAGCTGAAGAGGAAGCTTACTACTGCCCCAGTGTTGGTACTACCGCAGGGTACGGAGGGATTCGTAATATGCACTGATGCGTCTAAGCACGGGTTAGGATGTGTGTTCATGCAGAACGACAGGGTTATCGCTTACGCCTCTCGTCAACTTAAGCCTTATGAGGTGAACTACCCGACACATGACTTGGAACTAGCTGCAGTGGTCCACGCTCTTAAGATTTGGAGACATTACCTATATGGGGTTACCTGTAAGATCTTTACGGACCACAAGAGTTTAAAGTATATTTTCACGCAGAAAGAGTTAAATATGAGACAGAGGCGTTGGTTGGAGCTAATCAAGGATTACGATGTGGAGATTCTATATCACTCGGTAAGGCCAACGTCAGAAAGGCACGCACCGAGTCGGAAAAATGCGCAGGAGGTGACACTATCTGGTTTGTGATACAGTGGAGTTGCAGCAAGATCTCGGAGAAATGACATTGAAGTGTGGATACAACACCGCCAGGGACAGTTGAGCTCGATTGATATTCGCTCGCCCTGCCGGACGAGATACGCCTAGCAGATGGAGGATCCAGAACCGTGCGATCGGCGCAAAGGCAAGGAGGAGTTATTTTACTACAGGATCCAAGGGGGCTTAGTTAGATTCAAGAACCGGATTTGCATCCCACCTAATGACGAGCTTAAGCAAACTATACTTAAGGAAGCTCATTCTACTCCCTATTCGATACATCCCGGGCGAGCAAAATGTACAAGGACTCGCGAAAGAGTTTCGTGGAAGAATATGAAGCAAGAGGTAGCAAGGTTTGTCGCTCGATGTATGGTATGTCAACAGTGAAGATTGAACACCGTAGACCGGCGGAATCATGCGGCCCTTACCCATTCCGAATGGAAATGGGAGAGCATATCAATGGACTTTGTCACCAAGTTACCAAAGTGACGGCGGGGGAAAAGACACGATATGGGTTATTGTAGACCGATCGACAAAGTCGCACACTTCATTCCAATTCAGAGGCCATCGGAACAGGCAGTGGCTACCATCTTTGTTCGGGAAATCGTGAGATTACATGGCGTTCCCTCGGGGATTATTTCGGATAGAGACACTAGATATGTGTCCCGCTCTCGAAGGTCACCCACTGTGCCATGGGTACTCAATCGCATTTCAAGACCGCCTATCATCCTCAAACGGATGGACAAATGTAACGCACTCACTGCACTCGGAGGATATGTTGAGAGCATGTGTACTCGATTGGGGCAAGGATCAAGCTAAACACCTCTGCTAGCAAATTTTCGTACAACAACGGTGGCATGCAAGCATAGGCATGGCCCCCTTTGAGGCCCTGTATGGAAGAAAGTGCAAGTCTCCCCTATGTTGGGACGATGCATCCGATGTCATCGCCACCGAGTTGGATCTAATCCAGGAATCCATTAAGAAGATAACCATTGTTCGAAAACACATGTTGGCAGCACAGAGTCGCCAAAAGTCTTACGCTATGGACCGACAGCGACCGTTGGAATTTATGGTTGGGGATCATGTTTGGGTTAAAGTATCGCCAATGCGGGGCATTCGACGCTTCGGCCAAAAGGGCAAGCTAAGCCCGAGATTTATTGGCCCGTTCGAAATACTGGACCGAGTCGGTAGACTCGCTTATCGGCTAGCATTACCGCCATCGTTAGACGGAGTGCATAATGTCTTCCACGTCTCCCAGCTGAGAAAGTACGTGTACGATCCTAGCCACAAGATCAACTTCGAGGAAGTAGAGATTTCCAATGATGCTACCTTTAGGGAAGTTCCAACAGCGATTTTGGATCGACGCGTAAAGACACTAAGGAACAAGAACATACCCCTTGTGAAGGTGCAGTGGTCGCACCACGGTACAGAAGAAGCGACTTGGGAGACCGAGGCGAGCATGAGAGAGAATCATCCCGAGTTATTTTCTTAGTTTCGGGACGAAACTATTTTAAGGGGGGTGGTATGTAATACCACCAGTATTACATGCTTTTTACTTTGGGCGCTCACGTCTATTTTTCCTGTTTGATAAATAAATGTGCTCCATTGCAATAGAACATATTCTGTATAATATGGTTGTACGGCATCGTATCTATTATTCGTGTATTGTGATGGCATGATGATTGACGCACTTTCAGTGACATACCTCGATGTCGTTAGGTAATTATCGGTGCGAATATGACGGTGGCCAACGTCTTGTTCCCCGAGAGATTTCCGGACAACATGGAGAGGGAGTCGTGTCATAATAAATTAATGGGATGATAATTTGACAACAAAACTATCCTTTACGTACGTTATACTCCGACCCGTTACGTACGCTATGTCTGAGCCATTACGTACGTTATATGTTGGCCCTTACGTACGTAACAACGGTCTTCGGTCTTCGGACAGGAATCTTCGTCCGGTAGTACGCGTGCCGACCAACTTTCGGCGTGATTGCGACAGGCAAGTCAACGAGGTGTTACGTACGTAAACCCGTTTTCGTTACGTACGTAACGATGTGGGTGAATCGCTCCAGTGAGTTCCTTACGACGTTAAGTATTTTGCCATAACGTCGTAAAGCCTCTTACGTCGTAATGCGTGAGGCATAACGTACGTAAGGGCAACTTAAGTTTATAAAAGAACACCTTGCCTTTCATTTCTCCCGTCCCAAACATCATCCCTCTTCCTTGTACACTACTCTCCACCATCATTGAACCAATTCTAGCCTCCCAATTCAAGTGCTATCCTATTAGAGTGCGTTAATCAAGCTTCGGGGAAGGTCTTGAAGGTGTTATCTTCTCGTCCTCCTTCGTCCACCGTCGTTATTCATCATCTTTTGTCAATTAAGGTAAGTTTATTCAATCTTGAACTCATTCCAGTATTGTTTAGTAAGTTTTAGTAAACCTCGGATGCCTTGGGTAGCTTAGAACCCCCCGTAATAATCGAACCGGTATATAGCTATCGCAATTGTTAATCGATATCCATCAAAGCTTGAAATTGGAATGAATAATGGTAGAACTCATAATCATATTGCTAATCACAAACTTCTCGGAATCATCTTGAAGGATTTCATTTATAACCATACTATCATGTTGAATAAAACCGTCAATGAATCCTTGATGAAGTTACCAACAATTTCTAGCTAAATAGATACCGAAACATGTTAAAATGATGGATTAATCGTTCTAGACTTGCATATTAAGACAACGATGAAATATTGGTGATTGTCGGTTATAATTAACTAGGAATGTTGTGTTGAAACACTATTGTTTAGCGGACGGATAACTTATAGAGAATGTTGCCGAACCTAAGAACTTAATGGCACGCATTATGGATAAAAAAATGGAGAAATTCGATTCCGACATAATAAACAACTAGGATAGGGTTTTAACATACGGGAGGGGGAGGAACGTCGTGATCATTATTAATATCATGAGATGTTAATCGACAAACATATAATAGGTCGGATTTCCAAGTGCGATCGTTCAAGCCGTTGCCTTGTCCGGAGATAACTCGCGTCGGATTTGAGGCAAGTGAATCTTGCTCAGACTTTCCGTCTTATAATTTTAGACATAGTAAATGTTACTATTGTGGAATGGTGCTATTACGATTATTTTGTCCGGAGTATTCCCGAGTAGATACTACCGTGACCCTTGGCCGCGGCCTTGGGAGTTTTCTTGGTGGACCGTGTTGCGGGATAAAACCTGAATGGTACCCACGTCCGGAGTATTCCTGTGTAGATACTTCCGTGACCCTTGGTTGCGACCTTGGGAGTTTATGTCTTGATAAAAGGAATAACATGGAACATTCGGTGATAACTTTATTCCTGGAAATTATTAGATTTTACTTTTGAGTTAGGTTGGGATTGTTTCGACCTAGTTCGGTACGACATGTCGTGCAGTAAATTTGTTGAATTTGTGCAGGACACCCCCGAAGGTTATGGTCAGGCGTGAGCTGTGTTGGAAGAAGGCCTGTTAATTTCTTAAATAAATTTGAACTTTCCACGTTGTGTAATAACCGTATGTACGGACACTATTTGTATTTGTACCCTTGGGATGCATGAATACTTTCTTAATTACTTCCGCATATTACCACTTTTAAATAAAATATTTTAGAAACTTGCCTGGTGGGTCCCTCATGGGACCTACGGCACTGTGGCGTCCCGGTTCATTTTGGGGGCGTTACACAACCATTCGCAACGCTCGGCCCTCTAAACAAATAGGAAAAATAACGACAACTCAAAATAAATTTAAACGCACAAACATCTAACATCTACTACGGCCGAATAACACTCTAAGTTAGCGGGCTAACGGTTCAACTCACCCGACGAACGACCGTTTGGGCTAGCGATATTCAAATCATCATAAATTCGTACTTAGATTCCTGATTATCGATTCCATCACCAGGTTCGGTTATATAACACGTGTCAATCCGAGTTTAAGGTTTAATCATCCCTACACTGCGTTCTTCTACAATTTATCTTCCTTGCCAAATTTTACGTTCATAGCAATGGTTACCCATCAACATCCTTTGTTCGAATCATCAACATGAAGATAACCATATACAGAAATCACTATGAGTTATGAATTACGTTGAAAGTCACCTCATACTATCCAAGGATTATTTCTAGACCACTCTAAGAATTCATCTTCCTACTCATAGATGTTATAATAAGATCACTTTAAATTCTTAAGGTACGGTGTTCAACCTAATGAGTTATCAACAACCTTAATAGTTCCAGGAGAAAGATCATAATCCGAATAAGAACACGAATATTAAGCTCGAGCAGCAACACATACCTTATTCGGGAAGAAAAGATGAAAACACTTGATGAACTCAACGTTGGACGCTAGAATACCAATCCTCAACGCTCCTTGCTTTCGATGATATGATAGAAGGCTGATTTGCAGGTTTAGGATGGAGAGAGTGACTCTCTATGTCTCAGAAATCGAGTATGGGAAGTGGTGGGAACTGAAAAAATGAAGATGAGTGATATCCTATTTATAGAAAAGGGTTATTAGCGCGCGCTACGGCTTTATCCCTAGCGTGCGCTAACGGGCTTGCAGCCTGACTCTGACTGATCTCGGGTTAGCGTACGCTAAACAACTTTACGTGCGTTAAAACCAACGGTTAGCGTATGCTAACAACTATTTTCAGCGTGCGCTAACGATTAAACGAAAGTTCACTGACCTCACTGCTCTCGACTTAGCGTGCGCTAGCCTCAAACCATTTGCGTGCGCTAAGCATCGTTGACTCGACTTTTTCAGAAAGCCGTCCAGGTTCATCCCGACATGTCCCCAACAAAATCCGCGGTCTGATCTCACCTACCAACCCGTCCCAATCAGGTTGACCACGTATAGCGCGCGCTAGGCCTCAAAAAGTAGCGTGCGCTAGTTCACACAATTAGCGCGCGCTACACTTCAACGTTAGCGTGCGCTACACTTCAACGTTAGCGTGCGCTATATGTGTAAAATTACAAGCATGAGACAGCATCTATGAAATTATACGCTCATCAATACAGGATCCAGAATACAGAGGTTTCTACTCAAATCGAAGTACAACATGCTAATGCCAAAATGTTCAAATACCGATGAAATACATAATAATTATCTGGGCATTACAACTAGTTGCTCTTGGAGTGCGGGATACAAGTCCTGAATCTATAAAGAACTCATGTGCACATCAAATAACCATCTCACAAGAATGGAAACTTCACAAGACCTTGGAGACTTTGGAATCAAGCTCACTTCCTTGAAAATGCTGACTTCTAATATGTAACAGTCAACTTTAAAATCATCAAAAACATGCTCACACCTGAAATGCCCCCAAAACCATCTGAAATTCTGGACAAAACTGCACCAGAAGTTGGGCAGAAACTGTATCAAAACTTGCAAAATCATTGACTGAAATATGTTGAGTTCGGTAACGGATTGTGCAAGGTCTTGAGCTTCATCTTTTTACCTATTTGAACTACCAAAAGGGCAAAGTTTCAGACCTAAAACCTCAACCAAAATGTCTAGAATCCACCCAGAGCCTGTCCATAATTGTTAGAGATGTTAAACAGGCTAGTCCTAACGGTTTCGGCCTAGTCCTAACGGGCTTCGGGCTAAACGGTCCGGGTAAAAAAAAACTCGAATTTAAACGGGCTAGGAAATATCGGCCCTAATCCTAACTCTAGCGGGCTTCGGACTAAACGGCTAAATATTAAAAAATTTATTTTTTATAAGCCATAAACCAAAAGAAAAGTAACAATATATATTATATAGATAGTAACAAATATACTATTTTAAATATATACTAACAAAAAATACACTTTTATGTATATATATATATATATATACTATAATAACAAATACAGTAACAATATATATTATACATATAATATTAATATTAATATATGTTTTATATATCTAGTATTACTGTAAGTTAAAACTAACAATATATTATATATATATATATATATATGAAATATAGTAATATGGTGTTCCTTTTTTTTTCCAGCCCGTGGGCCAGCCAGACCGTTAAACCCACGAGTTCACCAGTCCGCACCAAATAAGCCCGTATTTAAATGGACTCGAAAATGTCGGCCCTAACCCAGTTTTTTGGTAGGTTAAACGGGCCATCCCACCAGGCCCAAGCGCGTTTAACATTTCTAATAATTGTAATGTGATAACACACATGGTGAGGAGGAAGACCCCATCCCCACCCCACACACACATACAACATTTGTGGTAATACCTAAGCTGCACCACCAACCTAACATAAACTTTTACCAGATTAGCATCCAAAAATGGCAGAACCAGACCCAAAAAGCTCCAGAATTTAGATCATGGGCACAAGCTGCACCAGAAAATAAAATCTTCAACTCAACTATCTTTACGCAACTCAAGCTGGACTCGTACTACCTTTAAGTGCATCAAAGACCCCTCCATCCTCTTTTACTTTGTTGGAATAGATATTACTTTCTTCATGAAATATATATATATATATATCATTATGTTTATTTGCAAAATCAATTTTCATGAGAAAATTTAGCCCATTCTTTCAACCAAATTTATTAATTTTTAACCATTGTTCTTAAGAAATGAGCAGCTTTCAACATCCATAATAAACTAAAAAACATTCAAGAGAAACTAGAAACAGCTGAAACACATTAAACTAGAAACTAGCACTTCAAACTTCCAGCCTTTTTATTGCATACTTCTCATACCTTTTAGGAGTATATATATATATATAAGTAAAAAAAATTAACCAAAAAAATTTAAGACCAGAAACATGAATCAAGCAATCAGCAACATGTTTTACATCTTGAAGATGTCCATTACAACAAAACGCTTAGTGATTTGGACACTCCCAACGAAATCAAAACAATGGAAATCAAGCAACAACATTCGGTCTCAATTCAGAATGAACATATAATTCTCAATCGAATTCGAACACTAAGATATTAAGAACATCAAGAATAAGTAACATCAATAGAGCAACAACGAACATAAATAAAGTTTGGCATACAAATGTAATCGTTACACTTTCAATTTTTGTATAGTAATTGTACTGATTTATCCTTTAAATTTTGGTATGCGTATGTGGCATACGTTGGTCTCGGGGTGTGAGGGGCCTGGGACGCCACACGGGCTGCGAAACTCCCGTCCCGTGACAAATGATGCCATAGCCAAAACCTCTTTCAGTACGGTATGTTTCGGGTGTGGTCATGTTCTGCAGAGTCTGAGGAGGGCGGGAGTGAACACGGGTGCAACAAGGACATGGTCGAAGAGCGGCTCCTGACAAGGCTTCTAGGCGGAGAACATGAACCGATTCCATGCGAGAATGAGAGGTGGTCCTAGTCTTGTGAGATCAGATGGTCCGAAACATGGACACACTTGTATTGCGCACTATGGACGGTAGCTCCACCTGCGCGCGGTCGGAAAAATGACCGGGATGTAAGAGCGTGTATAATCGTGGTCCATTGTGGGAAACTCGATATGCGAGGAAATACATTGGCTGAGGGCTCATCGGGTCGGCGACAATAATCACCGATCAATTGTGCCCTACCCGTAACGATCCCCTTCACTGCCAAGTCATCGACCAGCAACAAGTTCCCCGGATTAAACCGGATCGGCATGCCTAACTCGGCTGGACCTAGGCATCCGGGCAAACGCCTTAACACTAATAATGTCCCCTTTACCTTTCTTGTGGCAAGCTAACCAGAAGGCATGCCTCATTTAATCGGTACAGTCATGATATTTCGAGTCGTGACATCGCCCAAACTACTTTACCAATTTATACTCTAATGGTGGTATAATATAAGCCATCGTACTAATTTAAACTATAATTCTGGTATCCCGTGAGCTATCGTACCAATTTATATTCTAATGTTGGTACAATATCAAATAGTTTGCCAATTTATCATCTAATGTTGGTCAACGTGAATAAGTTACCAATTTAACCTCTCATTTTTTTGACCAATAACCTCTCATTTGCTTACATTATCAATACGTGTACCAATTTAAATAAAATTAAATTAGTATATCAAGGTTATTATATTCCGTTCCTTTATTGTGTGTATATTTTATTTGCGCACTTGGAGCGTGTATATATATATATATAGTGAAATTTCAACAATATAATTACAATAATTGTAGTATAATATCAATTATTGTACAATTTAACCTCTATTTTTTTTTCACATTATCAATAATTGTTACATCTAATTTAGATACATTGTTTGTAAGTGTAATATCAATTATTGTATCAACTTATACAATAAATTTGCTATAATATCAATTATCGTACCAATTTAACATCTATTTTTTTTATCGCCACGTTATCAATAATTTTTATATCTAATTTAGGTACATTGTCTATAAGTGTACCAATTTATCCTTTTAGTTTGGTATAATATAAAACATCGTATCATTTTATCCTATAATTTTGATACAATACAAATTATTGATACCACTTTATACTCTAATTTTGGCACAATATCAATTAATCATTCTAACGTATCTCTGTACTCCTTCCACTTTGAATTAAAACAATTGTAACAACTTATAATATAATTGTGGTACAATAATTGATGTTATACAGATTTATAATATAATTTTAGTAAAATAACTAATACTGTGTGAATATAATATAAATTTTTAAAAAGAATTGAATAATAAGGAAAAGGAAAAAATATAAATACGTAAAAAGAAGCAACACTACATAAAAGAGAATAATATGTAAATAAGAAAGAAAAGAAAATTTAAATAATGTTGTAAACTAGAAAGAGAAGAGACAATATCGTAGAGAATGTAAATTCCGTGTATTCAAAATGAGGACTAAAGACCTCTATTTATACTATGAGAGCTAGAGTTTTAGGATAAGATTTTTTGGTAAACACAAGATACATCTAGAAGATATATGTACAACATTCCCCTTTGACTGATCAATCCCTAAAAGCTTTTGGATTTTGACTGTAATCCTTGAGGCATTTGAAATCCTTCGGGAATTTATATATATATATATATATGTGTGTGTGTGTGTATGCGTGTGTGTGTGTCATTATTTAATGACCCATATAGATAGGCAGTTATTACATCCATAAGGCGTATATCAGGACTTTGTGTCATAGCCAGACTAATAAAAAATCTGAAAGTAATCGCGTCCATTACTATAGAGTAAGTTTCCTCATAATAAATTCCTGGTCTTTGAGAGAAACCTTGTGCTACGAGTCTTGCTTTATATCTCGTAACTTCGTTTTTCTCGTTTTTCTTTCTAACAAAAATCCATCTGTATCCAACACAGATTTAAGATTTCGGGGTTAGGACTGTAGTCCACATACGTGCCGGTTATCACAGGAATTTAATTCCCCTTCTATAGCTCCTTTCCACATTGGCAAATAATTTCTCTGTTTACATTCTATAAAAGATTTTGGTTCAGGATCCTCATTTAAAATTTGATGAGCTATATGAAAGACGAATATATCATCTATAATGATATTTTCTTTCCCTAGTACTTGATTAGAAGATAAATAATTTATTGAGATCTCATGATTTTCTGACACTTGAAATCTTCAGGAATTACATCACTTTAATTTGATAGATTACTCATTCTCGTCATTGTTTGATTTACATCTTGCCTCTTTCTTATCCTAGGCACAGTTAGAACCAATTAGTCGACCACATTTCTGGTAAGTTTTAGATTCATTTGATGCTAAGCTATTTGTCTTTCAGGGACATCAATTTTAGTTGGAGTGTATGTGAGATTGTGCCACTTTTCTTGTATCTACAAAAGCCTCAGGAAGTTGGTTTGCATTTTTTTGCAAATGAATGATCTTTCCAACTTTCTCTTCACATTGATTAGTTCTAGAATCAAAATATGGCAAGCTTTTCTCATTCCAAGAAATTTCCTTGTGCTTTTCTGGATGCGCCAACCCAAGAATATCAGTTTCCATGCTTTACCAGCTAAGCTACTGTCAGGAATCTGCCTCCAGTCAAATTCGATCACCACGATTGCCTTGTATTACAGACAGGCTTGCATGGCAAGAAATGACACTCTTAAAGGGATCTTTCACCCCGACGAAGAGTTCCACTTCAACCAAACCGCTAATGAAACCCTCTCCAAAGTCAGTACTTCAACAATCGACTCGAAAACAGAAAGAAAGTAGGTTTAAGACAATATTAGATGTATTTTTTTGCACCTAATGTTGGAAATGTCATTTCATCAAAATAACAATCTACAAAACGTGCAATAAATAAATCACCTGCCAAAGGTTCAATACCTTATAATTGATGGTGAATCAAATCCAACATATTGTAACACCCCCAAGAAATCCCGGAAATGTAACAGCGTCGTGGACCCCTACATGGGACCCACCAAACTGGGTAATCAACTTCACTCATCGACTCGCGGAGTCGACACAATAACACCACATCACAAAGACGCAAAACAATAATAATCCACCCGGTTCGACCGGTCAATCAAGCAACACAATAATCCAATGAAAACATAACGGACAACTCAATACACTTTGCAAAATCAAAAGCCCCTAAGTACTCGAGTACGTTTATTAGTTCACAAGTTGGAACAACCATATCGAAATAGACAACGGAAATAAAGAAACTCATTTACACATGTCAACAACCCTGACCAGCATCCTCGTACTGTCCCAATGCCCGCTCGTCCGGCTGAACATAACCTGAAATCCATAAAACGAATTTCCCCAAAAAGGGACCCCCAAAGGGGTTAGCAATTACGCTAGTACAAGTAGGCCAAATGAACAACTTACATATTACACATTTAGTCAATACATGCAATCATGAAATCACAGTTCAAAAGTACTCATTTTCGGAAATGCCATAATCAAATCACATTTATAAAATACACCACAATTAACTGTCGATCCACGCCTCTGTGGACCCCTACCGAGACCCCGTCGGATCTAACCCGTAGTGGTTAAAAGCAAAGCTCGTCGATCCACGCCTCTGTGGACCCCTACCGAGACCCTGTCGGATCTAACCCGTAGTGAGCATACACACACACCCATCACTCATGCAATGCTATCATGTTAAGAGTGTAAGTTCATTTAAGAATACTTGCCTCGATTAAACGACGACGAGAAATGGGAAAGATTACGACCGCGGTTGCGAGAAACCGAACACCGAACCTAGACGACTCGTCAAATACGATTACAACAACTCGACAAAACAACGATAACGGAAAACACTTGGAAACTCACCTACGATTCATGTAATTTCATACGACAAAATCGACGAGGGCGGACAACAATCCCAAACCCTCTCGATTTCAACAACACACCGAAATTTCATAGGAAACACATGAATACTACTAAGATTAATCATACGCATCATAGATAAATCAACAATACGGAACGAATCGGAAAAAAATCCAAACCCCCCCAAATTTCCCAAAGATAGGGTTCTAGGAGATTACCTTGGATTTAAGATGAAGAACACACCGAGAACTCAAGGTAAATGATATGTGAAGTGGTTGGAGTAAGAATCACCTAGAAATCGCCTAAGAATCGCTTGGCCGCGGGGGAGGAGAAGAAATGAGAAAAAGTGAAAATTTGGGTCAACTCTCTGGTATATATAACCAGAGAGTCGTTAGCGCGCTAATGGCTAATTGTTCGCGTGCGCTACCCAGTCAAAGATAGTCCAGAACCTACGATTCTGGCCCGTTAGCGTGTGCTACCAGGAAATAGCATGCGCTAACGGCCCCTCGATAGCGCGCGCTATCAGGCCATAGCGTGCGCTACCTGAACACCAGCCGAGTCCAGAAACATTCTGCCCAGTACTGCACTGCCGAATTAGCGTGCGTTACCGGACACCCTGCGCGCTAAGCCTAAACGATAGCATGCGCTAGAATAAAATCTTAGCGTGCGCTAAGATGCTCGTCCAGAGAGCAGAGAACAGGAACAACTTACTGCTACTGCTGGGCTCGAGTCACTAGCGCGAGCTACGAAGCAAACGTAGCGCACGCTACTAAGTGATGCTAGCGTGCGCTATACAACAAAAATAGCGCGCACTAGGCACAGGATACCAATGGCCCAAAATGCCCAAAACACATGAAACACGAACGAAACATCAAACGGAAGCTCACACCACGCATAATAACATAAGATGGATTTACAGCAACCCCGAAACGACGGTTCCGAACAACAATTGCGAGAATCGGACTAATTAGCGACAGATATATAATAAACGCGGAATTGGGTAAAACAAGTCCGAAACAAGCTCGGATAAAAGAAAGTCCAAAAATAAGTATCCTCGAAATGCCAATACGGTTACACGCGAGCCACCAAAATGAGAAATACGCAAAAATGAAAAATATCAGAAAAGAAAAAATGCGGATATTACATTCTACCCCACTAAAAATAAGTTTCGTCCCGAAACTTAAGAAACAAACAACTCGGGGTACCTAGCACGCATGCTATCCTCAGTTTCCCAAGTTGCCTCCTCGACACCGTGCCTCGACCATTGCACCTTGACCAAAGGAATGGTCTTATACCTCAGTCGCTTCTCACGGTACTCCAAATCTTCAAGGGACGCTCCTTGAAGGTAATATCCTCGGCGATATCAATCTCACCATAGTCGATGACGTGACTAGGATCCAGAACATATTTCCTCAGCTGGGAAACATGGAAAACGCTATGAACGTGGCTCAAATCCGGAGGCAACGCCAACCGGTATGCCAACTCGCCGACTCTCTCGAAAATCTCAAAGGGCCCAATAAATCTCGGACTCAACTTTTCCTTCTTCCCGAACCGGAAATCTCCTCTCGTTGGTGACACCTTCAGCAAAACGTGGTCTCCCAACTCGAATTCCAAAGGTCGACGACGAACGTTAACATAGGATTTCTGTAGACTCTGAGCAGTCAACATCCTTTCCCGAATCAATTCCACCTTCCGCCTCGTCTCCATGGTGATATCCGGTTCGGTCCTGACCAAATCGAACGTCTCTTTCCAGCAAGTCGGTGATCGACATCGCCACCCATAAAGCACCTCATACGGTGCCATCTTGATCGATGCGTGCCAACTATTGTTGTACGTGGACTCAATCAATGGAAAATGCTCCTCCCAGTCACTGCTCCAATCGAGGGCACAAGCATGCAACATATCCTCAAATGTCTGTATAGTGCGCTCCGACTGCCCATCCGACTGAGGGTGAAAAGAAGTACTCAGACGCAAACGAGTACCCAAACCCTTATGTACCGCTTGCCAAAAGTGCGATACAAAATGGCCATCCCGATCCAAAACAATAGACTTCGGAGTACCGTGAAGCCTCACAATCTGTGCAATAAATACATGAGCCAACCTCTCCGGACCCTAAGTGTGATGCCCAAAGACTCACACACAAGGTCTAGTCAATAATAACATATTAATCTTAAAACATGCTAGACTTCATGCTTAATCGTATAAAAATGTGACAGTGTGACATGAAACTGTTATTATTTGAATAATATGATTCATGCATTACTTGTTATTAAGTATTATTTGGAATTTCATGATTCACCTTATTTTATAGTTAAGTTAACGGCATTGAAGTGGCTAAGCATTGAACATAACCCCAAGTTCAAGTGGTAAGCCTATAAGCAGTAAGTAATATCAGTGACGTGTCTATCGGTTTGTCTCGGGGCTATAGTCGGCGGGTATGCTGAGTCAATTTGGATTGATGATTCAAGTAAATAACCCTTTCTTATTCCGATAACACATGTCAAACATCTTGATACTGGTGAATACCATCAATGATGAAATTCAGGGCCTCAGTGATAACCTTTGTTAAGTCATTCGATGTGTAAGTACCTTATTCGTCCCAAATACGGTCGGGTAGAATGGAATTTGTCCTTTAGTTCATTATCCAATAATGTCATATTTCTAAGTGAGTACTCGGACTCTTATTTCTATGGTTTAGTTATATAAAATTTCATAAAGATAATAACAAACTCAGTTTCTACCACTTTCGAAGGTATTCGCAAAAGTAGCTGAGTTTAAACAATAAAAATACATATTAAACTTTATCAAAAACCTTGGACCATACATCCATACCCTAAACATGATCAATACCTACTAAGAACCGGTTTAAAACATCCAAGAACCGGATTATAACAACTTAAACCGGTCCATTTTTCTAAACCTGACTTCTGGAGGCCATTGAGGGGCATTTTAGAACTTTCACCCTTATAAACCGACTCTTTCACTTAGATAAGGGAGGAAACGGATTCTAAACTCTTCTAGACACTCTGAACTCGATCCATAAGCTCCACACTTCGAAAATACTTCAAAAAATTGAGGAGAAATCACAAAAAAACATCAACACCTCAATTCAGTTCACAATCAAGGTGAGTCATCTTTGTTTTACTCTTGTTCTTGCTATATTTCTTGTATGATATGAAGTTGTGAGAGCTGTTTTAGGTGCTTATATACGTTCTAATGGTGTTTAGAACTCATACATGGCCTAAACTTGTGCTTAAGGTGGATTTATAGGGCTTAAAACTCACTAAGACAACAAAAGAATCAATTATGCCACCTTTTGAAAATATGTGTGGATAGTATTGAATTCGTGTGATTCAGGGGCAGAGATTGCTATGTACATGTTCTTAAGTATATTAGGTATACTATATCAGAAATTCATGCAAATCCGACTTATAATTAAGTGGATATACGCGGGACAAATTCAGTGATTTCAAGATCTTGATAAATTTCCCTAAACCATTGTCTTGTTGTAGAATCCTAGAATTGTGGCCTATAAGAGTTATATAACAATATGAACAGAAAGTAATAGGCTTCATAATGAGTTAGGGGTGCAAAAAGGATAGAGTATTATGCTCGTATATAACGAAATGCGCACATAAAATCTGTAGAATACTAATTATGTGAAATTGGTAAAACCCTTCGGATACGCAGTGAATTAAACCTTGTGTATACCATATAGATTCTTTAAAGGTACTCCTTGAAACAGGATTTGAAGACATATCATCACAACCAACTCTTATTGGTATAAAAGCGAAGGTATCACCTGAACAAGGTAAGTAGTAACTGATTGCAAAACTATATCACAAGAGCATTTGTCTGAAATATGTGCTAATGATTGATGTTTTGGATATTGCTTATACCTTGTGTATATGTGGATAACATATTGCTCTATTCTTATTGTGTGACATGTCCCATAGAGCATTTATACATGTGGTATTATCACGATGCATATGATCATAGCATAGCATTGGAGGTTGTCGCATGCATTGATCATAGTACAGGCATTCTAAAGGTGATCAGAACAAACTGTTTTGGTTATGTGCATCGCGGGCTACTGGTAAGGGGCTATTTTGTGGCGGAGTCTGGGGCACGTCATAGTGATCCATGTGTTATGATTGGACACTTTGTGTGATGTTTTGCGGTGGAGTCAGGACACACCGTGGTGACTCATGTGTATGATTGGGCACCTTATAGCCATGATCTGGTGGAGTGCAGGACACGCCGGGATGACCCATGTGTTATGATTGGGCGATTTTCGCTATGGTTGGACATGCACACTTTTGGCCGGGCCAGAACTCGAGGTGTACATAGCAGCCGCTATAAAAGTGTTTTTGAAAGTTAAAGGAAAATGAAATTGCATTTCACAAACTCATTCATAAATGCATTCATGCATTGTGTGTCACTACTTCGAGCTTTCGCTCATTTAGTTGAATTCTTGTGATACGAGTAATAATTCGGGGTATCGGGCATAGGTTGACATATGGGACGCTTCTCTACACCAACGAGCCGTTGTATATGAACATCGGACACATGGAGTGTTCTCTGTGTGTGTGTTAAGTCTAAGTTTGCTTATAAACCTATACAAAGATGTTTTCTTTTGGTTGTAATATAATAGTCGGTGATGTGTAAAAGTGACTTTTGGTTTGTAAAAGAGTTTCCTCTTAAAGGTTTTAAGTTTTCCACTGGTGTAAAATATAATAAGGATATTTTTAATATCCGGTATCGATAGTCAACTTCAAGGGTGTGTGATTTGGTATCGGAGCAAAGGTTTAAAGCGTTTCAAGACCGTTCATATACAACAATCGCTTGGCGAGAGAGGAGCAACCCATCACCAATGGTTTTATCTATTTTTTTACTTGCTATTTGCGTGTTTATGTTAATATTGGCTAATAAAAGATCCTTGTGTGAGAAGTGAAGGCTACTAAGAGATCATGGAAGAGAATAGAATGCAAGGTAGTCTTTGAAGGAGCGAGGGATAACCGTATCGACCGACTGACGGATCTTGTGGAAAGGCTTATAGAACGGGATGTTAGACGTGAAGCCGAGGCTCGTCGTTCTCCACCTCCTCGAAATGATGCCATTGATCTGGTTAGTGAGAGGTTCCAGAAACTAAAACCTCCCACATTTGAAGGTGGGCTCGATACGAGCGTCTCTGAGAATTGGCTCCGAACTATGGAAAGGATGTTCAGCTACGGCAGAATCCCTGATGAGGCCAAGGTTTCATGTGCGGTATTTTACCTCCGTAATGATTCTAGTTACTGGTGGGACACCATGATGGGTACATATGATGCTCGTAGACTGATATGGGAGGAATTTAAAGAGCTTTTCGAGGCGAAATACCTTACAAAAGCTGCACGAGCTGCAAAACGGAAGGAATTTTCAAACTTGAAGCAAGGTGACATGTCAGTTGATGAATATGTCAGAAAATTTGAGGAGCTTTCAAGGTATGCGCCACATATGGTAAGCACGGATGAGCTAAAGGTCGAGCAATTCATCGAGGGTCTGAAACCAGAGATATATAGAGATGTGTAAGTCGGGGAAACCGGAGGCTCAAAATATGTGGCAGTGGTTCAGCGAGCTCTAAATGCAGAAATGGCTCAAAGGAAAATCATGGAGGAACGAAAGGAAAAAGAGGCTAAAGAAAAACAGAATCAGCCGAATTATCAGCAGGGCCAAGGCAAGTGGCAGCACTCAAACAAGGGTAACAAGAGGCAAGGCCAGTTCTACAAAGGTAATGGCCAGAAACGGTTTAAGGACAACAACGGAGGACAACCATCCACTGGAGGTAAACAAAAACCAAAATGTGCAAAATGTGGAAGATATTACTTTGGCGTCTGCATGGAAGGACCCGGAGCCTGCTACAAATGTGGAAAGATGGGTCATTTTGCGAAGGAGTGTACCTCTAATGACTCCGAGCCGAAGAAAGTACAAGGAAGAGTATTTGCAATCACCCAGGCAGAGGCTGATGCCAACCCTGTAGTCGTCTCAGGTAACATACTAATTTGTGGTATTCCTGCATATGCATTGTTAGATCCAGGAGCAACACATTCATTTGCATCGACCAAGTATGTGAGAAGGTTGGGCAAACCACTGGAAGAGTTTGGTGGCCAGTTTAATGTGTCTACCCCTTTAGGAGAACTCTTGACCTCGGACAAAGTTCTCCGATCCTGTAGTGTAGTAATCAATAATCGGGAACTGGATGCTGATCTCATTGTGCTCAACATGTCGGATTATGAAGTAATTCTAGGGATGGATTGGTTATCCAAGCATCATGCTACCATGGATTGTAAAAAGAAGATTGTTACATTTCAACCACCAAATGAAGAGGAGTTTGTGTTTGTTGGGAGTAGCAGCAAATTGAGAACAAGAATAATTTCAGCAATGATGGCACAAAAATTACTTAGAAATGGATGTGTCGGTTATTTAGCCGATGTGGTGGACAAACGGAAGGCAGATCCACAAACCGAAGATGTACTGTGGTACAGAATTTCTAGAAGTATTCCCGGAGGATTTACCGGGGCTACCTCCAGACGAGAGAAATTGAATTCAACATTGGTGATTCCAGTGGCCCCAATATCGAAAACACCATACGTAATGGCTCCTATAGAATTGAAAGAATTAAAAATTCGATTCAGGAATTGCTTGATAAAGGATTCATACGACCAGTTTTCACCATGGGGAGCCCCAGTACTCTTCAAGAAGAAGGATGGTACCATGAGACTCTGTATCGATTATAGAGAATTGAATAGGGTGACCATCAAGAACAAATATCCTTTACCAAGGATTAACGATTTATTCGACCCGACAGGAGCCGCAATGTTTTCAAAGATTGATTTAAGGTCGGGTTACCATCAATTGAAGATCAAAGAAGATGACATACCAAAGACGGCATTTCGAACCAGGTATGGACACTATGAATTTCTGGTGATGCCTTTTGGTCTAACCAATGCCCCTGCTGCTTTCATGGATTTAATGAATCGAGTCTTTAGAGAGTACTTGGATAAGTTTGTCATTGTCTTTATTGATGACATCCTTATCTACTCTCGATCATTGGATCAGCACAAAGAACATCTAAGAATAGTGTTGGGTATCCTAAAGGATAAACAACTATATGCTAAGTTTAAGAAATGCGAATTATGGAGGGAACAAGTGGCATTCCTCGGGCATGTAGTGTCGAAGGAAGGAATTTCAGTTGACCCAGGGAAAGTGGAAGCCGTGAGTAAGTGGCCCAGACCAAAGAATGTTCATGAGGTACGCAGTTTCTTGGGGTTAGCAGGTTATTATAGACGATTCGTTGAAGGATTCTCCAAGATAGCCTCACCGCTTACTCAATTGACGAGAAAGAACGTTAAGTTTCAGTGGTCTGACGCATGTGAAAAGAGCTTTGAAGAACTGAAACAGAGGTTAACATCTGCACCGATCCTTTCGATTCCAACAACTGCGGGAAGATTTGTTATTTATAGTGATGCGTCAAGGTCAGGATTGGGAGCTGTGCTTATGCAAGATGGAAGAGTAATTGCTTATGCTTCACGGCAACTGAAGGATTACGAGAAAAACTATCCAACTCATGATCTTGAATTAGCGGTAGTAGTATTTGCCTTGAAAATATGGCGACATTACCTCTATGGAGAAAGATGTGAAATCTACACGGATCATAAGAGCTTGAAGTATTATTTCACCACGAAGGAACTTAATATGCGGCAAAGGCGATGGTGGAATTGGTTAAGGATTATGATTGCACAATAAACTATCATCCGTAAGGCAAATGTTGTTGCGGATGCTTTAAGTAGAAAGTCTAATGCTAGCGTATCGTAATTAATAGGGACTCGAAACCATTATTACGAGAGTTGGAGAAGTGGGGATTGCAGTTGTGCAAGAAGGGCATGTCGAAAACTATTTTCAATGACGCCGCAACCTACCATACTTGAGACCATTAAACAGATCAACTTACAGATCCCTATATGTCTCATTTGAAGGAAGAAGTTGAGACAGGCAAATCCAAGGATTTGAATTACACGGATGGAGTTATCAACTTCAAGGGAGGCTATGTGTAGGACAATAGTAATCTGAAGAAGGAGATACTGTCAGAAGCTCACAACGCTCCATATACAGTACATCCTGGAACCACCAAGATGTACAAGGACCTAAAGATGTACTATTGGTGGCCTGGGATGAAGAACGATGTGGTTAAATTTGTGGCTCAGTGCCTAACTTGTCAACAAGTAAAGGCAGAACATCAAAGACCCGCAGGGACATTACAATCACTGGATGTTCCTAAATGGAAATGGGAAGACATCACTATGGACTTTGTAGTTGGACTTCCAAGAACCAGAGAAGGTCACGATGCCATATGGGTTATAATTGATCGCCTTACAAAATCAGCTCACTTTCTTCCAGTACATACTACGTATTCCATGGATAAGTTGGTGGATCTATACGTTAGAGAAATTATAAGATTGCATGGCGTGCCTTTATCAATTGTATCAGATAGAGATCCTCGTTTTACTTCATCATTCTGTAAGAGCTTACACAAAGCTCTGGGAACAAAGTTGGCGTTCAGTACAGCGTTTCACCCACAGACTGATGGTCAGTCGGAGAGAACTATCCAGACTCTGGAGGACATGTTAAGAGTGTGCGTACTGGATTTCCAAGGGTCGTGGAATACCTACCTGCCTTTGATAGAGTTTGCGTATAACAATAGCTTCCACTCGACTATTGGCATGGCGCCTTACGAAGCTCTTTATGGCAGAAAGTGCAGATCACCGATTCATTGGGATGAGATGGGTGAGAGGAAGTTTCTTGGACGAGGTGGTGCAGAAAACCAAAGAAGCCATTGAGAAAATTAGAAAAAGAATGCTAACGGCTCGTAGTCGGCGTAAGAGCTACGCGGACAACCGACGACGAATGCTTGAGTTTGATGTCGGGGATAAAGTGTTTCTCAAGGTGGCACCAATGAAGGGCGTCATGAGATTCAAAAAGAAAGGGAAATTAAATCCAAGATACATAGGCCCATTTGAGGTACTGGAAAGAATTGGAGAAGTGGCATACAGGTTAGCACTTCCGCCATCACTAACAAATGTTCACGATGTCTTTCACGTTTCAATGTTGAAGAGGTATGTCTCGGATCCATCACATATATTGAGCTATGAGCAATTGCCGTTAAGTGAGGACTTGAATTATGAAGAGACATCGGTCAAGATCCTGGATAGTAAGCAAACAGAATTGAGGAACAAAAAGATATCATTTGTTGAGGTGTTGTGGAAGAATCACTCAGTTGAAGAAGCCACGTGGGAAAAGGAAGATGAAATGAGGCATAAATATCCGGCTCTATTCGGTAAGTAAATTTCGAGGACGAAATTTCTATAAGGAGGGAAGATTGTGATGCCCAAAGACTCACACACAAGGTCTAGTCAATAATAACATATTAATCTTAAAACATGCTAGACTTCATGCTTAATCGTATAAAAATGTGACAGTGTGACATGAAACTGTTATTATTTGAATAATATGATTCATGCATTACTTGTTATTAAGTATTATTTGGAATTTCATGATTCATCTTATTTGATAGTTAAGTTAACGGCATTGAAGTGGCTAAGCATTGAACATAACCCCAAGTTCAAGTGGTAAGCCTATAAGCAGTAAGTAATATCAGTGACGTGTCTATCGGTTTGTCTCGGGGCTATAGTCGGCGGGTATGCTGAGTCAATTTGGATTGATGATTCAAGTAAATAACCCTTTCTTATTCCGATAACACATGTCAAACATCTTGATACTGGTGAATACCATCAATGATGAAATTCAGGGCCTCAGTGATAACCTTTGTTAAGTCATTCGATGTGTAAGTACCTTATTCGTCCTAAATGCGGTCGGGTAGAATGGAATTTGTCCTTTAGTTCATTATCCAATAATTTCATATTTCTAAGTGAGTACTCGGACTCTTATTTCTATGGTTTAGTTATATAAAATTTCATAAAGATAATAACAAACTCAGTTTCTACCACTTTCGAAGGTATTCGCAAAAGTAGCTGAGTTTAAACAATAAAAATACATATTAAACTTTATCAAAAACCTTGGACCATACATCCATACCCTAAACATGATCAATACCTACTAAGAACCGATTTAAAACATCCAAGAACCGGATTATAACAACTTAAACCGGTCCATTTTTCTAAACCTGACTTCTGGAGGCCATTGAGGGGCATTTTAGAACTTTCACCCTTATAAACCGACTCTTTCACTTAGATAAGGGAGGAAAAGGATTCTAAACTCTTCTAGACACTCTGAACTCGATCCATAAGCTCCACACTTCGAAAATACATCAAAAAATTGAGGAGAAATCACAAAAAAACATCAACACCTCAATTCAGTTCACAATCAAGGTGAGTCATCTTTGTTTTACTCTTGTTCTTGCTATATTTCTTGTATGATATGAAGTTGTGAGAGCTGTTTTAGGTGCTTATATACGTTCTAATGGTGTTTAGAACTCATACATGGCCTAAACTTGTGCTTAAGGTGGATTTATAGGGCTTAAAACTCACTAAGACAACAAAAGAATCAATTCTGCCACCTTTTGAAAATATGTGTGGATAGTATTGAATTCGTGTGATTCAGGGGCATAGGTTGCTATGTACATGTTCTTAAGTATATTAGGTATACTATATCAGAAATTCATGCAAATCCGACTTATAATTAAGTGGATATACGCGGGACAAATTCAGTGATTTCAAGATCTTGATAAATTTCCCTAAACCATTGTCTTGTTGTAGAATCCTAGAATTGTGGCCTATAAGAGTTATCTAACAATATGAACAGAAAGTAATAGGCTTCATAATGAGTTAGGGGTGCAAAAAGGATAGAGTATTATGCTCGTATATAACGAAATGCGCACATAAAATCTGTAGAATACTAATTATGTGAAATTGGTAAAACCCTTCGGATACGCAGTGAATTAAACCTTGTGTATACATATAGATTTTTTAAAGGTACTCCTTGAAACAGGATTTGAAGACATATCATCACAACCAACTCTTATTGGTATAAAAGCGAAGGTATCACCTGAACAAGGTAAGTAGTAACTGATTGCAAAACTGTATCACAAGAGCATTTGTCTGAAATATGTGCTAATGATTGATGTTTTGGATATTGCTTATACCTTGTGTATATGTGGATAACATATTACTCTATTCTTATTGTGTGACATGTCCCATAGAGCATTTATACATGTGGTATTATCACGATGCATATGATCATAGCATAGCATTGGAGGTTGTCGCATGCATTGATCATAGTACAGGCGTTCTAAAGGTGATCAGAACAAACTGTTTTGGTTATGTGCATCGCGGGCTACTGGTAAGGGTCTATTTTGTGGCGGAGTCTGGGGCATGTCATAGTGATCCATGTGTTATGATTGGACACTTTGTGTGATGTTTTGCGGTGGAGTCTGGGACACACCGTGGTGACTCATGTGTATGATTGGGCACATTATAGCCATGATCCTGGTGGAGTCTGGGACATGCCAGGATGACCCATGTGTTATGATTGGGCAGTTTTTTCTGGCTATGGTTGGACATGCACACTTTTGGCCCGGGCCAGGAACTCGAGGTGTACATAGCAGCGCGCTATAAAAGTGTTTTTGAAAGTTAAAGGAAAATGAAATTGCATTTCACAAACTCATTCATAAATGCATTCATGCATTGTGTGTCACTACTTACTGAGCTTTCGCTCATTTAGTTGAATTCTTGTGATACAGGTAATAATTCGGGGTATCAGGCATAGGTTGACATATGGGACGCTTCTCTACACCAACGAGCCGTTGTATATGAACATCAGACCTGTGGAGTGTTCTCTGTGTGTGTTAAGTCTAAGTTTGCTTATAAACCTATACAGCCGATGTTTTCTTTTGGTTGTAATATAATAGTCGGCTGATGTGTAAAAGTGACTTTTGGTGTGTAAAAAGAGTTTCCTCTTAAAGGTTTTAAGTTTTCCACTGTGGTGTAAAATATAATAAGGATATTTTTAATATCCGGTATCTGATAGTCAACTTCAAGGGGGTGTGACACTAAGTATCCTTGATGCCCAGAAAATGTGCCTGATCCGGACCCCAAGTATCCTTGATGCCCAGAAAATGTGCCGACTTAGTCAGGCGATCCACAATCACCCAAACCATATTCATACCAGACTTCGATCTCGGAAAGCTCGTGACGAAGTCCATCAAAATATCTCCCCATTTCCATTCCAGAATGGGAAGCGACTACAATAACCTGGCCGGTCGCTGATGCTCGATTTTGACCTGCTAGCAAGTCAAACATTTCACTACAAACCATGCGACCTCCTCCTTCATGTCGTTCCACCAAAATTTCTCCTTAAGTCCTTGTACATCTTACTCGAACCAGGATGAACTGAGTAAGGCGTAGCATGGGCCTCACACAAAATACTCTCAATTCCAAGTCGTTTGGTACACAAAGCCGACTCTGGAACCTCAACACACCATCCTAGTGAATCACAAACCCAGGAGACTTTCCTTTAAGAACATTCTCTCAGATTTGAGTAATCATTGGATCCTCCAACTGCTTCAGTTTAATTTCATCGATCAGCGACGACGAAATTTCCAAAGCACAAAGTTGCCCGACACCTTCCGGCAACAAAATCTCAACACTCAACTCGACCAAATCCCGCTGAAGCTCAGATTGGGATGTAAGTATCTCAAGTGTCCCCAATATAACCGGTTTCTGACTCAAGGCGTCTGCCACGACATTCGGCTTGCCCGAATGATAAAGGATTTCGAGGTCATAATCCTTAATCAACTCCAACCACCTGCTCTGCCTCATATTCAACTCCCGCTGAGTAAATATGTACTTCAGACTTTTATGAACGGAAAAAATCTGACATGCAGAGCCGAAAAGATAGTGACGCCAAATCTTGAGTGCAAAAACAACTGCCGCTAACTCCAAATCGTGAGTAGGGTAGTCGAGCTCATACGTCCTCAACTGCCTGGACGCATACGCAATAGTCTTGCCGTGCTGCATCAATACACACCCAAGACCCTGGCCCGAAGCATCGATATAGACGGCGAAACCCTCGTTGCCACACGGCAACGCTAAAATCGGAGCTGAAGTCAAATGTCTCTTCAGCTTCTCAAACCTCGACTGTCTCTCGTCATTCCAGATGAACTTCTTGGATTTCTAGAGCAACTGTGTAAGTGGCCGATCTAGTTACGAGAACCCCTCGACGAACCTACGGTAGTAGCCAGCCAAACCTAAGAAACTACGAACCTACTTCACATTCCTAGGTGGTGCCCAGTCCGGCACTGCCTCAATCTTCTGTGGATCCACACGAACCCCCTCAGCTGAAATCACGTCACCCAGAAACATCATTTCCTTCAGCCAGAACTTGCATTTCGAGAATTTCGCATAGAGTCGCTCTGTCCTCAAAATGTCTAACACCACACGCAGATGATGCGCATGCTCCTCCTCATTCCTCGAATAGATAAGGATATCGTCAATGAAGACGACGACATACTTATCCAAATACTCGATAAAGACCTTGTTCATAAACTGCATGAACACTGCCGACGCGTTAGTTAACCCGAAGGACATAACCACAAACTCATAATGTCTGTATCTCGTCCGAAAAGTTGTTTTAGGAACATCAGACTCCTTCACCCGAAGCTGATAGTACCCCGATCTCAAGTCGATCTTCGAGAATACCGCAGCTCCCTGCAACTGATCAAACAAGTCATCAATTCTCGGCAAGGGATACTTGTTCTTGATGGTCACTTTATTTAGCTCGCGGTAGTCGATACGTAAACACAGTGAACCATCCTTCTTCCGCACAAACAGAACCGGTGCGCCCCAAGGTGAAGCACTCGGTCGAATATACACTAACTCAAGAAGCTCACTCAACTGCTTCTTCAACTGATACGATATCTAATATTCCAGTCGAAGAAACTCCGATAAAAATCGACATCCATGATGATGCAAATTCGCATGGCCATGCATCGTTATACTTAGGAGAAAATGTTAAACGGATTGGAGTTACGTTGTTAATCGGAATCGGAGTGACGTAGAATTCGACGACGGATCGACCCGAAAGCATGAAGATCGGCCGAAACATGCTTGAAAGGGACACTTTGTCTTCATATCTTTCACAAAATCACCTCCTTCCCCACCATGACACAAACGGCCGAAGCTTGTAGATGGAGTGAAGACTTTCTTCTTCATGTCACCCTCATGATATCTTCAACAAATCAACACCAAATCCCCCTAAGTTCGGCCGATTGGAAGCTAGTGCAAGGGAGGATATTTTGTTCTACTTCATGTCACCATCAAAGACCAAGAGTGCTTCATGTCCCTTTCACCTAATAACACCAAGAGATTTGATATCTCAATACTTGGATTTTCGGCCGAAATGATGTTGCTAGGAAGTTCGTTTTTTTCGTTTTATTGTATTTTCGTACGGTTGTAAACTACTATATATAGTAGTCTTCGTTGTACTTGTAATTCATCGAGAATCATAATAAACTTTGTATTTCCTTTGAAATATACGTTGAACGAGTTCGACAAACCTTAGTTATTGTTTCGACGAGTTTCGAGATTTTAACTTTGATCAATTCTCAAAAGGTCTTGGGAAGAGATTACCCTTTTATCGAGTTATAGGTCTAGTTCGATAATAACACACCAAACTCCGTACATCACACTACCTCACGGCCGAACACCATCAACTTTCGGCCACCCTTAGCAAAATTCAAGTGATACTTTGTTTCTTGTTAACCTTCCGTTGTGTTTTATACGTATTACTTGCGTAATTCGTATCATAAGTGGTATCAGAGACATTTGTCTCACAGTTCTCGACATCACTGAAGAAGATGGCATTCACCGATGAAGAAGTAGCACAACTACGTGACGTTCTTCGTGGCTTGCCGGAGCCCAGAATCCATGCACGACGAGGACATGACACCATGCATGCACCACGACATGCGGATGAATACAAGACCAGCGAACTTCCGGAGTTCGTAGGCGGCACCGATCCTGAGGTTTATTTGGAGTGGGAAAGAAAAATTGAACGAATGTTTGAGTTCAAGGAGCTCAATGACGAGGTATGTTGCAAGTACGCAATTCTCAAACTTGGAAAGGGAGCTTCCCTTTGGTTTGAGCGAATGAAGACGCAAAGAAGTCGTGCCGGAAAAGAGAAGATACGTTCGTGGGATTCCCTAAAAAGGAAACTACGAAAAAGATATGTCCCAGCTACACACAAGCTAAGTCTGTACCGAAAAATTTCTGACCTCACGCAAGGAAAGCTAAGTATCGAGGAGTACATCGAGGAGTTTGAAAACTTATCCTTGATGGGAGAACTTGAAGAAAGCGAAGAATTGCGCATGTCCCTTTTCCTACGAGGTTTGAACAAAAATATTGCTAATTCCGTGGAACTCTACCCCTATTCTGACTTCGATACTTTATGCGGACTTTGCATAAAGTTGGAAAATCAAAACAAAACCAAACTCTCTAAACCCGAATTCCCACCAAAATACGGAAATACCAACTTTGGCGCGAGTTCTAGCTCGTTTCCAAAACCTGTCACCACAAGCCAGTCCGTTACTACCATTCCAAAAACCCCTACCACACCAAAAGAGACGAGCCTATCTAAAGTCCGATGTTTCAAATGTCAAGGATTTGGACACTATCAAAGTGCTTGTCCGAATCGGAGGATTGTGACGTTACGAGAAGCCATAGCCGCCCGAGAGGAATTATTAGCCGAAGAAGAAAGAGTTGGAGACGTTTTTAACTTAGAAGCTGAAGAAGAAGAAGAAGAATGCGAGGCATACGATGCCCCGAACTATGACACGAACCTTGTCCTTCGCATGTTGCAAACGAAGGCCGCCCCAAGTGACGAAGAACAACGGGACCAAATCTTCCACACGAAGTGTCGTGTCGGAGATAAATGGTGTAGCTTGATCATTGACGGTGGAAGTTGTACAAACGTGGCATCAAGCGAGATGGTTTCAAAACTCGGTTTGATCACCACGGCCCATCCTAAACCGTATGCACTCCATTGGCTCGATGATGGAAACAAGGTGAAAGTATCAAGGCAAGTGAAGGTCGGACTCACCATGGGTTCGTATGGCGATGACATTACATGCGATGTACTACCGATGGACGCATGTCACGTGTTATTAGGAAGACCTTGGTTATTTGATCGGGACGTACTACATCGAGGTAGGAGTAATGAGTATGAGCTACGTGACAAAGGTAAAAAAATTGTTCTTAAACCTATGTCACCTCAAGCTATCCGGACGATGAGTTCGAAAAAAGTCGAAGGACCGAAACTTACGATGTTTGCAAACGAGAAAGAAGTCGAACACGCCATTGACGATGGCGAACGTGTTTATTTGATGATGATCAAAGAAGTCCGAAATCTTGCCACAAAATCGCAACATGAGGAAGAGATAGACGTATTATTACACGAGTTTTCGGACGTATTTCCCGAAGACTTGCCGGTAGGATTACCACCTATCCGCGGGATTGAACACCAGATTGATCTTATACCGGGAGCTCCATTACCGAACAAAGCGGCGTATCGTTGTAATCCCGAAGAAACCAAAGAATTACAACGTCAAATTGATGAACTCATGAATCACGGATATGTCCGAGAAAGTTTAAGTCCGTGTGCGGTTCCAGTTCTACTTGTGCCAAAAAAAGACGGAACATGGCGAATGTGTATTGTGATGAGAGCCGTGAATAACATCACCGTCAAGTATCGGTTTCCTATCCCGAGACTAGACGACATGCTGGACGAGTTACATGGCTCGGTTATATTTTCCAAAGTTGATTTACGGAGCGGATACCATCAAATCCGCATGCGAGAGGGAGACGAATGGAAAACGGCGTTTAAAACGAAGAATGGACTTTACGAATGGGTTGTGATGCCATTCGGCCTCACCAACGCCCCGAGCACCTTTATGAGGTTGATGAACGAGGTTCTTAAACCTTTCTTGGGAAAGTTTGTTGTCGTGTACTTAGACGACATTTTGATCTACAGTCGGTCCGTAGAAGAACATCTCGAACATTTGCGGTACGTGTTTGAGACGCTAAGGGAACAAAAACTTTATGGAAAACGGGAGAAGTGTACTTTCCTAGTCGAGAGTCTTGTCTTTCTCGGCTATGTTGTTTCGAAAGACGGAGTTTCGGTCGACCAAGAGAAGATCGCGGCAATCAAGTCGTGGCCGACCCCAAAGACAATCACGGAGGTACGGTCATTTCATGGCCTCGCTTCATTTTACCGACGATTCATACGGGACTTTAGCACTATATCCAGCCCGATCACGGAGTGTCTGAAAAAGGGAACCTTTGCTTGGAACGAAACGGCCCAAAAGGCTTTTGAAAACTTAAAGGGAAAATTATGTGAAGCGCCGATTTTGACGTTACCCGATTTTTCACAACC
This sequence comes from Orobanche coerulescens, assembly GCA_033398695.1. Classification (NCBI taxonomy): domain Eukaryota; kingdom Viridiplantae; phylum Streptophyta; class Magnoliopsida; order Lamiales; family Orobanchaceae; genus Orobanche; species Orobanche coerulescens. The sequence goes on from CM065805.1 coordinate 171,232,168, forward strand.
GTTTGAGGTAGAATGCGACGCTAGCGGAGTTGGAATCGGGGCAGTGCTTATTCAAAGAGGCCGTCCCATTGCCTATTTTTCGGAGAAGTTAAGTGGCGCCCGAGTGAATTATTGTACTTACGACAAGGAGTTCTATGCTATCGTAAGAGCACTCGACCATTGGAGTCATTATTTACGTTCGAAACATTTCGTCCGCATTCGGATCATGAGTCGTTGAAATACATCAACGGACAAAGTAAGCTAAGCCCGAGGCATGCAAAATGGGTGGAATTTTTACAATCTTTTCACTTTTCATCCAAGTACAAAGACGGGAAGAGTAATGTAGTGGCGGATGCACTATCGAGACGGTATGCCTTACTGTCGATGCTAGATGTTCGTTTGTTGGGGTTTGAGACTTTGAAAGATCACTACAACGATTTATCCGACTTCGGAAATTTTTAACCGTTGTAAAACGGCCCCGTACGAGGAATTTGTTTTACAGGATGGTTTTCTCTTCAAGGGAAATAAATTATGTGTGCCGAGACATACGATTCGGGAATTGCTGGTTCGGGAGGCGCACGGAGGAGGACTAGCCGGCCACTTCGGCTCAACCAAGACTGTAGAAGTACTAAAAGAACATTTCTTTTGGCCGAAAATGTATGGTGACGTCAGCACAATCGTGAGCAAATGCGTAACTTGTCACATGATGAAAAGTTCGTTCAAGTCGAGTACATACATGCCGTTGCCGATACCGTTACGACCGTGGGAGGATGTCTCGATGGATTTTATTGTGGCTTTACCTCGTACTCAACGAGGCAAGGACTCGATCATGGTGGTCGTCGACCGTTTTTCAAAAATGGCTCACTTTGTCGCGTGCCACAAAACCGATGATGCAAGCAACGTGGCAGACTTGTACTTCCGAGAAGTAGTTCATTTACACGGAGTTCCAAAAACTATCGTGTCGGATCGAGATTCCAAATTTCTGAGTTACTTCTGGAATACTTTATGGAGGAAAGTAGGTACTAAACTCCTATTCAGTACTTCACATCACCCGCAAACCGACGGATGCACCGAGGTAACTAATCGAACCTTGGGAGCATTATTACGAGGGTTGGTAAATAAAACTCGTAAAGATTGGGACGTTAAACTTGCTCATGCTGAATTCGCATACAACCGATCACCCGGTTATGCCACGGCCCATTCACCTTTGAAGTGGTATACGGATTAAATCCGCACTTGCCATTGGACTTGATTCCTTACCGAGCAACGAGTTGGTTCACAAAGACGCCGAAGCAAAACTCAAATCAATGGTGAAGTTACACGAAAAGATACGGAACGGATTAAAGAAGTAAATGAAATATACAAACGGAAGTCGAACAAAAATAAAAAGGCGAGATTATTTGATGTTGGCGACTTGGTTTGGATACATTTGAGAAAAGAAAGATTCCCAAGCAAACGGAAGAACAAATTAATGCCGAGAGCCGAGGGTCCGTACAAAATTGTGGAAAAGGTGAACGACAACGCATACAAAGTCGAACTCCCGGGCGAATACGGAGTACACGCGACATTCAACGTAGGTGATCTCTCACCTTATCTTGACGACGATGGCATTGCGATTGAGGTCAATTCCTTTCAAAGACGGAGGAATGATACGATATCTAATATTCCGATCGAAGAAACTCCGATAAAAATCGACATCCATGATGATGCAAATTCGCATGGCCATGCATCGTTATACTTAGGAGAAAATGTTAAACGGATTGGAGTTACGTTGTTAATCGGAATCGGAGTGACGTAGAATTCGACGACGGATCGACCCGAAAGCATGAAGATCGGCCGAAACATGCTTGAAAGGGACACTTTGTCTTCATATCTTTCACAAAATCACCTCCTTCCCCACCATGACACAAACGGCCGAAGCTTGTAGATGGAGTGAAGACTTTCTTCTTCATGTCACCCTCATGATATCTTCAACAAATCAACACCAAATCCCCCTAAGTTCGGCCGATTGGAAGCTAGTGCAAGGGAGGATATTTTGTTCTACTTCATGTCACCATCAAAGACCAAGAGTGCTTCATGTCCCTTTCACCTAATAACACCAAGAGATTTGATATCTCAATCCTTGGATTTTCGGCCGAAATGATGTTGCTAGGAAGTTCGTTTTTTTCGTTTTGTTGTATTTTCGTACGGTTGTAAACTACTATATATAGTAGTCTTCGTTGTACTTGTAATTCATCGAGAATCATAATAAACTTTGTATTTCCTTTGAAATATACGTTGAACGAGTTCGACAAACCTTAGTTATTGTTTCGACGAGTTTCGAGATTTTAACTTTGATCAATTCTCAAAAGGTCTTGGGAAGAGATTACCCTTTTATCGAGTTATAGGTCTAGTTCGATAATAACACACCAAACTCCGTACATCACACTACCTCACGGCCGAACACCATCAACTTTCGGCCACCCTTAGCAAAATTCAAGTGATACTTTGTTTCTTGTTAACCTTCCGTTGTGTTTTATACGTATTACTTGCGTAATTCGTATCATCAACTCGGCCATCTCTGAAGGTGCCATGCGATACGGCGCCTTCAAAATCGGAGCCGCACCTGGCTTCAACTCGATAGCAAACTCTGCCTCACGGTCCGGTGGCAACCCCGACAACTCGTCAGTAAAGGCATCCGAGAACTCACTAACGACGGGAATCGATGAAAACTCGACTCCACCACTCTCCGCCTCCAAGGCGTAACACCAATAACCAGTGCACCCCTTCCGCAGGAGTCTCATCGCCTTCAAGGCGTTAATTACGAACTTCTTGTTTCCCCTCTTTCGCCCCGCGAAAGAGTGCTCGGTGCCGCCCTCGGCTAACATGATCCTCGTGCGGTAGTCCATGATTGCACCATGCCGCTCGAGTCAATCATCCCCAAGAATCAAATCCTCACCCTCAATGCCCACAATAATAAGATTAGAGAGCCAAGCCCTCTCACAAATAAACACAGAACAGTCTCGGATCTCTCGATCGCCAACGATCTTATCACCACTAGGAAGTTTAACGATGAAAGGCTCACAAGGCCACAAACAGTCAAGACTCAAACGGCGCACACACTCCAGAAATATGAATGAATGCGTAGCACCCGAATCGAAAAACACACTGACAGGATGCGACTGGATATGAACGGTACATGTGGCCACGGTGGCTGCTGGGTCATTAGCCCTCCTCATCTCGTAAACTCTCGGATGAGCGGAGCCGACACTGAAAGCTCCCCCTCTAGTGGGCTGGCCCCGACCCCTCCCTCGGCTGGTACTCTGCGGGGGCTGTGGATTAGATGACCCCTGGTTCACACTCATCTCCCTAGGCGCTGGGAAGGAAGCCTGGGCACCAAGAGTCCTCTCTCTCTCTCGTAATGCAAAGCCTTTGGCCCTACTGCCACACCGACACACGTCAAAGAAAGGACTCAAACAAGCTTGACTGATGTGGCCTGGTCGGCCACAGTTAAAACACTTCACATCACAGAAAGAAGTATTGGCAGCCCCGCGGAAACACCCAGAAGAACGAGCTGGACCACCACCAACGGGAGAATTAGCAGACTGAGATTTCTGCCGACCTCCACCCCTGTGGCCCGAAAATTTCCGACGGACTTCTGCTTCTTGCTCTCACGGGCTGCCTCACTGGCCATCAAGGACATATCATAAGCGAGAGCTCTACTCTGATAATTCTTTAAGGTGGTGCAGGCGAGCCCATACATGTAGTCACGAATCTTCAGTTTCATCCATCAAGAAAAGTGGAAAATCTTGTCACTCTCTTCTCTAACTTGGGCCTTCACGAATCCTAACTCCTGGTTGTAATCAGCAATAGCCTGAGAAACAGGAATGTCCCGAGGCTGAGCATCATAGAAAGCATGGACTCGAGCCTGTCTAACTGGCCATGGGCAATATTCGATCTCCATCAGGTCTTTGAACTCGACCCATGAAGCAGCATGGTCCTTAGGTTCAACAGCCTCACACCAATCGGTAGCGTCCCTAGTGAGAAAGTACTGGGTAATAGGGACCTTGCGATCCTCGGGACAGTTGGTGGCAACAAAGACTTTGGATATCTCCTTGATCCACCCCTCCCATCTAATCGGGTCTGAAGCCCTCGAAAACTGAGGAGTATGCATCTTGACGATATCCTGAAGCCAACGATCTGCTCCGCCCCGAGTAGCATGGGCCGGAGTCGGGTTCTGAACTGCCTGAGCTATCGCAGTCATTTGGTTCACCATTTGTTGAATCATAGCTGCAACACCCAGATCGGCGTCACTACCACTCGCGCCCTCTTGAGTAGCACTATGGATCTGACAACCATCAGTACTACCAGCCCCAGAATTGTGTGATGTGGCCGCCTCACTGGCTGCCTCACGTCCGCGACTGCGTCCACGACCACGGCAGCGACCTCTACCTCGGCCTCTCCCAGCATCCATACTGGAGATAAGAAGTAACAAAAATATCCCAATAATGAGTACAAGTGAGAAACAAACAGAGTTCGAGAAATGGAAGCACGATACGATGAAGTATAAGAATCGAGTAAGGAAAACTTACGAACACTGAAAGTACCGAGATGATGGCAGTGGGGTGACGATGTGCAAAACAAAACAAAAACAAAACACGACTAGACCCAATTAACCGACAAGCCTAGGTATCCATAAACCTAGTTCTCTGATACTATTTTCTGTAATACCCCCAAGAAATCCCGAGAATGTAACAGCGTCGTGGACCCCTACATGGGACCCACCAGGCTAGGTAATCAACTTCACTCATCGACTTGCGGAGTCGACGCAATAACACCACATCACAAAGACGCAAAATAATAATAATCCACCCGGTTCGATCGGTCAATCAAGCAACACAATAATCCAACGAACACATAACGAACAACTCAATACACTTTGCAAAATCAAAAGCCCCAAAGTACTCGAGTACGTCTATTAATTCACAAGTTGGAAAACAACCATATCGAAATGGATAACGGAAATAAAAAACTCGTTTGCACATGTCAACAACCCTGGCCAGCATCCTCGTACTGTCCCAATGCCCGCTCTTCCGGCTGAACATAACCAGAAATTCATAAAATAAATTTCCCCAAAAAGGGTCCCCCAAAGGGTTAGCAATTACGCTAGTACAAGTAGGCCAAATGAACAACTTACATCTTACACATTTAGTCAAATGCATGCAATCATGAAATCACAGTTCAAAAGTACTCATTTTCGAAAATGCCATAACCAAATCACATTTATAAAATGCACCACAATTAACCGTCGATCCACGCCTCTGCGGACCCCTACCGAGACCCCGTCTGTTCTAACCCGTAGTGGTTAAAAGCAAAGCTCGTCGATCCATGCCTCTATGGACCCCTACCGAGACCCCATCGGATCTAACTCGTAGTGAGCATACACACACACCCATCACTCATGCAATGCTATCATGTTAAGAGTGTAAGTTCATTTAAGAATACTTGCCTCGATTAAACGACGAAGAGAAACAGGAAAGATTACGACCGTAGTTGCGAGAAACCGAACACCAAACCTAGACGATTCGTCAAACACGATTACAACAACTCGACAAAACAACGATAATGGAAAATACCCAGAAACCCACCTACGATTCATATAATTTCATACGAGAAAATCGACGAGGGCGGACAACAACCCCATACCCTCTTGATTTCAAGAACACACCGAAATTCACCGAAATTTCATAGGAAACACATGAATACTACTAAGACTAATCATACCCATCATGGATAAATCAATAATGCGGAACGAATCAGACAAACCCCCCCCCCTCCCCAAATTTCCCAAAAATAGGGTTTTAGGAGATTACCTTGGATTTAGGATGAAGAACACAAGTATATGTTGTTAGTCCACATCAAGAACTCAAGGTAGATGATATCTGAAGTGGTTGGAGGAAGAAATCGCCCAGAAATCGCCTAAGAATCGCTTGGCCGCGGGGAGGAGAAGAAATGAAAAAAAGTGAGAATCTGGGTCAACTCTCTGGTATATATAACCAGAGAGTCGTTAGCGCGCTCTAACGGCTAATTGTTAGCGTGTGCTACCCAGTCAAAGATAGTCCAGAACCTATGGTTCTGGCCCGTTAGCGTGCACTACCAGGAAATATCGTGCGCTAACGGCCCCTCGATAGCGTGCGCTATCGGGCCATAGCGTGCGCTACCTGAACACCATCCGAGTCCAGATACATTCTGCCCAGTACTGGACTGACGGATTAGCACGCGCTACCGGACACCATGCGCGCGCTAAGCCTAAACGATAGCGTGCGCTAGAATAAAATCTTAGCGTGCGCTAAGCTGCTCGTCCAAAGAGCAGAGAACAGAAACAACTTACTGCCACAGCTGGGCTCGAGTCGCTAGCGCGCGCTTCGAAGCAAATGTAGCGTGCGCTACTAAGTGATGCTAGCGTGCGCTATACAACAAAAATAGCGGGCGCTAGGCACATGATACCAATGGCCCAAAATACCCGAAACACACGAAACACGAACGAAACATCAAATGGAAGCTCACAACATGCATAATAACATAAGATGGATTTACGGCAACCCCGAAACGGCGGTTCCGAACAACAATTACGAGAATCGGACTAATTAGCGATGGAGAACTAATAAACGCGGAATTGGGTAAAACAAGTCCGAAACAAGCTCGGATAACAAAAGGTCCAAAAATAAGTATCCTCGAAATGCCAATATGGTTACACGCGAGCCACCAAAATGAGAAATACACAAAAATAAAAAATATCAGAAAAAAAAAATACGGATATTACACATATATCCCAAGTCTCTGTTGGGGACCCATTTTTGTTCGTTGTGGGGGTGTAATTGAGACTTGAACCGCGCAACCAAAAGTTCGTAAGTGAAAAATATCAGGCTCTCGACCAAAAATAATTTGCATTTGGGAGTATTCATGATTGGCTGATGGCCTTATTGGAACTAATATTGCAGCATGTAATATGGCATGCCCCAAGCAGTAGTTCGTAGTTTTGACTTCATAAGTATTGGTCTAGAAATAAGTTGAAGACATTTAATAAGCGATTATGCTAAACCATTTTGGGTATGGACATAAGCTACTAAATGTTCTATCTCAATTCCAGTAGCCATACAATAATTTTCAAATGCTCGAGTGTAAACTCACTAGCATTATCAAGACGAATACTTTTAATTGAATTTTCTAGTAGTTGAGCTCTTATTTTTATAATTTGAGCAAGTAGTCTAGTAAATGCTGCATTTTTAGTAGAAAGCAAGCATATGTATGACCATAGAAGAAGCATCAATCAATACAATAAAATATCGAAAAGGTCTAGATAGTGGATGTATGGGTCCACAAATATATCCTTGAATTATTTCTAAAAAAATGGAGATTCAATATTAATCTTTGTATATGAAGGTCTAATGACTAACTAGCCTTGAGTACAAGCATCACATGTGAACTCATTTGTAGAAAGAATCTTTTGATTCTTTATGTTGTGCCCATATGAATTATTGATTATTCGGCGCATCATAATTGCTCCAGGATGTCCAAACCTATCATGCCAAAGCATAAAACTTTTTTTGTCATTGAACTTCAGGTTCATGACATGGTTTGTCTCAATTGCCTTAATGAATGTGTAATACATTCCAGAAGGTAGTGTTGATAATTTTCTTTTGGCAGCTTATGGCCAGACACAGAAGAATTTATGCAAAGATATTTATTTCCACCTTCTGTAATTATCTCGATGTGGTATCAATTATAGCGGATGTCCTTGAAACTTAGTAAGTTTCTCTTAGACTTACTAGAATACAGGACATTTTCAATATCTAATTTAGCACCATTTGACAAAATGATAAGCTCTTCTGCTGCCTTCAATGATATTTGATGCACTCGATATCGTGTTAACATTATCCTCAACTAATGTCAACTTAAGAAAATACTTCTTTTTTTGAAAGATAGTGTGTGTAGTAGCACTATCTTAAAGGCATATATCACAAGATTCCATTTGAATTTCTTATACGATCGAAGGGGAGGATGGTGATCGATTGGTGTGCAGTCGGACCTGGTGCAGATGATGGAGGCGAACGACAGCCGGTGACATGTCTGGCTCAAGAGAGGAATTCGCACGACTGGGCTTGATGGGTCAACTTCGAGTGGAGGTTGCAGGCGAGCCGAGGGTTTTGATCATTGCAGTCGGTGGCGGGGCGACGTGTTAGGGTTGATGGCCGGTGGCTCGAGAGATAGATAGAACAATTATGCTGATAACGTGTTGTAAACTAGAGAGATAAGAGATAATAACATAGAGAATGTAAATTTTGCGTATTCAATGTTTGACTAAAGGCCTCTATTTAAACTAATGAGAGTTAGGGGTTTAGGGTTAGATTTCTTAGTCAACACTCATTCGATATATCTAGAAGATATATTTACAAAAAATAAACAAATAAATATAATACTAACTAAAAGGAAAGAAAAGAAGAAAAGAGAAAAAAGATAAAGCGTGCAAAACTGAATAACCCTTATGTAAGGGCAATAAGTCCCATCGGGGATGGTCTAGTAGTAGAGTGGTGTTGCTCAGAGACCAAAGGTCATAGGTTCGAACCCCATCAATACCACTAGGTAGGATGTGCACGGGACGGGAGTTCCGAAGCCCGTGCGGCGTCCCAGGGGCCCTCACACCCCGGGACCAGCCTATCCCTCATAGCATGCCAACTGGTTTCGCCCTGCCATGAGCTCATCAGGGAGACGGCACTAGCCCCCGACCAGTTGTGCCCTACCAGCAACGATCCCCTTCATAGTCAAGTCCTCGACTAGCGACAAGCTCTCCGGACTAAACCGGGTCGGCATGCCTGACTCGGCCAGACCGATGCATCCGGCAAACAACGCCTAAACGCTAATGTCACCTCCTTTACCCCGCTTGTGGCAAGCTAACCAGAAGGCACACCTCATTTGGACGGTCAACACGGACACGACATATCGGGTCGTGACATCAACACCTCCTTGTGTGTCTAACGATGTCTCCGATACCACTTGTCACGGGCTTAGAGTTTGCTATGCTCCTAAGCGTCGTGCGGCCTAGCAACCCTCTTGCTAGTCAGCCTTAAACACTCCGAATTTGGCTAAGTATAAAGTTGGCACAACGAAAGAGAGGCAATGGGTTGAGGGAAAATTACTTCCACTAAGTAACAAAGAGTTTACAAGTGTGTCTTACAAGTGAGTTTCCAAGGATGGCTGCAAATGAGCCCCAACTTTCCTATTTATACTACTCCCTATCTCTAGAATTTTCCTCCACCTCCTCATTTGGAGGCTTCTAGATCCTCCTACACGATTACATGTTCTAGAGTATTCTAAGTACAATACAAGTCTTTGTACAATGTCTAGAAACATCTCCTAAGTTACAAGTTTAAATAAAAAAAAAAAATATAAGGGCAATAAGTAAAAAGGGACAAAATGAATTAACAAAAGAGGAGCAACCCACTTTAACTGATATGCTACTAGCAGATCAAGGACCGATATGCTTATAAAACCGAACTCCCTATACGGCTTTACATATATGGATATAATATAAGTAAAACCAGTCTTTTATTTCATATATAAAAAAGTGAAGAGTTTTTATTTCACTAGAAAATATTTTAAGATACGCCCGATTGTTTAATTGAAAAAAATAACTTTGGAGTGAGTGCTGTTAACTCAATGAAATCTTTTTGTTTATCCAAACTATACAATATAAACAATATAACATACATCATTCAAATATATTTTCCTAAAGGCCCTCAATATTCAAATATATTTGTTCGAAGGCCCTCAACATCATTATATTTACCCGAAGGCCCTCAATATCATCATTTTTCCCGAGACCTAACCCGAAGGCTAACCTCGTAACATATTTTCTTCGGAGACCCTCATTATTAAACACGAACATTAGATATACACATAATAAGGATAAATATTTAAAATTAACGTTAGAGAATCCCCACCTTTTTAGTTTGATCTTGAAACATAAATATGAATTTAATTATGTCCAAGCGCGTCGCCCAGCAAATAATTAACATTATACATTAACCTTAAATTTATAATAGTAGTAATATGAAATGATAATTTGAAATATGATGAATGAAGGAGTATTTATCACCATATTTTCTTTTCTTTTTTTTTTCTTGCCTCACTCTCCCTCTATCTCCTCATCTTACGTTATGGGTATTACTAAATACTGCCTTCAAAACTCTCATCACCAATACATTTGGCCACCATCTCACAACCGCGGAAATGGATGAAAACGCACCGCCGACGCCTCATGAGGTAAATTTTTCTATTTTTCAGTGAAATGACGCGGGCGTCTGGAAAAAACACCTGCGCCATGGGACAGGCGTCCAAGATTTCTGCCTACACCATGGTGTAGGCATTAAATTAAGACCCCTGAACTGTGGCGCAGGCATTTACCGCACACGACTGTAGCATGGCTCAGGTGGAAACTCTGGGAATCTGCGTCATGGTTCAGGCGTTCACCGCAGACGCTTGTACCATGGCACAGGCTGAATTTTCGGATGCCTAATTTTTTTTTTTGGCATCATTTTGAATTTTAGTATCAATATTAATGGTATTATTATTAACCCCCTATCAACTAAAAATTTTAGATTACATTGGAAGAATTTGACAGTGATGGCGTTGATTATAGTGGATATTTCGTTAATTCCGAAATATTCGTGAGTGATTTAAATGTGATTGTTTGGGCAAAAAAACTCGCACTTCAAATTGGTTTCGAGTTGATTGTTTCCTCGCACAAGAATAAAGGAAAGACGAAGTTGTTGAGATGTAACTTTGGTGAACGACATAGAGGAGTATTGGGAGATTTGGATGCTGCTGCACAAAAGGACACCAAGACGAAAACACACAGGTGTACATTTCAGATAAAGACCGAACAATTATATGACTCTAGTGGTTGGATAATCGTGTTAGGAATACCTTTTTGAGAATTTGATGATGTCTTTCCAGTATTCAAGTTTATTTCAAATGCATTTTTAAGTACTTGGCATTGTAAAGAATAACCAAATGAGTATCTTCTATTGGCGTTTAATTAGATTGGGCTATGATTGATCATGTTGATGAAATAAAATTTTGGCTAAGTATATAACAGTAAAACATCAGCCGGTTTGGTCAAAGACAAATATCAGGTGAGTTAACCAGAGAAATATATCAGTTGTTTTTTGGTTAAAGCAAATATCAGTCGGGTTTTGGTCAAAGCAAATATCAGCTAAAGTTTGACCAGATAAAACATCAGTCTGGTTTTGGTCAAAGATAAATATCAGCTGAGTTGACCAGATAAATATATCAGTCAGGTTTTGATCAAAGCAAATATCAGCTAAGTTTGACCAGATAAAACATCAATCGGGTTTTGGTCAAGAAAAAACATCATCCGGGTTTGACTAAGACAGAAGTACATCTGAGTTTTCCAAGACAGGGTTTTCACCAAGTATGGAACTGACAAATATCAGGCGAGATTATCAAGACGAAACATCAGCCGAGTAGATCGATACATCAACTGGGTTTGACCAAGGTAGAAAAGTAACCAAGAAGTGATATCAATTGAGTTTAAGACACTGATTATGTTCACGTCAGCAAACCTTGAAAAGTTAACAAAGACGGCAAATCACATGTAAATATTAAGAAAGTTAAGGAGATAAATTAACTGATTTCTGGAAGTTAAGGAATAAAATATTTCTTGAGATTCGCGCCCAGAATACTTTCCAATTATAGTAATCACAAGAAAACGGCGCAAACTACTATACATATTCAAATGATCGGATTTGAAAAAAGAGACAAAAGTCATGCAAGAGATAAAGATGAAGACAAAGAGGTCCACTCTCCAACGGACTGATTTGTTCAGAAATGCAACGACTATGAAGAGCTCAAGAAACATACTATAAATATCTGAAGAACACTTGAGCAGAAGTACGATGCGATTGACATTCTCAAGCAAACAAAGCAAACAAGCAATCCACTCTGTGTTAAGTATCGTGAAGGAACAAAGATCTTAAATATACAAATCATCAGAAGTTCTTTAAAGTTGGAGAAGACGTAGACTCGTCTTAAAGATGGAGTAAGGGGTCTTTCTTGAACGAGGTTATTTAGAGTGAAAGATTGTAAAACATCTACGGATTCTTGATTGGAAGGTGATAGGCAACTTGCGAGTTGTTGAGGCATTCAAGGGTTTTCAATCAAGAGGTGTTAAGCAACCAAGGGAAGGATTTGCAACAGCCACGGGTTTTCATTGGTTGAAAGTTGGTGTAAGTCGATTCATTGTAACCAAGTTTCACTGGTTGAAAGTTATAGTGAATTTATCTCCAAGTGGGACAGAAGTGGATTAGTAGAGGATTACCCCACCTCTGAAATCACTATAAGTACTGTGTGATTTATTGCTTTGAACATCATATTTAACTGCTGTATTCATCTTAACTGTTGCATTGAAAGTCAGCTGTCTTCCGCAAAACGTTTTTATAGCTGATATCCCAACTGAACCTAACTGCAATAAAATCAGCCAAAGTAAACTTAGCTGCACTAAATTACAGTTGAGTGTTTTAAACAGGTTATTTTCAGTAATGATTTTTACAAGTCTATTCACCCCCCTTTAGACTTGTACTTGTGACCTACAAGTGGTATCAGAAATATTGTTTCAAAGACACTGAACTAGATCCATATACTTGAGTATATTATATCAAATCTCCCATTAAAATGGAACACATGCAACACATGTACTCTAGACTTCCTGTTTTTTATATTGATGAATAGACCTCTGAAAAATAAGAATGCATGCACATTAATCATCCATAGATGACGACATGTGGTGCATAATAGAAGAAGGTCCCTTTACCTACCTAAAGGACAATACATATGAAGAAGTTACAGCCGGGAAACCTAAGCAGATTCCCAAGAAAAGATCAGAGCTAACAACTGAAGAAAGGAAGTTGACTACCCTTTACAACCAGACCAGAGATATTTTATACCAAACTCTTGATAAAGCCACCATGGTAAAAATTAAGAATTGCAAGTATGCCAAGGAGATATGGGACACATTAGCAGTAATGTGTGAGGGAACTGAGCTGACCAAGGAGAACAAACTGTCAATTGCTACCCAGAACTTTGACAACTTCAAGATGAAGACTGGAGAGACCATTAATCATGTGGATAGCAGGTTCATAGAATCACCAATGAAATCAACTCTCATCAATGAAATCAACTCTCTCGGAAAGACCTATGGCAACTGACAGATCGCCCTAAAAGTCCTGAGGTCCCTTAATCCAGAATGGATCATGAAGGCAGTAGCCATGAGGGCATCCAAGGATCTTAACAAAATAAAGATCCAAGAACTATTCGCAGACCTCAAGGCATTTGAGTTTGAACTTCTATGCTCATCATCAAATGAACCAGCAAAAAAAGGAATTGCCTTTACTGCCGAGTCACCTGCAAAGAACCTAGATGAAGCCATCCCTCAAAGTTATCTAAACTTTGAGGAAGAAATGACATTTGTAATGCAAAGATTCAGTAATTTCAGAAAGAATTACTCAAAGTAAAAGAAGCATTACAAGAAGAATCCCAGAAGGAACCAAAAAGTTGGGAACTGGAAGGTGGAATGCTAAAACTGTCATAAGACAGGGCATATTATGATTGCCCTGACCTCAAGAAAGATAAGTTAAAAAAAGACATGGGCAAAAGAGAAGACAAAAGGAAAGCCTGACTGGAGAATATCCGATGCTAGAAACTGTGGAATCAAGTAGTGGATTTTTCTCTAAAGAAGAAGATGACTACAACTGCTTAATGGCCAACATATCTGATAAATAGGTATGCTCTAAACCCCAAACTTCCAAATGTTCTAGCTCAGACATGTATGAAGATCTTGATTTACATAAGTCTCTAAATCAACTGTTAAAAGGCTTTGAAATACTTAAAATAGCACACCTAGCTGTCTCAGATCAGAATACTCAGCTGAAAAATGAGAAAAGGCAGCTGAAAAATGACTTGGACAAACTCAGCCAAGAATCAGCCACTATTGAAAATAACAGAGCCGAGTTTGAAAGACTCTCTAAAATTGATACAGCCACAGCTGAGATTTAAGGGTTAACTATATTAAAACAATGAGAAATCAGCTGCACTCACTCATACTAAGACTGAGCTTTCAAGACTAACACCACTAAGCAATGCACAAGCTAAGGAAATAACATCTCTGTGTAATATCCGGTATTCTCGTTTTCCGTTATCTCGAATTGGTTGTGTTTTGACGCCGGACATTTTCTTGTTGATGAGAATCAGAGTGATTTCTAGTGTGATACTCTATTTGTTTTATCGCATAGCCGTCTTAGTCGTGTGTGGTACGTGATGTGTCGTTAATTGGTCGTTATTGTTTTGAATCATAGTGGTGGCGTTGTGTTGGTCGTCGTGGAGCGTGTTTTCACGCCGTATATTCTTTTGCATTGCTTGTAACGTTTCGCCGATAGGCGAGAGTTATGTGTTTCATGTGTACCTCGTTGAGTTTTCCTGGCGGGATATTACTTCTCCCTACTTGTTTTAAGTTTCGGGACGAAACTTCTTTTAAGGAGGGTAGTATGTAATATCCGCAATTTCGATTTCCAGCAATATCTTTTTTTTCAGCAGAAGTCCATTTTGATGACTCGCTCATGACCGTATTGTCATTATGAGAATGATTAATTCTGCACTTTTTGTCATCCGAGTTCGTTTCGGTATCATTTTGTTGAGTTCCGTGTTCTTAAGCAGCTTTTCTACACTTGAGTTCGATTCTTGCGAATCTTGTCCGAAACTGTTGTTTCGAGTTTCTTGTAAGTTCATTTAATGATATTATTCATGTTGCGAGCTTTGGTTTGGTGTTTCGATCGCGTATCGTGTATTTCGGACGTTTTGGGCCATTTTTCGTAATTTCTAAAAGTTTGGGGTAATTACTGTTGGGAATAGTGCCCTAGGACATTCGATGTGCCTAGATTTGTAATTGTCACATTTAAATAAAGTTATTTGATATCATTTATTTCTCTTTGATTATTATAATGTGTGCATGTTTTAATATTATAATAATCGAATAATAGTTATTCATGAATAATAAGATTATTCAAATGTCCCTGGTAAAATCGCGTTGAGTAGAGACTCAAGTGATTAATATACTAGTATAAGTTTGATTGATAATCATCGGATGATTATGCGTATGGTACGGATCAATCTTATGGGTATTGGTTGGAGAACTAATACTGGACCGACCCGCATTGAGATCACTGCATGGAAATGTCATAAGTGAATCTCAATACAGTATGTCAATAAATCCTTGAACCTGAGATTATCATAGAGTCCAACATGATAACTGCTATGCCTTGACGTAATCCAACGTCATCTGAAACATGGTGATCATAAAGGTTAGCGATCGGGATTAGTGGAAGTCATGTAGAGGGCAATGAATTATCAAGATGGGGATTTGTCCCTCTCTTAAGTAAGTGAGATATCTGCTGGGCCCCTCGATAAGTAGGACTGAAGGAAATGCATGGACATGCTCAAATGAAGAGTCATTTGATTCAATCAGTCTACTTAAGATCGAGAAAGCATTTGAACATAAATAAGTATGACAGACTCCATGACTTAGTTCAAATATGATATCGCGTGACAAAGGGATTTGACACGTTAAAAGGTTTAATGGACTATTAACTTATATTATTTGGGTAATCATAATGTCTTGCTAGAGGCCGCTTATGATTTATTATTTAATAAGGTATTAAATAATTGCCAACATAATATAAGCCTTTTGGGTCGCACATACGACAATTATAGACAAGTAGGAATAAATATCAACTGGGAATAATAAATATAATATTGGATATTATATTTATAAGGAGATTAAATAATATGTAATATATATAATATTAGATATTATATATATTGTATTATTTAATAAGTTGAGGGGCAACTAAGCAAATACTAGATTATTGAATCTAGGGTTTACTTAGTATAAATATAAGGTCTTGGACAAGGAGTTGTAACACAAGAAAACAAGACCTAAAAATCGGCCCTTCAAGAAGAAGAAAAATCGGCCATCTACATCATATTGTAGGAGAACGGAGTCGGTCGTCCCTCTTCCCTTAGTTGATCTTGATCAATAGTACAATCCTTCTAGTAAGGAATTTGTGTTGTACTATTTATCAATATTATTCGTAAGGATCTAGCAATCCGGCTTGTGGAATTGTTCGTGCGTGGATCACCAAAAGAGGAAGGAGATATTCATCTGCTTCTAGTCCGGATCTAGAATTGTTCAATCGGATTAAGGTAATTCGATTAACTCTTTAATTAAACAATTAAATTACTGCATGCGATCCTAAATTGGGTTTTCACATTTATTGTTCCGCTGCGTTTTTACTCCGATTATTTTGTATTCGATGCATAAAAATCCCAACAGTGGTATCGGAGCCAACTTGCATGTAATTTAATTGTTTATGTAGAACATATTTATGTGTAAATTATGTTCCTGATTATGTTTATAAAATATAGATTTTATAAAATATTTTTTCTGGTTTAATTTGATTAAATCGGATCGTCAAAAATAATTTTTCGGATCAAGCTTTCGCATAAATCATTGGCCCGTAATCGCTCGAACAAGAAAGCGGCAAAGTCGGCGATTCGGTCCGGGTCGGGCCTGGACCCGCGGGTTGTATTAATTAGCAAAATGAATTTTGCTGGGAAGGGGATTCGATCCCTTGCCAATATGACAGGCTGGAGCTTTTCTTACCAAGTGGTCTACCACTTTAATTTGGTAACTTTCTCACGGATGTTTTTATTAAAGGCAGGAAATCTGTTTTAATATTGCAAAATTTATTCCGCAAAACACGGGATTTGAACCCGAGTCCATTGCCTTGAAATCCGGCGCCTTACCATCTCGGCTGGAAACTGTTTTGGTAATTTCAAAGTAATACTTTTCTTATAAGCCCTTTTAATATAAAAGTAAATTTGGAAATAATAGTTGCAAAATATTGCAACTGCAACCGCCGGGTTTCGAACCCGGGCAAACCCGTGCCCAGATCGCGCTGGCAGCCATCTCGGACAGAGTCCAGTTTTGTTCATGTGATGACTCAAATTTTAATTATTGTCTGATTGTCAGATAAATTGATTATTTAGCATTTTACATGATTTATTAATTATTTGATAACTATTTATGGTATGTGTGTGGTGTATGGCATGACCATAAATTGACCAATGTGATTGGATAATTTAATTTCTTATGGGTTGGTTTTACGGCCTGCGTGTCGTTTAATTATAATTGGTTTTACGGCCTGCGAGTCGTCTATTTAAATTATTTATTATTTTACGGCCTGCGTGTCATTTGCACTTCTTGTAATTTAATTTATTAGTGTAGTATTAAATTTCATTAATGTAATGAAGACAAGAAGGACGAGAAAGATGGACTCGAGGAGCAAATTGATCGCGTATGACGTTCCAAGGAGTTGGGAAGATCAATGAAGACCATATTTAACCTTTTAGATGACCTTTGTGATTTTCATGTTGGCTCATGAAAATCACGTTAGGATTATGGTCATGCTATACACGGTCCTATGCTTTATTGTCATGTGATGCGATGTATGTTTAAATTTATGCATGTATGTGATGCTATGTATGTTTAGATGTATGTTAGCAAACATAGACATTAACATAGGATAAAAATCCCTCGTTAAAATTTTAATGCCGTTCATTTGAAAAACACCTATCAAGACTTCGATCATCATGAGTGGGTCATGCCAAAGCTGGGCACTCGGATTATCTTAGTAAGGTAGGATAGGTAATGGTGATACCTATACGTTTAATGAATTTGGAAATCAAAATAGTTTTAAACCTTAAGGCATAAGATGGGATTATAACATGCTTGGGCATACGATGCCAAATCCCATGATATAATCTAAGAGTTACATATGATGTAATCGATAAAGAGTTATCCACCTAAAGTAGTTCAATTCTAGGCGTCATGCCAAAGCTGAGTTCAGGATTGTGCGAAATGGGATCTTAGCCCACTAAAATTACAAATGTTGTAAATTGAGGGTACTTTGTTTTAGTGGGAGTATTTTTCGAGAAATAAAATAATGTGACTAAATATTTTGCATATTGAATTTTGTAGAATGGCATCAAACAACACATCCACCATTTCACTACGATCTGTCCTTTAGAAGGACAAGCTTAAAGAAAACGGCAGCAACTATCTGGATTGGATCCGGAGCTTGAGAATAGTTCTCAAGCAAGAAAGAAAGCTGTATGTTCTTGAGGAAGAAATTCCCGATGAGCCAGCTGACAATGCAAACAAAGCAACAAAAGACAAATGGAAGAAACATTGTGATGATTCCATTGATGTCGGTTGTCTTATGTTGGCCACCATTTGTCCAGAACTTCAGAAGAATTTGGAGGAAATGGAAGCTTATGATCTAAATGCTCACCTCAAGGAAACTTTCTCGAAGCATGCTAGGCAAGAGAGGTATGAGACCTTTCAAGCCTTGTATGCTTGCAAGATGGTTGAGGGGACATCTGTCAGCGCTCACGTGCTCAAGATGAAAGAATATATTGATCATCTTGAAAGACTTGGTTTTCCACTTTCTAAGGAGCACTCCACGGATGTGATCCTAAACTCATTGCCCGAAAGTTTTGGTCAGTTCATTATGAACTATAATATGAATGAGATGGAGAAGTCCATTGCTGAGCTGCATGGGATGCTTAAAACGGCTGATCAGAATATTAAGAAGAAACCAAGCCATGTGTTGATGGTCAGCAAAGGGAAATCCTTTAAGAACAAAGGCAAGGGCAAGGGTAAGGCAAAAGCTGCCAAATCTAAAGACCCTACTAGGCCGGGTTTCAAGGCTAAAGCTCCCAAAGATGGAAATTGCCATCATTGCAATAAACCAGGACACTGGAAAAGAAATTGCAAGATTTACTTGGAAGAGCTAAAACGTACCAAGGGCAAAGGAGACCGCCACGGTATATTTGTTATAGAAGTTAACTTATCTACCTCTAACTCCCGGGTATTAGATACCGGATGTGGATCTCACATTTGTACAAATGTGCAGGGGTTGAGAAGCGAGAGAATCAAGAAAGGGGAAGTAGATCTAAGAGTCGGCAATGGAGCAAGAGTTGCTGCACTAGCCATAGGAACTTATGATCTAGTTTTGCCCAATGGGGTTTTGTTAGTTTTGAACAATTGCTATTATGTTCCTGCTATGAATAGGAATATTATTTCAGTTTCTACATTAGATTGTGAAGGTTACACTTTTCTTATTAAGAATAAGATCATTCGTATTTTCTTTGATGACTTGCTTTATGGTACTGCAAAGTTATATACTGGCCTTTACAATATTGATCTAGATGAGTCCGACACTTTGGAAGTCTATAACATTGCATCCAAGAAACTTAAGCTCAATGATTCTAATCCGACTTACTTATGGCATTGTCGACTTGGTCACATAAACGAGAAACGCATTTCTAAACTCCATAATGATGGACTTTTAGACTCTTTTGACTATGAATCATATGGGACATGCGAATCTTGTTTATTGGGCAAGATGACGAAGAAGCCTTTCACCGGTCATGGAGAAAGGGCTAGTGATCTATTAGACCGAATACATACTGATGTATGCGGACCTCTTAGCACTCATGCCAGAGGCGGATACCAATACTTCATTACATTCACCGATGATTTTAGCCGATATGGATATGTTTATCTTATGAAGTATAAACATGAATCTTTTGAAATGTTCAAAATATTCCAGAATGAAGTACAGAATCAACGTGGCAAGACAATTAAAGCCCTTCGATCAGATCGAGGTGGGGAATACTTGAGCCAAGAATTCGATGATCATCTTAGGAGTTGTGGAATTGTTTCGCAACTTACTCCTCCCGGCACACCTCAGCATAACGGAGTGTCCGAGAGGAGGAATCGAACTTTATTAGATATGGTTCGATCCATGATGAGTCGAACAGAGATTCCATTATCATTTTGGGGCCACGCCTTAGAAACAGCAGCATTCACCCTTAACCGTGTTCCATCTAAAGCAGTTGAAAAGACACTATTTGAGAAATGGACTGGTAAAAGGCCAAACTTGTCTTTTCTAAAGATCTGGGGTTGCGAAGCGTTCGTAAGGCGCCAAGTGTTTGACAAACCGGCATGATTCGAAAGATGTTTATTTGTGGGATATCCTAAGGAAACTAAAGGATATTACTTTTACAAGCCCGCAGAGAACAAAGTGTTTGTTGCTCGAAATGTTGTATTCTTAGAAAGGGAATTTATTTCCAAAAGAGATAGTGGGAGAAGAGTAATTCTCGAGGAAACTCGAGAACCACAAGAAGACATCGCTTCACCGATGGAAACCGAACAAGCTCAACAAACAGTTGAAGAGCCCATTCAAAGTACACAAGTCCCACGCAGATCTGATAGGATGCGACATGAACCTGAGAGATATGGTTATCTCGTAACAGAGGATGATGATGCATCGCTCATAGATGATGAGCCTAGTACCTATACAGAAGCTACTTCAGGACCAGAGTCCGAGGAATGGCTAGAAGCCATGAAGTCTGAGATGCAATCCATGTATGACAATCAAGTTTGGAACTTGATAGATCCACCTGAGGGTGTTAAAACCATTGGGTGCAAATGGGTCTATAAAAAGAAGAAAGACATGGATGATAATCTGCAAGCCTATAAGGCTAGACTAGTGGCAAAAGGTTATAGACAGATTCATGGTGTTGACTATGATGAGACCTTTTCGCCAGTAGTCATGCTTAAATCAATTAGAATTTTATTTGCCATTGTCGCATACTATGATTATGAAATATGGCAAATGGATGTCAAAACAGCATTCCTTAATGGAAACTTACTCGAGGATGTGTACATGACACAACCTGAAGGTTTTGTTCATCCAGAAAATTCTAAAAAGGTTTGCAAGCTTCAAAGATCCATTTATGGGTTGAAGCAGCTTCTGAGCCGGAATCTTAGTTTTGATGAAATCACAAAGAGTTTGGGTTCATTCAAAATGAAGATGAACCTTGTGTGTACAAGAAGGTTAGTGGGAGAATAGTTGTTTTCTTAGTCTTATAGTAGATGACATATTACTCATTGGAAATGACATTCCCACCTTGCATACCAAGACTTGGTTGGGAAGTTGTTTCTCAATGAAAGACTTAGGAGAAGCTGCTTACATTCTTGGGATAAAGATCTATAGAGATAGATCAAAGAGATTGATTGGTCTGAGTCAAAGTACATACATTAATAAAATATTGAAGAGGTTCAATATGCAAGACTCCAAGAGAGGACTCTTGCCAATGTCACATGACATTCATCTGAGTGAGACTCAGAGTCCTAAGACTCCTGATGAGCGAGCCCGTATGATCAAGATACCATACGCTTCGGCTATTGGATCGATCATGTATGCCATGATTTGTACTCGACCAGATGTATCGTTTGCTCTTAGTATGACAAGTCGATACCAATCGAATCCAGGTGAAAGTCATCGACGAAGTGAAAACCATCCTAAAGTACTTGAGAAGAACTAAGGATGATTTCCTAGTTTATGGAGGGGTGGGAAACGAAATGGGTTGTAAGAGGTTACGCCGATGCAAGTTTCGAAACCGACAGAGACGATTTCAAATCGCAAACTGGTTATGTGTTTGTATTGAATGGAGGTGCTTTGAGTTGGAAGAGTTCCAAGCAAAGCACGGTTGTTGATTCTATTTAAGTGAGTACACCGGCAAGATCGGATGCGGCTAAGGAAGCCGTATGGATCAAGAAGTTCGTTACGAACTAGGAGTGGTGCCAACCATCCAGTGGTCCCATAAGCCTTTATTGTGACAATAATGGTGCTATTGCACAAGCTAAAGAGCCTAGGTCCCATCATAATTCCAAACATATACTTAAAATATCACCTAGTCAGAGAGATCGTCAGACGAGGAGATATTACAATATGCAAAGTAGCAACGGAAGAGAATGTTGCAGATCCACTTACCAAGCCTCTCTCACAAGGAAAGTATGTTGAGCATGCTAGAGCGATATGACTAAAAGTCATGAATGAATGGTCCTAGTGCAAGTGGGAGATTGTTGGGAATAGTGCCCTAGGACATTCGATGTGCCTAGATTTGTAATTGTCACATTTAAATAAAGTTATTTGATATCATTTATTTCTCGTTGATTATTATAATGTGTGCATGTTTTAATATTATAATAATCGAATAATAGTTATTCATGAATAATAAGATTATTCAAATGTCCCTGGTAAAATCGCGTTGAGTAGAGACTCAAGTGATTAATATACTAGTATAAATTTGATTGATAATCATCGAATGATTATGCGTATGGTACGGATCAATCTTATGGGTATTGGTTGGAGAACTAATACTGGACCGACCCGCATTGAGATCACTGCATGGAAATGTCATAAGTGAATCTCAATACAGTATGTCAATAAATCCTTGAACCTGAGATTATCATAGAGTCCAACATGATAACTGCTATGCCTTGACGTAATCCAACGTCATCTGAAACATGGTGATCATAAAGGTTAGCGATCGGGATTAGTGGAAGTCATGTAGAGGGCAATGAATAATCAAGATGGGGATTTGTCCCTCTCTTAAGTGAGAGAGATATCTCATTGGGCCCTCGATAAGTAGGATCAAGGAAATGCATGGCCATGCTCAAATGAAGAGTCATTTGATTCAATCATCTACTTAAGATCGAGAAAGCATTTGAACATAAATAAGTATGACAGACTCCATGACTTAGTTCAAATATGATATCGCGTGACAAAGGGATTTGACACGTTAAAAGGTTTAATGGACTATTAACTTATATTATTTGGGTAATCATAATGTCTTGCTAGAGGCCGCTTATGATTTATTATTTAATAAGGTATTAAATAATTGCCAACATAATATAAGCCTTTTGGGTCGCACATACGACAATTATAGACAAGTAGGAATAAATATCAACTGGGAATAATAAATATAATATTGGATATTATATTTATAAGGAGATTAAATAATATGTAATATATATAATATTGGATATTATATATATTGTATTATTTAATAAGTTGAGGGGCAACTAAGCAAATACTAGATTATTGAATCTAGGGTTTACTTAGTATAAATATAAGGTCTTGGACAAGGAGTTGTAACACAAGAAAACAAGACCTAAAAATCGGCCCTTCAAGAAGAAGAAAAATCGTGTAGGTCACAAGTCGTCCAGGAACAAGTCTAGAGGGGGGGTGAATAGACTTGTTGAAACTCTTGAACTCTTTTTCCACGAAGAGTGAGTTTCTTCAGCTGATAGTTAAACAAATGACTTGGAGTCATTTGTTCTTGGATATGTGCGGAAGTCAGCTGATGACGAATAGAAATTAACTTAATGAAACACTTAACAATGTATGCAAACAGCTTAAAGTATGATGCAAGAAACAAGAATAACACAGCAATTATAGTGGTCTCAGAGGTGGGGTAATCCTCTACTAATCCACTTTTCTCCAAACCAGTTGGAGATGAATTCACTATAATTTTCAACCAGTGATAAATATTACAGTGATTCAACCACACTACAACAGCTTCCAACCAGTGGAAATCCGTGCCGTTGTACACACTTGACTGCCTTGCACCTCTTGATCCTCGATCCTCGGATGCCTTTACAGTCTCTTACTTCAACCAGTGAAGTACCCCGTACTCAAGATTATAGACAAGAGTGTTTGTCTTCTCCAACTTAAGAGCTTCCTTAAGTATGAACTTTTAGATCTGCTCTTTTCACGATGCTATTGATTGCTTGATTGCTTGATTGCTTTGATCGCTAGAATGTATGTTCTCACCGGTGGTTGCTCAGTTTCAAATCTCTGGATATATATAGGTCAGATCTCTGAGCTTTTTCCTTGTAGCCGTTGCAAATCTTTTGAACAAATCCGTCCGTTGGAGGGAGACTTCATTGTTTATTCTTTCTGAACGTTGCAAGGCTGGATTCCCATTATTTTATTTTATCTTCCGACCGTTGTGAAGACTTCTGCATGTGAGCGCCGAATCTTTTGAATATAAAAGGATTAAAGTCTTCAAGGTGGGTCTCGATGATTTATTTAAATCATATCTCTTGCGGGAATCACTCCAATTTGTCTCTTCACGTTGCATGTGAGCTTTCCGTAATACTTGACTTTTCAACGCATGCTGACGTGGACTTGGAGTACTTGGCTGCCTTAGAGTAGGCTGACATGCAGCTAACATCTCTGCAGATAGGTCCTCTCGGCTGTTCACTGTTTGTGACTTATCTGGTCAGGTGACTTCCCTGAGGTACCTCGGCTGCAGTCTGGTCAAACTTCTCTGACAAATTTAGTTGACCAGAGCTACTCTGACTGGAGTCGGTTGTTCCTCTCTGATGGACTAAGCTGTACTTAGTACTTAGCCGTTTTTCAGCCTAACAAATTTTTGGCCTACAGAAGATACTCATTTGGTTCTTCTTTACATTTTGCCAAGTTTTATACTTAACATATTTGGCCTATGGAAGATACTCATTTGGTTCTTCCTTACATTTTGCCAAGTAATAAACATTTGATTTTAAATTAATGACATCATCAAAATCTAACAAGTATTCCTAACAAATTCCCCCTATTTTGATGATGGCAAAACTTTAAGTAAAAAATCAAATGACCAAGTCTGCACTTAAGTGCGAGACATAAACTGAAATCAGTCTAATATTGAGACAACTGGAAATTGTCATTCAACAGACTGTTTATAAAATTTCTGACTTATTATTGAAATTTTACAAGAAGGTTTTAAGTACAGAAAATAAAATTACAAGAAATAACTAAAGGTCATCTGCCTCTTCCTCTGCCTCTTCGAATAGGCTGCTTGGCAGGCTTGAATGGTTTGGCTCTGATTGGTCTTATCTTGACTGGAGCAAGACCATATTTTCTCTTCATAACAAGTGCTGCGAAGTCTTGTTCTTGCTGGGATCTGAATCTGTTCTCAAGACACACTAGCTTGATTTCTCTTTGAAGTGCTAACTCATCAAGTTCACCGTCCATACGGGTCGGTGCTTCCTCTGCTCTGAAAGGAGGGATCATAGGATAAGCATTTTGTTCTTTAGCATGCTTCTTCAGAACAGCCCAAAGCTTCGGATGGATTTCTTCCATGAAGTTTATGAAAATTTCTTGTGGGGAGAGTTTATCATCCTGGAGTAGTTCCCAGATGTAATAGTCTTTGATGAACCTCTTCCTAGCAGATCCCCACATCTCAAGAGCTTCAAATGGAATAAAGTCCTCCACAAACCACAGCTCCTTCCCTTCCCATTCAAGAGTAGGTTCAAAACCACCTCTAGTTCTTCTTCTTTTTCCTTCAGGCTGGTCAGCCTGGTCAATTGGATCCACAATTTCCTTTCTCTTGAGACTGGAGGGTCCTTCAATTTGAGGGACATCCTGCTTCTTCTTGCTTCTTATTTCTCTCTCTTCCCCCTGAATTCTCTCTTCCCCCTTTTTTCCAAAGACGCTAAGGGTAGTTAATCATTGTTCCATCCTGCTCATCCAATCAGACATGCCAAATGGCATTCTGTTGTTGGTAGGGGGAGGGGGCTGAGGAATTTCTCTCTGTAGAAGGGTGTCTATCTTGGCATTTATTGACTGAAGGTCAGGAGTAACCTGAGTTGATAGCAGCTCTCCAATAGTATCTCTGACGATTTGCTTGATCAGCTCAGTCATGGTAGGGGATAACTGAGCTGATGGAGAGTGCTCTCCTGATCCTTCTGCAAGGGAACCACTAGACTGCAGGCTCCTGTCTGCAGCTGGTAGGTCAGATTGGGTTTTCTCCGGGGTCCCCGACTGAGTCTTGACAGCTCTGCCTAGGGCCAGTGTACCGGGCAGGTACCACAGTCCTATCTGCAGCTTCGTGAGTAGGCTCTGGCTCCGGCTCTTGTTCTGGCTCCTTGTCTCCTTCTCTCTCTCCCTCTTTCCCTTCTTCTTCCTTTTCTTCAGAGTTTTCTTTTTCTTCTTCCTCTTCTTTTTCCTTTTTATTTTCTTTTTCTGCTCCTGCTTCTCCTCCATCATCATTATCATCATCATCATCATCATCATCATCATTTTTATCATCATCCTTCTCCTCCTTTTCTCCTTCATCATCCCCATCCTCCTTTTCTTCTTCATCTTTTTCTTGATCTACCTCCTCTCCTTCTTCTTCATCTCCTTCATCAGCCACTTCCTCTGTCTTCTCAATTTCTTCTGGCTGTTTTTCAACTAGAATATTTTCTTCTGATTTTCTCTCTTCTTCGTCTTCTTCAGCCACCAAATCAATAATTTCATTATCTCCATCTACTTCTTCAATCCTTATCTCCTTTTCAACTTCCTCCTCCCCTTCCTCTCCAAAAACGCCATCAAAAATGCTGAGCATGATAGAATGGATAAAGTGGTCCATGTTTGTTTTAAAATGTGACATGAACCATTTATCCTGGAGGATTAAAGCCAAGTCTGATTCTTTGCAAAATTCAATCAGAACCTCCTCAGTGGCTTGGGGATATTCCCAACCACTAGTTGCAATGAAAGTTTGAAGATTTGTAAAAGGCATGGTTTTGAAAGATTTCCACTCTTCAAAAATATGTACAAAAGAGTGTTTTTCTGCTTTTGGTTTAACAAGCTGGAGTTGTTTAATAGAAAGATTGAAGGTATTATGTTCTAACAGGTTAAAAGTGTAGTCAGCTTCAGGAATAGAGATTATTAGACCTGCTTCCTGTTCTTCAGATATGTAGACTGGGGGAGTGAGAACAGGTACAATTCGAGTTTCAGTGGTGTTTGGTGCAGGCAGGTCTTCAGGATAAACTGGTGATCGAACTGATGGGCTGGCGGGGTGTTTAGACTTCTCTCCCTCGCTAAACTGCAGTTTCCTTGGCCTCTTAGGAGAGGGTTCCGGTGATGACTGCAGGTTAGAGGGTTCTTCTGGGGCTGGTCCCCGTCTCTTGAATCTGATTGCAATGGGTGTATCGTCAGACTCGTTGTCGGACTCGACTGCAGTTTCGATCTCAGCTGTAGGTCTGTCCGACTCCTCTGATAAATCGTATCTTGGATATGTTCTTGAGTCCGGCAGCTCCTTTAACAACTGAGCTGCTTTCCCAGTGCCTCCGACTTTCTTCTTCTCATGGTCCATATGACCAAGCCGTTTATTTGGGTGGAAGGGGTTAGTGTTTCCCTTAGCCACTCCGGTCTTCTCCAAAAACCAACTAAGATGCGTTCCGAACGCCAGCTTAGTTTTGAACTTCTTCTCATCGTCAAGCCACTCGACCTTGTTCACCTCGCGCACGAGTTGCCTGAAAATATAGTCCGCCCAATCGACTTCCTCTTCCTGAATCAATGCACCCAACACCATAAATTTCGATGATGACAGTTGGTCATAACTGCCTGCCATCCCCATGACTATCTTGTTGGTGATGTCCAACGCAACACGGTAAATCCTTTTTAATTCATTCCTCTTGGCTGTAAATTTCAATTTTTCTGGGATATTTTCGACTTTAATTGTTTTCCAGGTTTCGGCGGCTGATTGTTTGAGAGCTTCGACCGCCAAACCACGATGCTTCATCCCGAATACAGAACGAATCTTCTCTCGATCTATGCTGACAGGTACTCCGCCGACTGTGCTGTGAATCCCATGTTGAATCAGATAAGCATTGCGATAGAACTCAACGACATCTTCTTTGAACAGATGTTGCGGGTTGATGTCGAGAAATGGGTAAATCCCATTAAGCTTCATTGCCCGGATCAAATTGAGCATGTCGTAGTCCTCCAGGTTTGCTTCTAGTAAACCTTCAAAGTCGACAACCATGGAGAAAATGACCTGGTCCTTCACCGCCTTCAAATTCACTCCTTCGAAAGATGCCATTTCTGCAAATAGAGGATTTTTAGTGTATATTTTTGCTCTGTAAAATCTAGGGTTTCTGTAAGCGTAAAAAGTAAAGTGAAAGGTTTTCTTTCCTTATAAAGAAGATGAAAAGACGTTTGTATTAGTTTATTATATATTTGAACGGTGGTACGCCTTTTGATATTCTTTTGAATTTCAAATTTGAATTGGTGGCCCAATTTAAAATTCGACGGTTGATTCTGATTGGCCATCGTAGAGGTTGATTTAATAGGCGTTTGACGCGTGTATTAAAATTGCCACTTGGCTTATAAAGATGTATATTTAAATGCCATTCGTTAGCCAAAATTAATTTTATAAATGTGGCAGATAATAATTAAAAAATTTAGAGGTCAGTTTAGAAAACTTAGCTGGTCTTGATTTTGTTGACTGTTGACCATTCTGCAACAGGTTAGTTGACTTCTCGCCTGGTACTCTGAACAGCTAAGTTGCTTCGTCTGGCCTTCGTCTTCTCGCCTGCATCAGCTAGGCTGATTCTGGGGGTCCGTCCTTTCTTTAACTTGCTTCAGTACTAGATTCCCAATCTAGTAATCCAAGTTCTCTGCTCAGCTCTAGGAACCTTTCTTCTGGCAAGGGTTTAGTGAAGATGTCAGCTATTTGGTAGTCTGTGCTGACTCTTTCAACTCTAACCCTTTTGTTAAGCACATGGTCTCTAATGAAATGGTGCTTAACGTCAATGTGCTTCGTCCTTCAATGCAAAACCGGATTGTTGGTTATTGCAATAGCACTATTGTTGTTACACCAAATAGGAACTTCGTTGGCAATTATATTATAGTCCCTTAACTGTTGTCTGATCCATAGAATCTGTGCACAACAGCTACCTGCAGCCAGGTATTCTGACTCTGTAGTGGAGATAGAGTTAGAAACCTGCTTCTTGCTAAACCAGATATCACCGGTTCCTAGGAATTGACACGTTCCACTAGTGCTCTTCCTGTTGATTTTGCATCCTGCGAAATCCGCATCTGAGTATCCTGATAGCTCGAAGTTGTCATCCTTGGGGTACCACAGTCCAACATTAATTGTAGACTTTAGGTACTTAATTATTCTCTTGGCTGCATCTAGGTGTGATTGTTTTGGCTTGGACTGGAATCTAGCACAAACTCCAACGGCATATGATATGTCTGGCCTGCTTGCAGTGAGGTACAGAAGAGATCCGATGAGTCCTCTGTAGTGGGTTGAGTCCACTGATATGCCTGCCTCGTCTGCATCCAGGTGAGTACTTGTGCTCATTGGAATTCTTGCGGATTTGGCCGATTCCATTCCATATCTCTTGATAAGATCTCTGGTATACTTTGCTTGGTTGATGAAAATTCCTTTTTCCATCTGCTTAACTTGTAATCCGAGAAGGAAGTTAAGCTTTCCCATCATACTCATCACAAATTCTCCTTGCATGAGGTTGGAGAATTTCTCGCATAGCTCTGGATTGGTTGACCCGAATATGATGTCATCCACATAAATCTGAACTATTAATATGTGGCCTCCGTGCTCCACTCTGAATAGGGTCTTGTCCACTTTCCCTTTGCAAAATCCATTTTTCTCAAGAAACACAGACAGTGTTTCATACCATGCTCTCGGTGCTTGTTTGAGTCCATACAGAGCTTTCAACAGCTTATAGATTTTGTCTCCTTTGACAAAACCTGGGGGTTGCTCTACATAGACTTCTTCTTCTAGGATTCTGTTCAGAAACGCATTTTTACATCCATCTGGTAGACTTCAAAGTCCTTGAATAAAGCATATGCGAGGAATAGTCTGATGGCTTCTAATCTTGCAACAGGTGCATAAGTTTCATCAAAATCTATTCCCTCACACTGTGCATAACCTTTTGCTACTAGTCTGGCTTTATTCCTAACAACAGCTCCATCTTCATCACTCTTGTTTTTATACACCCATTTGGTGCCAATAACTTTCTTGTGATCAGGTCTGTCTGTTAGTTCCCAAACTTTGTTTCTTTCCATCTGCTCCAATTCCTATTGCATGGCATTAATCCATGAATAATCTTCCAAGGCTTGTTCTGTAGTCTTGGGTTCAATTTGCGACAAGAAACATGAGAACATCGCCATTTCTGTTGGTAGGGTTGTGTAACACCCCCAGATCAACCGGGAATATTACACGCCGCAGACCCTCTCCGTGAGGATCCACCAGGCTAGACATCAAAACAACACATTACATTACATACCGACGAATCAAAATAACGGACCAATAGACCGATTTGGTCTTTCGTCACAGACTTACAAATCAAAATACATAAACTCATCCATACTCATACCCACACAAGGGTAAAATACTTGCAACAACGAATAATAAGACAGCGGAAAAGACAATACAATGGACTCCAACTAACTGAACCCAAAACTGGCCTTCGTGTGATTAGTATCATTCGTCTTTCATCATCCCTCGTTCCGATCCTGTGTCTTGCTCCCGAAAACCTGCATGTACCTGGACACAACATGATATCCACCCCCGACACGGGGGTTAGCAAAACTCCACTGTTTCGCTAGTGCAAGTACATAATATACAAGATATACGAACAATAACAACACAAAATTCAACCATCGTGAAGCCTTAACACAAACCATACATTCCCAAAGTCAACCCAGTATAGCACTCGTATACACAAGGTGAAAAATAATCACATAGTCATATTCTCTATATGGATCATAATGCCAATCAAACTTTGGACGAGCCCAAGGAGTCAAAAGATTAAGTTCGAAAATCCATTTTAATAAAAGGAAAAGTATTTTGATAAGATAGTTTAAAAATATTATTAATGACTCGGGCCGTCTTGGGATTTTGGAAATTGAATGGGGATACCTTTAGAAATTAATTTCAAAAGCTCTCGGGTCATCGACCCAATTTATAGAACACGGTCACAAACGAAATCATTACAACATCTCACGGGGTTCTCAAACCAATCCAAATAACATCATCACGAGATCAATCATCTCAACATTTCACAGGGTCCTCGACCCAAATCACAGAGTAGCACCACAATACAATCGAAGGCACAAGCTCTCATTCGACATATCCTGCTCAAGACCCCCGATTAATTAACCCTCGGAGATTTTGTCAAACCTCCTTGGTTAATTAACCCTGATACCAACGCTTCAAAACAAGTTGAAACAAACTTTTCAAAAACGCGAATCGCGGTATATATCAAGACAAACGTTTAAGAGAGAGTTTGAAAGATTTTAGATACGAACATCGTTCGGTAACGGGGTCTTAGCTATCACTCAAATACCCGTAACCAATAAGCCTGCCAGGCGCCTCCCTTGCGCACCTGTGTACCGGCGTTCACTTCCATCATGTTGGCCGCTCATTGAACATGTCACCGCACCGGCGTCACTCCCGCAAGAGCCGCCCCTTGCGCGCGCATTAGGTGACATCGGCGTTCACCACCCATATGGAGCCGCACATTGCAGCATACACCAGGCCGGAGTGCACGCCCCGCCCTCAGAGGTTCCCGGATACGACGTTTCTCACAACAAATATCCACATTATCACAAACATCAAGCATATGGACAAACGTCACAACAATTTTCAACTCGGTACATCAAGTTACACAATGTTCCCCGCCAGTCTATAACCACAGAAATAAACAATAACACGTACGTTATCAATCAAACTCAATCACAATAAGCCTTCAAGCATAACCAACCAACACCGCACATATATCCCTATATTGCGACTCAACTGAATATATATATATATATATATATATATATATATATATATATATATATATAACCTTACTATATTATAAGAGTAAATATAGTTTACCCATCAATCCAAGTCGAGTACGTCATCTAGTGTTAGTATTCATCACTCGTCATTCACCAATATAGGTGCTTATATCAATATATGTATATACATACATATATTTAACATATAAATATATATACATATATAAAACTAGACATATATATACATACACACATATATATATACACACATTTATACATCCGTATAAATTCATACACTTCAACAACAATGATTTCACGCAGTTACAATTCGTATATCAAGGTACTTGCCTTGGATGAAACGAAACGAAGGAAACGACGACGGAATAGGTTTCGGTCCGAACAATCCTCCCAAATCCGTTCCTAACACAATAACGGTATAAAACCAATCTCAACACCATGAATACGAAGAAATTCATCCTAGTTCTACCCGTTGGGACAATTCATCGGACACTACGCGTGCATAAGGAAAAGAAATCGGTCAACGGTGAAATAACGGGATTTCATCCCAACCAATAACAAGAAAACCAAGGGTTACGATTATACTATCAAAATCTAACAACAACATCGGTAAATTCGAATTAAAACACAAGATCACCACCAAACCCTCCCCAAAATCATACTAGGATTGAAGGAGTTTTTACCTCTTGAAGATTCAATCCCTATAATCCGAAGAACACGTGCCAAATCCACAATCCGAGCTAAACGATCGAAGGAGGATGAAGAAAATAAAACACTCAAATGATTTGTGAAGGAAAAACCCTCCCTCAAGCTCTCTCTCTCGGTTGCAGGTGAAGAAAAGGGGAAAAATGAGCTGAAATGCCGAGAAAACGAATTTATAGGGCGGACAGACTCGACCGTGTCCGACATGACACGGTCGTGGCGCGCAGTCGGCCGGCAGGGACTCGACCGTGTCCTGCATGACACGGTCGTGTCGCGAAGGGGCCTACCGATAGAGACCTGTCCGCGGCGCTCGGCAATGACTCGACCGTGTCCCGGAACACGGTCGGGCCTCTAGGCAGTCGCTTCCGGCTTATCCGGAAGAGTACGGCACGGGCCGTGTCGGACGACACGGCCAAGTCCGGTCGGCAGTGATCGGCCAACAACGAGCGGGTGAGCTAAAACGACCATAACTCTATCGTCCGGACTCCGATTGACTCACCGTTTGAACCATTGGAAAGCTAACTCGATGCTCTATAATATTGCAAAGATTTAGAATTTTTGGAGTCACCAAAAATTAATGGTGACGATACAAAGTCGAACTCCCACGTGAAAAAGTCGATTAAGGACACGGAACTCAACAAAACGACACCGAAACGAACTCGGATGACAAAAAGCGCAGAATTAATCATTCTCGGAAATGACTAAACGGTCAGGAGCGAGTCGTCAAAACGAACTTCCGCCGAAAAAAAAATAAAATTACCGAAATTCGAAATTGCGGATATTACATTCTACCCTCCTTAAAAGAAGTTTCGTCCCGAAACTTAAAACAAGTAGGGGGGCAATATACCCGCCAGGAAAACTCGACGAGATACACAAAAATAGAAAGCTCGCGCCCAACGGCGAAACGCTGCAAGAAACGCAAAGAGACATACGGCGTGAAAACACGCTCCACGACGACCAACACAATGTCGCCGTTAGGGATACAATAAAACCAACAAATGACAAGCGTCATCAAACGGATAATATAGCCAAGTCAATTATCCGACAATCACAAAACACAACGAACGAAAGTCAGTACGATTGACCAACCCAATGGTACATCAATCGAAACGCGAGCCAATCGCTGAACTAATACTGAATTCCACCGCCCAAGGGTTGGAAGATCGAAAACGAGACTAATTTCCCAAACTTAAGGGAATTAGGAAGGAGCCTGAATGCTCAACGATCAAGAAACGAGGACAAAAACCGAACAAACAAACGACCGAACTACAACGGTCGAGACAACAAAAGCGACCAATCATGTCCGAATCACGAAGAACAATAAAATTCAAACAACAACTCCAAGGTTCACATCTCGACTCGAGACAGTATATGATCCGGTGAAAACAACAACGTATGCATTTACATAAGATCCACATGAAAGGGAATAGAAATTGAAAAGTCACAACAACAAACGAGTTATTCCGAAATGATGCCACACTCGTTCGATAAACAAAAACAAGGGGCAGGACAAGCTCAGAAATGTCAACGAACATAAATGAGTCGACAAAGTAGAATATACAGAAGTTCAAAATATGATCCACTTCGAATAAAAGAACTAGTAGAACCAAAAGATGTTACATCCGAACAAGGTTCACAAGTATCGAACCGGACTCGGAAAAGTCACAGCGATAAACAGAAAAACAAGACCACAGCTCGTTCGAACGGTGAAACCGAAATACAGAACAAGTTCAGAAAGTGTCAACGAACACGAGCGAGTCGATAGACCTGAGAAAGAGGAAATGCAGGAGTCCAAAAATAATACGGGTATTATATTCGACCCCTTCTAAAAGAAGTGTCGTTTCCGAAACTCACAACACGAAATCAAGGTGACAACACAACAAGCAACTGACAGAAACATCTATTGAAGGCCTCTCAAAGCCGATTCCAATGACTGTGCTGAAGCGCGAACTCCGAAAGTCTCGATAGCCAATTCACAAAACTGAATTCGGTGTCCCTCGAGTCCACACTTGAAATGTGTTACCGACGAGAAGGACAATTTACACGTGCATGCCCCGGCACATCATGGTTGCAACATCTCGGCTCGGCATACCGAAAATACAGATGCTAGATACCATGGAACTAACACCGCAAAACAACATACCGGAGATGCCAACTCAGCATAGCATATCAACGCATACAAAAATCACAACAACGGCATCGTTCGACGATTACAACGGCCCAAACGATAGCCAGCACACAACCATAAACATCATGAAACGATCACCAATGTGCATAAACGCATAAAAATCCAAACTTCAACAGCTCACACTCGCGTGTCAACACGCAAATCACCACGAGGCGATAAACAGTAAACACCAGTTCACACCTCTCACAGAGGGCTAACAAAACATATGCGTGGTGAACGACTCAACGTTCACACCACCAATTCAATCACAATTTGGAGTTAATACCGTAACGAAAGTTCGAAAACCATACACGCATTTCCGGTCCGCAAATAGGAATGATAGGTTTTAAAAACGAGAACCACCTTTTGAAAACAGTTTGGAAACAAAAGTTGATCTTGAGTATCATTTTACAAAAAGTAGTACAAACACCATTATCGAGACTTTGAAAATCATCTTACATTTGAACAAAAATGAGGACACATTTCTTTTAGTGCAAAACTTTCAGAAATACTCGACCCTTGGGTCTAAGTAAACCATTATCTGATGACTTCTTCCCTTCTCCTTCCCCCCTGGCCTGTATCCCTTCAAATTAATCCTTTTTACAGTTACAGGAAGAAAAAAATAAAATGCGTTTCTCCTTCCAATTAATCCTTTTTACGATTCGAAGAAAAAAGGCCTAAACCGAATCGAAACAAATCAAGAAGACGATGATACGAGGACTAATAATAATGAATGATCAAGGCAAACCTCGCCTCATCAAATTCTATCAGTTTCCGGTAACCTAATTTCTCCAATTAAAACCAAAATTAGCTTTTAATTTTGCACCATTAGATTTGTTTTTGCTGGTGGTTCTTTATTTTTTTAGCTGATTTTTCCGATTGGATTGATTTATCGTAATTTTGATGTAAGATTAGCCGGCGGAGAAACAGCAGGAACTGGTTCGGAGCATTTACAAAGTCAGTTTTATTATTATTATTAATAATAATAATTATTATGGTAATCTTTGGTATCCTGTTATTGGATAAGTGTTAGTATTATGTTTACTGTTAATTCGTCGTGATTTTGTGTACAGTTTTGTGCAATAGGGCCGAGAACGTCAGTAATTTCGTTAAAGTGGATTCACTTTTTGGACTGGTAATAGGAATTTGAATTCCGGATTATCTAAGTATGCATTTAATTGTAAAAAAATATTTATTTATTGAGATAAAATGAGGAACTTATCCAAGAAAGTAACCGAGATATTATTGATGTGTTTGGGTAAAGATTTCGTGATAAAATTTGCACGCTAGGTGAGGAGTCATAACTAACTGTCGGTCTCCCCCAACGAGAACCCGACACGTGCCCCGAAGACTTTCCAGTTAATTGTGACGGTTGCGCTTCGACCCCTGAGATTCAAATTCGGATGTGACGGTTAGCCAATCACAAACTCGGATGCAAATTTTCCCTGAGAAATACTTTCCAGATAAAACCGTCACAGTTAGGTTTCAAGGGAGCATTAATTGTGACGGTTGCGCTTCGACCCCTGAGATTCTCCTTAATTGCATGGAAGTCCCTGCCTTCTCCTATAAAAGGGGGCCGGGCTGCAGTGTTAGAACCATTATGCGCTTTTATCGGAGAAGGAGGATATTGCCGAAGAATTTACTGAAGCTTTTGACTGCCGATCGTCGATCGATTCATCCCTTGGTAAGAAAACACTCCTTTTCTCCTTTTCTTGTCGAAAATGTCTGGAGTACCTTCATCATCTGTAATGGGCACCACCTCTGCCGCCGGAACTTCGGCTGCTCGGAGAGGATCCTCCGCCGAATTCCATTTGGAGACGGTCGCCGAGGGCTTTTGCAATTTGAAACGTGATGCCCGATTTTCAAACACTTTTTGCAATGGGGTATTTTAAAATTAACGGATTCGTTTTTCGAACGAGGTTTGAATCCTAACCCCTCTTTATTTAAACTATATTTTTGAACACATAACATTTGTTCAAATTTATCATTGCCGCACGGAAATTTTCTTGTCAAAGATTTTAGTTCATCTTGAACTTTTAAAAGATCATTCTTCAAAATATTCTCATTTTCAATGCATTTTGAATGATCGATTTCAACAAATTTTCCCTTCTCGATAATTTTGGAATTTTCAATTTCCAAAGATTTAATTTTAGATTTGAGGGATTTAATTTCCGATAAAGCATTTTGGAAATCTGTATTTAATAACTCAAATGCATCAAAAACTTCGTCATGGGAGGATGTACTTACTTGGCTTTCGACGTCGCTGTCGTCAAACGAACTCCGGGCCATGAGAGCGAGATTATTTTGATTGATGAAATCATCGTCTTCGTCTTCATCGCTCCATGTTGCCACGAGAACCTCCTTTTTTGGTTTGGCACGGCAATACTTAGCGAAGTGGCCTGGTTTTCCATATAGTCGACAAGAATTGTCGAACTTCTTAAATTTGCTCGAGATATCCTTCTTCCTCCGGTTTAATAAAGTTTGGAATTTATTAATATTTTTGGCATAGTATGCCATTTCTTCGTCGCTTTCCTCCACCGGAATTTCTTCTTTCTTTCTCGAGATCTTAGCCTTCATGGCTAATGATCGTTCCTTCGGATTTGGCTTGACACTTCGTGATTTTAATACAATCTCATAATTGATTAGTGAACCAACAAGGGCACTAAAATCGAGCGTGTTGAGATCTTTGGATTCCATAATCGCGGTCACGGTGCCGTCCCATTCGCTAGGTAGTGATCGTAAAATTTTCTTAACTTTTTCACTACTATATAATGGTTTTCCGAACGAAGCAAGTCCATTGGTGATGACCGAAAATCGGTCGAGCATATTGGTGATGGACTCGTCACCCTTCATCATAAATAACTCGTAGTCATGGAGAAGCATATTGATCTTCGTCTCCTTAACTTGAGTTGTCCCTTCGTGTGTGATTTCAAGAATTTTCCATATTTCTTTCGCACTTTCACATGATGAGATTCGATTGACCTCTTTCGGATTTAAGGCACAAAATAAGAGTTGAGTAGCCTTACAATTTAGATGGTCATTTTTCCAATCAGCATCTTCGTATTCTTCGAAAGATTTGAGCGTACCGTCGGATTTGATAGGAACTTTTGGGCCAAGGCAAATGATCTTCCAAATCTCTATATCGTAGGCACGAATAAAGATCGACATCTTTTTCTTCCATGTCAAATAATTTGAGCCATCAAAGAATGGAGGTCGGTTGAGAGCAAGGCCCTCGACACGAGCAAATTGAAACGCCATTGGATCTTTTCTCCTCGGATGTTAAGCCGCGTATTGGAGTACCGGTCTGATACCAATTGTTGGGTACGCGATCGGATATTGCGCCGTGTTGCGGAAGTGTAAATAAAATTGCGGAAAATAAATGACGCAAGGATTTATAGAGGTTCGGCTATAAACAAGCCTACATCCTCTCTTTATCTTTTTCAATAGGTTAAAGATAGCTACCTCTACGCCTCTCTTCTATCGGTCGAGGGATAACCGTTTACAATCACGTCTTCTATTGGTCCGTGATAAACCACTCGTACTTGTCTTTGCGTCGGTCCAAGTTAAACCGTTTTCCTTTTCGTAGGACAAGGGATCAACCTCTCTAGCTTTCTATGGGTACTAGATAAACCTCATTTAGATATCGATTGTGATTATGATAATGCCGGATCCTTGATCCTAATAACACTGAATCCAATCGTATCTTTTCTTTTACCGCTCGTGTATGATTTTGTGTATAACACTCAATCACTCAATGTAAGCTCAATATTACAACAACAATATAATGAATATCAATCTCTGATCAAGGTATAGAATGCTTGAAGTTGTTATCTTTGATCAATACCATAAGCATGGTATTTATAGGCTCCATGATCAAACTAGCCGTTAGCTTCCTGTGCACTGATTACGTACGCTATAGCTCTTACATTACGTACGTAAGACCCTTTACGTACGTTAACCATCCATGATTACGTACGTTAGCATCTTCACAAAATAGTTCAGGGAGTTTCGTCATTTTTGATTACGTACGTTAACATTTCATTGGTTACATACGTTAAGCCTTACGTCACTACTGACGTCATATGTCCGTTGCATGCTTTTCTGACTTTGACTCCTCCAACGTTCATCTGGTTTGAACTCATTTACGTACGCTATATAACTTTCATTACGTACGTAAAATTCCATATATTACGTACGTTAGTGATCCCACGTTATGTACGTTAGCTTTGTTTCTCCAGCTTTTTGCACTTCGTTTCCTTCGATGCTTGGCTTCGTCTCTTCGTTGTTTTGTTTTGCTTATCGACATTAATCATCAAAACGCTTTTAATTTATGTATGGAACAAAATGTTCCAACAAGGCAATCTATTTGCCACTTCTTGTATGTGGATAATATTTTGAACTTCAAGTTCACACTGATTTGTTCGAGGATCATAATGAGACATAGATACTGCATTCCACAAAATTTCTTGTCTTTCTCTTTCAAATTTTGACTTATCTCCCCCTAATGCAGGAAAAATTGTCTCATCAAATTGGCAGTCAGCAAATCTTGCTTTGAATAAATCACCAGTCATGGGCTCCAAATATTTAATAATTGAGGAAGAATTAAACCCAACATATACCCTTAATCTTCTTTGGGGTCCCATATTTATTCGTTGTGGAGGAGATATAGGAACATAAACTGCACACCCAAAAACTCTTAAATGAGATATATTTGGTTCTTGACCATTCATAAGGTGCAAAGGGGAATATTTATGATAAGCAGTCAACCTTAATCGAACTAGAGATGCCACATGTATTATTGCATGTCCTCAAGCAGAATTTGATAAATTTGTTCTCATAAGTAAAGGTCTAGCAATCAATTTTATCCTCTTAATGAAAGATTTGGCTAGACTATTTTGAGTTTGCACGTGAGCAACAGAATGTTCCACTTCAATCCCAATTGACACATAATAATCATTAAAAGATTGGGATGTAAACTCTGCTGCATTGTCCAGTCAAATTTTCTTTATATTATGATCAGGAAATTGTGCTCTTAATCGAATTATTTGGGCAAGGAGTCTTGCGAATGCAACATTATGAGTGGATAATAAACTAATATGCGACCAACATGTCGATGCGTCTATAAGTACCATAAAGTACTGAAATGGTCCACTTGATGGTGTAATAGGTCCACATATATCTCCTTAAATTCGTTCTAAAAATGATGGACATTCAATCGCAACTTTGCGAAAGCTTTGTTATTAATTTTTCTTGAAAGCAAGCAACACAAGTAAAACCTTTGGACAATGGAACAATCTTGTTCTTTAAAAGATGTCCACTAGAATTTTCTATTATTCGTCGCATCATTGTAGACCCAGGATGACCTAAACGATCATGCCATGTAGGAAAGTTTGTTGGGTCTGTTGATTTTTGGTTCATCACCATGTGTGTCTCCACTGGATTAATAAAGGTATAATATAATCCAGATTTATATGACGGGAGTTTTTCAATCATTTATTTCCTCCCAAAGACAATAGACGTGATCCATAGATATTCATCATCATTTTCATTTGGTGTCTCAATATGATAGCTATTGTGGCGTATATCTTTGAAACTAAAAAGGTTCTTTTTGATCGAATGGAAAACATTGCATTCTCGATAAATAAATGTGTACCATTAAGTAACACTATATTTTCTCTTCCGGAGCCTTCAATAAGATCTGATGCACCTGATATTGTATTTACATTAGGTTTAGCTAATATGAGATGCGAAAAATATTCTTTATTTTTTAAAATTATATGTGTTGTTGCGCTATCCGCTAGACACAATGATTCCTCATCTTTCATAGCATATAATGAGAGTTTACTGGTCATATTTCTTCACAAAATAAATATAAATGAAGATTACAATAATATTCAAAACTTCTTATACATGATAAAAGAAAATTACATAGAATGCACAGAGTAAAGCCAATCATTATAGAGTTCAAACATAAATATTTAATAAACAACGCAAAGTTTTAATATGTGGCCTAATTATTGCCATCACTAGATTTGGCCATCTCTTCATTCCCATCTTCAAAAAAAAAAAAAAAACCACCAACTTCCAATTGGGTGATGCCTGAAGGATCAACTGGATCTCCACCACCAAAGTATGCTTCAAGATGGGCAATACCCCTGGGATCATTCTGTTCGGTGAAATTAGTTTCAACATTATTCAAAGAAGCTTGATAAAGGTCAACATGATGCTTGGAGGTACGACATGTACGTCTCCAATGAACTTTCATTCCACAACGACTACAAATAGTTTCACCCTTTTTAACCATCGTACTTCCCTCGGGCTTCTCCTCATTTTTTGTCCACTTCTGGTGGTGAGGCTTTCTTTTAAAGTTGGAGAGGTTTTGTTGATTACGGCCTCGACCATGCCCAAAACCACGACCACAACCACGGGCACGTCCACGTCCACGTCCATATCCACGCCCACGTCCATATTCATTACCAGTCACAACATTCACCTCAGGAAATGGTGTTGAACCCGTTGGACGTGCTTGATGATTTTTCATCAAAAGTTCATTGTTTTGTTCAGCAAGAAGCAAGACAGAAATCAGCTCAGAATATTTTGTGAATCCACATTCATGATATTGCTGCTGTAAAAGCATATTATTGACATGGAAAGTGGAATATATTTTCTCCAACATGTCTTTATCGGTAATATTCTCCCCACATAATTTCAATTAAGATGTAATTTTAAACATTGCAGAGTTATAATCGCTCACACTTTTATAATCTTGCAAACATAGGTGTAGCCAATCATAGCGAGCTTTAGGAAGTATCACAGTTTTCTGGTGGTCGTACCTCTCTTTTAGATCCTTCCAAAGATTTGATGGATCTTTAATAGTCAAATATTCGGTTTTCAAACCTTCATCAAGGTGGTGGCGGAGGAATATCATAGCTTTTGCCTTATCTTGCTCGGAGGTTTTATTTCCCTCCTTTATGGTGTCACCAAGACCCATA
Organism: Orobanche coerulescens; assembly: GCA_033398695.1. Taxonomy (NCBI): domain Eukaryota; kingdom Viridiplantae; phylum Streptophyta; class Magnoliopsida; order Lamiales; family Orobanchaceae; genus Orobanche; species Orobanche coerulescens. The sequence continues at coordinate 171,273,639 of CM065805.1, forward strand.
GCATCAAGATGGATTTCAGCATTCAATATTCATGTTAAATAATTCTTGTCGGTGACATCAAGTGCATTGAACTCAAGTTTTATAAGATTTGACATCGTCACTACTAAATAAATATGATTATAAATCAATATATAAAAAAAGACAATATAAAGACATTTAGAATGCACAGGAGTTGATAAAATAATCATAAATAATGAGAAGTGTCCAAAACAAGAATATAGAGACATTCCTCCATAATGTAATGATGTAAAACACAATGAATGGCAAGTAGGAATCATACGTACATGCATGATTCTATCAGTATACTTCTGTGACTATGGATATAAAAAATAGGCAAAATACATCCTTAGGTCCCTGAACTATTAACTTTTATTTCATCAGGTCCCTGAACTATTTTTATGTTTTAAGAAGGACCTAAACTATTAAAAAATGAATTCACGTGGTCCATGGTTGACGGAACGTTAATATGAATATTGCACGCGCTTGTCAGTGCGATTGGATATTTACTAGAGGACTTCGTGGATTTTTTCTTTAATAAAACTACGTCGTTAAGAGGGTTCCCAAATTCATCGAGGGTTCCCAAATTCATCTCATACTTCAGTTGTTTTCAGAAAAAAATCGAGGGTTCCCAAATTCATCGAGAAAAAAATCGAGGGTTCTATGAAATTGCAGGCTGCATTTTCACTTTGAAGAAAGAAGTGTTTCGACTCTAATCACGGGTGAAGAGGGTTTTTGATTTGAAGAGGGTTTTCCCCAGAAAGAAGTGTTTCGACTCCCAGAAAATCACCGAATGTCAGAAACAACATTTTCTATTTTGATACATCATGGTGGCAGGTTTAACACTGGTAAGAGACCTCGTTATGTTGGTGGAAAAGCTTCTATGGTGTGTAAAAACTTAGATATTGATAGGGTTTCTTATCCAGAAATCATATCATATGTTAAAGAAGACTTGGGTTATGAATTGGATTCCATTGTTGGATTATATTATTTTAAGATAAATGAAGGTCAATTTATCTTGGTAAAAGATGATCAAACTATGTTGGACATAGTCAATAGATTATGCAGTAGAGCAGTCTTAGACTTTTATGTTGACCATAAGAACCATGAATCATCTAATCTCAGGGCTACACCAACTGCTCAGTGTGGTGCGAATATAGAGAATGTTGAGGTCAATCAGGGGATGGAGAATGTGGTGCAAGGGGATAAGTTTATAACTGATGGGGGTGATCTTGTTGATGATGAATTTGACTTAGATGCTGATAATGATATTGATGATTTGCCTACCCAACAAACTTTTGATAATCTCAATATCAATGTGGATTTGTTAACTGATGATGATGAGGAGGAACTTTAGCAGTCTAGGGAGAAAGTCAGGGCTTTTAAAAATAAGAATACATTTGGTAGAAAACAAAATGATGGTGTTGCTGAGGATGATATCCAGGCTGCGAATGAGATAGATGTAAGTGATAATGAGATATTGGGTGATGCATAGGATGATGAGGTTTTTGGTGGGGGCTCAGAAAGTGACAACAATTCTACAGGGAGCTTCTGCTATGATAGTAGTGACAACTGCAGCTACTACAGTGAGACAGATGAGGAGTGTGGGGACCATGCACTAAGGAGACCAAGCAAAACTATCAGGTTTGATGCTAAAGCAATGATACCTATTTTTTGTTGTGGCATGGTTTTTCAGAATGTGGATGAGTGTAGAGATGCTTTATCAAAATATGTTGTGAGTAAGGGTTTGCAGGTTCACTATCAAAAAAATGATAAGCTCAGGGTTAGGGCAAAGTGCATGGAGAAATGTCCTTGGACATTTTTCGCAAGCAAGGACAATTCAACTGAGAACTTTATTGTGAAGACTTACACACCTAACCATAAATGTCATAAAAAAAATACCATCCCATTGGCCAGTAGCAAGTATCTAGCCAAGCACTTAAGAGAGAGACTAATGTCCACACCTTACATTAAGATTCAAGCTTTGAAGGAGTTGTGCAAGAATGAGCTGAAATTGAGAATTAGTATGACTCATGCTAGAAATATAAGGAAAAGGGTAATTGCAGATCTATTGGGGACTTACACAGAAGAGTATAAAAGGTTACATGATTATGATCATGAGATCTTAACTAGTAATCCAGGTACAACATGTGTGGTGAAGGCATCTAGAGATGAGGGTGGGGACATCAATCACTTCAGAAGATTCTATGTGTGTTTTGATGCATGCAAGAAGGGTTGGCTGGCAGGATGCAGGAAGATCATAGGTTTGGATGGTTTTAAAAGGAGTGTGTAAGGGGCAACTTCTATGTGCCATTGGAAGGGATGGGAACAATCAAATGTTCCCAATTGCATGGGCAGTAGTAGCTGTTGAAAACAAGAACAACTGGGGATGGTTTCTGAACTTGTTGAGACATGACTTGTTTCTTGGAGATAGAGGTGACTTAACTATCATTTTAGATATGCAAAAGGTAAACTTCTGACTTAACTATCATTTTAGATATTCAAATGTTGTCATATTTATTTGTTTATTGTGATTAATTCAGTTCTTCCTCACTGTAGGGGTTGGACAGTGCTGTGAAGGAGTTCTTGCCATCAGTAGAGCATAGGATGTGTGCTAGACACATCTATGCAGCTTGGGCTAAGAAGTGGAGAGGTGAAGAAAGAAAAATTGCATTTTGGAACTGTGCAAGGAGTACATTTGAGAGTGAGTTGAAGGCCAACTTACAAGAGCTGAACTTGTTGGGAGATGGGATAATTCGGGATTTCTTGGGGTATGATGTTGAGTGTTTCTCCAAAACTTACTTTAGGGTAGATCCAAAATGTGATGCTGTTGATAACAACATGGCTGAGACTTTCAATGTTTGGATACTCGAGGCAAGGTGTAAGCCAATTATTAGCATGTTGGAGGAGATCAGAACTCAAGTGATGAGAAGGCTACATATTAAAAGAAGGTATTGCAAAACATGGATAACTCATGTTGGGCCAAGACCTATGTTGAAATTGGAGAAAAACAAGGAATTTTCCTATCACTGGGACATGATTTGGAATGGAGATGATGGGTATGAAGTCTCCAACATATATGACCCTGCCAATAGACATACAGTGCACCTTGATACAATGAGATGCACTTGTAGGGAATGGGATCTCACTGGAATCCCATATGAGTATGCAATTTGTGCTATATACAGTGCTTCAAAGGAACCACAAGATTTCATGTCTCACTGGTATAAAGAAGGAACATATATGAAGGCTTACCAGTTTATGATGCAACCAGTGAAGGGTCAAAACTTATGGGTTGAAACCGGGAAGGAGGAAATTGCACCACCACCACATAGAAAGCTACCCGAAAGACCTAAATTGCAGAGAAGGAAAGACAAGAATGAGATAAAAAAGATTGGCAAATTGTCCAAGAAAGGTGTGAGATGTCATGTAGCATCTGCAAAAATCCAGGTCATAATCAAACCACATGTCCTGATAATCCAAATAAGGTAATATTATTTAACTTGTGTCTTGTTAGTGTTATATTTCCTACTTGGTTATATATTGTATCACCTATTTTGAAGGGTGTGAAAGCTATTATGAGAAGAAAGAGAAAGGCATCAGAGGGAAATGAAGGGACGGACAACAATCCTTCTGCAAATTTAGTGAAGACGTTTATGCCATCAAGTAAAAAGGAGAAGAGAAACCAGACTCTAAATCCACCTGCAGAAGATGCATCAAATATCTAGAAAGGCAAGGAGAAAAAGATAGCTAGTTCATCTCAGCAACACCGACTAAGAGGTCTGAAATGGAAGGGAAAAGCTGCATTGACTAGCAGACAGCTTCAAGCTCAGGCTCAGAGCAAGGCCAATATGATTATAAATCAAGCAAAAAGAAGGAGGGAAAAGGAAGGAGGGATGAAAGAGGCCAATAAGTCCACTGAAAAATGAACTTTTTGTGATATGATGTGACAGTTTGTGTTTATAATTAGTCTGGTTTGGACTTTGTAAAATGTTACATTTTTGTTTTTTATTAGTCTGGTATGGACAGTATGCAAAATGAACTTTTTGAACAGTTTATTTGTGTTTGTAATTAGTCTGGTATGTTTTTTATTAGTCTGGTATGGACAGTATGCAAAATGAACTTTTTGAACAGTTTATTTGTGTTTGTAATTAGTCTGGTATGTTTTTTATTAGTCTGGTATGTGACAGTTTATTAACAAGGTACAATACTACTATTGAACAATTTATTTTGATGATAATATATTTCAAAACATTTAAATCAAGACTCGAGCGTTGTGCAAAAGCTATAAAAATACATAGCTAGAGCACACTAAGTTTATGGGATAGCGATAATACATAGCTATCAAAGGTACAATACTACATTAATATGAAGTACAAGCGAGTAATAGTCTTACATAATTATAAGAAGCCACTACAGAATTTAAGAACAAAGTATTTCCATCAATACTACAAGCGAGTAATAGCCTTACATAATTAAAAGAAGCCACTACAGAATTTAAGAACAAAGTATTTCCATCAATACTACGAGCGAGTAATAGTCTTACATAATTATAAGAAACCGCTACAGAATTTAAGAACAAAGTCTAAGAGTAGCTCTTGAGATAGTTTTACAAAGCCTTGCCTAATAACACACCAAATAACACCAAAATGGTCACCAACAACATTAAAATGGTGCATCCACAACAACAAAGCCATACACCGCTTTGACCAAACCCATTATCGTCCCTTTTCCTTGATATTTCAGTATCACTATGCCGGGATCCCACATTTTCTGTGGAGCTTGAACAATCCACCTCACTCCTGAGTCCATGTCGTAGTTGTGGTTCAGAATGGACATTACAAGTGGTAAAACTTGTTGACGAATAAGGATTGCCAGTGGTGTGTGTAGTTCTTAGAAAATGCGGAACAAGCTCTTGATGATCGTTCTTGTGATATACATCACACCATATGAAGTGTGCGACATGTTTAGTGTTCAGCGGATATTTATAGAAGTATCGACCAGGATTTTGAGTATGTGATCCTGCCTGCTTGATAGCTATTCTTCCCCTACGGCACCAACACACGGGAGGCCAAGTTATCTCCATAAGTATTTCCTCAACCTACAACAATAGTAAAGATTCCAAATTAGTTTCCTGCCAAGGTAGAAGAAGGAGAAATGCTACATGTAAAGAAAAGTAAACAAAACAAATAGAAGATAGAACAAGAAGAAATGTAATCCTAAATCCAACATAATCAGGGGAATGCAATCCAACCGGACGATTACACCTCATCTTGCAATCCTAAGTCCAGCATAATCAGGGCAAAACATTCAAAGTAGAAGCTAATTAAGGCAAAACACCACAGACGATTACACCTCATAATCCAATCCTAAATCCAACATGGAGCATTCATACTCAGGGCAAAACATTCAAATCTGGGTTAAAAATCTGAGCATTCAAACTAATTAAAAACTAGAAATCTTTACATACCTCGTCTTGCAATCCAATCGGACGATTGCAACTAAATCGGTCGATGCATTTTGCAGTTGGGGATTGAGGCGTCGATATTTAGGGTTTCCTTAAGATGCACCAGTTATATCTCACGAGAAAAAAGAAGAATTTCCTGACTTGTAAAATAATTAACGAAAACGTCAACGTTCAAGCAATTCCCGTCAACTTCCGTCAACCATGGACCACGTAAATTCGTTTTCTAATAGTTTAGGTCCTTCTTAAAACATAAAATAGTTCAGGGACCTGATGAAACAAAAGTTAATAGTTTAGGGACCTAAGAATACTTTTTGCCTAAAAAATATGAATAGAAGAGCCACATGCAAACAACCAAAAAGGATATAATAGGTTTTTTTTCCAAGGAAGTCACGTATAGTGAATACTAGTGATATGACATAACTTAAAATTTTGAATCAACTAGAGATGCTAAAGTACTTAAATATAACAAATCAGGTGCACACAATTATACAGATAAGACAAAGGGAAGAGAAATATAAAAAGCATATATCATGATATGACCAGATGTGAACACAAAGGAAGTGTTCATTATTGTATTGAGACATGTACCCTTATTATTCTTTTAATATTATATGAGTATGTAACTTTATAAAATGAATCAATCGGAAAGAAATATATAAAACTTAATAAAGATGTCAATTATAAAATTTCTAAGAGTATTGAGAATCATTATAATAAACACAATGTCATGTAAATACATATAGGTTACCAATTGCCCTATTTTCTCTTTTAACCTATTATTGTTTTTTTAATAGAAATGAATAATTATAAAATAACCCCATAATGGTTTCAGCATGTAATATATAAAACAAATTCAGCAGGTGATCTACTAAATAAGTTCAGACCATGATAATAAAGTGATTAAAATAAAAGCTTGGCATATACTTCAAAGCATGGCTATGAAAAATAACATACATGCATCTTTTGAAACATACATGTATGTTTTTACATGAAGTCACATGAACACTTAGATTTTTAAATAAAACTAATTAGTATCACTATCTAAAAATTTGGTAGTAACATATACATATATGCATATCTAACACATGCAGACCATAATGTGTGATAGTACTCCAGACCATATGGTATGTAGATAAATCCTTTTAGTATTACCTTAGACTGTGATATTTGATTTTGGAACGACTTTCAGTAAACCTTTATCCTTCCAGTGTTGTTCTCGTGTAGTTCCTTCACTTATCGATCGTGCTGATAACGTGTTGTGTAATATAATATATATATATATATATATATATATATATATATATATATATATAGAGAGAGAGAGAGAGAGAGAGAGAGAGAATAAGAGAAAACTAGATAATATAAAGGAGGGATATCATTTTTATTCATATATCTAACAAGTTACAAGTAAGGCTTTTTATAGCCTCTCCAAGTATAAGTTACAATGCAAATGAAAAACCAAGGGGTGTGTATATTAATGGTGAAAATTAAAAGACCAAGAGTCATACAATATTACATAACAATTCCTAAATATTACCTCAGTGAGACCCTTCCCGATTAGCCAAATTACTGTTGTCCAAATACTACTCAAAACCATTCTCCTCTTCTTCCCTTGAACAACTCGACTATGCATAAGAAGATGAGAACTCTGAAAAACATTTTTTTTTCGAATCCTAATTTTCATAATCATTCAATCGTTTGGACATATTGATACTTCTCCCAAATAAATAAAGAGTTTGGATATATGCAGTCCCTAGGCTGCATATAAGTATTAATTTTGTATATTATTTGCACCGAATTCTATGTTATGCGTAATTTCAATATATTGACATTTTAAAAAATATTGATAACTCTTATTCTCGATCCACTGAAATTACAAGTAATATAAAATACAATTAATATATACTCCATTCAATTCAAAATATAAGTCTTTTTGGCTATTTACACTATTTTCATTTTATACTAGTCATTCAGACCCGTGCATTGCACACGGGCTCTATCTAATTGGTCATAGTGTAATGTGTGATATTTATTTTCGTCATTAGGTTTGTAAGTTGTGATGGTATCACAACTTTTGTAAGCATCGCATGAGTTTAAGATGAATGAGTTTAATTAGTTGTTTGGTGACTTTTATATTTAGACCGAGTCATTCAGACCCGTGCGATGTATACGGACTTAATCTAAATGTTCATAGTGTATTGTTCAACACTAATGTTCGTCATTACATGGGATGTATATAAGTGTTCATAGCGTAATATTTGGCACTTATTTTCGTCATTATATATCTAAGTTGTGATGGTATCACACCTTTTCTAAGCATGACACACATTTAAAATAGTTTATAAGAGTATATGTGAAGAGATTTTTTTCAAGATGCTACATTTAAAAGAGTCTCTTCACATGTAACTTTTTAATATGTATAAGTTACATACTAAATGTCAAATGGAGGTTAAACGCATACGGTTCTTCAAAATAAATGTAACCCTTATATAAAATCGTAACAAAGTGGATATTCGCTATATTTTGAGATCTAGCTTGTGACAATTAATTATCCTTTTGATTTATCATATCAAATACGGTAGTTCCACATTACTACGCTTAATTAATCGAACTTTATTTTATGCACAAAAACCATTTAAGTTTCAATATTTTTATTGTTGTGAAAATCGGTCCAATATTGTTAGTATATTTAATTTGTACTGTCAGTATATATAAATATATTTGAAGACATCAATCTCAACATATAATTTTTCTACTCTTAATAACTAATATAACAATTTCATTTTGCCAAATTTGTTTGTCATTCTACGATGAAACTAAAATTATATTAAGATAATCAATTACTCTCCATAGTGATATTACTTATTGAGTAAGATTTAAATTTAATTTATAATAGCTTATATAAATGGTATATCTATATTGTTTAAACTACCTAAATCGTCAAAATGATATTATTTATTATGTAAGATTTAAACTACAGTAAAATTATATAAATGATAAATTCTCAAAATAACATAATCACTTAATTGCCGATACTAATTGTGGATATGATTACCCGAATCATTAATACGTATTTGTTTTATCTATAGTCCATTGCTTTGCACCATTTATGGATAAAGATGATAGTGTGAAGATATTTTTATTATATACTACTATTTTCAATATGTAACATCGACATAACTTACATAATCATATCAAGTATCAAAGTCACGCAATATTTCAAGACGTTTAATTAAGAAATTGACATTAACACACCGCAAGACAAAAAACTAAATTAAGAGCAAAAATATTAAAATGCACCAACAAAGTGTAGTAATAATTATTGACTAATAATTGAACTCGTCACATTATTTTCAATAAACTTACTTGTTAACGAATCAATAGTATTAGCCCATTTATCGGTATTACATGAAGCAAACTATTGCATGTTTAATTTGTAACATATATTAATATGAATGCTAAGTATTCATCCCACCGATGGCCATGACGTCGTTCTTGTTTTTGTTGTTGTTCTTGTTGTTGTTGTTGTCTTTGTTGTTGTTGTTCATTGGCCTTTTTCATGTTTTGTTCTTGATACAATTTTTGTGACTTCTCGATATCTTTCTTTAATGCTTCTTGACGCGCTACAAAAAACAATTAGATATAGTTGATCGTTAGTAACTTAAATACAGCTAATCAATATATTGCATTTTCGATCAAAGTAAAAATGTTCGTGCATGTACCACATAATTGATAAGACAACGATGTGTAGGATCTCTTAAACCATTAGAGAAGATGACGTTACTACCAAATCTCCTAAGCACCATCTTTACGTCTCTACATTATTACACACACAAAACACACGTGAAATTTACATAAAACAATATAAATCAATATGCTAATTAAGCTAGACGATATGATGCTTACTTTACCACCATAATAAGTTGTAGCAATGTACGCTGTGTGGAGGAAGTTGTGTTTTGTTGTGTGTGATTTTGACACATTATATAGTTGATAAAATATTCAGAACTCATGGGCGGGAAGGTAAAAAGACTAACACTAATTGGTGTGTTTAATTTATCGATCTGGCACCAAACACTTCATCTCTACATTTCACTTTCAATTCGTGAGTTATTTATTATAACCACTTTACATTTATAATCGACAAACGCTTCATATACTTAACATATAAATGGTCATTATGTGAATATTCATGACACTTAACGAAAGCTTGATACGCCGGAAATCAATGTGGAATAACAAATATGATACAATCAATTCATCAAGCATTAATCATGACCACTTACATTTATAAGGCTTCTTAAATTTTGATACAATCAATTCATCAAGCATTAATTATGACCACTTACATTTATAAGGCTCCTTAAGCTTTATATATATAAGATGTCGTTTTGCACTTTCCAATGATAATTAATTGTATTTTTTTTTCAAATGATGTGCAAACTTACTAAAAATAGCTTAGTTATTGGTAATTTTAAATGTATAGTGTGAATTTCAAAGCAATTTATTAAGCGTAAACTAAAAAGTCAATATTTTCTTAATATGTGTGCATTAATCTAAAAAAATTTATATTTTGAATATAAAAAAGTACAATTAATACTTAATACAGTCCTAAAAACTACATATATCATTCTGCATAAATAAATAACTCTTCAACTCTCGGAGGAAAAAAAATGTTTATGTTAAACAGCTCATTCAATCTGTCTCACCATCCAATAAAATCACGCTCTATTTGTCTTCCTTCTCAACATCTCTAATCACGCTCTACTCTCTCTCTCTCTCTCTCTCTCTCTCTCTCTCTCTCTTTCTTTCTCACACACGTCCGCACCCGTTTGGCTTCTATAATACCCCTCTCTTCAATTGCACAAGACACAAGAAAACACCCAGGAAAAAAAATCTGTACAAAATCATTTGTTCCTCAAAAAATTATTTCTTTTTTTTTTTTCTCTCTCGAAATAATCAAGAAATTAAAAAAAGAGCCCCCAAAGAAAGAACTATGAATCCCCATGTGAATATTCTTGCATTTGTGTTTTGTTCTGCTTTTCTTGTGTTATTGGTCAGTGGGTTTTCAAGAAATCCCCCAATACTGTCTTTTAATGAAGGGTACTCGCAGCTTTTTGGTGATGGTAATCTCATGGTCCTTGAAGATGGAAAATCAGTTCACATCTCTTTGGATGATAGAACAGGTTTTTTTTTTCTTTTTAAATTATTAGATTAATGTTTTCCTTTTTTTTTTTATTTTTTTATTGTTGTAATTTTGTTCTTCAGAACATAAAAATATTCTATTTTTCTTCAAGTAATTTCATATTTGTTGTAAAGATTGGATTTTTTTATTCTTTTTTATTTTTTGATGGCTTTGTGTGTTCAGGTTCTGGATTCTTGTCACAAGAGGTTTATCTTCATGGGTATTTTAGTGCTTCTATTAAGCTCCCTGCAGATTACACTGCTGGTGTGGTTGTTGCGTTTTACGTAAGTACAAAAAATTGATGAGTAATAGCTTTTTTTTTTAATGATAAAATTTTAAAAAATTGATTAAAATTAAAATTTATATTATGAACTTATGCATCCTTCATTCCTGGCTCAATTGGATTCTAATTAGGTGTATTTATGCTAAGTTCCTTTTGTTGAAACTTATGATGACAGATGTCGAATGGTGATACGTACGAGAAAAATCACGACGAAATAGATTTCGAGTTCTTGGGGAACATAAGGGGAAAAGACTGGAGAATTCAGACAAATATTTACGGAAATGGAAGCACAAGCATTGGCAGAGAAGAAAGATACGGCCTTTGGTTCGATCCATCCGACGATTTCCATCAATACAGTTTTCTATGGACAGAAAATATAATTGTGTAAGTTTTATACCGAATGTCTTTCCTGTCGCAACATTCATATGAAGGAGAACTGAGATGAAGTTCATGTAGTTCGTAGATTTTTTCGAGTTTATTTGTCTTGTGATTATTATTTTATTAAAATGCGGATCAATTCTTAAAATTATGTTAAAAACATATATAGTAGAAGTTTATGTAGTTCATAGAATTTTACTCGAGAGTATATATATAGTCTAAGACTCGAGTCTGTTTTATTTTCCTTTTTATTGGCAGCTTTTATGTCGACAACGTTCCGATCCGAGAGGTCAAAAGAACCGAAACCATGGGCGGGCACTTCCCTTCTAAACCAATGTCCTTATACGCCACCATATGGGATGGCTCCGATTGGGCCACAAACGGAGGCAAATATAGAGTCAGTTACAAATATGCCCCTTACATTGCCGAGTTCTCCGATTTCGTCCTCCACGGTTGCGCCGTGGACCCGATCGAACATTCTGAATGCGACGATGCCCGTGAGTTCTCGTCGATCTCCTCCGCCATGACACGTCAACAGAGAACTAGAATGTCGGGCTTTAGGAACAAGTACATGCAGTACTCATACTGCTACGACCGTTCGAGATACAAGATTCCTCCATCCGAGTGCGTGATCGACTCGAAAGAGGCCGATCGGCTCCGTGGGTTCGACCCGATCACGTTTGGTGGCCGTCGCCACCATGGGAAACGGCACCGCCATAATGTGTCGGGTCGGCGTCAAGCATCCGCGGTATGAATATGATATGATGATTTATATGGTTCTTTGTGGATGTGAATAGAGGGGAAGAAAAAAAAGCATAGATATATACTATTGTTGGTATTTATTATTGTATCTTTGGATTTTTCAGAAAATTTATTTTGGATTGATGTACTAAGAACATCTGACATTCTATTGGATTTGATTTGAATTGAATAAATAGAATATTATATTATATGGAATTATTATTATTAATTAAGTACTACTGCTATGTTTGAGTATGTAAAAGAATGTTTGTTTGCTATATAGTGTGCCGCGTGTCTCATTAAATATAAAGCGTGTTGGTGGTCTGGTCTGTCCAGTCATTAGAAACGTCATATTTGTCCTCTTCTTAAAAAGTCATTTCTGTGTTTCCCCATTATACCCTTCTGAAGGACAAAATAAAATAGAAAATGAAAAAGGTTGTCTGTGCATTTGAATGGCTTATTGAAGTCAAAACTGTTTGTTATGCCATGAATCATGGAATTCGTGAATTATGGTTAGGGTCCACAAGGGTTTAATTTCGAGTTGCGTATCATTTTATTACATATTTGTTATTATTTATTGTATCAAGCTGGTCGCTAGTATATGTAATAAATAATACAATAAAAAAAATACATAAATGCATATAATTCTACTTATCTACAGCCGTTAGATCACTAATATCAATGACCTACAAAAATTTCTAGATTTAACAAGGTATTTAGTTTTCATATGATGCATTTTAGATAATGATTGATGTGAATAATAATGATAAGGGGCGCGTTCTATGCAGTATCAATATTAGATGCAGTACTTTACAGTACTAATTTATGCATGAGTTTTGTACTAATTATATGCATGAAATATATGCATTTCGTGCATCAAAATTTCAATGCATTAATTATCACAAAAAATTGATGCATATAATCTAATATTTTAATGCATCGATATTTTGATGCATATATTGCATATTTTAATGCATTGAAATTTTGATGCACGAAATGCATATATTTCATGTATAATTAGTACAAAACTCATGCATAAATTAGTACTGCAAAGTAATGCATTGAAATTTTGATGCAAGAAATGCATATATTTCATGCATAACTAGTACAAAACTCATGCATAAATTAATACTGTAAAGAATATTGGTACTGCATAGAACACGCCACATAATGATAAATGTGTAGTGGAAATTAAAAAGTAAAATGTAATTATTTGATTTGATTTTTATCTGGGCTATTTAGTGGAATAACTATCGTCCTCCTTTGTCCTTTGATTTTTTTTTTTTTACTTTATTGTTTAAAATATTGTATATCTATATTTTCTATCCGACGTGTATGTTTATTTTTTTGGGCCAAATGGTCGTTACCTAACATAAATCTTATTAAATTTATCTCGATATATATTTATAAATTATCAACTTTGTAGAGTTTTATTAATAAATTATAAAAATTAATCAAAATTATGCACGTAGAATACCAAATATTGTAATTATAAGAATAAAGGAAATATAATTGAGACATAGTGGGTGGTGCTTTGGAATTTATAGGGTATATGACCTAAAAATAGAAAGTAAAAATTTAATTTTTATCGAAAAATACAATAATTTAAATTTTACTACCTAAAATATTTTTTTTTACACAATACGCATATGATATCCTCACTGTATAAGTCAAAACCAAACCATACCAAACATACTCAGTATATCCTGCTCAGAGCAGGGTCTGTGAAGGGTAAGATGTACACAGACCATGCCTCTACTTTTTACGGTAGGGAGGCTGTTTCCGTGAAGACCCCCAGCTTAGTGCCCAACAAAGTATTGAGTGATAAATACAAATAAACATATGATACAAAAAAGCTCAAAACCATACATGAGATCATGGCTTAATTCACATGAGACTTACCTAAGGGAATGACAACTGCACTCTCGATGAATGATGCTCTAACAGAAGAGAGGTTTACTCTGCGCACAGCTCCCTGTCAAAAATACACCACACGCAAAAGGCAAATAAAATATACAATAAAAGAAAAAAAAATGCAATGCTCTAGGTCAAAGCTAATCGAGACAACCCAACCCTGAGGCTCTCAACTACAGCACCGCTCCCTACAAAAGAATCCACAACTCTGATCTGGCGCCTCCAAGAGCACCTATCAACAGTCATGGTCTCGGAAAGGTTTAAAGCCTTCAAATCTAATCTCAGCTGCTCCTCCTCCCACGTCCTCCTCGGTCTGCCTCTCCTCCTCTCCCCGACAACCAATAAACTCTCGACCCTCTTCACCGGCGCAAATGCCTGCCTTCTGCGAACGTGGCCAGACCATCTCAATCTCCTTCCCTAACTTTCGTTGAAATGGGCGCCACTTCAAGCGCGTTCCTAAAACCCCGTTTGAGATTCTATCCAACATTGTGCGACCACACGACCAACGTAACATTCTCATTTCAGCCGCTTCCAACTTGCTCTCAAGTGACTTCTTCATCGCCCAGCATTTGGAGCCATACAACAATGCAGGTCTGATTGTCGCTCTATAGAATTTACCCTTCAACTTTAGAAGGACTTTCTTGCCGCACAGAACCCCTGTCGCTGCTCTCCACCTTAGCCACCCCGCCTTGATACGGATGAGTGACATCATCTTCACACTCACCTTCCTTCTGAATGATCGAACTCAAATACTTGAACTTATCCGTATGGGGTACGATCTGATCCGCAATCATTACCTCTACTTCTTCCTCATTGGCCTCACCACTAAAGTTACACCAGAGATACTCGGTCTTAGACCGACTCACATGCAAGCCCTAGGATTCTAACTTAGACCTCCATAGCTCCAACTTCGAGTTCACCTCCCTCCTCGACTCCGCCACTAATACAATGTCGTCAGCAAAAAGCATGCACCACGGGACGCCATCCTAAATCCTCCGCGAAATGACTTCAAGGATTAGAGCGAAGAGAAGAGGGCTAAGCGCCGACCCCTGGTGTAGCCCTATCTCAACCGGGAAATACTGGGTGTCACCAACTGGGGTCCTAACGCAAGTCTTAGCTTGGGAGTACATGTCTTGGATCGCTCTAATGAACGGCAACGACACCCTTCTCTCTTCTATACTCCTCCAAATAACATCACGCGGAATGATATGATAAGCCTTCTCTAGATCAATGAACACCATATGGAGGTCCTTACGCCGCTCTCTAAACTTCTCCATAAGGCGTCTGACGAGATGAATGGCCTCAGTCGTGGACCTCCCCGGCATGAAGCTAAATTGGTTATTTGAGATCTCAACTTCTCTTCTAACCCTGCATTCCACCATCTTTTCCCAAAGTTTCATAGTATGACTGAGGAGTTTAATACCCCTATAGTTACTACAACTCTGAGCATCGCCTTCGTTCTTGAAAAGCGGCACGACAATACTACGCCTCCACTCCATCGGCATTTTAGAACCTCTGAGGAGGATGTTGAACAGCTCTGCTAGCCACTGAACTCCAACTTCCCCCAGACAAAGCCACACCTCAATAGGGATCTGAATCATAATTTCCTTTATAACTTGTTCTCCTTTACTCCTCTCTCATTCTCTCGTCCCTTTGAGCTCCACGTCTCTCTCTCTCTCTCTCTCTCTCTCTCTCTCTCTCTCTCTCTCTCTCTCTCTCTCTCTCTCTCTCTCTCTCTCTCTCTCTCTCTCTCTCTCTCTCTCTCTCTCTCTCTCTCTCTCTCTCTCTCTCTCTCTCTCTCTCTCTCTCTCTCTCTCTCTCTCCCTTCTGGTTCTTTTTCTATTTTTTTCCCTCCAGAGCGCCTCTCTCCCTCTCTAGCTTCTCTTCTCATAAGATGAAAGCGCAAAGTTCTAAAAGACGTTAGGCACTAAGTGTTCGGATTGCTAACGCCTAGCGCGTAGAGGATTAATTGGGGATTTACCGAACTAAGCGGATTTATTTTTGCATTATTATTCTAATCTTTTTTATATATAAAAATTACATATATGTAAAATCATTAAAACGAACTCATTTATACTTATATTAATGTCTCAAATTTCTTAGTTAAATAGACGGCTAGACATATGCCTATGCGGTTATGCTTTATTTATTATATTTTTATTTTAAAAGTACTATAAATTCCTAATTTGAAATATTATGGATACTATGAACTCTTTTATACCTATATTAATATTTTAAATTTAATATATAATTGATTATGTGTGTTAAAAAAGTTAAATATTAATATCTCAGTTTAAGAATTTATAGTACTTTTAAAACAAAAACGAAAAAAGCCTAACCGTTTAGGCGTCCTCCTAACTTGCCTTTTCTAGGCGTCTACCAGCCCGTTTAGGCAACTGTTTAATCACCCAAGCCCAGTACAAGCACTTAAGCTATATCACCCAAGCCCAGTACTAGTACTTAAGCTATAATCGAAGCAATAAAGGACCTTATATGGATTAATCGGGTTATGCGAGGATTTTTAGAACATTGCGAAAGAGGAAGTCGATATTTTTTTTTACCACGTTTCCATTTTTAATGTCATTTCCTTTTCATTTTTTTTTTTAATTTTCAATCAAGATCTAGATTTAACAAATCTTCCATCTTTCGTACAACATAACACGTCCATGTCTGATATGGCGGTTCGATCAGCGGTGTTGTGGTGTCATAAGGAATATGGATGGGTTTGTTCTTTCTGGTCATAAAAGTTGGTGGTTCCTGGTTTTGGATAACAGCAATTGACGGAGACAAGTTGACGGCTGCCCGATCGATTCTCCATATGATGCTTTTTTATTAGTGGGGACTGTTAAGTGAAAGAAGATTATCTCCGAGCAGATGTCACATTTCATGAAAATCAATCCATTTTATTCATAACCTAATTCCGATGAAAGCAACTGAAACAACTCAAGATCTAGTTCTGGTAATGATTCCCGATCCACGAAAACGGCATATGTCAGATGAAACTCAAATGGATAACCAGCATTGCAACTCCCCTCCTATGAATCCCACAACATCCAAAGATTCCTATGCGGCTAGACTAGAATCTGGTTCAGTTAAGAAGGATATTCGGATCGATGAGACAAAGACAGTGGAGGAACACAAACGCATCAATGTGCTTCCCCCAAATGATGTTATTCCCTTTAAACGGGTGGTGATTCAACCTGATCTCCGATTCTCTCTTGAAGATCCTTGGAGAAATGCAATCCTCATCAGAGTTCTTGGTAAGCCATGGTACTATCCGGCTCTCCGAATGAAACTTGATTTACTGTGGCATCTTGGTGGCCGATTTAATCTTCTAAACTTAGGCCACAACTGCTATTGCCTTAAAACAGTATCAGAGGAAAAAAAGGGTACACATTCTTACGGATGGGCCATGGCAAATTGCCGGAAGTTTTCTTTCTATATGAAAATGGCAACCGATTTTTCGGGCTGATACTGATAGGATTGACTATGCGATTTCGTGGGTGAGGGTGCTTCATCTCCCTTTGGAACTTTTTAGTGAAATCATTCATTCAAACTCTCGCTTCTTGCATCGGTGATCCAATCAAAATCGATGGCAATACATTTGACGTTTCAAGGGGAAAATTTGCTCGATTTTGTGTTCAACTCCGAACAGATGTTCCTATTGAACTAGGTTTCAATGTCAACAGGGTTGTATATCAAGTGGTTTACGAGAATCTTCCCTCGTTATGCTACTCTTATGGTAAAGTAGGCCATGTTAAAACCAACTAACCGTCTCTACCACAGGCAAATGAAAATTTGCGATCAGATCCTCCGACTCCGGCAAATGAGACTCCACATGTCAATGCTGATTACTGGCTCATTGACAAGGCCAAAAAGAAAGAGTTTGGGGACTGGATGGTCGTGGAAAGAAGGAAAAAACCATCTGCTAAGGGAGGAATGATGCTTCGTCCTGTTTCAGGCAAGTTTTCAAACAATCTGCCCAGCCCGAACATCAAGAAAGAGGGGGCGCCGCCAGCAAACCCTAGGAAAACAGGGGTTGCAAACCCAACAAAAAAACAGCAAATTTTCCGCCGCCCGGGATGTTAATCAATCCCCAAAAATCTGGACCAAACCAGAATCCAGAGAAAAAAGGAAAGCGAATTCTCCATAACTCTATCCTGAGGAGAAATTCTAAAAACACGGAATCTATTCCTAATCAGACTTTCAACGTGGATGGTAACACCCCCTTGAATTTTAATTTTACCGCTGGTACTTCCTCCTCCAAACCAAGCAATCAGTTTGAACCTCTGAATCTTGTTGATGAAGACGTAAATGTGGATGGTACAAATGAACTGGACAAGAGCCGGAATGATAGTTCGATGGGTGCAATACGAGACACGATTATATCTTCCAGACCGATTCTCCAGGACATCACGAATCAAACTCCAAGATCACATAATCCAGATTCTGGAAATTCCATTTCCAAATCTTCATGTAGAGATCGGAGATCACTATGTGGAGAGGATGTCGGGCAGCCCATGTTTTTGGCAAAAAACGGTCAAGGGCTTGAGCAATCATGCAATGCAGTTGTAGATTATCCCATGCCTCAGCAGTCAAATGATGCAATCATGGAGGGCGGGCTGGAATGTTAATTTTCCGTCATATTTTATTCTATCACGGTTAACCATGAAAGTCTTAACTTGGAATTGTCAGGGTGCTGGCAACCCAAATTTTGCCAGAAATTTTCAAGAATTGGTAAATGAACATCATCATAGTGCTGTTTTTATTATGGACACGAGTGCAATATGATACTGCTATGGAGATTGCACCCAATCTGGGATTTTCTGATTTTGTTCTTGCACCTATCCACAATCGAGGGGGAGGAATATGGTTTTTATAGAACTCTGCTGATTTGGATGTGGAAGTGTTAGATGTATGGTATCAAGGTATCAATGTGGTTATCTCCCAAAAAGACACCGAATCATGGATACTCTCGGGCGTCTACGCACAACCACGACGGGAAGATAAAGACCGAATCTTCAGTGATATGGTCCGTTTCTCGACCTCACATAATTTGCCTTGGTTGGTAACAGGCGATTTTAATGAAATCTGTTACACACATGAGAAAATAGGAGGATGACCCGCTTCAATATCTCGCTGCCCCCGTTTTCTCAAGTGGATATCCGATTGTGGATTGCAAGACTTGGGTGCGCAGGGATGCAAATTCACTTGGACTAATAAGCAACGAGGCTGGGGGATTATACAAGAACGACTTGATAGAGCCTTGGCTTAATAAAAAATGGTGTACTATGTTTCCGAATAATGCGGTTCTCAATTTACCACAAACTCATTCGGACCATCATCCGATGCTTACTTGTTGCATGGGACTGTCCAAGAGAAAGTTTGCAAGACCTTTCCGATTTGAAGGGGCTTGGTTTCTTAACGACGAATGTAAAGACATTGTTGAAAATACTTGGACGAAAAGCACTGACATTCTAGATGCAATTGATCGTTTGCCATCAAATTTGCTCACCTAGAACAAGGAACGCTTTGGAAACATCTTCCGGTGTAAAAGAAGGCTTAAAGCTCGCCTTCAAGGAATTCAACGCGCCCTGGCAGTTAACCAAAATAAATTCTTGGAATCACTTGAGGTCAACCTTATTGAAGATTACAACAATGTTCTTAGATAAGAAGAGATATTTTGGTACCAAAAGTCCCGAGTGAAATAGGTTACTGGGGGGGAAGCAAACACCAGATTTTTTCACCAAAGTACCCTCAAAGACGCCGGAACAGAATCACAACCCTTCAAATTGACGGAGTTTGGATTCAAGATATTGAAGTCTTACAAATCCATGCAAGAGAATTTTTTATATCAATATTCACCCCAAATAGCGGATATGAAATGAATTTTGTACGGCTTACCCCATGCAGATTTCAAGTGCTCTTGACTGATGAGAAGGCTAATCAAATTGGAGATCCTATTTCCTTTGATAAAGTCAAGCATGCTGTTTTTGAATCCCACCCGTACAAAGCACCTGGGCCGGATGGCCTTCAGGCAGTCTTTTACCACAAGTTTTGGGAATTAGTTGGGAACTCAACTTTCGCCTTCATTGATCAAGCATTCCGAACCGAGAGTTTCGACGCCAACATTTTTGAGGCTCACATATGTCTTATCCCAAAGGTCATTGCTCCTAATGTGATTTCCCAGTTTCGCCCAATTGCATTATGTAATCTTCTTTACAAATTCATCACAAAATGCATAACAGTCCGGCTTCGTCATATTATGCCTGAAATCATATCATGTTGCCAGTCTAGCTTTATTATGGGAAGATGCACACAAGATAATATTATTGCTTTGCAAGAGATTATCCACTCTTTTCGTTCCAAAAAGAAGAACAAAACTGGGTGTACGATATTAAAACTTGATCTAGAGAAAGCATACGACAAGATTAGTTGGGATTTTCTTGAGGAAACCTTGAATGCCTTTAACTTTCCTTCGCACATCATAACTCTTATCATGTTTTGTGTTCGTAATGCTTCTACTCATCTTCTGTGGAACGGCGAACCTCTTGAACTGTTTAGTCATAAATGTGGGCTTCGGCAAGGTGATCCCTTATCACCGTATTTGTTTGTGCTTTGTATTGAAAGATTGTCATACATGATTCATGAAGCACTGGATTGCAAGCTTTGGGATCCAATTGTACCTTGTAGAGGAGGTCCACAATTCTCTCATCTATTCTTTGCCGACGACCTCATACTCATGAGCAAAGCTACGGTTAAAAATTCCAAAACTATCAAGATGATTATGGAACGGTTTTGTGGCAGTTATGGCTTATGGATTAATCATGAAAAGTCGAAAACCTTCTTCACCAAGACAAGTGGGTCTAGCCTTAAATGTGCCATCACTGATATATTAGGGTTTGGGCAGACCCCTAATTTAGGAAAATATTTAAGAGTGTTTTTGAAACATGGTCGCTCAACAATGGAGATATATAGGAAGATCTTTGACCGTGTCATGAATTGTTTCGAAGGGTGGAAACAAAAACAACTGTCCCTGGATAGACGTGCAATTCTAATCAAATCAGTCACCAGTTCTATTCCTCTTTATGATATCCAGTCATCATGGCTTCCTGAAAATGTTTGCGATCGTTTGGATCGCCTCAACAGGGGGTTTCTTTGGTCAAATGATATAAATGTGTGGAAAGTACACCTTGTGGGATGGCCTAAAGTTACGCAGTCTAAATATGGTGGCGGACTTGGGATCAGGATCTCTCGCATTAATAATGAAGCAATGCTCTCAAAGATTGTTTGGAAAATTCTTTGTAAACAACGGCCTATCTGGTCTGATTTCTTTGAGCGCAAGTATTTGAAGGGTAAGAGTATACTGGATTATATTCTAAAACCCAGTGACAGTCCTGCATAGAAAGGAATAGTGAGATGTGATCAACTCACTAAACCTTGCTTCATTTGGTGGATTGGACGTGGGGACAAGGTTTCTTTTTAGTTTGATACTTGGCTAAGCAAGACCTTTTAAGTGATATGATTAATTATATCATTCCCAGTGAAAAATTGTTGCGGGTCAGTGATGTGTTACATGAAGGCAGTTGGGATTTGAGTGGTATTCATACATATATTCCCGATGAGATTATGGAGCAGATTCTCAACTACACTCCACCACTTGGTAGTAATGAGGATACGGTGATATGGACGGAGACATCTGTTGTGCGGCGGTTAATACGCCTCGATAGGCGATCGGCATCACGATCAGAAAAGCTAACCATGAAAGACATACTCCGGACAAACGCCTAGAGTTCGGCATAATGCGGCGATCGTCTTTTGGTAACCAGCGATCGTCTTTTGGTATCTGGCGATCGTCTTTGATGAACGGACCAGAGGCGATCGTCTCATGCCACGTGTGGATCCAGCATCCGTCAAAGTCGTCGAAGACCAAATCTTAGACGGTGGCCCACCAGCGGATCTTCAAAGGATACCGACAGATAGGATCATTGACCCCAGCCTATCACCTACCACACCTACCGACAAGGCCGCCGAAAGGTACAAAGTGGGCCCTCCTCGGACAGCGACTCGCAACACGTGCTGGCTTCCCATTGGTTCACCCAGCTGGCCTCCAACTGCAACCTCGGACCTCAAGGGAACAGGCCCACGTGACGGGACGATCGGCCGTTTTATTTTAATATAGAAAACGGCGATCGCCCGCGATCGCCTGAGGGATCCCCACTACCTTGTCCCCTATAAATAGAGGACTCACTGTTGCGGCCAGAGGGAGACGAATTCTACTACGAATTAAGTGCAAAATACACACCAAAGAGAGAATTAAAGGCTCTTTTGGCAACCACTAACACATTCATAGTGATATTCATACACATTCATCATATATCCCAAGCAAGAACTCACAGATTCATCTATCTGGTTCTTTCGGCAATCTACGCGCTCTAAAGCCTAGATAACTAGAAGTCTTCACACTCCTTGTATTAGATTCTAACATTAATATTTGTACTCGACAGTATACTTATTAATAACATTTCGCGAGAGCATTCAAGCCCGGGATTAACAACCCCGGCAAATCTTGTGTTATCTATTTTCTCACGGAAGTGTTCTTGCATTTGTTTGTTACTCGATCATTCCAGCAATACTATCTCCGGATAATATTTTGGGTAACAACAATTGGCGCTAGAAGAAGGGCGGCTCTGCTTAAACCTTCATTTTTATTCCTACCGTCTCGAAGAACACTCACTGTTCTCCGGACATATACTTGAAGAAACACTCACTGTTCTTCAATAGAAAAACCTTCAGAAAATGACATCAGCAACAACCTCCATGAGGGCCACCCTGAGATCTGCCGGAAATCTTATTCCGGCAAGGACCGAATCCCAGCCCGCGGCGGAAGGCGACCGTGGCGACGCTAGGCTCTCACTCCCGCCCCCGAGGAATAGTTCAAGCCTCTCACTCGATCAGTTCCAGACATCGGAACAGATTGAGGAGGCTATAGCCATACTCAGGGAACGGCAGAGGGCCCGCGATTCGCCCCCCATCACCCCGTCAGCTAACCGCCGGGCAAGCAAACGGAAGCTCAAGGGGATCTATGTTGAGAAATCGACAGAAAGCCCCGAGCCGCAGGGGAAGGCTCTCGTAAGGCAGGACGATTCCGTCTTCAGCCGCCTAGGAAGCGATCCCTCATGGCGACACAGGCACTCGAGGCCCAGGGAGACATCGGTATCTGAATCCTTTACCAGGAGTTCGGCATATCCGACTCCCAAGAGACAGGTCGGTCAGCGAGCCCCTGCTCGCCCAAGGAAGGAACCCACTGGCAGGGAGCTCGTCATTCATCACAGGTGTTGTGCGGCATTTAAACACGCCTCGAAGACGATCGTCATAGCAGTCGGGAGGTCTACCATGAGAGATGTGCTCGGGGTAAACACCCTGAACTCGGCACCCACGGCGATCACCTTCTGTTGACTGGCGATCGTCTTTTGTTGATTGGCGATCGTCTCGTGCCGTGTATTACTCCAACATCCGTCAAAAGTCATCAAAGCCCAAATCTCGGGCTGGGACCCGCATGCAGATCTCAAAAGGTGCTGACAGACAAGATCGGTGCCCACAGCCTGTCACCTACTTCACCTACCCACAGTACCGCCGAAAAGGTGGGTGACAGCGGCTCAGGGCGCATGCGAGTTCCCCGTCGAGCATAACCTACTGCCGCAAGAATAACCGCGGTCTTTAAGGGAAAAGCCCCACGCGACGAGACGATCGGCCGTCTTATTATAATATAAATAACGACGATCGTCTGCGATCGCAGGGGGGCCCTCAGGAACTTGGTCTGCTATAAATAGAAGGTCCATAACACAGAACAAGGACTTCGAAATAGACAGCAAACAAGAAAGAGAAGAGAGAAAGACATTCTCACACATAGAACATCCATAGCAAGAATTCACAGAACTCCATATCTGATTCTTCCGGCATTCTATACGCTCCACAGCTTAGAAAACTAGAATCCTTTACACTCTTTGTGATAGATTCTAACATTAATATTTGTACTCAACAGTATACTTATTAATAAAATCTCGCGAGAGCATTCAAGCCCGGGATTAACAACCCCGGCAAATCTTGTGTCATTTAATTTCTCACGGACGTGCTCCCGCACTTGTTGGTTACTCGATCATTCCAGCAACATTATCTTCGGGTAATATTTTGGGTAACAACAATTGGCGCTAGAAGAAGGGGGTTACCTTCACTTTTATTCCGATCGTCTCGTAGAACACTCATTGTTCTTCGGACTCACACTTGAAGAAACACTCACTGTTCTTCAAAAGGAACAAACCTCCAGAAAAATGACGTCTGCTACAACTTCCAAGAGAGCCACCCTGAGATCCACCGGAAATATCATTCCGACACGGACAGAATCCCAGCCCGCGACGGAAGGCGACCGCGGCGACGCTAGATCATCACTCCCGCCCCCAAGGGACGGCCCTAGTCTCTCACTCGATCGGGCCTGCATCAGGAATGCATTGAGGAGGCCATAGCCGTCCTCGTGGAGCGACGGATCGCATGCGACTCGCCCACCATCACTCACAACCATCCGCCGAGGTGCTTTAAGCTCAAAGGGATATATGTTGAGAAATCAACGAAAACCCAGAGCCGCAGTCAAAGGCTGTCGTTAGGCGGGACGACTCCGTCTTCACCCGCCTAGGGAGTGATCCCTCATGGCGACCGGCGGTCGGGCCCGAGTCGGGAGGCATCGGAGTCCGAATCCGTCACCGGGAGTTCGGCATACCCGACTCCCGGAAGACAGGCCGGTCGACAGGCCCCCACTCGCCCGAGAAATGAGTCTGCGGGCAGAGAACTCGTCATCCACCATGGGGGCGGGGATCGGTACATGATCGCCTCGGCTCGTAGCCAATCGGGCCGAGCCGAGCCACGGCGATGGCCGCAATGCAGCGCCAGCTCGACGAAATGAAGGCGCTACTAGACATTGGGGCAGGCGCCAGGAGATCGATCTCTGGACCAAGTGAACCACTCGCGGTCCAGATCGAGCTCGCCCCGGTTCAACCAACAATCGCTCCCCCACAGACACCTCTATATGAGGGAAGATCGGACCCGGAGACCCACTTAAGCAAATTCCGGATCTACATGACCGGATGCGGAGCATCAGATGCGACGAAATGTCGGATGATCCCACTAACTTTGGGCGACCTCGCCCACAGGTGGTACATCTCACTGCCTCCTCGCTCAATCAATTGCTTCGAGAAGTTGGCGAACGACTTTACGTCGTATTTCGCCGCCAAAGTCGCTCGCCACGAAGGCCCCCACCGCATGATGAAAATCAAGCGGGAAGGACGAGCAGATGCGAATTACATCGCCAAGGTGGGCGAGATAGTCCTCACCGGTGAACCCATTAGCGACGAGCTCGCCTCTATTCGATCTGGGGGATTCTACGGCCACTCACCCATGTTCAGGCATCTCACAAAGGATATCCCCCCGACCTACTCGGTCTTCCGCGTCAGAGCCGCCGATTTCCTGGCCAGGCAGAGGATGCTCTCCCTCCGTTTAGATGAGGAACCCACCGGAGAGGGGAGGATGCCATCCCATATTCAAAAGAAGGCGGTCGCCAAGCCCAGAAAGGCGGTCGCAAAGCCGCCTGGCGAATTCAAAGCTTTCGGTGACGTAGAGGTTCACCTCCTCCACAACCTCAACTTGTCTCCAGCCCACATCTTCAACGCAATTAAGGGGCGGGAGTGGCTTTCCAAACCGAAGCCAATAAGGGACCACGGTCATCTAGACCGTAGCAAGTTCTGTGCCTATCACAAAAGTCCCGGCCACAACACCAGCCAATGCCGCGACCTCCTCAGGCAACTCTGGCGACTGTTCGAAGAAGGCAAATTAGACAACCTGGTCACCAAGCCAGAACCTCGACCAGAGAGGACCGGAGGGCGCGAGCGCCGTCAGATCGAAAGGACGCCTCCCAATCCGGTCGCCAGGATCGAACACGAGCCAGAGCATTCCGATGAATCGATTCCTCCGATCAACCCTGGCGGTCGGATTAATATGCTCCAAGCGGGAGGTGGGAAACTCGGGGGCCTTTCCCAGTTTTCCACCGCGTCAAACAGAAGCGGAAGGCGGGCGAGGGCATTCGCCGAGTCCATATTGTGGTGCCCCCGAGCCGACCATCGCTAGAAACGCGCTCATCACCTTCTCCAATAAAGACAGGAGGGGGTACAATGCCCCAAAGAGGATGCATTGGTGATCTCTGCTGTATCCTGGGAAGGCGGTCGACCGTGTCTTTGGTCGACAACGGAGCTTCGCAATATCATATTCAAAATGACTCTGGATCGGCTCGGAAACCCGACCAAATTCATCAAGCCATTCGACACCGTGCTCCAAGGATTCGGCGACAGACTGTCCAAGCCTATGGGAGGATCAAGCTCTCCGTCGAGCCGATATGCATTTACGATCCCAAGGTTAGGATCACTAGGAACCTTAATTTTGTAATCATAGATAGACCCGGATCTATAATGGGTTCCTAGGTCGTCCATTCTTAGAAACCTTTGAGGCGATCGCTTCGTCCTTCTTTTATTGTATCAAATTCCCCACTGCCGATGGGACGGTCGGTGCAGTAAAGGGGACCACTAATGGCAAAAGATGTTTAAATTACTCCTATGTCGCTCTGTTTTCAATACTTCCCCTATATGTGTAACGTTGAAACGATCGACGATCGACCCATGGAGATCGGCGAACCAAACACATCGTATCAACCCAACTCGAGGACGGCATCTCGGATCGGTTAACGGACGACATCGAGCCAAGGATCGGTTTCGAGCCGAGTCTCGGCGTCGATCCAAGGATCGAGTCCTAAATCGCTCCAAGCAAGAAGCGACCGTCCCCATCAAGAGTTGGAGAGTATAGCCATAGATCCGGCTCGTCGAGGCAGGAAGTGCAGATCGGCGCAAGCATCGACCTCGCATCAAAGGAGATCTGGTCAATTTTTGCGTAAGAACATCGGAGTCTTCGCACAGTCGCATCAAGATATGGTTGGCATAAGTCCCGAGCACGCTTGCCACTATCTCAAGATCGACCGCGATGAAGCCTGTTCATAAAAACGTAGGAAATTCGCCCGAAAAATACGCGGCGCTCGACATAGAGGTCCAAAAGTTGTTCGACAACAGTTAATCGGTAGCTACGGACGACCCACAATGGGTCGCTAACGCGTCCTCGTCAAGAAGCCGACCGTTCTGGAGGTTATGCATTGACTTCACCGACCTCAACGCGGCTTGTCCAAAAGATCACTTTCCGATGCCTCATATTGATCACTTGGTCGATAGTATCTGCAGTGCGAAATGATGTCATTTATGGATGCCTTCACGGATATCATCAAATCCCAATGGCGGAGAAAGACATAAAACACACATCTTTCCACACGGAAAAGACATATACTTTTGGGTCGGATGCCGTTCGGCTTGAAGAATGCGGGGCGACCTACCGCCGTCAACAGGATGTTTGCTAATCAGATCGGCAAGACCATGGAGGTCTACATCGACGATATCGTGGTCAAAAGCCTCAAGAAGGAAGATCACCTCAATGATCTCGCCGAGACATTCGCCATCCTCGAAAAGTTCAACATGAAGCTGAACCCCAAGAAATGCAACTTTGGGGTGGGCTCCGGGAAATTCCTGGGGCACATTGTCAGCCAGAGGGGGATCGAGGCGAATCCCACCAAGATACAGGCGATCCTCGACATGCAGGAACCTCGGAACATCAAGCAGGTACAACGCCTCACAGGTTGTCTGGCCGCCCTCAACCGCTTCATATCTCGGCTCGGCGATAAAAGCAAGCCTTTCTTCGCGACCATCAAAAACAAAAAGTTCGCATGGACGAGGGAGAGTCAGCTGGCGTTCGCCAAAATAAAGGAATATTTATCCAATCCCCAGATCCTGGCAAAGCCGATCCCCGGGGAGAAATTATTCCTTTACCTAGCGGCCTCGGAGGTCGCGCTGAGTGCGGTCTTGGTGCGAGCGGAGGAACTAGTCCATATGCCGATCTACTATGTCGATCAGCGCTCCACGACGCCGAAACACGCTATACACCTTTGGAGAAGATCGCCTACGCTCTAGTCATGAGTGTCCGTAAGCTAAGAGCCTATTTTTCGACCATCAAGTGGAGGTTTTGACAACTCTCCCTCTAAGGCAAGTTCTACATCGATAGGACACCAACGGCGACTCCTCAAATGGTCACTAGAGATCGCCCGATACGGCATCACGTACGCTCCTCGCACGGTGATCAAGGGCCAAGCTCGCGGACTTCGTGGTGGAGTTAACATTCCCTCACGGTCACCCATGTCGGCCGACTCCGCCGAAGTCAGACGTTGACGGATCGGCGACCAACTCGCGATCGAGGCGAGATCGTCCTCATTAGCCCCAACGGACAAAGCTTCACAAATGCCGTGCGTTTCGGATTTCGAGCGACCAACAATGAAGCCGAATACGAGGCCTTGGTAGGCGGGCTCGACCTGGCTCTCGCCCTAGACGTTCGTCGCCTCCATATCTTCATGGACTCCCTCCTGGTGGTGAACCAAGTCAAAGGAGAATATGAGGCACGTGGCGAACAGATGATCAAATACCAAGAGCTGGTCGCCGAGATGTGCACGAAATTCGAAGAAGTACAAATCGAACAAGTCCCGAGAGAGCACAACTCTCAGGCCGATGCCCTATCCAAGCTAGCATCGTCGGATGGGGCAGCCGATTTCTCTAATATCCAAATTACAAAGTCAGAAAGGCCGGCAATCGAAAGAAACCTGGTGGCCACAGTTGCCGTTGCCGAAGAAAGCTGGATGACTCCGTTCATCACATACTTAAAGGACGGGACGGTCCCTGACGACCGTATCAAAGCTCGCCAACTCCAGCTCTGAGCGACCAGATACACCCTCTTTGGACGATCGTCTTTACAAGCGAGCTTTGGCCTTCCTCCTCAAGTGTATTACAGGAGGAAGGACGGCTCGTTTTAGCCGAGATCCACGACGGAATGTGGAAATCACGCTGGTGGACGAGCTCTCATCCATAAGACAACCAGCAAGGTTTTTCGCCGTCACTTCAGAAGGATGCGATCGCCTATGCCAGTCGTGTCATAGATGCCGAGATAATGGGACCAAGTATTAAAATCTCCCCGGCGGCTCACCTCAATGTACAGCCCATGGCCGTTCGCTCAATTGGGCATCGACCTTATAGGTCCCCTACCGACGGCTCCAGGAGGTTGTAAGTTCGCCATCGTCGGGGTCGACTATTTCACAAAATGGGCAGAGGCCGAACCGCTAAACAAGATCGGCCAGGAGCAAGTGATCAAGTTTATCTGGAGAAACATCATATGCCGGTTCGGTCTACCCCAGGCCATCATCTCCGACAATGGAAAGCAGTTCGACGGCTTAGAAGTCATGCAATTCTGTGATAAGTGGGGAATCAAAAGGTTGTTCTCGGCTCCCTATCACCCTCAGACGAACGGGCAGGTAGAGGCAGTGAACAAGATCCTCAAACACACAATTAAAGCACGACTCGAATCCAGGCTAGGACGATGGGCGAGCGAGCTCCCAGACGTTTTGTGGTCTTACCGAACAACAATTGGCGCTAGAAGGAGGGCTTGATCCTCCCATAGGCTTGGATAGTGCTGTCGCCGAATCCTTGGAGCACGGTGTCGAATGGCTTGATGAATTTGGTCAGGTTTCCGAGCTGATCCAGAGCTGTTTTGAATATGATATTGCAGAAGCTCCCGTTGTCGACCAGCACGCGGTCGACCGCCTTCCCCAGGATACAGGCAGAGATCACCAATGCATCCTCTTTGGGGCATTGTACCCCCTCCCCGTCTTTATAGGAAATCGGCAATGCGCGAATCCGCTCCCAGACGATCGAGAAATCAAAGGGGAGATCGTCGGCCGATGGAACAAGGGATTCTGCAAAAAGGGAAATAAAATTAGATCAGTCCAAGGAGTATCCAAACAAAGGGAGAAAGGAAACCCTTACTTGGATTCCTCTCCCGAAAATTGGTAGGGATATCCAACTCCTCCTCCGGCGGTTCGCTCGATGCCGACCTCCATGCACCACCAACCCGGACCACTTTTCGTGTCGCCTCGAGTCTTGCTCGGCACCCGATAACCACCCTACCCTGGCGACCTTGGATATGGTACCCGCCGATCGACCCTTTCTGCACGGTCGGCTTAAAAGATAAGTCATCTCTCCCGCGAAGGCAAGCGAAACAACCGGTGACCGCCAAATAACGTCAGTGTCCGATAATCTGCGGCCGGGCGTTCGGCGTCACCAAGAGGCGCCAAATTCCAGGCGATCAGCGATACGAAACGGCGAACGGCAAGGGAAACCGCAGACCGGCAGCCGGTGGTCATTTCGTTGATGGCGACCATACCCTCGGGAGGCTGGTCGGCACGTTCGTTCTCGGCGGGCACGTGCAATGACACATCGGAGGAATATGATATTTGGCCCTCCAGTAGGTCATGTCCTTCCAGTCGCCGAACTCCGAATCGACCAAGAGACCATTGAGACGGTTCGGCAGCCCGAAACTCCGTCCGCTTCACGTGTACATAGGGATAAGCGGCGGAGTAAGCTTCGAATCAAACTCCGGACAGGGCCCGGCAATCCCCTCCATAAGTTTAGCAAAAGCCCTATAAACCGGGCCGGAGACGCTGTCTTTTCCCAAGACAAACGTATCGATTCGTCTTCCTCCACCGCGACGCATCTCGCTCCTCCGCCGCCGCAGAGCCCGCCACTACGGCCTCATTGAAAAGCTCCTCAAGCTCTGCGGGTGTAATCCCCGCACGAATAGCCTCTGTGGCCGTTTCCACGGGATTCCCACAGAATTTCCTCCCGGTCCGGCTGGCCGCGGCGGCGAAGTGCTTCCACCTCGAAGGCCTTAGATCCTCCCGACATATTCTCAAAAAGTTAAGGGAGAGTGAAAATTGGGTTTCTTACCTAAAGAAAGGAAGACAGTCGGCACAACAAGCTACGAAATTTTTGCAGAGCTTCAAAGCGGGAAGACAAGGACGCGTAAAGATGAAAATGGAGTAGCCCTAGCCCTTTTATAGATGGAGGCGGGGTCTCTGGGCAAATAGGCGAAAGTCCGAGGGCTGGGATGCAACCGGCAGCCAGACGCAATAAATGCGGCCCTCGAGTCCCGCGTACGCGTCTTTTCGAGGGCACGCCAATCGACAAAGTCGGCGAACCGTCGGACTCCCTCAATAGAAACGCGACGCGTGTCCTTGCATGGTTTCGCGAGCCCGCGTCTCTTTTCCCGCCGCTCCCAGCGCAAAGGGAGATCGTCCAAATTTGAAATCAGATCGACCGGTCGTCTAAAACATTAGCGATCGCCAAAAGTGCCACCTCACCCCGTGTTTTCAACATCGAGCCGAGCTGGGGGGCAATTGTTGTGCGGCATTTAAACACGCCTCGAAGACGATCGTCATAGCAGTCGGGAGGTCTACCATGAGAGATGTGCTCGGGGTAAACACCCTGAACTCGGCACCCACGGCGATCACCTTCTGTTGACTGGCGATCGTCTTTTGTTGATTGGCGATCGTCTCGTGCCGTGTATTACTCCAACATCCGTCAAAAGTCATCAAAGCCCAAATCTCGGGCTGGGACCCGCATGCAGATCTCAAAAGGTGCTGACAGACAAGATCGGTGCCCACAGCCTGTCACCTACTTCACCTACCAACAGTACCGCCGAAAAGGTGGGTGACAGCGGCTCAGGGCGCATGCGAGTTCCCCGTCAGACCGTACAACCGGCTGTCAGTAACAACCGCGGACTTTAAGGGAAAAGCCCCACGCGACGAGACGATCGGCCGTCTTATTATAATATAAATAACGACGATCGTCTGCGATCGCAGGGGGGCCCTCAGGAACTTGGTCTGCTATAAATAGAAGGTCCATAACACAGAACAAGGACTTCGAAATAGACAGCAAACAAGAAAGAGAAGAGAGAAAGACATTCTCACACATAGAACATCCATAGCAAGAATTCACAGAACTCCATATCTGATTCTTCCGGCATTCTATACGCTCCACAGCTTAGAAAACTAGAATCCTTTACACTCTTTGTGATAGATTCTAACATTAATATTTGTACTCAACAGTATACTTATTAATAAAATCTCACGAGAGCATTCAAGCCCGGGATTAACAACCCCGGCAAATCTTGTGTCATTTAATTTCTCACGGACGTGCTCCCGCACTTGTTGGTTACTCGATCATTCCAGCAACATTATCTTCGGGTAATATTTTGGGTAACAACAACAGGGCTAGGGGATCGGTACACGATCGCCTTGGTTCACGCTCTGAGAGCCAGTCGGCAAGCAGTCAGGCGACGGCGATCGCCGCCATGCAACGCCAGCTGGACGAGGTGAAGGCGCTCCTGGAAAATGGGGCAGGAGCCAGGAGACCGATCGCTGGGCTAAATGAACCACTCGCGGTCCAGATCGAGATCGCCCCAGTCCAATCAACGATCAATCCCCCAAAAACACCTCTATATGAGGGGAGAACGGATCCGGGAACCCACTTAAGTAAATTCCGGATCTACATGACTGGATGCGGAGCTTCAGATGCGACGAAATGTCGTATGTTCCCATTAACTCTGGGCGATCTCGCCCACAGGTGGTACATCTCGCTACCATCTCGCTCAATCAATTGCTTTGAGAAGCTGGCGAACGACTTCACGTCGTACTTCGCCGCCAAAGTCGCTCGCCCGGAAGGTCCCCACCGCATGATGAAGATCAGGCTGGGGAAGGACGAATCGTATGTGTATTATATCGACCGGGTGGACGAGATAGTCCTCACCGGTGAGCCCGTCGGCGACGAGATCGCTCACCACGCAGATCTGAACGGATTCCACGGACGCTCGCCCATGTTCGAGCACCTCAAAAAGGATTTTCCGCCGACCTATACAGCTGTTCCGTCGAGCCGCCGATTTTCTCGGCCGAGAAGATGCTCTCACTCCGCTTGGACGAGGGACACCAAGAAGGAAAAGCACCTTCCCATGTCCAGAAGAAGGCGGTCGCCAAGCCCAGAAAGGCGGTCGCCAAGCCGCCTGGCGAGTTCAAAGCCTTCGAGGACGTAGAGGTCCACCTTCTTCACAACCTCAACTTATCTCTGGCCCACATCTTCAACGCGATCAAGGGTCGCGAGTGGCTTTCCAAGCCAAAGCCAATAAGGGACCACGGTCACCTAGACCGTAGCAAATTCTGTGCCTATCATAAGAGTCCCGGCCACAACACTAGTCAATGCCGCGACCTCCTCAGACAGCTCTGGCGACTGTTTGAGGAAGGCAAACTGGACAATTTGATCACCAAGCCAGAACCCAGGATGGAAAGAGCCGGAGGGCGCGAGCGCCGACCAAGCGAAAGAATTCCTCCAAATCCGATCGCCAGGATCGAGCATGAGCCGGAGTACTCTGATGAGTCGATCCCTCCGATCAACCCTGGCGGTCGGATCAACATGCTCCAAGCAGGAGGTGGGAGCCTCAGGGGCCTTTCCCCGGTTTCCACCTGTCAAATGTAGCGAAAAGCCGAGCCGAGGGCTTTCGCCAAGTCCATGTTGTAGTACCTCGAGCCGACCATCTCTAGAGACGCGCTCATCACCTTTTCCAACAAGGACAGGAGGGAGTGCAATGTCCCAAAGAGGATGCACTAGTGATCTCCGCTTGCATCCTTGGGAAGACGGTCGATCGCGTCTTTGATCGACAATGGGAGTTTCGCAACATCATATTCAAATCCGCCCTAGACCAACTCGGCAACCTAATCAAATTCATCAAGCCCTTCGACACCGTGCTCCAAGGGTTCGGCGACAACACGATCGATCTACGGTAGGATCAAGCTCTCCGTTGAGCTAGTATGCTTTTATGATCCCAAGGTTAGGATTACTAGGAACCTAAGCTTTGTAATCATAGATAGGCCCGGATCTATAATGGGTTCCTAGGTCGCCCTTTTTAGAAACCTTTGAGGCGGTCGCCTCATCTTTCTTTCTTGTATCAAATTCCCACCGCCGATGGGACGGTATCTTGTAAAAGGAGATCAGCTAATGGCAAAGAGATGTTTGAATTACTCCTATGTTGTTACTTCTTTCAATACTTCCCATACTATATGTAACATTGAAGCAACCGACGATCAACCCATGGAGATCGACGAGCCTAACACTTCGTACCAACACAACTCGGGGGATGCCATCTCTCATCAATTGACGGACGACATCGAGCCAAGGGTCGGTTTCGAGCCAAGTCTCGACATCGACCCAAGGACCGAGTCCGGAGATCGTACCAAACGAGAGGCGACCGTTCCTGTCGAAGAGTTGGAAAGTATTACGATGGATCCGGATCATCCAGAATGGGAAGTACAGATCGGCGCAAGCATCGACCACGAATTAAAGGGGGATCTGATCAACTTGCTACGTAAGAACATCGGAGTCTTTGCCTGGTCGCATCAAGATATGGTTGGCATAAGTCCCGAACACGCCTGCCATTATCTGAAGATCGACCGGGCGATGAAGCCTGTTCGCCAGAAGCGTAGGAAGTTCGGTCCCGAGAAATACGCGGCGCTCGACATAGAAGTCCAGAAGTTACTCAACAACAAATTGATCGGAGTAGCCACAGAAGAACCACAGTGGGTCGCCAACGCGGTGCTCGTCAAAAAGCCAACTGGCTCCTGGAGATTATGCATTGACTTCACCGACCTCAACGCGGCGTGTCCAAAAGATCACTTCCCGATGCCTCATATTGATCACCTGGTCGATAGCACGGCAGGTTGCGAAATGATGTCATTTATGGATGCCTTCGCCGGATATCATCAAATCCCAATGGCGGAGGAAGACATAAAACACACATCTTTCCACACAGAAAAAGACATATACTTTTGGGTCAGAATGCCGTTCGGCTTGAAAAACGCGGGGGCGACCTACCAGCGATTAGTCAACAGGATGTTCGCCGATCAGATCGGCAAGACCATGGAGGTCTACATTGACGATATCGTAGTCAAAAGCCTCAAGAAGGAAGATCACCTCAACGATCTCGCCGAGACGTTCGCCATCCTTGAGAAGTTTAACATGAAGCTGAACGCCAAGAAATGCAACTTCGGGGTGGGCTCCGGGAAGTTTCTGGGGCACATAGTGAGCCGAAGGGGGATCGAGGCGAACCCCACCAAGATACAGGCGATCCTTGACATGTAGGAACCGCGAAACATCAAGCAGGTGCAACGCCTCACAGGTTGTCTAGCCGCCCTCAACCGTTTCATATCACGGCTCGGCGATAAAAGCAAGCCTTTCTTCGCGACCATCAAGAACAAGAAGTTCGCATGGACGAAAGAAAGACAGATAGCATTCGCCAAGATAAAGGAATATCTATCTAACCCCCAGATCCTGGCAAAGCCGATCCCCGGTGAAAAATTATTCCTTTACTTAGCGGCCTCGGAGGTCGCGCTGAGTGCCGTTCTGGTGCGAGCAGAGGGGAAAGCACACTTGCCGATCTACTATGTTAGCCAGGCGCTCCACGACGTTGAGACACGTTATACACCATTGGAGAAGATCGCCTACGCCCTTGTCATGAGTGTACGTAAGCTGAGGGCTTACTTCTTCGATCACCAAGTGGAAGTCCTAACAACTCTACCTCTAAGACAACTCCTGCACCGACCGGACACCAACGGGCGACTCCTCAAGTGGTCGCTGGAGATCGCCCAATACGGTATCACTTACGCTCCTCGCACGGCAATCAAAGGCCAAGCTCTGGCGGACTTCGTGGTGGAATTAACGTTCCCTCACAGTCCGACCCAGGTCGGCCGACCTGCCTGGAAATTATACGTGGATGGCTCAGCGACCAATGCAAGAGCAGGTGCAGGGATTGTCCTCATTAGCCCCGACGGTCAGAGTTTCA
Organism: Orobanche coerulescens; assembly: GCA_033398695.1. Taxonomy (NCBI): domain Eukaryota; kingdom Viridiplantae; phylum Streptophyta; class Magnoliopsida; order Lamiales; family Orobanchaceae; genus Orobanche; species Orobanche coerulescens. The sequence continues at coordinate 171,309,507 of CM065805.1, forward strand.
CAAATGTTGTGCGTTTCGGTTTTCGTGCGACCAACAATGAAGCTGAATACGAAGCTTTGGTAGGCGGGCTTGATCTAGCCCTCGCCCTGGATGTTCGTCGCCTCCATATCTTCATGGACTCCCTTTTGGTCGTGAACCAAGTCAAGGGAGAATATGAGGCGCGCGGCGAACAGATGGTCAAATACCAAGAGCTGGTCGCCGAAATGTGCACAAAATTTGAAGAAGTGCTAATCGAACAAGTCCCGAGAGAGCACAATTCCCAGGCCGATGCTCTTTCCAAACTAGCATCATCGGACGGGGCAGCCGACTTCTCCAATATCCAAATCACAAAGTCAGCTAGGCCGGCGATCGATAGAAATCTGGTTACCACGGTCGCCATCGCCGAGGAGAATTGGATGACTCCGTTCATCAAATATTTAAAGAACGGGACGGTCCCTGACGACCGTGTTAAAGCTCGCCAACTCCAGCTTCATGCGACCAGGTATACCCTATTGGACGATCGGCTTTACAAGCGAGCCTTCAGCCTTCCCCTCCTGAAGTGTATTACACCGGAGGAAGGTCGGCTCGTTTTAGCTGAGATCCATGACGGGATTTGTGGAAACCACGCGGGCGGGCGAGCCCTCATCCATAAGACAACCAGACAAGGGTTTTTTTGGCCATCACTTCGGAAAGATGCGATCGCCTATGCCAGATCGTGTCATAGGTGTCAGATAATGGGCCGCAACATTAAACTATCACCCGAACAGATCACCTCCATGTATAGCCCTTGGCCATTTGCGCAATGGGGCATCGACCTTATAGGTCCCTTGCGAGCGGCTCAGTGTAAGTTCGCAATCGTTGGGGTCGACTATTTCACCAAATGGGCTGAGGCCGAACCGCTCAACAAGATCGGCCAAGAGCAAGTGATCAAGTTTATATGGAAAAACATCGTATGCCGATTCGGTCTGCCCCAGGCCATCATCTCCGACAACGGAAAACAGTTCGACGGTTTAGAAGTCATGCAATTCTGTGAGAAGTGGGGAATCAAAAGGTTATTCTCGGTGCCCTATCACCCTCAGACGAACGGGCAGGTAGAGGAAGTGAATAAGATCCTCAAACACACGATTAAAGCGCGACTCGAATCCAAGCAAGGACGATGGGCGAGCGAGCTCCCAGACGTTTTGTGGTCCTACCGAACGACGACCCGCAATTCAACCGCCGAAACCCCGTTCGCCCTTACCTTCGGAACAGAAGCGGTGATTCCTTCAGAGATCGCCGTCCTCAGCCACCGAACCGAGCAGGAGATGACGACCGACAACGATGTAGCCCGACGAATCGACCTAGACATGCTCGAAGAAAGACGGCTGACCTCAGAAATGAAGAACACAATCCACAAAAGGAGAGCCGAGAAGTTCTTCAATTCAAAGGTCAAAGAAAGAAGATTTCAAGTGGGCGATCTCGTCCTTAAGAAGATCCAAACCCACACAGGCGTTTTGGTCAGGCGGGAGGACCTTTCGGAGTATCCATATGGCTAACTAAAGGAGCCTCTGAATGGAACATCTGACGGTACTCGGACCAATACCCACTGAACGCCGTGCATCTGAAAAAATACTATCAGTGATAAATTTGTATTCAATTTCAATGATGTACAAGGAATATAATGAGATTTTTTCCTATCCCATCTATTATGGCGATCGCCCCACCAGGCATATCGCATACCGCCGACGATCGCTGGTCACGACGATCCTAGGTAAAATTAATGCAGCCATGGTCCTGGAGGTCGATGGAACCGACAGCTTCGCCCATGCAAGGTTCTTTTGGGCTGAGATCGCCCGCCCTTCGTTTAAATACGAGGCCGGCGTAGCCGAAGGACCCTCCAAAATGATCAATAGGCACGATCGCACGACCTCAAGGTACATCATCTAACATGGTGAACCCGAACAATGCGACGTGCCGTTACCCCCGTCTCAACGTACACCGTCGAGGGTCGCCATCTTCATGGCGGGCCGAGGTGGAAGCAGAGCTGACAAGCCGCGGACGTGGTGTCGAATAAGCCGACAACACTCCGCGCAAGGACTCCTCCAGACCGAGATCGCCCGCCTTTCGTTTTAACACAAGGCAGGCGTAGCCTAACGGAGGACCCTCACAAAAAGTGAGTCGCGGGATACACAATATCCCTCGCACACGAAGACACGATTGGGGAGATCGGTCCATCAAACACCCCAACCACACATGACTCTTCAGAATCGGCAAAATGAAGATAGCTCGCCAGACAAACTAGTCTTTGTTTCCTTACTTACAATAAGTGAACAAAAACAAGGGGGCAGGGATAGGTCGAGCTAATCTCAAATACGATCGAACAAAGAGGAACCACACTCGATCGGCTTCGCTCATAAACATGCAGGGCGATCGGGGTCGTCCGACGAAAATTACAAGTAAGAATTCCGATTCAAAACATGTCAATGCTTTCAACACTCAGACAATCGGCCGGATGAACAAAAAGTCGAAAACAAATATACACGTACTCGTAAAAATTGCACGCAAACAATCAAAGGCGATCGCATATAATACATTACGCAGTATGAAAAAAGGAGTATTTTATTCATAACACAAGCTTCATACATTACGAGGCCCGAAGGCATTACAACAAAAAGTACAAGTTATGGAGGAAAAACAAAAATGCCTCTCAAGGCCCTGCCTGCTGGTCTTCGCCCTCAGGTTGCGGATCGGCTTCGGCCTCGGGATGAATGAGTTTTCCCGTATACCAACTCAAGTCGATCCCGAAGTCGGCTAAGTCAAGGATCGGCAAGGAGAACTCCGGGTGCAGAGGATTCGCGAGGGCGTAGGATTTGAAGCTCTCCATCAAGGGACCGATCTCGATCCCTGCCTTCTTTGCGGCTCGAACAGCGTCAGCATAGGCCAAGTAGTAGGCGAACTCGCCGGCGAGCGCCACACTTTGGTAGGGATCGGTCTCGATCGCCTTCAGTTGGCCCTTCAACTACACGGCCGTTTTCTCAGCCTCCTCCAGCTCGGCAACCTTGGCGGCATTCTCACAGTGGGCCTTCTCCAGCTCCTTCCTCGCCACGTCCAGCTCACCGCTGAGCCGATCAACCATCGCCTTCAGTCCGGCCGCCTCCTCCTGCGACGCCGCGAGCTTCTGGCGAGTTTCTTTCTCCTCATCACGGGACCGATCGGCAGCCTCCTTGGAGCGGCTCAGCTCCTGCATCAATCGATCCACGTCCTGCTTAGCCCTTTTGGCCGTCTCCTCATACTCCTTCTCCATAGACCGGATCCGGTTAGCATCCTCGATATTTTTGTTCCGGGCGGCCTCGAGGTCGCGATGGAGATGAGCAGTGGAGGGTCGCCCCTCAAAATCCCTAGCAGCTTGGACGGCCATCGTCGCCGTCTGAAGAGCCAGGGCAACGGTCGCCTGCATGGCGTCTCCAAATCGCCGACGAGCGATCGCATCGAGATCGGTCGTCCAAGCCTTGGGCAGAGAGGTGATAGCCTGGCGAACGTAGCGAGGACTTCGAGAGGCATTGCGGAGCCTTGCTCGGCGAAAGTCCATCACCATGGGAGCAACGTACGGTTCGGCAAGACTAACCCTGCAGCGCAAACCAAGGAAACCAAAGAGTTAGCCTAAGCCTTACTCGAACGCCTAGCTCGAAAGGTTCAAACCATTCTCACTGTTGACCACTCTGGATCACGGCCGAAAAAGGGCTTTCCCCGAGGAGTCTCGGCGTCGCGATCGCCGTCCTTTTCAAAAAGCCGGCAGATGTCCTGGAGCTTGATGCCGATGGCACGGGACTGACCCCTCCGCCTCGGAGCGGAAGAAGCAGGGGAGCGGCGATCGGCGGCTCCAAAATAGCTAAATCCGCCTCGGTAAGCGGAAGGGACCCCTCGGCCTCGCCTCTTGCGGTTGCGCTGAGATTGTTCCTCACACAGATTCGGTTTGGCGGCCAGCACGCGGCGGGCCTCACCACGGGGACGAGGCAAGGCAGCGTCGCGGCAGCAACGCGACCCGTTTTCTTTCCCAGATGAAGGCGACCGAGAAAACCGGGATTAGACATGGCAATCTCCTGCGGTAGCTCGGCGATACGGGGAAAATAAATCTCTGCCAAAGAAGAAACTCAAACAAGTTAGACATTTACTTGGACATGGCGACCTCTTGGAGACGATCGCCTCGCAGAAGAGAGTAGATGAAAAGTCATACCAGGGGCCTTCAGGTGGCGAGGGAAGCGAAACAGTCGAGCTCCCAACCGATGAGATTCGTGGCCGACTGACTGGATGTCTTTATAGGAAACCGGCAATGCGCGAATCCGCTCCCAGACGATCGAGAAATCAAAGGGGAGATCGTCGATCGATGGAACAAGGGATCCTGCAAAAAGGGAAATAAATTAGATCAGTCCAAGGAGTATCCAAACAAGGGGAGAATGGAAACCCTTACTTGGATTCCTCTCCCGAAAATTGGTAGGGATATCCAACTCCTCCTCCGGCGGTTCGCTCGATGCCGACCTCCATGCACCACCAACCCAGCACCACTTTTTTAGGTCGCCCCGAGTCTTGGTCGGCACCCCAATAACCACCCTACCCTGGCGACCTTGGATATGGTAACCGCCGATCGATCCCTTCTGCACAGTCAGCTTAAATAGATAATTCATCTCCAGCGCAAAAGGCAAGCGAAACAACCGGTGACCACCAAATAATGTCAATGTGCTGATAATCTGCAGCCAGGCGTTCAGCGTCAACTGAAGAGGCGCCAAATTCCAGGCAATCAGCAGATACGAAACGGCGAACGGCAAGGGAAACGCGATCCGGCGGCCAGTCATTCGTTGATGGCGACCATACCCTCGGGAGGCTGGTCGGCACGTTCGTTCTCGGAGGGCACGTGCAATGACACATCAGAGGGGATATGATATTTGGCCCTCCAGTGGGTCATGTCCTTCCAGGTCGCCGAACTCCGAATCTGACCAAGAGTCCATTGAGACGGTTCAGCAGCCTGAAACTCCGTCCGCTTCACATGTACGTAGGGATGAGCAGCGGAGTAAGCCTCGAAATCAAACTCTGGACAGGGCCCGGCAATCCCCTCCATAAGTCTAGCAAAAGCCGTATAGACGGGGTTGGAGACGCTATCTTTTTCCCAAGATAAACGCATCAGTTCGTCTTCCTCCACCGGCGACGCATCTCGCTCCTCCGCCGCCGCAGAGCCCGCCACTACGGCCTCGTTGAAAAGCTCCTCAAGCTCTGCGGGTGCAATCCCCGCACGAATAGCCTCTGCAGCCGTCTCCACGGGGATTCCCATAGGAATTCCCTCCCGGTCCGGCGAAGCCGCGGCGGCAGAAGTGCTTCCGACCTCGAAGACCTTAGGTCCTCCCGACATGTTCTCAAAAAAATTAAGGGAGAAAGAAGAATTGGGTTTCTTACCTAAGGAAAGGAAGACGGTCGGCACAGCAAGCTCCAGAAATTTCTGCAGAATTTCAGCTATGGATACAAAGGACGCGTAAAAAAGTGAAGAGAAGAAACGGAGGCCCCTTTTATAGATGGAGACGAGGGTCTAAATGCAAATAGGGGAAACCTCGAGGGCTGATTCGCAACCGTCACGTGGGGACGCATTAAATGCCGCCCTCGAATCCCGCAGACGCGTATTTTCGAGGGCACGCCAACCGACAAGGCCGACAAAACCGTCGGACTCCCCCAAAAGCGGCGCGACGCGTGTCCCTGCCACGTTAGAAAGCCCGCCTTCTTTTCCCGCTGCTCCCGACGCAAAAGAAGGTCGTCCATATTTGAAGTCAGACCGACTGATCGTTTAAACATTGGCGATCGCCAACAGTGCCACCTCACCCCGTGTTTTCAACATCGAGGCGAGTTGGGGGGGCAATTGTTGTGCGGCGGTTAATACGCCTCGATAGGCGATCGACATCACGACCAGAAAAGCCAACCATGAAAGACATACTCCGGACAAACGCCTAGAGTTCGGCATAATGCGGCGATCGTCTTTTGGTAACCAGCGATCGTCTTTTGGTATCTGGCGATCGTCTTTGATGAACGGACCAGAGGCGATCGTCTCATGCCACGTGTGGATCCAGCATCCGTCAAAGTCGTCGAAGACCGAATCTTAGACAGTGGCCCACCAGCGGATCTTCAAAGGATACCGACAGATAGGATCATTGACCCCAGCCTTTCACCTACCACACCTACCGACAAGGCCGCCGAAAGGTACAAAGTGGGCCCTCCTCGGACAGCGACTCGCAACACGTGCTGGCTTCCCATTGGTTCACCCAGCTGGCCTCCAACTGCAACCTCAGACCTCAAGGGAACAGGCCCACGTGGCGGGACGATCGGCCGTTTTATTTTAATATAGAAAACGGCGATCGCCCGCGATCGCCTGAGGGATCCCCACTACCTTGTCCCCTATAAATAGAGGACTCACTGTTGCGGCCAGAGGGAGACGAATTCTACTACGAATTAAGTGCAAAATACACACCAAAGAGAGAATTAAAGGCTCTTTTGGCAACCACTAACACATTCATAGTGATATTCATACACATTCAGCATATATCCCAAGCAAGAACTCACAGATTCATCTATCTGGTTCTTTCGGCAATCTACGCGCTCTAAAGCCTAGATAACTAGAAGTCTTCACACTCCTTGTATTAGATTCTAACATTAATATTTGTACTCGACAGTATACTTATTAATAACATCTCGCGAGAGCATTCAAGCCCGGGATTAACAACCCCGACAAATCTTGTGTTATCTATTTTCTCACGGAAGTGTTCTCGCATTTGTTTGTTACTCGATCATTCCAGCAATACTATCTCCGGATAATATTTTGGGTAACAACAACATCCTCGGGCACATTCACTTGCCAATCATCTTACAAATGGTTACTCTCTAATTATGGCCCTCAAGTAGCGTCGCAAAATGTTCATTGGATATGGAAGAGCAAACTCAATAACAAGCTTCGACATTTTTGTTGGCTGATCTGCCTGAATCGCTTGACCACTAATGAGCTTCGATACCATAGACACCTATTTGATTCACCAATATGCTCTCTTTCCAATGCTGATAATGAATCTGTCCTTCACATTTTCAAGTTCTGTACCACAGCAAGGATCATTTGGTCTGCTATTCTTCTGCCAGATGCGGTTCATATACTGCTTTCGTTACCTGATGAGGATTGGTTTCGTTCAGCCCTTCAAAATCGACTGCTAGCGGCTAATTTCCAGACGACTGCTAGTTGGTCGCAAGTTTTTGTCGTGTGTCTTTGGTTCATTTGGAAAGCCCGCAATGCCTGAATTTTCAATGGTGAAGGTGATGCATTACAACATACTCTTTTCTTAATCCGCAGATATTGCTCGGATCTTGCTAGCAAATTTAGCAAAACTATCCCTCCGCGACAGGTTTGGTCTAGGCCACAACCATCTTGGTGCAAGTTAAATGGAGATGACAGTCTCTTCCCAATTCGAAACCAATTCTTTTGCGGTTTCGAATTGGGTAAAGAATACAAGTAATACTCATCCTCCTCCATATCTTCATGATATTATCAGCAATATAATCAATCTTCTCCACATGCCATGGCAATCAAAGTTCTTGAAGATTAATAGATCAGCAAATACCTGCGCTCATCTTCTGGCTAAACATGGACACCATTCATCTTCAGCGCCCGAGTTCTTGGACCTGGCACCTGGTTTTCTGAAGAATGACATTGAGGCGGATAGTTTAGGCTCTAATTAGTTGCTTTCTGTCCCAATGTACCAAAAAAAACTAGTGGGGACTGTTGAGTTATATATATATATATATATATATATATATATATATATATATTTATATATATTTGCTGGGATTTTTATGGAAGTTTTTTTTATATATACGAAGATCTTTCTACTGTTCTTATGGAGAAGAACATTTTTTTTGGTATAGTTTCCAGTCTCTGATTCTGACTTTGTTACTGCAATTTGGTAGGTTGGAAATTTTCAGTAGCTAAATACGTCATTTTTCAGTTGTGTGAGATTTTTTGCTAATTTTCTTTAACAAGCTGGATGGTGGTGGGTGGCGGTAGCTAGAAATGCTCAAAATATCCATTAATATATTTAGGATATGATAATTTAGAATACATGTTCATAATTTGAATTATCAATGGGTAATTTTGTTAGCAAGTTGGTTAGTGGTGACCGAAAGTGGCTGCTGACATAGTTGTCAATTGCGAATAGTGGTCTGTAGCGATCACAAGCCCACTTAGCCATATAGAGATAGCGGCCGCTAATTTAAAATATAGCGACAAGTTTGTAAATAAGTGATATAAGTATGTATAGGTAAGTACGTTAACAATTGTAATGCATATACATGTAAAACAAGTACCGCAAGAACCAAATAAATTATTAAAGAAGAAGAGCGAACGATGGTTATAAATTATCATATGTCAGAATACCCTGTGCCGACTAGCAATGGCCAACTATGCTTATAAAGTATCAGATGTCAGAATACCCTGCGCTGACTAGCGGTGGCCGACAACGGCCGATAGGTCACTGGTGGTCGGTCGACGGCCAAATTGTGCAAAATGTTCCATAATTTTTTCTAAATTTTTAGATGAGCATAAATAGAATATTAGAACAATATTATTTTAAGTTGTGTCTCAAGTATAAGAAGACTTGAGTTTTGGATAAGAAAATTAAATTTATTATCTTTGGTAGTGTACAATCATTGCCCCAAATTTATGTGGTACGTTTAAAACAATTTTATTGGATATATTAGGAGTCCTAACAAGTCTTGGTGTATTTAAATGAGATATTCATGAGTTTTAAGAAATCTTGATGTATTTGTTAGGAATCGGGTACTTGCACGTGTACAACAATAATATTCAGAACTTTAACTTGAACAACAAACATAATTAATAAGTATTACAACGAAATTGAAGTAACTATTTTTTTTAATAACTAGAGATCGTCCGAAGCTAGATCTTTTGCCCGCAAGACGAGAATACGCCCCGTTAGTTCTCACAATAAGACGGCTCGTCCCCAAAGGTTAAAACGATCTGAACATCTCGACAGTAGCAGCACCACAAAACTGAACCGAGCACCAGTGTATTGGACTGGAACGAGGACTGAACTTGATGATATGAGAATGCAGAATACTTTTAAAGTGTGTCTACTGCAATGAACGAATGCTCCTATATATAGGCTCTCAAACCATGTGAAGGGACTCATCGTCATAAAGGCCATTCATGAAGGAGCCATGAAGGCTGGCGGTTTCAGACGCCCAAAGGGCTTGGTCGGATAAAGAGTCTTGGAGCATTTACTAGTCAGCTCAAGAGTGATGGGCTAGATCAAAAGATTAATGGACTTGCGGATTTAGTCCAAAAGATAAGGCCCAAACACCAGTCCAAAGCACCAATTGGCAAGATCCAAGTCCTGAGCCCGAGCTCGACCCGACCCGACCCATATGTACGTATGTACATATGGATGGACGGCAGCGGCGGTGTGTGTCTGTGTGCGCACGCGAGGACACCCATACACACCAACCCAACTTGTTATTAAGCTTATATAGACAAAGATTTTAAATACAAGTCAAAACATCCACATACAATCAATATGGGACAACTAACATTTATATAACATAACATGTTAGTTTCTACACCAACATCCAACCTTTGACATACAATATCTCACTCATCGGAAATCGGTTTAGAGATATTAAATAAACCATGTTCATCTAATCACGATGTAGATTAACATTCAATAAATATTTTAATTAAATAATAAATATTTAATTAAAAATATTTATCCTTAATAAATAGTTAATTACTAAACCATTTCCAACAATCCCCCAAATGAGTGAGAATGTCAATGCAAAATGAATTCAAATGCAAAGTTCAGTTCTCAAGAGATAATATTTTATTTGGCTAGGTGGCTTGTGACCTTGAACCTATCCATAGTCAACATCATCGAATATACCGACGACATAGTGGTCATGAAAGCCTTGAACTAGTCTTCCATGGCGTATACCGATACAATAATATTAACATAATATTATCTCAATTCCGTCTATTCTAACGTTTTGTGTCCTTTTCGGCCTTGGACACCCTTTTGGATTCATAAATGTATCAATTGAAGCGGCCTTCACTTCACACTTATATACGTGATTCTTATTCCCAAGTATCCTACTATACTTGACCTCTACGAGGTAACCAAGAATCATTAAGAGTCATAAGACTTAACCTCACCACATGTAGGTAAACAAACATTCACTGTTCTTAGAGAATAGGTATGTTTGAGTGTTAAACACATGGATTATTATAACTTCGTTATCCCATTGAACCAAGCTCGTGGGATCCTCTAATCTGCAAGGTTGGGTTTCCGCTATAATCATCCTTAAGATGTGGATTTAACATCCATTCCCTCTAATGGTTTATACATTTGATCTCGATTAATACTCTTCGTCAGCGGATCCGCTAGATTATCTATTGACCTTACACAGTCAATTAAGATAATCCCACTCAAGATCAAATGCCTCACGGTGTTATGTCGTCGATGAATATGTCGAGACTTACCGTTATAAAACATAGTTTGTGCCCATCCAATAGCATCTTGGCTATCATAGTGTATCAACACAGGTCTCATCCAATATGAAATATCCTCGAGGAAATTCTTAAGCCATTCAGCTTCTTACCAGTTTTATCCAAAGCTATGAATTCAGATTACATGGTAGACCTTGCAATACAATTTTGTTTCTTGAACATCCAAGATACAGCACCACCCCCAAAAGTGAACACATATCTACTCATAGAAAACGATTCTTTCGATTCGGATATCCAATTAGCATAACTATACCCTTCAAGTACAGCAGGCTCTCTTGAATAATGAATCGCAAAGTTGTGAGTATATTTTATAACCCAGTACTCGCTCTAGGGCCCTCCAATGTTCTTTACTTGGATTAGCTGTGTAGCTACTCAACCTGTGAACCGAGCATGCTATGTTAGGTCGGGAATAATTTGACAGATACATCAAACTCCCAATGATCTTAGCATATTCATCGTGACCCACAGGTTCACCCTTATGATCATTCAGATGGACATTTGGTTCCCAAGGAGTCTTAGCAATGGGTTTATCAAAAGTGTTGAATTTCCTTAACACTTTCTCAACATAATGAGATTGCGTCAAAGCAATTCCGTTAGGCGTTCTTAGAATCTTAATTCCAAGAATAACATCAGCCAAACCCATATCTTTCATGCTAAAATTCTTACTTAGCATTCGTTTCGTTTCACCAATCACATGAGAGTTGCTACCCATTATTAGAATATCATCTACATATAGACAAACAATAACATAATTGTCACCCATTTTCTTAACATAAACACATTTGTCATTCTCATTGATCTTGAAACCATTTGACAACGTCACTTTGTCAAATTTGAAATGCCACCGCAGATGTGCTTGTTTCAAACCATATAAAGACCGTTGTAGTTTACATAACATGTGCTCTTTCCCAGGTACTACAAACCCTTCAGGTTATTCCATATATATTTCATCATCTAGCTCCCCATATAAGAATGCAGTCTTAACATCCATTTGATGAATCTCGAGATTGCGCAAAGCAGCAATAGCGAGTAGCACCCTAATAGATGTAAGTCTTGTCACGGGCGAGTAGGTATCAAAGAAATCATAACCAGCTTTTTACCTGAAGCCTTGAACTACAAGTCGGGCCTTATATTTGTCAATAGTATCGTCAGACTTACTTCTTCTTTAGGATCCATTTGCATCTTAAATCCTTACAACCCGGTGGTAGTTCAACTAACACCCAAGTGTGATTCCGCATAATAGACTCAATCTCGATGTCTATTGCCTCTTTCCACAAAGCCGCATCTGGAGTGGATAAAGCTTCATTTACTGATACTAGTTCACCGTTTAACATTAAAACGGCATAGTCTAGTCCATATATATTTACTTTCCATACTCTAGTACCTCATCTAGGTTCTACATTGACTGGTGTAGACCTAGGTTGCTTTCTATTTGGTCATTCAAATAACACCAGATTCGAGCTCGAGGCTTCATTTTCATCCATGGTTTCAGAACACATAGGCTCATCTACAAGTTTAGAACTTGTAGTTTCATCATCAACTCTCTTGCTAGAGTTAGGATCAACCTTATTCTTATAAGGATAGATATTTTCAAAGAACACAACATTCCTTGATTCAATCGTTGTATTTACATGTATGACGGGTATCTCCGATTTATGTACTACAAACCTATAAGCGCTGTTGTTAAGTACATAACCAATAAAGATATAATCAACCGTCTTAGGACCAATTTTAACTTGTTTAGGTAGAGGCACCTCAACCTTCGCCAAACACCCCCACACTTTGAGATATTTATACGATGGTTTTCTACCTTTCCACCACTCATAAGGAGTAACATCCTTACCTTTGCGTGGAATCTTGTTCAATGTGTGGTTGGCTGTCAAGACAGCTTCCCCCCACATGTTCTGGGGCAACCCTGAACTAATTAATAAGGCATTCCTTATATCTTTAAGTGTTTGATTCTCACGTTCTGCAATGCCAGTATATTGTGGTGCATATGGAGCCGTTGTTTGATGAATTATACCACTCTTGTTGCATAATTCCTCAAACGGGGCTACTTATTCGCTTCCTCTGTCACTCCAAACCATCCTAATACGACAGCCTATTTGAGTCTCGGCTTCATTCTTGAAGTTCTTAAATGCTTCAATAGCCTCATCTTTACTTCACAAAAGATAAAGATAACAATATCTTGTGCAGTCATCGATGAAAGTGATAAAGTACTTCTTACCACCTCTAGTTTACATAAACTTTCAATCACATACGTCTGTGTGAATTAATTCAAGGGGTTTTGTGTTCCATTTTACCGAATGAAACGGTAGCTTAGTCATTTTTGCCCCAACACACATCTCACATTTGTTTTGATTATTGATTTCATTTAAGTTTAATAAATCTAAGTTTACTAATATTTTTATGGCATTTAAATTCACATGACCTAATCTATAATGCCATAAATTTGAGCACTCAAGCAAGTAAGCAGAAGTAGTAGCTTTATTACTAGCAACTGCCTTTGGAGGCTTAAAAGTACGAACGCTAAGTTTGAACATGTCCTCGACAATATGACCTTTCCCGAGAGTCTTGCCGAACTTGCGTATTATTATAAAATCGCTACGAAGGCCTATATCAAATTTAGCTCTAAATAATTTGACACCAGACACCAAGTTCTTGCGGATTGCCGGAGCATACAGCACATCCTTCATAGTTATCTCCACGTCGGAGGTGAATTGAATTACAACAGTTCCAATTCCAAGAACCGGAGGGGTACGATCACTTCCCTCGGTGATGAAGCGGTCTTGAATCTCCTTGTAAGTGTAAAACAAGTCTCGATTCACACAGCTGTGAACAGTCGCACCTGTATCAAGAAACCAAGTAACACGGTTAGGTTTCGAGACATGATTTACCTCGGTGATCATGGCAGCAAGGTCATCTTTTTCCCAAGTGTCAAAGTCATTCTCGACATGGTTGATTTTTCTCTTTCCCCAGTTCTTCTTCGGATTTAGGCAGTTTTTTGCCATATGGCCGGGCTTATCACAGTTGTAGCACGTTCCGGTAAATTTCGTCGGAGGTGCCACATCCTTTCCCTTGCCTTTGGTAGGATGTGGATGCTTTTTAAAGGTCCGCCACCACCTTCAATCAGATTAGCCTTAGCCTCTATAGGAGCTTTGGTCCTCAAGTCTTGATCACGGACTTGAGCTTCAGTTTGGAGCTTAGCAACCAAAATTTCAAGAGTCATCTCTTTTCGCTTATGGTTAAGGTATCCCTTGAACTCCTTCCAACTCGGCGGCAACTTGTCGACTAAGAGTGCCACAGTGTACGCCTCGGGTAGAGGCATCCCCTCAAAATGAACATCACGTATATGAGTTTGGAACTCTTGTACTTGGGGCATCAATAGACGAGTATCCACCATTTAGAATTCGGTGATCCTCGTCACAACAAACTTCTTCGTGCTAGCAGGATTAACACGGTATTTCAACTCAAGAGCATCCCAAATTTCTTTGGACTCCTTGATGTTCAACACATTGAACAGGCCATCATCAAGACTGTTCAGCAACATATTCTGACACAGATAGTCGGAATGAACCCAGGTATCATAGTTGGTACTCACTTGAACATTCTCCTCGTTCTCAGCAGGGACAAGAGGCCTTTCTTCACGTAGGAAGTGCGCAATCTCCATTGTGGTAATGTAGAACATCATCTTTTAAGCCGAGCAGCATTGTGAATTAGAGCCATAGTAGAGCTTGATGAGCCAATGGTTCCAGAACCGGTGGATGGATTAGTGGAAGCGCCGGTGCTTGGATTGTACGATATTTTTTCAGCAGAGGTGTAGAATTAAAGTTCAGTTTCAGGAACACACGAACAAGTAACTTCGGTTATTCTCATCTTGCGATTGCTAGGAACTGGTTACTTACACGTATACAATAATAATATTCGGAACTTTAACTTGAACAATGAACACAATTAACCAGTATTACAATGAAATTGAAGTAACTATTTTTTTTTAATAACCAGAGATTGTCTGAAGCTAGTGCTTCTGCCGGCAAGACGAGAATACTTCCCAGTAGTGCTCGCGGTAACGTGGCTCATTTCTAAAGGTTAAAACAATTTGAACGCTCGACAGTAGCATCAGCGCAAAAATGAACCAAGCACCAGCGAATTGGACTGGAACGAGGACTAAACTTGATGATATGAGAATGCAGAATACTTTTAAAGTGTGTCTACTGCAATGAACGAATGCTCCTATATATAGGCTCTCGAACCATGTGAAGGGACTCATCGTCATAAAGGCCATTCATGAAGGAGCCATGATGGCTGGCTGTTTCAGACGCCCAAAGGGCTCGGTCGGATGAAGAGTCTTGAAGCATTTACTAGTCAGCTCAAGAGTCATGGGTTAGATCAAAAGGTTAATGGATTTGCGGATTTGGTAAAAAAGATAAGGTCCAAACACCAGCCCAGAGCACCAATTTCCAAGATCGAAGTCTGGGGCCCGAGCTCGAGCCCGACCGACCCGATCCGACCCATCCCGGACGGACGGACGGCGGCGGTGGCGCGCGTGTGCATGTGTGTGTGCGCGAGGACACCCATACACACCAACCCAACTTGTTATTAAGCCTATATAGATACAAACTTTAAATACAAGTCAAAACATCCACATAGAATCAATGTGGGACAACAAACATTTATATAACATAACATGTCAGTTTCTATACCAACATCCAACCTTTGGCATACAATATGTCACTCATCGAAAATCGGTTTAGAGATATTAAATATACCACGTTCATCTACTCACGACGTAGATTAACATTCAATAAATATTTTAATTAAATAATAAATATTTAATTAACAATATTTATCATTAATAAATGGTTATTTACTAATCCATTTCCAACCATGTTTAAGTGGCGTATTCTAAAAGTTCTAAAATATCACAAGGATATGTATATAAATTGAGTCATGTTTCCTATGGAGATGACAATCATCTAATAAATCTAGATTTAGTAGATGTAAATTGTTAGAGGATGGGTGACTAGTAAACCCATTTAGTTCTGAGAAGCATTTTTCGATCCATTTCGTCATTGGAAATAATTTTATTTTCATGTTCCGCCAGAGATATAATTTTCATCTATTTTGTCATAAGATAAAACGAGTCAAAAATAATATTCCTAAGTGAAATGAGTTAAAAATAATGTTTGGGGCAAAATAAGTCGAAGATGGAGCCTTGGGTTAAAAATGATGCTCTAGGATGAAGATAGTCAAAAATAATATCCCATGACGAAAACAGTCGTAAATAATATCGCATGACAAAATGGGTTGAATATTGTGTTATGTGATGGAATTGGTCGAATATAACATTTGGGTGAAACGAGTCAAAAATGACGTTCTGGGCGAAAATGGACGAAAATGACGTCCCACGACAAAATGGGGAAAAAATTATATCCCGAGCGAAAACAGTCGAAAATACCATTTCGAGAGAAAGTGGTCGAAAAAGATATCCTTGAGCAAAAGGGGTGAAGATGATGTCCTCGAAAACGGGTCGAGAATAGTGTCCTAGGGGAAAACGATCGAAATGATATCCCGAGGCGAAGTGCAAAATGACGCCCCCGAGACGAAAACAATCAAAATGACGTTCCAAGTGAAAGTGATCGAAAAAGATGTCAAGGTGCGAAACGGATCGAAGATAACATTCCGTAATAAAACGGGTCAAAGATAATATAGTGGGACGAAAAGGGTCGAAAATGACGTCTAGGACGAAACGAGTCGGAAATATCGTCGGGGTTAAACTGGTTGAAAATGATGCATCAGCGCAGAACAAGTCAAAAATGACGCCTCAGGGACAAACGGGTCAAAATGACGTCATGGTGAAAAAACAGGCCGAAAAAGACATCTCGGGGCGAAACAGATCGAAAGTATCTCGAAGCTAAAGGGGTCAAAAATGTCATTCGAGGGCGAAATGGATGAAAAATAACATCCCGATGTGAAATGGATCGAGAATAACATCTTATGACGAAGCTGGTCAAAATGTCATCCCGAGGCAAAACGGGTCCAAAATGACATCAAAGGCGAAACGAGTCAAAAATAACATTCGAGAACGAAAAATAATCGAAAATGACGTTTTAGGCGAAACAGGA
Source organism: Orobanche coerulescens (assembly GCA_033398695.1). Lineage (NCBI taxonomy): Eukaryota > Viridiplantae > Streptophyta > Magnoliopsida > Lamiales > Orobanchaceae > Orobanche > Orobanche coerulescens. The sequence goes on from CM065805.1 coordinate 171,326,187, forward strand.
CGGAAATAAAGTCTCGTGGTGAAACGGGTCGAAAATGTTATCCTAGAGCGAGACATGTCTAAAATAACGTCACATGATGAAACAGGTAGAATTGACGAAACTGATCGCAAATGATATCCCGAGGCAAAACGGGTCGAAATACGCCCTGGTGCAAAAACAGTAATAAACGACGTCCTCTGAAAACAAGTTGAAAATAACGCCTTGGAGTAAAGCGGGTTGAAAATGACATCGCGACACGAAAATAGTTGAAAAATAGCATCCCGAGATGGAAATGGTTGAAAATAATGTCCCATGGCGAAAATAATTCAAAAAGTTTCTTGATCAAACAGGTCGAAACGGTTCAAAATAACATCTTGGTGCGGAATGGGTCAAAAATCGATAGAAAAATAATTGAACTTGTTTTCTTTAGTTTAAATATGTGTAAGACTTAAGTCACTATGAAAAATTGGGAATGCTTGAACTTATGGATTTTCAATTTTCAAGGCTTTGTGATTGTTATGCTTGAATTAGTCAATTTATAGGATATGTTGAATTCCATCCCAACTCAAAGTGGATTCAACCCGCATCAAAATAAATTCAAGCCATAAATGCAATTTGAACCAAAATCAGACTCTCAAACCACTTAATGTAATGCGAATATAGCTTGGGTCTCAAACCGCATGGACCATACCCCTAGGTGAAACAGGTCGAGAATAATGTCTTAGGGAAGTGGGTTGAAAGTACATTATGTTATGAAACATATCGAGAATGATAACAGTGTGGTATTTTTCAAGAGTTACAATGTGTAATTTGAGTATAAAGATGAATCATATCTAAATATAAACTAATTTTGGAACTCGAAAATAATGAGACCTCCCACTTTAAGTGGGAAGAATTGAGTAATATATCAAGAGTAAAAATTGAAAAATCAATTTCTAAATTTACAATTCTTAATAATTGAAAAAAATAAAAACCTCCCACTTAAATGGGAAGGGATGAAGTATATAACAAAAGAATAAGTTCTATAATTCATGACATGATATTAGTAGATACCGATGTGTAACATCACAGTTTCTCCAAATACTTGGCAACCAACAGACTCTGATGTTCTTACACTGCACTACCCGTTTTCAGCACAAGAAATAATATACCCTCAAAAACGGAAAAATGGAAATCACTGAATGCAGTAGTATGGAGAATTTGGTGCTGCCGTCAGTATGTGGAAATCACTGAATGCAGTAGTAGAGAGAAATGGTACAACCTCTTTTCTGAAACGAGACCATAGACTCTTCAAATCAAACCTTTCAGATCGAACAACATAGAGGCTCTACTTCGTGAATTCAGCTTCCTTTCTCTCAATCAGCTTGATAAAATTATGAACCATGGTTTTGCCTTCACTGGTGATGATACTTTCTGGGTGGAATTGAACTCCCTGCATTTACCGAGGAAAAAAAATTAACGGGTTTGCTAGATTTTTTAGACCTCAGCCCATGCCATTTCTCATCTTCCTCGTCATTCCTCATTTGATAGCATATGAATTAGTTTAAAAGCTGCATTATTTTACTCCTCTTAGAAAACTACGATCAATTAGTATATCATATACCTATTAAAAACCCAAACTTTCCTAATTTAATGTCAACTGTTTCAATGAGAGAGAGCTTAACTAAATTACTTTAGTTACTTCATACTTGTTTAATCTTGAAAATTTCCCCAACTACTTGCTTCTTTTGTTAAATGTTTGCATAATAGGATAAAATGATTTTTTGAAGTGCATTCTGAATACAAAGCTAGCTCAGATGCTTCGGTTAATCCAGAAGCACCGGAAGTAACGGAAGCTCAACTAACACCGGAAACTCAACTTCTAAGTGACTTGCTAGGGCTTGGCTCCGCCCCTCGATACTTCTTTACGTAGTTTATCCTTTGCACAAGTAGTATTCGGATCCTTGATCTGCCTGTGTCGGTGGCTGGGCACGTTCTGCTACAATGCCAACGGTGGGCACGTCTAATGGGGCCCACCACTAAAGGTAAGCCAATGTGTCCCACAATGATTACATTTGGGACACGTGTCAGTACATATTTGGCGATTGGTGCCATAAGGGGCACCATAGAATTTCTGATGGAGTAACATCAAATCCTTCCATCCAAATGCAAAGTAAGTGAATATTCTTAGGTGTGTTGCAACTTGCAAGCACTCTATAAGATTAATGGCCGGGGCCAGTATATTTTAACCTTAAGTTGATGGACTCTAACAAATGATGCAGAAAATTTCTCTAAAACTGAGTCACGGTTGTAAAGTAGTACTGAATTTGTTACCTGTAGGTGTCTATATATTTTGTGACGAGCAGCCATTATCAACCCATCTTCTGTCCATGCAGTTATCTCAAGGACATCACTCGGAAAACTTTCCTTTTCGATCACAAGGCTGTGGTATCGACCAGCGGCAAAAGGGCTGGAAACCAGAAAAAAAAAAGGAAAAAAAAACATGAATTATAGGATCAATATGCTTGACTAGCCTACTCATCTTGCAACGTGGTTGGAGTTGACAATAGCGATTATCAGGGGCGGACCCATATCGAAGGCTAGCTTGGGCTTTAGCCAGGTTAATTTTCTAGTGCAGCACATCATATAGTGTTAATTTAGTCTTTAACCAAAGTATTATATGAGTTTAGCCCAGTCTACAACAATTACCCAAAGCCCATTTACACAATCTCCATAATAAATAGCCAAGGATACTGGGTCCGCCACTGGCGGTTATGCAAAACATATGATATTAAAACCTGGAATGACTAACATGGTATGCCTGCTTATGGTCCAAAATGAGCAGTTAAATCCACACAAGCTACACCTCAAATGGCATGTGAAAAAGAATAGAACAACTAGTATCAATTATTTGAACTTGATTGCAACATGAATAAAATTAGGGAATTATAGCTTACTTTGATAAGCCTGCAAACAAGCCATCTTCCCCGCCTTCGTTGTAATATACAAGAGAACTTTTTCCATGCACAACCCCATAAGGAGATCTCACAATTTTCCCTTTAAACCAAATAGCTTCAGTTAGTACAACAACAACAACATCTAAGCCTTAGTCCCAAAATGATTTGGGGTCGGCTAACATGAATCAAACTTTGAAACCGTCAATAATCGTTACATAAATAACATAAAAGGAAAAAAGAGGGAAAAAGTAGAGAAAAAAAGCAAATAAAAAAAGAGAATGAATGTAAAAAAAAAAAAAAAAAAAATCCTGAAAAATAAATTAAAAGATAAAATGAAATAAAAGAAAATAGGAATTTTAAAAAAAAAAAAGAAAGAAAAAAAAAAAAAAAAAAAAGGAATCAGACTCCATCCACCCTCCGTATTCTTTCCCGCCACATTTGCCTCTCCATCGCCATACTTTCTCCAATTCCAAGAAACCGCATATCATTTTCAATCATCTTTATCCAAGTTTACTAACTGAAATAGCTTCAGTTAGTAAAACAATAAAATGGACGACGGAAAAACAATTGCAGCATGACCAAAATGTAGAAGCGCATGAGAAAGGGCAAGTACCCAGCAAACCTGATAGCCCCTGCCAATCTTCACCACATCTTGCATGGTAATCAAGTACCTTTCTACCGTTTTTTCAGAATGATTTAAGGGGAAAATGATTTATCAGTACCTCAGTGTGAAGCACATGCCTGATATTTTTCGAAGTTCTTTATTCCAACTCCAGCGGTATCAGTATGATGTACTTGTGCTGTGACTTTACCAATTTTTAAGATCTTCCATTTGGTTGGAAATAGGTTAACTTTATACATGCGCATAGTTCACTTTAGAATGATTTCACTGTGCAATGTCACCGATATGTTATACGAGCAAATCAGGAGCCCATATTACAAGAAATGGCAACCAGCTCATAAACATCAAATAATCGGAATTGCGACCATCAGTGTCCTACAGACAGAAATACCAAATGCCAATCCCAAAAGTCAACTTTGTTACACAAGATAGGCTTATCTTCCATTATATTGTCTTCTTCTTAGATTTCCACACCATTGGTGCCACATATAGATAATTTATAAAGTGTAAGCATGAACAATTGAGAAAGAAATACTCGCATAGTTATCAATTGGACAGGCAACCGCCAATGCAACAGGTAATTGCCTCCCCATGCAATGTGACAACAATTAGAACATTTTTTATATATTATATTCTCCTAAAAATCGAATATAGAAAATAAAAAATAAAAAATAATGTCAAACAATGATAAACTACACCAAACACCAATATCATAAAGGAACAAAAGAACAACTCAACAGGTAAATAATGTCAACAAGACAACTCCATGTCTCACTCCCATCATAAACTGAAAGTTTCCTAAGCAAGCGATCACTCACTTTCATGATCATCATTTGAGTTTCTCCCCATTAATATCCTTCACATCCAGTCTTTCAGTAATGTCCGAGTCATCATCTTGAAAGACTTCAACATCAACATCCTCATCGATAACTTCTTCAACTTTATCCAATAGTTTCCCAGTAGTAGTAACTTCTCTCGCTACTCGACCTTCTCAACTACTGCCTCTAGAAATTGGAGCTCCTCTACAAATAGGGTTCGAGACTCGGTGTTGCCTAGTTGGTTTTGTTTCATCTACTCCACTAGACTTGCTGTAACATTCCATGTCCAAGCATTATCTAAGACAGGTTCATCAGTGGCTTCCATCTCTCCAATAAACCACTCATTATCACAACTTTACAATCATTAATATATATATATATATATATATACTCCCTCGGTCCCACTTGAAGAGTCTTGTTTGATGAACATACAACTTTTTGTGGATGACAAAACACAACAGATTAAATAAGCTTTTTAATCCCATCTTCCACTTATATCCTTACATATTACTTCGGAAATAATTTTGGACCATGCATATTCAAATAAGGACATGAGATGGAAATAAGACTTCTATTGGGACAAAACCATTTCTTGAAAAAGGACTCTTCAAGTGGGACAGAGGGAATAACACTAGAATCCCATATCCTTCTTAGCGGCAATGCCTTGAGAGTTTGATTGCACTTCTAGAAGCTTTCTACTTCTCCTTCTCATCTGTATTTGCCAAAAGCATGTCATAAACACTTTATGGGCATTCTTGGCACTTTCTAACGTGTTTGGTATCGGAACAAATATGGTTGTGCAGTTACACTTATACTTTCAATGGCTGGTTCTAAGGTCGCCTAAAAATGGCTGTTATTATTTTGTGGTAGAAATATTAAATCGGCCAACTATGCCAGAATCAGATCCACATTTTTCACTAACTTCTGATAAATATTAGCGTACAGGCAACTACAAGCTAAATAATTGCAGAGCCTCAATGAATCTTCATTGAAGTTTGACAATATCCAAATTAATACATCTACAATGGTTATCAAACTGCTAGAAATTTAACTCAGTATGCACATAGCATAGTTGTTAAAGGAGAAAGACGCACCGAGGCGATAAGGGCTCCTATCATTGTTTTAAAAGGCGGAACGAGGCGCGCCTTAAGGCGCCGCCTCGAGGCGAGGCGCCGGGAAAACATCCCGGGACGCTCTTTCAAGAACTAAAAAAGAAGGCGGTTCTCCGGTTGAGGCGTATGAAAGGCGTACGCGTAAGGCGTTTGAGGCGTTTTGCCGTTTTTTATTATTTTTAAATAAATGAAAAAATATAAAGAGAACGGCCCAGGCAAAAAAATAGAGAACTCTTCCAGCGCGACTTCCAGCCCTAATTCCTTTCAGCCTCCATCGCGACTTTCACCTCCGACTTCCAACGACCGGCGACTCCGACCTCCAGTCCGAGAGCGACTCCGACCTCCAGCGACCTCCGAGGCTCCGACTTCCAGTGACCTCCGACATCCCCGTACGTTTCCAACGACCTCCTTTCTTTTTTCTTTATTCTGTTTTTTTTTAGCAGCAGTTTTTTTTTTGCTTTATTTTGTTTATTTTGCTTCCCCCCGTAGTTTGCTTTATCTGATTCTTAGGCTGCAGTTTATTTTTTTGGTGAAATCTTAGGCAGCTGTTTTTTTTTTGCTTTATTTTGTTTATTTTTTTTTTATTTTGCTTCCCCCATATTTTGCTTTATCTGATTCTTAGGCAACAGTTTTTTTTTTTGGTGAAATCGTTTCTGCTTTTTAATTTTTTTCCTTTATTTTTTTTTACTTTTTTTTTTCTTGGCTTTCTTCATATATTGTTTAATTGATCATGTAGTAATATGACATCCGGAAAGCGGAAGGACCCGGCATGGAAATATTGCGTGGAGGAAAACGGAATAGAAGGAAAAGGGTACAAATACTAGTGGTTTTGATCCATTTTTCAAACCACTAGATACCGATGATCCCATTTTAAATTCATCGTGATATTATAATCTTATTTTTTTTGTTTGAGATGATATACTCTATTTTATGCGTTTTTATGTTCGTTATATTGGTGTAATTGCTAAGTAATTCAAAACATTACTATTTGGCTATGTTCCTTTGTTAATGATGAAGCTTCTATTATATATAAATATATTTTTTTATAAAAACTGAGGCTTACGCCTTGGTACGCCTCGAGGCTTACGCCTCACCTCATTTTTTGAAATCGCCTCAAACACGCCTCAAGCCTTTTAAAACATTGGCTCCCATTGCCTGAGGCGAAAGGCGCAAGTCGAGGCACGTGGATGAGTGAAGTGAGGCGCAAAAAAGTATATGAAATAAAATAAATTTAAATTATATAATTTACAAACACACAATGACAAGAAAATATAGCTATCCACAAAACTTAATGATAAACAAAATTAAAGTGCCAGGACAATAGAACAACTTTCAAAGTGTTCAAAAAAAAATATAATACAGAGGCGTGCCTAGGTGTACCGAGGCGCACCAAAAAAGGCGTATTGAGGGGCACCAAGTCACGCACCTTACTAACATTGCCTGCCTTTGGACTTAGGAGATGATTTTCATTTTCATCTAAGCGCTTCTTGCCTCAAACGGGCCTTTAACAACTATGGCACCGAGTATGAGTATTATGACTGAACAACCTTTTGTATAGTTGATTTTACTTTACAAGTTTTTGCTGCAGCATACACGTTCTAGTTTTGTAGGCAGGCAGCACAATTTATCATCAAGAAGTATAGCCCCTTATGTCAATGGAAGAGAGTTAGACCTATTAAAATGTAAAGGGAATTCCACCCCAGACAGTCTCGGAAGATATCAACCATGAAGAAAATATACAGTAATATCCACTGGAAATAGAGTATTACCTCCAAAAGCTTCCCCAATGCATTGCAATCCCATGCACACACCAAATAATGGAACAGTAGGGCCAAGTTCTAGAACAGTCTGTAGAGATATTCCTGAATCTTGAGGTGTACCTGAATTTGGGGGAAATAATATAATATTACCTGAATTATATGAAGATGCAATCATCAAAGACAGGGAAAACAAGTAGAGTAAACTTCTTACCAGGTCCAGGTGATATTAGTATACCTCTTGGATTTTTCCTACAGAAACCGTGATAATTAACTGGCTTGGTATCCTCAATTAATTTGCACTTATAGGCTTATAGCTATACTTTGCAAATTGATAAAGAGGAACAGACATATATGTTTCCAAGATTATACGGGCAAATAATTAAGACTATATTGCATGGTATTCATGTAAAAAGAGCAAGTTATATTCAATCTTCTCACTTATTTTATGACCAGATGGATGGTCCATCACTTGCCAATATGCATTCTTACTTCTCTTGGTGAATAGCTTTTTTTTTATCGTTATTTCCCAAACAGATATAACCCTCCTTTTCATTACCAATCCTTATGTTCAAAGTATGGACAAGAATTTACTTGTTCTAGCAACAATAATTTCCTTAACATTACTGATTATACATTACTTACGTCAAATTAACGATTATGGCACTTGTTAGACCAGCGGTACATTGTACATAGGTCAGGGACAGACCATTCAGAAATAAAATCACAATACCATCTTAAAAGTATCAATCGACTATATCCTTGACCTTGACATTATATTGAAAAGTCTAGCTGAGTTGTTCAATATATTTAAACCGTGGCTGCATCTCATACATTCTCTACTCTCTAGAGATCAAGATGACAGTGGTAGGATTTCAATTTATTTTCAAATACAGTATCTTAGTGGTTGTTATGAACATAAGAAAAAAGATCTCATTCCCTTGCTCCGATCAAGCAATGTATAGAACAGTAAGCACAAATCAACTACCATTCCTCGGAATAATACCCACAATCAACTAAACAATTAAATACTGTATACAGGGAGATGAGTACTAAAAAAACACTAAAACTCCGTACCATTTGAGCTCATCAACAGTGAGCTCATCATTTCGGTACACCTCAAACTCACAACCCAGCTCCCCCATGTACTGTTAGAAATTCAAAGATTTAAAAGAAACAAAAAAAAAAAATTGATGACAAATAGTTAAACCACACAGATAAAGAAAATCAAACTGACTTGGCATAGATTGTAAGTGAAGCTGTCATAATTATCAATGACTACGATGGGATTAGTGTTCCTTTCGGAAGACGACGAATTGGCGGATGACACGGAGGTATTTCCGGAAATTGCCAGGGGCGTTTTAGGAGGAGCAGAATAGGAAAGCATCTGGTGGTGTGTGGAAGTGAAGCCGATGGATTGTGTTTTGGTAGGTTGGATCGCTTGATGCGATAGAATGAGAGGGGGCGGTTTACTGACGAAAGCGGAAGAGGTGACAAGAGTGGCCATGGCGGCGGCGCTGCGGCAGTTGTGTGGTGGTGAGGGTTTTGTAATTTCGGGGTTGGGTAATTACGCGGTCTTTTGGGATGTTCCAATTTTGAGCACCGAGAGCAAGGGTCCGTTTGGTTTTTACTTGATTTTAAAAATAATTATTTTTTTAATTAATTTTTAAATTAAAAAATGTTTGATAAATATAAAAATAATTTCTTGAAAATTTAAGAATTATTGACACCAAATTTTGGAAGCAGGATTACTTTCAGAAGCTGCTATCATAAAAAATAGTGAAAATCAATTGCTCTTTACAAAATATTTTTTACCAAATCAAATCTGTTTAAATACACAGTTGTTTATTTTCATACTATAGTTGGAGTGTGACTATAAGCACACTATTGACGTTTTTTTATTTCCAGCAGTCACATCAATTTTTTTTCTTTTAAATTGAAGTGGGATGGCAGGGCACGCGGAGGAGAGTCAGGGCACTACTTGACGTTTTTTTTATTTCCAGCAGTCACATCAATTTTTTTTCTTTTAAATTGAAGTGGAATGGCAGGACACGCGGAGTTAGGCACTACTTTGATTTGATTTGATGAGTGAGGTAGTGATTCCAACAAAGAAAGAAATTGACAATGAGATAAAATAATCTTCCAAGGCCGTAGAACTGAGAAGAATTGGCCCTGTTGGGGCCTTTGCACACTCATTTTGTATCTTATATAATAGTCACATCCGGAAGGAAGAGCAATACAACATTTCAAAACTAAAACATTTGAAAAGGTTACGGCACTACAATATTTGCAAACTACGCCACATTTATTACTCCCACTACACAAAAAATTCATTTACGTAATGAGTTTTAACTATGGTGGCGATGACGAGTACGAAGACGTTACGGCAGATATTTACAATCCAGATGAGGGTTTGAAAGTCATACAAGAGGTTGAACAATACGTCAGGGGAATTGCGGCTAGAAGAAACATCACCTTAGCCAGACATAATTCCGATCCATATAAGGTACGATTTATATGCAGTCGAGGTGGAAAGTATAGAAATCAAAAAACGAAGAATGAAAGAAATACAAAAACGCAAAAGTTAGATTGTCGTTTTCGTATAGTTGCTAAGCAATTTGATCTCTTCAATGATCTTTGGGAGATAGAAGTCTAGGAAGGGAGACACAATCATCCCTTCTCGGAAAATGCGGAGGGTTCGAGACTAGGACAAATATCACGCGACCAATACAAAGAGTTACAACGACTTGAAGCGTTACACACAAGTCCGAGCAACGCGCTGGCCTATATGAAGCAAAACGATGCGAATAATGCTACAGATCAAAAAAGAGTCTACAATGCCTACAACAAATCAAGGAGCGACAGACGTGATGGGTGTACCCCTACGAATAACTTCATCTCCCTAATGCTTCAGCGGAATTACAGGTAAAAAATTAGCATATTCATTTTAAAATATAATTTAAATATTAGGTACTAGTGTGCAATAATTAAAATATAATTTAGATATTAATATGCAGATTTCTCGCTTTTGCACTTTTAATATTGTTTGAACCCCCAACCAAAATCTAATAGTTGTATATTCATGTAATATAATTTAGAATGATAATCCTACAGTTATTTTAACTTATGAAATTAGGTACCAACTGCGGACAGTGGATAACAGTAACGTACTCAAAGACATCGTTTTCAGTCACCCTGCTTCTCATGCAATGGTTAACGCGTATCCGCAAGTCCTAATTATTGATACGACGTACAAGACATCGATGTACAATATGCCTTTATTCGAAGCAGTTGGTGCAACAAGCACTGACAAAACATTCACCATTGCATATGCATATATGCAGAATGAAGCCCAAGATCACTTCGAATTCGTTTCACAATTTATTCGGGGTTTGTATGAGCGTGTTGTACCAAACGTTGTCGTCACAGACCGGGCACTCGCAATGATGGGGGCAGTGGATCAAATATTTCCAGAATCCCAACATCATTTATGCAGACGCCACATAGAGCAATGTGTTCTAGCCCGAGCGCATAAACAACAAGGATTCGACGCATCGTACACTGAATATTTTAAAATAGCCGGAATTGGGCAATTTGTGCGGCAACACACGATATATGTATATGTAAGTGGTCCCATCTACAAGAAACTTACAAGAAATATCCAGCTTTAATTGCCTATTGCGAAGATACGTGGATTACACCCTTTGCAGATAGAGTGTTGGGCGCATATATCGATCATCGCCTACACTATGGAAACTACACCATAAATAGGTAATTTTATCACCAATCAAACCATCGGTATTCAAATATTCTCTCATAACTAAAATTTCTGCTATGCATAGGGTTGAGCAAGAGCATCATCAGGTGAAAATGAACCTCCCCGGCGGCCTACACCCATTTGACGTTATCTTCGATCGTCTTCATCAGGTCATGGAGTTGCAGATCTGCGAGATTAAAAAACAAGTAAGCCACAACACTCAGAAGATAAGAACCGATTTGTTAAACATAGACTTCTTCAGTGAGATAGTGTGCAATGTATCGTTCAAAACGATCGACCTTATTCTCAAAGAATTTGCCAATGATCTAGGCGAAAAAATGTGCAGGTGTTATCTTAGGAGAACACACGAGCTTCCGTGTCACTGCGATCTTCTCTGGTACAGCACAAAAAATATCCCTATTGTGTGTATTGATTCGTACTAGAGAACACTGGGTATTAATTTTCCAGATATTCCTACCAACAACAGAAACAATGATGATGTCGATGTTAATATGCGGAGAAAATTATTCGACGACACGGAAGACGTTGCTGCACCTCCGGTGGTTGAAAAAAAGAATAAGACGACTCGAAGCACAGATCGCAAACCTTCAATGTTTGAGCGTGTCGGCAAGTTTTTCGGAGCTAAAACTCCCCCAACACAAAAAGGTAAAGGGAGAGTGGCGGAAACGAACGCATGTGAGGATATTCCACTAGAAGGTCGTAGAAAAAGCATGTCGGAAGCTCACAATACGGGGAACTTTGCTGAAGGTACCAATAACAGATATACACAAGGTCGTAAAAGCTGTTCTCACCAAAAATTCCCAAATAATCACACTTCAAAGCCCTCCAAGTCCACTGCTTCTAAAAATGTTCCGCCTCGGAACAACATCGCTCATCAGAGTCGGTCTCATTTTCAGGAAGACTTTCCCCCCTACATCAGAGATTATATTCAATCATACACGGATGTGATTGGAGATGGAAATTGTGGATTTAGAGCGGTTGCATTAGCCATCTACGGAAACGAAAACTTCTGGCCAAGGGTACGACAGGATATGCTAGATGAACTCTGCAAAAGAAGAGAAATATACGAAAATATTATATACGGTGTTACCACGGAAGGTTTGGAGGCACATATTGATCACTTCAATTATGATTTTGCAACGAGAGATAAGTGGTTTCAATGTCTGATTGCGGATACTTGGTTGCGACCGTGTATAATGTTTTCGTAATTGCATTCAGTTATTATGGGGCATTTTTATGTCCCCCCATAGCCTTGGATTCTTGTAATCCATCTCCGACCGCAAGGGTGGTGATAAGGAACGTGAACGGAAACACCCATTGGATATTGGTAACAAAAACGATATAATATTTATTTTTTATATAATATATTTTATGCAATTATAACTAACTATTATTATTGAACTTTAATTTTTGCAGTTGGAAATGATACCCGGGGATTATCCAGTAGCTCCAGTCTCCAACTGCTGGCACACTAATAAACATACATCTGCAGCAGGCTTAGACTTATAATTTACAGCTTCGATATGACTCTACAAAAAATTACAAGCAGAGTATGAACCGGAACGTGTACGTATATTTCAGGCTGAAAAACAAAAACGGCAGCAGAAAAGATAATAATATACCAATCATTTCATATTGAATTTTAATTTTTTCATTTTTACCATTTCCGTCGTGTTTCATGTTTTCCATTTTTTACCATTTTCGTTGTGGTTCATCTTCATTGTTGTGCATAAGAAATTTTTTTATCATTAAAAGATTATCATAAAAAATGAGCTGGAGAGAAATAAAATTACTATATAGTAAAATCTCTCAAAAAGAATACTCTATTAAGGAATAAACTCTATTTAGGAATAAAAATTGGGATCTCTCTTTTTAGTACCAAATCATAAAAGTAATAAGTTATATATCCCCATTCATAAAACTATAAGTTTTTGATACCAAAATGTGTTAAAAGACTTTATTACCCTTAAAGTCTACCACTAAAAGATAAAAAAACATAAAAAATAGAAGATTATTAAAAGCAAACAACAATAAAAAATAGAAAATTATTAAAAGCAAACAACAATAATCTAAACGGTCCCACAACTCAATATTTTCCTCTGCAAAAAAACTCCCAGTATCTCTCTGCAAAAAACTCTCACATCGTGAAACCCTTTCGCCGGCCAGAAAATGTCGAACTCCGACTACCACAGAGAATCTGAAGACGCCAGAAGTTCCTCACACGCTAGTGACACTCCATCTGAAGAGGAATTCGTCAATGAGCCGCCGGTTAGTGTATCTTCATTCACACACGATCGTGCCACGGCGGTTGTTCATCGTCCCACGATGGTGCTGAAGAAGATGACACCATCGTGTACACGATGGTCTTTCGTGGGCACGATGGTTAACACACGACGGTCGTCGATCGTGTGTGCCGTCGTGTGCTAGAAGATCAAAGGCTCCTGCCCTGCACACGATCGACGCCCGTCGTGTGAGCCGTCGTGTGGCACACGATGGTCTTCACACGACGGGCATCGATCGTGTGTCTGCCATCGTGTGCAAGGCAGATTTTTTTTTCATTCTCTCAAGCATTCTATCATATTCTTATGAGTTGTATGTCTATATTGCAGACTGGTTGCATATGGAAGAGACCTACATTGCGCTTTGTTACACGTCAAGTGAATCTTTACATACGGGAGGCAGTATTTAAAGAGATCATTGAGACACTAAGAAGTATGGGCCGTAATTCCGCAGTTGCTGATCGAGCTATCGATAGCTTGACCGAGGGGGTCCTGGGGTGTTTGATTAAAGTTAGGAGAAATGGGAGTTCAAATATTGCCCTACATCACTTGATTGCCCGTCAATTGGAAGGTGATCAAATCCCCCTGAATGAGTCGTGGTTCCAGGTTTGCGGGAGGACCATTTGTTTTATGGCCCGTGATTTTGTCATGATCACTGGACTGCATTTTGGAAACTCTACCTTCCATCCACAGGACGACCATCTCCTTCGGTCTGACGGTATTTTCCACAGAATACTCCATGGCAAAAATATTAAAGTTAGTGTTCTGCGGAAGAGGTTCAATGCTCGAGATTTTGGTAGAGACATAAGAGATTATGTGAAGGTTGCCAATTTGCTTATATACTACTACTTTATCCTATGCCGTGACGACATGATGGTCGAGACATGAGCATGGGCATTAGTTGCGGATTTCGAGCAGTGAGATATATTTCCTTGGGGTTCTTATGCCTTTGGGGTTTTATATTACTACATAGGCAACGTTGCCAAGAAGGAGGGACAAGAGCACAAGGACTATCACTTCTATGGTCCTGTTTGGGCTTTACAGATATGGTCGTATGAGATGATTCCTTCATTGAGAGCATTGTGTGGTATTCGAGATAAATCTGTCCAAGTCCCCCGGTGTTTGATGTGGACTACAAGGAAGATGTTTTGTGATTTCACTCATTTCTTCGACGATAAGGTACATAAATTTGTAAACGTATTTTCTCCTAAATTCATCTCTTCAACATTATGTGATTGCCCATCTAATGGTATGCTTTAATGACTAATTTTGCAACACAGAGTACTTCCCTCTTTACCGCATCTGGAGGAGGATGAGGCTGATTACTACTACCTGAGCTTTGAGAATGGCTCGACATATGACGTTAAGTTCATTAAGCCTGTAAAAATAGCTGTGAAGAACAAAGGGGATGAGCCTGCGCCGATCCCGAGAAAGAAAGTTATGGATAGGTTGAAGAAGGCTGCTGGGAAATTGATTACATATGAGTCGGCACATAAAGTGTCGAAGCGACGCCGGCAGAGTACCCCACCAGTAGATGGTGCATAGACATCGGATCGGGCGAGGCAGCCAGAGAGGGTGTGTTGTGTCCACGGACTTCCTTGTCCGGACCACACCCAGGACACGAGCAGGGATGAGTACTTCGATCGCCGTTTGAAGGCGATCTTGTACGATGATTCTGAGTCAGAATTTATTGCTCGAGTTTCTCGTCGGGTGCTTTCTGGGATCGTGGATTTCTTCGGACCTACGCATAGACGTTCTAGGAGCCCGGTGCACTACTCAGTTGGGATCCATGAAAGGTTTCTCGATAGGCCTCGTCATTCTGCATCTGTTAGCAACGCACAACGGAGGATTCCTGACCCTCCACGTCACTCAGTCTGTGGTGCATCCCATAGTCACCATTCTCAGCGTCAGCCTAGTCATCATTCTCAGCGTCAGCCTAGTCACCATTCTCAGCGCCCGCCTAACCACCATTCTGAGGTCCAACACAGTCACCATTCTGAGATCCAGCACAGTCACCATTCTCAGATTCATCATTCTTTTGAGCAGACTCAGCAGCCCCTTGATTACGACCATCAGTATGAGCCATTTGAGGCGCCGTTTCAGCAGTATGGGACGATGTTCGACTAGTTTCAGGACGAGCATCATTATAGTGCGATGTTTCAATGTGAAGGTGGTGGTCCTCAGCAGCAGCCTCCATTTCAGATCGAGCAGTCAGTTTTTGAGATCGAGCAGCCGGCTGTACATCTCTCTGATCGTTATAGTTGTGAGAGGGATGCTGAGGGTGATGAAGATGGTGAGAGTGCCGGAACGTAGCATTTGGGTGAGCGTGGTCTTCCACCGCGAGTGAGTCGACCATATGCTGATCTTTGGGAGCCTTTTGTGGTGGCGCCTCCAAGAGATAGCGAGGCTCTGAAGAAGTTGTGCCTACACTTTAGGAGGGAGCAGCCACGTGATGCTATTGTCCGGTGTTTAGAGACTGGGCATGCTCTCACCCAGGCGTTATTTGACCGGATAGAGTCTAGCCGTGAAGACTTTGATGCCGAGGTGATAGATTGTTATGTGCTTGCGACTCGAGCGAGGCTTCGGAGGGGAGTCCGTAGTGTTGGTGTCGGTAGAGTTGGCATTGTACTTGTCGGCTCCCAATTTTACGTAAGTTCTATAACCTACTCGCTTGTATATCATTGGTGTGATGTGGATTTTTTTTATTTTGTTGTTTGGCTTTTTGTAGTTAGTTATGGCCAACGAGTTTGCAAGATTCCATCCGGATGATCCACTTAGTATCAAGGTGACAGGGAAGCCGGTTTACAGGGATTGGAAAATTCCTAAATGCATCGAGGACTACATGACAGGTCTTGATACACCACATGCAGTTCCATGGTCAAATTGCAATGAAGTAAGTTTGAAATTTATATTGATAAATGATTCGCTATGTTTGATGTGATGATCTTATATGATTACATATTTTGTTTCAACAGATCATTGTCATTTGTTGCCTCGGCCAGAGCCACTGGGTGACTATCAAGATTGACATCATAACATGGACAGTGGAGTTGTACGATTCCTTGTCACACCACCACGAAGATGGTCGATACCGATTCAACCAACTACGACCGATTATGTGTCTGATGTCTCGTGTGCTAGCTCAATCCGGGTATTGGCTGAACAACCAATCGAAGGAGAAGTATGACACGGAGATGAGTTTCAAAATTATGCCACGAGAACTACAGTTCATACAAAACGACAATCACAGTTGTGGCCCCTTCACGTGCATGTACTTGGATCGACTCGTCTCTGCAAACCCAAGAGCAAGGCACAAAATCAAGGAACTTAATGAGAAATATATTAAGAAATATCGATATGGTTTAGCTGCTAAAATCTTTATGTTGTCTTTAGACATGTAAAATGGTTTATGGTGTGTTGTGTTGTGGCAAGATTAATGTGTCGTGTTGTTAAATATTTATGTTGTCGTTAGACAGTTTTAGCTCGATCAAATATCAGATATAATAGGGATTTATGAAGAAAAGAGAATTCAAGCAATATTAAAATGTTGTGTTGTTAAATCTTTATGTTTTGGCTCTGTGTTACACACGATGGATGCACACGATCGTGGCCATCGTGGGTCACGATTGTGTGCAACCTGCCCACGGTCATGTTGTGTTGTTAAATCTTTATTTTTTGGATCTGTGTTACACACAATGGATGCACATGATCGTGGCCATCGTGGGTCACGATCGTGTGCAACCTGCCCACGGTCATGGGTTGCTGTTGTCGTGTGCTCACGATGGCTCCCATGACCGTGTGTCCCATTGTGGGCACGGCCGTGTGCACCATCATGTGCACACGACCATGGGTCCCATCGTGGGCACGGCCGTGTACACGACCGTGTGTCCCATCGTGGGAACGACCGTGTGTCCCATCGTGTGCATATAAACTTTTGATATTTTCGCCAATTTGATTTATTGTGTTATCTAGAAGGATGTTTTGTGATTCAAAAATTACTTGTTCAACCATTAATTAATATATAGCGTCTTATACAAACTCGTATTTGTCATTTCGTTGTAATTCATTAGTATATGAGATATTTCATCCAGATGATGAACTTATCCGTACGAACTAATACACTGAGAACATATAGACTGCACATGATATGCAATATATTATGTTAATTCAATCAATAACTTTTTCAATAAGTGTATCGTTAACAAATACTTGTTAATATATAAGTAACAACACCTAAATTGACGAGTAATTTGAGAAATTGGTGAAAATTGTTGATGTTCTTGTGCACACGACCATGTGTCCCACCGTGGGCACGACCGTGTGTCCCATCGTGTGCATATAAACTTTTGGTATTTTCGTCAATTTGATTTATTGTGTTATCTAGAAGGATGTTTTGTGATTCAATAATTGCTTGTTCAACCATTAATTACTATATAGCTTCTTATACAAACTCGTATTTGTCATTTCGTTGTAATTCATTAGTATATGAGATATTTCATCCAGATGATGAACTTATCCGTACGAACTAATACACTGAGAACATATAGACTACACATGATATGCAATATATTATGTTAATTCAATCAATAACTTTTTAAATAAGTGTATCGTTAACAAATACGTGTTAATATATAAGTAACAATACCAAAATTGACGAGTAATTTGAGAAATTGGTGAAAATTGTTGATGTTCTTGTGCACACGACCGTGTGTCCCATCGTGGGCACGACCGTGTGTCCCATCGTGTGCATAAAAACTTTTGGTATTTTCGCCAATTTGATTTATTGTGTTATCTAGAAGGATGTTTTGTGATTCAAAAATTGCTTGTTCAACCATTAATTACTATATAGCGTCTTATACAAACTCGTATTTGTCATTTCGTTGTAATTCATTAGTATATGAGATATTTCATCCAGATGATGAACTTATCCGTACGAACTAATACACTAAGAACATATAGACTACACATGATATGCAATATAATATGTTAATTCAATCAATAACTTTTTAAATAAGTGTATCGTTAACAAATACTTGTTAATATATAAGTAACAACACCTAAATTGACGAGTAATTTGAGAAATTGGTGAAAATTGTTGATGTTCTTGTGCACACGACCGTGTGTCCCATCGTGGGCACGACCGTGTGTCCCATCGTGTGCATAAAAACTTTTGATATTTTCGCCAATTTGATTTATTGTGTTATCTAGAAGGATGTTTTGTGATTCAAAAATTGCTTGTTCAACCATTAATTACTATATAGCGTCTTATACAAACTCGTATTTGTCATTTCGTTGTAATTCATTAGTATATGAGATATTTCATCCAGATGATAAACTTATCCGTACGAACTAATACACTAAGAACATATAGACTACACATTATATGCAATATATTATGTTAATTCAATCAATAACTTTTTAAATAAGTGTATCGTTAATAAATACTTGTTAATATATAAGTAACAACACCTAAATTGATGAATAATTTGAGAAATTGGTGAAAATTGTTGATGTTCTTGTGCACACGACAGTGTGTCCCATCGTGGCCACGGCCGTTTGCACCATCGTGTGCACACGTGGATACAGTGCCAATTTGACACCATAGACACCATGACACCTGGTTGCCAACATGTCACACGATCGGAGCACACGATCATTCCCATCGTGTGCACCATCGTGTGTACTGCATAGGGCAGCATCAAATTATTTTATTATAAAATCCCATCGTAGGTCCCCCCCCTTTTTCAATATAAGCCCATCGGACTGTACTGAGAGTCAAATACATGAACCGTAGTCCCCCCTTTTCACTATAAACCCTAATCAATTAAAATCAGTTAAAATCCATTAAAATCAAATACGCGAAATGAGCGGTCGATTAAGAGAAAGCGATTTAGGAGGAATCGAAGCACCTCCACCAAAAAGAAGGAGGAGGATACCTCCTCCCAACCCACCATACAGAACTAGGCCGAGAGGAAGATACTCAATGCTCAGAGTAAGTTTTTTGATTTTGTTGTATGTGTAGTGTGTACTGCGAATTAATGTGTTTCATGAAACAGGGCCTATTTAAAAACACTGCGAGCACTCCAGTCATACTAGATGGTGATGATGATGATGATGATTTAGAGATTTCTGAGAAGACAAGTAAAGAAGTTATTTTAGAAGAAGAAGTTCATGAAGATGGTGATACAAGACTAAAGATACAGCAGCAGATGGGGGAAAAGGGATCCAAGTGATTGTCGTTTTTAAGTTATTATTAGATATTTTGGTGTGATGGTGATGAACTTTTGTTTTGTAAAGTTATATGCTTTGGATATGCTTTTGATGTAAACTATTGCTCTTTAAAGTGAGCTACTTTGTTATGGTTAATGTTTGCCTCCATAATCACCTTTATTTGCTTTACATCACTGGACACTTAAATTTCAATTCAAAGACAAAGAAAATAGACACAAAATTATGCATTTCAACTAATAATCAGAATACTGAATTAATACATGGTCTATCGAGGATCAAAATATCAGCACATGATTGTTGCTAGTAAGTCACAAAATATAAAAATACATAAGCAATTTAAGTTTCATGATATGGACATCCCCTTATGTCATGGTCATCATTATGACAAATGCTACACCTCTTCTTCTGCCAGCGCCTTTGCCTCGTTTGTTCATCCATTCCTTGAGTTTCTTCAGGGATATTCAAATCCACACCACCTATGGGAATGAATGTTTTGCAAGATTTTCAATTATGGCCGGTTTCTTTACATTTACCGTAAACCTGAGGCCGTCCACCTGCGGGCAAATTTTCAACAGCGGACCGTGCGCGACTCGTCCTTGGTCGGCCGGCTTGTCGTACCCCCTCTGGAGGTACGCAAACGATGGATAAGATCCCCGGTGGTACATTCCACTCATCAGAATGTGGGATAGGACTAATATGCTTCTTATAAGTCTCTCTAAGGCCTTGTTGCTTGAAATAACGACTAACAAAATCATACACGGACAAACCATTACCGGCGCGCCTGTTACAATAAGCAATTATGTCAAGGATGTTGTATAGGATAATGTATTTTTGATATTGATGAGGTGTAGGATAAATCCAGACCAGCCCTGTGTTGCACACGATGGCAGAACACGATCGTGCCCATCGTGGGTTACGATCGCGCCGATCGTGGGTTACGATCGCACCGATCGTGGGTTATGATTGTGTGCATTCTGCCATGATCGTGGGCACGACCGTGAGCGTCCGACAGCACCCGCATGCCCACGGCCATGACCGTGTGCACACGACAGCATAGACAAAAACATTGAATGGCCATGACCATGTGCACACGACAGCATAGACAATTACCTTATAGCGGCAACGGCATGACGACATGGAATCTGATCCAAATCAAACTCACGACAACAACATGTCCAGGTTCGAAGGTCGACCTCATAAGAAACTTTGTTTTCTAAGACTTTATAAACAACTGGGGTGGTAGCTCGAACGGTAAGAGTCAAACGGCTCGAACAGCATTCTGAATGCTCTTATGTTGGTCACTCACAATCAGTAAATCTTCCATAGGATTGTAGCATCTGCGCAGGTTATACAGAAAATAAGTCCATGACTCGTCGTTATCTATCGGACCGAAACCAACTGCAAGAGGAAATACTTGCTCGTTCCCGTCAAATGTGACGGCCGCAAATAGAGTTCCTTTATTCCTTCCCTCCAGGTGTAACACCCCCAGAATCAAACTGGAAATATTACACGCCGCAGACCCTCTCCGTGAGGATCCACCAGGCTAGACATCAAAACTACACAATAAATTACATACCGACACGATAAAATACCAAATCCGTAGACCAACTTGGTCTTTCGTCACTAACATACAAGTCAAAAATACACATTTCCATCTCGACTCATACCCGTACAAGGGTAAAATACACTCACAAACCAAAAGTACGACAGAAGAAAGACCATACACAAACTCCGACTGACTATATCCAACACTGAACCTCGTGTGATTAGTATCATTCGCCTTCCATCATCCTTCGCGTCGATCCTGTGTTTTGCTCCCAAACCTGCATGTACCTGGATGCAAAAACAGACATCCACCCCCGAATACTCGGGGGTTAGCAAACTCCTTTGTTTGCTAGTACAAGTATAAAGTGCAAATACGATCAATACAAAACACATTCCGAGAATACAACAAAAGTCTTCCCGAGATATTTGATAATTAAAATAGTTCAAGTCTTGAAAGTAGAAACCAAAACAAGAAAGCACTTTGAAAACATTTTCAAATCTCGGGAGTTTTCGAAAACATTTGCGATAGTAAAGTTCTTAATTCTCCAAAAGCCACTTAGGGTCACCGCCCCAATATTCATTTTCCAAAAATGCAAATCCGATTAACAAAACACGGGGTTCACAACCCAATTCATTCCAGTCACAAAACACAGGGTCCACGACCCAACCATTTCGATCACCAATACAGGGTCCACGACCCATTCATTCACTTCAATTCACTTCCCAAAAATACATTACACATAACACATTATTTTTATGCCATTTTAGCCAAACACCAAGACTCGATATATAATGTCTCTCGACTCCGAGCAACAAGCATTGTGATACTCCGGACATATCACAATTAATCAACAGTACAAACAATCTGGCAATTCTCGCGACCCGGTCCAGCCCTCCGGTCCCGCCGTAAGGCCACCAAGTCCCTATGTGCCCCGTCGAGCAATCCCCAGGTGAGAATGCCCACTCGAAGTAACTCTCGCGACCCGGTCCAGCCGCTAAGCCACCAGGTCCCCGTGTGACCCCGTCGAGTCAATCCCCGAGTGAGAGTACCCGAGAAAAACCTTACAACTCTCATCAATTTACATTTCCAAAACCACAATCCTCAAGAGTCAATCACAATATATATAGTCGAGGTATTTTGCTAAAATGGCCATATTATTCTAACATATACTCACGACCCAGAATTACTACTATCCACAAAGAAACACACTTATCTCAACAACACCGAACGACACAACCCGTATCACACAACTCATGTATCCACCGATAACCACATGATTCCACGCACAATTCATAACAAAAGGATTTAACCATAAATTACCGACGACATATTCACACATAATGACATCATCCGAAGGTAGGGAGTTCCTATACTCAACACTAACACACATAGTCAAATAATCACATTAAGTCTCGAACACAAGATTCATCCTTTAAGAAAACCATGATTGTAAATATACCGATTCTTTAGATAAATGGTTGTAAACAATTCGTTTAGCACGTATCGTCAACTTTCAACCATCATATTCACAAAACACGTAATGTATGGGCAAGATACTTGCCTCGATAGTCGATGCCGGACACTCCGACGAACGTGGATTAACCGGAAAACCTCGAATGCCCACAACCCTCACGTGAGCAGCGGTAACATAACCGATCGGAAGCGGCGACGGAAGGGTTCCGACTCAAGTTCTTCGCAAGGAACCTGACCCTAACATAATACCGTCAATAATCAACGATCGTACGAGGAAGAATAATCGTAGAACGCCCAAAACCCCCCTCTAAGGATTTTCACCGGACACCTTCAAGGCACCGATTAGGAACTCAACAAAACGAAGAATCTTTAACAATCGAACCATGGATCAACAAGGAAATTGGTATAATATGACTTAATAATCATCAATCCATCACAAATATAAGTTATCACGGATCAAACGGGCGAAAACAACCAAAACCCCCAATTTTCCCAAAACTAGGATTTTAAGAAAACTAACCTTGATTCGCTGGATTGAAGGATGTTATGGAGTGATTAATCGATGATATGAGCTCCAAAACTTCGTGGATTAGTTGTATAATAACATGCCTTCGTCACCTCTAAGAACCCAGCCGCGGAAGAGAAAGGGAGAAAATGAAAAATGAGTGCAAACAGGACTGCTCGGTAATATTTATACTGGTGCAGTCTAGCGTGCGCTAGACTGCCGAGATAGCGTGCGCTAGCGGGCGGTCATGGTCGAGAATGTTCGGCCGGGCCCGCCATCATGCCCTGAACACGTGCGCTGTCGGCCCAGCCACATTCTAGAGACTTCCTAGCTCGGCCAGGTAGCGTGCGCAGCCTTCAGGCCGTAGCGTACGCTACCGGCCGGCCGTAGCGTCTTGATGTCCGGCGATGGCGTGCGCTACTGCCGATCTCCCGATCCAGAACCTACGCCCCTTGCCTCGGCCGGCTGGCCCGCGACAGCCGGCCATAGCGTCTGCGCCTCCCTCGGCCGTGGCGTGCGCTCGCGGTTCTGTCGCAACCGCCGGCGATTACGCACTCGTCCGGCGATTACTGCGGCCGTCCCACCGTCCCCAACCGTCCGGCGATGTCCACCACCATGATTCGACGACTCGATTTTCCGAAATCGCACGCAGGCGAACACGACAAAATACTGGGGACAACATCATCGGTCGAAATGAAAACAACGGATAACAAATCATTACCTACGGTCTTAGGCGCCAAAATCGATTGTCGAGAAAATAATCTAGGAACTCGACAATAGGAAATATCCGGAAAAAATCCAAAATAACCATAGCGAAAATCGTGGGTATTACATTCTACCCCCTAAAAATAAGTTTCATCCGAAACTTAAAACAAAAGCAAGGCGACTCTCGACAACACACGAGAACTCCATACGTTATCGGCCACTACGATCCGATTCAATACGCAAGAATGCTTACGAAAAGCAACGAGCATGAATCGTTGCGGTTGATAAAACCGAGCAATACAAAAATCAAGTCACGATCCCAACGCTGAAAGGTATGAAATTACAATAACTCACAGATTTGGAAGATCAAATACGAAGACAATTTCCCAACACTTATGGAAATCGCAAAATGGCCCAGATGTACAATAATCACGATTTCGAGGTCAAACGATAATGATTGGACAACGACGAACGAATAGCAATGATCGAACAACAACGATAACCATTGAAGTACATACCTAAAATCAAGACATCAATAACTTGTAGGAAGCATGAGGTGTTAGTTTCGAACACGGTTCACAAGAAATCGATCCGAACTTGGAAAGATCACAACGATATGTACATCAATTTGGAACAATATCAGAACTCGCTCGAATGACAAATGAGAGAAACAACACCAGGTCAGAAGCATTAACAAACACAATCGCCTCAATACGGTCGACGAAGCGAAGCGAAGAAGAAGAAAAATGCGGGCATTACATCATATCACCTTTAAAAGAGGTTTCGTCCCCGAAACCTAAACAACGAAACGAAGTGTTTGAATATCAACCTTCCCGGCCATATCCTCTTGGTCCCGCATCTAGTCTCCATAACCAACTGTACCGCGGTCACGGTCGCGCCCGCTGTCCCTCGGCATACTAAGCGGATTCTCACTCAATACGGTTGCACCACTTCGCAAAAATAAATATGCTAAAGTACCAACTTAGCATGACATATCACATAAGGTAACCAATAACAACTCGCAAGGAAAATCCACGAGGTATCCCTTTAAAGAAAATCTTTTGAAAATCATTGGATTTGTATGTTATTCAAAATAAACTTTAAAAGTACTTTTGGTACCTCGGGTTATTTCATCAAAACTTGTAATCAACATACTCTAACCGCCTCATTTGAAATCATTTGCCGAAATAATAATTCTTTGTAACCGGCGTTATCAAAATCGTCATGCCTTTACTCATCACCATCACCGTTAACAACCAACAAGTTAACCATGCAAGATCATCAAACCATTCCTACATACTCTAACATTTCCAAATCCGAGTTTGAACTTTACATCGAGTGAGATTTTTCATCTTTCACTATATATTTTTGAAAAAGAAATCGTATTGGTTTTTGAAAAAAAATATTTTATGATGTGAAAGATTTTTGAAAATCATGTACTCGAATTATTCGAAAATACACTAGTACGTTAAAGTCATTTCTGAAAATTCTCTCAACACTACACAAGAATCAACGACGGTAACATTTTACAAAATGTTCAAGGTATTTTAAAACGACTCTTTCAATACCGTCGAGGTTTTATTTGAGAATCCTAGACCGGCTCGCAAATTTCAAACAATTTCCAAAGTTCATACAAAGCCTCCGGCTTAATCGCAACGTCAAATTAGTTTCAAAAATTGATTTCCGCAACTTGCACAAACTTATGAAAGTTTTAGGAAAACATTTCGAACACACACACACACAGCAGACATAATTTATCAACTCACCGAACAAAATCAATTATCACATAGCGCGAATGAAAGGTCACAACACTCGTCCACATAAAACGGTTGTCATCACTAGACAACACACATAGAATACAGTCACAGACGACTGACCGTAGAAAGTTAGACCTAACGGCTAAAATGCGGTTCCACATCCTCTGTCCCAGCTAATTAACTCACGCTACAACAATTATTTAGCATGCGCTATTCATGCTGCATTAGCGCGCGTTACAACAACATTAGCGTGCGCTACTCATGCCACATTAGCACGTGCTAGCCTTGTACTTAGCATGCGCTAACAGTTCAAATTCAGCACGTGATTACGAATATATATACGACATTACTAAAATCATTGGTCACAAATAAACAACAACACGTTCGAGTCTCAAAGCCATTGATTCGACACTCCATGAGAAACCATCAAAAGACAATTGTTATTCAAAAACCGAATTCTCACCTCTTATTAGAGAGAGCTATCTCAATGCACACAAATCGAATGACCCAGCATTCACATCATAGTTTTAATTTAAAAGTGGCAACACTGCCCGAACAACAAGAACATCATCACGTATTTGTCGACTAACAGTCATAAAACCGATAAGTTGAAAACGAGAGTCACGTCTTGTCTACATTTTGTAAACTCCACTTGGGTTCAAAAATCGAGTTTGAAAACTTATAATATAAAATGAAAATAAAATATCGGTAGTTGGATTTCTCCAAAAATTTTGACCTTGAGGTCATCATACGAAAATCAAACAACATAGGCCACATACTCACAAATCACCTTTAACTCCACATCATAACAAAAAATCATACAAGCTCGTATATCACAAGGCACAATATAGTAGGGAGACTTACATCCACAGGTCGCACGAAGATGATGGCTGCACCTCGATACTAATCACGGCCGACATCACAGACGACGCGTCGCGACATGACTTAGACAAACACAATCTGACAGAACAAGACACGACAATACCCGACTGGACCCGACAGCCTAGGTTTCCGCAACCTAAGCTCCGATACCATAAATGTAACACCCCCAGAATCAAACTGGAAATATTACACGCCGCAGACCCTCTCCGTGAGGATCCACCAGGCTAGACATCAAAACTACACAATAAATTACATACCGACACGATAAAATACCAAATCCGTAGATCAACTTGGTCTTTCGTCACTAACATACAAGTCAAAAATACACATTTCCATCTCGACTCATACCCGTACAAGGGTAAAATACACTCACAAACCAAAAGTACGACAGAAGAAAGACCATACACAAACTCCGACTGACTATATCCAGCACTGAACCTCGTGTGATTAGTATCATTCGCCTTCCATCATCCTTCGCGCCGATCCTGTGTTTTGCTCCCAAACCTGCATGTACCTGGATGCAAAAACAGACATCCACCCCCGAATACTCGGGGGTTAGCAAAACTCCACTGTTTTGCTAGTACAAGTATAAAGTGCAAATACGAGCCATACACATTCCGAGAATACAACAAAAGTCTTCCCGAGATATTTGATAATTAAAATAGTTCAAGTCTTGAAAGTAGAAACCAAAACAAGAAAGCACTTTGAAAACATTTTCAAATCTCGGGAGTTTTCGAAAACATTTGCGATAGTAAAGTTCTTAATTCTCCAAAAGCCACTTAGGGTCACCGCCCCAATATTCATTTTCCAATAATGCAAATCCGATTAACAAAACACGGGGTTCACAACCCAATTCATTCCAGTCACAAAACACAGGGTCCACGACCCAACCATTTCGATCACCAATACAGGGTCCACGACCCGTTCATTCACTTCAATTCACTTCCCAAAAATACATTACACATAACACATTATTTTTATGCCATTTTAGCCAAACACCAAGACTCGATATATAATGTCTCTCGACTCCGAGCAACAAGCATTGTGATACTCCGGACATATCACAATTAATCAACAAGTACAAACAATCGGCAATTCTCGCGACCGGTCGACCCTCCGGTCCCGCCGTAAGGCCACCAAGTCCCTGTGTGCCCCGTCGAGCAATCCCCAGGTGAGAATGCCCACTCGAAGTAACTCTCGCGACCCGGTCCAGCCGCTAAGCCACCAGGTCCCCGTGTGACCCCGTCGAGTCAATCCCCGAGTGAGAGTACCCGAGAAAAACCTTACAACTCTCATCAATTTACATTTCCAAAACCACAATCCTCAAGAGTCAATCACAATATATATAGTCGAGGTATTTTGCTAAATGGCCATATTATTCTAACATATACTCACGACCCAGAATTACTACTATCCACAAAGAAACACACTTATCTCAACAACACCGAACGACACAACCCGTATCACACAACTCATGTATCCACCGATAACAACATGATTCCACGCACAATTCATAACAAAAGGATTTAACCACAAATTACCGACGACATATTCACACATAATGACATCATCCGAAGGTAGGGAGTTCCTATACTCAACACTAACACACATAGTCAAATAATCACATTAAGTCTCGAACACAAGATTCATCCTTTAAGAAAACCATAATTGTAAATATACCGATTCTTTAGATAAATGGTTGTAAACAATTCGTTTAGCACGTATCGTCAACTTTCAACCATCATATTCACAAAACAAGTAATGTATGGGCAAGATACTTGCCTCGATAGTCGATGCCGGACACTCCGACGAACGTGGATTAACCGGAAAACCTCGAATGCCCACAACCCTCCGGTGGAAACGACGGTAACATAACCGATCGGGAAACGGCGAACGGAAGGGTTCCGACTCAAGTTCTTCGCAAGGAACCTGACCCTAACATAATACCGTCAATAATCAACGATCGTACGAGGAAGAATAATCGTAGAACGCCCAAAACCCCCCTCTAAGGATTTTCGCCGGACACCTTCAAGGCACCGATTAGGAACTCAACAAAACGAAGAATCTTTAACAATCGAACCATGGATCAACAAGGAAATTGGTATAATATGACTTAATAATCATCAATCCATCACAAATATAAGTTATCACGGATCAAACGGGCGAAAACAACCAAAACCCCCAATTTTCCCAAAACTAGGATTTTAAGAAAACTAACCTTGATTCGCTGGATTGAAGGATGTTTTGGAGTGATTAATCGATGATATGAGCTCCAAAACTTCGTGGATTAGTTGTATAATAACATGTCTTCGTCACCTCCAAGAACCCAGCCGCGGAAGAGAAAGGGAGAAAATGAAAAATGAGTGCAAACAGGACTGCTCGGTAATATTTATCTTTGGTGCGATCTAGCGTGCGCTAGATCGCCGAGATAGCGTGCGCTAGCGGCGGTCATGGTCGAGAATGTTCGGCCGGGCCCGCCATCATGCCACCGAACACGTGCGGCTGTCGGCCCGACCACATTCTAGAGACTTCTAGCTCGGCCGGGTAGCGTCTGCGGCCTTGAGCCGTAGCGTACGCTTCTGCGGCCGGCCGTAGCGTGCGCGATGTCCGGCGATGGCGTGCGCTACTGCCGATCTCCCGATCCATAACCTTTACGCCCACGCCTCGGCGGCTGGCGCGCGCAGCCGGCCATAGCGTCTGCGCCTCGGCCGTGGCGTGCGCTACTTTCCGGCCGTGGCGTGCGCTCTCGCCGGTTCTGTCAACCGCCCGGCGATTGCACTCGTCCGGCCCGATTACTGCGGCCGTCCGGCCACCATCCCCAACCGTCCGGCCAGTGTCCGACCACCATGATTCGACGACTCGATTTTCTGAAATCGCACGGAACGAACACGACAAAATACTCGGGGACAACATCATCGGTCCGAAATGAAAACAACGGATAACAAATCATCACCTACAGTCTTAGACGCCAAAATCAGTTGTCGAGAAAATAATACCGGAACTCGACAATTGGGAAATATCCGAAAAAAATCCAAAATAACCGCAACGAAAATCGTGGGTATTACACCAGGTGGGTCCCATCAACTATAATCACCGGTCGAAGGCACGTATCAAATGCCCTAATACTCTGTCCGAGTGCAACGAACATGTGGCAAAACACTCCCTCACGAGTCGTCTGCAAATCATAAATTATCCCTGGATTACGCTGTTTTAACAAATACAGATAAGATGGGAGCCTCTGATACGACTCATCAAAGCCGCCATATGTATTCTCTATCGCTATATTCCTCGTTCAGAGAGCAAAACTGTATAGTATGTCAATGTTGTACTCCCTACACATCTCTGCAATCATCTCCTTTGGCCTCAAAGTGACCCCCTCACCGGTCAATCCTTTAGCAAAATAATGGGCGGCAACCTCAGAAGTGACCGATCGTGCGGCAGCACGGTTCAAATCAGGGTGACAGCTGTGCTCCAATGTCAACTTAGGGGGGCGTATTCAATTGGGATTTCAAATGACTTTTAAAGACTTTTATAGAGTTTGATGGATTTGAAAAAGTTTGGGTGTATTTAATTGAGACTTTTAAAAGTCAATTGAATTTTTGTGGTATTCAATATAGAATTTAATGGAGTTCTTAAAAGTCCATTAAAGTCATGGGGTATTAAATGAAAACTTTTATAAATCTTACGAATTTATGAGGTATTCAAATTTATTTTGGATTTGAAGGATTTTAATGGAATCATCTAGGTACTCATCTTTAAGCACAAAGTACAAACATAATTTGTCTTTTAAAATCTTTCCTACACCCCTAAGATTTTGATGGATTTTTATTCGTCACCACCCACCACCACCGACGCAACCGCCTCCACCACAACCGCCTCCCCACCACCATTGCCACTTTGTCCGTCCCACCACCAACACTATTTCCATTGTCACCCGTTGCCACTACCACCATATAGAAATTCTTTGAGCAGTTCGCTCGGTTAACTTGATGAATTTTTGATTACTTGAAACCATAAATGTTCTAAAATAATAGCGGAAATCGGACGTATAAATTTTGATTAACGAGCGGACCAATTATTTTGGTTCGGTTGATTAACCACAAAAACCGTTTTTATTTCAATTTAAAAAATCGAAATAATATAATATAATTATAAAATATAAAAATATAATTTCATAAATAAAATGCTTTCGGTTCGGTTTATAAAATATATTTATTAAATATTATTTTTATTTTATAATTATATAATATAATTACAAAATATAATTTCATAAAACAATCTAATTTCCAATTTTAATTTACAAAAATTAATATAATGTAATATAATTATAAAATAAAAATAATATTTAATAAATATATTTTATAAAACCGATTTTCGGTTTGGAACGAGCAGTTATCGGTTAGACCGAAACCGAACAAATGATTCACAATGGAATCAACCGGACCGATAATCGAAATTGCGATTCTCGGTTAACTGAATGCAGTTCGGTTCTAACCGAGAACCATTTAGACAGCCCTACCACCATATCCCGAAACATTAAAGAAGTACTTATAATATTTTTATCTTCTGCTCTTCAACTTTTATGGAAAAAACTTGTAAAAATTCATTTATAATTAAATATATTTTATATATGCTCATTGCTTTAATAACTTCTATATGTTTTAGTCTTTTTAATATGAGATACTTCTTTAGTTTTTCTCGTCGAATTATGTCTTGTTATAAAATTTCTATTTCTAATAGATATTTATTTTTAATTAAAAAATTTATTATACATAACAATTGATTGAAAATCACATATAGAACAACTATCTATTAAGATAGAACGCTAATAAATGAAATTCATGTGGTTACTATCTTTTAAGAAAAATAAAGTCAATAAAAATTCATAAAAGTCCATAAAAATCCATAAAAGTCTATAGAATTCTAACAGATAGAAGTCCATTGAAATCAAAGAGAATTTATGAAAGTCTGTTGGATTCCATTAAAATCTATCAAATCCATCAAACTTTAAAATCTATCAAAATCCATTAAAATCTTAATTAAATACACCCCCCTTAGTAATTCTCCAAATAGTTGCACCCTCAATAGCACACAACCTAAACTGACAATTTTTTCGCCCACTCTTACAGACAAATACTATACGTTTATCGGCGGAACGATCAGTGATACACTGTAGCATATTTTCCAAATGATACATTCCTACAGTTATCCTCAACTCTATCTTGGAACGAAAGGTGGAACCCACCTCTAGCTGACCGTGCTTAGGTGGAAGGCTCGACCCAACCCAAAGTCCCGGCACTACCGGGGTCCGGAAATGGAATGATCCAGTTACGCATTGATTGTAGATGCTCATGCTCGCTTGCAGATTGATGGTCAGATGAGAAGTTCCGACGATTCATAATCCTATCCATTTGGGCCGGTTGGCGAACCCAAGCAAGAAATTCCGCAGATAGTGACTCAATCAAGTCTTTACAATAATCTTCATCTTCGGATGTATGCACCTCCTCATCTTCCTCGTCTTCCTCATCTTCCTCGTATTGATAATCTTTGGAAGGCATGTCATAATTTATGTTGCCGGGCTCTACTCTCGAGCTGCTACATCCCATATTAACCTCGGGAGTGGAGGAGCTGCTGTTCTCAACAAAGACCTCAGGATCTTCCTTGTATTCTACTAGTAATCGAAGTATCTCGGTATCGCCCCGTAATAGGACTTTTACTTTGTTTCCCTTGGCCATGTGTGTCAAGTACCATAATTTGTAATCGGACTCATTTGGACCACCCAAACCCTCTCTGATAACCCCCACGAGGTTTGCACGACTAACTTTGATCGTGTCGATATAGACAAAAAAGGAGTCCCCGTCTACATATGTCGATCGTTCCCAATGACCACCGTGATGTATCAAAATACGCTGCCACGACATCTGATTACAAAAAGATGAATAACTATTCAGAAAACTGAGCGAACAATATTATAAAACGGTCTGCCTTAGATACGACCGATGCACACGGTCGTATACTACTGTGTGCAGTGATCGTGTGCAAGTTTTTGGCCATGAACACGATCGTTGCACATGATTGTAGACGATCGTGTTAAACGATCGTGAACACGTTAGTTGTGCGCACGATGTCGAGTAAGCTTAAAGCTTCTTCACATGAAATTTTTTGTACTTCTATGCTATCATCCTCCGGATTATTTTCCTCATTTTCTTGCCTAATTTCTTCAATGATTTTTTCATCGGTTAAAGCATAAACAATTTTCTTGCATAATTCCTAAGTTTACAACATATTACATACATGTATCTACTAATTATAATATTTATATATTATACATGCACTTTAAAATTTAAAAAAAAAACTTCTTAAAACTCTATTTAGGAATAACCTCCATTTAGGAATATTTTTTTATGTTCACAAGGATATGACTTTAGAGAGGTTTTATTGTAGCAAGTAAATAAAAATAATTGGGCTGGACCGAAACATTAAATAACAACACTAAAGAAAAACTAATACTTTTTAAAATTACAACTAATACTATAAAAAAAATCACCATTTTTTAAATAAAAAATAAAATTAAAAGCGTGGCGGTCTGCCAACGCGCCCCAAACTGCCCCCCATTTTTCAGCTTCAAACAACGCAATTTTTTTTTATTTCCAGCAGTCACATTGATTTGTCACAACTCACTCGTCACCCATCACCGGTCAATAATATGCTTATAGCAATGCACCTATAGTTGCAATAATTTTTTGTAAGTCACATCAAGCCACATAAGGCCTAATTTGAATAGTATAATATATATATATATATATATATATTTGTTGTATGATTTCTTGTTTTTTCTTGTAGATACTAAATTATGTCTATAAAAATTGATGATGTTGTAGTATCATATAAAATATATAATTGTATTATCTAAAAAAGATGAAGTTATATTAATATTTAGTTGTATTATTATATTGTATTGTATTATTTAAAACAAAAAGAGTAGAAAGATGTGATGTGATTAAAGTAAATATAAGATGTATAAGAAATTGATGATTGAATACTAAAAAGTTAAATCTTATTATAAATGGGGATTTGAATTTAACATATAAATTTGCTATTTTAGACCATACGACAAATATAGCACTAGTGAGTTTCTATTAAATAAACTACAATAAGCGTTTTAACCTAAATAAGGTTTTACAAGTAGATGGATACATAAGCTCTGTTTGGCAATAGCATTCTGTTAATATATAGCAGATAGTTTATAAGGAATGAAATATTGATAATGTTTGGCAATTATAGCTTATAACATTTTTCAGTGGCTTATAGCATTTTTTGAAACGCTATTTGAAGTAGCATCTAAGCCCATGGCTTATAGCATTTTATTTTTTCTCTCAATTTTACATTTATTACTTTAATTACATTCCTGGTTTATCTTTCATTAAATGAATTTCTCTCTCATTTTTAAGCATCAATTACAAATGTCTATTACATAATTTTATCCTATAAATTATTTCAACCGCTAATTTTACCAAAGACTTTAAATTTAATCAGCTACCTTATCCATTATCCGCTATCTCATCCGCTATAAGCTAGTTTGTCCGCTATAATAACTTATTTCCAGTAGTAGTAGAGAAAGGGAATGGGAAGATATGTGAGTGGTTCCTCACAATACTGACAAGGGACTTATCAATTAACTCCAAGAATTTTACTTTCATCTCTCACAAAGAGAAAGGGTTGCTACAAGCCTTTTAGAGTATTTTCCCTGGGGTAGAACACATATTTGTGTTAGGCATATGCATAATAACTTAAAGAATGCTGGGTATAGGGGACTTGCCTATAAGGCTGCTATATGGAAGGCAGCTTGTAGCATAATCTCAGGATGAATGAGCTGAGGATCTTGAATAATGGAGCCTGAGAGTGGCTTCCATGATAAGAGTTCTCGGCAGTGGTCAAAATCATTTTTTCCTGAGAAGGCTTTCGATTAGTGCATACTACCTACTAGAGATAAAGCAATCATAATAATGTTGGGGTGGCTGGCTGAGAGAGCATCTTATGAGGATATGCAGAAGAACAGAGACGGCAAAGGGTAGATGGATGGAAGGGCAAAATCTGTCCTAAGATTAAAAAATTCTTGAGAGAAATGAGGAGAGGGTTGCAGATTGTGTACCAATCAAATCAAATGACGGACATTATTAGGTGTCTTTTATGACTTAGGACAGTACACAGTCGGGGGCGGAGGGAGGGGGGCCCAAGAGGGTCCACAGACACCTCCGGCGGATGGAAATTACCCTAGAAAATAGGCGAAACTATATATATAGTTGTCCGACCTCCGTAATTTCTATAGCTCCGAACTCTCCTGAGTAAATGTTCTGCTTCCGCCACTGTACACAGTGGATTTAGAGTTGGAAACCTATTCTTGCAGAGGATGGCAGCTCACAGGGATTCCTTGCCACATTATTAGGTGTCATGTTTTCTGTATATACTATATTTCAGATTGCTCCCCCAAGAGTTGTGGAACATGAGGTAGTTGAAAATGATGAAGATGTCCCCATTGAGGTTGCAACTCAACAGAATCAGACTACATCTCAAAAATGGTACCAGCCTACCCCAATTGAGTGTACTCCGGGACCTCCAATGTTCTAACAGTTGAATATGGGGCAACTCTATGGGGCCTATAATAAACATAAGGGCTCACCCCCAGCGTAGTTGGAAAAATTTTCCTATGTGCATCCTTCAACTATTCAGAAGGAAACACAGAAAAGCATCATAATGGATGGTGGAAAAAAAATACTTGGATTTATATAAAGGAAAGAGGAAGGACAACCCTTTTGTTTAGAGGTTAAATTTGGGACCTTTTTTAGTGTATAACTATGTTTTGATATAGTGGAAATATGCACTTTTTTGTTCCCTCTAAACTTTTTTTTTTGATAACTAGGTGATCCCAACTTAGCCGGACTAATCCTAGTCCCTCAATGAACCCACTCCTAACCCATTGAGAGAAATAAATCGCGAATCGCTCGAGCAATTCCAGGGTTCCCAATGCCTTTTATGTACACTTCTGCGCACAAGGAGAAACCCTTAGCTGATTAACAGCGCCTCAGGTTCCCAACACAGTTCTCGGAAGAACAGCCATTGATTGATCAGCACCTCCGGGTTCCCAGCAAGGAAATACTCCCACACTGCCGCTTGACGCGAGATTAAACATTAATTAGCGGTCGCTCGAGCTAGCCCCGGAGAACTAGAGGATCGTAAAGAGAAAAACCTCCCCTTTCACCTCCTTGGAAACCTGAGTGCAAATGTGCACTTTTTTGTTCCCTCTAATTTTGATATAGTGCAAATGTGCACTTTTTTTATTACCAAACTATGTTTTGATCAGTGGAATATTTTTTTGGTTATTTATATTTTATATATTTTCATTTTGATCTTAAATCACTCAATTTTACCAACATGTTGCTTTTGTTTGATCAACGCACTTAAAGTTAACGACCTCTATCAACATTAACAAACAATTAGGGTTAACAACCTCTATCAACATTAACAAACAAGATCGCTGTATTAACCTTACAAAACATAATATTAATCCATATTTTGAGTCTATACATTACTCCATAAACTACAATACTGAAGCCCCACACACTACACATTAACAACATTAACAACCAAGAGAAGTGCATTAACCTTACAAAACATAATATTACATTCATATTTTGAGTTTATACATTACTCAATAAACTACAATACTGAAGCCTCACACATTACACATCAAACAAACTACAGAACAAAAGCATTACACATCAAACATTCTACCCTATGAAGCCTCAAGCCTCACGTTGAATCATCTTCATCCTATTTTCAGAACCACCTAGCCAACCACAATAGATGCTCCACAACCACAACACCAAACAAGTTCCCACCAACACCTTCAAAACTTGTTTCAAAGATTTGCACAATTCATTAGCCACAGATTTAGTCTTGTTACATAATTTGCCAACTGCGTTTTCATTAGACTTCCTCAAACTTATTTCCGTTTAATATAATTTGCAACATTTTCTTCTCCTCCTCAAGCCTCTGAACCTCATATGGCAAGATCATGATCATCTCCTCAAGCTTTTGATTGGAAATAATCAGATTTTGCTTCTCTTCCCGGAGTATATTTGTTGTTCTAAATAGTCCTCTTATAATTACCCTACTAAGATCACAAAGTGGATTGTCAATCCACTGAAACATTTTGCAGAAACCATCTTTCTACCAAAAACAACATGAATCAGATGAACACAAAACCAACGAAAAAACTGGACAACCGAAAAATCGGCTAAAAGATATCATAAAATCGGCCCAAAGCAATCACATAATCAACGAAATATTTTGCAGAAACCATACATCGGCGACCTTCAATAAAACAAAAAATTACCGGGTAATTTGGACAACCATAAAATCGACGACATACGTTTTCTTCTTTCCATGAAGTGGAAGTGGCTGCGAGCAGTCCACAATAGCACCTCATCGTTTGAATCGAGCTTTCATTGGTCTGAGACATACACGACCCAAGCGTTATTATGGAGCACCGAGTATTTTCAGGCTTCAATTAGGGTTTTGAGTTCGATTGGTAAGAGGAAGACGGGTTTATATCATGATTTTTTTTTTCTATTTAATTTTGTATGTCTACATGGATATCCAACTCGTGAATTAATTGACACCTCAACAAATTTGGCCGGAAAAGGAGTTAAAACAGTCACGTGACTAAATACGGTGAAATAAAATTTTTCCGACCAAAATTGTACTTAAATTGGACAATTTTATCACTTACGGGACAAAATTAAAAAAGTGTTTCAAGAGAAAGTAAAAGACCGTAAATATGAGTCAATCAATTGTATTGATAACAATGAATAGAGGGGCCTTTATATAGGCATTACAATGAGAGTCCTTCCATACATAGGATTCCTAGATAAGGTAAGACATCTAATAGGATTCTACTACCTCTAGAAGGATCTAAAACATTTCATCTATGTATCTACAATCAGTATTAGGTAAGACACATCACGGGAATAATAATTCCCAGAACACTCCCCCTGTGTCGAGCACTAATACAACAGTGGTGCAGAAGATGTTGCCTTCATAAAAACCTATTCCAAGCCAAAACAAAACCCCATGGGAAAAATAAAGGTTTGATGAGGAAAAGATTGCAACGCACCAAGATAACATGTCATGTATACTCCCCCTGATGTATACATAATGACTCCCCCTGATGAGTACCTCAAATCATAGAGTCGGATCTTGCCAGGTTGCCCTCACAACTATACTAGGAAAAGCAGGTGGGAAAAATACCTCTTGATCTAAGTTGAATAGAAGTACAACGCATCATTGTATGGATATTCTCATAGGTCGCCTCGTTAAAACCTTACCAAGTGAAAACCCAGTGGAAAAAACAAACCTTGGTTTAAGGACAAAAAGAGCGCGACACATCCAAAGTGCAAAGTCACTAAAGACTTATCCGAAAATCAAGTTTTCTAAAGTCTTGACCTCCATGCACTAAATCAGTCATAACTTCTTCGATTCAATAGGTATCAACGAAACTGTAAGAACTTATGAAAACTAGACACCCATAGCTTCTCATTCACATACAGTACGTAACCTAGATCGACCTGAGCAGATCACAAAGCTCTATCGAAGTTGACTCAGCAAATTACCGGACATATCCTGTCCTACTTTGCAACAATAGTCATATGTCACTCAACATGATGGATGTGATCAAATGGTTGGTTTCCTTGGAAAGTAGACACAAACCTTTCCAATGGTACCAATTTCACCATTTTCCAAGAAGTGAGCCACCTGTAGGTCATATGGGAGATAGACCAACACATTACAGGCGGTCGGGTATCGATATTCAAGTGTCCTTTTATCGAGATAGAGCGAGCTTCAAGCTTCTTGTCAATCACAGACATTGCATGAGCGCATCCTAGGCCATCATCACGGTGGCTTTACCGAATTATTACGAATGAGTACATGGAGTCAAACATGAGTACATAATACCGTACTTTTCTTTTAAGACTGCATCATCACTTAAGTGAGCCAAGTCTTATGATGACTTCGACTTAGTCATTGGGAATCATATAGGCATTACTTTATCGTCTCTTAGGGAAACCGTCGCTTAGATTGTCATAAACCGATTGATGAATACGCATCATCAAGTGTCCCCAAGATCCTTTCATTCTTAACTTTGGATTTAGCGGAATCTCTTAGTCTCACAAGAGTACATCACTATAAACTCTTAGTTTTACACGCAAAAGCTTCATATCTCTTCCAAATCAAGTATATACTTAGTATGCGTTCCCGACAATCACTCGTCGATGCGCTCCGTGGTCAGGAGCCACTTGATTTGAGTCAGGTCCATCACGAGATCCTTTTTGTCACTTAACTTAGTTCCCCACTAAGATAAGATTTAACCACAAGCTGCATGTCAGTTTTTGGGAAACTATCTAACTGAAAAGATAGTGGATGCTATAACATCCATTACGATATCACAACTAAGTTTCGTGTCATCGTAGTCGATTCCAGTGTGTTCATGAGAAACCTCGGGCCATGAGGTGAGTTTAACTCCTTCTCTCACTCGCTTTGACAAAGTATACAGATAGAGCTTATCTTTGGAGTGTCGGCACCACTTCAACAAAGGGCTATCACTTTGTTTATACTGGAGTCGCATATGTTTCCATTTTAGGACAAGGCTACAATGTTGTAGATTTTCAACGAAGTATGGTTCGATTAAACTCACATTCCACGTCCTCATGAACCGGCTTTATTCATAGAGTACTCTTTATGGATTAACATTCATTGAGGCGTCCCCCAATGATGACTGTAATCCAGAATCGCATGAGACGGATGAGTTCATTTGATCAGATGATCAAGTTTCATGTACCAAACTCGAATACATTCTTAGCGAGAGTATTTATCGAACCAAATGGCATCCCAATACTCGATGAGATCTACGGCCTAGTAACACCATCTACCACAATTTGTGGTGTTACCATATCACCATTTATAGGTGATGAACGTCCATGACCGGACACAATCCTTGCAGACATGTTTGCAGCATGTATTTAATCTCGTCACTTTAGGGAACTTGGTGAGGCACAGTAGGGACAAACTACGAAAATTTCAAGTCATTCTACTCGAACATGATCGTTCACATCTCCCCCTAACGACGGGAAGTGACTTACGAGATCGTCTGCCAAGATATATTTTAAGCGGACTATAAGTGAAAGCGCATGTCATATTCATCATTTATAACTCGTCATAATGCGTTGTGGTGATGCACTTTGGCACATGAACATGTGGACGATAAAGGTTTTCAGTGTTAACACAATCCAATTAACAAAATGCATACTGTTACACTTGTAACTAAGCATTTGAATGATGATAGGTATAGGTGAATATGACATGTTGACCTATGCTACGTAGCCGTAGCTACTGGTCTTGAGAATTCAACAAAACCGTCACCATGCACCACCGGGATCGAACATAAAGAAACGATTGAACCAATGATAGGCCGTTGGTTTTATCGAACCTCTAGTGCTTTCTTGAAGATTTCACTCCCTTCACCAGCCCCAAACACCTCAAAATTTCGTGAGCATGTATAAACGGGTGTTTAGGATTCCAAAACCATCAACCTTGTGGTCAAAAACCGATCGAAATGACATCGAACTGGTTGTTGAAACGGCTGGTGGTATGTAAAAACTTCATTTAAGTGGTTCACCTCCTTCCAAGTCTCCAAATGGCACCAAAATTTGTGAGAAGGTAGCCTTAAATGTTAGAAAGTACTTGTTAAAATTTCACTTTAAGACTTGGTCTAAAAGTGGGTGAACCGACCTTTACAATGACTGGTCCGCAAGTTGGACAACCATAACTCAAGTTTCATCAACTTATCAATCATTGTCAAAGGAACAACATAACATATAATGTTATTACTTGAGTACGACCATTTGTGAACACCATCATAGCATCATAAGCCACCCAGGATAATACTTATCATCATGTATATATAAGGACTCGGTGAAAAGGGAGGACTCAGCACCATGCTTATGCGAGTCGCTACATTATTCTCTTTAGCATAGAAGGGTGTCATCTCCTATTCGTGCCAAAGAATAGGCTTAAATCAATGAACATGGCGAAGAAAGATCATTAAGGGGGTCTTTGGCGTCACACATATTTATGAAAACAAGACGCGAATGACATAAATATCATCATCGGTCATGAGCCCTGCTCATGACTCCACCAACGTACTTTGATGTCTTTGATCCAATTAGTTTCTTTGTTCAAAGAAAATGATGTCCATGACAATACCGTGGTATATGGATCATCAAACTGTCCAAACTCCAGACTATTAAAGCCTAAATGTGTCAATGTCCCAATACATCTTCTGGTTACAAAAACCGATGCAAGCCGGACCATATTGACTTATGAATATTCTTTCTTTTCACATATACAATACAAGTGATGCATAAGATTTTATTTCTCACAAATCACAATGAGATGCTATGAGTGATACACTTTGGCATATATATCATCGAGTCATAACATGGTTCAATTGTTACGGAACATACGTGACTAGAAAACGCCATTCGGCATTCAACAACTTGAGCATTATACCACTCATTGATTGTGATGACCTAGTCATTATAGTCGCAATAGATTTATAAACCGAAATCCAAAAATATCGTGTTCCTTGAAAATAGCTTAATACGCACT
Organism: Orobanche coerulescens; assembly: GCA_033398695.1. Taxonomy (NCBI): domain Eukaryota; kingdom Viridiplantae; phylum Streptophyta; class Magnoliopsida; order Lamiales; family Orobanchaceae; genus Orobanche; species Orobanche coerulescens. The sequence goes on from CM065805.1 coordinate 171,367,294, forward strand.
CAATTTCGCTTGCAAAATTTTACAAATATAAGCATAGCGAACACTCTAACAACATAGAGACTTTATACCAGATACGATCAAAATGATCTATCATATTGAGTGCATAACATGGCAAGGTTATATGACTAAGGGGCAAAATTACGACACAAGCATGGTGTAACACTACCATGCACACGCTCGACCTTCTTATAAGGGTGCGTATTTTGGGCTTTCCCCAAGGAAACTGTTTTTCAACATTTGAAAGATGATATTTTAGCGTACAACACATACCAAAAGCTGCATCATCTATGGCAAATTCAGCCAAAAAGAGGTTGAAAAATATGTGTCATAAGACCACTTGCAAATTTAAGATGGGAACCAAGTTGGTTGGGACAAAAGTTAGCACAATCGCTGGAAATAAAATTCCACGCAGCTTGACCTTTGTTCACTAAAACAGCGATAACTCCCTTGTTAGGAAGGGTATGGACGAACAGTCAGATGTTCTGGAAACTAGACTTCTGTATATTTCTATCCATAGGTTGTGCACCACACGGATCATTAAACTCAGATCACAGTGCATGTTTTAATTGGCTGCTTTAGTATTTCCCAAGTTTAGTGAGAAAATAAGATTGAGGCCATATCCAATGGCATAAGTGTTGATACAAAAACATGACAATGACATCCATATGTGCGTTTAAACGTAGCAGGTGTTCGATTTCTTATCTCGACTAATGATCCTTTTGGTAACTCCAACTTGGTAGACTTGCAGAGAAAGTAGGAATGTCGGTACAGCTAAGGCTGTTTAAAAACCACTTATTCCGTTTGAACTTTCAAAATATAAACAAATACCAAGAAGGATGCGCCTAGTCATGATCAAAGTGTAGACAAAATCCACCAAAGTGCATCAAATCAACCAAGAATTTTAATTCTCAATTTGCAAGTATACGTCATAATAGCCATGTTATATAGATACAACGCGGTGCATCATAATTAAGCATTTTGAACCATGAGACATAATGAATATACCATAGCCAACGTGTCTTGACCATCCAATAAGATCGACTAAACATAGTCAAATGTATAAGGCACATGCCTTTACAAATACTCGGAGAAGTATTCAGACCTATAGTCATATAAACTATAATCGAGGTCAACGAATTCATGTATTTACCGCAATATGCCATTGCTTTACATGTTAAAATTCATAAGAATTTCTCGTACATTCTTTCATATATTATATTACAAGGAGACGGTGCATGACTACACCTACATGCAATATTTTATTTTAATAGGATGAAAGATGGAGTTTTCCAAGTATGGGATTGGGTCAACACCAACGTGGTGGTCGCTCAATTCAACGTGACAAATCCGTCACAAATCGATTTTAACCACGACATATCCGTCGCAATTGATGTTTGTCCCATTTGTACGTCACAATTACGTGACTAATCATGAACAAGTCATAACTTTACCGTTACCAACAATATTCATTTTATTCAATTGTTAGTTTAAAATCGACAAAACGGCGACGTCAAATCGCACCCAAAACGTGGTGTATGCAACAACCACAAATATCGACTTTCAACAATTATCCGTGACTCCCCCAGGACCGTCACACAATTTACTTCGACATACGAGAGTGATACCACCTCTCATAGTCTCATCCACTGCAAAGTAGCATGGGAAATAAAGAACCCAATTTCCCAGTTCCCAAAAAAAAATCCCAAAAGAGAGAAATTAAAAAAACAGGAACTTTAATAAAATCTTACGGGTACTTGGTTCCATATTTGCTTTGATCCTTGAACGGGAGCTTCTCTCCATATGAGCAACATATTTTCGTGGGTACTCCGTTCTCTATTTACTTTGATCCTTGAACGGGATAAATATGGCTTCTCTCCATATCTTGCACATCATCATGAGCAACATATTTTCCTATATTCATGTAAAACATAAACATGGTAAGATTCATAAGTGTACAAATTAATGAACAAATTAATCATTAATTAGGAAAAGATGGAAAGTTGAGAAATACCCGGATAGGGCTACTGGGCTCGATAATTCGTCCGAAAAAGGACTCGAGCGTGGCGATGCAGCAACTCGGTATTGGATGAGGTCAGATCTCCAAATTCCTCGTAAAAATCTGCTTCTGTTCGGCGGCAGATTCAGTAATCAATATTACTCAGAATCCGATCTTCACCGTTGAATTTATATATATTTGTGTTGGGAAGTTGCTTTCAAAATTTCACACCGATCCGACGGTTAACGAATCGGGAAACATGATTTTGGTACGACTGCACTGTGCAGAAAATTCACGCGCGGAAATTCTCGTCTCTCGGTTTTTTTTCTTTCGATTTTGATAGGTTTGTCTCGACTGCACTAGGTTTTCAAACATTAAATATCACGTGCATAATACCGTTTGGACGATCCGGCGGTGCTTTGATCAGATCGGGTTGCAGCCTTAGGCAACAGTTGGCTTGATGAAAACGGGACTGTCGAGCGGGTCGGGTCGGCAACCGGGTCGGGTCACAATCGGACTGGACTGGATCGCGAGTCGGGTTCGGGCTGGGCAGCAACTGGGTCAGTCTGGCAACCGGCAAAGCCAAACACGGGGCCGGGCGAGTGGGCGAGGCTCTGGATGGTTGCGATCGGACACAGGAAGATAAGCTGGCCGGGATCTAGGGAAGACGACCGGTGTAGATTTGGATTGAACTGCTGTGCACGGAAGATCGAGGTTGGTATTTAGGGCGATCGAGGTTGGATCTGGTCGCGGGAGATGAAGGTCCGCGCACCGGGATCGGGTTGCAAGTAGCAAGGGGCCAGGCAGCGGGATCAGGTGCAGGCGGCGGAGGGGATCCGAACAGTGGGATCGGGTGCCGACGGCAAGGTGATGCAGGCGAGATCGAGTTGGCGGTGGTCCGCAACTGGTTTTCTGGCTCCAACGGCGGCGATCGGGATTTACGGTTTGCAGGAAAATCCAATTTTTTTTCGGGATTTTCAGAAAAAACGGGAGAGGAAAAAGAAATTTCTTGCTCAGTTTGGAGACTACGTGCTGATAACGTGTTTCAGGACAAGATAAAAGACTGTAAATATGAGTCAATCAATTGTATTGGTAACAATGAATAGAGGGGCCTTTATATAGGCATTACAATGAGAGTCCTTCCATACATAGGATTCCTAGATAAGGTAAGACATCTAATAGGATCCTACTACCTCTAGAAGGATCTAAAACATTCCATCTATGTATCTACAATCAGTATTAGGTAAGACACATCACGGGAATAATAATTCCCAAAACAAAAAGTAAATTAGTATTTGACTAAAATCGTAAAAACATACACTTATGGGACCAAAAGCGATTTTTAGCCGTTATATGATGGTTCCTTTTTCCATTGTTTCCAATAGAGCCTCCTTATTCTTTGGTTCTTAATTATAATGGAATAAAACAAAATGACTCACTAAACTGACTGCACTTCTTTTTCTGATGAAGTACTAGTCATTCCATACAATTCTCGATGCAATTTTCATTTTGGATCATCTGGAAACAGCCTCTCTGTGTTAAGACAGGGGTAAGGCTGCATGCATTCGATCCCCTCTTACCCCGCTTTTTGCGGGAGCCGTTGAGGCATTGGGTAATGTTGTTGTATATGATGGTTCCTTTGGTGGTTGTTTATTGAACCGACTGGGACGACGACCATAACAACATTTCTCCTTGTGCTGCTTTTCTTCTTCGACTGGTGGCGATGGTGGTGGTTGTTTCTCCTCATCCACCACCAAATCCTCCGCCTCCTCCTCCTTTCGAATAATATGTTGGTTGATAATTTGGTAGTTGTTGTAGCTGCTGTGACGCTTCTTCCCAAATTCTAAGCTTAAAGCTGCGAGATCAAAATCTTCCTTTACTTTTAGTGCTGCCGCCAGATCTGCAGCTGCCACCGCCGAATTATTATATATCGGTTTCTTTACTGGTGTGCAAGTATTAACACAATGCTTTCTGGGCACCCGCTTCGATTTTGCTGCTCTGGCTTCCAGATTCGGGAAATAATAGACCTTACAAGTAATACCACCCTTTGAGATTCCACACCTGCCCCCGGCGGAACATATTTCAGCCCCTCTTTGAATATGGTTCTGGATCGGAATAGATTTCGATGAGTTGCAGATCGGAATCCCATCAAAAAATCTTAAAAGTTAAAAAATCTTAAAGGATTAGGTCTGCTTGTGATTAAGTTTCTTTATAAATCATCATTTCCTTGTGATCTTTACATCAATCTCGGAAGTTGAAAAACTCTACAGCTCCCCCTAATGCTTACATTCATATATCGTTGCCTCGTTGAAAACCTTGCCAAGTAAAAAAACCCAGTGGGAAAAATAAACTTGGTATAAGGAAAGAGTGCAACCTATGTGAGTATGTTCCATTATATCTCACATATTTCCCGTTATGATCATTCCATTAATCACGGGGATTTACAAGTTACATCATGTTCATAAATGTAAGTATGCTCATCAGTGGCAGTACTTAACCGCTAATTCCTCACAACTGTAGAATGATAGTTCTTAATCATGTACACTCACGGACTTATTCATGCAAAGCAATAATCTTATCGTGATTCGATGAGGTAGACAAAAGGGGTTTGCTTAGTCGATTTCCAAGACATACAACCATACAGAGCCTCTCAACCATTCTGGCCTCTCAACCATTCTGTACTAAATCATTCAGCAACTGCCAAACAGCCCCATAAGCAAGTCATACCAACACATACTTTGTGGTAGTTGCTTCGGCACCAGCATTTACTTTAGCATTTGCCTTTTCGTAAGCAGCTTCCTTTGCCTGCTTGTAGGGAAAGAATAGTCCCAAGTCAATGGTTTCTTTTAAGTATCAGAAGATATTCTTGATACCATCCATTGATGTTGCGTAGATGCTGAACTAAATCTAGTCAACGAATTAACTAAGTGATATCAGGTTGTGTACATTGAGCCAAGTACAATAATGCGCTATTGCTCAAGTAGGGAATTTCAGATCCCAAAGCTCTTCGTCACTTTCCTTTAGACGAGATGGATCTTTCCTTTGCATCCAAATGTTCGACCTATTATGGGATTGCTAGTCAGGTGTACCTTGTCCATATTAAAGTGCCTGCGAATCTTCTGGACATAGGCAACCCAGTGGAATGAATTCCACAACTCGATGTTTATGTCAATGCCTCGACAGAACCGAATTTTCCCAAGATCTTTCATCTCAAACTCAGATTTCCAAGTATCCGGTGGTTTCTCTTATTTCATCAAGACCGATTATGTTCATGTCATCGACGTACATTTCGATGATTGTGAATTCGGAATTTATTTGTGAAGACGCAGGGACACAATTCATCGTTCTTATATCCCTTACCAATCAAGTATTCACTTGGACGGTTATACCACATCCTTAAGGATTGCTTCAAAACCGTAAAGTTGAGCGTTTCAATCTAATTGCAAACGCACTTTGTGGTCTAGATTCACTTGATTTGGGTAATGAAATGCCATCGGGCACTTTCATATATATATATATATATATATATATATATATCCGTATCTAGACCCCTATAGAGATACGTAGTAACCACATCCATTTAGCTGCATTTCCTGTCCCTCGGAAATTACTACGCTAATCAAATAACTGAACGTATACGTGGGAGTACATTTCCTCGTCAATTCCAGGTAAGAGATAAATTCACCACTAGATGGGGGGGGGGGGGTTGAATAGTGGTAATGCGGAATATCGAACTTTCTCGCGAATAAAGGTAAAATGTGGGGAAAGTAAAAGACTCAAAGATATATAGAGGTTCGGCAACTTGCCTATGTCCTCTCTCCGACTTCTTTTTCTACTGGCTAAAGAACAACGACACACACTTGTCTCGTCTTCTATCGGTCCGAGCACAACAACCATTACAACTGCTTGTCTTCTATTGGTCCAAGCACAACCACTCTCAAAATAAACTTTTTGTATCTAGTGTTCTATCGGAACTAGACAATCCTCACTTACGAATGTTGGAGTGTAATCCTAACAATGCCGGATCAAAGATCCTAATAACATTGGATTAGTGACTCTTGATTCGTTTCTCTTACGCTCGTGTATGAGTGATGCAACACTCACAACCAATGAGAAGAATGCAAAGTATAATAAATGTTACAATGTGTATCACTCTTGTATCTTTTCTTGTCACAACTTAGAATGCAATAATAAATAGAGATCTGAGCTCAAGGATGCTTTGAATGCTTGAATACTTGAATGCTTGAAGTTGTGTGTTGAGATACCTAAAGGATATGGGTATTTATAGTGTCAAGTCCTCCTTCATATGCTGAAAAATGCTTTATTAGCGTGCACTAATAAACCTTCATATTGTGCGTTATCGGCGCTTTGACTTGGCTGATCTGAACGGTCAGTAAACTGTTCCAACGGTAAAATACATGTCTAGCGTGCGCTAGACAGTCTCTCGTAGCGTGCGTTAACGTTGGTCAACAGGTCTTCACTTTTGACTTTGAATCGTGTCAGTTTGTCTCCCCAATGTCTCTTTTCCAACGGATAAAATTGTACTTAGCGTGCGCTAGTAATGATACTTAGCGTGTGCTAGTATTATTTAATATTAGCTTTCCAGATTTTCCGTATTTCCTTTTTGACCTCTGCGTTCCAACGGATAAAATGTTCAACGGTAGAAATTCGAACGCTTAGCATGCGCTAACAAGTTTGTGTAGCGTGCGCTATATATTTTCCAGATAACGTACGTTAGCTTGTATAACGTACGTAAATGCTTCCTTATTTGAGTCTAGAGGCTACTGGACCTTCAGTATGTTTCCGGTAGCGTGCGCAAGTAATTTCATATAGTGTGCGCAAATACTTATGAATAGCGTGCGTAAATATTCTTCCGTAGCGTGCAAAAATGATTTCCCTTTTTCTGTCAAGACCTTACTGTCCTCTCTGCCTTGTTTAAGTGGGACGCAATAGCGTGCGCTAAGTTTGGCAGCTTAGCGTGCGCTGATAATATAGACTTTGCATGCGCTATCCACCAGGTAGGATTCCAACTTGACTGCAGGTGACTTGCCTGTCTGCTTAGGACCCTCGATAGCGTGCGCTACTCTGCATCCTGTAGCGTGCGCTAGGAACAAGTTTCTCCTTCAATGAAACAGCTCGTTGAGATAGATTTTGTTAAATGTTTTGAATCTAATCAACATCAAAATACTTTTGAGTCAACAATCTCTCCCTTTTTGATGATGTCAAAACATTTAATATATTCCTGCAAAACCATTTAAAAATTGTCGAATCAAAGTAATTTGTTCGATATGTTAATATATTTGGTTTTGGAGTGTTTCTCCCCTTTTTTGACATTAACAAAAAGGACTCCCCCTGAAATTTTGTGTATACAACAAAATACCAATCAAATGACATAGGTCAAAACAGAACACATAATTAAGACATTAACGAACCAAAGTACATATAAACCAATAAGTATGAAAGACATCGAAGGGAATGCGCACTTCATTAACGAAAATATTCCAATCATTACAAACAAATAACCAAGACATACGACATCAAAAACATATGAAATAAAGTTTGCTACGTCGAGAATCAAGATCCTAAAAAATAAGACGCTTGGTCGGATGAGGATGGAAACGGGAAAGACAGATGAGTGAATCGGATAAAGTCTTCAATCAGCCCACGAACTCCTTGAACTTCCGAACGGAGAGAACAAACATCTTCACGAATTTCCAACTGTGAAGTTTCGATGCTACGCATCCGGGTAATGAGATCGCTCACCTCTTCCTCGGTGAATGATTCTTGTTGGTACAATATTTTTAATAATTCATTTTAATGATGAGTTATTTAACCAAAATTTACTTTACACATTTTTCCTCCACTTAACATACGTAATCAACCCATCTATAACGTACGTAACACTCACAATTCTTGTAAGAATTTTTATGCAGGTAGCGTAGGTAACAGATTCTGTATAACATACGTAAGGTTTGAAGTTTCTGCCCGTTGCAAAAAGTTATTATCCGTTACAATAGGTCTTCACATCCAAAGGATCTTTGACTGGAAGTTAACGTACGTAAAGCCTACTTACGTAACGTACGTAATGAAATTTATCAGATGTCACTGGACAGTTTTTCAGAGTTCATTACGGCCGCTACTCAAGTTACATAACGTACGTAAGTGATATAACGTACGTAACTGCCTTTCCATAGCGTACGTAAAGCATGCAACTGTTCAAACGGGAAATTCACCTCTTGAAGGCTATAAATAGCACATTTCAAGGATTTGGAAGACACAACAAATCATCTGAGCTCACAAGTATTACCAACCTATTTCAAGCATATTTTACGAGAGATATACATACTCTACATTGCGATACAAGGAGAATTGTTCCATCACTTCCTACTTATATTCTTGTATCTAAGAGTGACATTCTTTGTAAAGTCGAGTTCCTACTCGCAATTGTTTGATTGTAAGGTTGTCTTGTACCAGGAAAAACAAGAGTGTTTTTAGTGTGGTTTTCTTGAGCCCGGAAATCAAGAGATTGTAAGAGTTAGCACTAAACTAGAAAGTGCATTCAAAGTTTTCTAAGAAAAGTCCTAGTCGCTAAAACTAGGTAGGGGATGTAGGCTTCGTTTATAGCCGAACCTCTCGAACAAATTTTCGTGTTCTTTCTTTTCCGCACTTTATTTCCTTCGATATCTTGCTTTCGCACAAAAAGAATTTTAAAACTCTTTACCGCACTATTCAACCCCCCTTCTAGTGGCGGTACCAATTCAAAAATTGGTATCACAGCTGTCTCTTTATCACCGGACTAGCACCCGCTAGAGAAAAGATCCAGAAATGGCCTTTATCCACTCCTCTCTTGAAGGCAATGCTCTCAATTGCCCTCCCTTCTTCGATGGCTCAAACTTTATGACATGGAATAAGAAAATGTCCATCTTCATCCGAGCTCACGACATTGAAATAGGGAAGGTCATTGCTCTTGGACCTACCATTCCCAATAAGACAGATGGCTCTCTCAAAAGTTTTGAAGAGTACGACGATGCCGAATGGAAGAACGATCACTTCAATAGTAAAGCTACTCAACTGCTTTACTGTGCTCTCAACCCAGAAGTTCACAACAGAATTTCTTCTTGCGAAATGGCTAATGAGATCTGGAAAATGCTAGAGATTACCCACGAAGGTACGAGTCAAGTGAAAGAAACCAAAATCAATATGCTTCTTCACGATTATGAACTCTTCACTATGAAACAAGAAGAAAGCATTACCACTATGCTTGACCATTTCTCGGCTATCACAAATGGGCTAGCTTCATTCGGGAAACCGATATCAAGTAGTGATAAAGCCAAGAAAACCTTCGGTCTCTACCAAGAGAATGGGGCGCTACTTTTACGGCTATCATGGAGTCGAAAGACCTCAATACCATAGAATTCAGTGCTCTCATTGGATCTCTCATTAATTACGAGATTGTCATTAAATCTCGAAGTTCAAAACCGAAACCTATGGAGAGAGAAAGGACAATCGCCTTCAAAGCCAAAGAAGAAAGCGATCTAGAGGATGAACCTCTTGAAGAAGAGGATGAAGAAACTGCCTTTTATGCCAAAAACATAAAGAAATTCAAAAATCTTCTACAAAGGCGCCGGAGAGACACCAAACAAGAAACGAGGGATGAAACCAAAAAGACTCACTTCCCTCAAAATAAAAGGTTCGACAACACTTGTCGAAGGTGCGGCATTCCAGGCGATTTTGCTAAAGATTGTCGTGCTGCTGCTCCAATAAGTTCATCAAAACCTCCTCACGAAAAGTTCAAAAAGAAGAAAGTCTATGTCGCTACATGGAGCGATGATGATGAGGATGATGAACCTAAAGTTCAAACAAATCTTGCTCTAATGGCCCGCGCATCCGATGATAGCGATGAAGAAGTCGAGGTTAGTGACTCTTCTCATGAAGAACTACTTGATGCTTTTGAATCTCTAAATAATGAATACGAAAAAGTTTGGAATAGTAATAAAGATTTGAAAAAGAAAATAAAATTCTTTGAATATGAAAATGCAAAATTATTGAAAAACAAGGAAGTGTCGATTGATCATACAAATTGTTTGGAAACCGAGAAAATTCTGAGAGATGATCTACACAAAACTTAGAAAGAATTGAAGCTCTACGTTAGAAAATTCTCGTGTGGTAATGACAAATTCGAACAACTATTATTTGGTCAAAAATTTTCTCTTTCAAAACAAGGACTTGGCTATAATTCATTTCTAATGAAAAAGTCCTTAGAAATTACCACGAAAGATTCGGATACTTTAAAAATGGGAATTCCATCATGTCCAAAATGTTTAAAACCAGGACATACCGAAACGTACTGTAGAAGTTCTAGACGAACTATAAGAGTCAAATAAATTTGGGTACCAAAAGGGACCATTGTTAAAAATCAAGTTTTTATGTCTAACTCCTCAGGACCCAAATTAGCCTGGGTACCTATAAAACGGAAGAAAATTGTTTTTGTAGGTACAAGCAAGGAAAACAACATTATCAAATAAATGGTATGTTGATAGTGGATGTTCAAATCACATGAGTGGGAATGAACATCTCTTCACGGAGCTGAAAAAGGAAGATCGTGGATGTGTAACCTTTGGCGATAATAAAAAGGGGCAAATAAAAGGGACAAGTAAGATCGGTACGAAACCTTTACCTACTATTGAAAATGTTCTATTTGCTGATGGTCTCTGCCATAATCTTCTAAGTGTTTCCCAACTTTGTGACACCGGTCTTAAATTAATTTTTGAAAGTACGCATTGCACTGAAATGAGAAAAGACCAAATCGTTTTTATTGGATTACGATACGGAAATATTTATATTGTTGATCTCCAAGATGAATCTTCTTTCAATGAAAAATGTTTACTTTCATACGATGAAAATGCCGTTATTTGGCACCGAAAATTGGGACATGCTTCTTTACCACTTCTTTCAAAATTGGCCAAAAACGACATTGTCCGTGGTCTACCAAAATTAAATTTCAGAAAAGACCACATCTGTGAGGCCTGTATTAAAGGTAAATATGCTAGAGGCTCGTTTAAACCAAAAATGGAAATTTCCACTAGTCGCATTCTTGAATTAATTCATATGGATTTGATTGGTCCGTCACGACATGCTAGCTTAACAGGTAAACTTTATACTTTAGTTCTTGTTGATGATTTTTCGAGATTTACTTGGGTAAAATTCTTGGCAAATAAAGATGATGCATTTAACGAGTTTGTTAAGTGGTGTAAGGTTACCCAGAAGGAAAAAGAGTTACCAATTATCGCCATCCGAACCGATCATGGTGGAGAATTTGATTCAAATATTTTTGAAGATTGGTGCGATAATTATGGTATTGGGCACAATTTTTCGGCACCTCGGACACCTAAGCAAAATGGAGTTGTCGAGAGGAAGAATCGCTCTCTAGAAGAAATGAGCCGAACAATGCTCAGTGAATATGGTCTTCCTAAATATTTTTGGGCCGAAGCCGTTAACACCGCCTGTTATGTTATTAATCGAGTCCATCTCCGGAAGAACAAAATGATGACTCCATATGAGATATTTAAAGGTAAAAAGCCCAATTTATCTTATTTCCATCCATTTGGTTGTAAAGTGTTTATTCATAATAATGGTAAGGATAATTTGGGTAAATTTGATTCAAAATCAGATATTAGAATATTTCTTGGTTATTCAACTAACAGTAAAGCGTATCGTGTATTTAATTGTAGAAGAGGCTCGGTACAAGAGTCAATTCATGTAAAATTCGATGATACAGTTTTACCCCCGAGAAATATTGTTTTTGATGATGATGCAGGTATGTTACCGGCTAAAGAAGTGTTAGAAGTATCAAAGGAGTTGGAGAAGCTCGAGTTAAACTCGGACAAGCAGGAGGAGAATACTTACAACCTTCCTAAAGATTGGGCAAATGTGAAAGACCATCCGATGGAACAAATTATCGGAAAAATCGATGAAGGTGTATGAACTAGGAGAAATATAAATGATTGTATTAACAATATTGCGTTTATTACAGAACCAAAGAATATCGATGAAGCCATAAATGACGAGAATTGGGCAATTGCTATGCAAGAAGAGCTAAACCAATTTGAAAGAAATAATATTTGGGAATTAGTTCTGGCACCGGTAGACAAATCAATCATTGGTACCAAATGAGTTCATAAAATTAAAACCGATGATGATGGTCTCCAAATTAAAAATAAATCGAGGTTGGTCGTCCAAGGTTATAATCAAGAAGAAGGCTTGGATTATGAAGAAACATTTGCTCCTGTTGCTCGTCTTGAGGCAATTCGTCTTCTCTGTGCCTTTGCGGCATATAAGAAAATCAAACTCCATCAAATGGATGTAAAAAGTGCGTTCCTAAATGGAATCATCCAGGAGGAGGTGTATGTCAAGCAACCGCCGGGTTTTGAAGATTATGATCATCCAGATCATGTGTACAAGCTCCATAAAGCTCTCTATGGATTAAAACAAGCTCCGAGAGCATGGTATGATCGTTTAAGCACTTTTCTTACTTCAAATGGGTATAAAAGAGGTAATGTTGATAATACCCTATTTACTAAGAATTTAGGTGATGATATGCTTATTTGCCAAATTTATGCGGACGACATTGTTTTTGGTGCAACTAACGAATCTCTGTCCCAAGAATTTTCAAATCTTATGAAGAGAGAGTTCGAAATGAGCATGATGGGAGAATTGAAAAATTTTCTCGGACTCCAAATTAGGCAACTCAATGACGGAATATTCATTCACCAATCCAAGTACGTCAATGAGCTCCTAAAGAAATTTAATATGGAAGATCGCAAAGAAATATCGACTCCTATGTCTTCCACTCTTAAACTCGACAAAGATGAAAAAGGTAAGTCTGTTGACCAAAAACAGTATCGAGGTATGATCGGCTCTTTACTTTATTTAACTGCATCTAGACCCGATATAATATTTGCTACTTGCTTATGTGCTCGTTTTCAAGCGAATCCTAAAGAATCCCATTTCATTGCATGCAAAAGGATTTTTCGTTATTTAAAATATCTCTTTGGCTTAGGTGCATGGTATCCTTCTAGCATTGATTTTCAACTTTTTGCATATAGTGATGCCGATTTCGGTGGATGTAAAATTGATAGAAAGAGCACCACCGGAACTTGTCATTTTATGAGTTCATGTTTAATTGCATGGGGGAGTAAGAAACAGACTAGTGTCTCTACTTCCACAGCTGAAGCTGAATATGTGGCTGCGGGAAGTGCATGTGCACAAGTCCTATGGATCAAAAATCAATTACTCGATTATGGCATTGAGCTTAAAAATACTCCTATTTTTTGTGACAATACAAGTGCCATTAATTTAAGCAAAAATACCATTTTGCATAGCAGGACAAAACATATAGAAATTCGTCACCATTTTATTCGTGACCATGTCCAAAACGGGAATGTACGTCTCCAATTTGTTGGTACTAATGAACAATTGGCGGATATTTTTACAAAACCATTACCCGAAGAAGCTTTCAATTTTATACGCATAAACTTAGGAATGGGACATGTTGATCATTTTTAAGGTTTGCATATTCATATTTACATTAAATGGTCAGTAAAAATGGGACATCATCGAAAGAAAATCACTACTCATTTGGTCACGTTTACGGACGTTAAGATAGGGATATTACGTACGTAATAGGTCATTACGTACGTAACAGGTGTTTGGGCTACGTACGTAACGGTATTCAGGTTTTAGTACAGGGAGTTCTGGGTTTTTAGCTACGTACGTTACTGAAGCCATATAACGTATGTAATTCATTTTGACCCTGTTACTTAAATACCCCATTCGACAGATTTCTATTCATTCATCCCCAAATCCCTAAATCGGCAGCGACGAAACATCCCCTTCTCCTCAGAAACTCTGACCGAATCCTCATAACTTCCGTTCATCTGTATCAATAGCATCCAGAATCAGCAAGAAACGAAAAGGAGATGGCTCTCAATCCTCTTCCTCACCTTCTGGAGAACCAAACTTCAGGAATGCTCAAGCGTCAAAAATCTTCAAAGAAGTGCTTATCGACGAAGAGGTAACTCCGAGTCATCACTTTGACTTTGAATCTCTGAATTCTATTGGTATTGGGATAGAAGAATTTTTTGACATGCTCGGTATCAACCGTTTTGTAAGTCTCGCCCGAACTATTTATGTGGATTGCGTGAAGAAATTCTACGCAAATTTTTTCGTGACTTATGATTCTGAAGGACTTGCTGTAGTTAACTCCCTAGTTCGTGGTAAACCTATTCTCTTTGATGCTGCTAAATTATCCGAACTTTTTGGTCTCCCTAATGAGGGATTTCGTTGTAAAAGAGAATTTGCCGCTCCTGATGAAGTGATTGATAGTTTTGAAGACGATGAAAGTTATGGTGTTCATGAATCGAAAGTTCATGATTTTTTGACGAACAAGGCTTTAATTGAAGTACATTCGGGCCATTTTGAAAATAATGATTACGGAATAAATATTCGTTTACTACACGATGCTATCACTCGATGTCTAATGCCTAAAGTTAATGCTCAGCATCGTCTTGTAAATGTGGACATGGAAATCATTTATCATGTCTGGAAAGATCATCAGGTTAATTTTGCTTCAATCGTACTCAAGTGGTTTGTGGAAAAAGGTCTAATCTTCCACAAAAAGAGTTATGCCAAGTACGACCGACAACGAAAGTCCGAAATGCCGTTTCAATCTATCTTGACTGAGATATTCGAGGACGCTGGAGTTGATCTCACAGGGCTTCACGGGGTCACCATCCCTAGGGGGAGCCTAGTTACCGAAGGAACCATCCAGATCATGAGATATCTCCGTACGCGAAACCGTGGTTGGATTTACTTCGCCTATATTAAGGATGACGATCGTTTAGTTGATGGTGTGCTACCGAGACCAGAGGAGAGGATTGTAACACCCATAATCCACTCAGGGATATTACACGTCGTAGAACCTTTCCTCAAGGATCTACCAGGCTGGTAACAACATCGAACATCTCAGCAATGCCTTTAAGGCTAAAATGACTCAGTAGACCGATTTGGTCTTTCAATAAATACATACAACTCAAACACATTACATGCCCACGCAGGGGTCGAATACAACACACTCCCGTACTACGGGAAAGAAATACTGCAGCAAAAATAAAATACAACTAAACCCATACGACAACAACGGGTCCTCGTGTGATTAGTACCGTTCATCTTTCATCATCCTTCATGCCGACCCTGTGCTATGCTCCAAAACCTGAATGCAATACAGACATCCACCCCCGAATACTCGGGGGTTAGCAAAATTCCACTGTTTTGCTAGTGCAAGTATAAAATACGAAAACAAGCCATACATATCATACTCCAAAGACTTAGAAATCATAAACATACTTCCCGAGGTAAATCACTTGATCAAAACGGTTAAATCGAAAGATAAGGGTAAACCCGATATACATCTTGTAAAAACATTTTACGATCTCGGGAGTTCTGAAAACATTTGGGATTTTAAGAATTCTCAAGCCTTTCGAAAACATTTAGGGACACAGCCCAAAAGTCATTTTCCCAAAACAAAGTTACGATAACAACACACGGGGTCCATGACCCGATCATACCATAACAATCTGTTTCCACAGATTATTCGCGTCCCGTGCTAGCAAGCCACAGACCTCAGATGCTCCCGTAGAACAAACCCGAGTGAATAACCCACAGGGAAACTATATCGAATCACAAGTCACCGTAACAACAATCACGTGACTACAAGCAGAGATACATACTTAACCAAACCACAACCATAAGTTATCCCGGCATCGCACTAACAAGCTACGAACCTAGGAGTCCCCGCAAGGTATACCCGACGATAACCCCATCAGTTATCTCGGCATCGGGCTAACAAGCCACGAACCTCGGAGTCCCCGCAAGACATACCCGGTGGATAACCCTACGGCCAGACCCGACCTATACTAGCAAGTATGGATCCCAGAGATTCAACAATCCTACCCGGAGGCACATCACATATAACAAGCACACAACAATAATCGATTATCAAGCCAAACAACATTAAGCATCGCAATCTCCTTTCCAAGGAGTAACAACTAACATCACATCATGTCAAATACCCACCAAACAAGTATACAATTCGGTACACAATCCTCGGCAAGTGATCACGGTCTATTATATTCACAAAGTATGGTTAAAACATCTAACCAGATACCACACATACTTACATATTCCAAATACATACTTATCCACGATTCACACGAGTTATCTTGAAGGAAAACCTTTTTATCGAGAATATACCGATTCTTTAGAAGGTTCATTAAATCATTCGAGTTCCACATATAACCAATTACCAACTATCGCGTCTACGAAACATGAAGTGTATGGACAAGATACTTGCCTCGAATAATCACAACGCGGAGAACCGACCGAAGTGAGGAGACTCAGACCGACTACGAACCCGCCGACTCCGCCGAACGACAACCCGCAACAATAAACTACGAATGACAACAATAACAATGAAAATGAATTCCAAGGTACGACCCAAAGCCGCCGAATTCAAGTAACAAACGATGAAAGTTCAAGGGTTTCCCCCCAAACGGCCAAGAACACTAATCGACCCGACAAAACATAAAAATGGAATTCCCAACCGAAATATGGATATTCAATCCATAGGATATGTTTAAAAACATCATTTTACAACAATCGGTTCATAAAAAACGGATGGAAAACGAAATCAAAAACAAATCCCCCAAAAAGTCAACTCGAAGGAAATCAAGAAATATACCTTGATTCGACGAAGAACAATGGATTAAATGATGTTAAACACAAGAATACTACTAAGATTAATCATACCCATCATGGATTAATCAACAATACGGAACGAATCGGACAAAAATGCAAAAACCCCAAAAGTTCTCAAAATAGGGTTCTACGAAATCTCACCTTGATTCGCTGGATCAAAGGATGATATAGGATGATCAATCAATGATATGAACTCAAGAACTTCGTGGATTGATTGATAAACATCATGGCTCCAAGATCCCCAAGGCTCCAGCCGCGGAAAAGAAAGAGAGAAATGGGAAAAATGATCAAATCGACTCGGCCATATTTATCTTTGGTGCGGCTAGCGTGCGCTAAGTGCCGAGCTAACATGCGCTAACGGCCGGGACGTAATCCAGAGACTTCTGGACTAGGCGCTTTCGGCCGGGTAGCTGCGCGACCTTCCGGCCGTGGCGTGCGCTACTGCCGGTCGTAGCGTGCTTGATGTCAAACGATGGCGTGCGCTACCTGCCGATCCACCCGAGTCCAGAACCTCTCTGCCCCTACTGTCTCGGCCGACTAGCGCGCGCAGCTAACCGGCCGTAGCGTGCGCTGCCTCCCGGCCATAGCGTGCGCTACCTTCCGGCCGTAGCGTGCGCTATGCCGTTTCTTGCCGCATCCGTCCGGCCAGTGCCCGCAACCGTCCGGCCAGTGCCCGACCACCATGACTCGACGACTCAATTATCCGAAATCGCACGGAATGAACACGACAAAATGCTCGTAGGCAACATCATCGACCCGAAATGAAATACCATGCAATAATTAATCACACGCGACCATGAAAAGGTTCAAGACAACAAATACGAATGCGGATACCCACAACTTTAGGTAAATTACAAAATAGCCCAAAACGCCCGAAAATCACAATACGTGATCGAATAACCAAACTGAAGTTCACAACACTTCTAATAAAGTTAAACGGACTTATAGGAAACTCGAAACAGTAGTTTCGAACGAGATTCACAAGAATCGAACTCAAATACGGAAAAGTCGCTAAGAAGCACGGAACTCAACAAAACAACACCGAAACAAACTCGGATGATAAAAAGTGCAGAATTAATCATTCTCAGAATGACGAAACGGTCACAAGCGAGTCGTCAAAACGGATTCCCGCTAAAAAAAGGAAATTACCAAAAATCGAAATTGCGGATATTACATACTACCCTCCTTAAAAGAAGTTTCGTCCCGAAACTTAAAACAAGTAGGTAGAAGCAATATCCCACTAGGAAAACTCAACGAGATACACAAGAAATGCGTAACTTACGCCCAACGGCGAAACATTACAAGCAACGCAGAGGAATATACGGCGTGAAAACACGCTCCACGACGACCAACACAATGCCACCGTTAGAAACATAATAAAACCAACAAGTGACAAGCGTCATCAAATAGATAATATAATCAAGTCAATTATTCGAACAATCACAAAACATAACGAACGAAAGTCAATACGATTGACTAACCCAACGGTACATCAATCAAAACGCGAGCCAATCGATGAACAAATACGGAATTCCATCGCCCAAGGGTTGGAAGATCGAAAACGAGACTAATTTCCCGAACTTAAGGGAATTACGAAGGAGTCTGAACATTCAACAATCACGAAACGAGATCAACAAAAACCGAATAATCAAACGATCGAACCACAACGATCGAGACAACAAAAATCGAACAATCATGTTCGAATCATGAAGAACAATAAAATTCAAACAACAACTCCAAGGTTCACATCTCGACTCGAAACAATATATGATCCGGTGAAAACAACAAGATGTGCATTCACATAAGATCCACAGGAAAGGGAATAGCAATTGAAAAGTCACAACGACAAACGAGTTATTCCGAAACAATACCACACTCGTTTCATCAACAAAAGCAAGGGGCAGGACAAGCTCAGAAAATGTCAACGAACATAAACGAGTCGACAGAGTCGAAAATACAGAAGTTCAAAATCCGATCCACTTCGAATAAAAGAACTAGTAGAACCAAAAGATGTTACTTCCGAACAAGGTTCACAAGAATCGAACCGAACTAGGAAAAGTCACAGAGATAATCAGATCGACCCAAAACAAGATCACAACTCGTTCGAACGATGAAACCGAAATACATAACAAGTTCAGAAAGTATCAACGAAAACGAGCGAGTCGATAGACCTAAGAAAGAGGAAATGCATAAGTCCAAAAAAAATACGGGTATTACATTCGACCTCTTATAAAAGAAGGTCGTCCCCGCAACTCCCAATAACGGAAACAAGGCAACAACACAAAAGCAGTCGACGAAAACATTTTCCATGGGCCTCTTAGAGCCGATCCTGATATCTGTACTGAAGTTCGCGCCCCGAAAGACTCGGAACCCAACTCGCAAAATTGGATCCTATATCTATCGGATCCACACTTGAAATGCGTTACTGACGAGAAGGACAATTGGTACGTGCATGCCCCCGGCACACCACAGTTGAAACACCTCGGCTCGGCATACCAAATATACAAATGCTAGATACAATGGAACATAACACCACAAAACAACAAACCGGAGATGCCAACTTGGCATAACATATCAACACATAATAAAATCACAACAACCACGTATGTACACAATCATGCAAACTCAAGTTCCAACAACTCGCACGAGTGCGATAACACACAAATCATCGCAAAGAGACAATATTCAATACTAACATCTCATCTCTCACAGAGGGCTAATCACAACAAATGCATGGCAAACGATTCGACGTTCACGCTACCATTCCATCATACTCGGGAGTTAACATTCTAACGACAATGCGAATATCACATATACCTTTTCGGACCGCAAACAGGAATGATAGGTTTTAAAAAAAAAAAAAAAACCACCTTTTGAAAATAGTTTGAAAACACCAGTTGATCTTGAGTATCACATTTTCAAAAAGTTGTACAAACACCATTATCGAGACTTTGAAAACCATCTTGCGTTTGATAAAACGAGGACACTTTTCTTGATGAAAAATTTTCAGAAATATTAGACCCTCGGGTCTAAGCAAAGCATTTCTAAATAAT
Organism: Orobanche coerulescens; assembly: GCA_033398695.1. Classification (NCBI taxonomy): domain Eukaryota; kingdom Viridiplantae; phylum Streptophyta; class Magnoliopsida; order Lamiales; family Orobanchaceae; genus Orobanche; species Orobanche coerulescens. Next base: position 171,387,157 of record CM065805.1, read on the forward strand.
TGAAAATGTCTCAAAATATTTTGGTCCTCGACTGGAATAATTTTGAATCGTACTATGGCACCTTGAAAGTACCACGAGAAGTAATCCATTTGAAAGATACGTCTCGAAATTTATTTTCTAAGATACTCAAGTTTTTCAGAAATTCAATAGGCCAGAATGCCCAAAACTCACATAATCATTTATAAAACCATCATAAAACATTCAAGGCCAAAATGCCAAAACTCGATTTAGGGAGTCGGTTTTACGAAGTAAAACTCAGTTTGCAAAATACTGAAAGTCATTTTGAAAGAACTCACGCAGCGGATAAAATACAGTTCGAAAATACATTAGCAGCGACACCGCTCCTCATATAGACGAAACATGAGAGTCACATAAACGCAATCATGAGGCTAAAAATCTGCATAAAGATTCCGTCACTTAACACATAATCATACCAATAACTCGCATCAGACGAGGCACAAACACAAAGAAGGGAGACTTACACCCACAGGTCGCACGAAGATGATGATCGCCCCACTATACTAATCACGACAAACCAACTCAGACGACGCGTCGCGACACGACTCAGTCAGACAAAATCCGATGAAACAAAAACTCAACAGACACCACTAAACCCGACAGCCTAGGTTTCCACAACCTAAGCTCCGATACCATTTATGTAACACCCCCAATCCACTCAGGGATATTACACGCCGTAGAACCTTTTCTCAAGGATCTACCAGGCTGGTAACAACATCGAACATCTCAGCAATGCCTTTAAGGCTAAAATGACTCAGTAGACCGATTTGGTCTTTCAATAAGTACATACAACTCAAACACATTACATGCCCACGCAGGGGTCGAATACAACACACTCCCGTACTACGGGAAAGAAATACTGTAGTGGAAATAAAATACAACTAAACCCATACGACAACAATGGGTCCTCGTGTGATTAGTACCGTTCATCTTTCATCATCCTTCATGCCGACCCTGTGCTATGCTCCAAAACCTGAATGCAATACAGACATCCACCCCCCGAATACTCGGGGGTTAGCAAAACTCCTCTGTTTTGCTAGTGCAAGTATAAAATACGAAGACAAGCCATACATATCATACTCCAAAGACTTAGAAATCATAAACATACTTCCTGAGGTAAATCACTTGATCAAAACGGTTAAATCGAAAGATAGGGGTAAACCCGATATACATCTTGTAAAAACATTTTACGATCTCGGGAGTTCTGAAAACATTTGCGAATTTAAGAATTCTCAAGCATTTCGAAAACATTTAGGGACACAGTGTTAGGCGTATTTTTATACGCTTATTTATCATTATTTTGTATTATTTTGGCGAGTAAAATTGCATAAAAGAGCTTTTATTGTCTTATTCTTGCATGTTTGACAGGAGATTGGAGTCCGGAAGCTAAAATGAGGCAAAACGGGCGAAAAAGACGAATTTTGGCCGTGGGCCGCGACACAAGGCAAGTGGGCCGCGGCACACGGAGAGGACCAGCGGGCACCAGAGTAATCTGTACTCTGTGCCGCGGCACAGACTAGGTGAGCCGCGACCCAGAAGAAAATCACAGCGCCCAGGTTTTAACCTGGACGCCATGTGCCGCGGCACATATTAAGTGAGCCGCGGCACACAGGGCGGTTTTGGTGTGCTCCGCGCGGATTTGGGCCGTTTTGAAGCCATTTCTTGACCTACTCACACGGACGCGATTTGGAGGCTGTGGGGAGCTATAAATAAGGGTTTAAGACCCTAATTAATCATCTGGGAGGCTTGGAAAAAGGAGGATCACAGAAGACTATCGCAGACGAGAGAAGCAGAAGACATCAAGGGCAGAGGGCGGAAGCCAGAAGAACGGAGGAATCCGAGCTCTTCATCTGCATTTGATTTTCATGCTTTTATTTATTAATTCTGTATTTTCATTATTTAGCATGTCAGGCTAAAACCCTAATCTAGGATTTTGATGAAACCTATGTTTTGACGGATTTACTTGAGATTATCTATTTAATTCCCTTTTTGTTGAGTTTTCTCAATCGTGTTTAATGCTTTCAATTATCTGGCCAATAGTTGTATTGTTTTTATCATTCAATTCGAATCGGGAGAGGAGAGTTGGTGAGGAACTATTGGTGAGGACCGTTTTATCTTGTGAGATAGGAATATACTCATAGGAACTACGTGGCCTTTTGGAGATTTTATGCTTTTTGCCTATTGACGAATTAATTCACCTAGGGATAGAGTGCGTTATTCGCCTTTAGAAAAATCTATTGACTTCGGGAGAGGCGGTAGAGTATATTAGCAATCTTCCCCTTCAATAAATTGGGAAAATCATTAACTTCAGATAATCGAGAGTAAATTCGGATAAACCGAGGTGGATTCAGAATCCTGGACTTATTCATCATTTGATTCTCTTTCTTCAAGAGATCATTTTTACTGTTTAGTCTTTTTTTAATTTTCTTTAGTAATTAATTGCTACCCAAAGTTTGATTGTTCAAATAAAACTGGAATACACAAAAATCGGTAGTTAGTGATTCAGTCCTCGTGGGAACGATACTCACTCATCACTTTATTACTTGTATACGATAACGTGCACTTGCGTTAACGAAAAATCGCAACAAGTTTTTGGCGTCGTTGCCGGTGTAATATCCGGTTGCAATTCATTTATTTTCATTCAGTAATTATCAGTCTGTAATTGTCACTCAATAATTCTCACTCATTAATAATCACTCATCATTCATGATTCATTCATTTGCGTTCACTGTTGGCATGTTGTAATCGTATATCAGTTACCGATCGTCATTTCATCTCCGTTTAGAGACCGAGACGGGAGTATTATCATTTTCATTGTGATTGATAGCCTTGTACTGGGAGTATCATCTTTGGCTTGTGTTAGACTTGTTCTTTTTCATATTCGTATGATATGTCGGATCATTCATCAGTCGTAGCGAGGAATCGGAGTTATCAGATTTTTCACCTTGGCCAGCATTGAGTTACGGCCGTAAGGACTTTGGGTTACGGCCGTAACAAGGGTTCGTTGTTTTCAGGCCATTTTGGACGAATGGGACTTACGGCCGTAAGGTCTTGTCATACGGCCGTAAGTTGAGCAGGTACGGCCGTAAAGTGGCGATTCTGGCCGTCGTGTCAGTGGCCGCCTGCATTTTTGGCCAGAAGGCGATTCTGGCCGTAATAAGGGGAGGATACGGCCGTAAGTGGTGTTCGTAAATTTCAGGTGTTGTCGGGCAAGGGTGACTTACAGCCGTAAGGGTTGCGGCATACGGCCGTAAGTCGAGGAAGGTACGACCGTAAGGCTTGGCCGGATACGGCCGTACGCTGCAGGCAAGGTGCCTGGTCATTTTCGACGAAGAGGGCTTACGCCCGTAAGTTTGGCCGGATACGGCCGTATCATCCGAGTTACGGCCGTAAGGTGTGCGGGTACGGCCGTAAGGATGTCGGCGGATGTTTTTGACGAAGGCGGGTTACGCCCGTAACTCAGGTGCGGTTACGGCCGTAAGTCTGTCGGCAGGCTTTCGGACGAAGCCGAGTTACGGCCGTACGAGTTGGCCGGTTACGGCCGTAAGGCCGTTGACCTGGAATGTTACGGCTGTAAGAGGGCCGAGTTACGGCCATAACTTCTGGCAGTATTTAAGGATTTGACCGGGACATTTTTACTCATTTCTTCTTTTCTCCACTTTTATCCGAGAGAGAGGGTTGAGGGAGAGATTTTGCCATCATCAATCAATTGAGTGTGTATTTTTCATCATCTTCATTCATTTGGGAGGCTTGGATACTCGATTTAACTCGTGTTCTTCGGATCGAAGTGGTTGGATCTTCAAGAGGTAATTTCTTCAACATCTTGGATTTCAATTTTGTGTTGAGATATGATGTTTTGGACGCGATAATCATGTTATATGAAGGGATATGCATATGATTATGAGTTTGTATATAGATTCTTTGGATTATTGAGGGATTATTCAAGAACACTTTGAATATCGAGTTGGATTTGGGGATTTTCGATTAATTGTTGTTATAATCACGTTTTTGGATATTCATAACGGATTATTGAACGTATTGAAGATATTTTGTTGGTTTGAAACACTTCTTGGGGATTTGAGGTTGGTATTATTGAGGTTTAGTTGTAATCAATTGAAGTTGGCCTCAAAGTGTTCGATATAATGCCCCAATGAACTTGGTTTAATCGTATCGACGTTTTGAGTTCGTTATATTCGTGTTTAATTCGTATATTGAACGGATTGTTGGTAATTGTATTGAATTAAGGTTGTTCGAGCGACCGACACTTCATTTAGGACATTTGTTCGTGGAAGGACATTCTTCATCGGTATTGTGTAAGTTAATTCTTACTCGGTTAAAAGGATATTCATTCCTTTTGTTGTTGATCATTCATAATCATAACTCATTCATCATTGTATTAATCATATTGAGACTTGTTATTGTCGAATAATCACTTCATTAGCGAGGAACGGCGGTTCCAATCATTTCATTGAAACTATCAATCACTTCATTATAACTTTCATATCGGTGAGTCATTTTTGACTTTGTCAGATTATTATTATTCATTGATATTCATTATGGTCATTCTCGTTCATATGACCTTCTGGGTTCATATTGCGTGGCCGGGTGCGGATGTGTGGAATTTTTAGTCGGGCACATGATGGCCATGTATTGGGAGTGATACATTGGACTGTGCACACGGTAACAATTACCTCCATGAGACTAATTAGGTACAAGGACGGGTGTGTCCGGTCATCCGTCTTGTACACTTGCACAAAACACTACGGGCGTACTATGGTACTCCTCTTCAGCGTAATTCATAACTAAGGATATTTCATAACTTCAGATATATCATGATTGTGTAATTTCAACCCTTGAGGATTGTTGTTCTGTGTAACTGACCCCGTTTGGGGAATTTTGGTTTTCAGGTCACGGCAAGGCAAAGGCACGGGAAGAGCATGCTGACGGCGAGGAGTCCTAGTGATACTAGTAGGGGCCCCCAGTTATTTCGTTTGTTTCAGTCATTTCAGTCTTTTCCGTCATTTGTATTTTCCGCTGCAAATTCCGTTTGAGATGTTTAATTGTTCAGGGTGGTGTATTTTATCTCCATATAAAATATACTAGTATTCGGTTTTATCCTGGTGTGTTGTACTTAAACTCCTCATCGGAGTACTTGGTAATATAATGTGATTCGGTACTACAATTATATTATTTAATTCATCATTTTCATTTGCCTGGTGGGTCCCAGTCGGGGATTCACGGCACTGTAATATCCGCCTAGTTTGGGGTGTTACAGAGTTGGTATCGGAGCGTGGTTTTGAATACTACCCTCCAAGTCATGTCTCATTTGAAATCATCGTCATCGGACTAGTATCATTGGACTTTCGCGTCGCGTGTGACCTGTGCAAATGCCGAGCCAATCAGACCAAGAACTATAAGATTTCTAACGCCATGGTATAATTTCTGGCAAGAATCATTCATTCATAATTCATCAGTTAACAATCCTCAACCATCATTTTCATTTGACCAGGACGGTCATGTTAACTCGTTAATCACTCAATTCATTTCATTATTCAGTTGTTGATCAGGAAGATCAAATCATTAATCATGTTAATTTGTTCCAGATAATCATTTCAATAATTTCATCAGATAATCACGTCACCTCAGTTAATCATTCATGTAATCACTGTGTTAGAGCGCGAATGCTCATTTTCATCATCTCATGTCATAATCATAACGTGATATTCATGCGGGAAATATAATCATCATGTGACTTTCCTACTTCAGTATGGAGAGGGCAAGAAGAGGACGTGGAGGACGAGGCCGTGGAGCGGGCCGAATCCCAAGAGCTCGTGTGAACACTCGTGCAAACGCGAGAAATAATGCTAATTCATCGAGCAGCGACGCTGCCACTCATTCACCTGGACGCGATCATTCACTAACGGGGAGTCGTACCCGGGACACGGCTCAGTCAGAAGGTGTCCGGGTTGACCCACTCGCTTTTATGCAGGGCATGATGGCCCAAATGACCCAGATGGCACAGCTGATGGAGACGATGCATAACTCCATCAATCTAAATCAACAGGCTCCTCCGCCGCCACCTCAGAGGCAAGAGAGGAATGTGAGCAATATCATCGACGACATCTCTCGCCAGAGGCCACCTACTTTTGAGGGCTCGTCTGAGCCGGCAGATATTATTCATTGGCTCGAGCATTTTGAGAAGTTGTTTGCTATGGTAGAGTGTCCCGAAGGACACAAAGTTTCTGTTGCAGCTTACTACCTGGGCAAGAGCGCACATTCTTGGTGGTTGTCGTTGAAGCCCACCGAAGGATCATGTACTTGGGATCAGTTCAAAACTCTCATGATGGAGAGGTATTATCCGGACCCGCTCAGAGAGGCCAAACTGTCAGAATTCCTCACCCCTGACCCCTCAGCAGACGAGGATGTTCTCGCCATTGCCGAGAAATTTCAGGAACTTCTTCCGTTCGCCTCATCTATCATTCATTCCGAGGCAGATAAGATTAAGTATTTCAGCAAGAGGCTGAAACCCCGTATGAGACTACAGTTGCTTAATCATAACTGCACCTCGTTGGCTGAATTCATTGAGAAAGCTCTTACCTATGAGCTTACTGCTAAGGAGATTGCTAAGCAGCAACCTTCATCTGCTAGCAAGAAGTCCAAGAACCGTAATCAGTCTGACGGCAGTCAGGCCACTTTCAAGAAACCTCGTGCGGGCTCTGCTTTTTTTGAGCGACCTCCTGTGATGTCTAAACCCGCAGAATCTCAGTCACGAGCGGCCAGCTCGGCCATCACCTGTTATAACTGTGGGGATCTTGGTCATGTCAGCACCAAGTGTCCGAGACAGTCTGTCACGTGTCATAACTGTGGAATTGTTGGGCATAAGGCCCGTTTTTGCCGTAGGGACTCCAAACCTACTCAGACGTCATCTCAAGCCCCTAAGCAGTCATTCGTTCAGAATCAGGCCACTCAATCAGCGTCGTTTAAAACGACAGGAGCGACTAAAGGTGGAGCCTATAGCCAGCAGACGGGAGCATCCGGTGCCGGGATTAGCAAGCCCCGGATTTATGAGATGAAGAAGACCGATGATCCAGAGGCCCGAATGATCTCAGGTACACTCGATATTCTATCTCAACCTGTGTGTACCCTTTTTGATACTGGTGCATCGCATTCATTCATTTCCGAGTCATGTTTGAGTAGACTACGTCTGGGTAGTGCTATTAGTTGTGAGCCTTATGTCATTGGCGTACCTGATGGTAGACGAATTATCGGTAATCGTGAGATTCAGAATTGTCCGATTCAGTTTCATGGTCGTGTATGGCCAGCGGACCTAATCGTAGTAGATTTGCCGAGGGACGACGTCATCTTGGGTATTGATTGGATGGATCGTCATGATGCAATCATTAGTGTCCGTAAGCGTATGATCACTATCATTTCAGACGATGGGGTTGAATGTGTGTTTCAGGGAGGTAATCCCGGCTGTTCTGGTAAGGTCATTAATTTGATGAAAGCAGTGCGATTACTCAGTCAGGAATGTGTTGGTTATTGGTGATACATGACCAAAACCGAGAAATCATCAGTAATGTTGACGGATATTCCGGTAGTGAGGGAGTATGCGGACGTTTTTCCAAACGAGTTACCTGGTTTGCCTCCACAGAGCGATGTGGAATTCACGATTGAGTTGGAGCCTGGTACGTATCCGATATCGAAGGCACCGTACCGGATGGCCCCGACCGAAATGCAGGAATTAAAGAACCAACTTGAGGAGTTGTTCGAGAAGGGTTATATCTGACCGAGTGCGTCTCCGTGGGGAGCACCAGTGTTGTTTGTCAAGAAGAAGGATGGTTCATTTCGTTTGTGTATTGATTATCGGGAGTTGAACAGGGTGACAATCAAGAATAAGTATCCCTTACCCCGTATTGATGATCTCTTAGATCAACTTCAGGGAGCTTTAGTATTTTCCAAGATCGACTTGAGATCTGGATATCACCAGTTACGGATTCGAGAGTCGGATATCGCGAGGACGGCGTTTCGAACACGCTGTTGTTGCCCAAAATATTTATCCGAAGATTAATACTGCTAGAAGACGGACAACAAACAACAATTGCGGGAGCACTTCCGAGAGTAGATAAATAATACAAGATTTGCCGGGTTTGTTAGGCCCGGGCTTGAATGCTCTCGCGAGATGTTATTAATACGAATATTCGTGGATACAAGTATTAATGAGAGAAATCTAAATACAATGAGTGTAAAAAAACTCTGTTAATCCGGCTCTTGAGCGAAGCTCGGTGTTCTTCCCCCGCCGTGTAACTGGATGAGATAGCCGAGAAGTAAGACCGAAAGATAGTCATTGCCAAGAGTTGGATGTTAGCCAAGTGTGTGTATTTGCTTCGTGTGGTATGAAAATACGAGAATGCCGGCTCGAATCCAAGTGCAGTGCCCTCTTTATATAGGGGTTGAGGTGCCTTGTTTCCTAGTGGGCGATCGTCTTTCGGCCATTAATGTAATGGGGCGATCGTCCTAAAGGTCACATGGGCCGCCCGCCAAAAGTCCAGAGATCACTGGCGGCCGGTGAGTGGCCCAATGAGGAGTCGGCACGCGTCCGGAATCTTATCACAGGAGGTCCCACTTTGCTACTTTCGGCGGACTTTGTCGATGGCGGGGGTGGGTGACAGCCGTGGTCACCGCCTTGTCCGTCGGCTCCTTTCGCAGCCCGGGCCTGTTGGTAGGTGAGGTAAGTGACAGTTTGTCGGCGCCTTTTGTGGATCTCGCACGTGGGTGCCGCCTCTGTTTGCTCGGCCTTGGCCGACTGGATGGCCATCGGCCCGGATCGTCATGATGCGGTCGTCTCTAGCCGACACCGAGGATCGTTCTCGCCCGCCATCAAGGTCGGCAATGGTCGGTCACCAAGGGTCGGTCGGCAAAGCGCCGAGAGATGATCGTCCATAAGTCGGTCGCTGAAGTCGGTCGCCGAGTACCGAGAGGCGATCGTATTCGAGGTCGATCGCTCGGCACGGACTTGTCCGGGACCTTGGTAGGCGATTCATGCTTGTCTGCCGGAGCTAAGGCTAGGTCGCCCGGTCAGTGGCTGGCGGTTCTTCCTCGGGACGCCCGCGGTGACTCGGTTGCCCGACCTCCTAGGCGATCGCGGTCGGAAGGTGTTAAATCTTGACACAACAATTGCCCCACCTTGCTCCTATGTTGAAGACATGGGGCGAGGTGGTTCTTCCGCGATCGTGTAAGGATGAGGACGGGCGACCTTCTTTGGTGACTTACGATTTCGGACTTGGGCTACCATGGTCGATTGGCTTAGCTATCTTTCGGTCTTGTACTGCAAAAACAACATTGGCCGATCCCCATGGAAACTTGGTGGTTTCGTTTTGTTTGAGGAATCGTGCACGCTATGCGGAGATCGATGGACCGACCCCATGACTGCTTTCTTGGTGCGCGAAGACAATGAGTGTCTCGTGACTCACTTTATTATGAGGGTCCTCTGTTAGCTGCGCCTCGCCTCGTATCTAAACGAAGGGCGTGCGGTCTCGGTCTAGAGGAGTCCTTGCGCTGGGCAAGATCGGATGAATCAACTCCACGCCCGCGGCTTGTTAGCTCTGCTTCCACCTCGGCCACCATGGGGATGGCCGACCTCGGCAGGTACGTTGAGACGGGATTGTGGTATGTGTCCACCGATTAATGTTGGAGAGCCCTCGGACTACGCCGGTCTCGTATTTAAACGAAGGGCGGGCGATCTTGGCGAAAGGACCTTGCATGGCAGCGGCCGGTTCCATCGATTGCCAGACCATGGCTTTATGATGTGCGGTGGAGCGATCTTATGCCTTAGTCCGTCATGTTATATGCCGGATCGTAGATGGTGATCGTGTCCTCCGGGTTGCGGATGATGTAGCGTGATGATCGCGATCGGGCGGAAGATCGCGATCGTCGCTCAGCCGATTGCTTTATTCGTAGGTCGATATTGGCGATCGGGCGGGAGATCGTCGTCCGGTGCCGATCGCGCTGCTCACGGCTAAGAAGAAACCTTTGCACGGCCGTAAAATCTGCGGCTCTAGCCGGAAGGCTGCGTAGGTTGTAGGTTGGGTCTTCGTGAGATGCCGAACATAGGCGAAAAACCCTGAAATCCTCCTAGGAACGCGTAGAGGGCGGTCTCATCGCTTATGGTATCGCAATAGAGGATGATTACTTCTACCCGGACGATGTAGTCCGAGTCGGACTCTTCTTCTCCCTGCTTGATTTGCATCATGCGGAGGGGACCTTCGGGCCGGACGACCCTGGTGGCGAAGTACTCCGTGAAGACGTGCGCCAGCTCGTTAAAGGAGCCAATGGACCGAGGTGGCAATGAAGTGTACCACCGGTGGGCGAGGTCGTCCAGCGTAAGAGGGAACATTCGGCATCTGGTCGCGTCAGATGCCCCACACCCGGTCATGTAGATGTTGAACTTCCTCAGGTGCACCTGGGGGTCCGATCGCCCCTCGTACACGGGTGTTTGCGGGGGAGCGATCTTGTGCTGAACGGGGGCGAGCTCGATGTCGATCGCGAGCGGCTCGCTTGGCCCGGCGATCGTCTTCTTGGCGCCTGCCCTGGATTCCAGGAGCGCCTTCATGTCGTCGAGTTGACGTTGCATCGCAGCCATCGCCGTGGCTTGGTCGCTTGCAGATCGGCTTTGGGAGCAGGAGCCGAGGCGATCGTGTACCGATCTCCGGGCTCCGCTGCCGCCGGCCTCGGCAATTCGGCGAGGGGGAGCCAGACGGCTAGGCTGCCTTCTGGGAATAGGGTAGGCCGAGCTTCTGGTGACGGACTCAAACTCCGTCGTCTCGTAGGCCGGGCCGACCGCCCGCAGCTGTGTCGGGTCACCGCCAGCGATCGAAGACAGAGGTGCCCCGGCTGGCGAGCGCCTCTTCCTACGGACGGGAGCCTCCTGGCGATCGCTCGGCCAGTGACGCCTTGAGCGTCCGCTTGGACTTCCGGCGGACGGCCGAGGGGGCGATAGCAGAGGCGCGTTGAGAGCACTCCGTCGCTCTGTAGGACGGCCAGGGCCCCTTCGATCTGTTCCTTGGTTTGGAACCGATCGAGCGAGAGGCTTGGGCCGCCGTCCGTGGACGGATTGAGCGTCTCGATCGCGGCGGCTACCTTCCACCATCGGCCGTGGCCTTGACCGGGACGGAACAGGGGTTTGGCCGCTGGTCGGGCCGCTTTCTTCGACGCGAGGCTAAGACATGACTTCTAAAGGATTTCTTTGAAGTGCGGTAAGTGTCACTTCAGATCTCGCCCGAGAACAGTGAGTGTTCTTCGGGACAGTAGGTATAAAAATCGAGGTTGGATCCCCTTCCTCTAGCGCCAATTGTTGTTGCCCAAAATATTTATCCGAAGATTAATACTGTGGAAGACGGACAACAAACAACAATTATGGAGCACTTCCGAGAGTAGATAAATAATACAAGATTTGCCGGGTTTGTTAGGCCGGGCTTGAATGCTCTCGCGAGATGTTATTAATACGAATATTCGTGGATACAAGTATTAATGAGAGAAATCTAAATACAATGAGTGTAAAAACTCGTTAATCCGGCTCTTGAGCGAAGCTCGGTGTTCTTCGTCCCCGCCGTAATCTTTGGATGAGATAGGCCGAGAAGTAAGACCGAAAGATAGTTGCCAAGAGTTGGATGTTAGCCAAGTGTGTGTATTTGCTTCGTGTGGTATGAAAATACGAGAATGCCGGCCTGAATCCAAGTGCAGTCGCCCTCTTTATATAGGGGTTGAGGTGCCTTGTTTCCTAGTGGGCGATCGTCTTTCGGCCAATAATGTAATGGGGCGATCGTCCTAAAGGTCACATGGGCTGCCTGCCAAAAGTCCAGAGATCCAATGGCACTCACCGAGTGGCCCAATGAGGAGTCGGCACGCGTCCTAAGTATCACACAGAGGTCCCACTTTGCTACTTTCGGCGGACTTTGTCGATGGTGGTGGGTGACAGCCGTGGTCACCAGCCTTGTCCGTCCTCCTTTCGCAGCCCAGGCCCTGTTGGTAGGTGAGGTAAGTGACAGTTTGTCGGCGCCTTTTGTGGATCTCGCACGTGGTGTGCCCTGCTTGTTTCGGCCTTGGCCGACTGGATGGCCATCGGCCCAGATCGTCATGATGCGGTCGTCTCTAGCTGGACACCGAGGATCGTTCTCGGCCCGTCACTGAAGGTCGGCAATGGTCGGTCACCAAGGGTCGGTCGGCAAAGCGCTGAGAGATGATCGTCCATAAGTCGGTCGCCTGAAGTCGGTCGCCGAGTACCGAGAGGCGATCGTATCTGAGGTCGATCGCTCGGCACCGGGACTTGTCCTGGGACCTTCGGCTGGGCGATTCATGCTTGTCTTCCGGGCTAAGGCTAGGTCGCCTGGTTGCTGGTCGGCGGTTCTTCCTCGGACGCTCGGCAGTGACTCGGTTGCCCGACCTCCTAGGCGATCGCCGGTCGGAAGGTGTTAAATCTTGACACAACACACGCTATGGTCATTATGAGTTCGTAGTTATGCCGTTCGGGCTGACTAATGCACCTGCGGTATTCATGGAGTTAATGAATCCGGTTTTCATCGACTTTTTAGATCAGTTTGTTGTTGTCTTCATCGATGACATTTTGATTTATTCTCGTAGCCGAGAGGAACACGAGGTTCATCTTCATCAGGTTCTCGACGTGTTGAGACGAGAGCAACTTTATGGAAAGTTTTCCAAATGTGAGTTCTGGATGTCCGAAGTGACTTTTCTCGGACATGTAATTTCATCAGACGGAGTTCGTGTCGACCCTCAGAAGACGGAGGCTATCCGAGATTGGTTACCTCCGAAGAATGTTAAGGAAATCCAAAGTTTTCTCGGATTAGCGGGCTATTATCGGCGATTTGTGGAGGGATTTTCTAGAATCGCTCAACCCTTGACGAACCTTTTGCGAAAGGATAAGAAATACACGTGGTCCGATGCGTGTCAGCGGAGTTTTGAGGAACTCAAGAGCCGGTTAATGTCAGCACCTGTACTTTCCTTGCCGCAAGGGACGGAGGGATTTGTGGTTTATAGTGATGCGTCCGGACAGGGTCTCGGATGTGTACTCATGCAGAATGGGAAGGTTATTGCTTATGCTTCTCCGCAATTGAGACCTTACGAGGTTAATTATCCGACTCACGACCTGGAGCTAGCAGCCGTGGTGTTCGCATTGAATATTTGGCGTCATTATCTTTATGGCGTTACTTGTCAGATATTCACCGATCATAAGAGTTTAAAGTATATATTTACTCAGAAGGAGTTAAATATGCGACAGAGGCGGTGGTTAGAACTAATCAAAGATTATGATATCGAGGTCCTTTACCACCCGGGCAAGGCGAACGTTGTCGCCGACGCCTTGAGTCATAAGTCCGTTCAGGAGCAGATGCTTGCTCGTTTAACAGCCTGTAGGAGCTTCATAGGAATTCCTTAGACCCGAGATCGAGGTCCGGCTTCACGAGTTCGAGGACACTTTGTATGTTAGAGATTTCATCGTCACTTGAGGAGGAAATCGGGGAGAATCAAGGTTCAGACTCAAGATTGTTGCGCATCCGTGAGGATGTGGCTCAGGAAAGCCCTGGATTCGTGGTCCACGAGGATGGACTTTTGAGATTTAAGAATCGGTTGTGCGTCTTGCGAATGTCGAGTTGAAAAACTCTATTTTGAGAGAAGATCATGCTACCCCTTATTCTCGTTCATCCGGTCCAAGAAGATGTACAAGGACTTGAAACAAAATTACCGGTGGAGTAATATGAAGCGAGAAGTCGCGAAATTTGTTTCGAGATGCTTAACTCACAACAAGTCAAGATTGAACATCGGCGATCTGGTATGTTGAAACCTCTCCCTATTCCAGAGTGGAAGTGGGAAGACATTTCTATGGATTTCATCACGAGTTTGCCGACGAGTCGTCGTGGCATGAATACGATCTGGGTGATTGTGGACCGCTTAACTAAATCAGCTCATTTCCTTGAGATCAAGGATACATGGGGTCCCGAGAGACTGGCTTAGTTGTTCATCAAGGAGATAGTGAGACTGCACGGTACTCCTAAGAGTATCGTTTCCGATCGTGACGGACGATTTGTGTCTCATTTTTGCAAATCAGTTCATCGTGCTATGGGAACTCAGCTCAATATCAGTACCGCCTTTCATCCTCAGTCCGACGGACAATCAGAGAGGACTATACAGACATTAGAGGACATGTTGAGGGCATGCGTCCTCGATTGGAAGGACGATTGGGAAGCCCAACTACCACTGATCGAGTTCACGTATAATAATAGTTGGCATGCCTCCATTAAGATGGCACCTTACGAGGCCTTGTACGGTCGTCGTTGTCGATCTTCTTTGTGTTGGGATGACTTGTCAGAATCAATCGGCACCGAGCCCGACATGTTTATAGCCGCCCGACAGAAGGTAGCTTTGATCAAGAGTCGTATGTTGGCATTTCGAGTCGATGAAATCATATGCAGATAATCGTCGTCGACCACTAGAGTTCGAGACGGGTGACCACGTTTTGGTCAAGGTATCCCCGAGTCGAGGTATTTTCCATTTCGGAAAACGGGGGAAGTTGAGTCCGAGATTCATTGGACCGTTTGAAATTTTGGATCGAGTAGGCGAGTTAGCTTATCGATTGGCTTTACCTCCGGCATTGAGTCGAATTCATAATGTGTTTCACGTCTCTTAGTTGCGGAAGTATATTGCCGACCCGAGCCACATACTTCAGTTTGACGAAATCGAGATCGCGGATGATCATTCGTACGAGGAGCGTCCTGTACGAGTGTTGGAGCGTCGAATCAAACAGTTGAGGAACAAGACGATCCCTTTGGTCAAGATTCAGTGGTCCAGACAAGGAGTCGAAGAGGCCACTTGGGAAACCGAGGAGAGTATGCGGGAGAGTTATCCCGAGTTGTTTGACCCTTAGTTTCGGGGACGAAACTCTTTTTAAGGGGGGGAGTATGTAATATCCGGTTGCAATTCATTTATTTTCATTCAGTAATTATCAGTCTGTAATTGTCACTCAATAATTCTTACTCATTAATAATCACTCATCATTCATGATTCATTCATTTGCGTTCACTGTTGGCATGTTGTAATCGTATATCAGTTACCGATCGTCATTTCATCTCCGTTTAGAGACCGAGACGGGAGTATTATCATTTTCATTGTGATTGATAGCCTTGTACTGGGAGTATCATCTTTGTCTTGTGTTAGACTTGTTCTCTTTCACATTCGTATGATATGTCGGATCATTCATCAGTCGTAGCGAGGAATCGGAGTTATCGGATTTTTCACCTTGACCAGCATTGAGTTACGGCCGTAAGGACTTTGGGTTACGACCGTAACAAGGGTTCGTTCTTTTCAGGCCATTTTGGACGAATGGGACTTACGGCCGTAAGGTCTTGTGATACGGCCGTAAGTTGAGCAGGTACGGCCGTAAGGCTGGCCGGTTACGGCCGTACGTGTCCAGCAGGCTGCCCAGGCATTTTTGGCCGAAGGCGAGTTACGGCCGTAAGAAGGGGAGGATACGGCCGTAAGTGGTGTTCGTAAATTTCAGGTGTTGTCGGGCAAGGGTGACTTACGACCGTAAGGGTTGCGGCATACGGCCGTAAGTCGAGGAAGGTACGGCCGTAAGGCTTGGCCGGATACGGCCGTACGCTGCAGGCAAGGTGCCTGGTCATTTTCGACGAAGAGGGCTTACGCCCGTAAGTTTGGCCGGATACGGCCGTATCATCCGAGTTACGGCCGTAAGGTGTGCGGGTACGGCCGTAAGGATGTCGGCGGATGTTTTTGACGAAGGCGGGTTACGCCCGTAACTCAGGAGTGGTTACGGCCGTAAGTCTGTCGGCAGGCTTTCGGACGAAGCCGAGTTACGGCTGTACGAGTTAGCCGGTTACGGCCGTAAGGCCGTTGACCTGGAATGTTACGGCCGTAAGAGGGCCGAGTTACGACCGTAACTTCCGGCAGTATTTAAGGATTTGGCCGGGACATTTTTACTCATTTCTTCTTTTCTCCACTTTTATCCGAGAGAGAGGGTTGAGGGAGAGATTTTGCCATCATCAATCAATTGAGTGTGTATTTTTCATTATCTTCATTCATTTGGGAGGCTTGGATACTCGATTTAACTCGTGTTCTTCGGATCGAAGTGGTTGGATCTTCAAGAGGTAATTTCTTCAACATCTTGGATTTTGATTTTGTGTTGAGATATAATGTTTTGGACGCGATAATCATGTTATATGAAGGGATATGCATATGATTATGAGTTTGTATATAGATTCTTTGGATTATTGAGGGATTATTCAAGAACACTTTGAATATCGAGTTGGATTTGGGGATTTTCGATTAATTGTTGTTATAATCACATTTTTGGATATTCATAACGGATTATTGAATGTATTGAAGATATTTTGTTGGTTTGAAATACTTCTTGGGGATTTAAGGTTGGTATTATTGAGGTTTAGTTGTAATCAATCGAAGTGGGCCTCAAAGTGTTCGATATAATGCCCCAATGAACTTGGTTTAATCGTATCGACGTTTTGAGTTCGTTATATTCGTGTTTAATTCGTATATTGAACGGATTGTTGGTAATTGTATTGAATTAAGGTTGTTCGAGCGACCGACACTTCATTTAGCACATTTGTTCGTGGAAGGACATTCTTCATCGGTATTGTGTAAGTTAATTCTTACTCGGTTAAAAGGATATTAATTCCTTTTGTTGTTGATCATTCATAATCATAACTCATTCATCATTGTATTAATCATATTGAGACTTGTTATTGTCGAATAATCACTTCATTAGCGAGGAACGGCGGTTCCAATCATTTCATTGAAACTATCAATCACTTCATTATCACTTTCATATCGGTGAGTCATTTTTGACTTTGTCAGATTATTATTATTCATTGATATTCATTATGGTCATTCTCGTTCATATGACCTTCTGGGTTCATATTGCGTGGTCGGGTGCGGATGTGTGGAATTTTTAGTTGGGCACATGATGGCCATGTATTGGGAGTGATACATTGGACTGTGCACACGGTAACAATTACCTCCGTGAGACTAATTAGGTACAAGGACGGGTGTGTCCGGTCATCCGTCTTGTACACTTGCACAAAACACTATGGGCGTACTATGGTACTCCTCTTCAGCGTAATTCATAACTAAGGATATTTCATAACTTCAGATATATCATGATTGTGTAATTTCAACCCTTGAGGATTGTTGTTACGTATGGCGGCCCGTTTGGGGAATTTTGGTTTTCAGGTCACGGCAAGGCAAAGGCACGGGAAGAGCATGCTGACGGCGAGGAGTCCTACTGATACTAGTAGGGGGCCCCATTTATTCCGTTTGTTTCAGTCATTTCAGTCTTTTCCGTCATTTGTATTTTCCGCTGTAAATTCCGTTTGAGATGTTTAATTGTTCAGGGTGGTGTATTTTATCTTCATATAAAATATACTAGTATTCGGTTTTATCCTGGTGTGTTGTACTTAAACTCCTCATCGGAGTACTTGGTAATATAATGTGGTTCGGTACTACAATTATATTATTTAATTCATCATTTTCATTTACAGTGGGTCCCGATCGGGGATTCACGCAGCCGTAATATCCGCCTAGTTTGGGTTGTTCTGATAAGCACCTGAATTTTTGCTAATATCGATTTCAGTATTTCTAGTCGTAGTTTGAACGTTTTTTTTACATATTTTCGTGTATTTAATTTTATTTATTTATTTGTTTTTCCTTTCAGGAATTTTTTCGGGTAGTGCATGAGAAAACTCGGTAACAAAGGCCTACTACCTTTGAATACCGAACTCGAACGCACTCTTAGGAGAAAGAAGAAGGAGAAACGAGAGCTACCGACAACAGTCACTATGGCTGAAAATATCGAAATTCAAGGAGGAGATAACCATGTGCAGCTAGCTCAACCGGCATTAGCACTTCGAGATTATGCTATGCCGCAGATTAATGCTAATTTTTTGGGGATCCGGCGTCCAACAATCCAAGCCAACAATTTCGAAATCAAGCCTGCGATTATTCAGATGGTACAGACTAGCCAGTTTTGTGGATTGCCGAACGATGACCCTAACGCACACATTGCGTCATTTCTGGAGATTTGTGACACGTTCAAGAGCAATGGTGTCACCGACGATGCTATCCGTTTACGGCTTTTCCCTTTCTCTTTGAGGGACAAAGCGAAATTTTGGTTGAATTCTTTACCGCCAGGCTCGATCACGACATGGGCAGAGTTAGCGCAAGCCTTCCTTGCTAAATTCTTCCCACCTTCTAAGACATCGAGACTGAGAAACGAGATCACTACCTTTGGTCAGTATGATATGGAGTCGCTCCACGAGGCATGGGAGCGATACAAAGATTTGTTACGGAGATGCCCACATCACGGCCTTCCAGACTGGCTTCAAATTTAGACGTTCTACAATGGATTGAGTGCCTCTACACGCACTCTCGTGGATGCAGCCGCCGGTGGAGCCTTGATGGGAAAGACGATGGCTGAAGCACACTCGTTGTTGGAAGCTATGGCCGCTAATGCTTATCAATGGCCATCCGAACGAATAACGCCGAAGCGAGTTATGGAAATTTCGAGTAATGACCCGATATCTACATTGTCAGCCCAAGTCGCAGCATTAACACAGCAGCTTCAAGCATTTTCGCATGCTCCTTCCCCCGTTACCATTGAGTCTTGCAATTGGTGTAGCGGATCTCACCCTAGCGCGGAGTGCCAAGTCGGAAACCCATTCGAGCTGCCCCAAATTGAACAAGCTCAGTTCGTAGGAAACGGAAAACGGCAAAATAATCCGTACTCCAACACGTATAATCCGGGATGGCGTAATCATCCCAACTTCTCATGGAGAAACGGACAGAACTCGAACCAGCCTCCGTTCGCTCAAAACCAACAGCAGCCTCCTCCCGCTCCAAAAGTTTCTCTCGAGGAAGTAATTGCGAAATTGGCAGCGAATACGAGTCAATTCATGACCCGTACATAAACGACATTGCAAAATCATTCCGCTTCCATTCGCAACTTGGAAGTCCAGCTGGGCCAGATTGCTAATGTGTTGACAGCCCGCCCGGAGGGAGCATTGCCAAGTACAACCGAGACAAATCCTAGAGAAAGTCTAAATGCAATCAGTTTGAGAAGCGGGAATGAGGTATGTGACCAGCCTGAGAAGAGTGGAAAGAGAAGTGAAATTGAGGAGAATAAAAATTTAGCGACAGAGGAATCACAAGATTGGAGACCCTCGATAACGTTTCCAGATAATCCGAAAGCATATGTGCCATCCGTCCCGTTTCCGCAGAGATTACAACAGAAAAAGGCGGACAAGCAATTATCTAAGTTCCTCGATGTGTTCAAGAAGCTTCATATTAACATCCCATTTGCCGACGCGTTGGAGCAAATGCCGAGCTACGTTAAATTCATGAAGGAGATCTTGTCAAAGAAAATAAAACTCGAGGAGTTTGAGACAGTCGCCTTAATGGAGGAGTGCAGCGCTATTCTTCAGAAGAATCTTCCACCAAAATTGAAAGATCCGGGAAGTTTCAACATACCGTGCACCATGGGGAATATCTCCTTTAATAAGGCGTTGTGCGATCTCGGTGCTAGTATTAACCTCATGCCTCTGTCTATTTTCAAGAAGCTGGGAATTGGAGAAGCAAAGCCGACGACGGTCTCCTTGCAATTAGCGGATCGATCTATTAAGTATCCGAGGGGAGTGATTGAGGACGTGTTAGTAAAAGTGGATAAATTTATCTTTCCAGCGGATTTCATTGTTCTCGACATGGAGGAAGATCAAGATATCCCGATTATCTTGGGACGACCATTTTTAGCGACCGGCCGAACTCTTATAGACGTAGAAAAAGGGGAATTAACTCTGCGGGTTCAAGACGAGCATGTTACGTTCCAAGTGTTCAAATCCTTTTCATGTCCGGGAGGTGTTGATAAGAGCTCACAAAGTGAAAGTGTGGAGGCCGTTGTGAAAGAAAGACACCGAAAAAATCGTCGTTCGAAAAACTCAGATTCTGTTTCAGAAGGTCCAACTTTTAAGAAAGATGTAGAACGAGTCGCATTTCTCAAGCATGTGAACATGCAATCATCGCCATCTGACCAGCCACAATCGGAAAAGTCTGCTGCTGTCATAAGTTCGTTCGTGAAAGAGGAAAATAAGCCGGAAGTCAAACGGACGTCTAGTCATGAGAAAAACGGGTGTTTCGGAAAGTTGTTCTCGTCAAAACCTTTCCGCAACCAACATTGGGTGTCCGAACCGAAAATCGAATCGTTAATGACCAATGGTCAAAATTTTAAAAACCATATTAATGGTTCGATGAACGGGGCGGAGATCAAATGGAGTTTGCGAAAAGCGAACTGATTTTTAAATAGGTCCGACTGAAGACTATAAACTTAGCGCTTCTCGGGAGGCAACCCGAGTTCTTAATTGTAAATTGTTGCGTTTCAGTATTTTTCTTGCATTTTTGGATATTTTTGTTTCATCATTTTTTGCTTTGATTTGCTGTCCACCTCGTTCGTGACGTGTTCTTCTAAAAATTCTGTGCAGGAAAAGTCCAAGGGGAGAAATTTATGCCTGAGCCGCGGCACAAGGCTTGTGAGCCGCGGCATACACAAATCGAAAGGGAGAGCTAAACTTTCTGTACTATGTGCCGCGGCACAACATTACTGAGCCGCGGCACACTTGAGTCCTGAGCCGCGTCACGCTGTTCCTGAGCCGCGGGGCACCCATAGCCAAAAACATGAGCCATGAATCTGTACTATGGGCCGCGGCACATATGTTCTGAGCCGCGACACAATAATATCCCTGAGCCGCAGCACATGAAAGCTGAGCCGCGGCCCACAACAAAACAAATGAGCAGGTAAAAGGGACTGTACTCGGTGCCGCGGCTCACTTAGGCTGTGCCGCGGCACACCTTGCGGAATTTGAACAGCCCAGGTAGTTTATAACTCTCATTCGGCCGACTACCCATGTACACTTCCCTTCCCTTTCCTCTCCTTTGCGCACGCGATCGGCCGACCTTCATCTCCCTTCTTCTTCTTGAAATTTTTCTTGCACTCTTCACAATCCAAGCAAGGTATGTCTAAACTTGTAATCTCAAATTGTTCTATGAATTTAATGGTGAAGTTGTGTTATGCATTTGATGATTGATCATGTTTATTTTTTTTGTTTTTCTTTCAAAATTCCTATCAAATTGAGTTGATGACATGATGGTTTTTGATCGATTTTTAATGGTTATTTTTTATTATGAATGAGTTGAATATGTCGGTTGTCATGACGAATGATTCATGTTGTTGTTTTTGGGGACTTTATCGAGCTATTATCTTGTTTGTTCTTCAATTGAACATATGTCTTTAAAGTGTTTGATGAAATGTCTGAATGAAAAATTTTCTTTGTTAGGACAATATTTTGAATCTTTGTGCAATGTATTCGATCTGGAATTACAGCAACCCCAACCCTTACGTCTAGTTTAAACGTTAAAGCTAAATTTTATTTTTCTCTTACGGCTGCGCTAACTCGTCAAATTCTTGATTTACGGATGGATATCCTGAGCCGAGTGATAATTATTCTCGTTATTGTTTGAGTAAGTAAACTCTGGTGTTTAATTTTTTTTTCAGGACTCGCTATGGCTAGGACTAAGAAGCTGAGCAAGAGGGCCAGGACTCAGTTGTCCCCCACTCGAGGGGAAACTTCTCGTAGTCGCGCCGAGTCGGAGGCGCACCAGTTCTCTGACCCGGAGATCCACAAAATCTTCAACGAGAAGATTCGCCCGCAACCTCTAATCCCGGAAAGGGGATTCACTCCAGCCCCCCAGGACGGGGAACTGCTGACTATGATAGACGAGATGGGGTGGGCCCGATTCGCTGCACCCCCCGAGCCAGCGGTGATATCGATAGCGCAGGAGTTCTATGCCAGCGCGTTATTGAAGCACATTCGGGCAGGCCAGATGTTGCAGCAGTCAGACACTCGGACTCAGGTCGATGTCCGAGGTATTATGGTGGATTATTCTGTAGCTGCTATTCGGAGGTTATTTGAGCTGTCGGTGGTAGATGAGACGGCTTATGACCGAGTTATGGATAGCCTCACGAAGGAGGCTCTGCTCGAGACTCTTACGCAGCCCGACTCCGACTGGGAGCGGCGCGCACCGGGTTCTTCCACTTTCCACTTTAAGAGCTCGCGCCTCAGTTGGCTCGGGCGTGCCTGGCTATATTTTATCTGCGCTCGTATAGACCCTACTTCTCAGATCCGCACTGTTTTTCTCTCCCGAGCCCGGACATTATACGCTATCACCTCCGGGCTGCGATTCGATGTGGCTCCTCTTCTGGTCTGATCCATCTTCCAGTGTATTCAGGGAGGGGCCAAGACGGGGTTGAAGCACCCCTCTCTTATCTGTGCTCTGTGTCGGCAGTCGGGGATGACGTGGTTGGATGACGAGCCGATGCTTTCTCCCCAGGCCCCGATCGACCACCGCATCATCTCACATTTTGACCAGTGGGGAGGAGCGCCGGCGCACGCTCGGGGGAGAGGATTTCTACTGGATGAGGCCCACGAGGGATCCCCCGAGCCTCTACTGCTGACACAGGGGCAGGCAGATGCTGGCCCGCCGCCCGACAGAGAGAGATTGCAGGCGATGTTCGACGAGCTGAGAGAGGATATGAGGAGAGAGAGAGAAGAGATGAGGAGAGAGAGAGAGAGAGGAGGTGAGGAGAGAGAGTGAGTCTTATGGCTGCCATGAGAGAGGAGAGCCGGACGGAGAGGGAGAGCATCATTGCTGCCGTCCGAGCTGAGATGCGAGAGCAGGCCCGCCGGGCCAACCGGCGTGAGGCGGGGCGTCTGGCAGCGAGGGATGCCTACCATCAGGAGCACCTTGCCGCATGGATGGCCCACATTTTGCATCCGGACGGGCCATTTATTGCACCTGCTCGGCCAGCCACACCACCCTCCTCGCCGGATGATGCCAGCACCAGCTCGTGAGAGGACTGGAGGGGAGTACTTGACCTTTCACTTTTATTGCATATTATATTTTGTCCATTGAGGTCAATGTACGTCCTAAGTTTGGGGGGGGTCTATTTCTGTTGCTACATTTACTGCTGTACTTATTTCGTTGCACTTTTTGTTATTTTTAATTATCTTTTTGTCGATAGCCTTGCTTGTCATGATTTTACTCTTATTCGTGAATTTTTCGTGCTTCTATTTGTGTAATAATGATGTTACGACACTGTTTTTCTCTCTGAAGAAACGGTCGAGTTTTAGTCGAGTTGTAGTCAGTGGTTTCTGTTTCTGCTAAGTCTTCATTTAGGTCCGAAATTTTTTCGTTTTTTGTAGAGATCTTAGCGGATAAGAGAGGAGACATACGTGTTTTCAAATCGCCGTTGATACGTTTGGTTACATTTTTCGGTTAGCTAGTCGTCTAGTGACATAAGTCGTGTTGGCACTTGCTTTGAGTCTAGAGTTGGACAGCTTTTTCCCAAAAGTCGAGATATTATTTGTTCTATGATGGGAAGTCTAGTAACCGGGGGTATTCGCGTGACCCGTTGTTTACTCTCGCGTAAAATGACGACCCTGATTAGACTAGTGGTTTAGAAATTTCGCACGTGCCAATGATAGGGAGCCTAGTAACCGGGAGTATTCGCATGACCCATTGTTTACTCTCGCGTAAAACAGCGACCTTGATTCGGACATGCGGGAATTAGCTATTCGAGTTGTTTCTCCGCTGTGGAGGGGAACTTAGTAACTATAAGCATCCATGTGCCCCATGAGTGTCTTTTACGTCAAACAATTTCCCAATACATGAGAATGGAAGTTCCACCCTAGGATTATCCCGATGAAACATCCCGAGATCCGAACCTAGTGGTCAACTCGAATCAATTTCTTGAGCATATATATAAGGGAATACTGTCCGAGGGTTATTTTTGATGAAACTCGTGAAAATTTTGCCATTAGACTGTGGAACGGGGCAAACTAGCTCGTTTATTTTAACCTTTCATATTGATGGTCGATTAGATTCACGTTTGTCAATCTTTGAGCTGGATATTCTTCATGAAAGAGTGATTTGGACTGAGCTTGGTTACTTTGTGGAATCAGTGTTCTGAGTGTAGCTCGCTATTACGATACTCGTACTATTCAGAGAGAATTTCAGGATAGTATTGATTAGGTTGAGCACTATGAGTTGCACGATTATTCACGATATTCTTTTGTTGAAATTAATTCTTTTTGCTTGAGGACAAGCAAAGGCTCAAGTTTGGGGGTATTTGTTAGGCGTATTTTTATACGCTTATTTATCACTATTTTGTATTATTTTGACGAGTAAAATTGCATAAAAGAGCTTTTAATGTCTTATTCTTGAATGTTTGACAGGAGATTGGAGTCCGGAAGCTAAAACGAGGCAAAACGGGCGAAAACGGCGAATTTTGGCCGTGGGCCGCGGCACACGGAGAGGACCAGCGGGCACCAGAGTAATCTGTACTCTGTGCCGTGGCACAGACTAGGTGAGCCGCGGCCCAGAAGAAAATCACAGCGCCTAGGTTTTAACCTGGACGCCATGTGCGCGGCACATATTAAGTGAGCCGCGGCACACAGGGCGGTTTTGGTGTGCTCCGCGCGGATTTGGGCCGTTTTGAAGCCAGTTCTCGACCTACTCACACGGACGCGATTTGGAGGCTGTGGGGAGCTATAAATAAGGGTTTGAGACCCTAATTAATCATTTGGGAGGCTTGGGAAAAGGAGGATCACAGAAGACTATCGCAGACGAGAGAAGCAGAAGACATCAAGGGCAGAGGGCGGAAGCCAGAAGAACGGAGGAATCCGAGCTCTTCATCTGCATTTGATTTTCATGCTTTTATTTATTAATTCTGTATTTTCATTATTTAGCATGTCAGGCTAAAACCCTAATCTAGGATTTTGATGAAACCTATGTTTTGACGGATTTGCTTGAGATTATCTATTTAATTCCCTTTTTGTTGAGTTTTCCCAATCGTGTTTAATGCTTTCAATTATCTGGCCAATAGTTGTATTGTTTTAATCATTCAATTCGAATCGGGAGAGGAGAGTTGGTGAGGAACTATTGGTGAGGACCGTTTTATCTTGTGAGATAGGAATATACTCATAGGAACTACGTGGCCTTTTGGAGATTTTATGCTTTTTGCCTATTGACGAATTAATTCACCTAGGGATAGAGTGCGTTATTCGCCTTTAGAAAAATCTATTGACCTCGGGAGAGGCGGTAGAGTATATTAGCAATCTTCACCTTCAATAAATTGGGAAAATCATTAACTTCAGATAATCGAGAGTAAATTCGGATAAACCGAGGTGGATTCAGAATCCTGGACTTATTCATCATTTGATTCTCTTTCTTCAAGCGATCGTTTTTACTGTTTAGTCTTTTTTTAATTTTCTTTAGTAATTAATTGCTACCCAAAGTTCGATTGTTCAAATAAAACTGGAATACACAAAAATCGGTAGTTAGTGATTCAGTCCTCGTGGGAACGATACTCACTCATCACTTTATTACTTGTATACGATAACGTGCACTTGCGTTAACGAAAAATCGCAACACACAGCCCAAAAGTCATTTTCCCAAAACAAAGTTACGATAACTACACACGGGGTCCATGACCCGATCATACCATAACAACCTGTTTCCACATATTATTCGCGTCCCGTTCTAGCAAGCCACGGACCTCAGATGCTCCCATAGAACAAACCCGAGTGAATAACACACAGGGAAACTATATCGAATCACATGTCACCGTAACAACAATCACGTGACTACAAGCACATATACATACTTAACCAAACCACAACCATAAGTTATCCCGGCATCGCACTAACAAGCTACGAACCTCGGAGTCCCTGCAAGACATACCCGAAGATAACCCCATAAGTTATCTCGGCATCGGGCTAACAATACATCGGAGCCCCCGCAAGACATACCCGGTGGATAACCCTACGGCCAGGCCCGACCCATACTAGCAAGTATGGATCCCGTAGATTCAACAATCCTACCCAGGGGCACATCATATATAACAAGCACACAATAATAATCGATTATCAAGCCAAACAACATTAAGCATCACAATCTCCTTTCAAAGGAGTAACAACTAACATCACATCATGTCAAATACCCACCGAACAAGTATACAATTCGGTACACAATCCTCGGCAAGTGATCATGGTCTATTATATTCACGAAGTATGGTTAAAACATCTAACCACATACCACACATACTTACATATTCCAAATACACACTTATCCACGATTCACACTAGTTATCTTGAAGGAAAACTTTTTTATCGAGAATATACCGATTCTTTAGAAGGTTCATTAAATCATTCAAGTTCCATATATAACCAATTACCAACTATCGTGTCTAAGAAACATGAAGTGTATGGACAAGATACTTGCCTCGAATAATCACAACGCGGAGAATCGACCGAAGTGAGGAGACTCAGACCGACTACGAACCCGCCGACTCCGCTAAACGACAACCCGCAACAATAAACTACGAATGATAATAAAAACAACGAAAATGAATTCCAAGGTACGACCCAAAGCCGCCGAATTCAAGTAACAAACAATGAAAGTTCAAGGGTTTCCCCAAAAACGGCCAAGAACACGAATCGATGACAAAACATGAAAATGGAATTCCCAACCGAAATATGGATATTCAATCCATAGGATATGTTTAAAAACATCATTTTACAACAATCGGTTCATTAAAAATGGATGGAAAACGAAATCAAGAACAAATCCCCCAAAAAGTCAACTCGAAGGAAATCAAGAAATATACCTTGATTCGACGAAGAACAATGGATTAAATGATGTTAAACACAAAAACACTACTAAGATTAATCATACTCATCATGGATTAATCAACAATACAGAACGAATCAGACAAAAACGCAAAAACCCCAAAATTTCTCAAAATAGGGTTCTAGGAAATCTCACCTTGATTCGCTGGATCAAAGGATGATATAGGATGATCAATCAATGATATGAACTCAAGAACTTCGTGGATTGATTGATAAACATCATGGCTCCAAGATCCCCAAGGCTCCATCCGCGGAAGAGAAAGAGAGAAATGGGAAAAATAACTGAAACTGGACTGCTCGGCCATATTTATACTGGTGCAGCCTAGCGTGAGCTAGGCTGCCGAGCTAGCGTGCGCTAACGGACCGGGCCGCAATCCAGAGACTTCCTGGACTAGACTGCTCGGTCAGGTAGCGTGCGCAGCCTTCCGGCCATAGCGTGCGCTACCTGCCGGTCGTAGCGTGCGTAGTGTCCGACAGTAGCGTGCGCTACCTGCCGATCCACCCGAGTCGAGAACCTCTCTGCTCCTACTGTCTCGGCCGACTAGCGCGCGCAGCTAACCGGCCGTAGCGTGCGTTGCCTCCCGGTCGTAGCGTGCGCTGCCTTCCGACCATAGCATGCACTACGCCGGTTCCTGCCGCACCCGTCCGGCCAATGCCCGCAACCGTCCGGCCAGTGCCCGACCACCATGACTCGACGACTCGATTATCCGAAATCGCACGGAACGAACACGACAAAACATTCGTGGGCAACATCATCGACCCAAAATGAAATACCATACAACAATTAATCACACGCGACCATGAAAAGGGTCAAGACAAAAAATACGAATGTGGATACCCACAACTTTGGGTAAATTACAAAATGGTCCAAAATGCCCGAAAATCACAATACGTGATCGAATAACCAAACCGAAGTTCACAACACTTCTAATAAAGTTAAACGGACTTACAGGAAACTCGAAACAGCAGTTTCGAACGAGATTCGCAAGAATCGAACTCAAATGCGGAAAAGCCGCTAAGAAGCATGGAACTCAACAAAACAACACCGAAACGAACTCGGATGATAAAAAGTGCAGAATTAATCATTCTCAGAATGACGAAACGGTCACAAGCGAGTCGTCAAAATGGATTCCCGCTAAAAAAAAGAAAATTACCGGAAATCGAAATTGCGTATATTTGAAGGATTACATTATGTGGGATTGCTCATACTCGACCTCGTCCTTCTTCTCAGCCCGGTCCTTCTCGCCCAAGACAGGAGAGTTCCTCGTCCCAGATGGTAGATCGAATGGATAAGTTGGAAAAAGAAATGAGCGAGATAAAGCTTATGGTTAAGAGCATTTGTAATCATTTCGGGATCCCTCCTACACCTCCGGAAGCCGGCCTTGCTTAGAGGATTTTCTTTCCTATGATGATGATCTTATTTTGTTAAGGACCAAACATTTCATGCATTTTTCTATGTTTATTGTCTTAAACTCTTACTACCTTATTTTGGATGAATGTGTCATTTTGACGGTTTCCTTTCCTATTTATTACTACTCGTTGCTATTCACTGATGTTCGTTGTTTTGGTACTTGTTGACTATTTTGTGTTTTCCTTGCTCTTACAGGATCTCTTGTCTTTTTGTTAATAACAAAAAGGGGGAGAAAAATATGTCTCGTTTTTGAAATATCCATTGTTCATTTCAGGGGGAGAGTTTTCTTAAAAAAAAATTTTGAAACCTCCAAAACTCATATTTTTCAAAAACTCCCATATAGATTTTGTCATCATCAAAAAGGGGGAGATTGTTGATACAATATTTTTAATAATTCATTTTGATGATGAGTTATTTAACCAAAATTTACTTTACACATTTTTCCTTTACTTAACGTACGTAATCAACCCATATATAACGTACGTAACACTCACAATTGTTGTAAGAATTTTTATGCAGGTAACGTACGTAACATATTCTGTATAACGTATGTAAGGTTTGAAGTTTCTGCCCATTGCAAAAAGTCATTAGCCGTTACAACAGGTCTTCACATCCAACGGATCTTTGACTGGAAGTTAACGTACGTAAGGCCTACATACGTAACGTACGTAATGAAATTTATGAGATGTCACTGGACTATTTTTCAGAGTTCATTACGGCCGCTACTCAAGTTACATAACGTACGTAAGTGATATAACGTACGTAACCGCCTCTCCATAACGTACGTAAAGCATGCAACTGTTCCAACGGGAAATTCACCTCTTGAAGGCTATAAATAGCACATTTCAAGGATTTGGAAGACACAACAAATCATCTGAGCTCACAAGTATTACCAAGCTATTTCAAGCATATTTTACGAGAGATATACATACTCTACATTGCGATACAAGGAGAATTGTTCCATCACTTCCTACTTATATTCTAGTATCTAAGAGTGACATTCTTTGTAAAGTCGAGTTCCTACTCGCAATTGTTTGATTTTAAGGTTGTCTTGTACCAGGAAAAATAGGAGTGGTTTTCTTGAGCCCGAAAATCAAGAGATTGTAAGAGTTAGCACTAAACTAGAAAGTGCATTCAAAGTTTTCTAAGAAAAGTCCTAGTCGATAAAACTAGGTAGGGGACGTAGGCTTCGTTTATAGCCGAACCTCTCGAACAAATTTTCGTGTTCTTTCTTTTCAGCACTTTATTTCCTCCGATATCTTGCTTCCGCACAAAAAGAATTTTCAAACTCTTAACCGCACTATTCAATCCCCTTTCTAGTGGCGGTACCAATTCAACAATTCTCTCATCGGTCGTTTGCCTTTAGAGGTAGGCTTCCTCACAAAGACTCCTGTTTGAAGTTCTCGAATGTTGTCCGTCCCACGTCTAGTAATTCGTTCTTCCAGCGTCGGCATTCTAGTCCCTTTCTCCACTTGATCATCTTCCTTAAGATACGGAAAGAGAATCCAGCCCCGGTTGACGGTCCTCACATAATGCATGGCGTAGAGCGAGTAGTCGGAAATCTCATGAACGCTGGACATAGGAACAGCCTTTTCTTTCGTTAAGTTCACTTTATGAAACTTAAAAATCGCTGTTAGGATGGAGCCATATGGCATTCCAGCCTTGCGGGACCTTGAGGCGTAGTTTTTGGACCGAAAGACAATGGCGGCGAAATCAATCCTATCGTCGTTCAGCACTCGATATACCACGAGCTTGTCGATCCCAATCAATTTGTGAGTGTTGACCTTAGGCATGATGCATTTGGTGAGCGCGACCAATAAGAGCCGAATGTTAATTCCGAAGTCATTATTCTCGAAGACCTCATCAGTGATATTGATGACAACTTTCGAGCTTAAGAACTCCTTGACTTCAAGCTTAGTCACACCAAATTCTTCAGCAATAGACTTCTCCGAACAAGCAAAACCATCCGACGATAACCCAAACAAGTGATTCAAAATCTCCGAGGAGACTTTCACCACTGTACCACCAACCAAACTTCCGAGAACTAAGGACGAAGATCCTTCACTCTCAGCAACATATATATTCGCGTAAAATTCACGAACCAATTCGGGTAAAATGGGTTCTTTGCACTAGACAAAACGAGATATGCTAATTGAAGAAAAGAATTCGGAAATAGCAATGTTCGCCCGTTCCAGACTATGGAAGTTGAAATAGTAACTGTAATACCCGGTTGTAATTCAGTCATTATCATTCAGTATTTCCATTCGGTAATTGTCACTATGTAATTTTTCACTCGTTATAATCATTCATCCGTGTTCACCATTCGGAATAACTTCGAGTTGTGTATCGATATTGTTCATTGTTTCAACCTTACTCGGGAATCGAGACAAGAGTATTATCTTGATCGTGGAAATTGATTCATTAGTCGTTGTTGACGTTGGAGTACATGTCATTTCTAATCTCCTCATTGTTGGAATTGTGTTTTGTTGGGCGAATCCTTGTAATCATGGCTTGGAACCACCGTTTTGGGGTTTCCGTACTTTCATTTCGTGTTATTGTTTCCCAAATATTGATTCCTATTGCTCTTATTCTCTTCCTGGATCATTTTTCTTCATTTTAGGACTCAAGGGGGGTGTGGGCCGCGACACAAGGAGTGTGCGCCGCGGCACACACATGTTCCAGTTTTTGGCCGAGCAATTGGTCAAGTGGCCGCGGCACATGCCGGCGGGGCTGCACACCGCTGAGTCATCGCTGCAGCACACCGTCCCGGCCGCAGACACCTGCGAGTCATCGCGCCGGCACACTCGTCCGGCCGCGTACGCCGCGATCACCGGGCAGATGGCCCGTGCCGCGGCACACTTCGGCTG
The DNA here is from genome assembly GCA_033398695.1 of Orobanche coerulescens. Lineage (NCBI taxonomy): Eukaryota > Viridiplantae > Streptophyta > Magnoliopsida > Lamiales > Orobanchaceae > Orobanche > Orobanche coerulescens. The sequence continues at coordinate 171,418,287 of CM065805.1, forward strand.
GGCCGCGGCACACAGGGCAGTCAACTCTATAATTGCGTTTTTATGAGCGTGATCAGCTCATTCTTCCCATTTTCTTCAACTATACGAGAGAGAGAGCTTGAGAGGAGAAACTTTTCATCATCCATCACTTGAGGGTTTGATTTTCTTCATCTCCTTTCGATCGTGAAGCCCGGATAATCGATCTAACGCGTGTTCTTCGGATCAAAGTGCTTGGATCTTCAAGAGGTAATTTCTTCAACATCTTGGATTTCGATTTTGTGTTGAGATATGATGTTTTGGATGTTAAGATCATGTTGTATGAAGTGATATACGCATGATTATGGATATGTTTGATTATTCATTGGATTATTGAAGGATTATTCAAGAACACTTTGAATATTGAGTTGGATTGGGGGTTTTCGATTAATCGTTGTTGTAATCACGAATTTGGATATTCATTTTGGATTAATGATCGTATTGAAGATGTTTTGTTGGTTTGAAACACTTCTTGGTGATTTGATGTTTGTATTTTTGAGGTTTGGTTATAAACAATCGAAGTTTGGCCACAAAGTGTTCGATATAATGCCCCAATGAACTTGGTTTAATTGTATCGACGTTTTGAGTTCGTTATATTCGTGTTTGATTCGTATATTGAATGGATTGTTGGTAATTATATTATTCAAGGTTGTTCGAGCGACCGATATCTCAATTAGGACGTTGTTCGTGGAAGGATAAATGTCACCGGTGTTGTGTAAGTTAATTCTTACTCGGTTAAAAGGATATTCATTCCTTTTGTTGTTGTTCATTCATAATCATAGCTCATTCATCATTGTATTAACCGTATCAAAACTTGTCATTGTCAATTAATCACTTCAGTCACAAGGAACGACGGTTCCAATCATTTCATTGAGCTGTCATTCATTTCACTATCATTTCATCTCGGTGAGTCATTATTCATTTTCGATGTCACTTTTGTTATATTGTGGCATTCCGGGTCATACTGGCGTGCAGGTTGGTATGTGTAGGATTTTCATGTCGGGCACATTTAAGTCGTGTGTTGGTTGTTGGCCTCACATTGGACTGTGCACACGAGTCGATTGCTTCGTGAGACTGATTAGGTACAAGACCACACGTGTATTCGATTGATACTCGTTGGTGGCTTGTGCACGGACACATTTCCATCCCGGGCGTAGTGTGGCGCCACCCTTTGAGCCGTACTGTTAGTTGATTCATACAGCATGTTTGATTGCATATGTTTTCAACAAGATTGGGTTATAATCTAACTTATTCATTTTGATCGAACGTGTGGTTTATACAACATATATATGATTGTGTTTATTCAACTCTTGAGGATTGTTGTTCTGTGTAACTGACCCCGTTGGGGGATATTGTTTTTCAGGTCATGGCAAGGCGAAAGCACGGGGAGAGCACGTTGACGGCGAGGAGTCCCAATGACACTAGAAGGGGCCCCCAGTCTTTTCAGTCATTTATGTTTCCTTCATTTATTCCGCTGCAGACATTCCATTTGAATACTCATTTCACTCAGTGTTGTATATTTTATCTTCATATAAAATATACATGTATTCGGTATTATCCTGGATGTGTTGTACGAAACTCCTCATCGGAGTAATTATTGTTGTAATGTGGTTCGGTACTACATTTATCCTGTGTAATTCATTCATTTTCACTCGCCTAGTGGATCCCAGTCGGGGGTCCACGACACTAAAATGTCCGCCTAGTTGGGGTGTTACAGTAACAATCCGTGAGGTGTTCTTGTGGGAGAATTTCTGAATATACCTTGAATGCGGTAGAAGACACGAAACGAGAAGCATCAAAGTCTGGACCGCGGGTACGTTTTGCGCTGTTGTATTGCTTTTCCTTAGCAACTCTTCCTTTGCTCGACATGTTTTGAGTAGGAATTTGAGAGATTTGATGAAGATTATCGGAAGTATGGGAATCGGATTTAGCTAGGGTTCTTTCTCAGAAAGGGGATCTGGATCTTGCGTGCGTTATGAAAGAATGGTTGACTTGTCTGGAATGTTCAGTGTTATATAGGGAAATAAAAGGTTTTAGTTAGCGTACGCAGGGTTAGTGGGTTAGCGTATGCTATCGAAGCAAAATTCGTTCAGGAATATGGGATTAGTGCGCGTTAAAATGATAAGGCTAGCGCGCGCTAGCGAATGAAACATTTCTAAGAAATTGATTTCTCGAGTAGACAACTAGATTTCAAAAATTGTCATGTCCCATACCAAGTTGCAAACGAATAGTATTAAAGGATTCCTCTGGAAGAGGTTTCGTAAATATATCAGCAAGTTGATCTTTCGTCCCGACAAAAATTAAGCAAATGTCTTTCTTTTGCACATGATCACGTAAAAAGTGATGTCTAATATCTATATGCTTAGTCCTACGATGCAACACGGGATTTTTGCTCAAATTAATTGAACTAGTGTTATCACATAAAATAGGGGTATTTTCAAAATAAATGTCGTAGTCGCGGAGTTGATTTTTAATCCATAATACCTGAGCACAGGCACTCCCTGCAGTAACATATTCGGCCTCAGCTGTAGACATCGCTACACTGGTTTGCTTTTTACTTCCCCAAGATATTAAACATGAACCGATGAAGTGACATGTACCACTAGTACTTTTTTTTATCAATTTTACATCCGCCGAACTCGGCGTCATTGTATGCAATCAAATTAAAATCTAAGAAAGAAGGATACCATAGACCTAAACCGATGGTCCCATTCAAGTAACGAAAGATAAGTTTACAAGCACTTAAATGGGATTCCTTAGGATTAGACTGGAATCGAGCACATAAGCACGTAGCAAATATTATGTCTGGCCTAGAAGCAGTTAAATATAGCAAAGATCCGATCATACCTCGATATAATTTTTGATCCACGGGTTTGCCATTTTCATCTTTTTCTAATTTCAACGATGAAGACATTGGCGTTGAAATCACTTTGCTACTCTCCATTTTGAATTTCTTGAGGAGATCGTGTGAGTACTTCGTTTGATGGATACAAATTCCATCTTCGCGTTTCTTAATTTGAAGCCCAAGGAAGAATGTTAATTCTCCCATCATACTCATCTCGAACTCTCCCTTCGTAAGATTAGAAAAATCTTGGCACAAAGATTCATTAGTAGCCCCAAAAACAATGTCATCAACGTAAATTTGGCAAACAAGTATATCATTATCCAACATTTTTACAAACAAGGTATTATCGACTTTACCTCTTTTATAATCATTAGCAATTAAGAATTGACTTAAACGATCATACCATGCTCGGGGTGCTTGTTTCAAACCGTAGAGCGCCTTGTTGAGCTTGTAGACGTGATCCGGGAGTTGGTGATCTTCAAAACCGGGAGGTTGCTTGACATATACTTCTTCTTGAATATAGCCATTCAAGAATGCACTTTTCACATCTATTTGGAATAGCTTGATCTTCTTGTGAGCCGCAAATGCACATAACAAATGGATGGCTTCGAGTCGAGCTACGGGTGCAAAACTTTCTTCAAACTCAAGACCCTCTTCTTGACTATATCCTTGTGCCAAACGAGATTTATTTCTTATGGGATAGCCGTCTTCGTCACACTTGATTTTGTGCACCCATTTAGTCCCGATAATTGTTTTATCTTTAAGAGCGGGAACTAAATTCCATACGTTATTGTGCTTGAATTGAACAAGCTCCTCTTGCATTGCCATCATCCAACTTTCATCATCAAGAGCCTCGGATATATTTTTGGGAACAATTTCGGATACGAAGGCACAATGAGCAATATATTCGGTGGTTCTCCTTCGAGTTTGAACACCGTCTTCAATATTTCCAATCAGGAGATCTTTTGGATGGTCTTTGATGTGCCTCCAATCTTTCGGTAGGCCCTCAATTGTCTTCTTTTGGATTTCCGAAATTTTTTCCATTTCGTTTGAGGGATGAGAATCTGGAAAAATACCTACATCATCAAAACATTCTACCTTTCTCGGGGGTGAGATCATATCATTGAATTTAACATGAATAAATTCTTCAACTTTATTAGTTCTAATTTTATAAACACGATATGCTTTACTATTTGTAGTATAACCAAGAAATATTCCGGAGTCGGATTTAGCATCAAATTTCCCCAAGTTATCCTTACCATTGTTTACAATGAACACATTGCAACCAAAAGGATGAAAGTAAGATATATTTGGTTTTTTGCCCTTCCATAGTTCATACGGGGTTTTAAGATGAGTTCTACGAAGATGAGCTCGGTTGATCACATAACACGCCGTAAAAATTGCTTCGGCCCAAAAATATTGTGGAAGAGAGTATTCGTTAAGCATAGTCCTTGACATTTCCTCCAAAGATCGATTTTTCTTTTCAACAACCCCATTTTGTTGAGGCGTTCTAGGAGCCGAAAAATTATGATTAATACCATATTTGTCACATAAAAGTTCAAATGGAGTGCAATCAAATTCATCTCTGTGATCGGTACGAATAGAAATTATAGAAAGATTTTTCTCATTTTGTACCAAACGACACCATTTAGAGAACTCGGAAAATGTATCATATTTATGAGCAAGGAATCTAACCCAAGTAAAATGAGAATAATCATCAACAATAACCAAAGTGTAAAGTTTACCATTTACACTAACATCTCTAGATGGTCCAATCAAATCCATATGCACAAGTTCAAGAATGCGTGCAAACCTCGAATTTTGGTTAGAAAGATTCTCGAGTATGTTTCCCTTTTATGCAAGATTCACACAAATGTTTCCGATCAAATTTGAGTTTGAGTAATCCACGGACTAGATAGTGTCTCGATAAAATAGAAATGATGGGTAGAGATGTATGCCCTAATTTACGATGCCATAAATATGCATTATCATCTAATGTAATAAGGTACTTTTCATTGAATGAGCTTTTATCATTAAGATCAACAATATAAATGTTTCCACATCTCAAACCGATGAATGCAATTTTATTATTTATAAATGCCGTGCAATGCGTTTGTTCAAAGAGAATTTTAAAACCTTCATCGCATAGTTGAGAAACGCTAAGTAAATTGTGATGCAAACCTTCAACATGTAACACCCCGAGATATTCGGAATAATTACAGCGCCGTAAACCCTTTAAGTAAGGATTTACAAGGCTAATTAAAAGAAATGTGATTACAATCCAACAATACCACAAAATTTCAAGTTACAAAACCGGTTCCAACTGATCCATTGAGTTAATTAATACAACCATATCGAAATGATATTAATAAGACACGCGTACTCGAGTACTAAAAATGAACCAAGAAGACAAATCACAAAACAACAAACATCAACCACATCACTGAGCCATTTCATCGTCATGCCGGTACTGTGGCTGCCTCCCCGCTCCTCGGCTACCTGAACATCAAAACAAATGTCCACCCCCAAAGGGGTTAGCAAAACAATGCTAGTACAAGTATCATAATACAAATTTCATCAATGCATTATAAAACATACAAAACGGACTTCCGTCATCAGAATCCAACGATGTGAATCCTCACGATTCCATCAATACAATACAGGGTAATCCAATGATCCAGCGCCCTCGGTATAGATCCCCATGATGATCCCGTTGGACCAACGCATGGTGGAAAACCCATCCAACGATCCAGCGCCCTCAGCATAGATCCCCATGATGATCCCGTCGAACCAACGCATGGTGGACATTCGATCCAGCGCCCTCAACATAGATCCTCATGATCCCCTCGGATCATTTACAACACAAACAATACCATTATGCATACACATATGCAAATCAACACGATCATCGATGTAAATATCATGACAACTCAAAGAATGTAATCTCATGTTCAACAACACGAATAAATCGTACACACGATCAACAATACAATATCAATAAGCTTAAAATATGATACTTGCCTCAAAGATGGCAAGAACAAATCACTCCAACGAATCTCAACACACTCGAAGGCCGTCTCCTTCGATCAACGTAGCAAGCCCGAACCTTAACAAAAGAAATAATATTGAATTTATCTTATGTCGTACGAATGTCTAACAACCCGGTCTATGGCCGAAAGATCTAAAAAATGCAATATGCCTGAACTACTTAGCGTACGCTACGTACTCTACGTAATGTGCGCTAAGCCTTCCCGTTAGCGTACGTAAACGACGAAGTCTAGCGTACGCTAACTTATGTACCTAGCCTCTTCTCGATCACCGATCGACTCGCCTGATGACATAACGTACGTTACGTACCAAACGTAGCGTACGTTACTCATTCCCGATAGCACACGTTAATATATACATCTTAGCGTGCGCTACCTGTGCATGGCAGTTTACTATTGGGCAGAAAACTGATCTAATGGTGATGAAACTCACGAAATCTTCAGTGATAAAACATGTCATCTCCGTGCATATTATGTTCATATGGTTTGTGAAAGATCTTTACGGATTAAACAAATACGAGATTCAAGGATATGTATAATCATCACAACACCATAATTTATCTTGATCTTCAAGAAAATATCTTAAGTTCAATCCATTTCATGTCCCAAAACGTATGATTCCATTATGTAAAGACTTAAGATCTTGATAATCTCCATATACTGGTCACAATCGGTTTGAAGCTTCATGAATATGCTAGGAGTTCAAACGCTAAAAGGTTCAATTGTTTATACGATGAAGAAGTACCGAAACATCGAAGATATTCTACTAACACATGATGTTCGACTACTTACGAATTTAACTGACTAGATAATCCCATATCATGATCAAAACATCCTTCAGAATACTACTAATATTGGTGAAGAATCACCTACCTCAAAGTAGCGAAGAACACGAAGGAACTTGAAGAAATGCAACACCGAGAGCTTGAACACCAACCTCCAATGATCTACAATCTTCAACTCGGGCTAGGATGATGATATGAAGGGTTTAGGATGGAGAGAGTGACTCTCTATGTCTCAATATTCGGGTTTGGAAAGTGATGAAAGCTGAAAAAAATGAAAAAGGGTGTTGTCCTATATATAGAAAATGGTTATTAGCGCGCGCTAGTCCATATTCATAGCGTGCGCTAACGGCTATACGAAACTTACTGACTTCACTGTACTCAGCATTTAGCGTGCGCTATCCTCATATCATTAGCGTGCGCTACCGCGTTGACTTGACTTTTCCCAAAAGCCGTCTAGGTTCATCCCGACATAATCCGACCAAGATCCGCGGCCTGATCTCACCTACCAACACGTCTCAAACATGCTGACTACGTATAGCGCGCACTATGGTTCATATATAGCGTGCGCTACTAAACCCAAATTAGCGTACGCTACGCCTAGTCGATAGCGTGCGCTACAAGTGCAGAATCACAATATTGAACACAATCATGCAATCATGCGCTCAACAACACCAGATCATGAAATACGGAGAATAATACTCAGATCAAAATACAACAAATACAATATCACAAGGTTCAATTACACATCAGAAATCTCGGGTATTACATACTCTCTCCCTAAAAAGAAGTTTCGTCCCGAAACTTAAGATGAAAACAACTCCGGATATTTAGTCTTCATACTGTCCTCCGTTTCCCAAGTGGCCTCTTCAGCTCCGTGTCGTGACCATTATACTTTAACCAAGTGTATTGGTTTATTCCTCAATTGTTTGATCCGACTCTCAAGTATCTTGATTGGTCTTTCTTCGAAGGTACCGTCATTAGCTACCTCGATCTCGTCGAAATCAATGATGTGACTGGGGTCTGGTACATACTTCCGCAATTGGGATACGTGAAACACACTGTGAACGTGACTCAGCGATGGCGGTAAGGCCAACCTGTATGCTAAATCCCCAACTCTCTCGAGGATCTCAAATGGTCCGATATATCTCGGACTTAGCTTACCTTTCCTCCCAAAATGGAAAATTCCTCGTGTAGGAGACACCTTCAATAGTACGTGGTCCCCAATCTCGAACTCTAGCGGGCGGCGACGCACATCAGCATAAGACTTCTGTCGACTCTGGGCAGTCAATAATCTTTCCCGAATCAAAGCTATATTCTCTTGAGTCTGAACTATCAATTCCGGTTCCGTCCCGATCAAGTCCGAAGAATCATCCCAGCACAGGGGTGATCGACATCTTCTCCCGTACAAAGCTTCAAACGGTGCCATCTTAATAGAAGCATGCCAACTATTGTTGTAGGTGAATTCAATCAATGGCAAGTGAACTTCCCAATCAGTTGACCAATCCAAAGCACAAGCTCTCAGCATGTCTTATACTGTTTGTATAGTCCTTTCGGACTGACCATCCGTTTGGGGATGATAAGTCGTGCTAAAGTTTAGCTCGGTCCCCAAAGCCCTGTGAACTGCCTTCCAGAAGTGCGACACGAAGCAACCATCTCGATCTGAAATAATGGTCTTCGGCGTCCCATGCAATCTGACTATCTCTGCAATAAATACTCGTGCCAATTTCTCTGGTCCCCACGTGTCTTTAATTCCTAGGAAATGAGCCGACTTGGTTAGTCGATCAACTATAACCCAAATCATGTTCATTCCCATCTTGGTCCTTGGCATATTGGTGATGAAATCCATCGAGATATCCTCCCACTTCCACTCAGGAATCAGAAGCGGTTTTAACATTCTGACAGGACGCTGATGTTCAATCTTAACCTGCTGACAAGTCAAACACTTCGAAACGTACTCTGCTACGTCCTTCTTCATATTTCCCCACCAGAATTTTTGTTTTATATCCTTATACATCTTACTACTGCCTGGGTGAATAGAATAGGGAGCGCTGTGAGCTTCCTTTAAAATTGTCCGTCTCAAATCATCATCATCGGGAACGCAAAGTCGACTTTGAAATCTCAGAACTCCATCATCTTGTATCACGAATCCTGGGGCCTTTCCTTTCTTTACTTCGTCACATAACTGAAGGATCATAGAATCGTTCAACTGCTTAGATTTGATTTCCTCGACTAGGGACGAAGTCAGTTCCATCACATATAGTTGCCCTTGGATTTATGGTGACCATACTTCAATCCCTTCGCGGATCAGTTCTCGTTGAATGCTGGTTTGGGATGTAAGTGCTTCCAACACTCGAAGAGAAATAGGTTTACGACTCAATGCATCGGCTACCACATTTGCTTTACCCGGATGATAGAGAATTTCCAAGTCGTAATCCTTGATCAATTCCAGCCACCTTCTCTGCCTCATGTTTAATTCTTTCTGACTGAAAATGTACTTGAGGCTTTTATGATCTGTAAAGATCTGGCAATGAGTGCCGTATAAATAATGTCGCCAAATTTTCAAGGCAAAGACCACAACTGCTAACTCCAGATCGTGAGTCGGGTAATTAACTTTGTACGGTTTAATTGTCGAGAAGCATAGGCAATCACCTTATCCTTTTGCATCAACACACATCCCAGACCCTGATTTGAAGCATCGCTGTATACCATGAATCCACTGGGCCCATCCGTAATGCTAATATAGGTGTCCGCTCTTTTCTTAAGTTCATCAAAACCAGCATGGCATTTCTCATCCCACGTGAACTTTTGAGTTTTCTGTAACAGCTGAGTGAGTGGACGAGCAATTTTGGAAAATCCCTCTACAAAACGGCGATAATATCCAACAAGTCCTAAGAAGCTTCAGACTTCTTTCACGTTATTAGGAGCTTCCCATTCCAAGATTGCTTCGACCTTATTCGGGTCCACCTGAACTCCGTCAGCTGATATCACATGCCCAAGGAAGGTTACTTCCTTAAGCCAGAACTCGCATTTGGAAAGCTTCGCAGAAAGCTGTTCATTTCTCAAGGTGCTCAAAACCACACGCAAATGCTCGGCATGCTCCTCTGTGTCTTTCGAATATATCAAGATGTCATCAATGAAAACGACCACAAACTTGTCTAGGTATTCTAAGAATACCCGATTCATCAATTGCATAAATACCGCAGGAGCGTTGGTAAGTCCGAATGGCATCACCACGAATTCATAGTGCCTGCATCGATCTCAGCAGATTTCGGTATATCCGATTCCTTAATTCTCAACTGATGATATCCTGATCGCAAGTCAATCTTCGAGAATACCCTTGCCCCTTGCAGTTGATCAAACAAGTCGTCGATCCGAGGTATATGATACTTGTTCTTGATCGTCACCTTGTTTAGCTCCCTGTAATCAATACATAATCGGAGGGATCCATCTTTCTTTCAGACAAAGAGAACGGGTGCTCCCCAAGGAGAAACGCTAGGTTGAATGTAACCCTTCTGCAATAATTCCTCCAGTTGCTTCTTTAGTTCATACATCTCGGTTGGCACCATGCGGTATGGTGCTCTGGAAATAGGAACGGCTCCAGGCTCTAATTCGATAGTGAACTCCACTTCTCTCTGTGGAGGTAACCCAGGTAGTTCGTCAGGGAATACACCTGAAAATTCATTCACAACTGGAATAGATGAGAGTTCTACTCCTTCTTCTTTCTTCATGGCATAGCACCAAATTCCATGATATCCCTGCTTCAGTAATTTCACTGCTTTCATTGCTTTGATCAATTTTCCCGAGCTTCCCAGTCTCCATCCTCTGAATAAGTGTTCAGATCCATCACCAGCAATGATAGAAATGACCCTCTTTCGGTAATTCAGAATAGCTCCATAACGGTTGAGCCAATCGTCTCCGAGAATTAAATCGTCACCATGGATGTCAACTACAATAAGATTCGATGGCCAATCTCTCCCTCCTATAGACACTGGAAAATCTCTAGTTTCTAGGGTTCCCACAATTTTCTCTCCGCTCGGCAAACCCACAACATAAGGTTCACAATCAAATAAACACGAGATTTTCAAACGATTAATACAGTTCAATGATATGAAAGAATGTGTAGCTCCTGAATCGAATAGGACACTAACTGGTTGCAAAAGGATCTGAATCGTACCTGATGCAACAGCAGTGTTCTGATCGTTAGATTTTCTCATCTCGCATGTGCGCGAGGAACGGACTCAAAGATCGATGTCTCTCTCTTCCCAACATTCTGCTGCTGAAATCCACTCTGCTACGTCTGGTTCACACTTATCTCTTTCGGAACTGGCGCTGGAGTGCGAGTACCAAACGATCTAGTCGCCACTCCACAGAATGTTGCGCGATGTTCTTCCTGTCCACACTCGAAACAGGTCACAGCAGGTGCGAAACAATCACGTCGAACATGCCCTGTTTTGCCACAGTTATAACATTTCTTCCCTGCGTCTGAAACGGCTGGTGCTGCCCGGAACTTCTTTCCGCCTCAACAAGGATGTGGAGGCCTCCTGGATGAATGAAATAAGGACTGGCCCTTGCGGGGCCCACTACTCTTATTCTCCGTGAAGTTGCCAGACACTTTCTGCTTCTTTGCTTCTGTCGACTTTTCTACTGCCTCCTCTTTCATATCATAGGCCAGAGCCATGTCCTGATACTGTCTCAAGGTGGTACATTCAAATCCGGACATATACTGCTAAATTTCCGGCTTCATCCACATGTCGAAATGGAAAATCCTCTCCGCCTCGGTCCTGACCAAGTGCCGCACATAAGTCAGCTGGTGATTAAAAGTCTTAATCACGTCTGTCACAGATGTTCTAAATTTTGTGGTGAGAAAAATTCCCGGACTCGGGCCTCTCTAACTGGGCGAGGACAATATTGTGCTTCCATCATTAATTTGAACTCCGTCCAGTCAACATTATGATCCTCAGGTCGAATGGCCTCCCACCAGTCGAAAGCCTCCCCAATCAGAAGATACTGGGCGATCGGAACCTTTCTGTCGTTAGGACAGTTAATCCCTGCAAAGATCTTCTCTAACTCCTTCAACCAGTGATCCCAAGAAAGCGTCTCAGTAGAACCGTCAAATTTTGGAGGATGCAATTTGACCACTTCAGTAAGCCATTTGTCTCCCCGGTTATCCTCGTTATGCTGCTGTCCTATCGCCGTCTGCATGCGATCAACAACTCCGAGCAACCGATTTATCCGGGCAACCACTGTTGAAGCACTCCTGAAGTTAGGATCTCGCATTATTATTTGCCGATCTCGCCCTCCTAATGGGAATCTGTTCGACTAGCGGTTATTTCTGGGGTAGACACCGAATCTTCCTGTCTCGCATTTCCACGTCCGCGTCCACGACCGCGTCCGCGTCCACGACCTCCCCTCAACATACTGTAAACACAAATACTCAATATCCAGGGCAACTTTTCTAAAAGAAAGTCCGTCAATATTCACAAAAAGGAATTAAATAAAACGGTAGTAACTGAGATTAGGAGACTTACAACCACAGTCCACATGACGATGCTGGCTCAGTAGTGATGTTACAAACGACCCGTAAATAACGTAAACAGACCCAACTAAAACCCGACTGCCAAGATATCCATGAATCTTAGCTCCGATACCATATTCTGTAACACCCCGAGATATTTGGAATAATTACAGCGCCGTAAACCCTTTAAGTAAGGATTTACAAGGCTAATTAAAAGAAATGTGATTATAATCCAACAATACCACAAAATTTCAAGTTAAAAAATCGGTTCCAACTGATCCATTGAGTTAATTAATACAACCATATCGAAATGATATTAATAAGACACGCGTACTCGAGTACTGAAAATGAACCAAGAAGACAAATCACAAAACAACAAACATCAACCACATCACTGAGCCATTTCATCGTCATGCCGGTACTGTGGCTGCCTCCCCGATCCTCGGCTACCTGAACATCAAAACAAATGTCCACCCCCAAAGGGGTTAGCAAAACGATGCTAGTACAAGTATCATAATACAAATTTCATCAATGCATTATAAAACATACAAAACGGACTTCCGTCATTAGAATCCAACGATGTGAATCCTCATGATTCCATCAATACAATACAGGATAATCCAACGATCCAGCGCCCTCGGTATAGATCCCCATGATGATCCTGTCGGACCAACGCATGGTGGAAAACCCGTCCAACGATCCAGCGCCCTCAGCATAGATCCCCATGATGATCCCGTCGGACCAACGCATGGTGGACATTCGATCCAGCGCCCTCAGCATAGATCCTCATGATCCCCTCGGATCATTTACAACACAAACAATACCATTATGCATACACATATGCAAATCAACACGATCATCGACGTAAATATCATGACAACTCAAAGAATATAATCTCATGTTCAACAACACGAATAAATCGTACACACGACCAATAATACAATATCAATAAGCTTAAAATACGATACTTGCCTCAAAGATGGCAAGAACAAATCATTCCAACGAATCTCAACACACTCGAAGGCCGTCTCCTTCGATCAACGTAGCAAGCCCGAACCTTAACAAAAGAAATAATATAGAATTTATCTTATGTCGTACAAATGTCTAACAACACGGTCTATGGCCGAAAGCTCTAAAAATGCACCGCTCAACTACTTAGCGACGCTACGTACTACGTAACGCGGCGCTAAGCCCGCCTGCTAGTGTACGTGAACGACGGGTTCAGCGACGCTAACTTATGTACCGACAGCCCTTCTCTCGATCACCGATCGACTACTTTGATGACATAACGTACGTTACGTACCAAACGTAGCGTACGTTACTCATTCCCAATAGCGCACGTTAATATATACATCTTAGCGTGCGCTACCTGTGCATGGCAGTTTACTATTAGGCAGAAAACTGTTCTAATGGTGATGAAACTCATGAAATCTTCAGTGATAAAACATGTCATCTCCGTGCATATTATGTTCATATGGCTTGTGAAAGATCTTTACGGATTAAACGAATATGAGATTCAAGGATATGTATAATCATCACAACACCATAACTCATCTTGATCTTCAAGAAAATATCTTAAGTTCAATCCATTTCATGTCCCAAAACGTATAATTCTATTATGTAAAGACTTAAGATCTTGATAATCTCCATATAATGGTCACAATCGGTTTGAAGCTTCATGAATATGCTAGGAGTTCAAACGCTAAAAGGTTCAATGGTTTATACGATGAAGAAGTACCGTAACATCGAAGATATCCTACTAACACATGATGTTCGACTACTTACGAATTTAACTGACTAGATAATCCCATATCATGATCAAAACATCCTTCAGAATACTACTAATATTGGTGAAGAATTACCTACCTCAAAGTAGCGAAGAACACGAAGGAACTTGAAGAAATGCAACACCGAGAGCTTGAACACCAACCTCCAATGATCTACAATCTTCAACTCGGGCTAGGATGATGATATGAAGGGTTTAGGATGGAGAGAGTGACTCTCTATGTCTCAATATTCGGGTTTGGAAAGTGATGAAAGCTGAAAAAAATGAAAAAGGGTGTTGTCCTATATATAGAAAATGGTTATTAGCGCGCGCTAGTCCATATTCATAGCGTGCGCTAACGGCTATACGAAACTTACTGACTTCACTGTACTCAGCATTTAGCGTGCGCTATCCTCATATCATTAGCGTGCGCTACCGCGTTGACTTGGCTTTTCCCGAAAGCCGTCTAGGTTCATCCCGACATAATCCGACCAAGATCCGCGGCCTGATCTCACCTACCAACACGTCTCAAACATGCTGACTACGTATAGCGCGCACTATGGTTCATATATAGCGTGCGCTACTAAACCCAAATTAGCGTACGCTACGCCTAGTCGATAGCGTGCGCTACAAGTGCAGAATCACAATATTGAACACAATCATGCAATCATGCGCTCAACAACATCGGATCATGAAATACGGAGAATAATACTCAGATCAAAAAACAACAAATACAATATCACAAGGTTCAATTACACATCAAAAATCTCGAGTATTACACAACAAATAATACTTTGTTGATGGAGGGAGAAAGTTCCTTACCGACTTTTCCGATGCCTTTAATCTTTCCCTTTTTATTGTCGCCAAAGGTCACATATCCTTGTTCTTGATATTCTAGGTCTTCAAACAAGTCCTCGGAGCCGCACATGTGCCTTGAGCATCCGCTATCAATGTACCACTTGCTTTTCTTTGGTGCTGGTACCTACAAAAATAGTGTTTCTCGGTTGTTTCGGTACCCAAGCCCTTTTGGGTCCTCCAAAGTTAACTATACTTATAACATTTGGAACAATTGTCCCTTTTGGAACCCATATTTGTTTAACTTTGATGGTTCTCAACTTGTTAACATCATGAAATCGTTGTTTGAAAGGAGTTTTTGAATTCTCGGTTACGGTTTTCTTTATTTTGTCAAGATTGATAATGGATTGTACCCTTTTAAACGGGTCGAAACTAAGACCGTGTTTTAGCAATGAGGATTTTTGTATGGATAAAAGATTTTCGAATTTCTCGTTTCCGAGAGTAAATTTATTCAAAATATATTTTAACTCCTTTTGAGTTTTCGTCAACTCAATTTTCAAAACGTTTTCTTTTTCAAGGCATAAGGTATGGTCGAGTTCAATATTTTTGCCTTTGTTTTGAAGGGAGGAATTTTCGAGTTCTAAAGATTTTATTTTCCTCTTTAAAGACATATTTAATTTAACCATCTCGTCATATTCCGTGTTCAAAGATTGAAACGCACTTAATAACTCATCGTCATGATGAACTTCTTGTGAATCGCAGAAATCAAATGAATCATACTCATCATCATTGAGTTTAGAACTTACCTCAATATTGCTTTCTGAGTCGAGTGTCATGAATGCGAGATTTGCGTATAGAGATCTTTCAATCTCCTTCTCGTCATCACTCCAAGAAGCGATTAGGACCTCCTTCTTTTTAAATCTTTCGACTTGAGGCTTTGAAGAGGATCCTCGGTATTCATTGGCATAGTGACCGGCTTGACCGCATTTTCGACAATTATTGTCGAACTTCTTTATAGAAACATAGACATTCTTCTTTTGTTCCGCCTTACCATCCCGACCAAGGAAACTTCGCCTTCTTTGAATTAGATTTTTATACCTTCTAAAGTTCTTGGCGTAGAGAGCAAGTTCCTCGTCATCTTCATCTTCGGGAACATCTTCTTCAACATTGCTATCAACATTGAATGCGACTACTTTTTCACGAAGCTTTGGTTTAGTACCTCTAGACTTGAGAACGATCTCATAGTTGATAAGTGACCCGATGAGGGCACTAAACTCGATTTTGTTGAGATCTTTGGACTCCATGATCACGGTAACCGTGGCATCCCATTCACGTGGCAACGAGCGAAGAATTTTCTTAGCTTTGTCGCTACTAAATATAGGTTTTCCGAAAGATGCAAGTCCATTGGTTATAGCCGAGAACCGATCCAATATATTTGTGATCATTTCCTCATCCTTCATGGAGAAGAGTTCGTAGTCATGAAGAAGCATGTTGATTTTAGTCTCCTTGACTTGGGTGGTTCATTCATGAGTTACTTCAAGGATTTCCCAAATTTCCTTTGCGCTTTCGTAGGAGGATATCCTATTGAGTTTTTTGGGATTAAGGGTGCAATATAGAAGTTGAGTAGCACGTGAATTGATGTGCATGTTCCTCCAGTCCTCATCGTTGAACTCGTCGAACTTTTTCAACAATCCATCTTCTTTCTTGGCGAGTTTCGGACCAAAAGCAATGACTTTCCAAATTTCAATATCATAGGCTTGACCGAATATAGCCATTTTCTTTTTCCATGTCATGAAATTGGAACCGTCAAAGAAAGGAGGACGGTTGAGAGCATTTCCTTCGATTTGGCCAAGAAGAGCCATTTGCGGATCTTTTTCCCTTAGGTGGTTAAACCCTTAAAAAGAGACCCACTCCGATACCAACTAAAGAGTTAAATTCACCACCAGAAGGGGGGTTGAATAGTGGTAATGCGGAATATTGAACTTTCTCGCGAATAGAGGTAAAATGTGCGGAAAGTAAAAGACTCAAAGATATATAGAGGTTCAGCAACTTGCCTACGTCCTCTCTCCGACTTCTTTTTCTATTGGCTAAAGAACAACCACACATATTTGTCTCGTCTTCTATCAGTCCGAGCATAACAACCGTTACAACCGCTTGTCTTCTATTGGTCCAAGCACAACCACTCTCAAAATAAACTTTTTGTATCTAGTGTTCTATCGGAACTAGACAATCCTCACTTACGAATGTTGGAGCGGATCAAAGATCCTAATAACACCGTATTAATGACTCTTGATTCGTTTCTCTTACGCTCGTGTATGAGTGATGCAACACTCACAACCAATGAAAAGAATGCAAAGTATAATAAATGTTACAATGTGTATCACTCGTGTATCTTTTCTTGTCACAACTTAGAATGCAATAATAAATAGAGATCTGAGCTCAAGAATGCTTTGAATGCTAGAATGCTTGAAGTTGTGTGTTGAGATACCCAAAGGATATGGGTATTTATAGTGTCAAGTCCTTCTTCATATGCTGAAAAATGCTTTATTAGCATGTGCTAATAAACCTTCATAGCATGCGTTATCGGCGTTTTGACTTGGCTGATCTGAACGGTTAGTAAACTGTTCCAACTGTAAAATACATGTCTAGCGTGCGCTAGACAGTCTCTCGTAGCATGCGTTAACGTTAGTCAACAGGTCTTCACTTTTGACTTTGAATCGTGTCGGTTTGTCTCCCCAACATCTCTTTTCCAACGGATAAAATTGTACTTAGCGTGCGCTAGTAATGATACTTAGCGTGTGCTAGTATTATTTAATATTAGCTTTCCAGATTTTCCGAATTTTCTTTTTGACCTCTGCGTTCCAATGGATAAAATGTTCAACGGTAGAAATTCAAACGTTTAGCGTGCGCTAACAAGTTTGTGTAGCGTGCGCTATATATTTTCCAGATAACGTACGTTAGATTGTATAACGTACATAAATACTTCCTTATTTGAGTCCAGAGGATACTGGACCTTCAGTATGTTTCCGGTAGCGTGCGCAAGTAATTTCATATAGCATGCGCAAATACTTATGAATAGCGTGCATAAATATTCTTCCGTAGCGTGCACAAGTGATTTCCCTTTTTCTGTCCACACCTTACTGTCCTCTCTGCCTTGTTTAAGTGGGACGCGATAGCGTGCGCTAAAGAGATGTTAGCGTGAGGTAAGTTTGGCAACTTAGCGTGCGCTGATAATATAGACTTTGCGTGCGCTATCCATCAGGTAGGATTCCAACTTGATTGCAGGTAACTTGCCTGTCTGCTTAGGACCCTCGATAGCGTGCGCTACTCTGCATCTTGTAGCGTGCGCTAGGAACAAGTTTCTCCTTCAATGAAATAGCTTGTTGAGATAGATTTTGTTAAATGTTTTGAATCTAATCATCATCAAAATACTTTTGAGTCAACACCAGGACATTGTGAGAAGCATTACTTCGTGAACCTTGTACATTGGGACTCTACTATTCTCACTATGATTTACAACAAAGGTTCGATTATGTCCTTCAGGCTTTACACTTGGTTAGGTTAGCACTACCTACACTAAATACATGTCTCTTTGTCAGGGAATCTAGTTCTACCTGGAATATTTCTCTTATAGGACAATCAGTTCTATGTTGATTTCATTCAACTGAGCGAGGTTCGACATCATCGTACTTTATGATTCATGACATGTTATCAAAGTGGGTGGTTGATCAGGCACACCCTCATAATTTCATCGAGATTCTTGATTTTCTGAATCATGTCTTGGGGGCGTCCCCCTCGTCATGATTCATTGACATAAAAAATCAAGCATGATCTCATGAAACGAGTTCATTGATGGTTAACATGTGAATTTGTGCATACTCTACCTCTTTCTTGGGTGAGTATTTATTCGAACCATGTGGCTTCCACCCCTTCCTTACCAGGGAGCCACGACCTCAACCACACCTCCACCAGGTGAAGTTACATCACTTCATTGGTAATGTGCCCCTTACAGGGGACTTCTAACCTTACAGGCACATTTGTAGCTGTAATGTGAGATCTTGTCATTTGAACGATATCAGTAAATGCATCAGGCATCGAATCTTCTACATCCTGAAGATCGAGTGTTCTTTGTGCTTCACGGTAACATTATGAAGTTCGGGGATCATAATGAGACAAAGTGGGGACACACCACGACAATTCCTGTCGTTCCCCGAGAAATTACATTTTCTCTCCTCCCCCTAACGACGGGAAGGTTGTCTCATTAAAGTGACAATCCGCAAATTGTGCAGTAAAGAGATCACTGTGAAGGTTCTAAATAGCGGATAAACGTCTGGAGATTCTTATCCAACGTGAATGCTTAATCATTTCTAAAGACCAATGTGCTGTGAGGCACAGAAGACACATATAATGCGTAACCAAATATGCGCAATTGGCACTCAAGTCCGTCTAGGTCCAAAATACAAAAATCAGGTTATCCAGTTACCAACTGCTACGCATAAACTAATTGGTTAGCAGAGGGTCTAAGAATGAACGATTTAAGTAAAGTTGCGTGCAATATTGCACAATTCCAGACAAAGATATGCAAATTGGTGCGCATAACCAATGACATAATCACCATACATATACGTTTGAAGGTGGTTTATATGAGACCGTTTGCATTTGCACATGGGACGAGATGCTATTCATTGATCTCTATCATGCAATAAACATCAAGTACTTTTTGATGTGAACTCTCCAACATCATCGAGTCCTTTAGATGTGATAAGGGAGGTGAGCCCTTATAAATTATTTTGGAAGTTCCGCAGCAGTTTGAGTGGACAGGAGAGCGACATGTGACCAACATATCGAAGAATCCATCAAAATCATAAATACATAAATGGTCCGCACATTAGGTGGATGGATCCACAAATATCTACTTATATTCATCGTAAGAATGTAATGCTTGCTTTTGTTTCTTTAGCGTAGGAAGGTCTCGCTCCTACTTTGGCTAAAGAGCAGGCTTTGCAACACTAAGTGGTGGGCATTTGATATGCATCAAGTTCTTTGGATGACATAACACGATTAACATCAACATTGTTCTTTATGTCGAGTTGTTGCCACCTTTTCGCTCGAAAAGAAATGATGTTCGTACAAGTTCTTTAGTATATGGATCATTATACTTCGACCAGAATGACCTAGTCTATCGTGCCAAAGCCTATATGAATCTATGTCCCAAAGTACATTGTTGGTGACATAAGATTTTAAAAACCTAATAGTAGTGAGGTACAGTCCACTAGATTAACGCATGAGTTATTCTAAAATGCGTATACGTCCACATTCATTAGAATTAATAAAAGAAACTCTATTCCATTCTCACAATGAGTTTCAATCTGGAAACCATTGCTACGTATATTATTGAAGCTAAGTAAGGTTCGAAGGGCTCTAGGTGAATACAGAGTATCGGTAGCTTGAAATACTGCCGTTTAGGCATCAAAATTTGGGCATTACCTCGCCCTTTGATGAGTTGGGAGGACCCAATCATCGTAGTTACCTAAGTTTGGCAGGCGACTTATTCGATGAATAGAAGTCTAATTCTAAGAAAATTCAAGCTCTCCTCGATTTATTTCTTAGAAAAGGGTGAAATTTCAAACCATAAGCATTCAAGCAATATTCAGTACTTCGAAATGAAGAGAATCTAACATAAGCAATATTAATATCTTGTTTGTGAAACAACATTGCATCAGGCCATTATTGAAAATAAAACACCAATACAATCGTCTTGAGGCAACTATACCAAATGTAAACGAGAAAGTAAACATAATACTAAGATTCAGTCTATAGACTATGGTTCGTATGACTCAATTCGACGATTGGTGACTGTGAAATTGACATAGGGGGACTTGTCTAGATCATGTTCTTCCATATAGTGAGTTCTCCTTTCTTTGGACTCACTATATTTCTTGTAGTGAGATGCGACTTGCTTGCGTGCATGGCAGTTCTTGTACCATGTCCAACATCTCCACAATGATAGCACGGTTCATTGCCAACTCAAGCCTTAGAGGCGATATCATGGGTAGGTGCTTTTTTGTTCCCTTGGCTAGCGGAGCTGGAAGCACCAAGTCTTCGCAATACATTGGATAGACCCCCACGTCCTTGACCATGGTGCTTGCCACGTCCAGTCCCCTATTCATTGGGGTAATTTCTATCCTTCACTTTTGCCATAATTGGCCTGGGGAGTTTTCTTTGTTCCAATCGGCCTGACGTTATTGCTCACTAACACTTCGTTATGCCTTTCAGCCACTTGCAGTAGGTTGATCAGCTTACTGAAGGTAGTGATGCGTTTATTATCATACTCCAGTCTATACTGGTTCGTTAGTATAAGAGCGGAAGTAAGGAAGGTGAAAAAAAGCTTTATGGATCATGTCATCTTCTGTGATGCCTTTCCCACATAAATTCAGGCATTGCCTTGAGAGAGCATATCTTTGTTGAAATGGTTGATCCGTTTATAGTCAAGCAAGCAGATTTCATTCCACTGCACGGTCAGTTCTGGGAGCAAAGTACACATGTTCCCAAATCGGCCCTTAAGGGCATCCCACAGTTCTTTGGGGATTTCAACTGTAGATATTTCATCTCATGCTTGGGTCAATATGTCGCCTAAGGAACATTAATGCACTAGCTTTGATTTTGTGAGACGGTGCTTCGCCTGCTTTTTCAAAGATAGTAGCAATATAGTCCTTAGCGACAAAAATGGTCTCTACGTCAGAAACCCATCTATGGTACTCAAGCTCTTTTGAGTCCAAGATATCAAATTTGAGACAAGTTGGAAAAGCTATCTTAATACAAGAAAAAGAAAAATGATTTTTCACAGTTTACCATGAGTACTTTTTCATGATAAAATTTTCAATAATGAGAGGGTATTATTTTCTAGAACCAAGATATGGTCAAAATTACATTCGATGCTATTGAGTATTACCAATGATATTACTTTATCATGGTTCTATTTAATATAGGCAGTAGAAATAAGTCCACTAAAGTCTACTTAAATGAAGCCTAATTGCATGTCATATCTATATATGCATGCAAATATATGTATATTTATAGATATAGACACGTAATCCTAATTCCTAAAAATATATCTATACACATATTATGCAGTCAAGTAAGTTTCTTATGCCGCAATATTATTAATTCAACGTGAATTTACTTTAATTCAAGTTGCTTGAAGCAATTCCCTTTGATTTAATTAAAGTTATTAATGCAACATGTTTTTAATCAATTTAATTAAGCATAAATAAATTTTGGAATATATATATAATCAAAAGTGATTAAAAGCGTGTAAAAACACATATTGCAGATAGTATGGTTATTAGAATTGTGTAAAACATGATTCTTTCCTAGGGTATACCGTTAATTTGTTTAGATGAAAATGTATTCCTCATTCCGTTCGCCGTTTCGATTCAGGATCTGAAATAGGTACTGGATCTGAAAAAAGCGTGAGCATGTTGGGCGCGGGCTGGACTAGGAGTTAACTGGACTATAAATTGGGTCCTGGTCTTGCGGATGGGTCGGGCTAGCTGGGCCGGGATCCACGGGGTGCTGAGTTCCTCTTCCTGGTGCAAAAAAATTCCACTGGAAAAAGGTGGATTCGGGATACGTGAGGCGGACGACTATGGCGTATTTTTTTCGATCTGGTGGAAGAGATCTGGCCGCAGGTGGCTTCTGATTTGGAGGTCGGAATCAGAGCGGGGTGGGATGGCAGTTCCGATTAACTGCGAGCGGTGGAGGCGGCGGGAAGAAGTTCTGTTCCAGTGCCGGGCGACTTGGATAGGTGAGGAAGAAGGCCGGAGGCTAGGGTTTTGGCCGAGGGTAGTCCGATCTAGGGTTCACGTGTGTTGCAGAAGAATTTCGATTTTTTTTCAAAAATTTTCAAGAATAGTGGAGGCGACCGGAAGTTAGGGTTCCTCGAAAAAAAATCAATTTTTTTCGGGACTTTCAGGAAAAACGGAACGAGATTTTACTTGCTCAATTGGGGAACAACGTGCTGATAACGTGTTGAAGGGAAAATAACTGAGATAGAAAGTAGGGTAAAAACTGTGTATTATTCCATTGATGACATCCCTATAAATAGGGAGAAATACATACAAGCATACCTAATCCTACCCTAACTAGGAAAGCCCGTAAACTAACAGACTTAGGCACACATTGGGTATTATTACTTTAACAAAAAGTCGTTTTTTTTTCTTTATGGCACTAGTGAGTGAAGCCCATAACACACTTGTTTTTGCAATGATTTATTTTATACTTCCTCCGTTCTTTTATTATTGCAACGTGTTGACTATTACATTGTTCACATATTCTCTTTTGACCATCTTTTGTGACTTATACATATGAAAAAATATAGTCATGTGAGATCTTGTTAGATTCATCTCGAAAAAAATAAAGAATTAAAGATATTAATAGTCAAAATTGTGTATTGACAAGCGTGAAAGTCCAGATGTTGCAATTATAAGAGAACGGAGATAGTAACTAATACATCAAGAGTTGCTTTTCCCCCTTCCTGACAACTGTAACCCCCCACCCACTTTTTCTTTTTCTTTTTTCAATTTTGTCCTTTCCACTTTAGTTTTTTTTTTGTTTTTTACATTCTTTTTTTATTTATTCTTTTTTATTTTATTTATATTTATATTATTTATAATTAAAAATAACTATAACACAATATAATAAATAATAAATACGGAAAATATGATCAACATTGATAAATAAATTATTCAGTTACATTATCTGGTCATCAAATCTAACAAAGATTGTATCCTTTCTCCATATGGATCAGCCCATCCTTTACAATCTTCACTCACATTATTCCACCATAAAATTGGAATTGGTGGTACAGGATAATCGGAGTTCAAAAGAACTTGAACAAAATGATTATCATTAACTAATGCAATTGCTATATATATATATATATACTAAACTAATTAAATGAAAAGAGCAAAACAAAAAAATATGTATTAAAATTTTTTTACTATATTTCAAATAAAAAGAGTAATATACAAATATATATATATATATACACACGAAAAAGGAGAAATATATATATACCAAAAAAATAATGAAACATGAAAAAAAGGATATTTACGCGAAGTATATATATACACTAAACTAGTTAAATGAAAAGAGCAAAACAAAAAAATATGTATTAAAAAATGTTTTTACTATATTTCAAATAAAAAGAGTAATATACAAATATATATATATATATATATATATATATATATATACGAAAAAAGGAGAAATATATATATACCAAAAAAAATAACGAAACATGAAAAAAAAGGATATTTACACGAAGTCATACTTGATCAGTGGTAAATTCACACGACATGTTCCCATTATTTGCTGAATTATATTCTTCCATTTATTATAAACAGAATAGTGTTTTCGGAAATATGAAGAAATAAGTGATATTACATGGGAAATTTAAGAAGAAAATATAGAGAGGTGATGAGTTATACTTCTTCTTCAGTCCCTATTTATACTAATTTAGACTACTAAATAATAAAAAATTATTGACATGACAATTCAATAGGTAGTATAGATTAGAGAACTATTTTGTTAAAATACTTTGAAATGATAATTCAGTAGGTAGATATAGGTTAGGGAACTATTATGTTGAAAGATTTTGAAATGACAATTCAATAGACAGATATTGGTTAGAGAACTATTTTTTTGAAGATTTTGAAATGACAACTCAATTGGCAGCTTTTGCAGGAAAAAAACTCAATTGGTAGCTAATAATAATAATATAAATCAAGATAATAATATATAATCCGAATAATAATAATAATAATATATTATTTATATAGGTGACTATGTAAATTTTTTTAAAATATAAATATATTGTATAGAAAAATTATAGTCATAATAATACGTTCACAAAAAATTAAAAATAAATATAAAATAGTAAAAAAATATCGAATAAATATCAATTGAAAAAATTCAAGGTATTATTATTTATACATACATATTATTCAATATATATATATATATAAGTAAAGAAGTGGGGAGGGACAAAAAAGACATTTCCCTCTTTTTTGTCGGGGGGGTTAGTAAAAAAAGGGGGGATTAGCATTGTAACACCCCCAATCCGCTCAGGGATATTACACGCCGTAGAACCTTTCCTCAAGGATCTACCAGGCTGGTAACAACATATAACAACTCAACCATGCCTTTAAGGCTAAAATGACTCAGTAGACCGATTTGGTCTTTCAATAAATACATACAACTCAAATACAACTCATGCCCACGCAGGGGTAAAAACACAACCACACCCGTACAACGGGAAAATTATAGCAGCGGAAAATAAAGTACAACTGAACCAATAAACAATGTACGGTTCCTCTTGTGATTAGTATCGATCATCTTTCATCATCCTTCGTGCCGACCCTGTGTTATGCTCCAAAACCTGAATGCAAAAATAGACATCCACCCCCCGAATACTCGGGGGTTAGCAAAACTCCACTGTTTTGCTAGTACAAGAACAAAGTGCAAATACGAGCCATACAATTCACATTCCATGAATAACAATAACCAGGAATCCTTAAAAATCCAAACGTAAAGAAAAGTACTTCCCGAGGCAAGAGTTTGGGTAAATATTTCCAAAACCGAAAGATCACAAATAAAGGGAAACAATTTATAAAACAGTTTAAAATGCCATCGAGAGTTTTAATAGAAAACAATTTAGGATTACTGAATCCTTCTCTTTCCAAAAATCAACAGGGTCACAACCC
This sequence comes from Orobanche coerulescens, assembly GCA_033398695.1. Classification (NCBI taxonomy): domain Eukaryota; kingdom Viridiplantae; phylum Streptophyta; class Magnoliopsida; order Lamiales; family Orobanchaceae; genus Orobanche; species Orobanche coerulescens. Next base: position 171,443,820 of record CM065805.1, read on the forward strand.
AAAGGTTTTGTTTTTCACAAATGAAACCAACAACAATACACAAGGTTAAAACCCACGTCACGCGTCCTCGACGGACATAAAATACACACGCACCCGTGAAGTTTCACTCGTGAATCCAGGGCGAAACCATTGGACTCCCTCCGTGGCCCCGTCGAACCCTCCCGAGGTGAGCAAACACATTCACAATATATACACACGCACTCGTGAAGTTTTTACTCGTGAACCCAGAGTGAAGTCATAGATTCCTCCGAGGTCCCGTCGGACCGTCCCAGGGTGAGCAAAATACCTTCACTAAACATACACACCAAGCTGTGAAGTTTTTACTCGTGAACCCAGAGTGAAGTCATAGATTCCCCCGAGGCCCCGTCGGACCGTCCCAGGGTGAGCAAAATACATTCACTAAACATACACGCACAGGCATCGCCTAGGACCAGGACGCCACCATGAATCCCACCCGAGGCCTCTAAGGACCCTCCCGAGTTGGCTAGCGAAACAATCAAGCACAGGCATCGCCTAGGACCAGGACGCCACCATGAATCCCACCTGAGGCCTCTAAGGACCCTCCCGAGCTGGCTAGCGAAACAATCAAGCACAAATAATATATCACACCAAGGATATCCAAAACAACTCAACAAGAGGCATCAAACACCTAACAAAACAACACGTCAAACCATAACGCATCGAAAGGAGATAATATATGTACACACGCATTATCAAGCGCAACATCAACACCAAACATATCCGTAAGATTCACATACTCGTTCACGAAACACACTAATCACAAAACACACGGTTTTGAAAGAGGTCCTTTAACGAGGCTAGCCGATTCTTTTGAAAACTCATTTCAAACAAATAAACAAACACACCAAGACGATCACCAATTATCATATCCACAAAACAAGAATAGTATGGACAAGGTACTTGCCTCGAATAAGAACAACGCGGAGAATCGACCGAAATAGGTTGACACGAACCGACTACGAACTCGCTGACTCCACCGATCGCCAACTCGCGGTCATAAACTACGAAGGATAAGAACAACAATGAAATCAATTCCATAACACGACTCAAAGCCGTTGAATTCAAAGAACGAATGACGAATGCTCAAGTGTTTTCCCAAAAACGGCCAAGAACATGATTCGTCCCGACAAAACACGAAAACAGAATTCCAAGTCGAAATATGGATATACAATCCATAGAATATGTTTAACAACATCATTTAACCACAATCTATCCAACAAAAACGGATGTAAAACGAGATCAAGAACAAATCCCCCAAAAAGTCGATTCGAAGGAAATCAAGAAATATACTTCGATTCGACGAAGAACAATGGATTAAATTATGTTAAACACAATAATACTACCAAGATTAATCATACCCATCATGAATTAATCAACAACACGGAACGAATCGGACAAAAATGCAAAAAACCCCAAATTCACGAAATTAAGGTTCTAAGGTGAGATTACCTTGATTCGCTGGATCAAAGGATGATAACGGATGATTGATCAATGATATAACCTCAAGAACTTCATGGATTTGTTTTTAAACAACATGGCTTCGCCACCTCCGAATCGCCATGATGTAAAAGGAAGGAAATGAAAACGAGAGGAAATGTGATCGCTCACATATTTATATCGGGCCGGACTAGCGCGTGCTAGTCGCCGAGCTAGCGTGCGCTTATCGGCCCGTGCCGCGATCCAGAGCCCCCACCGCCCTACCGACTCGGGACAGAAGCGGCGCAGCCTTTTCCGGCCAGAAGCGCGCGCTACTCACGGCCGCAGCGTGCGCAATGCCCGACAAGAGCATGCGCTACTCGCCGATCGTCCCGAGTCCAAGATCCAAGAACCCTCTCGCCACTCGAGCACAGACTGGCGAGCCGATAGCAGGCGCTACACTGCCGGTTAGCGCAGCCTTCCGGCCAGAAGCGTGCGCTTACGCCGGTTCTCGCCGTGCTTGCCGGCCAAAGGCTCAAGACTTCCGACCGTGCCGACCGCACCTGTTCGGCCAGTGCTCAGGCGTCATGACCCGACGACTCGATTTCCGAAAACGTACGGAACGAACACGACGAAAAACTCGCGGACAACATCATCGACCCGAAATGAAAACATAATACAATAATTAATCATACGCGACCAAGAAATGGGTCGAGACAACAATTACAGATATGGATACCCATAACTTTGGGTAAATTACAAAATGGCCCAAAACGCCCGAAAATCACGTTACGTGATCGAATAACCAAACCGAAGTTCACAACACGTCTAACAAAGTTAAACGGACTTACGGGAAACTCGAAACAGCAGTTTCAAACGATATTCGCAAGAATCGAATTCAAGTGCGGAAAAGTCGCTAAAAAGCACGGAACTCAACAAAACGACACCGAAACGAATTCGGATGTCAAAAAGTGTAGAATTAATCATTCCCAGAATGACGAAACGGTCATGAGCGAGTCGTCAAAACGGACTTCCGCCGAAAAAAAAGAAATTACCGGAAATCGAAATTACGGGTATTACATTCTACCCTCCTTAAAAGAAGTTTCGTCCCGAAACTTAAAACAAGTAGGGAGAAGCAATATCCCCTGTCAGGAAAACTCGACGAGATACGCAAAAACCGAAAACTCGCGCCCGACGGCGAAACGCTGCAAGAAACGCAAAGAGACATATGGCGTGAAAACACGCTCCACGACGACCAACACAACGCCACCGGTAGAAACATAATAAAACCAATAAGTGACAAGCGTCATCAAACAGATAGTACAATCAAGTCGATTATCCGAACAGTCACAAGACACACGAACGAAAATCAATACGATTGACCAACCCAACGGTTCATCAATCAAAACGCGAGCCAAACGCTGAACAAATACGGAATTCCACCGCCTAAGGGTTGGAAGATCGAAAACGAGACTAATTTCCCGAACTTAAGGGAATTACGAAGGAGCCTGAATGCTCAACAATCACGAAACGAGAACAAAAACCGAACAAACAAATGATCGAGACAACAAAAATCGAACAATCATGTCCGAAACACGAAGGATAATAAAATTCACACAACAACTCCCAGGATGATCTGGTGAGAACAACGAGACATGCATTCCCATAAGATCCACAGGAAAGGGAATAGCGATTGAAAAGTCACAACGACAAACGAGTTATCCCGAAACAATACCACCCTCGTTCGATCAACAAAAGCAAGGGATAGGGAAAGTTCAGAAAATGTTAACGAGCATGAACGAGTCGACAGAGTCGAAAACACAGGAGTTCCAAATCCGATCCACTTCGAATAAAAGAATTAGTAGAACCAAAAGATGTTGCTTCCGAACACGGTTCACAAAAATCGAACCAAATTCGGAAAAGTCACAGCGATAACCAGATCGACCCACAACAAGATCACAGTTCGTTCGGACGATGAAACCGAAATATAGAACAAGTTCATAAAGTATCAATGAACATGAGCGAATCGATAGACTGGAGAAAAAGGAAATACAGAAGTCAAAATAGTACGGGTATTACCTCCGACCTCGTCCACGAAATTCACAAAAACGGGAGCAAGGTAACAAGACACTAAACAACCGACACATAACGGAACCATCACCGATACACACGGTCATACCAAACCAAGCTCTAACAGCTCGCACATGCTCGACAACGCAGAAATCACTACGAGGCGACAATATTCAATACCAACATCCCACCTCTCACAGAGGGCTAACACAACAAATGTGTGGAAAACGACTCAACACTCACACCGCCGATTCGATCATACTCGGGAGCAAACATCATAAGGACAATGCGACATCATACATACCTACCCAACCCTCAAACGGGAATGGATAGGTTTTAAAAAAGAAAACCTCATTATGAAAATAATTTAGAAGAACACCGGTTGATCTTGAGTATCACCTTTCAAAAAAAAAAGTACAAACGTGAGACATCGTTATCGAGACTTTGGAGAACCATTTCACATTATATAAAAATGAGGACACTTTCTCTTAGTCAAAACTTTCAGAATATTCGACCCTGAGGTCTAAATAAAAGTGTTTCTAAAACATTGAAAATATCTCAAAACATTTTGGTCCTCGAGGTAGAAGAATTTTGAAACATATTGTGGCACCTTGGATGTACCACGAGAAAATAATTCATTTTAAAAGTACGTCTTGAAATTTGTTTTTTAAGATACTCAAGGTTTTCAAGGATAATTCAATGGGCTAGAATGCCCAACAATTTCAGGTAATTACACAAAACTTTACAATAGTGGGACCCAAGGCCAACCCACTGTGCTAAAAACTATTTACAAAAACGCCAAAAAGGCCGATGACGGTAATGTTTCAAAAACTTACAAAAGCCATTTACAACATGTTAAATACCGTCATAAGAATTTCGCTAAAACGATCAAGGCCATAATATCAAAAACTCGGTTAATGGAATCGATTTTCGAAATAAAACTCAGTCGGTAAAATACCGAAAGCCATTACAAAAGAACTCATGCAGTGGATAAAAGAAATAAAGTCAAACATGCACAATCCAGCAACACTACTCCACACATGAACGAAATATGAGGGTCAAATAACCACATATCAATAAATCAAAATCCATAAGAGGATTCCGTCACTTAGCAAATAAATCATACCAATAGCTCGTGTCACACGAGGCACAACACAAAGAAGGGAGACTTACATCCACATGTCGCACGAAGATGATGATCGCCCCACGATACTAATCACGACCAACAAAACTCAGACGACGCGTCGCGACACGACTCAGTCACACAAAATCCGACGAGACAAAACTCAACAGACACCACTCACCCGACAGCCTAGGTTTCCACAACCAAAGCTCTGATACCATTTATGTAACACCCCCAATCCGCTCAGGGATATTACACGTCGTAGAACCTTTCCTCAAGGATCTACCAGGCTGGTAACAACATATAACAACTCAACCATGCCTTTAAGGCTAAAATGACTCAGTAGACCGATTTGGTCTTTCAATAAATACATACAACTCAAATACAACTCATGCCCACGCAGGGGTCAAAACACAACCACACCCGTACAACGGGAAAAATATAGCAGCGGAAAATAAAGTACAACTGAACCAATAAACAATGTACGGTTCCTCTTGTGATTAGTATCGATCATCTTTCATCATCCTTCGTGCCGACCCTGTGTTATGCTCCAAAACCTGAATGCAAAAATAGACATCCACCCCCCGAATACTCGGGGGTTAGCAAAACCCCACTGTTTTGCTAGTACAAGAACAAAGTGCAAATACGAGCCATACAATTCACATTCCACGAATAACAATAACCAGGAATCCTTAAAAATCCAAACGTAAAGAAAAGTACTTCCCGAGGCAAGAGTTTGGGTAAATATTTCCAAAACCGAAAGATCACAAATAAAGGGAAACAATTTATAAAACAGTTTAAAATGCCATCGAGAGTTTTAATAGAAAACAATTTAGGATTACTGAATCTTTCTCTTTCCAAAAATCAATAGGGTCACAGCCCAAAGGTTTTGTTTTTCACAAATGAAACCAACAACAACACACAAGGTTAAAACCCACGTCACGCGTCCTCGACGGACATAAAATACACACGCATCCGTGAAGTTTCACTCGTGAATCCAGGGCGAAACCATTGGACTCCCTCCGTGGCCCCGTTGAACCCTCCCGAGGTGAGCAAACACATTCACAAAATATACACACGCACTCGTGAAGTTTTTACTCGTGAACCCAGAGTGAAGTCATAGATTCCCCCGAGGCCCCGTCGGACCGTCCTAGGGTGAGCAAAATACCTTCACTAAACATACACACCAAGCTGTGAAGTTTTTACTCGTGAACCCAGAGTGAAGTCATAGATTCCCCCGAGGCCCGTCGGACCGTCCCAGGGTGAGCAAAATACATTCACTAAACATACACGCACACGCATCGCCTAGGACCAGGACGCCACCATGAATCCCACCCGAGGCCTCTAAGGACCCTCTCGAGCTGGCTAGCGAAACAATCAAGCACAGTCATCGCCTAGGACCAGGATGCCACCATGAATCCCACCCGAGGCCTCTAAGGACCCTCCCGAGCTGGCTAGCGAAACAATCAAGCACAAATAATATATCACACCAAGGATATCCAAAACAACTCAACAAGAGGCATCAAACACCTAACAAAACAACACGTCAAACCATAACGCATCGAAAGGAGATAATATATGTACACACGCATTATCAAGCGCAACATCAACACCAAACATATCCGTAAGATTCACATACTCGTTCACGAAACATACTAATCACAAAACATACGGTTTTGAAAGAGGTCCTTTAACGAGGCTAGCCGATTCTTTTGAAAACTCATTTCAAACAAATAAACAAACACACCAAGACGATCACCAATTATCATATCCACAAAACAAGAATAGTATGGACAAGGTACTTGCCTCGAATAAGAACAACGCGGAGAATCGACCGAAATAAGTTGACACGAACCGACTACGAACCCGCCGACTCCACCGATCGCCAACTCGCGGTCATAAACTACGAAGGACAAGAACAACAATGAAATGAATTCCATAACACGACTCAAAGCCGTTGAATTCAAAGAACGAATGACGAAAGTTCAAGTGTTTTCCCCAAAACGGCCAAGAACACGATTCGTCCCGACAAAACACGAAAACGGAATTCCAAGTCGAAATATAGATATACAATCCATAGAATATGTTTAACAACATCATTTAACCACAATCTATCCAACAAAAACGGATGGAAAACGAAATCGAGAACAAATCCCCCAAAAAGTCGATTCGAAGGTAATCAAGAAATATACTTCGATTCGACGAAGAATAATGGATTAAATGATGTTAAACACAAGAATACTACTAAGATTAATCATACTCATCATGAATTAATCAACAACACGGAACGAATCGGACAAAAATGCAAAAAACCCCAAATTCACGAAATTAGGGTTCTAAGGTGAGATTACGTTGATTCGCTGGATCAAAGGATGATAACGGATGATTGATCAATGATATAACCTCAAGAACTTCATGGATTTGTTGTTAAACAACATGGCTTCGCCACCTCCGAATCGCCAGCCGCGGACAGAAAAGGAAGGAAATGAAAAACGAGAGGAAATGTGACTGCTCTGTCACATTTATACTGGGCCGGACTAGCGTGCGCTAGGCTGCCGAGCTAGCGTGCGCTATCGGCCCAGGCCGCAGTCCAGAGCCCCCACTGCCCTACTGACTCGGCCAGGTAGCGTGTGCATCCTTCCGGCCATAGCGCGCGCTACCTGCCGGCCGTAGCGTGCGTAATGCCCGATAGTAGCGTGCGCTACCTACCGATCGTCTCCGAGTCCAGTACTCCAGTAACCCCTCTGCCCAGCCCGATAGCGTACGCTGGGCCAGCCGATAGCGTGCGCTACACCTGCCGGTTAGCGCGCGCAGCCTTCCGGCCGTAGCGTGCGCTACGCCGGTTCCTGCCGTGCTTGCCCGGCCAGTGCCCAGCACTTCCGACCGTGCCGGCCGCACCTGTCCGGCCAGTGCTCAGGCGTCATGACCCGACGACTCGATTTCCGAAAACGTACGGAACGAACACGACGAAAAACTCGCGGACAACATCATCGACCCGAAATGAAAACATAATACAATAATTAATCATACGCGACCAAGAAACGGGTCGAGACAACAATTACAGATACGGATACCTATAACTTTGGGTAAATTACAAAATGTCCCAAAACGCCCGAAAATCACGATACGTGATCGAGTAACCAAACCGAAGTTCACAACACGTCTAACAAAGTTAAACGGACTTACGGGAAACTCGAAACAGCAGTTTCGAACGATATTCGCAAGAATCGAATTCAAGTGTGGAAAAGTCGCTAAAAAGCACGGAACTCAACAAAACGACACCGAAACGAATTCGGATGTCAAAAAGTGTAGAATTAATCATTCCCAGAATGACGAAACGGTCATGAGCGAGTCGTCAAAACGGACTTCTGTCGAAAAAAAGAAATTACTGGAAATCGAAATTACGGGTATTACAAGCATAGCCCAATACATCTCTAGGGTTTAGTGTTTACGTTTATATAATTTCAAAATAACCGCAAAATAATTCCACAATTAAATAATATTATTTAAGAAATTGTTCGGAGAATTATTATTCCCGTGATTTGTCTTACCAAATACTGATTTAGACTATATATCATAGATGGTAGGGATTCTAAATCCTTCTAGAGGTACTGGATTCTATGTATTTCCTTGTAAGCAATCATATGTACAAAAGAAGTCTCATTGTAAAGCATATATAAAGGCTCATCTATCAATATTATTAATACAATTGACTATATCTTTTGCTCTATACTGGTTATTTTACTGCTTTTCCTGAAATACGTTATCAGCACGTTGCTCTAGCAGTACGATTTTCTTCCTCCCTGAATTTACTAAATTCCAAAAGGAAAAAAAATTATGTTTTTCGCGCGTCAAATTTCGGCACTGCAGGATCGCGCGAAAATTGCATTTCCACTTCGTTAACCGTCAGATCAGCCAAAACTTTTGACAGCATGTTAATGATAAACAGAACTACAAGTTCAACGATGGAGATCTAATTTGGAACAATATTTCTCGATGAAACAGTAGGCGAAAGTAAGAGGTTTTTACAAGAAAATTTAAAGATCCGACCCCAGTTCAGTCGCGACCAGGATTCATGAACCCCTCGGGAACTAGCCAGGCGTGACACCGCACGCGCCACTATGATATGTTCTTTTTATCCTGAATACACTTATGATCTGATTTGCTCGTGATCCGATTCGCTGGGACCAATCGATCTGCATCGCTCGCCGTTAAATGCCCCGATAGCCATTGGATTACACAATTCGAAGAGCACGTCCGATCCAAGCATAGTCGATCCAACTCAAACCGATTCGGTTCGCCCCGGTCCGATCAGACCGATCGTGACTCGCCTGCACAGACTCATCCGATCTGTATGTTATTCATCAAATACGGTCCGACTCACACGTATTGGCTCGACCCGACCTGGCTCGGCCCAGCTAGGCTCGACCCAAATTTGTTGTGGAAAATATATTGCTCATGACGATATGCACACTATGGAGAGAAGCATATTTAGTATCTCGTTCAATGATCAAAGCAAATATAGAACACATTACCCACGCAAGATTTATTAGAGTTCCCATTTTTTAATTCCTCTTTTGAGTTTTTTTTCTGGAATTGGGTATTTAGGTTCTTTATCTCCCACTCTACTTCGAGGTGGATGAGACTATGTGAGGTGGTATCACTCTCATATGTTAAAGTAAACTGCGTGACAGTCATGTGGGAGTCACAGATAATTGTTGAAGGTCGATATTTGTGATTGTTGCATACACCACACTTTGGGTGCAATTTAATGTCGCTTTTTGTCGATTTTAAACCAACAATTGAAGAAGAATATGAACATTGTTGGTAACAGTAAAGTTATGACTTGTTCATGATTAGTCACGGATTTGTGATGTTTAAATGGGACAAACGTCGTTTATGACGGATATATCGTGGTTAAAGACAATTTGTGTTGGATTTGTCACATTGAATTGAGGGACCACCACGTTGATCTTGACCCAAACCCACTTGGAAAATTTCATCTTTCATCTTGTTAAAATAAAGTATTGTATATGGGTGCAGTCATGCACCATCTCTTTGTATTATAATATATGAAAGAATATAAGAGTAATTTTCATGAATTTTAACATGTAAAGCAATGTCTATTGCATAAATACATGAATTCGTTGACCTCCATTATAGTTCGCCTGACTATAGGTCCAAATGCTTTTCTAAGTATTTGTAAAGGCATGTGCCGTACATATTTGACTATGCTTAGTCGATCTTATTGAACGGTCCAAATGACTTGGTTATGATATATTCATTATGTCTCATGGTTCAAAATGCTTAACTATGGCGCACCGCGTTACATCCACACAACATGGCTATTATGATAAATACTTGCAAATTGAGACTTGAATTACTTGGTTGATTTGATGCCTTTTGGGGATTTTCTCTACATTTTTTTATCAAGACTAGGCACATCCTCATTGGTATTTGTTTATGCTTTGAGAGTTCAAACGGAGTCGGTGGTTTTTGAACAACCTTTGTTATACCGACATTTCTACTTTCTCTACAAGTCTAGCATGTTGGAGTTACCGAAAGGGTCATTCATTTTGACATAAATCGAACATACCATCATGTTTTTACATGTCCAAAAAACTATTTGGCTGTTATTGCCGTACTTTTGGATCAAAACCTATGCCATTGAAAATGGTCTCACCCTTGTTTTCTCACTTAAAACAAGCATTGTAATCTGAGTTTAATGATCCGTGTGGTGCACGACCTACGGATACAAATATACGGAAGTCTAGTTTCCAATACACCTGACTGTTCATACATAACCTTTATAACGTGGGAATTATCGATGTTTTAGTGAATAAAGGTCAAGCAACGCGTAATTTGTATCCAACAATTGTGCTAACTTTTATCCCAACCAACATCGCTCCCATCATGAATTTGCAAGCAGTATTATGACACGTTTTTCAACCTCCTTTTAGCCGAATTTTCCATAGATGATGTGATTTCAAACTCTTCTTTCAAATGTTGAAAAACGCTTTCTTTGGGGAAGCCAAAAACTCGCACCCTTATAAGAAGATTGGGTGTGTTCCTGGTAGTTCTACACCATGCTTGTGCAATAATTTTGCCTCTTAGGCATATAATCTTGCCATGTAATGCACCCAATATGATACTCCCTCCGTCCACAAAAAAGTGTCGACTTATTTCCTCACTTGGCCATCCACAAAAGTGTGGTTTTCCATAAATAAAAATAACCCCCTTAAAATATTACCCTTTCTCCACTAAAAAATACATCTCTCTTACACTTTATTCACTAAAAGTACATATCTCCTATATTTTCTTAAAACCCGTGTCATTCCTTCTGGACAACTTTTCATAGACGGAGGGAGTAGATCATTTTGATCGTATCTAGTATAAAATCTCTATGTTATTAGAGTGTTTTCTATGCTCATATTTGTAAAGTTTTGGAAGCGAAATAGAGTGCTTATTCAGCTATTTCTAAGGAACATAATATTTTTGGATTTCGTGTTGTAAATCCATAGTGACTATGATGACTAAGTCATCACAGTCAATGAGTATTATAATGCTCAAGTTGTTGAAATGGTGTTTTCTAGTCACAAAGGTTCCGTAATAATAGAACCATGTTATGACTGGATGATATTTATGCCAAAGTGTACCACTCATAGCATCTCATTGATTTGTGGGAAATTAAAATCTTATGCGTCACTTGTATTGGATATGTGAAAGAATCGCGAGTCAATATAGCCCGCCATGCATTAACTTTATAACCAGGCTTTAATAGTCCGGAGTTTGGACATTGTGATGATCCATATATCATGGTATTGTAATGGATGCCATTTTTTCTTGGAACAGAGAACATGATGGATCAAAACCACAAAAGTATGTTGGTGGAGTCGAGAGCAAGGCTCATGGCGGATGATAACATTTACGTCATCCGCGTCTTGCTTTCATAAGCATGTATGACGCCAAAGACCCCCTGATGATCCTTCTTAAGCCATGTTCATTGATTAAAGCCTATTCTTTGGCACGTTTAGGAGAAGAAACTCTCATATGTTAAAGAGAATAATGTAGAGCATGGTGATGAGTCATCCCTTTCATCAAGTCCTTATACATGCATGATCATAAGTGTTAGCCTGAGTGGATTATGATGTTATGGTGTTCACAAATGGTCATACTCAAGTGATAACATTTATATGTTAAGTGGTTTCATCGACAATGATTGATAAGTTGATTAAACCAGAGCTTATCGTTGTCCAACTTGCGGACCAGTCATTTTAAAGATCGGTTCACCCACTTTTAGACTAAGTCTTAAAGTGAAATTGTAATCAATACTTCCTAACATCCAAGGCTACATTCTCACAAATTTTGTTGCCATTTGGAGACTTGAAAGGAGGTGAACCGCTCAAATAAAGTCTTCACGGACCACCAGCCATTCCAACGGCCAGTTCGATGTCTTTTTGACCAGTTTTCGACCACAAGGTCAATTGTTTTGGAATCCTAACTAAGGTTTGATAAAACCAACGACTTATCATCTGTCCAATTGTTTTTTTATGTTCGATCCCGATGGTGCATGGTGGCAGTTTTGTTGGATTCTCGAGATCAGTAGCTACGATTATGTAGCATATGTCAATATATTATAGGTTAAAATGTAATTTTGGCCCCCTATCTTTCAAAAACTTGCAATTTTGGCCCCCTAAGAAAAAAATGACAAATGGGATCCCCTAAGTTTTGGTCCCTTTGCAGATGTGATCCTTTTGGCCAAGTCAACGCACATGTGGCAGTTCACTTAAGTGAGTAGCATGCCACGTGTGTAATTAAGTAAATAAAAAATAATTATTCTGCCAGGCGTGTAATTTGGTGAATTAAAAAAAATATTAATATTAAAAAGTGGAGTTTTTTCTTTAAAATTCGAAAATAAAAAAATAAAAAAATTCTGGAATTTGTTTATAAACTATTTTTAAAAAAATTAAAATATTATTTTCCATAATTAAATAAAAAACTAAACTCTTAGCAGTTTTTTTTTTCAAATCTGAAAATCTGAAAAAAAAAAAAAAAAGATTAAAATGTATAAAAGACAAGATTAAAATAAGAAAAGATTAAAATAAAAAAACAGATTAAAATCTACAAAAGAGACTAAGTCTTTTAAAAAAATCTGGAATATTGTGATAAAATTTTATTTATATTTACACATTTTTTTAATTCACCAAATGACACGTGTGGTAGAATAATTATTTTTTAATTTAATTAATTATACATGTGGCATGCCACTCACTTAAGTGAACTGCCACGTGTGCGTTGACTTGGCCAAAAGGACCACATCAGCAAAGGGGCCAAAACTTAGGAGATCACATTTGTCATTTTTTTAAGGGGCTAAAATCGCAAGTTTTTGAAAGATAGAGAGCAAAAATACACTTTAACCTATATTATATTCCCCTATACCTATCATCATTTAAATGCTTTGTTACAAATGTAACAATATGCATTTTGTTAACCGGATTGTGTTAAATGAGAAACTTTTATGGTCCACATCACATGTTCATGTGCCAAAGTGCATCACCACAATGTAGTATGATGGGTTATAAATAATAAATATGACATGCACTTTCACTCATAATCTGATTAAAAGATACCTTCGCAGACGATCTCAAAAGTCACTTTGATGAGCCAGTCTTCCCATCGTCGAGGGGAGATGCAAACGATCATGTTCGAGTAGAACGACATGGAATTCTCATAGTTTCTCCCTACTGTGCCTCACCAAATTCCCTAAAGTGACAAGATTAAATACATGCTGCAAACATGTCTGCAAGGATTGTGTCTGGTCCGATCATGGACGATCATCACCTATAAATGGTGATATAGTAACACCACAAATTGTGACTCCAATATGAATAAAATGATAGCCCTTCGATGAAGTGGTGTCGACACTCCAAAGATAAGATCTATCCATATACTTTGTTAAAGTGAGTGAGAGAAGAAGTTAAACTCACCTCATGGCGCGAGGTTTCTCATGAATGCACTGGAATCGACTATGATGACACAACACTTAGTTGTGATATCGTCATGGATGTTATATCATTCACTATCTTGTCAGTTAGATAGTTTCCAAAACATGACGTGTAGTTTGTGGTTAAATATTATCTCGGTGGGAAACTAAGTTACGTGATAAAAGATCTCGTGATGGATCAGACACAAATCAAATGGCTCCTAACCACAATGTGCGTTGCCAAGTGATTATCTGAAACGCACACTAAATATATACTTGATTTGGAAGAGATTTGGAGCTTTTATTTTTAAACATATCATTTCTTATTTATTATATAATTATGCTTAATTTAATATTCAATTATATATATGAGAGAATATATTATTTTTTATTTAATAATTTTATCTTCTTGCAAATTTTCAAACTAGTGAGAATAAATATCATTATTAAAAACACATTAACTTGAATTTTCATATTAAATATAATTCATATTATTTGAAATATAAAGTCCCATATACTTACAAATTAAATAGTCAAATATATATAAAAAAATAACTATTAAAAAATAATCGGCTTTCCGGGTCAAATTTACGCAACAAGTCGGCCCATGACCCAGCCCGATTATATGAATTTTTTTTGGATCGGGTACCCGGCTCGAAAAAAATTAAAAATTTAAAAATACCCGAAACTTTAGTTTGGGTCATCGAGTAGTTGGGCCGGGTAGTTCGGGTCGGGTATTTTTGAATACTCATACCTACGGAAAACTTACTTGGTGGAAAATGGTGAAATTGGTACTATTGAAAAGGTCTACGTGTCTACTTTCCAAGAAAATCAACCATTTAATCAAATCCAACATGTTGAGTGACATATAACTATTGTTACAAAGTAGGACGGATATGTCTGGTAATTTACTGAATCAACTTCGAAAGAGCTTTGTGATCTGCTCAGATCGATCTATGTTACATACTGTATGTGAATGAAAAGCTACAGTTTTCAGGAATTCCTACAGTTTCGTTAATGCCTATTGAATCGAAGAAGTTATAATTGATTTAGTGCATGAAGGTCAAGACATTGAAAAGCTAGATTTTCGGAGAAGTCTTTAGCGGCTCTTGCACTTTGGATGTGTCGCGCTCTTTTTGTCCTTAAACAAAGATTTATTTTTTCTATTGGGTTTTCACTTGGTAAGGTTTTTAACAACGCGGTCTATGAGAACATCCATACAATGATATATTGTACTTATGTTCAACTTAGACCAAGAGGTATTTTTCACACTGAGTTTTTTTTAGCATAGTTGTGAGGGCAACTTGGCATCTGACTCATATGATTTGAGTTACTCATCAGATGGAGTCGTTGTGTATACATCAGGGGGAATATACATGACATATTTGTTGGTGCATTGCAACTTTTTCCTCATTAAGCCTTTATTTTCCCCATGGGATTTCGTTTTGGCTTGGACAGATTTTTACCAAGGCAATATTTTCTGCACCATTGTTATATTAGTGTTCGACATAGGGGGAGTGTTAGAAAAAATAATACCCTGTATTTTGATAAATGCACCCTACAGTCTGTCCCAACAATGCAAAATCATACAACGGCTTAAGAAGATAAATTCTACAGCTAAGTCTTCAGAGTACAACAAAGAAGACGTTAGCTACAACAAACAATGTTGTATGTGTTTTACTTAGGAAAAGTAAAACACGAAATCAACAGGATTTAGAAGGAACTTTAAACAGTTGTGAAATAAACTTTCTTTATTCATAAAGTATTTCATGGTTTTAAAGTAACATTTAAAGGCTGACAGGACATCATTTAATGTGGTCGAAGAGGCTACATACAGAAGAGAATTTAATGTGGATCAAAGAAAACGTCTGACGCATTAAATGCGAAACATCTTTAATTTAAATATTCTGAAGCCGCCAATATAATCTCACCAACCGGCCAATAGATACATTAATAACATATTTATTTCCAAGGTTATAAATAGCTCAAGCAAGAGAACATTGCGAACACACAGAAACAATAACAACTACTGAAAATATTGAGCTTATCATATAAAGAGCAATATATTTCTTCAAGCATACAGCGTAGATCTTGAGTGAAAAAATATCCAAGTCCTCATCAAAGAACAGCACATCTACAACGAAGATTACTAAGCCTACAGATGTTGTTCAATTCGTGTTACTTCAAAAACCTACTGTTGAGTGTGATAATCCTATTTTTCCGTTTCCGTATGTCTCGGTTTTTGTGACTTGCGATATTATTATATTTCGTTACAACCTTTCTTCCGCTATATTTCTTTCGTGCATATTAGAGATTTGAATTCATGATCGAGACTCCTACCGAGCGTCTCTTCATGTTCGTTTCTGTGCGATTTTGGAGAATCGAGTCTTCGAGTCATGGCGGTTGGGCACTGTCCGAACAGGTGCGGTAGGAACCGGCACGGAGGCTGGGATCTGCTGGACAGGTGCGGCAGGAACCGTTATGGAGGCTGGGCGCTGCCGGACAGTTGCGGCAGGAACCGGCCTAGCGCACGTTACTGCCGGAACGATGCGCGCGCTAACTCGCAGGCGTACCGCACGCTACTGTCGGAAGGTGGTGCGTGCTAATCGGCCGGACAGCCAAGGCAGTAAGGTCTGGACTCAGGCCAGACCAGTAGGTAGCGCACGCTAGTCGGTCACTGCGCGCGCTAACTCGGCAGGCTAGCGCACGCTATTTGGCCGACCAGCACACGCTACCTGGCCGAGCAGATTAGTCGAGGAGGTCCTAGACGGGCCGATAGCGCACGCTGCTGCCGATGTCTTGTGCACATTGACGGGCCCCGTCCGAAGGTTCTAGACCAGGGCTGGCCGATAGCGCACGCTGGCCGGACAACCTAGCGCGCGCTAGTACACTACCAGTATATATATATAACCGAGCATCCCTGTTTCCACCCATTTTTCCCTTCTCTTCTTCCCTGTCCGCGACTGAAGCTTTGGTGAGCAAGAAGACATGTTGTCAAACGACAAATATCATTGATTAATCATCCCATAACCCCCTCCGATCGACCGAATCAAGGTTAGTTTTTCTAAAATCTTAATTTTGGGAAATTTCGGGATCTTGTTAGATCTCGTCCATTCGAGATGTATTAGCTCAGATCAGTGATGGATAATCATAAATTGAGTTATATTATGATGTTTGCATTATTATTCCATGGTTTTATTGCCTTCGATTCGTCGAGCTCCAAATGGATGCATACAAGGTATTCGATATAAGTTCTTAGAGGGGGATTTAGGCGATTTAAGATTATTTCTCCTCGTATGTATGTTGATTGTATGATGGTATGTTTTAGGAATGAAATATTTGTGAATAACCCGAGTCGAAACTCTTCCGTTCGTTGTCTTCTTCAAAGTACGGAGTTTTCCGATCGACCGTGTTATCCGGAGAATTCGCGAGAGATTATCGAGGCAAGTACCTTGTCATACGAATTATATTCTTCTCGAATCCTTACTTGAACAAGTGTGTATCATTTTATTTGATATGGACGTTTAAATGGCTCTATGTGATTCTAATGGTGGGTGTTCGGAGTACTTCTGACTATGTGACTTGTTGTGATATTGAGATGTGTGAATTGGGGTATGAAACCTTCATGGTTGCGATCTTGGCTGTTTGAGCGATTCTGTGGTTGTGAATTGCTTTATGACTCGTCTTGAATGTATATGGTTGATGATTGTAAGGATTGTTGGTTGAATCTTGTGTTGTTGCCATCGTGAATAAGTGCTTGTGTGGTTTGCCAACGTGAATATTTGTTTGTGTGATACGTCGTATCTGAAGCCGCAAAGGGCGGGGATGTGTGCTTCGGCCTGTGCATGCTGCAACGAGCGGCTCCTATAGGATGGTGTAGCGATGGTGTTGCTTATATGCGTGTTTCAAGGGGCGGCTCTTGAAGGAGTGACGCCGGCGCGCGACATGATCAAGGGGCGGCCACCACAGTGTAGTAACGCCGGTGCACAGGTGTTTCAGTGGAGGCTCTTGGCAGGCTTCAGAGCGGAGGATACTTGTGTGATAGCTAAGACCCTGATACCGAATGGAATTGTGCCTTTTAAATCATTCTCGAACATTTTCAAAAATATATCAGTAGAAAGTCAAGGGTTAAAAGACCAAGGAGTCCTGACGAGTTCTCCGAGGGTTAATTAGCCATTGATGGTCTTAAAAAGGAATTCGCTGAGAAAGCGTGTTTTGGGTCGAGGACCCCTGTAACACCCCCAGATCCGACCGGAAATATTACAGCGCCGTGGGCCCCGAGATGGAAGCAACAAGGCTGAAGGAAGTTTTCGCAAATATTTACAAACGCCCAAGAGGCTAACGACGGTACTATCTTTTAAAAACATTAGAAGGCTGTATAAAACTCGTTTATCAAAACCGTCGTAAAATCTCATTTGAAACCACAAGGCCCCAAATGCCAAAACTCAACAGTTTAAAAACATACGTTAAGCTATCACTTACACGTACCGACAGAATAGATTTAGAAAACGATTGCCAAAGTAATCTAAGTTACCAGATACCAAAAGACCACTAAGAAAAATACTCACGCAACGAAAAAAGACAAACAATTAAAATACTCTAGCAGCGGAATACAAGAACTGATCAGGACACTCAATACACAAATATATGCCCTAGCCAGTATCCTCCGGGAAGCTCATCTCTCCACGACCGCTACAAGCTTGATAATCCAAGAACCTAAAAAGAAAGCCCACGACGGGATCAGCCATAATATCCAACAATGATAACCATCACATCACGTCAATAATTACATACCAATGAGATACTAAGTAAGAATACTACCAATATAATCTTACCGTCATAACTTTACCAACTCGTGATAATAATTACCAAAGTTCACATCTCGTGTCCTTTCAACAACACAATAAGCTCATACCGAAATATCTGTATTGTATCTCAACAACACCCAAGGATCTCAAAACATTGTCATAACTCGCAATACGGAAATATACCAACTCTGACCAATTCGATCCATCAGAATAACATCATCAAATCCCAACACGATAATCGATTGTCCATCAAAAGACAAATACCAAAGGAAATACTGAACATACCTCAAGGTATGAAATGCCACGACGAAACCACGTCAGTCTAATCCAAGATCAGAACAACACAATATACGGACACGGTCCTAACACAAGACCTACAAATGCATACTCATATGACAACGTCAATATGCTCACATCAATAGCAACAATGTATACTTATGGCAAACCCATAATATATATATATATATGCACAATAACAACACATATGGTAATCCGATGATCCAGCGTTCACTGTCTAGATCCCACAATGATCCCGTCAGACCAACCCGTGGTGGAAAAACCCGTCCGATGATCCAGCGCACGCTAGCATAGATCCCCCGATGATCCCGTTGGACCAACACGAGGTGGACATACGTCAACAATGCACAAATGCATATAACAATGACACACAATGCATGACAACAACAATACACAAATGTATCATAACATGATCGACACGAAATGACAAAAATGATTAGAGTACTTGCCCCGAGTCCTTCGAGAGCAATCTCGATGTCTAAACCATCACGAACCATTATCCTCAATACTCGATGATCCAAAATATCACGGATTGCAGGTAATTCATATCTTCGTCTATATCATGATGTATCCTCGATACCACGTATGCCAACAACAAATGTAAATCATATACATTATGATTTAATTCCCAAAACTCGAATACAGTTTATAATCTCAAATCTCTTGTGATTACGATTATGAATATGGCTATACGAATTATATACGAATGAAACTGAAACCATTCATTAAATATTATAAACTGTGCAAGTAATAACTTGCCTCGATACCGATGAAGCCGTTACCAATTTCCTTGTCGTCGTCCACAAGTTCCTCACCCCCGATCAATACAATTCACGAATATCCTCGAACTCGACCGCAACACACGGTTATAATCACCGATCAATATTCTCAACCTATTACAATAATTCGATAAACAACAAGTTCAATAACAATCAACAATCCAATCAACAAAGCAACGGTTCTGCAATATCTCGATTAACCACTAGTCTGATCAATCTAATTCAAACCATAATGAATTCATAACCACAACACGAAAATACTGCACTGTTTGCCTACTTAGCGCACGTTAAACACATAACGCAGCGTGCGCTAAGTCGCTCCCGTTAGCGTGCGCTAGCCAGTACCACTAGCGTGCGCTAATGACATGCAGTTGCATGCACTTCAGATACCGATCAACATATGGCGATTATCAAGAACACTAAGTGATTCTAAACCATGTTCATAGCTATCAAAACAACAAAATCCGATATTCTTTAACATATAAACAATCATCCAACTCATAATCCAAGTCATATATTCGTAGATCATCTTCTTCCTCAATATCAACATATGAATATCAAGAATTCATAATCATCGCCATGTTCACCATCATATGAAGAAACTAACAACAACAACATCAAAGACCCGAATTGAAGGAAGACATTAGCCAACATATCTCTTTGAAGATAAACAACACAATTCGAATCATTTGAATCATATCAATTCCCGTATATCAACAACAATATCATCATAATCCGGTAATCCCTCTCATAATCATGTTTGTCAACTTGTTTATATGATAATCATCAACTCAAGAACATCAACATTCAATCCAAAACAAAATCCAAAGGTGAAGAGTAATTACCTCTTTGAAGGAATGGATTGATTTCCAAGGTTGAATCCATTCTCAATCACTTCCAAGCTTCAAATGTTGTTATGGATGATTAACTCCACTATAATCCAGTGTTTGGAACTTCAAACATCTCTATAAGAACTCTCGCTATCGATTGCAAGGAAAGAATGGATGAAATGAAGAATAATGGCCAACTGCATATATATATACTGACTATTATTAGCGTGCGCTAACTGTCTTTGTTAGCGCGTGCTATCGCAGTCCAGAGGCTACTGCCTTACTACATACAATGAGTTACGTACGCAATGCCCATGCAATAGCGTACGTAATCTCCTCTATTTAGCGTACACTAGTGTCCGATCATAGCGTGCACTACTCATAGTTGACTCATTTTTCTGTATGCTCCGAAGACGGGGCCACACACCGACAGCTCTGACTAGGATAAGATTCCCTTTGGACCGATCTGATGTTAGCGTGCGCTAACAATAGGCATTAGCGTGCGCTAACCCTTCACAACAAACATTCGTTGACCTCGTCAGCACATGCGCCGAAAGTGGCCGGGTCCACACATAGATTCCTTCTGATCTGGTCTGTACTTGCGTGCGCTATCCATTGCATTTAGCGTGCACTAAACCTGCACGATAGCGTGCGCTATGTTTAACTATTAGCGTGCGCTAATAAGGCTATACTTAGCCATTTTCAGCTATTCTTGTCCAACGTCGCAACATACAGAATACGAACATATGGCATACCAAATATGTATACTACTTCCAATAATATTCTCATATGATACACAATATCCTCAACTGCAATTGTCGACCAAGTACAGTAATTATACCAATACATATGTCTCAGTCCTTCAATGGTTTTATCCATACTGTACAGATTCCACGCTGTACAATATAATTCGAATAAAATAATATTAAACAACAGTAGTAGAAATTCCAGATATTACAGCCCCGAGAGATTTTGAAACTACTTTCCAAGTGTTTCTGTATATTGGGTCGAGGACCCCGAGATGACTTTCTTTTGAAATTACTTTCTACGAGTGCCTTCGTTCGGTTTTCAAATCTTTTTAAAACATTCACTTCGAGCCGAGTAAATGATAAGTGTCAGTTTTATACACTTATCCGTGATTAGTATTGATACATTTCACCCATAATTATGAGCTAGTCTACTCGTTTTTGCTTTAAATTAATTAGTTTTATAATAATTTTATTTTTATAGGATGAAAATTTAAATTTAGCCTTAATCGGATTGAATTACTGATTTACTCAAGAAATAACATGTTTATAAAATATTCTATATATTGAGTTTCTATGTATTCATGTTGTAGAGCATTTCGAGATGAGTTCGGCAGCCTTTCCGGATTCAAAATCAGAGTTATATATCAAAAGTTATCATCCGAAGAAGATTTGGGGCGAAAATGCAAGAGTCTAAGAAATTCTGGGCTGAAAATGAAGTCTGAAAATCCATACGGGCGTAACATCATAAAGTTACGGGCGTAACTCACACATCAATTAATGCGCAAAAGCCGTAGCCATGTTACGACCGTAACTCCTCAATGTTACGGCCGTAAGTCCTCATAGTTACGGCCGTAACTCCTCAATGTTACGGCGTAACTCTTGACAGATTTTTGATCATTTTTTAATCTTTTATACTTTTGGTCTATTATTGAGGGGCTGGCTGGCTTTGATCCGATCTAATGTAATAATGCTGGAGTTTTGGAGCTATTAGATGACTTTAGGTGTATAAATAGACCCTTTAGATCCATCATTAAAGACCATTCATCTTATTATTTTCTCACTTTGTAATACTTTTTCTTTGTGTGAAGAACACACTTGTGTTCTTGAGTGATTTATGTAATATTGGTTTAGCTTATGTTGTTGAGGGAGTTCATTGCTTCTTTCTCCTTTATCTACTAAGGGAGTCAGTATCAATTCTTTCCCTTTTTCAACTAATAATGACCACTCAAGCTTGTAATATGTTGAATAAACACTTCATGGGCTAAGTTATCCTTAGTTGGGTTTATAAACAAGGTTTGTCATGTTATTTAAGTTTGTATAAAGATCTATTATGGATTACTTAATATTGTGTGTGATTTTCATTGTTTTACCAATCTTTATTTATTTGGCCAATAAATGATGATATTTATGGTCTTCATATGTTTCGAAAGAAAATATATTGATTAGATCAAATGATCTTCACTCTAAGTTGTTCTAGGGGATAGAAATATACCTCTAGACCTTAGATGATTCTTTGAGTTATTTTCATTAAACCTAATGCTATGTATTGAAGCCAATCAACATAGAAATATAATGGATTGATTCAATATATAAGGGGCATTTTGACATTCGAAAGAGGAACCGTCTTTTTAAGGAAAATCAAATCTACACAACATAATAAGTAAATTCATCTTATGATCTCCTACACATCTTCTATAACTAATGATGAACTAAGTTTGTAATCCCAACTATTTCATTTTACCCTTTTATTAATCTATTATTAGTGCAATTTTTTTTTTTGGGAAAAGGTAATAAGTATTATTAACGAACAAAAAATGGTATAATCAAAACATTACAGCCACCGGGGCAACATAAAGGATCAGAATCCAATAACATAAACTAACTAAAAACATTAGTAAGCCATAGTTTGCTATTCTGGCTAGTTTTCCTGGGCATTACAGTGGTGATCCTCCACATACATTGCTGTTTAACAAGATCAACAACCTTAGTTGGGTGAATAATGGTCCTCTTCCATATTGCATTGTTCCTCTGCATCCAAATATTATACAGTAAAGCCACATAACCAGACTGCATTACTTGAGTTTTGAATCTGCCACTAAAAGGTTTACTGATCCATCTACTAAATGCATCTAATGTCCTGATGTCCTCCTGAATGTGCAAAGACTGATGGAGACCTTGAATGCACTTATGAGAGTAATCGCATTCAAAGTATAAGTGATCAATGGTCTCAATTGCTTGTTGACATAAAGGGCACGGATCATCGAGATAATACCAAATTTCTTCAATTTATTCTTCGTCTGTAGCCTTCTCCACATGATCATCCAAGTTATGAAGCTACATTTAGGAATGTTTAATCGGTTCCAAACCCATCCCGCCCAAGGCATAGCTTGTGAACTCCTCTCACCCAATTGTAGCTGACGAAGCGAATATCACTTGTTGTTGAACAACCATTTGTCATGATAGTATCCTGTTATAAATTTGTCCTTCACCTTACAAAGATTTTTCCAATACCACTGGAATTTATAGAGGGGAATAGCTCTTCCAATCTTTGTTTTTAAGATAAACATGATGCACCCATTTCACCCAAAGATTGTCACTTACTTGCAATGCTCCGGATATATTTGCCAAGGAGTGCTAGGTTCCGAGTATGACTGTCCTTAAAGCCTAATCCCCCTCTTTCTTTGGCCGGCAAATGAAGTCCCAAGCTATAGGGGAGTTTTGGATGAATAAGCCCGTCTGCACTGTGAGGTAATTTCGCATATGGCTATCACACGATCGGTGACATTCTTAGGGATGAAGAACATTGAAGCCCAAGAGCTATGGAGGTTCAAGAAGACAATTCACCAATTGAGTTCTCCCTGCATATGAGATAGTCCTCATGCCCCAAGACCTAATTCTTGCCACGATTTTGTCAGCCATAAAATCACAATCTGCTTTACTGAGTTTCTTTGCGCTCATTTTGACTCCAAGATACCTAAATGGAAGGTGATCTTCAGCAAAATTTGTCTTAGAAAGGATTTCCGCTTTTTCCTCCTCATTCATATTACAAGAATATAAGGCTGATTTTCCAGTGTTAGCCACTAGACCAGAAGTTTGAGCAAAGGTAGCTAGTGCTCTCATATTAAGCATAATATATTGAGCATCCCCTTTGCAAAATAGGATAAGATCATCAGCAAAAACGAGATGATTAAGTTTCAATGTCTTACATCTGTAGTGGAATTGATACCCATCTTGAGCACTAGCAAAGTATAGTAGTCTAGAAAGATATTCCATGCAGATAACAAAGAGAAGAGGGGACATCGGATCCCCCTGCCTCAAGCCTCTTTTCCCCTTAAAAAAGCCATGATTGTTGCCATTTAAGAAGAGGGAAAAGGATGGTGTAGTGACACAATTCATGATCCAAGTGATGACTTTCTGTGGGAACTTTAACTTAGTAAGCATTTCTTCAAGAAAGTTCCAATGGACTGAATCATAGGCTTTTCTAATGTCAATCTTCAACATACAGCTAGGAGGGGCAGATTTCCTGTTATAAAGGCCAGCAAGATCTTGAATGATACTAACATTATGCACAATTTGCCTCCCCTCAACAAAGCCTGACTGATTTGGGGATATAATATTAGGCAATACCAATTTCAATCTCTTGCATATGAGCTTGGTAATACACTTGTAGAGAGTGTCAATAGGTCTAAATTCAGTGACAAACTGAGGTTGACTAATCTTTGGAATTAGAGAGAGCTTTGTACAATTCAACTCAGTGAGCATCTTACCAGATTCAAAGAAGTCCCTAACTGCAGCACAAACATTATTACCAATAACACTCCAGGCTGATTTGAAAAAGGTAGAATTGTAGCCATCGTGGCACGGGGCCTTGGACCCAGGAATAGAGAAGATTGCTTTTTTGATCTCATCATCAGTGAAGGGTTGCATGAGGGTCTCAGCTTGCTGTTCATTGATGATAGGACCAAGGTTCACAATCTCCTGCTGAATGTTAGTTCTACTCTCAGGATTACCAAGAAGGTGAATGTAATATTGTTCAAAAGCCTCCTGAATGCCTTTAGGATCATTTGTAGTCACTCCATCCATACTTGTGATAGAAATAATTCTCTGCTTAAATTGCCTAATCTTGATAGCCTTGTGAAAGTATGAAGTGTTTTCATCCCCATCTTTAAGCCATTTGATTTTGGCTTTTTGAGAGAGAAAGCTAATATATGCTTTCCTGGTATCCTGATAGCATTTAGCAGCATTTCTTTCTTGAGCAGTAGCCTGATTTAAGGGATTCTTGGAGAATCACTGGCATTCTTCCAAAGTAGCTTTTGCCTTAAATTGTTCTTCTATTTTATCAAAAGCTCTTTTATTCGGGGACTTCAAGTGTGGCTTCAAACATTTCATCTTTTTTACCGGTGATACATAGGAACACCATACATAGGAGTTTGCCGGGCTTTTTAACAATATCCAAGAACTCATGGTGTTTGCTCCACATATCATAGAAAATGAAAGAAGGTTTCCTTGAGCATCTGGAGCCTTCTAAATGAATAGTGGCTGGACAATGATCAAAGGAGCCTTCAGGGTGAAAACAAGCAAAAGAGTTAGGCATATGCTCTGTCCAGTGCTCATTAACAAGGCATCTATCAATCTTGCTGAAGACTCTTCCATCACCATCTTGTTTATTGTTCCAAGTGTACTTAGGGCCAGAAGCATTCAAATCAAACATATTGCAAGTAGCCACAGTTCCTGAAAGTCTTTCAATTCATTGTAGGAAATGTGCCTACCAATTCTATCATCATAGTTCAGGGGACAATTGAAGTCTCCTGCAATAAGCCAAGGACCCTGTATTCTCTGGTTGAGATCCTTCAAGTCATGCCAAAGAGTCTGCCTTTCCCCACTATCATTAGAACCATAGACTACAGTAAGGTGAAAATCCTGCTTCTGAGTTTTATGAGTGACATATAAGTGAATACACTGTGAAGAAGTGAACTGGGCATCAACATTAAAATTTTGATCTTGCCAAGCAATGAGGATTCTATCACCTTTGTGATGCTTAAAATTAGTGACTACACACCAACTTTGCAGCATATAGGTATAGACTTTATCAAAATTACTAGGTTTTATTTTTGTTTCAAGAAGACAAATTAAACATGCCATCTGCTGATTAAGGAAGTTCTGAACTTCCTTCTGTTTTTGAGGTCTATTAAGGCCTCTCACATTCCAAATGAGAATATTGTCCATCATCAATAGTGGAAGTGAAGGGCTTGTCTGGTTTCTCATCCCCATTACTGTCATCTTTGCCATCTATAACATTCGGCTGTATGCTTTCAAAGGAATTGGAAGTTTCAAGTTGGTGAGGAATATTGGTACATGTCTTTCTAGTCGATGCTCTCTTCTTCACTTGAATAAAACCTTCAGCATCTTCACTTTCTTTTTGTTGCGGCTGTTGTTGTTGATGAGTGTGCATTTGCTGCTGACTTGTGGTGGCACTAGACTTAGGTTTCCACACCTTCTTCTGAATAGGTTTGGCATAGCTTTTGCATTGATCAGTTTCATGTCCAATATCCCCACAAGTTTTACATTGCACCGGCTGCCACTCATAGTGTATGGGTTGTGTAATCACCACACCATGTTCATTCTTGAACTTAATATGATCAGGGAAATCACTGGTAATTTTCATCTCAACTAAATATCGAGCAAACCCGATTCTATCTCTATTAGAAGTAGCTTTGTCAGGGCTGATGGGGTCACCTAGCTGCTGAACTAATCTTGCCAGACACCCCCAATATTTTAGAGGCAATTCGGGGAGTCGAATCCATATTGGTGCTTTCTCAAATTGATGAGGGTTAAAATCAAAACCATCATGCCATTGCTTGATGAAAACAGGTCTTTTGTCAAATAATAAGTGTCTAGCATTCAAGGCCTTTTGCAAGGACTCCTTGTTAAGCAATCTAACAATGAACATGCTTCTTTTAACAGGTATAACTTTATCAATGTTTTGATTGCCCCATAACCTTCGACAATAACCATCAATCATACCAGCATTAGGGTTGAGTCCATAAACATAAAGTACAATACTTAAAGACCAATACTCACGTTCATCCGCAATATCACATTCAGTAATCTCAATGATGTTATCCTCCTCATTGGTTTGATCCTTGCTCTCAATATACTTATTATCAGTATTGGTTACCTATTCAGAGCCCTTCTTCATTTCACTATCAGCATTCGGTTGACTTTGGTAATCGACATTAGGACCCTGGTCAGCATTGTTTGTATTCGTATTTAGGGGATTGACGCCCTCAATACGCCTCATTTTCTGTGTCGATCCATGCACTATTTCTTCAACGGCTTCTTCAGGCGTGAGTAGGAGCAATTTTTTCATTACCCCTGCACTTGCACTCTCTTGCTTGTTTGATGTTGGTGCAATTGGAGTCTGATAGCGATCCTCATTATCGTCATTATTTTGATCAGTTTTTCCGATTGGATGATCAATCGTAGAGCCCTTCTTCGTCGCTTTTCTCTTCGCCATACGCAGAAGGAAAAACTTTAACTTAGAAAAGTTAAAGTTTTAGAACTATTATTGTATTTTCCTTGCAATTGTCAAACCAAACTCTTAAATTGTGTGTTTCACTCATCTTAATCCATATAACAAATAGATAAAGTGTATAATTCAGTATATAATCTAACTTTCTCGTGGGATCGATAAACCGGACTCAAAAAGTCCACTTACTACTTGATACGATATCGGGCACTTGCGATAGTTACACAAAAAACGTGTCAAGTTTTTGGCGCCGTTGCCGGAGAAGTATAAGAGTTATTTTGAAGTATTACATTTTTAACTATTGTTATAAATACAACTTTTTCTTTGTTGTTAATTCTCTTGTCTATGCGAAGGACGTACAATCGCGATTTAGTTTCACTAGATCCCGAGATTGAAGCCACATTTAGAAGAAGGCGAAGAGAACAAAAAATAAGCATTATTTCTTCACCATCAATGGCGGATGAACCAAACCCACCACTCCTCCAAGAAAATGATAACGAAAGAATTCTTCAGGTAGGGGGAATACCCAATGCTCAAAATATTAAACATCAACAACATCCTATTGTGTCGGAAATAGATGAAGACAACATGCTCTTTGGGGAATTCATGAACCCCCCATCTTTGAGCGTGCAATCAAGTGTGATCTATCCACCATTTGAAGTGGACAATTTTCAAATTCGCCCCGATGTCATCAATCTCTTCTCCAACAACAACTCATTCTATGGAAGAACCGATGAGAATCCATATCTCCATATTAACCATTTTGTGGAGATTTGTGGACATTTTAAATATCCAAATGTAAATGACGCGGCGATAAAAATGAGACTTTTCGTGCACACTTTGAAGGACAGAGCAAGAGAGTGGCTAGATACTTTGCCACCACGAAGCATAACAAATTGGCCCGAATTTGTTCAAAAATTCACCACTAAATACTTTCCACCAATAAAAGTGGCGAAACTCAAATACGAAATCTCTACATTTCGTCAACAAGATTCAGAGTCATTTAAAAAAGCATGGGATAGATACAAAGATATGCTACGAAAATGTCCTAACAATGGTTTCAATTTGGGAGCACAAGTCAATTACTTCTATTCTGGACTCTTACCTACATGCCGAGCCAATGTCGATTCATCATCAAATGGTTCACTTGGAAACAAAACTATGAGAGAGGCTTATAATCTTTTTGGGGTTATAAGTGAACAAAGTGCAAGATGGCCAGGCAGAAATATCCAAAAAAAACCAAATGGCGTTTTTGAAGTGGATTCTTATTCACTTATGTTGGAAAAAATTGAAGCTTTATCAAAGAAAGTCGAGGACATGTCTTTTTCAACTCCTCAATCTGTGAAGACGGTGCAAACTCCACAAGTTTCAGCTCTTTCATGTGAAATTTGTGGAGCAACTCACAACAGCACTATGTGTCCCTTAGTGCAACAGGAGCAGTCATTCCCACCACCAGAACAAGTGGCCTATGCTCAGAATTTCCAAAGGCAAGCATACAATCCTTACGAGCCAACATACAATCCAGGGTACAAAAATCATCCAAATTTTTCTTATGCAAACAACAACAATATGTTGAATCCTACGCATCAAGAAAAGAAGTCCGGGTGGGAAGAAGCAATCACGAAGCTAGCCGAACAATAACTGAAGTATCAACAACGCAATGATGCTTCAATTAAAAATCTGGAGACACAAGTTGGCCAAATGGCCAAAATACTTTCCAAAAGATCCCACAGCATGTTACCTAGAAATACCGAGGTAAATCCAAGGGAGAGTGTCCAGGCTATCACAACAAGAAGTGGAGTGCAGTTGCCCGAGATTTCTGTGGAAAATCTTCTGAAGAAACAAAAAAATAAACAAAGTCGAGAAACCAAAAAAGAATCTGAATCAGGACCTTCATCTCAAAAAGGTCCAGTTGCTGCCAAATCTTATATTCCACCTATCCCTTTTCCTCAACGGTTAAAGAATCACAAGCTTGATCCGCAATTCGGCAAATTTGTGGAAATTTTCAAAAAGCTACACATCAACATACCTTTTGCCGATGCTCTAGCACAAATGCCAAGCTATGCCAAATTTATGAAAGATATTATTTCTAACAAACGAAGGCTTGAAGAATATGAAACTGTCGTTCTAACAGAGGAATGTAGCGCAATACTACAAAAGAAGTTGCCACCCAAGCTAAAACATCCGAGAAGTTTTACAATCCCATGTACAATTGGTGAAGTGAATATTGACAAAGCTCTTTGTGATTTAGGGGCAAGTATCATTTTGATGCCCCTGTCAATTTTCAACAAACTAAACTTGGGAGAAGCAAAAGCAACAACGGTTTCACTACAATTAGCCGATCGGTCAATCAAATATCCACATAGGATAATAAAAGATGTGCTAATCAAGGTTGATAAATTTATATTTCCAGCAGATTTTGTCATCCTTGACATGGAGGAAGATCAGGATATTCCTATTATCTTGGGACGGCCATTTCTTGCAACCGGACATGCTCTTATTGACGTCTACGAAGGAAAGCTAATTCTTAGAGTGCAAGACGAACATGCCACCTTCAATGTCCTAAAAACTTTGAATCATCCCTCCACATATGATTAATGTCTAAAAATTGATGCAATTAATGCCAAAATATGAACAACTTCTTGGGAATCTGACGTTAAAAGACCCAGTTTGCCAATTTGTAAGAAAATTGGATGGGAAGCTCCTCCCCGACTCTTAGAAGGCGTTTAAGCCGTTTCTGAACGTAAAATCAGAGGAAGATGTGAGCCACAATCACAACTACTATACATACGCGTAAGTATCTTTTATTTTTGTCGTATGGTGAGATTTTCTGAATAAAAAATGTGATACGCGATAAATGCATTCATTATTCTATTGAGTAGTTGAAGCGCAATTAACGCAATCACAGATTTGTTAAATATTTTTACCTTATTTTTCTTCTATAAATAAACATTGTGCTTGTTTCTTTTATTCATCCCTAAAATTTGTACTTTTCTCTTTTTCTCTCAAATAAGTTTCTTTTCAAAAATGGAATCATCATCTTCCACAAAAAGATTCAACTCAGTCTGCATTTTTGATGGAGCTAGTTATGGAACAGAGGCATGCTTTACTGAAGCAGCTCACAACTTGGGTCGTACCTTAGGAGAAAAATGTATTCATGTAGTTTACGGAGGAGGAAGTCTAGGATTAATGGGACGCGTTGCTGCTTCTGCCTATATGGAAGGAGTAAAAGTGTTGGGAATAATTCCAAAACCTCTGGCTGAAAGTAAAATCACCGAGGCAACTATTGGAGATGATTTTAGAGCTGTAAATATGCAAGATCGCATAACTCACATGATGAATAATTCTGACGCTTTTATCACCCTTCCTGGTGGTTTTGGCACTCTTGAGGAATTTTTTCATGTGGTTACCAGAGCTCAGCTAAATGTTCATAAAAAACCAATAGGTCTGCTTAATGTCAATGGTTTCTTTGATGGTTTACTATCTTTCATCGACTAGTCTGCTGATAAAGGTTTTATTTCCGAGCGTGCTAAACATATCATAGTCGTTGCAACAACACCAGAAGAACTAATCAATAAACTCATTGAATTTGTTCCTCAACCAGATCCAGCTCTAGCTAATATTGTCTAGATGGAAGATTTTACCGTGAGAAAACAAAAAGTGGATTCATTCATCTCCCTTTGATAACCCATGTCGGACCTCTAGTATTTTTACTTTCTGTCGTGTGTAAAAATCGTGCTAAATGATGGCAGCTTAAGGAGCTTCTTCTTGATCTCTTGACGCGCATCTATTCGCAATTTATGTATTGTTATTTTATTGCTGTAATTTTTATTATTTGTTTTTAATAAAAGCATTGATGGCAGCGTAAGGCGACTCTTCGGACTTTCCTGAAACGCATCTTAAAAATTGTGTTATACTTCCAGGTATATTTTTTTCTTCTGTTGTTTGCCTCGTATTTTTTTTCTTGCAGATCCAAAAAGACGTTAGCTCAAACATCAACTTTCATAACAGTGAGTATTCTGCTTTTCTCCCTTACTTTTTATTATTATTATTTTTTTAAACTGAGGACAGTTTCTTTTTCAAGTTTGGGGTGGTGTGTTTTGATCATTTTGGTGTGTTTGGTATTTTGGTGTGTTGAGCTTTGATTATCATGGTGTGTTTTATTATTTTTGTTATTTGGCTTTGATTTTTTTTATAGTTATAAATATTTATTTTGTTTATTTTGATTTGTGAGATTTCTAGATCTAGCCATAACACCAATAAATTAGCTATATACAAGCTTCTAAAATCGTTTTAACCAGTTAAAAAATTGTATATTCCAAAATTTTTGAGCCTTAATCTCTCTTTCCAAGCCTTATAGTTATCATGTAAAATCGAGTCATTCGTTACCTTGAGAAAAGAAGAATCAGTCGGTTGATGAAAAATAGAACTGAAATTTACTTAATGTGAGGAGTTTTTGATTTTTCATGCTTAGCTAATAAACGATTTTCTGCAAAAATTCTATTCCCTAAAAAAAGTCATTGATGAAAGGAGGTTAGTTGAAAAAAAAAAAGAGGTGTTGAGCAGCAACAGCTGCCTAATTTTGGGGTCCTAAAATATTAATAAAATAAAGGACCGACCCATTGTTGGTGCGTAGCTGCCGTCTCACACGAGATGGAAAATGTGTTGGTGAAAAGAGTTACACGTTAACAAATAACGGTGTGAAAGCTATCACCTAAAAAAAGAGATGGAAGTTGTGTTGGTGAAAAGAGCTACATGTTAGCAAATAACGGTGTGAAAGCTATCACCTAAAAAATAGAAAATGTGTTGGTGAAAAGAGCTACACGTTAGCAAATAACGGTGTGAAATTTATCACTAAAAGGGATGTAGATTATGAGCAGATTGAATTAATTGGTGGCTGAATTTCAATACACTCAATTTCGTGAACAATCACAATATTTGATGGCGCCGATGAAATTCTTTTTCATATTGATTCGAAAAATAAACGAGTGATCGAGAACAAACATTAAAGAGATTCGTGTGTGTCACGAGTGGGAAAGAAATAATCAACCTTTGGGGGGAAACCTTGCATTTTGGAATTACAAAAATAAAACTGTGTTTTAACTTCAAAATCATTATTAGATTTATTTTGAATCTTGATTCATTTCTATCTACTGTATAAAGCTAGTTGTTGTGTAAATGGCATTTTGATCTCTTTTTCTCTTTATATATATAAGTATTTTTCTTTATTTTTGTGTGTTTTATTAATTTATGTGCTATTTTTATTTTTTTACATTGAGTGTGAATAATAAAGAGTCTTGCTCGGGACTAGCAAGAATTCAAGTTTGGAGGTGTGATAAGTGTCAGTTTTATACACTTATCCGTGATTAGTATTGATATATTTCACCCATAATTATGAGCTATTCTACTCGTTTTTGCTTTAAATTAATTAGTTTTTTAATAATTTTATTTTTATATGATGAAAATGTAAATTTAACCTTAATCGGATTGAATTATTGATACTCAAGAAATAACATGTTTATAAAATATTCTCTATATTTAGTTTTTATGTATTCATGTTGTAGAGCTTTTCGAGACGAGTTCGGCAGCCTTTCCGGATTCAAAATCAGAGTTATATATCAAAAGTTATCATCCGAAGAAGATTTGGGGCGAAAACGCAAGAGTCTAAGAAATTCTGGGCTGAAAATGAAGTCTGAAAATCCATAAGGGCGTAACATCAAAAAGTTACGGGCGTAACTCACACAGCAACTAATGTGCAAAAGCCAATAAATGATGATATTTATGGTCTTCATATGTTTCGAAAGAAAATATGTTTGATTAGATCAAATGATCTTCACTCTAAGTTATTCTAGGGGATAGAAATATACCTCTAGACCTTAGATGATTCTTTGAGTTATTTTCATAAAATCTAATGTTTTGTATTGAAGCCAATCAACATAGAAATATAGTGGTTTGATTCAATATATAAGGGGCGTTTTGACATTCGAAAGAGGAACCGTCTTTTTAAGGAAAATCGAATCTACACAACATAATAAGTAAATTCATCTTATGATCTCCTACACATCTTCTATAACTAATGATGAACTAAGTTTGTAATCCCAACTATTTCATTTTACTCTTTTATCAATCTATTATTAGTGCAATTTTTCATTTCCTTTAATTTTAGAACTATTATTGTATTTTCCTTGCAATTGTCAAACCAAACTCTTAAATTGTGTGTTTCACTCATCTTAATCCCTATAACAAATAGATAAAGTGTATAATTCAGTATATAATATAACTTCCCCGTGGGATCGATAAACCGGACTCAAAAAGTCCACTTACTACTTGATACGATATCGGGCACTTGCGATAGTTACACAAAAGACGTGTGAGTCAAAAAGGGTTTCTCCTAAACTATTTTACTAATGTATTGTTTGAAAACTTTTTCCCAAGTTCAAACTATCTCCCTCGACTCGTTGAGGCATTTTTAGAAAAAACTGTATTCTTACCTTATTTGAGAATGAATGATTTATATGAATGGTTGGCATGTTTGCGTATGTGAATACAATTCGGTGATATCTGTGGACCTTGTGGATTGTGCTGTTTTGTGGCTCGTTCGGATTGGCGTAAATATTTTCCGTATGACTTGTATATTATGTACTTGTACTAGCAAAATAGTGGAATTTTGCTAACCCCGAGTATTCGGGGGTAGGTGTCTGTTATGCGCTCAAGTTTTGCAGGTCGGAACCGGTCATTGTATCGACTTGACAGAGGATGAAGGGCAACGATGCTAATCACATATGAGTCGTAGTCTTTTCTGTCATTTATTGTAATCAAGGGCTGTCCTTGTTATGTATTCACCCTTGTTGGGTGCGAGTATTGTCATGGGAGTTGAAATGTTGTTTTTCTTATGCATCATGAGTTAACCTTGATATGGGATTGTTGACCATGTTGGTCGGTTGTGGTGTCGATTGACTTTCTCGGACTGTTCTAATATCATTTGACCTCGATGGTCAAATGTGAAAGTTGTAATTTATTGTGCCTAGCCTGATAGATTCTTATGAGAAGGGTCTACGGCGCTGTAATATTTCCGGTTCAAACCGGGGGTGTTACATTGAAATCCTTAGCCCTGTGTGGACTAAGTCAAGTTATTCAGACATGTGTTGAAAGAATAGAGTTCAGGGCGAAGCTTCAATCTGTGTGAGAAGAAGCGAGTCGAATAAGCCCAAAGTTAATCTGTGTGAATGGCTCAAGCTACAGTCGGTTGTATCAATTTGTGTGAACGATATAGCGACGAGTTTAGTTAGAATCATACAGTTGTGTACGCCTTGATTTTAATAAACTTTTTACTCCTATATGGAGGACTTGTGGACGTAGAGGGGATTAACTTGAACCACATTAAACTGTATGTCATAACTTTCTGCCCTTTTTATTTCCCTATTGCCTGTGATTTTAGTATACTTACCTTAAAAACCCCATAAGCACCACGCTATAGGATATTGTCTAGTTGCTGCAGTTACAACAACTTAGTTTCAGACTTCTGCTACGCAAACTTAAACTTCAAATAATAGAGTTCAGGACGAAGCTTCAATCTGTGTGAGAAGAAGCGAGTCGAATAGAGCTATTATACAGCTTCAAATGGGGGAGAAAAAAGAGTACAACTTATAATAGTTGTTGGTCCCCAAGAATGATGAAGACTATCCTCACTGTACCAACACGAGTGTTTTCTAGCGCGATTTGTCCTCACTCATGCGCACCTGAGAAACTTCTCAGGGGGTCACCCATCCCATAACTACTCCAGGCCAAGCACGCTTAACTTTGGAGTTTCTATGAGATGGCTACCAGAAAAGAAAATGCATCTTGTTGGTATGAGTAGTCCAAATCAATTCATTTAACCACTTTCTAGTGCAGATCTGACAGGTCAAATCGCAAACCGTGCCTCGCGCATTTTTAAGCCCATGCAGGCAGGATGCTGGACCGAAGCCCAACAATAGTATACTGTGGCCAATAGGGAGTGTTTCGAAAATTATTATTCTCATGATGTGTCTTACCTAATACTGATTAGACTATGTATTATAGATGGTAGGGGATTCTATATCTTTCTAGAGAGTAGGAATCTACTTGATGTCTTTCCTTGTAAGGAATCCTATATAGAAGGATTGTCATTGTAAAGCCTATATAAAGACCCCTCTATCAATATTATCAATACAGTAGTCTACATCTTTTGCTCTATGCTGTTTATTTACTACTCTTCCTGAAATATATATAAATATTTTATAAAATCTGAAAACTATTTTGAAATATCAAAACAAAATATTTAAAATATGCGAAAAACTCTATGAAACGTTGAAAGTACTTTTAAAAACTCAAATTTTCTTAAAAGAGCTTAAAATAATTTATAAAAAAAAAATCTAAAAATTATTTTAATTTCAGAAAATAATTTTTTAAGAAAATCTAACATATGAAGCAAGTACTTGTTTGAGATATTAATATGTATTGTGATTGACTTAATCGATCGTTGTTATTATATTATTTTAGCCTCGAAAAGTCTAAGACCTGGTTTACAATGTTGTAGTTATCCTTGGTATTTTGGTGGTGGTGCAGAATATGGTATCAAAGATTAGGTTGTGAAAACCTAGCCTATTAGGTTGTTAGGGAAAGTGTTATGTTTTGTGGGTCATTCGGAAACTAGTTAAGTTGTGACTATCGATGCCTACATATGACATGTGGATGTAAGCATCCATATTTTCTGGCTATACGATTTTGTGAACTGTGATAATTCGAAGAGTTAACTTTGGATCGTATAGTTTGAAATCTTAGAATTTAAAATAGGTGTATTTTGTGGAATTTTCTAACTGTGTTGTGCTCCGGAATACAGAGAGGACATGGAAGTTGTCATGGGCATGGTAGGATCACTGTGGAAGTCATACTAAATGTTTCTGAATCAAACTTAGTGGCACATTTGAGTACAGAAGGTCGACAAGGAAATACTCTTGGACATGATCATAGCGTCGGAAATAACAGTAATGTCTAAATTCCTATTGTGCTTCAACAAGTCGTGACTCATATCAAGTGATTGACTCATGTGGTTCAACACATTCAAGTGACGACAATGCAACTGCTGGGAGGCGAGAACAAATTCACCATCGTATGGCTGACCTACTCATCTGTAATGAAGCAATCTGTTCTCCCAATGGTCATAAGACTGACAAGTGGATGCATGAAGTAGACAAAATGCATTCTCCCAAATTTGATGGATCTTGAGATGCGAAGAATGGGACCATTGGCTTGTTGAGATGGAGAAAGGTTTTGAGGGAGTTGATTGATTGTCCCGAGGAGAGAAGGTCCTTGTTGCACAATATTTTCTCGTCAATGAGGCTTCAGATTGGTGGAGTGCTATAGGTCTATGGATCATGGGGTGGATTGGGACGAGTTTAACAAATTGGTGGAGGCTGAATACCACCCATGACCAATTAGAGAAGCTCGAGTTCGCGAATACGTTACTGCCCAACCGCAAGATATGTCGGTAATGCAGACAATAAGGACGTATAACCAACAATTTTTTTATGTACAGAAGCAAGTCAAAACATAGGGTGATAAGATCTGCACTTTGACATGAGAATGAAGCCAGAGATACGTCATACATGTTTGGACTCAGATTGTACCACTTTATGGCAATATCAAGATAAGATGTTGGCTTATGATATGTCATCAGCCCTCGCCGAATCCTGAACCTGAAAAACAAAAATTTACTGGTGGAATCTCATGGAGCAAAGGGAGTAGGTTTCGAAACCACAATCTTCATAGCATCACTTGGGGAAACCACCTCAGTCATTTGGGGAAACCAAAAGCTTTAATTCCGCATCAATTGTTTCAACTAATCAGAAATGTTTGCATTGCAATTGCAAGGTCCACGTCCATTTTTAATGTGATTTTTCCTCCATTGTTCGTTTCAAATATGGTAAGGAAGTTCATCTGGTGATTTTTAGCTAGGATAGATCAAGACCTCCAGTGTAGTTAGGCCCGTCCGACTTTTGCTCAGCCGCAGCAGGTGTTAGTCAGGGAAGGGGCCACTTAGATAAGAGAAGAGCATCTGACTCTAATTCAGCCCTACAGGATATCCATACTTAATATTAAAAGAGAGTCGCAAAAAAATTTAAAGGACACGTGTCATCACCATATTATTTCTTTTTTTAAAAATTTTAAAAAAATAGATATTTAGTTTGGAAGGGAAGTTAGAGGGTTATTCCATATATAATATCTACCAATTAAAAATTTTCCCTCATTTTATTCCTTTTATTTTTAACTTAATAGTTTAAACAATTATAACTTTTTCGTATCAATTTTATTTTTGATAAAAAATATATCAAATTAATTCTTACTTCGTACTCTTTAATTTGACATTCATATAGTATATATATAAAGTAATTTAAATATAATAATGATATATTAGATGATTAAAATATTACCATATAAAAATATAAGAATATTAAAAAATATATATTTTTAGTTTATTTTCATACTTTTGTACTTCAACAGTTATTTGATTTTTCAAAATTATTTTGTTCTGATTATAAAATAATAAAATAATTATAATGATGCCAAATCATATAAAAAAATTATGTAGTAAGAATATGGGTTGGATACTTTTAATGAAAGTTGATAATAATAAATATAATTTAATTTATTTTTTATAAAATTAGATATAAGACTCATATTGTCCTACATGGAAAATAAATGCCTATGCTTAATTAAATTATAGTTTTCCTATCATGTGCAAATCAAATAATAGTTTATGTGTATGTGTATATTGGCCCATGTATATTTTCTAATAATTTTATAATATTATTAAAATTCAATCACATATTACTAATATAATAAAATATTTAATATTTTACGCCGTGCATCGCACGAGAGGACATCTAGTATCTATAAAATAAGATGGGTAGATGAGTTTGATGACGTTGTTGGTACCATTGAGATTTATGTGCATCCTATAAATGTATTATTTGATATTGGATCCAATTTTTTTATTTCTTTATCTTATGTAAATCGTATGAGTATTGACTAATTTTACGATTATGAGCCTTTTGTGTGGTGCGATTACCAAGTGGGAACATATTGGTCCAGCATAAAGATATTAGACATTGCCATGCAAGGATAGTAAACAGGGCATGGTATGCGAATATTATTGTAGTTGTTTCAAAGGGAGAGGACATAGTTCTGGTGATGATTGGCTAGATCGTCATGGAGCATTTTGGATTATATAACACGTACAACATATACAAGACATATTATCATCATAACCAAGCAAGAATTAACTTGTCAACACCGAAGACGAAAGAAATGCTCATGCACGATCAAAACATACTCCAACGAAACGAACGAACAAACGAACGAACGAAGCAACTCAATCAATCACAAGAACAACCTTGAATGAAATACAATTCATTCAATAACATGATACCAATATCTAATTCAAGACAGTAGATATTCTTGATTCGACTCAACTAAATTACCCAAACGAATATCATAGCGCTAAATTATGATTTCCAACATCCTCAATTCATCTTAATGATCGAATTAATATGATAATAAATATTCTTAACACTTGTGACAATTGAATTCGAAATGATTATAATCTCCCAAGAACCTCATCAACATCAACAATCATTTCAAAACTGTTATTCATCCAACAAACTTAACATAATCCCTCCAAATTATGATTATAACATCTAAGTACTCTTAATAAACAAGAAGATATCCATACTCAAGTTATAATCATCATATTCTTCATCATGTGTTCATAAAAAACAACAAGAATCATGATAAGCTTCAACAATCCATCAATACATGAAGTAATCATCAACAACATCATCATAATCTCAAAAATAACACAATATTCACTTGTCACGGGCTTAGAGTTTGCTATGCTCCTAAGCGTCGTGCGGCCTAGCAACCCTCTTGCTAGTCAGCCTTAAACTCCCCGAATTTGGCTAAGTATGAAAGTTGGCACAACGAAAGAGAGGCAATGGGTTAATGGAAACTTTTCTTCCACTAAGTTGCAAAGAGTTTACAAAGTCTCTTACAAAGCTTTCCCAAGGATGGATGCAAATGAGTCCCAACTTTCCTATTTATACTACTCCCTATCTCTAGAATTTTCCTCCACCTCCTCATTTGGAGGCTTCTAGACCCTCCTACACTATTACAAGTTCTAGAGTATTCTAAGTACAATACAAGTCTTTGTACAATGTCTAGAAACATCTACTAGATTACAAGTCTCTTGACTCATCCAAGAGTCTCTAGTACCTTCCACATATTTTCGGGTCCTTCGGGCTTGTTCGACCCGACCCGGCCCGCTCGGCCCGACTCGGCCCGTCTCCATGTAACTCGACCCGATCCGGCCCGGCCTTCCACACAAGCCTCCGGATTAATCTTTGATGTTCTGGACCATCCCGGTCCGTTTCTGGAATGTTCCGAGTACAACTTCCGCTCAGTGGACTCCTCAGCTTTCCAATGTCCACTGCTCTCACAAGGCTTTATCCCGCTAAGCCTATTATAGGGGGAGGGGGTTCCGTGCGTCCCTCGCGCGCCGCCCGCGCGCGCGCCCAGAGCCTCGCGCGCACCCCTCGCGGGTGTCCGTTGCCCGTGTC
Source organism: Orobanche coerulescens (assembly GCA_033398695.1). Taxonomy (NCBI): domain Eukaryota; kingdom Viridiplantae; phylum Streptophyta; class Magnoliopsida; order Lamiales; family Orobanchaceae; genus Orobanche; species Orobanche coerulescens. Next base: position 171,484,060 of record CM065805.1, read on the forward strand.
CGAGTCTCGGCCCTCGGATGTGCCTCATCTCGTCATCTTGTCCTGCGTTGTCCCGAAGCGGTGTGCACATCATTGCACTCGTCCGTTCGGTTCGGCATGCCATGTCTCGCCGCCTGTAGTCCGCGCTCGGCACGATGGCCTTGTCCCTCGGTCGGGCACTTTGTTGCCCGGTTGGCCTGCTTGCTCGGCCATACATCCACGCATGCCGCGCCACACGGCTAAGTCCCTCAGTCGGTTGTGCCACTCCACACGGCCTTGCTGTCCCGAACGTGCCTCGTGCACGTTGATCCGCTGAACCTCGCACTCCTCTGTGCGGGTCTGTCCGAGCACTCTGTCGGTCGTTTCTCTCGGGGCGTGACACTCTCCCACTTTGTTCCGTCGGCGTCCGTCGGCGTGTCTTCACTCGGTCCCTCGATGTACCGCATTGATCTCAGACAGTACATCGGCATTTCCTCTTCGGTCAGCTTCTTCTGAAATCGAAGTGTCGTCATCGCTGCGTAGGGAAGTTGCTCCACCGTCAAGGGGATAGTGATGGGTTTGTTCGGACCCTTCACCCATAGTACCTTCGCTTGTGGGAAAAAGGCAAAATCGTTCTTCTCCACGAAGTCCATTCCCAAAATGAGGTCCCGATCATCCATCGTGGTGACCTTGAAGTGCACTCGGCCTTCCCAGTTTCCGAGCACGATTCGCACTCCGTTTGCTGCCCCTGTGACCGGCACTGCTGGTCCGTTGTTGGACTTCATCCAGCCCTTGCATGGCTGCACAAGTAGTCCCAATCTCTTGGCTTCGGCCTCAGTGATATAGTTGTAGTCGGCTCCCGTGTCAACCAAGGCCTTGATGGGTTGGTGGTTCATGGTTCCTTCCACGAACATCAACTTGCTTCCTCGCGGTCCCTCGCTGCCTGCACTGACGATAGAATTAAGTTGTGGGATCGTGCTTACCTGTTGCACGTCCGTGTGATCAATCGTTGGCCCCTCGCATTCGGCCATGGCGTTGAGCTTCCCCATTTTCGGACAGTCCTTCATCCGATGAGCTCCGCCGCACACAAAGCATCCTCGTTGGTCGGGAGCGCCCCTGCGTTCACCCGAGTTGTATGGTTTGTCCGCGTCGTGTTGCGGTATCGTCCCGAATCTTCCACGTGATGGTTGGGCTGGTTGCTGTACTGACGTGCGGGTGTCTCCCCCGCCTTTGGCTTGACCCTCAGCTCGCGGCTCCTTCCTCTTCTCGAATTCGGCTAGGGACTCGGCCACTTTGATTGCCTCATTGACAGATTTCACCTCGCGGCTTTGTACTCTGTCCCTGACCCAACTCGGTAGTCCATCCAGGAAGAAAAATAGTCTATCATCCTCGATCATGTCCGGAATCTGTAGCATGATCGATGTAAAGTCCCGAACATAGTCCTGAATGGTAGTCTTATGCTTGAGCTCGCGGAGTTTCTTCCTTGCCTCATAGCATGTGTTCTCGGGATAGAATTGTGCCTTGAGTTCCGACACGAACTCGTCCCAAGTCCCGATCGGTTGGCAAGTTCCTTTTGTAACACCGGCCTGTCGATGACGCCACCACAGCGCTGCATCGTCGGCAAGATATAGTGCAGCCTGCCGTACTTTGGCCTTCTCGTCCGTCAGTCCCAGACCATCAAAGTAAAGTTCCATTCGCCATAGGAACTCCTCGATTGACTTGGCATCTCTCTTGCCAATGAACTCCTTGGGTTTGGGGACCTCAACCCTTGGTCCCTCGAACCTCGCCCCGCGAAATATGCTGTTCCCGCTCGGCCCACCATTCGAGTTGGTGCCCGAGTTGCTTGCCCGACAGATTTTATCACAAAAATCTTCAAATCGTTTGGCACTTACCTCGCAAAACTCGGCATACTGCTTGCGCATCTCCGTGATGCTCGCTGCCACATGATCCTCGATCGTTGCTAGCTCCTTGCGCAACGAGAGTTGTTCCCTCTTGAAGGTCTCGAGCTGGCCCAACGTGTGCCCTTCCAGTTGGCCAACAGCTTTCTCCAGAGTACCCACGCGTTCCTCCGTGCTCAATTGGGTGTTAGTGATGCGCTGCCCAAGAGCTTTGATGTCGTCCTCGATGTCGGGTAGGCGGTGTGCTAAGGTGAGTATGATCTTTCGGATGTCTTCATCCTCAAGAAGTCGGCTTCGTGCCGGGTTCTCCTCGTGTTGCGGCGGCACCACACCGCGTGCCTTGCTCTTGCCACGCTTGGCTTTCCCTTCGGCTGGGACTTCTCCACGTCCCCGGACCCTGTCAGCCTCTGTGACTCGTCCGTCCTCCACATTGATGCCTGCCTCGATCTGTCCGTCGGCCATGATACCTCAAATACTTCAAGAATCCACCACAATCTTCGAGTTCCCGTGCTCCAATCCAAGTTATGAAGCTCAAAAATAAGTTGGAAGGGGCTGAGTATCGATTAGAAGGGCAAATGGATGATTTCTAGGGAGAGAAACCGAAAGTGGATCGTGCAAAATGAAAGACAAGACATGTCTTTATAATATGCACTTTCCATTACAGCTGTTACACCCTGTGCTAACGTACGTTAATAAACTTTATGTATACTATCCTGCCTCGATAGCGTATGCTACTGTCCTCTAGAGCAACCTCTGCAACCTTGGAATTAAACGAAAGTAATACATTTTTTTTGTAAGCAACATTAGTATTTTACCGTTTTGTATGACTCTAGTTCCCTATTTTAAATCGAGGATGATTACTAAACTTACAAGTACTCATATCCGAGTCTTATCCCTATTATATCATACAACTTTATGGACAACAATCAATTTTTTCTACAGGTAACCCAATATACCCAACTACTTTTTTGCTATTGTAGAAATTTTATACTACGAGATTGTTTTCTGATGCAATCTCTTTTATTAGATCAACGAGCTTATCATAACATTTCTCAGACATACGGTTCTACAATTTCAAACTCATTAGTCGAGCGACTAGTGACAAATGCGAATGTTCATCACACCCGGGATATAACAATTGCTTTGCAGCTTTCAACATATCATAGAACTTTTGTGACTCAGGATCCAGTGACTCCTATATATTCATATCGAAGTCCTTACCCGCAAATCCTAGATCATGGTGGTGCATGCATATGGTGATTTTTCTGCATCATTATATGATGATCCTACAGATTACGTTGATTCAGCTACATCAACATCACGGTTATCAGGGATGATGGGAAGATGTACTCATGGTCTTCCCCACGCAGCAAGATCTTTCTGATGAAGATACTATAAGAGTAACCCGAAAAGCGAGACAGAGAAGTTAGCAGCCATGTACTAACTAAGGTCAATGAAAATGTGAATTCATAACTTTTGGAACGTAGGCTCTGAAAGACCTCACCTCTTTCCATGAGCCTTCGAGCGATGAACAACCAAAAGTTTGGTTTCTCTATGAGAATTCCAAATCAAACAGTCCTTAACAAATTCATTTTTGACTACATGATGCTTAATCGTATCGACATCGGAAAATCTACGATTCTGGCATTTAATAAGAGTACATGGACACATATTTTTTGCTCGCTCCATCCATTTCTGATGTAAAGTGGTTAATTTTATGAAACCCTCAAGTCCCTCAACAAATTGAGGGGTTAGGTAACCATCTGTCGTACGTCTATACATCCAACTACGATCAAAACTCATTTTCAATATATCCTGAATAAAGTACGATAACAAGATGGAGTAGCAAATCATCTTCATCTTAGAAGAAGGCAAATTAAGAGAATGTTAAGTTGAATGTACGCATTCATGTCAGCTTCTCCTCCCGCTTTTTGGTCAGGGTCCTATCCCCTTCAAAAAAATATGTTATTTATTATGTGATTTTATTAGAATACCTTTTATTTTTTGGTTATGAAAAAATCAGCAAAATCTTCCTTAGTTCTCAAAGTACACATATTGTAGTGCACCTGAGAATAAAAGGAAGATATAAGCCAAAAAAAAACACGTAAAGAAAATATAAGTATAATAACAACATTACATCACACATTCCCCGACTCTCCAAAATTCGTAGAAAATTCAGATATGTTAAAGGAATAATACCCATTGTGTGCCTAAGTCTGTTAGTTTATGGGCTTTCCTAGATAGGATTTGGCTGAGGCCTGTTTGTATGTACTTCACCCTATTTAAAGGGATCTCATTGATGGAATAATACAACAACACTTTGCCCTACTTTCTTGTCTTATGTTATTTTCCCTTCAACACGTTATCAGCACGTGTCTAACCAACTGAGAAAAATCCCGGCCGAAAATTCTGAAAAAAAAAAAAAAAAAACGAAAAAATTTCGCGGCCAAAAAACCCTAAATCCGCCGCGCCGTCATCTCTTCCCGAACCCTAGATCTCCGTCGCCGGCGTCATCACCTTCCCCGACGTCCGACGCGACCTGCTCCTCCGACCTCCGTCGCCTGCTTCTCTCCCGCGCGCGAAGATCCGTCCGACGCGACCTGCTCCTCCGGTTTCTCCAGTCCAGATCGGACGCCGCGACCGTCGTTTTTTTTTTCCCCCGGCTCCCGCTCGCTCTTTTTCCCCCGGCACCGCGACTTCCATCTCCTGCTCCGACGGGTGTTCCAGATTTTACTCTGCGCCGACCGCGACTTCCGTCTCCGACTTCCGTTGTTCCAGATTCAGCCGCCGACCGCGACTTCCGTCTCCTGCTCCGACGGGTGTTCCAGATTTTACTCTGCGCCGACCGCGACTTCCGTCTCTGACTTCCGTTGTTCCAGATTCAGCTCGACCCGTTCTGCGATCGAACTTCGCCGCGACCAGACCCGAAGGAGAAAAGCGGCCGATTCTTGGCCGACCGAGATCCGATTCTTGACCCGACCCACACGCAGTCTTGTTTTCAGCTCGTTTCTGCTCCTATTCACAAAACAAAGTACACAAATACGAACCCTACTATCTGCAATATGCGAATTTACATTTTTTTTTAATTACTATTAATTGCATATTATACTTCAAATTTATTTATGCTTAATTAAACCAAAAGCATGATGCATCCATAATTTTAATTAAATTAAAATAAATTGCTTAAGCAACTTGAATTAAAATAAATTCACGTTGAATTTATAATTATTGCGGCATAAGATACCTCTTTGACTGCATTTATACGTGTATAGATATATTCATAGGGCTATGTGATTATATCTATAATTATACATATATTTTGCATGCATTATTAGTTATGGCATGTATATTAAGTTCATCATTAGTAGAAACTAGAGGACTTATTTCTACTATCTATATCAACTCGAACCGTGATAAAGTAATTTCATCGGTATAAACCCCAATAGCATCGAAAGTAATTTTGACCATATCTTGGTTCTGAAAAATAATAACCCTCCACATTATTGAAAATTTTATCATGGAAAGTACTCATGATATACTGTGAAAATTCATTTTCCTTTTTTTTCTTGTCTCAAGATGGATGATCCAACTCGTCCCGAATTTGACATCTTGGACTCAGAAGGGCTTGAGTACCATAGATGGGTTTCTGACGTAGAGACCAATTTTATAGCTAAGGACAATAGTGCTACTATCTTTGAAAAAGCAGGCGAAGTACCGTCTGACAAAACCAAAGCTAGTGCATTAATGTTCCTTAGGCGACATATCGACCCGAGCCTAAGGTGGGAATATCTGCAGTTGAAATCCCCGAAAGAACTGTGGGATGCCCTTAAAGGCCGTTTTGGGAACATCCACAATACTTTGCTCCCAGAGTTGACCGTGCAGTGGAATGAAATCCGCTTGCTTGATTATAAACGGATCAACGATTTCAACAAAGATATGCTCCGTCTGAAGGCACGCCTTAATTTCTGTGGAAAGGACCTCACAGAAGATGATATGATTCAGAAAACTCTTTCCACTTTCCCTACTTCCGCCCTTATACTAGCGAACCAGTATAGGCTGGAGTATGACAATAAACGCATCACTACCTTCAATAAGCTTATCAACCTCGCAAGTGGTGAGAGGCACAATGAAGTATTAGTGAGCAACAATGCAGGCCTAGTGGGACAAAGAAAGTTCGAGGCCAACTATGGCAAAGTGAAAGGTGGAAATAAACCCAATGCACGGGACTGGTCATGGCAACCCCAAACCACAACGTGGAAGAGGGCACGGTGGTCGAGGACGTGGGGTTCTTCCAATGTAATGAGTAGACTTGGTGCTCCCGGCTCTTCGGCCAAGGAAATAAAGCACCTACCCCCATGTCGCTCCCAAAGTCGAGCGGCAATGAACCGTGCTATCGATGTGGAGATCTTTGGACATTGGTACAAGAAGCGCCATGCAAGTAAACAAGTCGCAGACACTACAAGAAATATAGAGAGTCCAAAGAACGGAGGCTCACAATATGGAGGAAGATGCTCTCGGCGAGTCCCCGACGTCAATTTCACGATCCACGATAATCGCAATGAGCCATACATGTCACAGTCATTAGAGGCCCCCCTTTATGACTGAATGTTTTCATTATGTTTACTTTCTCGTTTACATTTGGCATTGTTAACTCGGAACGATTTTTTCGATGTTTTATTTTCAATAATGGTGTGATGGAACTTTGTTTTTCTAGAACAAGATATTATTATTGCTTACGTTATATCCATAGCTTTATTTCGAAGAAATGAATATTGCTTGCATGTTTATGGTTCGATTTTTTTTCTCTCCTTTTCATAGGAATGAATCGGGGAGAACTTGAATGTTTGGTTGACAGTGGGACCACCCACACCATTCTTAGGAATAGGATTCTATTCACGGAATTAATTGCATGTCAAACCTCGGTAACCACGATGACTGGGTCCTCCCAACTCATCCAAGGGCAAGGCAATGCCCGATTTTTATTGCCTAACGGCACTCTTATCCGAGTTACCGATGCTCTATACGCACCTAGGGCCCCTCGAACCTTACTAAGTTTTAAAGATATACGTAGCAATGGTTTCCACGTCGAAACCCACTGTGAGAATGGAATCGAGTTCCTTTATATTACATCTAATGAATGTGGATGTAAACGCATATTAGAAAAACTTAAGAGTCAAAATAGTGGACTGTACACCACAACAATTAGGGTATTCGAATCCTATGCTGTCACCATAAATGAAATTTGGGACAAAGACTCATATAGGCTTTGGCATGATAGACTAGGTCATCCTGGTCGAGATATGATGATCCGTATCCTAAAGAACTCGCACGGACATCCTTTCTTTCGAGCGAAAAAGGGGCAACAACTCAACACGAAGAACGATATTGATGTTAATCATGCTATGTCATCTAAAGAAATAGAGACATATACCCTTCTAAGCAATTGACTATGTCAAAAGCACATAGCTCATTCTAAAGCTTTGCTCTTTAGCTAAAGTAGGAGCGAGACCTTCCTACACTAAAGATACTAAAGCGAACATCCCATTCTTACAACGTATACAAGGAGATATTTGTGGACCATCCACCCAGAATGCGGACCATTTAAGTACTTTATGGTATTGGTGGATGCTTTGACACGCTGGTCACATGTCGCACTCCTTTCCACTCGAAATGCTGCATTTGCAAAACTCCTAGCTCAGATCATTCATCTAAGGACTCACCATCCTGATCACCCTATCAAGTCTATTCGACTCGATAATGCAGGAGAATTTACATCTAAAGTATTTGATGACTACTGCATGTCAATCGGAATCGATGTAGAGCATCCCGTTCCCCATGTGTATACACAAAATGGTCTCGCAGAGGCAACCATTAAAAGAATCCAAATGGTAGCACGAGCATTGGTTTTGCGCACCAATCTGCCCATCTCTGCTTGGGGATATGCAGTCCTACATGCAGCCGTACTTATTCGTTTCAGACCCACCGTTGGCCAACCATTTTCTGCGTACCAGTTGGTAACTGGATATGAACCGGATATTTCACACCTACGCATATTTGGTTGTGCAACATATGTGCCGATTGCGCCCCCACAATGCAATAAAATGGGTCCTCAGAGACGTTTAGGTATTTACGTTGGATACGAATCCCCAACAATTATACGCTACTTAGAACCCTTGACAGGTGATCTCTTTACCGCACGTTTTGCGGATTGTCACTTCAATGAGTCAGAATTCCCGTCGTTAGGGGGAGAGGAGAAAAAGAAGTTTCTCAAGGAATGACAGGAATTGTCCTGGTACGTCCCGAGTCTGTCTCATTATGATCCCCGTACCTCACTATGTGATCGTGAAGTACAACGAATCCTCGATCTTCAGAACGTAGCAGATTCGATGCCTGATGCGTTTACTGATATCGCCAAAGTGACAAGATCACACATTCCAGCTGCAAATGTGCCTGCAAGGTTAGAAGTCCCGAATAAAGGGCACATCACCAACGTACCGAGTGATGCGATCGCACCCAGTGGAAATGCGATCGAGGCCGTGGCTCCCAAAAGGAAAAGGGGGAGGCCACCCGGTTCGACAGACACCCGCCCAAGGAAGAAAAGGGCAGGTGAGGCACAAACCAACCCATTAATCATCAATACTGGGAATCCTTCCCACGAGATCATCTCTGACTATAGCTATGTCCACGAATCATTAATGGGGGACGCCCCGGAGATCGATTCAGCATTAGAAAACAAAGAGATCTCGATCAATTATGAAAGTGCGTCTGATTTGATGGAACGATCGACCACTCATATTGATGATGTGTTTGCATACACAGTTGCTCAAGAAATCATAGAGCACGATGATGTCGAACCACGCTCTGTTGAAGAATGTCAACAAAGAGCCGATTGGCCTAAATGGAAAGAAGCTATCCAGGAAGAGCTTGACTCTCTGACAAAACGCAAGGTACTTGGCCCAGTAGTGCTAACTCCGCCAAGTGTAAAGCCTGTTGGACACAAATGGGTTCTTGTCAGAAAGCGTAATGAGAATCACGAAGTCCTGAGGTACAAGGCTCGCCTAGTTGCACAAGGTTTCTCACAACGCCCTGGTATAGATTACGAGGAAACGTACTCCCCCGTAATGGATGTTATTACGTTCCGCTATCTAATCAGCCTAGTTATTTCCGAAGGATTGGAAATGCAGCTAATGGACGTGGTCACTGCGTCTCTATGGGGATCTAGATACGGAGATTTACATGAAAGTGCCCGAAGGCATTTCATTTCCCAAATCAAGTAACTCCAGACCACGGAGTGCGTATTCAGTCCGTTTGAAACGCTCACTTTACGGCTTGAAACAATCCGGAAGGATGTGGTATAACCGTCTGAGTGAATACTTGATTGGAAAGGGATACAAGAACGATGAACTGTGTCCTTGCGTCTTTATAAAGAAAACAAGTTCCGGATTTGCAATCATCGCAGTGTATGTCGACGATATGAATATAATCGGCACTCTTGATGAAATAAGAGAAACCACTGGATACTTGAAAACTGAGTTTGAGATGAAAGATCTTGGGAAGACTCGTTTCTGTCTTGGTATTCAGATAGAACATAGAGTCTGTGGAATTCTCATCCACCCATGCCTTATGTCGAGAAGATGCTTAGACGCTTTAACATGGACAAAGCACACCGGTTAGCACTCCCATGATCGGTCGTAGCTTGGATGCGAAGAAAGATCCATTTCGTCAAAGGAAGATGACGAAGAGCTTTTGGGAGCTGAAATTCCCTACTTAAGTGCAATAGGCGCTCTATTGTACTTAGCTCAATGTCTGTGACCGAACATCGCCTTCTCGATAAACTTACTAGCTCGATTTAGTTCAGACCGACGCAACGTCATTGGAATGGTATCAAGAATATATTACGATACCTAAAAGGAACCATTGACTTTGGACTATTCTTTCCCTACAAGTGCAAAGGAAGCCGCTTAGTAAAGGCAAATGCTAAAGTAAATGCTAATGCCATAGAACCTACTCCGACGAACGTATTGGTAGGATTTGCTGATGCAGGGTATCTCTCCGACCCACACAAAGGTCGTTCCCAAACTGGCTATGTATTTGCTATTGGGAACACTGCTATATCTTGGAGATCCACAAAGCAAACCCTTGTAGCTACCTCATCTAATCACGCCGAAATTATCGCTTTGCATGAGGCGGTACGTGAGTGTATTTGGTTAAGAGCTATCATTACACATATCCGAGGTAACAGTGGACTAAGTAATGTCACTGGAGCTCAAAGTGGATCTTGAGAAGGCTTACGATAGAATCTCGTGGGCCTTTATTCGGGACATTTTAATGGATATTGGCTTTAATCATGAATGGATAAGAAATATCATGGAGTGCGTCCAAACGGCACGAATGGCCGTACTCTGGGATGGTGAAAAATCGGAATGGTTCAAACCGGAGAGGGGAATTAGGCAGGGAGACGCGATGTCCCCACTGTTATTCGTACTCTCCGAATCAAGATTACAACAAGGCCGACCTGAATGGCGGGAGACCCGAGGACTGACCCCAGCGGATAAGCACCGCCAGAAGCATGCGAGGCAGGCCCGTATGCCAATTAACGCATGCAGTCATGCCCCTTCCCAAGGCACTCCTTAGAGGCCGCCACGTGTCCAAGGCATATTTGCAGACTGACAAGTGTTTTGGGCATAGTCCCCAAACATTCGCCATCTGTCATCTCTCCACTGGCCTTGATTGTCTATATATAGAAGGAATGTACAGTGAAATAAGATCTTTGCATTTTTAGCATTTATGAGATAGAGAGAAAAAAGAGAGAATCCAGATTAACTGAAAAAAAAGGTTAAGACTTGTAATTAGCAAGCAAAAAGATAGACCGGCATAAAAATATCCTGCTCGGCTCTACTATATATTAAGGTCATTAATAAAATTTAGTGATCAAACACCTTTCATCTTGTTTATTATTTTCTACGTGTCTTCGATCCATTCGTCCAGATCAGCACACGTGACGTTGACCAAACCAGACGTCAACAGATTGGCGCTAGAAGAAGGGGGGCACCTTCGATAAAAAGAAAGATATATACTGCTCACCGGAGATGTCTCACGACAGTTCGAAAAACCCTCAGCCCGCGACGGAGGAAGAGAACCTCCGTAAGGTGGCAGAGTGCTTTAAACACCCAGCCTTCATCCAGGGCACGGCGGCCCTTATGGCGAGGGTTACAGGTGGCGGGACCCTTCAAAAACCCGAAGACCATGTCGAGGCAGAATCTCAGACGACCCGCCCCGCTGCCTCGGGACGAAACAAAAAGAGGACAACCTCTGGGGTCTCCGGAGAAAAGGCGGAAAGCCACGGCGAAAGCTCACATCCCTCTCGAAAAAGTAAGCTTTCGCGCCCCACATCCGTTTTTGATCGCCTAGGGACGGGGAAAAAAATCGAAAAAGCAGCGCCGGCTCCCACTATCCAAAGTCAGAGCCGTAAGGAAGAGAAAGCTCCCCACCAGTCCCTAAATCCGACACAAGTATTACCTCCAACTCCCGGCGATAACTCGAGTGAGATCGAGTTTCTTAAAAAACGCCTTACGGAGCTCGAAAATAAACAACTCCAGCCATCCCAAAGTTCGGAATGGCTTAACATCCAGGAGAGTCCCCTGGCCCCCAGTGTTCTGGCGGAACCCCTCCCGGAGAAGTTCAAGATTCCTCAAATTCCGCCGTACAACGGGGAGACAGACCCCAATGCCCATCTTGGACATTATAATTCCTGGATGGACCTGCACGGGTCTCAGGATGCATTCCGATGCCGAATGTTCTCCCTGACTCTGGGGGAGAGGGCCCAGAGATGGTATCGGACGCTGCCCCACCATTCTATTCAAACATGGGCCCAGCTCTCGGCGACGTTCCGATCCCATTTTATGGGGTCCCTTGTGCGAGTCGCCCCGCGCTCATCCATCGCTTCCATCGTCCAGGGGCCGAACGAGTCCCTTAAAGATTATATATCTCGTTTCAATAAACGAATATTAGAGATGGAACCCATGTCGGACGATGAGCTGGCCATTATTGCCCAGGCCGGCCTCCTCAAAAATTCTTTTTTTCGCTGGACGGTGTGCCAGAATGTCCCACACACCTACCAGGAACTCTTGGAGCGCGCCAGCTCCCACATATCTGTCGAGGAAGCTATACCGGCACCAGTGTTAGTCATGCCCTCCGATCAGAAAGGATCATATAAAAAGAAAGAAGATAGGCGCGACTACAAAGAGGCCCGTCGAGAATCCCGCCGGGAAAATAGGACTCCCGCCTCTTCCTCGACAGTCCCAACAACTCAGAGTTATCGGGAGCGTAGGCACGAGCTCATGGCTAATTTCACTGAAATATATTCCGTCGGAGCCGCAGCCATATTCGATCAAATAAAGGACAAAAATCTGCTCCCAGTTCCTCGGCCGATCTATAAAGATCAAAAAGACATGGACCAGACCCGCTTTTGTAAATATCATGAATCAGCGGGTCACAACACCGAACAGTGCCGAGACCTCGTCGCCGCCTTGATCGCGGTATGCGACGAGACAGGCTTAAGGCGATTTACCCGGAACCCGCCCCGGGATCGCCAGGATCGGGCCGACCCGACAAGAGCCAAGAATGATCGGGTGCCTCCAGCCCCCAAATCCCCCCAGGAAATTCTAACAATTATGGGAACCGCCGAGGTCGATGATCATCGATCAAAGCGCCACAAAAAGGCATCCATCCTAGAAGCCACCACCTCCTATCAACGGACCGAACGCCAAGCAGAGGGGTTCCTATCAGTGGCCGAAGAAGCCCCCCAAAACCCCCAGCTGGCAGTTACTTTTTAAGAGTCCGATGCAGACGGCCTGGACCATCCCCATTCAGACGCCCTTGTCATCACCCTGCCCATAATGGGGATCCCGGTCCACAGGGTGTTGGTGGACTCCGGGGCCTATGCTAGCATCATCTACCTTCATACCCTTCGCAGGATGAAGGTAGACCAATCTTATGTCCGGCCCTACAACAAGGACATTAGGGGATTTGCCAACTGCCGCACCTCACCCCTAGGGGAAATCGACCTCGTCTTGGAATTTGGTCAGGGGCCGATCCGAAGGACGATGATCACTACCTTCAAGATCATCGATGTGCACAGTGACTATAATGCCATCATAGGCCGACCTGTGATGTCCAGGCTGAGGGCCACTCAGTCCACGTATCACCTGTGCATGAAATTTCCCACCCCGGACGGTGTCGGGGTACATAGAGGGGATCAAAGGGCCGCCCGGGAATGCAACCTCAGCATCCGGGCTCGGGAAATCAACGCCGCAGAGGGCATCCTGGAAAATTTGTCGGAAGAAATAGGGGCCACCAACCCCGAGCAGCTGGCAGGAAACACCCTACTTGAAAAGGAGACCGAAGGTCCCGGGGCCGCGCAAACCTCCGAAATGGAAACCGAACAGGAAGCGGACCGGGGCCACAGGCCCGGGAAGGAGCCGATCCTAGAAGAAGATCCTGTCGACCCGCGATACCAAAATCCGAAAGAAAGAATTCGCTATGCTGAGCCAACAGAAGAGTTGGACCAGGTCGACATGGACCCATCTAATCCAACCCGGCGACTAAAGATCGGCCACAACCTCCAAGAGCCAATCCGCTCCGAGCTAATCCTCCATCTGAGACAAAATTTGGATGTATTTGCCTGGACCCATTCGGATATGTCGGGGATTGACCCGGAACTTGCATGCCACCGGCTAAATATTGACCCCAGTTCAAAGCCGGTTATTCAGAAAAGAAGGAAAATGGGGCCGGAACGACAGAAGGGGATGGAAGAGGAGGTAGAAAAGCTAATCGATAACGGGTTTATTCGGGAAGCCCAATACCCGACTTGGGTAGCCAACCCGGTCTTGGTAAAAAAGCCGATCGGGCTCTGGAGGCTCTGCATTGACTTCTCCAACCTGAACAAAGCCTGCCCGAAAGATAGCTACCCCCCCCCATATCGACTACATGGTGGATGCAACGGCCGAGCACGAGCTAATGAGCTTTATGGATGCATATTCCGGATACAACCAGATCCCAATGCATCCCACTGATGAAGAAAACACCTCCTTCTACTCGGCCCGCGGCCTGTACTGTTATCGGATGATGCCTTTCGGGCTCAAGAATGCCGGTGCGACATATCAACGCCTGGTAAATAAAATGTTCAATAGCTTGATAGGCCATACAATGGAGGTATATGTAAATGATATGTTAGTAAAATCTTTGCGCTCGGCCGATCATGTACATGACCTCAATAAAATGTTTGCTATTTTGCGGGAGTATAAGATGAAGTTAAATCCGAATAAATGTTCATTTGGGGTAGGTTCTGGAAAATTCCTAGGCTACATGGTGAGCCAAAGAGGGATTGAAGCCAACCCCGATAAAATTACGACAGTGACCGAACTTGTTCCCCCAAATTCGGTCAAAAAGGTGCAAAGCCTAACTGGCCGACTAGCCGCGCTAAGTCGCTTTATCTCTCGCTCAACTGATAAATGCAAACCTTTCTTTGAGGCGATAAAAAAGAACAAGGATTTTCAATGGACAGAACCTTGCCAAAGAGCCTTCGAAGCTATCAAGAAAGTCCTGGCAGAAGCCCCGACCTTGCAGCGACCGACCCGAGGGGAACTTCTCAGCTTATATCTCACAGTCTCCGACTCGGCGATCAGCGCCACTCTGATTCGAACGGAAAATGCAGTGCAACATCCGGTCTATTATATGAGTCAGGCCCTTCACGATGCCGAACTCAGATATGCCCCAATGGAGAAACTGGCATATGCGCTTGTAATGGCATCCCGGAAGTTAAGACCCTACTTTTTGGAACATCAGGTAGTCGTCTTAACAAACTATCCTTTAAAGCAAGTCATGCACCGACCTGACGTTTCTGGCCAGATGGTCAAATGGGTCGTCGAACTCGGACAGTTTGACATAACTTATGAATCGCGCACTGCCATAAAGGGACAAGCCCTGACAGACTTCATTGCAGAGTTCACAGCAGCAATCGCACAAGAGGACGACCGATCATAAGAGTGGTCACTCTATGTAGATGGGTCCTCAACCGCCGACCGATCAGGTGCAGGAATAGTCCTCGTCAGTCCCGACCAACGCCTGTTCTGCTCAGCTATTCGCTTAGGTTTCCCGACCACCAACAATCAGGCAGATTATGAAGCTCTCTTGGCCGGTCTAGAAATGGCAACCTCCCTCGGCCTTGCCCGCCTCACCATCTTGAGTGATTCTCAATTAGTGGTAAACCAGATCAACGGCGAATACAAAGCCAAAGAGCCCAAACTGGTTAAGTACCTCAGCCTGGCACGGGCCCGACTGCAAGATTTTCGGGGAACAATATAACATATTCCCAGAACTGAGAACATCCAAGCTGACTCTTTCGCCAAACTTGCATCTAGCTCCGGAGCCGAACATATGGATGAGGTCAGTATAGGGTATCATGCCTCATCAGCCCTGGAAATGGCCGAAGTCGAGCGGTGAGCGATCGAGAACCGCAAGGGTGGATGCAGCCTATAATGCAATATCTTCAAAGCGGCATTTTACCCGAGGACCGAGCCCAAGCGAGATCATTGCGAACTCAGTGTTGTTGCCCAAAATATTTATCCGAAGATTAATACTGCTGGATGACGGACAACAAACAACAACTGCGGGAGCACTTCCGAGAGAAGATAAATAATACAAGATTTGCTGGGTTTGTTAGGCCCGGGCTTGAATGCTCTCGCGAGATGTCATTAATACGAATATTCGTGGATACAAGTATTAATAAGAGAGATCTAAATACAATGAGTGTAAAAGGACTCTGTTAATCCGGCTCTTGAGCGAAGCTCGGTGTTCTTCGTCCCCGCCGATCGTCTGCCTGATGAGAGAGGCCGGGAGAAGTAAGACCGAAAGATAGCTGTTGCCAAGAGTTGGAGAAAGCCAAGTGTTATGTATTTTGCTTCTGTATGGTGTGAAATGCGAGAATGCCAGAGTGCCAGGGAGAGAATCCAAGTGCAGGCTGCCTTCTTTATATAGGGGTTGAGGTGCCTTGTCTCCTAGTGGGCGATCGCCTTTCGGCCATTAATGTAATGGGGCGATCGTCCTAAAGGTCACATGGGCTGTCTGCCAAAAGTCTAAGGTTACAGCTGGTAGCCAGCCGTGCGGTCCAATGAGGGCCGGCCACGCGTCCTAAATCTTGTCACAGAGGTCCCACTTTGTTACTTTCGGCGGACTTTGTCAGTAGGAAAGGTAGGTGACAGGCTGTGGTCACCAGTCTTGTCCGTCAGCTCCTTTCGCAGGTCTGGGCCCTGTTGGTAGGTGAGGTAGGTGACAGGTTTGTCAGCGCCTTTTGTGGATCTGCACGTGGGTGCTGTCCTGTGGCTCGGCCTTGGCCGACTGGATCGCCATCGGCCAGTGGATGGAGGTCGCCAATGGTCGGTCACCAAGGGTAGGTCGCCAGGTGCCGAGAGACGGTCGGTCTCCAAGGATAGGTCGACAAGTGCCTAGAGATGATCGTCCGCTAGACGGTCGCCGAAATCAGAGGCGATCGTCTGATGTCGATCGCTCGGCTCGGATTAAATCACAGGACCTTCGGTTGCTTGATCTAGCATGTCCGCTGGGTTAAGGCTCGGTCGCCAGGTCGCTGATTGGCAGATCCGCCTTGGCCGCTCGGCAGTAACTCGGTCGCCAGTCCTCCTAGTAGATCGCCGGTCGGAAGGTGTTAATTCTTGACACAACAATTGCCCCCCAGCTTGCTCCTATGTTGAAGACATGGGGCGAGGTGGTTCTTGCTGGCGATCGTGTACGGAAGAGGACGGGCGATCTGAGCTGACTTAGGATTTGGACTTGGGCTATCATGGTCGATTGGCTTAGCTATCTTTCGGTCTTGTACCTGCAAAAACAACATTGGCCGATCCCCCTCGGAAACTTGGTGGTTTCGCTTTGTTTGAGGAATCGTGCACAGTCGCGGAGATGGATGGACCGACTCCATGACCGTGTCTTGGTGCGCGAAGACAATGAGTGTCTCGTGACTCACTTTATTATGAGGGTCCTCTGTTAGGCTGCGCCTCGCCTCGTATTTAAACGAAGGGCGTGCGGTCTCGGTCTAGAGGAGTCCTTGCGCGGGGCAGCGTCGGATGAATCAACTCCACGCCCGCGGCTTGTTAGCTCTGCTTCCACCTCGGCCAGCCATGGAGATGGCCGACCTCGACGGTGTACGTTGAGACGGGGTTGTGGCATGTGTCCACTGATTAATGTTGGAGAGCCCTCAGACTACGCCGGCCTCGTATTAAAACGAAGGGCGGGCGATCTCGGCCGAAAGGGACCTTGCATGGCCGAAGCAGCCGGTTCCATCGACTGCCAGGACCATGGCTTTATGATGTGTGGTGGAGGCGATCTTATGCCTTAGTCCGTCATGTTATATGCTGGACTGTAAATGGAGATCGTGTCCACCGGGTTGCTGATGATGTAGCGTGATGATCGGCGATCGGGCAGGAAGACTGGCGATCGTCTCTCGGCTGCCGATCGCTTTATTCGTAGGTTGATATCGGCGATCGGGCGGGAGATCGTCGTCCGGGCGCCGATCGCGCTGCTCACAGGCTAAGAAGGAACCTTTGCCTGGCCAGGAAATCTGCGGCTCTAGCCCGGAAGGCTGCGTAGGTTGTAGGTTGGGTCTTCGTGAGATGCCTGAACATAGGCGAAAAACCCTGAAATCCTCCTAGGACCGCGTAGAGGGCGGTCTCATCGCTTATGGGCTCGCCATTGAGGATGATTACGTCTACCCGGTCGATGTAGTCCGAGTCGGACTCTTCTTCTCCCTGCTTGATTTGCATCATGCGAAGGGACCTTACGGGACGGACGACCGGGTGGCGAAGTACTCCGTGAAGACATGCGCCGGATCGTTAAAGGAGCCAATGGACCGAGGCGGCAATGAAGCGTACCACCGGTGGGCGAGTCGTCGGTGTCGGAGGAACATTCGGCACTGGTCGCGTCGGATGCCCGCACCGGTCATGTAGATGTTGAACTTCCTCAGTGCACTTGGGGTCCGATCGCCCCTCGTACACGGGTGTTTGCGGGGAGCGATCTTATCTTTCGAGGCGAGCTCGATGTCGATCGTGGCGGCTCGCTTGGCGGCGATCGTCTTCTTGGCGCCGCCACAGATTCGAGAGCGCCTTCATGTCGTTGAGTTGACGTTGCATCGCAGCCATCGCCGTGGCTTGGTCGCTTGCGAGATCGGCTTTGGGAGCAGGAGCCGAGGCGATCGTGTGCGATCTCGGGCTCCGGCGCCGCGGCCTCGGCAATTCGGCGAGGGAGCCGAGGCGGCTAGGCGCCTTACGGGAGTCGGGTAGGCCGAGCTCACAGTGACGGACTCAAACTCCGTCGTCTCGTAGATGGGGCCGGGCGCCCGTGCTTGGTCGGGTCACCGCCCGTGCGATCGAAGACAGAGGTGCCCGGGCGAGCGCCTCTTCTGCGGACGGAGCCTCACGGCGATCGCTCGGCCGATGGCGCCTTGAGCTTCCGCTTGGACTTCGGCGGGCGGCCGAGGGCGATAGCGCGGAGGCGCGTTGAGAGCACTCCGTCGCTCTGTGGGACGGCGGGGCCCCTTCGATCTGTTCCTTGGTTCGGAACCGATCGAGCGAGAGGCTTGGGCCGCCGTCCAGGGACGGGATCGAGCGTCTCTGACCGTGGCGGCTACCTTCCACCATCGGCTGTGGCTCGGACTGGGACGGAACAGGGGGTTTGGCCGGCTGGTCAGCGGCTTTCTTCGACGCGGAGGCGGAAGACATGTTTTCTGAAGGATTTCTTTTGAAGTGCAGTGAGTGTCACTTCAAGTATCTGCCCCGAGAACAGTGAGTGTTCTTCGGGATGGTAGGTATAGAAATCGAGGGTTGGATGTCCTCCCTCTAGCGCCAATTGTTGTTGCCCAAAATATTTATCCGAAGATTAATACTGCTGGATGACGGACAACAAACAACAACTGCGGGAGCACTTCCGAGAGAAGATAAATAATACAAGATTTGCCGGGTTTGTTAGGCCCGGGCTTGAATGCTCTCGCGAGATGTCATTAATACGAATATTCGTGGATACAAGTATTAATAAGAGAGATCTAAATACAATGAGTGTAAAAGGACTCTGTTAATCCGGCTCTTGAGCGAAGCTCGGTGTTCTTCGTCCCCGCCGATCGTCTGCCTGATGAGAGAGGCCGGGAGAAGTAAGACCGAAAGATAGCTGTTGCCAAGAGTTGGAGAAAGCCAAGTGTTATGTATTTTGCTTCTGTATGGTGTGAAATGCGAGAATGCCAGAGTGCCAGGGAGAGAATCCAAGTGCAGGCTGCCTTCTTTATATAGGGGTTGAGGTGCCTTGTCTCCTAGTGGGCGATCGCCTTTCGGCCATTAATGTAATGGGGCGATCGTCCTAAAGGTCACATGGGCTGTCTGCCAAAAGTCTAAGGTTACAGCTGGTAGCCAGCCGTGCGGTCCAATGAGGGGCCAGCACGCGTCCGGAAGTACTGTCACAGGAGGTCCCACTTTGTTACTTTCGGCGGACTTTGTCAGTAGGAAAGGTAGGTGACAGGCTGTGGTCACCAGTCTTGTCCGTCAGCTCCTTTCGCAGGTCTGGGCCCTGTTGGTAGGTGAGGTAGGTGACAGGTTTGTCAGCGCCTTTTGTGGATCTGCACGTGGGTGATGTCCTGTGGCTCGGCCTTGGCCGACTGGATCGCCATCGGCCAGTGGATGGAGGTCGCCAATGGTCGGTCACCAAGGGTAGGTCGCCAGGTGCCGAGAGACGGTCGGTCTCCAAGGATAGGTCGACAAGTGCCTAGAGATGATCGTCCGCTAGACGGTCGCCGAGTACCGAGAGGCGATCGTCCTGATGTCGATCGCTCGGCTCCGGGATTCGTCCTGGGACCTTCGGTTGGCCAGTCTAGCATGTCCGCTGGGTTAAGGCTCGGTCGCCAGGTCGCTGATTGGCAGATCCGCCTTGGCCGCTCGGCAGTAACTCGGTCGCCAGTCCTCCTAGTAGATCGCCGGTCGGAAGGTGTTAATTCTTGACACAACACTCAGTCCTCCCGGTTCACCATCGTGGGGGGAACCTTATACAAAAGAGGATATTCGGTTCCACTGCTGAAATGCCTGTCCGAATCAGAAGCGGAATATGCCCTCAGGGAGATGCATGAGGGTATATGCGGTAATCATTCCGGCGGCCAGGCATTGGCCTATAAATTGATTTGGCAAGGCTATTATTGGCCCAATCTCAAAAAAGATGCCATCACACTCGTACGGAAGTGCGTCCGGTGCCAAATCTTCGCTCCTCAGATCCGATCCCCGCCGGAAACTCTCACTTCCGTATATTGCCCATGGCCATTCGCCAAGTGGGGAATCGACTTGATCGGTCCTCTACCTAAAGGACGGGGAGGAGTACAATACGCCATCGTCGCAGTCGATTATTTTACAAAATGGGCAGAGGCCGAGCCTATGGCACGAACAACCGAACAGAAGATAGTTGATTTTATATGGAAGTCACTCATATGCCGGTTCGGGATCCCTCAATCTATTGTCTCGGATAATGCAAAACAATTTGACAATAAGAAATTTCGAGCCTTCTGCGACGGCCTCCAAATACGAAATAACTTTTCCACGCCTTACTATCCACAATCCAACGGGCAGGTCGAGGCGGTCAACAAGATCCTGAAACAACATCTCAAGACCCGCTTTGAGGAACTCAAGAGTTTCTGGCCCGAGGAACTCCCCGGAACCTTATGGCCTACAGAACAACGCATCGGTCCGCCACCGGAGAAACGCCTTTCTCCTTGGCTTTCGGCTCTGAAGCCGTCATCCCGATCGAGATCGGAGCACCTACCCACCGAGTAGCCCATTTTGAAGAGCAAGATAACGACTTGGCCCTCCAAGTGAACCTGGACCTCCTTGCCGAAAAACGAGCTCAAGCGGAAATACGAAACGCCGTCTACAAAAGGAGTGAAAAATATTATAACTCTAAGGTTCACCCTAGAAACTTCCAGGTCGGCGACCTCGTCCTTAAACGGGTACTGGGACCGGATCCCGGACCACTCAAGCCCAAATGGGAAGGACCATATAAAGTTAGTCTTTAGAATGGGGCCTACCGGCTGGAATATCTTAGCGGCCAAAGATTAACTTACCCATGGAATGCTATGTATTTAAAGAGGTATTATCAATAAAATTTGACGTTATTCCATTTTTTAATATTGGTGCACCTCATAAGACCGGCTCATCCAACACTATAAGACCGAGCTCGTCTCGGTACCTCACAAGACCGGCTCATCCGGCACAATAAGACCGAGCTCGCCTCGGCACCTCATAAGACCGGCTCATCCGGCACTATAAGACCGAGCTCGCCTCGGCACCTCATAAGACCGGCTCATCCGGCACTATAAGACCGAGCTCGCCTCGACACCTTATAAGACCGGCTCATCCGGCACTATAAGACCGAGCTCGCCTCGGCACCTCATAAGACCGACTCATCAGGCACTATAAGACCGAGCTCGCCTCGGCACCTCATAAGACCGGCTCATCCGGCACTATAAGACCGAGCTCGCCTCGGCACCTCATAAGACCGGCTCATCCGGCACTATAAGACCGAGCTCGCCTCGGCACCTCATAAGACCGGCTCATCCGGCACAATAAGACCGAGCTCGCCTCGGCACCTCATAAGACCGGATCATCAGGCACTATAAGACCGAGCTCGCCTCGGCACCTCATAAGACCGGCTCATCCGGCACTATAAGGCCGAGATCGCCTCGGCACCTCATAAGACCGGTTCATCCGGCACTATAAGACCGAGCTCGCCTCGGCACCTCATAAGACCGGCTCATCCGGCACTATAAGACCGAGCTCGCCTCGACACCTCCTACGACCGGCTCATCCGGCACCATAAGACCGAGCTCGCCTCGGCACCTCCTAAGACCGGCTCATCCGGCACCATAAGACCGAGCTCGCCTCGGCACCTCCTAAGATCGGCTCATCCGGCACCATAAGACCGAACTCGCCTCGGAACAATCAACAAGTGATGAACATGATAAAAGGGCAACGGTCCAACCAACTGGGCCCAAACATCTAAAGAGCAACAACAGATGCTACAAGGAAGATTTTATTCAATTAAATCATTTTCACAAAGTACACAAGGTGACAACAGAAAACCAAGACGGATTGGCACGCAGGTCGTACATGAAATAAAGCAAACGAAAAGCAAAGACTGGCACGCAGGCCATGCGGGAAGCGAAATCTAAGGAAACTATTCGGCCCCATCCTCCTGGCCGGCCGCTTGAAAGGACTGTCCCTCACCTTCGCCATGCGGAGCCAGCCTGGCATCTTCAACCTCAGCGACCTTTGGCTCATCGGCTCCATGGATGTCAACATGCAGGTCGGTTGCCTGAGACGCTATATAGGCCTCGATCTCCTGAACGGTCTTCCCACCCTTCATGAGATCTAATATCTCGTAACAGGTGGAGACGTAATTCAGATTGATCAGCTCCTCGAACGCAGGTGTCTCCTTGAAGGCCTCCGCCCCTTCGGCCAGACCCTTGGCATAGCTTGAAGCCTCGCAGGTGCTAATACGCTCGGTCAGACTTTCAACCTGGGCCTTGGTTTCTTTCAAATAAGCCTCGTACTCGGCCCTGATGCCTAACAATTGTTTATGCGCCTGCTCGGCTGCCGTGGTCATCTCCTCGGCCTTTTCTTTCCAAATATCGGCCTCGAGGGCCCGGCTTTCCAAAATTTCTACTTCACCCTTCATGGAGGCCATCTCCTCCTCCAGAGACTTAATGAGCGAAGGGCAGAGATGATGCTCCTCCTGCAAGGCATTGAGATCGGCCTCCGCCTTCTTGTGCTTCTCAACTAGGGCCAGCAGCTTCCCAGTGGCCTTTATGTAAGTGCACAACGCACGGCGCATCAGAGCATTCCCGAATTGGATCTGCTCGTCCGGACCCATGTCGTTGGTCACCATATCCATCTTGGGCGTCCAGCCCCGGATAGGGACATGACTGGAGTCAACCACCGCCGGGGGGACCCGGTCGAGCATCTCAGCGGTCGGAGTGGCTGCCCGGACGTAATCCAGAAACCAACGCGGCCGTCGCCCCTTCATTTGGGCACAAGGTTCCTCCCGGTCCTTATTAACCGGGAGATAGTGGCCCTCCAAGTCAATCGCAGGCTCCTTCCCGGTAGCATGACCCGTCCGGACAGGGCTCGGAGCGGATACATTAGCTTCAGGAACAGACGAGCCTCCCACCTTGGTCGCGCTGTCCTCAGGCTCGGCCTCCACTCTCTTCCGCTTGCCAGCCCGCTCCCTCCGCTCGGCGGCCTCAGCAGCCAGCCTCGCCACGCGCTGTGCGGGCGTCTCTTTCCGCCCGGACGAAGTCTTGGCCCTAGGAACTCGAAAAAGAAGACATGTCAAAAAAAAAGGCAGGCTACCTGATGAAGACATTATACTCGGATCGGTTGATCTAAGTCCGGCCGCCCAAAGGTTTTCCTCGGTAACCAAAAGGTACGACTTCCTTTGCTCAAGAGGAAGATCCAAAAGCTGTTCAACCCGGTCGTCGAACTCGGAAGAAGTCTCTTGCGCCGGGATGCGTTCTGCACACGCAATAAATGATGAGCGTTAGACAAAAAAGGAACAGGAATACGAAATACGACACTTGCTCATTTTCGCCGTAAAGTGCTCTGGGACCCGAGGCTCGGCATCTATCACACCAGGCTCCCACTCATCCAACGAGCTCCTCCACGGTCCCCCTATGAAGAACCACTGTTCCTTCCAGCTATGGATGGTCTCAGGCACACCCACTAATTCCTTATGCATGGCATGCCAAGCCGTCAGGTAAAACTAGCCGGAGCCAGATCTGTCGACCGACCTCCATAGAAAAACGTTGTTGAACTCCTCAAAGCTGGGCTCGGGCCAGCCGTGCTGGTTGAAAAGAATGAAAAGACCTACCACCCGAGCCCAGGAATTCGGATGAATCTGGGGGACAGGAAGGCCCCACTGCCTTAGCCACCGGGAGAAGGCTAACGGGAGCGGAAACTTGAGCCCGGCCAGCAAAGAGCGGTAGTACACCGCCGTACAACCGACGGGCGGAGTATGAGCCCTCTCCTCGGGATTCGGAACGAACATCCGCACCGTCGCCGGGATCTTAAATTGCAGCCGCCAAGCCGCTAATTGCTCCTCTGTAACAGTGCTGCGAATCAAGGCTGAATCCCACTCCGCCTCCACAAAGGAGGACGGCCGAGGGCGAGTCCAAGCCACCACCGACTCGACTCTTTCTTCCGCCTGAGTCCCTCCGACGGCCGTCAATGGCACCGCCATCTCCACCTCTCCAGATTTCGACGACTTCGCGACTTCGCCTTCTTCTTCCTCAACACTCCAGTCGACAGGAACTCCGCCTACCGACAGATCTGCCACACCCGTGCGGTCCGGCGACACGGTCAACTCCGCCTCTGTCTCGCCCCTCGGCTCCGACATCTTAAATGAAAAAAGGGGGGAAAAAGAGCTTACCCGGAAAGTCTCTGTAAAAATCGGGAAAAGATCACCAGAAAATTCTCTCTCTTCTCTGCAACAAAGACTCAAAAATGGCGAAGGAATGAGAAAGGAGGAGACAGGCTATATTTATAGGGGAAAAAGGGCATTAAATGCCAGGTGCGTGGAGCGGTGATTCCTACTGAACCGTCGCGAAATTCGAAGGCGCGTGAAGACGCCATCAAATCAGGTTATGCCACGCGTCCCCCTCATAATGACACTTAATGGCCCTGAAATCGAATCGACGCGACTCTCGAAGAGGCGTCCCTTCGAGAGATCTTATCCTCCGACAAGCCGGATCGGCCTCAACATGAAACGACCCCAGCCCCGGCCAACCCGGCACGGCCCTGGACTCGGGGGCCCTTGTTGGCAGCCCATCCACCTTGGAATCCACGTAGGCACTCAAGGCAGCTGAACCGACCGAGTAGAGCCTGAAGCAGGACCGGGCACAAACCCGATTTTCGCCCGGTCTCGTTAGAACCGGACCGGACAGAGACATCAGAGCCGACCCGATATCCGACACGGGAGGGCCGGGCAGAGAGAAGATCAAATGCTCCGAATCAAGATTACAACAAGGCCGACCTGAATGGCGGGAGACCCGAGGACCGACCCCAGCGGATAAGCACCGCCAGAAGCATGTGAGGCAGACCCGCATGCCAATTAACGCATGCAGTCATGCCCCTTCCCAAGGCACTCCTTAGAGACCGCCACGTGTCCAAGGCATATTTGCAGACTGACAAGTGTTTTGGGCATATTCCCCAAACATTCGCCAGCTGTCATCTCTCCACTGGCCCAGATTGTCTATATATAGAAGGAATGTACAGTGAAAGAAGATCTTTGGATTTTTAGCATTTATGAGATAGAGAGAAAAAAGAGAGAGTCCAGATTAACTGAGAAAAAAGGTTAAGACTTGTAATTAGCAAGCAAAAAGATAGATCGGCATAAAAATATCCTGCTCGGCTCTACTCATATTAAGGTCATTAATAAAATTTAGTGATCAAACATCTTTCATCTTGTTTATTATTTTCTACGTGTCTTCGATCCATTCGTCCATATCAGCACACGTGACGTTGACCAAACAAGACGTCAACAAGAGTAATGAGAAAGAAATAATTAAAACAATGGGTTCGGGTCTTAAAATTAATTTCGGGTTCGAGTTCGATTATTATAATTTCAGAATTTCAATAACCGCAATACCCGAAATTAATGTCAATAACCAAACAATAAATTACAACCCATAATACCCGAAATATAAACCATACTATACTTTTATAATTATTTTTATTTTTAATTTTTTTACATACTATATAAACTAAAACACCATAATTTATTATCCCTTCTCCGAGAAATTTGATAATTCCAAAGAAAACCGAAGTAACCGAAACAAAAATGGTTCTTTTCGGTTCTTTCTGAGAAATTTGAAATAGAAACTTCGGTTCGGATATTTCAGTTCCTTGAGAAAATTACTTCGGTTCCTAAAAGTTCGGTTCCCGAAGAAAAAGATCAAGAACCGAACCCGAATTACATAACAAATTTTGAATTTCGGTTCCAGACCTTTTTTTTTTTTTGAAAAACCGAAATATCACAGCCCTACATTTATCTATCAATTACCCACATAAGTTTTTGTTTGCGACATTCCATTATAAATCCGTCGGTAATCCGTAAGCAAATATTTTAAATTGCAAAGAAATAAATGATAATAATAATAATAATAATAATAATAATAATAAAATTATTAGTAACCCTCGGTAATTCGCCAGCAACTCCCAATCAAGATATTTCGTTTCGTCGGTATTTGGCAATTTTTTTATAGTGAACAAATGTTATACAAAAGAACTATACGAATATTATATTCGAAAGAATTATAAGAAGATCGTACCTGAAAGAACCATAAGAATATGTGTCATGATTGAACCATAAGAATACATTACACAAGAGAACCATAAAAGTATATCGCACGAGATAACCATATGAATATGCCACACAAGAGAATAGAGCTGTTATCGGACCGGTTCGGATCGGTTTTCTCCAGATCTGGATCCGGTCCTTTAGGTTATCGAGTAGATCCGGTCCGGGCCGATAAGGGTTCCGGTTTAATATTTAGAACTCGAATCCGAACTCATTAGTTTCCGGGTGAGTTTCGGTCCCGAGTATTTCGGTCCGGTTCATGACCGGGTTTCGGGTTCACTCGGACCGCTAACAACCCTATGTGGAATGGATCTTTACTAGAAAAATGAAGGAAGAGCAGCAAAATAAATCACATAAATGGGGATTACAAGATTCGAACTCCAGACATTTTGTTCAAAAGTACAGCGTCTTAACCACTTGACCAGCATGCAATTTGTGTTTAAAACACGCAAAACGTATTAATAATATATGTATAAAATATATAAATTATAAAATATATATAAACTTTTTTTTAATTTATTACCGGATTTCTTTTCGGTTTTATCGGTCCGGGTCTTATCGGTTTCGGTTCAATGTTTAGAACTCGAATCCGAACTCGTTAGTTTCCGGGTGAGTTTCGGTTCCGATTATTTCGGTTCGATTCATGATCGAGTTTCGGATTCACTTGGACCGCTAACAGCCCTACAAGAGAATCATAAAAGAATGAGATCGAGCAACATATCTAGACCTATGTCACGAGGAGTTCGCCAACTTTAAGAATATATAAGACCAAGAATGTCTTGAGATGTTTAAAAGTAATATATGACCCTTTTTATCTATTAAATATATGTTCTTAATTGCAATGTGTAACTAAACGACTCAAAGTATTTTCGACTTTTACATATAATTTGATCAAGTCTGTAAAACTTCTTTTCATTAATCACGATAGTATGATACAATGGAGGTTTAAATAATTTATAATAAAAATTTAAATTATAAAAAAGTAAACACATGTCAAGCCGTTATTTCTAATTAGAACATATAATCTTGTATAGACAAATATTAGCATAAACACAACAAATAAAATAAAAAATACTACGTACATATGTCACACTACGCAAATTTTTCACATATAGACACTATGGTCGCGCCTTCTATCTATATTATATATTAAAAGAAAAGTTCAAATTTTGCAACTTTCACAATATTTATCGGAGCTTTTGAGGCTGTCCATATCAGCATACATATATGATATTTTTTTTACAGAGTCATATCCTTTATATAAATAATTATACAAATAGAGTCCTAATTAGTAGGTAATATATATTAAAAATGATTATTTAGCTTATTACCCTGTTCTTACTTTTTCGACATTTGTTAAGACAACTTTACTTTAATAAAAATTAATTTTACTTTTAAAAAAAATTAAAATATTAATGAGATGACACATTTCCCAACTCTTTTTTAATAGAAGTATAGATGTATGTATGTAAATAATATATCTTTTAATTCTCATTAATTATAAATAATAGGGAATAAAAATATTCAAAATTGATTCTGATAAAAAATTATTGAATGTATCATGAAGTGTGATGTAATTGGAGAAAAGTCTCACATTAGCGTAATGTTAAGTTAATTAGTGTCTATTATATGAATAAATTTGGGGTACATAACGAAAACAAGAGGCAGGAATAAATTTGGGGACGAAAGTAATATGTGATTAAGTCCTAATATATGTGTATTTGCAGCGTGTGTTTTAGTATTTTTAGTTATTAAAATTAAATATTCCAATTTTTATGTAGACAATATGAATCTTAAATCTAATTTCTTAGAACTGAATAAATTTATTTTTATTCTGTAATAGTTTATTTTACTGAAAAAATATTCATATTTTTTTTAATATAAATTTTTGTGGAATCGGTCAATAATTATATTCAATATGGATGTCTAATTGAATGTCGTGAAATAAAAGTTAATTTGATATGTTTTTTATTAAGAATAAACTTGATCTAGAAAAATTATAAACATTTAGAATTTTAAGTTAGAAAAAAATTATTGGTGGATGGATGTAAGTTGCGGAATAAAATTCTCATAATATATATCCAGATTTTCTTTTTATATTTTTGAAATTTTGAGAAGACATCTCACATCTCTATATATAAATTGTACTTTTTAAAAAAAATTAAAATATTAAAGAGATGGCATATTTCCCAACTCTCTTTTAATAGAAGTATAGATGTATGTATGTAAATAATATGTCTTTAAATTCTCATTAATTATAAATAATAGCGAATAGAAATATTCAAAATTGAGAGGTCCACGTCATCAAGCATTTTTTTATCTATTTTCTATTTAATTCTGATCATAATTTATTATATTTTTTGAATTATAATTTCAACTTTTTATTCTTATGAATATTCGAATAGCTAAAAAATATGATATACATAATTCCTAAAACTATAGTTTTATTTGAACAATTTTCAATTTTGGAAGTCCTATAGAATTATGCTTCACAAATTGAATTTACTATTATCCTTAAAAGTGACCAATTAAGTTAGCATTTGCCATCAAATCTTATTTAGTTCTGTTGTTTTTCTAAATTTTGAGCTCAACTTTTTATCTACGTGAATTCCTGAAATTAATTATAAATAATAGGGAATAGAAATATTCAAAATTGAGAGGTCCACGTCATCAAGCATTTTTTTATAACTATTTTCTATTTAATTCTGATCATAATTTATTATATTTTTTGAATTATAATTTCAACTTTTTATTCTTATGAATATTCGAATAGCTAAAAAATATGATATACATAATTCCTAAAACTTTAGTTTTATTTAAACAATTTTTAATTTTGGAAGTCCTATAGAATCATGCTTCACAAATTGAATTTACTATTATTCTTAAAAGCGACCAATTAAGTTAGCATTTACCATCAAATTTTGTTTAGTTCTGTTGTTTTTCTAAATTTTGAGCTCAACTTTTTATCTACGTGAATTCCCGAATTCTCAAAAAATTGATTTTCAAAAATTTCGAGACCCACGTCAGCAAGCATTTTCTATTATGGACTTGTAGTTATGATCTCAATTTTTTATCTACGAGGATTTTTGGGTTCCTAAAAAAATGACTTCCAGAATTTCAAAAAAAAAAATAGTCCTGACTAATTTTCAATCGTAGAAGTCAGATGAAATCGTGAATTATATAGTGCTTAAAATAGATCAATTAAGTTAGAATTTAGCAACAAGTATTTTGTAATCTTGCTGTTTTTTTTCTTCTGACCTTATTTTATGTACAATAATTTTTTAATTCCTTAAGATATTGGATTCTGGTATTCCAAAAATATTAGCCTTAATCAAATCATTCGTAATTATAAAAATCCTATAAAATACAATTCATATACTAAATTTATTATTATTATTTAGAAGCGAATAATTAAGTTAGCACTTATTTTTTATATTCATGATAAATACGTTTATGTATTTGATAATTAAATAAGAAGAAGAATTTCACGATGAAAGTGCATAAAATAGTTACTTTTAAGTCAATATTAGATTATGTTTATGGTGGTTTTGTTTACTATACTATTTTTGTTTTGATTTAAAATAGAAATAACAGACAATGCAATTGAAAATTCACCATCACAAAGTGGTAGAAGTTTATGTAACAAAAACTTTTGGTTTTATAATTTTACCCAAAGTGATTTATTACTCAGTTTCTATATTGAATGTAACATGAGTTTTATGCACTATTAGTAACTTCATTATACTAAGTATAATATATTTTTTTGTGTAGTTATCAATGACTATCTATTGTGTAACATAGAAATGAGAGTACTCAAAATAAATTAGGTGCGAAATTCTTATAGATGTGTGTGTGTGAACGAGTTTTTTAAACTTTTGAAATTTGATGTACTCTTATTTTAAATATTTTTATTTACATGTTATATTATACATTTTTACCATTTTATAGACTATTTTTTATTAGTTTGACACACTATTACTTTCTGCAACTCTTGCCGTAGAGTAAAAATAAGAATTTATATAATAATTTATATGCCAATCCGTGATTCAAAATATTTTTATATAATACTCTATTGATTCAGTTTGTATTGTTGCTATATATTTCTGACTCAGAATGTCAAAAACAAATTGTTGTTAGGCTCACCCTGTCGAAGAGGAGGAAAAATTTTATTATCAAATAAAAATATTATTTTTTAGTCGTACAACAAGTAATTGAGAACTCAGTTTTTGAATAAAAAACTACACAAGTTGCATGAATTATTAATAATTTAATTATTTATTTATTATGTTTTATTTAGCTCGAGACGTTATTACTTTGTGCAACAATTTAGGTAAAGAACAAACTTCTCCTGACCTTTAATAACAATTTATACATAACATTGCCATGCTTTGATATTTAGACCTATGTTGATATTATTTATCAAAGATCCGGGATAGCTGGAGAAAATATTACAGCGATACAAGCTAAGCAAAAGGAAGGAAATTTTGACGAAAGAAAAAATTTGGTAAGAGTTATCAATCTAAAATTATGCTTCTGTGCTTTTGTTTACCATACTATTCTTAAATTAGTCAAAAATAAAAATAAAAGAGAATAGAAATGAAGAATCTCATTCTCGAATTGTTAAATATTTATCAAACAAAACTTTAGTTTTGTAATTGTATGAAGTGCACGTTATTACTTAATATTTCTGTATTGAATGTAGCACAAATTTCAGGGGCTATTAATAACTTGATTGGATATTGATTGTAATATACTTTTCGTATAATTACGAATTACTATATACTTTTTATATTTTTAAATTATTTTATCATTGTTCAATAGGTTATTACCTTGTGCAATGATTTATGTGGAAAAAAATTAGGAGATCCAACTATTTATATGTCGCAATTATTTAAATTTCAAATTTCCAGATAAAATTATTACTTAAATGACCAATTAATTTAACATTTATCCCTATATTAATGGATAATAGCTTTATTTATTTAATTATTAAAATAAAAGTAGTTATTTTGAAGTTGAGAAAAAAAATATTTTTAAATCACTCTATGGTAATGTTGTTTACTATATTACTTTTAAATTTATTTTAAATTAGAAATAACAGAGAATAGAATTTTAAATTCCAAAATGCACATCAACCGGTATTTTTATAGTTTGCAATCATGACCTGAATTTATTATCTATTTTTTTAATTATAATCTCAATTTATTATCTACTGGAATTTTCAAATTTTAAAAATAATAATGATTTATTTAGTTGTGAAAGTCCTATATATCACCATTCATGTGCCAAATTTAGTATTTATATATACATATATAAAGGTGATTAATTAAATTATAACCTAACAACAAATATTTTCGTATTATGTTACTTTTAGTTATGATCTTGATTTTTATCCATGGAATTTTGAATTCCGTAAAAAATTGGTTTCAGATTTTTGAAAATCTTAGTCCTAATCAAATCGTTCATAATTATACAACTTCTGTAAAATTAGAATCAATATATCAGTTGAATTAAGTGGTCAACTAAATTTGTCCTAATTCGTATATTAATGGTCAATAGTTTTATATATTTAATTATTAAAACTAAAATAGTTATTTTCACGATGAGAGTAAAAATTTAGTCATTTTAAAATCAATATAAATTATACTTATGATGGTTTCGTTTACCGTACAACTTTTAACTTGATCTAAAACAGACACAATAATATGATTGAAAATTCACCCTCAAAAATGATGAAAGTTTATTAAATAAAAATCTTTAGTTCAGTTTTTAACAATAATATGCTACGAAAGAGAATAGTAAGAAAATGATGCTACAATTGATCCATAAGAAAATATTAGACGGGAGAACCACAAGAAGATGTTAGAAAGGAGAATCATAAGAGGTATGTTATAACGGAGAACTATATAAAGATATTAAACAGGAGAACTGTAATAAGATGCTCCAAGGAAGAATCATAAGAAGATGCTTCATGAATGAACTGTAATATCCGCAATTTTCGATTTTCGGTAAATTTCTTTTTTCGGACGAAGTCCGTTTTGACGACTCGCTCATGACCGTTTCGTCATTCTGAGAATGATTAATTCTACACTTTTTGACATCCGAGTTCGTTTCGGTGTCGTTTTGTTGAGTTCCGTGCTTTTTAGCGACTTTTCCGCGCTTGAGTTCGATTCTTGCGAATCTCGTTCGAAACTGCTGTTTCGAGTTTTCCGTAAGTCCGTTTAACTTTGTTAGACGTGTTGTGAACTTCGGTTTGGTTATTCAATCACGTATCGTGATTTCCGGGCGTTTTGGGCCATTTTGTAATTTCTTGAAAGTTACGGGTATCCGTATCTGTAATTGTTGCCTCGACCCGTTTCTTGGTCGCGTATGACTAATTATGGTATTATGTTTTCATTTCGGGTCGTTGATGTCGTCCGCGAACTTTTCGTCGTGTTAGTTAGGCGTTTTCGAAATCGGTCGCCGAGCTCGCGGTGCGGATCGCCGGACGGTTATGGATCGCCGGACGACGCAGGCACCGCCGGACAGATGCGGGCAGAACCGGCGTAGCGCACGCCATCGCCGGAAGGTTGCGCGCTAACCGGCAGTGTAGCGACGCTTAGCCCGGTCGACCAACGACGCCATCGGGCCGACAGTGGGGTTTCGAGGTTCGAACTCGGTCGGGTCGGGCAGTAGCGCACGCCACGCCGAGCGTAGCGCGCGCTAGTCGGCAGCGTAGCGCACGCCGGCCGCCGGCTAGCGACGTTACTGGCCGGGCGTCGACCAGAGGCTACCGATGGCCGGCTAAGCGCGCAGCTTCGGCCAGAGCGCACGCTAGCGGAGTCGGGCGGTCGAGTTATGGTCGGCAGATTGGTCGGTGGTGCCGGGTCATGCGGGCCATGGCCGAGAGTGCTCGGCCGACATCGCCGATAGCGCACGCTAGTCGGGAAGGCTAGCGCACGCTAGTTCCGCCCGATATATATGATGCACAGGTGATTTTCTCCGACATTTTTCATTTCATTTCTCTTCGGTCCGCGGCTGGGGTTTCGGAGGAGACGAAACCATGTTGTTGAACAACAAATCCATGAAGTTCTTGAGTCCATAACATCAATCAATCGTCCGTTATCATCCTTCGATCCAGCGAATCAAGGTTAGATCTTTAGAACCCTACTTTTGGTAAAATTGGGGGTTTTCACGTTTTTGTCCGATTCGTTCCGTTTTGTCGATTAATTCATGATGGGTATGATTAATCTTGATAGTATTCTTGTGTTTAACATCATTTAATCCATTGTTCTTCGTCGAATCGAAGTATATTTCTTGATTTCCTTCGAATTGACTTTTCGGGGGATTTGTCCCCGATCTCATTTTTCATCCGTTTTCGATGGATCGATTATGGTTAAATGATGTTGTTAAACATATTCTATGGATTGTATATCCATATTTCAACTTGGAATTCCGTTTTCGTGATTTGACGGAACGAATCGTGTTCTTGGCCGTTTTGGGGGAAATCCGTGAACTTTCGTCATTCGTTCTTTGAATTCAACGGCTTTGAGTCGTGTTATGGAATTCGTTTCATTGTTATTATTTGTCCTTCGTAGTTTATGAACGTGAGTTGGCGTTCGGTGGAGTCGGCGGGTTCGTAGTCGGTTCGGGCCAACCTACTTGGTCGATTCTCCGCGTTGTTCTTATTCGAGGCAAGTACCTTGCCCATACTTTTCTCGTTTTATGGATATGATGATCGGTGATCGTCTTGGTGTGTTTGTTTGGTTGTTTGAAATGAAGTTTCAAAGGATTTCGGTTTGGCCTCGTTAAAGACTTTCTTTCAAAGCGAGTGTGATTTGTGAACGGTGTTTTGAGAATTGATTATGATTTGGTTATTTTGAACATTGAAGGATTTTATGGTGATACTCATATTGTTTAAGTTATGGAATCGTGTATTCCGTATTTAATCTTGTTGTGGTGTTTTGAAGAGTTTGATAATGGTGTCGAGTTAATGGCCATCTCTAGTGAGTATTCTTAATGAACTTACATTCTTAGCATATTAGTATTACATGAGTAACGTGTGTGTGTGTATGCTCACTACGGGTTAGATCCGACGGGGTCTCGGTAGGGGTCCACAGAGACGTGGATCGACGAGCTTGCTTTTAACCACTACGGGTTAGATCCGACGGGGTCTCGGTAGGGGTCCACAGAGACGTGGATCGACGGTTAATTGTGGTGCATTTTACAAATGTGATTTTATATTGGCATTTCCGGAAATGAGCGCTTTTGAACGGTTTTCATGATTGCATGCATTGACTAAGTGTGTAAGAGGTAAGTTGTTCGTTTGGCCTACTTGGCTAGGATGGCACTAGAGTATTTTGTTGTTTGTTTTAAATCTTTTATTTGTGGATTTTGATGTTGGGAAACGAACCTTGTGGTTGTTCTTGTGTATTGTGAGTTGATGAGATTTGGGGCTAAAATCCCAATGGTTTTGTAAAACTTATTTTACCGGTTTGGGGCTAAAATCCCAACGGGTTGGTAAATGTCATTTTTCGGAAAGTAAACCTTTGGGGCGGTGACCCCTTTCGCCTTTTGGATTTTGAAAAGTAGGATTTGATAATCCTAAATTGTTTTCTATTAAAACTCTCGATGGCATTCTAAACCGTTTTATAAATTACTTCCATTGATTTATGATATTTCGATTTTGAAAGGTTTTCTCAAACTCTTGCCTCGGGAAGTACTCTTCGTTTTGTTTGGATCTTTGAGGATTCCTGGTTATTGTTATTCGTGGAATGTGAATTGTATGGCTCGTATTTGCACTTTGTTCTTGCACTAGCAAAACAGTGGAGTTTTGCTAACCCCCGAGTATTCGGGGGGTGGATGTCTGTTTTTGCATTCAGGTTTTGGAGCATAACACAGGGTCGGCACGAAGGATGATGAAAGATGATCGATACTAATCACATGAGGAACCATACATCGTGTGTTGGTTCAGTTGTACTTTATTTTCCGCTGCTGTATTGTTCCCGTTGTACGGGTGTAGTTGTATTTTGTCCCCTGCGTGGGCATGAGTTGTATGTATTTGTGGAAAGACCAAATCGGTCTACTGAGTCATTGTAGCCTTGAAGGCATTGTCGAGATTTTAAACGTTGTTACCAGCCTGGTAGATCCTCGAGGAGAGGGTCTACGGCGTGTAATATCCCTGAGTGGATTGGGGGTGTTACATAAATGGTATCGGAGCTTAGGTTGAGGAAAACCTAGGCTGTCGGGTCAAGTCGTGTTGTTTGAGTTTTGTTTCGTCGGATTTTATCTGACTGAGTCGTGTCGCGACGCGTCGTTTGAGTTTGTTGGTCGTGATTAGTATCGTGGGGCGATCATCATCTTCGTGCGACCTGTGGAAGTAAGTCTCCCTTCTTTGTGTTGTGCCTCGTGTGACACGAGCTATTTTTATGATTTTTTGTTAAGTGGTGGAATCCTTATGTGAATTTTGATTTCACGATATGTATTTAGTCGACTCTCGTATTTGATTTATACGAGGAGTGTCGTCGCTTGTGATGTCTTTTTATTGTTGTTTTTGTTCGTTGTTGATGATTTTCGAATCGATTTGCACGTTTTGCAAGTTCTATTGTGGAAGCTTTATGCTTATACGCGTTCGACTTGTTCACTAGCCAGTGCGGGAGAGTATTTTATCAGTGGTTTTGTTCTGAACGTGGTATTTTATCGTTTATTCCCGTTTAAAGACATATATTGTCTTGATTTTAAACGTTTTGATGCGTGTGCTAGGAGTTGTTTTAGTGAACGTCGATATGTGTGAGTTTTGGGCATTCTCGCCTATCAATTTTTGAAAACCTTGAGTATCTTAGAAAAATAAATTTCGAGACATACTTTTCAAATGAGTTATTTTCTTGTGGTACATCCAAGGTGCCACAATATATTTCAAAAAATTTCTACTTCGAGGACCAAAATGCTTTGAGATATTTTCAATGTTTTAGAAATATTTTTATTTAGACCCGAGGGTCGAATATTTTGGAAGTTTTCACTAAGAGAAAGTGACTTCATTCTTATCAAATGCGAAATGGTTCTCCAATGTCTCGATAACGATGTTTCACGTTTATACTTTTTGAAAGGTGATACTCAAGATCAACCAGTATTCTTCAAATTATTTTCATAATGAGGTTTTCATTTTTAAAACCTATCCATTCCCGTTTGAGGGCTGGGTATGAATGTGTGATGTTCGCGTTGTCATTTTGATACTTTCTCCCGAGTATGATCGAATTGGCGGTGTGAGCGTTGAGTCGCTTTCCACACATTGGTTGTGCTAGCCCCCTGTGAGAGGCGGAATGTTGGTATTGAATGTTGCCATCTCATGGTGATTTCTGCGTTATTGCGCATGTGCGAGCTGTTAGAGCTTGGTATGGTATGACCGTGTGCATCGGTGATCGTTCCGTTATGTGTCGGTTGTTTAATGCCTTGTTACCTTGCTTCCGTTTTTGTGAATTTCGTGGACGAGGTCGGAGGTAATGCCCGTACTATTTTGACTTCTGTATTTTCTCTTTCCCCAGTCTATCGATTCGTTCATGTTCGTTGGTACTTTATGAACTTGTTCGGTATTTCAGTTTCATCGTCCGAACGAACTGTGATCTTGTTTTGAGTTGATCTGGTTATCGTTGTGACTTTTTCGGGTTCAGTTCGATTCTTGTGAACCTTGTTCGGGAGTAACATCATTTGGTTCTACTAGTCCTTTTATTCGAAGGGATCGGATTTTGAACTTCTGTATATTCTACTTGGTCGACTCATTTATGTTCGTTGACATTTCTGAGCTTGTCCTGCCCCTTGTTTTTGTTTATCGAACGAGTGTGGTATCATTTCGGAATAACTCGTTTGTCGTTGTGACTTTTTAATTGCTATTCCCTTTCCTGTGGATCTTATGTGAATGCACATCCTGTTGTTTTCACCGGATCATATATTGTCTCGAGCCGAGATGTGAACCTTGGAGTTGTTGTTTGAATTTTATTATCCTTCGTGTTTCGGACATGATTGTTCGATTTTTGTTGTCTCGATCGTTTGTTTGTTCGGTTTTTGTTCTCTTTTCGTGATTGTTGAGCGTTCGGGCTCCTTTGTAATTCCTTAAGTTTGGGAAATTAGTCTCGTTTTCGATCTTCAAACCCTTGGGCGGTGGAATTTCGTATTTTGTTCAACGATTGGCTCGCGTTTTGATTGATGTACCGTTGGGTTGGTCAATCGTATTGATTTTCGTTCGTTGTGTTTTGTGATTGTCGGATAATTGACTTGGCTATATTATCCGTTTGATGACGCTTGTCGTTTGTTGGTTTTATTATATCCCTAACGGCGACGTCATGTTGGTCGCCGTGGAGCGTGTTTACACGCCGTATATTCCTTCGCGTTGTTTGTAACATTTCGCCGTTGGGCGTTAGTTACGCATTCTTGTGTATCTCGATGAGTTTTTCTTGGCGGAATATTCCTTCTCCCTACTTGTTTTAAGTTTCGGGACGAAACTTCTTTTAAGGAGGGTAGAATGTAATATCCGCAATTTTCGATTTTCGGTAAATTTCTTTTTTCGGCCGAAGTCCGTTTTGACGACTCGCTCATGACCGTTTCGTCATTCTGAGAATGATTAATTCTACACTTTTTGACATCCGAGTTCGTTTCGGTGTCGTTTTGTTGAGTTCCGTGCTTTTTAGCGACTTTTCCGCGCTTGAGTTCGATTCTTGCGAATCTCGTTCAAATCGCTGCTTCGAGTTTCCCGTAAGTCCGTTTAACTTTGTTAGACGTGTTGTGAACTTCGGTTTGGTTATTCGATCACGTATCGTGATTTCCGCGCTTGGGCCATTTTGTAATTTCTTGAAAGTTACGTATCCGTATCTGTAATTGTTGCCTCGACCCGTTTCTTGGTCGCGTATGACTAATTATGGTATTATGTTTTCATTTCGAAGTCGTTGATGTCGTCCGCGAACTTTTCGTCGTGTTCGTTCGTGCGTTTTGAAATCGGGTCGTCGAGCCACAGCGGTTGCGGGGCGCCGGACGGTTGCGGGGCGCCGGACGATTGCAGGCACCGGCCGGACAGATGCGCGAGCGGTGTAGCGCACGCTTCTGCCGGAAAAGGCTGCGCTAACCGGCAGGTGTAGCGCACGCTGGCCTGGTCGACAGCCTTACGCTATCGGGCCGGGACAGTGGGGTTTCGAGGTTGGACTCGGTCGGAGTCGGCGGTAGCGCACGCTACGCCGGCGTAGCGCGCGCTAGTCGGCGGCGTAGCGCCGCCATCGGCCGGCTAGCGTCGTTACTGGCCAGGCGATTCGATCCGAGGCTCTTTGGGCCAGTCGGCTAAGCGCGCAGGCTTCCGGCCGTAGCGCACGCTAGCGGGAGTCGGGCGGTCGAGTCATGGTCGGCAGAATTGGTCGGTGGTGCCGGGTCATGCGGGCCATGGCCGAGAGTGCTCGGCCGATACTGGCCGATAGCGCACGCTAGGCCGGGAAGGCTAGCGCACGCTAGTTCCGGCCCAGTATATATATGACAGACCAGTGACTTTCTCCGACATTTTTCATTTCATTTCTCTTCGGTCCGCGGCTGGGGTTTCGGAGGAGACGAAACCATGTTGTTGAACAACAAATCCATGAAGTTCTTGAGTCCATAACATCAATCAATCGTCCGTTATCATCCTTCGATCCAGCGAATCAAGGTTAGATCTTTAGAACCCTACTTTTGGTAAAATTGGGGGTTTTCACGTTTTTGTCCGATTCGTTCCGTTTTGTCGATTAATTCATGATGGGTATGATTAATCTTGATAGTATTCTTGTGTTTAACATCATTTAATCCATTGTTCTTCGTCGAATCGAAGTATATTTCTTGATTTCCTTCGAATTGACTTTTCGGGGGATTTGTCCCCGATCTCATTTTTCATCCGTTTTCGATGGATCGATTATGGTTAAATGATGTTGTTAAACATATTCTATGGATTGTATATCCATATTTCAACTTGGAATTCCGTTTTCGTGATTTGTGGAGCGAATCGTGTTCTTGGCCGTTTTGGGAAATCCGTGAACTTTCGTCATTCGTTCTTTGAATTCAACGGCTTTGAGTCGTGTTATGGAATTCGTTTCATTGTTATTATTTGTCCTTCGTAGTTTATGAACGTGAGTTGGCGTTCGGTGGAGTCGGCGGGTTCGTAGTCGGTTCGGGCCAACCTACTTGGTCGATTCTCCGCGTTGTTCTTATTCGAGGCAAGTACCTTGCCCATACTTTTCTCGTTTATGGATATGATGATCGGTGATCGTCTTGGTGTGTTTGTTTGGTTGTTTGAAATGAAGTTTCAAAGGATTTCGGTTTGGCCTCGTTAAAGACTTTCTTTCAAAGCGAGTGTGATTTGTGAACGGTGTTTTGAGAATTGATTATGATTTGGTTATTTTGAACATTGAAGGATTTTATGATGATACTCCTATTGTTTAAGTTATGGAATCGTGTATTCCGTATTTAATCTTGTTGTGGTGTTTTGAAGAGTTTGATAATGGTGTCGAGTTAATGGCCATCTCTAGTGAGTATTCTTAATGAACTTACATTCTTAGCATATTAGTATTGCATGAGTAACGTGTGTGTGTGTGTATGCTCACTACGGGTTAGATCCGACGGGGTCTCGGTAGGGGTCCACAGAGACGTGGATCGACGAGCTTGCTTTTAACCACTACGGGTTAGATCCGACGGGGTCTCGGTAGGGGTCCACAGAGACGTGGATCGACGGTTAATTGTGGTGCATTTTACAAATGTGATTTTATATTGGCATTTCCGGAAATGAGCGCTTTTGAACGGTTTTCATGATTGCATGCATTGACTAAGTGTGTAAGAGGTAAGTTGTTCGTTTGGCCTACTTGGCTAGGATGGCACTAGAGTATTTTGTTGTTTGTTTTAAATCTTTTATTTGTGGATTTTGATGTTGGGAAACGAACCTTGTGGTCGTTCTTGTGTATTGTGAGTTGATGAGATTTGGGGCTAAAATCTCAATGGTTTTGTAAAACTTATTTTACCGGTTTGGGGCTAAAATCCCAACGGGTTGGTAAATGTCATTTTTCGGAAAGTAGACCTTTGGGGCGGTGACCCCTTTCGCCTTTTGGATTTTGAAAAGTAGGATTTGATAATCCTAAATTGTTTTCTATTAAAACTCTCGATGGCATTCTAAACCGTTTTATAAATTACTTCCATTGATTTATGATATTTCGATTTTGAAAGGTTTTCTTAAACTCTTGCCTCGGGAAGTACTCTTCGTTTTGTTTGGATCTTTGAGGATTCCTGGTTATTGTTATTCGTGGAATGTGAATTGTATGGCTCGTATTTGCACTTTGTTCTTGCACTAGCAAAACAGTGGAGTTTTGCTAACCCCAGTATTCGGGGGTGGATGTCTGTTTTGCATTCGGGTTTTGGAGCATAACACGAGTCGGCACGAAGGATGATGAAAGATGATCGATACTAATCACATGAGGAACCATACATCGTGTGTTGGTTCAGTTGTACTTTATTTTCCGCTGCTGTATTGTTCCCGTTGTACGGGTGTAGTTATATTTTGTCCCCTGCGTGGGCATGAGTTGTATGTATTTGTGGAAAGACCAAATCGGTCTACTGAGTCATTGTAGCCTTGAAGGCATTGTCGAGATGTTAAACGTTGTTACCAGCCTGGTAGATCCTCGAGGAGAGGGTCTACGGCGTGTAATATCCCTGAGTGGATTGGGGGTGTTACATGAACAATAAAAAGATGTACACGAGAGATCCATAGGAAGATGTTACTTGAGAAAACTATAAGAAGAGGCTACACGTGAGAACCAATATACTTCACCTCCATGAGATTACACGGAAAATTTATAAAAAGATGTTACACTAGAGATCTATAAAAAAAATACTACACATGAGATACATGAAAAGATGTCAATTAAGAGAACTAAGTAAATCGAGATAGGAGAATCATACAAATTTGCTATATAGGAGAACCATAAGCACATGTTCGATGAGAGAACCAAAAGAAGATGTTAGACAGGATAATGTAAAAATATATTATACGGGAGAACTGTAAGAATATATTATACTGGCGAACTCTAATAAGATGTTAAATGGGATAATCGGAAGAAGATGTTATATGAGAAACACTAGAAGACGTTAGAAGGCACCCATAAAAAAATGCTAGACAAGAGAATCGTAATAAGACGTTAGAAGGTAGACACACAAAAAAACTAGAAGATGCTACAGGAGATAACCATACGATTATACTACATGGGAGAACCATGTGAAGATGCTATATAGGAGAATCATAAGAATGGGCTACAAGGGATATCCGTAAGAAGATGCTACATGGGAAAAATATAAGAAGATGGTAGACCAAAAATATTAGGCGGGTGAATTGTAAGAAAATACTATACAGAGAATGAATAAATGTCATCCTGATGCAACAATAGCAACATTCTATGATCATCTAAGAAACTTATTTTTTTTACTAATTTTTGTAGTGTACTTGATCAACTCTATAACAATTTTTCTTATTAACTATCGTAATAGCGTGAACTTTTTGTTTTAAGTATAAAAAATTAGTCGTTGGGATGAGCATCTAAGACATTTTTTTTTTTACCAATTTATGTATTGTACTTGATTAGCTCTTTAACAATTTTTCTTCTTACCTATCGTAATAGCATAACCTTTTATTTTAAGTATAAAATATTTTTATAACTTAATTTATAAACTAAACGAACCATTTATGCCCGTCGAAATTAGGCGGGTTACACACTAGTTACTTATAAAGGCACTACCTTAAAGCATCCTCTATCTCGGTGTGCTTGTAAGTGTTATAGGACACCTCATAAAGTGTTCTATATAGTTTAATAAAATGTCATGTATAGTTTTTTTAGGACATAAACACGTCCTATATTCTCTACGAAAACTTCAAAATAGTGTCGTATATGTTGGAATATTTACCATGCTTTTGAATCTACTGTATAAGCTGCAAATCTGAAAAGCACAAAGTAGGAGACAGATTCGTTAGTGAGGCAAGCTGCAAATGATATATATATATATATATATAAGTAATCAAAGGAAATAAATCCGAAGATGGCGATGTTGAGTCCAGAATTTCTGTCTCCTTAAAGCAAATTCGCCCCCACCGCAGTGCATAGCGTCTGCCTCCCAGGATAAAAAACATCTCAATGCGTTAATAAATCGATCATCACACCCTCAGCGAACTAGAATAAAACCTGAACTACCACCGACGGGACCGAAAATATGTAGAGAAATTATTTCCGAAAAAAAAAACGAACTCAGAATTTCGGCTGGAAAAACGAACGAAAATTCTGTCAAAAAATCAGACCCCTCACATCTGTATTTATAGCTGAAGATGAGAGAGACACATGTGGTGGAGGAACTCTAATTAGAATTGGTCTCTTCACCACTTATCCTAATCTATTAATATATTAGTTCGATAATTATCAAATAACTTGATAGTTATCCGGATCCGAAAAGTTCGGAATTTATAATTGAGGTGTTTCAGTAAAATAAATTTTAACCGAATAAAATTACAGTAAAAAAATAACTTCGAGGAGCCGAGACATTTCGCCCAAATCGCCCTTCGACCGAGACCGAGACCGACCCGACCCGAACCGAGCTGGACGGACGGCGGCGGCGGCGCGCGCGCGTGTATGTATGTGCGCGAGGGGCTCCTAGTCACACATCCACTCATGCCTCACTTTTTGAACAAGACTTTGTCCACATCTCCTTATATACTCACAATTTTTCCCTTCTTTTTCCAATGTGGGATATCATCCCAACCCATTTCTAAAGGGTTCACTTTGGAACATTATATCTCATTCATACCTCAATAATTTTG
Organism: Orobanche coerulescens; assembly: GCA_033398695.1. Taxonomy (NCBI): domain Eukaryota; kingdom Viridiplantae; phylum Streptophyta; class Magnoliopsida; order Lamiales; family Orobanchaceae; genus Orobanche; species Orobanche coerulescens. Next base: position 171,527,191 of record CM065805.1, read on the forward strand.
AGTGTTCTTACATGTTTTGGAAACCCCGTACCTACGTATTCCAACTAAGTCCCGCCCTTAACTCATAGTCGAGACCACTCAACATTGCCTCTCAAGTGGCTGCTCAAAACAGCCCCATTATTCCTCTTTTCCAACAATCCCCCACATGAATGAGATTGATGGTCCAACAGCACACATCAGACACGGAGTTTGACATGGTGATCGTAGTTAGGCATTGCATAGGATAGGTAGAGTATGCTCCTTGAACCTTCCCTTGAAAATATATATTCTCCTTACTGGCTAGACAGTGTGACTAGATGCCTTTGAACTATCCGACCACTTGTGTAAGTGATCGTATATCCTTCACAAGTGCCATCCCTTATTTATTTTGTTCTCATTATTGTGCCCGTTTTGGCCGTGGACACCGTCCTGGTTTTGCGAGAGTTTCAAAAGAATTGTGCCTTGCAATTCTCCTTTGAAGCGGCCCATCTTCACTCCAACATAGGTGATTCTTTTTAAGTATTTTGAGTAAACCCGTATTTTACTCCACCCGACTATACATTGTCGACTTAAGAATCATTAAAAACATAAGCTTAACCTCTCCCTACGGGTATCACTATTTTCATCCTAGGAATGGTCGGTTGGGGGTAACCCCCACAATGATCATGCCCAGTTTTATGAATTGGTTGTCCCATTGAACCTAGATCTTGGGATCTCCAGTCAGCTTAGGTTGAGTATCCTCCATAAAACCATTAGCTCATGGCAATAGACCCATTCCTCTTGATGATTTATCAACAAGGTCTTTTGATAACCCTTTGGTTACAGATCCGCGATGTTATCTCTTGACGAATCATAGTCAATAGTGATAACCAATGTTGATAGAAAAATGGTATTATGTCTTTGCCTCATATGACGAGACTTACCATTATACTTTTTCTCTGTGCCCTGTCAATCGTAGATTGACTATCACAATAAATACATAATGCGGTCACAACTTTGCCCATTTGGGAATATCTTCTGGAAAATGGCATTGCATTATGCCTCTTCTGCACATTTGTCCAAGGTTATTAACTCTGATTCCATTGTAAATCGGGCTATAACCGTCTATATTAAAGATTTCCATTCCACTGATGCACTAGCTAGTGTGAAATATATTCACTATTTAGAGATTAAATTCATAATGTCAAGTATCCAATTTGAATTACTATATCATTTTAATAGTTTTTTAATATCTCATGTCATGCAGCATATACACACAAGTAATTAATCTTTATATCATTGTAATCACCAATTGATGATTAGTTTCCCGATTACTCGTGTATCCACATAGTCTACTCACGATATATACTGTGTTTAGTCTTGTACAATTCACTTAGTACATAAGACTTTTAATTACTCTTGAAAGATCAGTTACCTTTGTGTTTGGATAGATGCACCATATCTATTGGCATTCCAATTGATTCCGTTGATCTTTCCAAGATTCATGTCATCATAGTATGACTGACCTCATATGAGACATTGTGAACGACTTCAGATTTTACATCTTAAAATCATCTCTTTAGTCTCATATATTTATATTTTCAGACTTTGTTGAATTGATCCCCTTGTCATTACTTACATCAATGACTCGATCATTCAAATTCATTCTTAAAATGACATAGTCGTCATGTGTATTTGACATATACACATTTGACATATTCACTATCTTGAATTTTTTTGACATTATATATTGGCATTTTTAACGTTTTGAAATTACGTTACGAACTATTAACCGTAACTTCAATTTCTCATAGATCAAATTACTAATTTTAAGCGTCCCCAAAATTAGCAATTTTTCATTAACTACATTACCAAATTTGAGCGTCTCCAAATTGGTACTTTTTGGTTATTTAATCACCATATTTGAGCGTTGTCAAATTGGAGATTTTATCACATCCTTTAAAGTCATTTATTGACACCACAATGTCAAAGATTTTATGCCACTATTTTAGTGTCAATTTAGATTCATAATGCTTTCACTAAGTTGCAGACTTTCAATCGTTGTGTTAGGCACATATGCCTTTGGTTCTTCCAAGTTGGCTTTTCTCAGAAACGCCATTTAGAAAGACTAGATGTATGTTCATTTGATATACTTCTACATATATATCATAATAATGAACTTTCTTCTTGTTACTAGAGAATATATCTAAAAGTACTTTTAGGCTCTCATGTTACTACAACCTCAGTTAGTAGTTTCGCCTCTTATTTATCCATGGATCCATTTAATTTTATTTTCGAATTGAATTTACGTCAGATCCTAGTGGTATCTATTCCATAGGAAGATCTATCGAATATTAAATAAAATTCTGCACAACAGAATTATTCTCTCTCTCTTATGTGACCATATGAAGAGTGTATATGGCATTGTAAATTATCTTCTAGCACGCATGTTAGAAATTTCAGACGTAGTGATTTTCCAAGTTCAAGCCTTTTTGCTTCAACCTTTAAAACCACCTGGTGATTTATTTCACATTGATAAATCCACAATATCTCATAATTATTTAGTTTTTAAATCAGTTATGCGTTTGATACACTCTTTTCCTTAACTCGATTAGTACATACTGATATGTCAGACTATCAGATTTATTTTTCACTACGGATTTTGTAACACCCCCAATCCGCTCAGGGATATTACACGCCGTAGACCCTCTCCTCGAGGATCTACCAGGCTGATAACTAAAATCAAACATCTAAACCTCGCCTTTAAGGCTAAAATGACTCAGTAGACCGACTTGGTCTCTCAATAATAACATACAACTCAATTCCAAACACATACCCACGCAGGGGTCAAAATACAATAAACTCCCGTACAACGGGGAAAAGATATTGCAGCGGAAAAGAAAATACGACTAGACCAAAACGACATCAACAGATCCTCGTGTGATTAGTATCGTTCATCTTTCATCATCCTTCGTGCCGACCCTGTGCTATGCTCCAAAACCTGAATGCAAAAATAGACATCCACCCCCCGAATACTCGGGGGTTAGCAAAACTCCACTGTTTTGCTAGTGCAAGAACAAAGTGCAAATACGAGCCATACAATTCACATTTCACGAATAACAATAACCAGGAATCCTTAAAAATCCAAACGTGACGAAAAGTACTTCCCGAGGCAAGAGTTTGGTAAAACATTCTAAAACCGAAAGGTCACAAATCAAGGGAAAACTATTTATAAAACAGTTTGAATTGCCATCGAGAGTTTTAGTAGGAGACAATTTAGGATTACCGAATCCTTCGCTTTCCAAAAATTAACAGGGTCACAGCCCAAAGGTTTTGTTTTCACAAATAAAACCAACCATAATACACAAGGTTAAAAACCCACGTCATGCATCCTCGACGGACATAAAATACACATGCACCCGTGAAGTTTCACTCGTGAATCCAGGTCGAAGCCAATGGAATTCCCTCCGTGGCCCCGTCGAACCTCCCGAGGTGAGCAAACACATTCACAAAACATAAGCAACCGCACTCGTGAATCCAGGGCTATACCATTGGACTCCCTCCGTGATCCCATCGGACCCTCCCGAGGTGAGCGAAAAACAATCACAAAATATATACACGTAGCGGTGAAGTTTCACTCGTGAATCCAGGTCGAAGCCAATGGAATTCCCTCCGTGGTCCCGTCGAACCCTCCCGAGGTGAGCAAACATATTCACAAAACACAGTACTCACATCGCCTAGGACCGGGTCGAAGCCACAAATCCCACTCCGTGATCCCGTCGGACCCTCCCGAGCTGGCTAGCGAAATACTCAAGCACCACACGTCACCTAGGACCGGGACGAAGCCACGAATCCCACTCGAGGCCTCGAAGGACCCTCCCGAGCTGGCTAGCGAATCAAACTCAAGCACGAGTAACATATCACACCGAGGATATCCAAACAATTCACCCAGAGGCATCAAACACTTAGTAAAACAACACGTCAACCACAATGCACCGAAATGAAACAATATACGTCCACACGCAAATACCAAGTGCATCATCAACACCAAACATGTCCATAAGATTCACATACTCGTTCGAGAAACACACCAATCACAAAACACACACGATTTTGAAAGAGGGCCTTTAACAAGGCTAACCAAATCTTTTGAAAACTCGTTTTAAACAATCAAACAAATATATAAAGACGATCACCAATTATCATATTCACAAAACAAGAATAGTATGGGCAAGGTACTTGCCTCGAAATCACAATCGCAACGAGACGACGGATAGGACGCAGTCGAATAGCCCCGAACCCCCGAACAATATCAAGAACGCGATAGCACCACGAGTATTACGAGAATAACACCACACGAATCATCAATCACCAAACGGAATTCAACATCGGAATCCTCGAACACCTATAAACCTCCGGAAGTAACAATAACACATGGTTACGACGAGAATCAAGGCCAAAACAACGGAAATCCCAACAAACTATCGAAGGGAAACTCATTGGGACATTTAATCGAACACTAAATGTTCAATAATTCCCAAGAACACTCGAATCGTCAATCGAGTTAAACAAACTTTATATATGGATATACAACCCATAGAACACGACTAATAACATCATACTACACCAATCGATGTATCAAAATCGGATTAGAAACGAAATCAAGAACAATTTCTCCAAAAAGTCAACTTGAAGGAAAATCGAGAATATACCTTGATTTGACGAAGAACACTGATTGGATGATGATATAATCAACAAGAATCTTCCAAAACATCTTGGAATTGAGTAGGATCGACCAAGAACACCATTTCCCGTCGCACTCGCCGCCAATCGCCGAAAGAAGGGAAAAATCGAGTAGAAATGAAATCGCCGAGCCGAGCTATATATAGCCGGCAGAGTTACGGCCGTAACCGGCAGCCTTACGGCCGTAACTCGGTCCCTTACGGCCGTACTCGGCAGCCTTACGGCCGTAACCGTCATTCGTCAAAAATCGCGGCCACCTAATGGACACTTACAGTAGTAACTCGCACACATTACGGCCAGAATCGGCCGTCAAAATCCGCCCGGCTCGTGCGGCCGTGCCGATCACGCTTATGGCCGTAACTCGCACACCTTACGGCCGTATCGCACCTTACGGCCGTAACTCGGCCGAGCCAGCCACTCCGGCCGTGACTCGGCCGTGGCCACTCCGACGGCCGGACGACCCAAACCCGAACTGAGTAAAATCGAAGATACGATTCTGAAGTACTCGCAAAGACGAATCAAGCACTAAGAGAACACACGATTCCGACCATCCGAAGTGTCGGAATTGACAACGAAGTAATCACCCCAAACTTTGGGAAATTACAAAAATGGCCCAAAACGTCCGAAAATCACGATACGTGATCGAAACACCGAACCAAAGCTCGCAACATGAATAATAACATTAAATGAACTTGCGAGAAACTCGAAACAACAGTTTCGACCGAGATTTGCAAGAATCGAACTCAAGTGCGAAAAAGTCGCTAAAAAGCACGGAACTCAACAAAACAACACCGAAACGAACTCGGATGACAAAAAGTGAAGAATTAATCATTCTCGAAATGACGAAATGGTCATGAGAGAGTCGTCAAAACGGACTTCCGCCGAAAAAAGAAAATTACCAAAATTCGAAATTGCGGATATTACATTCTACCCTCCTTAAAAGAAGTTTCGTCCCGAAACTTAAAATAAGTAGGGAGAAGCAATATCCCGCCAGGAAAACTCAACGATATACACAAGAAACGCGTAACTTACGCCCATCGGCGAAACGTTACAAGCAACGCAAAGGAATATACGGCGTGAAAACACGCTCCACGACGACTAACACAACGTCACCGGTAGAGACATGATAAAATCAACAAGTGACAAACGTCATCAAATAGATAGTACAATCAGATCGATTATCCGAACAATCACAAAACACAACGAACGAAAATCAACACGATTGACCAACCTAACGGTTCATCAATCCAAACGCGAGTCAAACGCTGAACAAATACGGAATTCCACCGCCCAAGGGTTGGAGGATCGAAACGAGACTAATTTCCCGAACTTAAGGGAATTAGGAAGGAGTCTGAACGCTCAACAATCACGAAACGAGATCAACAAAAACCGAACAATCAAACGATCGAACCACAAAGATCGAGACAACAAAAATCAAACGATCATGTTCGAATCACGAAGAACAATAAAAATTCAAACAACAACTCCAAGGTTCACATCTCGACTCGAGATAATATATGATCCGGTGAAAACAACAATATATGCATTCACATAAGATCCACATGAGAGGGAATAGAAATTGAAAAGTCACAACGACAAACGAGCTATTCCGAAACAATACCACGCTCGTTCGAATGATGAACCCGAAATACAAAACAAGTTCAGACAGTATCAACGAACACGAGCGAATCGATAGACTGGAGAAAGAGAAAATGAAGAAGTCCAAAAACAATACGGGTGTTACATTCGACCTCTTATAAAAGAAGGTTGTCCCCGCTACTCACAATAACGAAATCAAGGAGACGACACAACAGGCAATCGACAGAAACATCCTTCAAAGGCCTCTCAAAGCCGATTCTGATATCTGTGCTGAAGCGCGAACTCCGAAAGTCTCGGTAGCCAATTCGCAAAACTGAATTCGGTGACCCTCGAGTCCACACTCGAAATGTGTTACTGATGAGAAGGACAAATTGCACGTACATTCCCCCGGCACATCACGGTTGAAATGCCTCGGCTCGGCATACCGAAAATACAAATGCTAGATACCATGGAACATAACACCGCAAAACAACATACCGGAGATGCCAACTCAGCACAACAAGGAATCATAACACATATCACATACAATGATTTCCATCGTAAAGCAACAGGCATACTAAAATCATAGCAACGACGGTATCGTTCAGCAATCTCAACGGCCCGAACGATAACCAGCACATAATCACAAAACATCATGGAATAATCACACATATACACGAACATACAAACCCAAGCTTCAACACCTCACACTCGTGTGGGACACGCAATCCACCACGAGACGACAACCATTAAGTACCAGTTCACACCTCTCACAGAGGGCTAGTACAACAAATACGTGGCAACGCCTCAACGTTCATGCCACCAACTCGATCATATTCGGGAGTTAACATCATAGCGACAAAGCCAACATCATACATACATACCCAGCCCTCAAACGGGAATGGATAGGTTTTAAAAACGAAAACCTCATTTGGAAAATAATTTAGAAAAACATCGGTCGATCTTTGAGTATCACATTTCCAAAAAAAAGTAAAAACGTGAAACATCATTATCGAGACTTTGGAAAACCATTTCGCATTTGATAAAAATGAGGACACTTTCTTTTAGTGAAAAGCTTTCAGAATATTCGACCCTCGGGTCTAAGTAAAAGTGTTTATAAAACATTGAAAATATCTCAAAACATTTTGGTCCTCGAGGTAGAAGAATTTTGAAACATATTGTGGCACCCTGGATGTACCGCGAGAAAACAATTCATTTTAAACGTACGTCTCGAAATTTATTTCTAAGATACTCAAGTTTTCGAAAATAATTCAATGCCAAAGAAAAAGGACGATGCCAAAAAGGCTAGAATGCCCAAAAATTTCGTAATTACACAAAACTTTATAGCGCCGTGGGTCCTGCTACGAACCCACCAGATAAAACCATTTACAAAAACGCCAAAAAAGTCGATGACGGTAATATTTCAAAAACTCACAGAAGCCATTTACAAAATGCTAAATACCGTCATAAGAATTTCGCCAAAATGATCAAGGCCATAATGCCAAAAACTCGGTTAAGGGAATCGGTTTTCGAAATAAAACTCAGTCAGTAAAATACCGAAAGTCATTACAAAAGAACTCACGCAGCGGATAAAAGAAATACGGTTCAACATGCACAATCCAGCAACACTACTCCTCATATGAACGAAATACGAGAGTCAAATAACCACATATCAAGAAATCAAAATCCATAAGAGGATTCCGTCACTAATCAAATAATCATAAAATAGCTCGTGACACACGAGGCACAACACAAAGAAGGGAGACTTACAGCCACAGGTCGCACGAAGATGATGATCGCCCACGATATTAATCACGACCAACAAACTCAGACGACGCGTCACGACACGACTTAGTCAGACAAAATCCGACAAGACAAAACTCAACAGACACCACTGACCCGACAGCCTAGGTTTCCACAACCTAAGCTCCGATACCATTCTGTAACACCCCCAATCCGCTCAGGGATATTACACGCCGTAGACCCTCTCCTCGAGGATCTACCAGGCTGATAACTAAAATCAAACATCTAAACCTCGCCTTTAAGGCTAAAATGACTCAGTAGACCGACTTGGTCTCTCAATAATAACATACAACTCAATTCCAAACACATACCCACGCAGGGGTCAAAATACAATAAACTCCCGTACAACGGGGAAAAGATACTGCAGCGGAAAAGAAAATACGACTAGACCAAAACGACATCAACAGATCCTCGTGTGATTAGTATCGTTCATCTTTCATCATCCTTCGTGCCGACCCTGTGCTATGCTCCAAAACCTGAATGCAAAAATAGACATCCACCCCCCGAATACTCGGGGGTTAGCAAAACTCCACTGTTTTGCTAGTGCAAGAACAAAGTGCAAATACGAGCCATACAATTCACATTTCACGAATAACAATAACCAGGAATCCTTAAAAATCCAAACGTGATGAAAAGTACTTCCTGAGGCAAGAGTTTGGTAAAACATTCTAAAACCGAAAGGTCACAAATCAAGGGAAAACTATTTATAAAACAGTTTGAATTGCCATCGAGAGTTTTAGTAGGAGACAATTTAGGATTACCGAATCCTTCGCTTTCCAAAAATTAACAGGTCATGACCCAAATGTTTTGTTTTCGCAAATAAAACCAACCATAATACACAAGGTTAAAAACCCACGTCATGCGTCCTCGACGGACATAAAATACACACGCACCCGTGAAGTTTCACTCGTGAATCCAGGTCGAAGCCAATGGAATTCCCTCCGTGGCCCCGTCGAACCCTCCCGAGGTGAGCAAACACATTCACAAAACATAAGCAACCGCACTCGTGAATCCAGGGCTATACCATTGGACTCCCTCCGTGATCCCATCGGACCCTCCTGAGGTGAGCGAAAAACAATCACAAAATATATACACGTAGCGGTGAAGTTTCACTCGTGAATCCAGGTCGAAGCCAATGGAATTCCCTCCGTGGTCCCGTCGAACCCTCCCGAGGTGAGCAAACACATTCACAAAACACAGTACTCACATCGCCTAGGACCGGGTCGAAGCCACAAATCCCACTCCGTGATCCCGTCGGACCCTCCCGAGCTGGCTAGCGAAATACTCAAGCACCACACGTCACCTAGGACTGGGACGAAGCCACGAATCCCACTCGAGGCCTCGAAGGACCCTCCCGAGCTGGCAAGCGAATCAAACTCAAGCACGAGTAACATATCACACCGAGGATATCCAAACAATTCACCCAGAGGCATCAAACACTTAGTAAAACAACACGTCAACCACAATGCACCGAAATGAAACAATATACGTCCACACGCAAATACCAAGTGCATCATCAACACCAAACATGTCCATAAGATTCACATACTCGTTCGAGAAACACACCAATCACAAAACACACGATTTTGAAAGAGGGCCTTTAACAAGGCTAACCAAATCTTTTGAAAACTCGTTTTAAACAATCAAACAAATATATAAAGACGATCACCAATTATCATATTCACAAAACAAGAATAGTATGGGCAAGGTACTTGCCTCGAAATCACAATCGCAACGAGACGACGGATAGGACGCGGTCGAATAGCCCCGAACCCCCGAACAATATCAAGAACGCGATAGCACCACGAGTATTACGAGAATAACACCACACGAATCATCAATCACCAAACGGAATTCAACATCGGAATCCTCGAACACCTATAAACCTCCGGAAGTAACAATAACACATGGTTACGACGAGAATCAAGGCCAAAACAACGGAAATCCCAACAAACTATCGAAGGGAAACTCATTGGGACATTTAATCGAACACTAAATGTTCAATAATTCCCAAGAACACTCGAATCGTCAATCGAGTTAAACAAACTTGATATATGGATATACAACCCATAGAACACGACTAATAACATCATACTACACCAATCGATGTATCAAAATCGGATTAGAAACGAAATCAAGAACAATTTCTCCAAAAAGTCAACTTGAAGGAAAATCGAGAATATACCTTGATTTGACGAAGAACACGGATTGGATGATGATATAATCAACAAGAATCTTCCAAAACATCTTGGAATTGAGTAGGATCGACCAAGAACACCATTTCCCGTCGCACCCGTCGCCAGTCGCCGAAAGAAGGGAAAAAAATCGAGTAGAAATGAAATCTGGCCGAGCCAGGCTATATATAGCCGGCAGAGTTACGGACGTAACCGGCAGGCCTTACGGCCGTAACTCGGTCCCTTACGGCCGTACTCGGCAGGCCTTACGGCCGTAACCGGCATTCGTCAAAAATCTGCCCAGCACCAGCCGGACACATACGGTCGTAACTCGCACACATTACACGGTAAGAATCGCCACAAAATCCGCCCGGCTCGTGCGGCCGTGTACCCGATCACGCTTACGGCCGTAACTGCACACCTTACGGCCGTAACCGGCACCTTACGGCCAGTAACTCGGCCAGCCAGGCCACCTCGGCCGTGACTCGGCCGTGGCCACTCCGACGGCCCGGACGACCCCGAAACCCGAACCTGAGTAAAACTCGAAGATACGGTTACGAAGTACTCGCAAAGACGAATCCAAGCACTAAGAGAACACACGATTCCGACCATCCGAAGTGTCGGAATTCGACAACGGAAGTAATCACCCCAAACTTTGGGAAATTACAAAAATGGCCCAAAACGTCCGAAAATCACGATACGTGATCGAAACACCGAACCAAAGCTCGCAACATGAATAATAACATTAAATGAACTTGCGAGAAACTCGAAACAACAGTTTCGACCGAGATTTGCAAGAATCGAACTCAAGTGCGGAAAAGTCGCTAAAAAGCACGGAACTCAACAAAACAACACCGAAACGAACTCGGATGACAAAAAGTGAAGAATTAATCATTCTCGAAATGACGAAATGGTCATGAGAGAGTCGTCAAAACGGACTTCCGCCGAAAAAAGAAAATTACCGAAATTCGAAATTGCGGATATTACAGATTTATACATATCATGCATCATGTGCGTATCCAGTGAAGATGCAGTCGCCGTCTTAGGTCATACCTTCACTTGGTTTGGCTTAGGAACTTTAGCCTTAGCGAGGTACTCCCACATTTTTAGTATTTCTAAAATTGTTTTACTTCATTATTGAATACACGTAACAAATGCATCACTATCTTTATAGAGTAATCACATTTCTTATTACAACCTCTCATAAGAGTAGGTTTGAAAAACCTCTCTGGTTTTAATATTCGATTAAAGAACTTTATGTTCTTAGCACTAAAATTCAATTATTGAATTTCTCCGAAATTTCAGCATAGTTCCAAAACCAAAAATTTTAGCACAAATAACGCTGATACACCATCTTCATCAAGCCATTATCTAGTGCACATGGAAAACATTAGCTTCCAATAAACCCACATTCAGTGATCCTCGGCCAACCGATGTGTTGGGGTTAACAACTCCTCGAATTTCTCCGAATTTTCCACGTATAGAGATAATATCAATATTTGTCGTATTAGGTATCACATGCATCACCATAATAAGCTCGTGTGTCACTGTCGCAGCAGACTGACACAAACACGAGAAATAATAAATTAACTAGAGAAAGAAATCCAACCAGAAATATTATAATTCTCATGTCGACCCATAACATGTACTCACTAGGTACCAGGCCCGTTAGGGTCTTTAACGTCCGAGCATCCGACCAAGATTGATATTCCATCACATAAAAAGATTAAAATCAATCTGTAATACCCGTAATTTCGATTCCCGGTAATTTCTTTTTTTCGGCAAAAGTCCATTTTGACGACTCGCTCATGACCGTTTCGTCATTCCGAAAATGATTAATTCTGCGCGTTTTGTCATCCGAGTTCGTTTCGGTGTTGTTTTGTTGAGTTCCGTGCTTTTTGACAACTTTTCCGCACTTGAGTTCGATTCTAGCGAATCTCATTCGAAACTGTTGTTTCGACTTTCTCGTAAGTTCATTTAATGTTATTATTCATGTTGCGAGCTTCGGCTTGGTGTTTCGATCATGTATCGTGTATTTCGGACGTTTTGGGCCATTTTCGTAATTTCCCAAAGTTTGGGGTAATTACTTTCCGTTGTCGAATTTCGAGCCTTCGGGTGGTCGGAATCGTGTGTTCTCTTAGTGCTCGAATTCGTCTTTGCGAGTACTTCGTAACCGTATCTTCGATTCGTATTCGTGTTCGGGTTTCGGGTCGTTCGGGCCGTCGTCGGAGTTGGCCCGACCGAGTCATGGCCGGCGATGCAGGCCCAGGCGGCCGCCGATTACGGCCGGTAGTGCTCGGCGATTACGTCGTAAGGCCGGTTACATACGTAACCCTTGGCGGCTACGTGCGTAAGGATGCCGCATTTTTGGCGTAATGGCGATTCGTCGTAAGCCCTTGGCCGGTTACGTACGTAACTCGGCCGGCAGGCAGCCTATTTAAGGCCCTGCAGACGGGTTTTTCACTTATTTTCTCACTCGTTTTCTTTCCTTCCGCGGCTGGAGGTGTGTTGATAATGGAGAGATGTTGTTTTACAGTCAATCCATGAAGTCTTGGAGTTCATATCATCAATCATCCATCCTATAACATCCTTTGATCGAGCGAATCAGGTCAGATTTCCTAGAAATCTAGTTTTGGGGAATTTGGGTGTTTTGGTTGTTTTCATCCGTTTAATCCGATTTAACTTAGGATTGTGATGGATTGATGATTATTTAGATGTATTATATCATTTCCCTTGTTATTCCATGGTTGGATCGTATCGATTCGTTGTTTTGGTCGAGTTCTTGATCGACGCCTTGAGGGTGTCCGGTAGAATGTCATAGAGGGGTTTTCGGACGTTCTATGATTATTATTCTTCGTATGATAATTGATTTATTAATTATATGATGTTAGGGTCGAGTTTCTTGCGAAGAAACCGTGTTGAACCCTTCCGTTCGTTGTCGTCTTCCTTTTCGATAGCATCGGGCGTTCCGAAGCTTCCCGGTTGAACTACGTTCGTTGGAGTACTTGCGTGCCGATTTAGGGCCAAGTACCTTGTCCATATAATTCTTGTTTTGTGGATATGATAATTAGTGATCGTCTAAATGTGGTTTTTTGGTCGTTTGAATTGAACTTTCAAAAGATTCGGTTTAGCCTTGTTAAAGGCTTGTTTTCAAAACGCGTGTGTTTTGTAAATGGTGTGGTTTGTGAATGACTATGTGAATTCTATGGATATGTTTGGTGTTGATGTTGCACTTGGTATTGCGTGTGGACGTACATGGTTTCATTTCGGTGCATTGTGTTTTGACGTGGTGTTTTGCTAAGTGTTTGATGTCTCTGGGTGAATTGTTTGGATATCTTTGTTGCACTGTGCTATGTGTGTGAATGTATGGATGTGGGCAGGGCCTACGGTGGCACATGTCATGTGATCATGTGGCCAGGATGCAACAAGCGATTGATCCAACCGTGAGAGCCTAAGAAAAACTACGGTGACACGTGGCATGCGATCATGTGGTCAGGATGCAACAAGTGATTGATCCAACCGTGAGCGCCAAAGAATACCTACGGTGGCACATGGCATGTGATCATGTGGCCAGGAGACAACAAGTGATTGATCCAACCGTGAGATGCCGTGACAAGTGTTCACGTTGGTGTGATATGTTATTTGTGTGAAATTGTTTCGCTAGCCAGCTCGGGAGGGTCCTTAGAGCCCTCGGGTGGGATTTGTGGCTTCGTCCTGGTCCTAGGCGATGCGCGTGCTCGATTATGTTTTGTTGATTTTTATGTCCGTTGAGGACACGTGATGTGGGTTCTGACCTTGTGAATTGTTAGTGGTTTTCTATTTGCGAAAACAAAACTATTGGGCTGTGACCCCTGTTGATTTTGGAAAGAGAAGGATTCGATAATCCTAAATGGTTTACGTTGAAAACTCCCGAGGGCATTTTTAAAAGGTTTTATAAATTATCCTCTCGATTTGCGATCTTTCGGTTTTGGAATGTTTTACCCAAACTCTTGCCTCGGGAAGTACTTTTCGTTATGTTTGGATCTTTGAGGATTCCTGGTTATTGTTATTCTTGGAATTTGAATTATATGGCTGGTATTTGCACATTGTACTTGCACTAGCAAAACAGTGGAGTTTTGATAACCCCCGAGTATTCGGTGGGTGGATGTCTGTTTTTGCATTCAGGTTTGGGAGCATAACACAGGGTCGGCACGAAGGATGATGAAAGATGAACGATACTAATCACACGAGAATCCATATGATGTCTTTGGTTTAGTTATAGTTTATTTTTCCACTGCAATATTTCTTTCACATTGTACGGGAGTGTGTTGTATTCGACCCCTGCGTGGGCATGTAATGAGTTTGAGTTGTATGCATTTATTGAAAGACCAAATCGGTCTACTGAGTCATTTTTGCCTTAAAGGCATTGTCGAGATGTTCTATGTTGTTACCAGCCTGGTAGATCCTTGAGGAAGGGTTCTACGGCGTGTAATATCCCTGAGCGGATTGGGGGTGTTACATAAATAGTATCAGAGATTAGATTGTGGAAACCTAGGCTGTCGGGTCAAGTCGTGTTGTTTGAGTCTTGTTTCGTCGGATTCTATCTGACTGAGTCGTGTCGCGATGCGTCGTCTGAGTTGGTTGGTCGTGATTAGTATCGTGGGGCGATCATCATCTTCGTGCGACCCGTGGATGTAAGTCTCCCTTCTTTGTGTTTGTGCCTCGTCTGATGCGAGCTACGAGTATGATTATGTGTTAATTGACGGAATCCTCTTATGGATTTTGATTTCATGATATGTGGTTATTTGACTCTCATATTTCGTTCATATGAGGAGTAGTGTTGCTGGATTGTGCATGTTGGACTATATTTCTTTCATCCGCTGCGTGAGTTCTTTTGTAATAGCTTTCGGTATTTCACCGACTGAGTTTTATTTCGAAAACCAATTCCCTTAACCGAGTTTTTGGCATTATGGCCTTGATCGTTATGGCGAAATTCTTGTGACGGTATTTAGTATTTTGTAAATGGCTTTTGTGAGTTTTTGAAATATTACCGTCATCGGCCTTTTTGGGCGTTTTTGTAAATGGTTTTAGCCTGGTGGGTTCCGGCGCGGGACCCACGGCGCTATAATGTTTTGTGTAATTACCTGAAATTTTTGGGCATTCTAGCCCATTGAGTTATCTTTGAAAACCTTGAGTATCTTAGAAAATAAATTTCGAGACGTACTTTTAAAATGAATTATTTTCTCGTGGTACATCCAAGGTGCCACAATATGTTTCAAAATTCTTCTACCTCGAGGACCAAAATATTTTGAGATATTTTCAATGTTTTAGAAACACTTTTACTTAGACCCGAGGGTCGAATATTCTGAAAGTTTTTCACTAAGAGAAAGTGTCCTCATTTTTATCAAATGCGAAATGGTTCTCCAAAGTCTCGATAACGATGTTTAACGTTTGTACTTTTTTTTTTGAAAGGTGATACTCAAGATCAACCGGTGTTTTTATAAATTATTTTCAAAAGGAGATTTTCGTTTTTAAAACCTATCCATTCCCGTTTGAGGGCAGGGTATGTATGTATGATGTTCGCGTTGTCGTTATGATGTTTGCTCCCGAGTATGATCGAATTGGTGGCATGAACGTCGAGATGTTGCCACGCATTTGTTGTACTAGCCCTCTGTGAGAGGTGTGAACTGGTGTTTACTGTTTATCGCCTCGTGGTGATTTGTGTGTTGTCGCACGAGTGTGAGGTGTTGAAGCTTGGGCTTGTACGTTTGTGTACATGTGTGATTGTTTCATGATGGTTGTAAGTATGTGCTGGTTATCGTTCGGGCCGTTGAGGTCGCCGAATGATACCGTCGTTGCTTTAGTGTTTGTGTGTGTATTACTTTATGATGGTAATCGTTGTATATGATATGTGTTATGATTCCTTATTGTGCTGAGTTGGCATCTCCGCTATGTTGTTTTGCGACGTTATGCCCCATTGTATCTAGCATTTGTATATTCGGTATGCCGAGCCGAGGTGTCTCAACCGTGGTGTGCCGGGGGCATGCACGTACCAATTGTCCTTCTCGTCAGTAACGCATTTCAAGTGTGGACCCGAGAGACACAGGATCCAGTTTCGTGAGTTGGGTTCCGAGTCTTTCGTGGCGTGAACTTAAGTACAGATATCAGGATCAGCTTTAAGAGGCCCATGGGAAATGTTTCCGTCAGCTGCTTTTGGGTTGTTGCCTTGTTTCCGTTATTGTGAGTAGCGGGGAGGACCTTCTTTTATAAGAGGTCGAATGTAATACCCGTATTGTTTTTGGACTTCTTCATTTCCTCTTTCTCAAGTCTATCGACTCGCTCGTGTTTGTTGATACTTTCTGAACTTGTTCTGTATTTTGGTTTCATCGTTCGAACGAGCTGTGATCTTGTTTTGGGTCGATCTGGTTATCGCTGTGACTTTTCCGAGTTCGGTTCGATTCTTGTGAACCTTGTCCGGATGTAACATCTTTTGGTTCTACTAGTTCTTTTATTCGAAGTGGATCGGATTTTGAACTTCTATATTTTCGACTCTGTCGACTCGTTCATGTTCGTTGACATTTTCTGAGCTTGTCCTGCCCCATTGCTTTTGTTGATCGAACGAGTGTGGTATTATTTCAGAATAACTCGTTTGTCGTTGCGACTTTTCAATTGCTATTCCATTTCCTGTGGATCTTATGTGAATGCACATCTTGTTGTTTTCACCGGATCATGTTTTGTCTCGAGTCGAGATGTGAACCTCGAAGTTGTCGGTTGAACCTTATTGTTCTTTGTGATTCGAACATGATTGTTCGGTTTTTGTTGTCTCGTTCGTTGTGGTTCGATCGTTTGATTGTTCGGTTTTTTGTTGATCTCGTTTCTTGATTGTTGAACGTTCAGACTCCTTCGTAATTCCCTTAAGTTCGGGAAATTAGTCTCGTTTCGATCTTCCAACCCTTGGGCGGTGGAATTCCGTATTTGTTCAGCGTCTGGCTCGCGTTTTGATTGATGAACCGTTGGGTTGGTCAATAGCATTGATTTTCATTCGTTGTGTTTTGCGATTGTTCAGATAATTGACTTGATTGTACTATATGTTTGATGACGCTTGTCACTTGTTAATTTTATTATGTCTCTACCGGTGGCGTTGTGTTAGTCGTCGTGGAGCGTGTTTTCACGCCGTATATTCCTTTGCGTTGCTTGTAACGCTTCGCCGATGGGCGTAAGTTACACATTTCTTGTGTACCTCATTGAGTTTTACTGGCGGGATATTGCTTCTCCCTACTTGTTTTAAGTTTCGGGACGAAACTTCTTTTAAGGAGGGTAGTGTGTAATACCCGTAATTTCGATTCCCGGTAATTTCTTTTTTTCGGCAAAAGTCCATTTTGACGACTCGCTCATGACCGTTTCATCATTCCGAAAATGATTAATTCTGCGCGTTTTGTCATCCGAGTTCGTTTCGGTGTTGTTTTGTTGAGTTCCGTGCTTTTTGACAACTTTTCCGCACTTGAGTTCGATTCTAGCGAATCTCATTCGAAACTGTTGTTTCGACTTTCTCGTAAGTTCATTTAATGTTATTATTCATGTTGCGAGCTTCGGCTTGGTGTTTCGATCATGTATCGTGTATTTCGGACGTTTTGGGCCATTTTCGTAATTTCCCAAAGTTTGGGGTAATTACTTTCCGTTGTCGAATTTCGAGCCTTCGGGTGGTCGGAATCGTGTGTTCTCTTAGTGGTCGAATTCGTCTTTGCGAGTACTTCGTAACCGTATCTTCGATTCGTATTCAGGTTCGGGTTTCGGGGTCGTTTGGGCCGTCGGAGTTGGCCCCGACCGAGTCATGGCCGGGCAGTCTGGGCCCAGGCCGGCACTGGCCGAGTTACGGCCGGTAGTGCTCGGCAGTTACGTACGTAAGGCCGGTTACGTACGTAACCCTTGGACGGCTACGTACGTAAGGATGCCGACATTTTTGGGCAGAATGGCCGGTTACGTACGTAAGCCCTTGGCCGGTTACGTACGTAACTCGGCCGGCAGGCAACCTATTTAAGGCCTTGCAGACGGGTTTTTCACTTATTTTCTCACTCGTTTTCTTTCCTTCCGCAGATGGATGTGTGTTAATAATGGAGAGATATTGTTTTACAATCAATCCATGAAGTCTTGGAGTTCATATCATCAATCATCCATCCTATAACATCCTTTGATCGAGCGAATCAGGTCAGATTTCCTAGAAATCTAGTTTTGGAGAATTTGGGTGTTTTGGTTGTTTTCATCCGTTTAATCCGATTTAACTTAGGATTGTGATGGATTGATGATTATTTAGATGTATTATATCATTTCCCTTGTTATTCCATGGTTGGATCGTATCGATTCGTTGTTTTGGTCGAGTTCTTGATCGACGCCTTGAGGGTGTCCGGTAGAATGTCATAGAGGGGATTTCGGACGTTCTACGATTATTCTTCCTCGTATGATCATTGATTTATTAATTATATCATGTTAGGGTCGAGTTTCTTGCGAATAAACGGTGTTGAACCCTTCCGTTCGTTGTCGCCTTCCTTTTCGAGAGCATCGGGCGTTCCGAAGCTTCCCGGTTGAACTGCGTTCGTTGGAATACTTGCGTGCCGATTTCGAGGCAAGTACCTTGTCCATATAATTCTTGTTTTGTGGATATGATAATTAGTGATCATCTAAATGTGGTTGTTTGGTCGTTTGAATTGGACTTTCAAAAGATTCGGTTTAGCCTTGTTAAAGGCTTGTTTTCAAAACGCGTGTGTTTTATGAATGGTGTGGTTTGTGAATGACTATGTGAATTCTATGGATATGTTTGGTGTTGATGTTGCACTTGGTATTGCGTGTGGACGTACATGGTTTCATTTCGGTGCATTGTGTTTTGACGTGGTGTTTTGCTAAGTGTTTGATGTCTCTGGGTGAATTGTTTGGATATCTTTGTTGCACTATGCTATGTGTGTGAATGTATGGATGTGGGAGGGGCCTACGGTGGCACATGGCATGTGACCATGTGTCCAGGATGCAACAAGCGATTGATCCAACCGTGAGAGCCTAAGAAAAACTACGGTGACACATGGCATGCGATCATGTGGTCAGGATGCAACAAGTGATTGATCCAACCGTGAGCGCCAAAGAACACCTGCGGTGGCACATGGCATGTGATCATGTGGCCAGGAGACAACAAGTGATTGATCCAACCGTGAGATGCCGTGACAAGTGTTCACGTTGGTGTGATATGTTATTTGTGTGAAATTGTTTCGCTAGCCAGCTCGGGAGGGTCCTTAGAGGCCTCAGGTGGGATTTGTGGCTTCGTCCCGGTCCTAGGCGATGCGCGTGCGCGATTATGTTTTGTTGATTTTTATGCCCGTTGAGGACACGTGATGTGGGTTCTGACCCTGTGAATTGTTAGTGGTTTTCTATTCGCGAAAACAAAACTGTTGGGCTGTGACCCCTGTTGATTTTGGAAAGAGAAGGATTCGATAATCCTAAATGGTTTACGTTGAAAACTCCCGAGGGAATTTTTAAAAGGTTTTATAAATTATCCTCTCGATTTGCGATCTTTCGGTTTTGGAATGTTTTACCCAAACTCTTGCCTCGGGAAGTACTTTTCGTTATGTTTGGATCTTTGAGGATTCCTGGTTATTGTTATTCTTGGAATTTGAATTATATGGCTCGTATTTGCACTTTGTACTTGCACTAGCAAAACAGTGGAGTTTTGATAACCCCCGAGTATTCGGGGGGTGGATGTCTGTTTTTGCATTCAGGTTTGGGAGCATAACACAGGGTCGGCACGAAGGATGATGAAAGATGAACGATACTAATCACACGAGGATCCGTATGATGTCTTTGGTTTAGTTATAGTTTATTTTTCCGCTGTAATATTTCTTTCTCGTTGTACGGGAGTGTGTTGTATTTGACCCCTGCGTGGGCATGTAATGAGTTTGAGTTGTATGCATTTATTGAAAGACCAAATCGGTCTACTGAGTCATTTTAGCCTTAAAGGCATTGTCGAGATGTTCTATGTTGTTACCAGCTTAGTAGATCCTTGAGGAAGGGTTCTACGGCGTGTAATATCCCTGAGCGGATTGGGGGTGTTACACAATCAACAAATCCTATTTAGTTAATATCTTAACTAAACTAAATAATCTTAACATCTTAATCGAATAATCAATTAATAATTGATTCGGCTCTTATCAAGCAATGCTATACCTTATCAAAATTATCATATGCATGATTATATAATAGCAAATATAATCACAATCTTATTTATCAAAACACATGGCAACAAATAATATAAATTCTTCTCATTTATATTAACAATAAACACTTTCTAAATAATGATCAACGTGTAATCCATAATTTTTTATTCTAATCAGCTATTAGCAACTACGTTTGGTGACAGTAGCGTAACTCAATTAAAAATCCAAACTTGATATTGCAATGCCACATATGCCGGATAAATGAATTAGAGTCGAATAAGCATCGTCGATCCTACCATTCATGGATCAACACAACAAGTCACACAAATATGTTTACGCATATTTTTTTAATAAACAATGAACTAATGTAAATATAAGTACTTTCCTACATGACATGCCAGCTAATTCAAGTCATCCTTATATAATAAAATAAACATAATGTGTTTATAACATTTATGTGCAGTTAAAAGAACCGGAGTTGGTCGCGGCAAAAGCACGCCAAAATCACAACATAATTATGCATACTAGCTTTTGGTACAAAAGAGGCCTACATATATGCATAAGTACATGAATATTGACATGAAAATACATGATAAAAAACTCATCATTTATTAATTCACAGAAATATTAATAAAATTATACAGGCAACAATATCCATGCTTTTAATATTCAAAAGAGGCGTCAGTGTATATAGATCAATCCTCCATTGTTACAGCTCAACAAGAGTATTAACATGATTAATTGAATAATCACCGCACCTATTAAGGCAATTAGATTTGTGAACACAATTCTAACCGAAATGCTAATCGTTTACTGTTCGATACCATATCCAAAAGCATTAATCAAAATATTAAGATAACAATAATTTGCTTTAAGATTGTTGGAATATTTACCATGCTTTTGAATCTACTGCATGAGCTGCAAATCTAAAAAGAACAAAGTAGGAGACAGATTCGTTAGTGAGGCAAGCTGCAAATGATATATATATATATATATATATATATAAGTAATCAAAGGAAATAAATCCGAAGATGGCGATGTTGAGTCCAAAATTTCTAGCTTGGCTCCTTGAGTTTTCACAAACAAGCTTGAATCTGCTGGGGCAACATGATAACCACTTTGGACTAGAAACTCAGCAATTTTTCCGTACCATGCTCGAGGTACCTGCTTCAAGCCATACAACGCCTTTTTCAACTTGCACACATACTCAGGCTTTTCATGATTCACAAATCCTTTGGGTTGATCAATATAGAAATCACGATCAAGTTCCCCATGTAAAAACGCATTCTTCACATCTATTTGCCATAATTTCCAAGACTTACTTGCTGCTAAGGCTAGTAAGACACGAACTGTAGTAATCTTTGCAACTGGACTAAACGTCTCGTCATAGTCTATGCCATACTCTTAAGAGAATCCACGAACAACTAATCGAGCCTTGTACCGCTCGATTGTACCATTTGGACGAATCTTCAATTTGTAAACCCATTTGCAGGATATGGGTCTAACACCTTGAGGTTGTGGCACTAAATTCCAAGTTTGATTTTGTTTTAATGCCAAAATCTCTTCTTCCATGGCCTTTATCCACTCTGGACTATTTGATGCTTCTTCAAATGTACTTGGCTCTTTGACTTCAGCATAAGCAGCATCTACATACTTTGGATTTGGCCGTCTTTCTATGGTGGACCTTCGCACTTGAGGTTGTGAAGGTTCCTGCTCTTCCAGTTGACTAGTCTGTACTTCATCTGGTGTTTCATGTACACCTGTTCTCCAAGGGCTTCTTGATTTGGACCATACCTCAACTTGATCCGACGGGGATCTTGGTTCTTCTATGTCATTGTTGTCTTGAGAGGAATGTAGCTGCAACTTGGTTTGTAGCTTTTCTTGCAGCTCATTTGTATCTGGTAATGCCACATTGTTTGCCTACCATGAAGATGCCTCATCGAATACAACATTTCGTGAGATATAGATCTTGTTTGTATTTGGATTGCAGCATCTCCAGCCTTTCTTTTGCTCATCATATCCAACGAATATGCAGCGGACAGCTTTCTTGTCGAACTTGCTGCGATCTTCATTTGTAATAAACACATAACATACACAACCAAACACTCGAAAATAATTCACTATTGGTTTTACATTATACAATTTTTGAAATAGTGAAATAAATTCGAGCCTCGATTGTGGTAGCCTGTTGGTGATATAGACTACTGTCTTCATGCATTCTGCCCAAAATCTTGTATCAACATTCTTTGCATGTAGAAGACTTCTACATGTCTCTGCTAGGTGGCGGTTCTTCCTCTCCGCTACTCCATTTTGCTGTGGAGTTTTTGCACAAGTTAGTTGCCTTCGGATGTTGCACTCCTTGAGGTAGTTGTTGAATTCATTTGAAGTGTATTCTCCTCCATTATCAGTATGGAGGCACTTGATCTTCCTCCCAAACTCACATTCCACCGTATCCTTGAATTTCCTGAATTTTTCAAAAGCTTCATCTTTATGCTTCAAGAAATATACCCATACATACCTTGAGAAATCATCAATAAAGGTTATCAAATATTGATAACCGCTTGTTGACTTTTGTTTGATCTTCCCAAGCGCATCTGAGTGGACCAATACCAATGCCTCTCTTGCTATGAACTTTGACTCTTTATAAGGCAGTTGATGTGCCTTACCATATTGACATCCAGCACACACAGTGTCATGTTGGATCTCGAGTTGAGGAAGTCCCCTCAGCATAGACTTCTTCATCATAATTTTCAGTTTGCCGTAATTGACATGTCCAAGTCGTGCATGCCATAGGTCTTCAGTGTCACTTCTCCTATCCTTCTCAACATAGGCTTCTTCAGCTGACATCACATAGATAGCCTTCATTTTTGGTCCTTCCACGAATGGTGTACCTATGACTTTCAATTCACGATACACTTTCACATCGTTCGGGCCAAACAACACATAATTACCTGAAGCAGTTAATTGTGGTACTGACAACAGGTTCTTCTTCATCCCTGAGACATGATAGACATTGTCGAGTTGTACTTCTTCATGTACGTACCTTTGTGGCAGTTGTGTCTTGCCAACATGGGCTATTGGTAATTGTGTGTTATCAGCTGTCACAATAACTCGATCTCCATTGTACTTGGTCATACTTACAAGTTTCAACTTATCTCCGGTCATATGATTGGAACAACCAGAGTCAACGATCCAATCATTCTTGTAATCGACTAACTGCTCACATACCGCAGTAAGTGCGAATTCCTCTCTTGGGCCTTTCCCTCGTGTATCAGCAATATCTACCTCATCGGCATAGAAGGAAGTCTCGAAATCCCAATCTTCTTCTCCTGGGGCCTCGTCCTTAGATGTTGTTGCTGCATTTCCTTCAACTCTCTTGGACCAGCAATTTTTTGCATAATGTCCTTTCTTGCCGCAATTGAAACATTCGTCACTTTGACGATCCTTTTGTTGCCACCGGTTCTGACCATTTCGATTATGTTGAGCTCCTCGAGCTCCCCCTAACTGAAAACCTCTATCTTGGTTTCCTCGAACATCTCTTTCTTGACTATTGAATCTCCCGAAACCACGTCCTCGTCCTCGACCACGACCGCGTCCTCGTCCGCGTCCTTGATTGTCTCTTCTATTAGTGAAAAGAGCTGTCTCTTCACTATTAGTTGCTCGACTAGACGTGGGTTTATCTATATCCTCTTCATTAATTAGCAAATTCTCCAGATCTGCTAAAGTTGGCTCGGTGGCCCAGCCCCGAGTTGTCGTGATAATACTCTTATACTCCGGCTTCAATCCGTGGATGATAATTCTTTTCATCCTGGTTTGTGTAATGCCATTTTCAGGATCTAGTTTAGAAATCTCATCACAAAGAGATTTCACCTTTGAGAAATATTGACTCACAAACATATTTCTCTCGGAGATCGACAAAAGCTCATTTTCAAGCCTTTGTAATTTTGCATCATTTTTCTTTGCGAAAATAGCCGCCAATGTATCCCAAGCTTCCTTCGGTGTTCAGACATCTTTGATCCGCTGGAGAAATTCATCTTCTACAGCTACAGTTAAGGCATACGTAACTTTGCCTGCTTTAACCTTCCATTTCTTTAAAGCATCAGAGTCGGCAGCTGGCCTTTGATGTGCAGCATCTGGTCGTACCGGTGTTGAGGTTGAGATGTCGGAGGTTGTGTCTGTGCTTTTTGCCTCCCTTGGTGGTGTTGTCTCAGCTCCGTTCACGATATCCCATAAGTCCTGCCCGAGTAGGTAAAACTTCATACGGGTACTCCATGACCCATAATTGTTGTTATTGAGCTTCTCAATAGAGGTAGTAAAATCAGCCATGATTTTAACAAAGCTTCTGGGGCTGAAAGTACAATTTTTGAAACTTTTGGGGTCAAAATAAAAAATTTCAGAAGTTTAGGGACTGAATTAAAATCTTCCAAAAAGTTCAGGGACCAGTATGTAATTTTTGGAAAATGTATTTGCATGATGTATTGTTCATCGTCTTCAACCTTGAGACAATTCTTTCGGTAGCCCGTATGGCTTCGTCTGACGTCCATTTTCTATTCTGAAAATACTACCGAACTCGTCTCGACGCGAGGAATCTAACGATATTCTCAAAATTGAGTTTCGACCACCTTTGTAAAACTCGAAATTTTCAGCTCCTCTACCACTTCCGGCTAGCACTCCAAAACCTTTCTCCGATACCACTTGTTGAGATATCAAATGATCATTATAGTGAATTACTGATGATTTGAGAGAAAAATATTTATTCTATTATCACTCAAGAATAGAATTACAAACTCACAAAATAAAAACTCTCAAACTCACTCAATCTCAACTTGGATTCTTATTCACTCTTTGAACTCACTCTTGGAGATGGGATGATTGCAAATGCTACAAACATGCCTTATTTATAGGTATTAAACATGGTGTGAAACCATGGTGTGAAAGGATCAACCATGATGGGGTGTTGTGAAGTTTCCCATCCTTTTCTTGTCAAACTTGCCAACTAATTGTTCAAAGGTAGATGGTTTCACATGTTTAATTACTTAGCCTCCATTCTAGAAGGGTTTGAATTCTAACAGATATTGCGTGGCAACGTAATGTAGATCATGATGTGGTTGAGGTTAATGTAGATGATGTGGAAGATAGTGGGGATGAAGATATTGTAGAGCATGATGGGGATGACTTTGATGAGAGAAGAGTGTCTGATGAGGAAATTGAGCATGATGTTTATCCTAAATTTAACAAGGATGTTGTTTTTAATCCAGAATTTGAGGTTCTGATGACATTTCCAAACAAAGAGTTGTTTAAAAAGGCTATTAATTCTCATGCAGTAAACACTCAAAGATGTTTGTATTTTGAAAAGAATGACAAGATTAGGATATATGCCAAATGTAGAGGGGAGGATTGTGAATGGTTCTGTCACTCACTTAAGGTTAAAGATGAAGCAACTTTTCAAATTAGAAATTTTAACCGAATTCATAAGTGTGCACCTACCTGTCATGTGACTAATATGTCAAGTAAATGGTTGAGTGAGAAATATTTGAGTAATTTTCAAGATGATCCTAAAAGAGATATTTCAGGGTGGAGACGAGGTGTGATGAGAGAGATTAATGTAGATGTATCTAGGCAGCAAGCTTACAGAGCAAGGACTAAGGCATTGGCAATCATTGAGGGTGTTCCTGAGTTACCGGTTTGTTGCGCATAGAAGACAGCCTTAGTTGAGTTCCTCTCAAAGACGCAACAGATGTGAACATGATCAAGCACCCTCAGCATACTACTGTCATATTCGAATATAAATTTTAAGTACCAATGCTTACAACAGAACAAGCAAAATTATACTTGGAACGGAGAAGTAAAACAATAGTGATCAAATGAATAAACCTTAAGTTGGATTACAAGAGCATTAGGTTCTCAAAGAATAGACATTTTCTTGCTTGCTGCCACCAATTTGTTACAATTCAAAAATACATAAACACCTCAATCAAACTCCTAATGACACACAATAGATAATAAAATTTACAAAACCAAAAACGAAAACCAGATAGATATATAGAGAGATATGGGTAAATATATTATGCCTCTCACCCTAAAAAACCCTCCGCAATGCATCACTCGGTGACCTATTTGTTCTACTCTTGATAAACGTATAATATTTGGTACTCCAATTTATGGGATGGGATGATATGAAAAATCATCAATTTATCGTTGAATGTTTGAATGTATATATGAAAATGAAGATATTATTATATATTTCGTAGAAATGTATTATGTGTTGATCCCCATAATCACGATTCATGAAGACTGTCCTCATTGTACCAATACGAATCTTTTCTAGCGCACTTTGTCCTCAGTCGCGCGCATCCTAAGAAACTTCCCAGGGGGTCACCCGTCTCATAACTACTCAAGGCCAATGACGCTTCACTTTGGAATTTCTATGAAATGACTACCAGAAAAAAAAATACATTTTGTTGGTATGGTAGTTCAAATCAATTCATGGACGCTTCACTTTGGAATTTCTATGAAATGACTACCAGAAAAAAAATACATTTTGTTGGTATGGTAGTTCAAATCAATTCAGTTAACCACTTGCTAGTACATATCTCATGGGTCAAATCGCAAGCCGCGTCTGCCACATTTTTAAGCCCATACAGGCAGGATACTGGACCGAAGCCCAACAATATGTTATTTGAAGGCTACATATTTATTATTATCGTGTTTTTTTGTTCACATAGTACTCCTATTTCTAAAAGATTGTCCAATTTTGACTTTTTGATAATTATACCTTTGAAAGTTTGACTTTAAATATATTTACTTGTGTTATATAATATTTGATGAAAAATATATCAACGGATAGTATTTGAAATGTATTTTCATTGATATAGTTTTCATCAAGTATTATACAATACAAAGAAAAATATTTAAAGTGAAAGTTTAAAATGTACAACTATCAAAAAATAAAAAATGGACAATCTTTTAAAAATGGAGGGAGTATTTCTTAATGAATATATCATATTTCCATATAATGAGTCATATTCTCACACTAGTCTGTTCACCCGTGCGCTGCACGGGAAGTATATTAATTATTAATATTTAGAGTACTTTCGAAAATTTCAAATATAACAGAATATTTATACATTCAACACTCTCAATAACAAATTATTTATTGTCTCAATATAAATAATACATAAATAGGCTGATACAAAGAAAATAAATCTATCTCAAATGTTTGAAGAATGTATAAGGCATCATTGCATCACATCTCTGGCTCATTAACTAATCCATCACAGTATAACCTCTTTGGTTCCACCAGTTGCGGTTCCATCTTCAATTCACATCAAATAAAAATAACTATCATAAAATAATGTATCCTATCAATCTATGTAGCTGCAAATACAAAACAACACTAATAAACAAAAGAACATATAGAGCATAAATTATTATTTCCTCACACATGTCTAAAATATATTTTAAAATCCAAGGACGAATTCTACAACTTACAAAATGATTAGTGGCAAATCCAGGTTGGTATGAATCCAACCATAATAGATTACCACATAAATAAAGGAGATACCCTTTTTAGACGTGCATACTTAATTTTCCATAGCTACAATGTTATGAACATGAATTTAAAAATGAGTGGTAGAATTTTCCCTGTAATTTTGACAATTTCGCCATGTATACATCTAAAATGTAATTACAGTAATTTGCATCATACACAATGTTCATAATAAAATATAAGATTCAAAGAAATACAAACAATAATGATTCCATTACACAACAATAACAACAAGACAAAACTAGTTTTTTCAAGTAAATTATAACTTTTGGTCATGAGTAAAAATGACTTTCTCAAGTAAATGGTAACTTATGCTAACACTTGCTTGAGACGGTTGTTTGTAAAAATACAAATTATTTGTAAATATTTTTAAGCCATAAAAATAAGTAAAAGGTGCCACATAAGATCTAAATTAGTAAGCATTTTTCTATGATTGTGTTCAATGTCGCTTGTCCTTGAGCTGTAACACCCCCGAGATATTCAGAGTATATTACAGCGCCGTGGACCTCTACATGGGACCCACCAGGCTTCCACAAGAAAACCCCACTCGACTAACCATCTCGGTTAGCGAGGACACACATTTAAATAATACAACAAATAAAAAATACGCCCGGGGCAACCGACGAATTAAGCATCAACCAACAATGTAGAAATATAGGGTAATACAAACGGAGTTCGAAATGAAAAGCCTAAGTACTCGCGAGTACAATCTATAAGTTTATAAATATGGAAACAACCATATCGAAGTGGGCAAAAGAAATAAGATGACCCAAATGCATATGTCAACAACCCTGGCCAACATCCTCGTACTGTCCCAGTGCTCGTTCGTCCGGATGATCATAACCTGAAATCCATAACAAGAATTTCCCCACAACGGGTCCCCAAAGGGGTTAGCAATTACGCTAGTACAAGTAATCAAGGTAAATCAATCGCTTACACATTTCATAGTATATGCACCAATATCATTTCAAAAACCAAAACCAGACATGTCTTTTCCGGAAACAAACAGTCACAATTAATTTGCCTAGGACCGGGACGAAGCCACGAATCCCACTCGAGGCCTCTAAGGACCCTCCCGAGCTGGCTAGCGTAACAAACTCATGAATTCAGGACGAAGCCATAGATTCCCTCGAGGCCCCGTCGGACCCTCCCGAGGTGAATAAAGCACACACAATATACATTACCATTTCACGTTAAGCATAAAGGTTTCCAAGAATTACTTGCCTTGAATGATAGACGACGCAACGATTGGAAGGAAAGACGCCGACGAATGCTAGGGACCGACAATTACGAACCTAGAAATTCGAAGAACACAATCACCACCAATCCTAAAGAATACGGAATATGAAAATACCCGAAAACCCGCCTACGATTCATGTATAGTCGTATAAAAACAACAACGAGGGCGGACCACAACCAAACCCTCTTGATCGCAAAAATATCACAAAATATACCATGAATCCGTAGGAGAACCAACCATACCAACAAGATTAATCATATTCATTATGAATTAATCTATCATACGGAACGAATCGGACGAAAACATAAAAACCCCCAAATTTACCTAAAAGAAGGTTTTAGGAGTTTACCTCGAATTAAAGACGAAGAACACGATTAAATGTTGATAAAATACTCCAAAAACTCGAAGAAGAAGATGGCTCGGAGTTGCTAAGCTTCAAATCGCCGGAAAACACCAAGAAAATCGCCCACAAGTCATAGGAGGGGAGAGGGATGAAAAATGACCGAAATCGGTCAACTCCTGGGTTTATAAACCCAGGCCTCGTTACGTACGTTAGCCACCACATGCTAACGTACGTAAGTTGTATTACGTACGTAAGCCGTAAGGGCCTTACGTACGTAACCAAAAGCGTAAATGCCCTGCCGATTTACACTAGGGCGTTACGACGTTACCAAAGGTTGTTACGTGCGTAACGTTCCTTTCTCGGGGAGTACAGCGAAATAGATGAGGAAGGTACCGAAAAAGATTCGAAATACAACGGTGAACAATTCACGATGGTACGGACGTAAGGGACCTGAAACGACGAACTAAAGTGCTGAAGGAAAGCATATTCCCGACTACTCAAAGGTTCAGAAAAACAACAACAAACGTAATTTTCCCAAAAGTTTGGGAAATTTACAAAACGGCCCAAAACATCCGAAATGTACGATACATGGTCGAAACACCAAAAAAAAGTTCACAACACGCATAATAACATGAGATGGATCCTTCGCAACCCCGAAACGGCGGTTCCGAACGACGATTTGCGAGAATACCCGAAATAGCGACGAAAACAACATGAAACACCAAATCGAGTAAAACGAGTCCGAAACAAGCTCGAACAACAAAAAGTCCAATATTACATATTCCAATATTACATATCCTCAAGATGTCAATACGGTTACAAGCGAGTTGCCAAAAACGAAAATACACCAAAATAAGAATATTAAGAGGAAGAAAAAATACGGATATTACATTCTACCCCTCTAAAAACAAGTTTCGTCCCGAAACTTAAGAAACAAACAACTCGGGGTACCTAGCACGCATGCTATCCTCGGTTTCCCAAGTTGCCTCCTCGACGCCATGTCTCGACCATTGCACTTTGACCAAATGAATGGTCTTATGCCTCAGTGGCTTCTCACGGTGCTCCAAAATCTTTAAGGGACGCTCCTCGAAGTTAATGTCCTCGGCAATATCGACCTCGCCAAAGTCGATGATATGACTAGGATCCGGAACATATTTCCTTAGCTGCGAAACATGGAAAACGCTATGAACATGACTCAGGGCCGGGGGCAACGCCAAACGGTATGCTAACCCACCGACTCGCTCGAGAATCTCGAAGGGTCCAATAAATCTCGGAATCAACTTCCCCTTTTTCCCGAAACGGAAGACTCCTCTCGTCGGCGACACTTTTAGTAAGACGTGGTCTCCCACCTCGAATTCCAAAGGTCGACGACGGACGTCGTCATATGACTTCTATCGACTCTGGGCAGTCAACATTCGTTCCCGAATTAATTCTATCTTCCGCCTCGTCTCTAAAACGACCTCCGGCTCGGTCCCAACCAAATCGGATGCCTCACTCCAACAAATCGGTGATCGACATGGCCGCCCATAAAGTGCTTCATACGGTGCCATCCGAATCGATGCATGCCAACTGTTGTTGTACGTGAATTCGATCAATGGCAAATGTTCCTCCCAATCACTACTCCAATCGAGAGCACAAGCACGCAATATATCCTCGAATGTCTGGATAGTGCGTTCCGACTGTCCATCTGACTGGGGATGAAAAGAGGTACTCAAATGCAAACGGGTACCCAACGCCTTATGCACCGCCTGCCAAAAGTGCGATACGAAACGGCCATCACGATCCGAAACAATAGACTTCGGAGTACCGTGAAGCCTCACAATATGCGTGATAAACACACGAGCCAACTTCTCTGGACTCCAAGTGTCCTTGATGCCCAGAAAATGTGCCGACTTGGTCAGACGATCAACAATCACCCATACCATATTCATACCCGACCTTGATCTCGGCAAACTCGTAATGAAATCCATCGATATATCTTCCCATTTCCATTTCGGAATGGGAAGTGACTGCAAAAACCCAGTCGGTCGCTGATGCTCGATTTTGACCTATTGGCAAGTCAAACATCTCGCTACAAACTGTGCGACCTCCTCCTTCATATCGTTCCACCAGAAATTCCTTCTCAGGTCCTTGTACATCTTACTCGAACCAGGATGAACGGAATAAGGTGTAGCATAGGCCTGACGCAAAATACTCTGTCGTAACTCTGAGTCGTTCGGCAGACAAAGCCGACTCTGAAATCTCAAAACACCATCCTCGTGAATCACAAACCTAGGAAACTTTCCCTTAAGAACGTTCTCTCGGATTTGAGTAATCATCGGATCCTCTAACTGCTTCAGCTTAATTTCATCGACCAAGGACGACGAAATCTCTAAAGCACAAAGCTTCCCGACAGCTCCAGGCAACAAAACCTCAACATCTAACTCGATCAAAGCCCGCCGAAGCTCCAAATGAGACGTAAGAATCTCAAGTGTTCGCAACGCAACCGGTTTCCGACTCAAGGCGTCGGCCACGACGTTCGCCTTGCCCGGATGATAAAGGATTTCGAGGTCATAATCCTTAATCAGTTCTAACCACCTCCTCTGCCTCATATTCAACTCCCGCTGAGTAAATATGTATTTCATACTTTTATGATCTGTAAAAATCTGACATGCAGAGCCGAAAAGATAGTGACGCCAGATCTTGAGCGCAAAAACGACTGCCGCCAACTCCAAATCATGAGTGGGGTAGTTAAGCTCATACGGCCTCAACTGTCTCGATGCATATGCGATGGTTTTGCCGTGCTGCATCAATACGCACCCAAGACCCTGTCCCGAAGCATCGCTGTAAACGGCAAAACCCTCGTTGCCACACGGCAACGCTAAAACTGGGGCTGAAGTCAAACGCCTCTTCAGCTCCTCAAAACTCGACTGCCTTTCGTCATTCCAGACGAACTTCTCGGATTTCTGGAGCAACTGTGTAAGTGGCCGAGCTAGTTTTGAGAAACCCTCAACGAACCTACGGTAGTAGCCAGCCAAACCCAAGAAACTACGAACCTCCTTCACATTCATGGGCGGTGCCCAATCCAACACTGCCTCAAACTTCTGCGGATCCACTCGAACTCCCTCGGCTGAAATCACGTGACCCAAACACATCACTTCCTTCAGCCATAACTCACATTTCGAGAACTTCGCATAGAGTTGCTCGGTCCTCAAAATGTCTAACACTATCCGCAAATGATGGGCATGCTCTTCCTCATTCCTCGAATAAATAAGAATATCGTCAATGAAGACGACGACGCACTTATCCAAATACTCGATAAAGACTATGTTCATCAACTGCATGAACACCGTCAGTGCATTAGTTAACCCGAAAGGCATAACTACGAACTCATAATGTCCGTATCTCGCCCGAAAAGCTGTTTTCGGCACGTCGGACTCCCTCACCCGGAGCTGGTAGTACCCCGATTTCAAATCAATCTTCGAGAATACCGCAGCTCCCTGCAACTGATCGAACAAGTCATCAATCCTCGGCAAAGGATACTTGTTCTTGATGGTCACTTTGTTTAGTTCGCGATAGTCGATACACAAACGTAGTGAACCATCCTTCTTCCGCACAAATAGGACCGGTGCGCCCCAAGGCGAGGCGCTCGGTCGAACATACCCCGACTCAAGAAGCTCACTCAACTGCTTCTTCAACTCGGCCATCTCTGAAGGTGCCATGCGATACGGTGCCTTCGAAATCGGATCCGCGCCCGACTCTAACTCTATAGTAAACTCAACCTCACGATCCGGTGGTAATCCCGGCAACTCGTCAGGAAACACATCAGGAAACTCACTAACGACTGGAATCGACGAAAACTCGACTCCACCATCCTCCGCCTTCAAGGCATAGCACCAATAACCAGTACACCCTTTTCGCAGGAGTCTCATCGCCTTCAAGGCGTTAATAACAAACTTCTGGTTTCTCTTTCGCCCTGCGAAAGAATGTTCAGTGCCATCCTCGGCTAGCATGGTAATGATCCTCGTGCGGTAGTTCATGATTGCACCATGCCGCTCGAGCCAATCATCCTCGAGAATTAAATCCTCACCCTCGATACCCACGACAATAAGATTAGAGAGACAAGCTCTCTCACAAATAAACACAGAACAGTCCCGGACTTCTCGATCACCGACAATTCTATCACCGCTAGGAAGTTTAACGATGAAAGGCTCGCAAGGTGACAAGCAGTCGAGACTCAAATGGCGTACACACTCTAGAGAAATGAATGAATGCGTAGCACCCGAATCAAAAAGCACACTGACAGGATGGGAATGGATATGAACGGTACCTGTCGCCACAGTAGCTGCTGGATCATCGGCCCTCCTCATCTCGTAGATACGCGGTTGGGCAGAACCGACACTGGAAGCTCCTCCTCAGCGGGCTGACCCTGACCCCTACCTCGGCCGGCACTCGGAGGTGGCGGCAGAGCAAATGATCCCTGGTTCACACTCGGCTCCATAGGTGCTGGGTGAGAAGAACGGGCGCTGCGAAATTGTCTGAGCTTCTCACAAAAAGAAGCCTTATGGCCCGACTGGCCACAAGTATTACAAGTCAAAGGTGGACGAGGACACTCCCGGTTCACGTGGCCTGGCTTGCCACAATTAAAGCATCTGGGGTCCCGGACCAAGGTTCCGGCGGCACTTCGAAAACTCCCAGAGAAACGAGCCGAACCGCCCGTAGAAATATTTGCAGGTTGAGATTTCGGCTGACTTCCACCCTTGTAACCCGAGAAATCCCCAGCGGATTTCTGCTTCTTACTCTCTCGGACCGCCGCACTAGCCGTCACCGACATATCATAAGCAAGAGCTCGACTCTGATAATCCTTCAAAGTAGTACAGACGAGCCAAGACATATAGTCCCGAACGGACAGTTTCATCCTCCTGGAAAAATGGAAAATTTTGTCGCTCTCTTCGACAACTTGGGTCTTCACATAGCCCAACTCCTTGTTAAAATCGGCAATAGCTTGGGATACGGGAATATCCCGTGGTTGAGCATCATAGAAAGCATGCACTCGAGCCTGTCTGATCGGCCACGGACAATATTCGGTCTCCATCAATTCCTGAAATTCGGCCCACGAAGCAACATGGTCTTTGGGCCCAACGGCCTCCCACCAATCCGTAGCATCCCCAGTGAGAAAGTACTGGGCGATAGGGACCTTACGATCCTCGGGACAGTTGGTGGCAACGAAGACTTTCGATATCTCCTTGATCCATCCCTCCCAGCCGATCGGGTCCGAAGCTCCCGAGAACTGAGGAGGATGCATCTTGATGACATCCTAAATCCAGCGATCCGCTCCGCCCCGATTAGCATGGGTCGGATCCGGATTCTGAATCACCCGAGCTATCGCCTCCATCTGGTTAACCATTTGCTGCATAACAGCCGCAATACCAAGATCGGCGTGCTCCCAAGAAGAAGCATGACTGTGACGGTCACCGGTACTGCCGGCTCCCGAAGAATGCGACGTGGCCGCCCCACCGGCTGCCCCACGTCCTCGGCCGCATCTACGACCACATCCACGACCACGACCACGATTTCCTCCGGCATCCATACTGGTGTTAAGAGGTAACAGAGGTATATCGATGATGAGTAAGGGAGGAAAAAGCAACTACGATTCAAGAAGTGAAAACACAATGCAAGAAACAGAAAAGCAGAATAAGAAAACTTACAAGCACTGGAAGTACCGAGATGCTGGCAGCGGTGTGACAATATGCAAAACAAAACACGACTAGACCCAAATAACCAACAAGCCTAGGTATCCATAAACCTAGCGCTCCGATACCATTTTCTGTAACACCCCCGAGATATTCAGAGTATATTACAGCGTCGTGGACCCCTACATGGGACCCACCACGCTTCCACAAGAAAACCCCACTCGACTAACCATCTCGGTTAGCGAGGACACACATTTTAATAATACAACAAATAAAAAATACGCCCGGGGCAACCGGCGAATTAAGCATCAACCAACAATGTAGAAATATAGGGTAATACAAACGGAGTTCGAAATGAAAAGCCTAAGTACTCGCGAGTACAATCTATAAGTTTATAAATGTGGAAACAACCATATCAAAGTGGGCAAAAGAAATAAGATGACCCAAATGCATATGTCAACAACCCTGGCCAACATCCTCGTACTGTCCCAGTGCTCGTTCGTCCGGATGATCATAACCTGAAATCCAAAACAAGAATTTCCCCACAACAGGTCCCCAAAGGGGTTAGCAATTACGCTAGTACAAGTAATCAAGGCAAACCAATCGCTTACACATTTCATAGTACATGCACCAATATCATTTCAAAAACCAAAACCAGACATGTCTTTTCCGGAAACAAACAGTCACAATTAATTTGCCTAGGACCGGGACGAAGCCACAAATCCCACTCGAGGCCTCTAAGGACCCTCCCGAGCTGGCCACATTCATAAACAAATCAAGCACCACACGTCACCTAGGACCGGGACGAAGCCACGAATCCCACTCGAGGCCTCTAAGGACCCTCCCGAGCTGGCTAGCGAAACAAACTCATGAATCCAGGACGAAGCCATAGATTCCCTCGAGGCCCCGTCGGACCCTCCCGAGGTGAGTAAAGCACACAAAATATACATTACCATTTCACGTTAAGCATAAAGGTTTCCAAGAATTACTTGCCTTGAATGATAGACGACGCAACGATCGGAAGGAAAGACGCCGACGAATGCTAGGGACCGACAATTACGAACCTAGAAATTCGAAGAACACAATCACCACCAATCCTAAAGAATACGGAATATGAAAATACCCGAAAACCCGCCTACGATTCATGTATATTCGTATAAAAACAACAACGAGGGCGGACCACAACCAAACCCTCTTGATCGCAAAAATATCACAAAATATACCATGAATCCGTAGGAGAACCAACCATACCAACAAGATTAATCATATTCATTATGAATTAATCTATCATACGGAACGAATCGGACGAAAACATGAAAACCCCCAAATTTACCTAAAAGAAGGTTTTAGGAGTTTACCTCGAATTAAAGACGAAGAACACGATTAAATGTTGATAAAATACTCTAAAAACTCGAAGAAGATGATGGCTCGGAGTTGCTAAGCTTCAAATCGCCGGAAAACACCAAGAAAATCGCCCAGAAGTCGGAGGAGGGGAGAGGGATGAAAAATGACCGAAATCGGTCAACTCCTGGGTTTATAAACCCAGGCCTCGTTACGTACGTTAGCCACCACATGCTAACGTACGTAAGTTGTATTACGTACGTAAGCCGTAAGGGCCTTACGTACGTAACCAAAAAGGCAGAAATGCCTGTACCGATTTACACTAGGACGTTACGTACGTTACCAAAAGGTTGTTACGTACGTAACGTTCCTTTCTGGGGAGTATAGGCCAGAAATAGATGAGGAAGGTACCGAAAAAGATTCGAAATACAACGGTGAACAATTCACGATGGTACGGACGTAAGGGACCTGAAACGACGAACTAAAGTGCTGAAGGAAAGCATATTCCCGACTACTCAAAGGTTCAGAAAAACAACAACAAACGTAATTTTTCCAAAAGTTTGGGAAATTTACAAAACGGCCCAAAACATCCGAAATGTACGATACATGGTCAAAACACCAAACAAAAGTTCACAACACGCATAATAACATGAGATGGATCCTTCGCAACCCCGAAACGGCGGTTCCGAACGACGATTTGCGAGAATACCCGAAATAGCGACGAAAACAACATGAAACACCAAATCGGGTAAAACGAGTCCGAAACAAGCTCGAACAACAAAAAGTCCAATATTACATATTCCAATATTACATATCCTCAAGATGTCAATACGGTTACAAGCGAGTTGCCAAAAACGAAAATACACCAAAATAAGAATATTAAGAGGAAGAAAAAATGCAGATATTACATGAACTACAATTAATAATATTAATTTAATTTTCTTTCTTAAATGAGATTTTCTGTAAATATTATACTTCCCCCGTTCTCTTATTATTACAACGAGTTGACTGTTACAATGTTCACATACTCTCTTTTGACCATCTTTTGTGATTTATACATATGAAAAAATATAGTCCCGTGAGATCTTGTTAGATTCATCTCGAAATATACTTTCAAAATATCAACTTCTTATAATTTTTAAAAATAAAGGATTAAAGATATTAATAATCAAAGTTGTGCATTGACAAGCGTGAAAGTCCAGATGTTGCAGTTATAAGAGAACGGAGGTAGTATATAAATGGTAATATCCTAATGTATAATATCCTAAAAATAAAGGGATAATTATAAAAAATACCAATGAGGTTAATCAATTAAGAAAAGGAACTTTTTTAAATAAAAAATATTACAAATACTTCTATTGAGGGTGCAAATAAAAAATATAGTATTTGTAATTTTATTAAATATCACTGGTATTATTTTTCTTAATTAATCTAAACCTCTGGGTAATTTTTATAGTTAACTTTAATAGTAAGTAGAATATATTATTCTAATAAGAATGAGAGATGAAATTTCATCATCAGTGATTGAGCGTCACACCATTAAATTTTTTCCACTGCATCCCCACATCAATCATATCATTAGAGACAACGTAATTCCAACTTTCAACCACATAATCTAAGAACAGGAAAACCCAACAACAAAAGGCATGAAAAAAAAGATGTGGAGTTTGAAGAAAAATGCAATGGACGGTACAGTTGAAGTGGGATGGTTGGTGGCAAAAGCAAATAGCGATGAAGTAGAGAGAATAAGAGAGAGATATAAATAGGGCTAATGCTCAAAACATTTATCACCATTCAAAAGAAATCAATCACAACTAGTACAAAAAATTATCGTTGAGTGATCAAGAATCATTTTGACAGCAGAAGGAACTATCGTTTGTTTATCCCAGAGCACATATTTGCACCATTTATTTTTGCCGTTTCAGGAATTGTTTTTGGAGGCAGAATAGTAGGATTTTTGTTGCAAAAATCAATCTTTTAAATGTTGTAATTTAACCTTCTATCGATCCTATTACTCGTTTACTAACTGTGACACACCCATAAATGTGTATCATCATCTCTCTTTTACATTATTATTTATGTCAGTTCTACACATCTCAGTCAAAACACGGTGTATATACTACATTAGCAGATTTTCATAAATTTAAGAAAATAGAAGTCGGTAATTATTCACATATTATAGAGATTATTAAAGAAAATCGAGCACTTTAAGATGAAATGTAAATAACCAATTGGTAATTTATAATTATTAAGCATAATTTTTTCCCCCAATTAAGCTAAACAATACGGATGGTCTTTGTATCAGTCCAATATGCATGTTTTTTAACCACTTAAGATTATAGCCCTCCTTCAAGTTTTTCTTTTGCACGAAGATAGATACATAAAAAATTAAGGGATATCGCTCTTTCACCAATTCATTGTCGCACCAACTTGTGTACAAGAAAAAAGAAAAATAAACACCAAATTACTCACTTTTGCCCTAGAAGCTGGGAATAGACTAATCTCGTCAAAATTACAGAAAATATCAGTTCACCACAAGCTCATAATAATGTATATAGAATAAAATCCAAAAACTTGGAAAATTGACAATTACAACCTCAAGAATTGAACGTTGTTCATCATTCAAGAAAACCAGATTTTCAGAATGTGCCAGGACTTTGTAATCTGTAAAATCACAATTAAAACAAATGCCCAACAAGGAGATCCCTTGTTGAATGTTATATGTTGAAATGACAAATGCAGAAGATGCTAAACAAATTTATCCTATGTCCATGGAAATTGATATGAAAGCCGCTTCACAACTCAAATAAACACAGAACCAGAATCAAGTTTCAACAGTACAATGAGCAATTTTTCTTCATAGGGTAAAATCACATAAATGATAATTAAGAACATAAAGCCCATGAAAAAGCTATAGGGAATGTTGCCAGGAATGTTGCCCTCATACAAAAGAACTGGGAATAACAAAGTAGACCAGAGTATTCTTTTGATCAAACGAATAGAGCTATTAAAAAAAGTATCATAAGTAGTTCACTTACTCAAATTGAAGAATGGACACCAGATTAGCTTCTATTGGTCATCCAAAAAAGGTGTCAATGCAATGATGAACTTGTTCAAATGGATGTGAAGGCATCTTTAATCTCTCAAAGAAAAAGGAAAGCTTAATCACATAGATCTCAACAACCCGCTGCCATTATAATTTAACTGAACTCACTTTCAACTATTATTAGCACAAATGGATAAGAAACACAACAAACCTGTAATCCTAGCATCTCCTCCAAAATTGAAAGATATTCAGGTGTACATCTACAAATGGATACAAATAAAATAGGGAACAAAGATACGATAGCCTTGACCAATTTTAAAGTCCAATGAAGTATAGAAAGTTGAACAAACATGACTAAAGATAAAATATACCTATAATTGAACAAATCTAACCGAGACCATAAATATTTGCTCACATTCAACTAAATCAAGGAGAAAGTCTAAATCTTGACAACAAAATAGATCTTTCTATTCAACATAGAAATCAACTTTAGGCATGCTTGTGGAGAAGTGGAAAGTATTTGAAGTAAAAAAGTTCGTTCATTTAATTAGTCCTATTTAAACATCATGAACTAAGAGAACCAATGGAATAAAAAGCATTTCTTACCTTCTGGATATAATTGATGAGCTCTTGATCTTTAATTTTCTCTTACCCGGTCAGTGATGTTAAGCAATGTAATAAAACTAAGTTTCTTACCTTCTCGATATTGTTGCCCAACTCGCGAATTGTTGTTTACTCCATATTTCAAAGAGCCTCGGCTTTACTCAGCATGTAGCGGTCTTGTAATTATTGTTGGTCTTGTAATTGTTGGTTTTGTTCTTGCTGAAGCAAATGCTGAGACTCTAGGTCCCCCTGACTCCTATCAAAGTTACAGAAAATAAATTGGCATATGAATTGATTTTAATTAGGCAAACTCAGATTAAGTTCAAGTTATTTTCCTCAGCACTGTTCTATAAATTACAAAACCAGAATATATGTTCAAGTCCACAAAACACACCTTCTCTAGGAGACTAAACTCCTTTGTATATATAAATCCACCAATCTAATTTCAATTAGAAAAGAAAGAGAAAACAACAAAAATAGGCCTACCAAAAGAATTTATTTATCACAATTAAATTAATTCATATTGTTGGTAAGACAATTCCCACCTCCATAGTGACTTTCATAATAATATTCAGCAACATTCCACTATATAATGTATTCAGGATTCAACAAACTTGAAGAATTTTGGTAAAGGAACTTGCATAAAAAAGACAATCGAAGAAAACGTGTAATCCTTTACGAAAAAGGACCGAGCAGTGCATAAAAACACCGGCAGATTAGTGAAAATATGAACAAACTGGAAGGAGGCTTGCGCAGAGAATCAGAGATAGACTTCTAAGGCCGATACAAAAGGACAATATTGAGATACAACTTCAATAATTTTTCCATCGGCTCCAAATCAACAACTTTGAATTTTGGAAAAAAAACACTTTAGTAATTGATATTAACAATAATGACACAATGTAGAAACTTCAGATGGGAAACGCCCAAAAATAGGGGAAAAGAAAATGAAAATAAAAGTTAAATTAAAACTGATCTAATAAATAATAAAAAAACTTTTGTATTATGTATATAGATACACACACGTGGAAAAAACTATAGGAAATTAAGGACTTCCGATTTTGTTGAACATTTCATAATTTTTTCCTTCATGCCAAAAACCACCTTAGTGGGCACATATATTACGCTAATGCCATTAATCATTTTAATCCTCCTATGATTCAGCTTGATCATGCACTTTGCTATATAAGTTTGTAGTCGGAAGCATTAAAATAAAAATTACATGGGTTTGTATGATTATTAGCGAAAGTAACTAAAGTATATCCTTATTTTTTGTACCGGACTATAATGAAAAATCAATTTATTATAAATAAAGATCCTCGAAACGTAGTTTTCAAAGCCACGTTCCATAATACTTTCTCCGTCTTCTCTACCTTACAATTTGCAGGGAGAGGCTATTGGTGCGATAACGACTCACACAGAGACACATACTGGGTGCGATATATATATATATATATATATATATATAGTAATGTCGAAATCCATTACAGAAATTGACATCATCTTGAAAAATGTGAAGGAATCATTACTTACCCAACGGCCGATGATATTAACACCACAGACGACGACAGGAGGAAGAAAAAGAAGAGTGGCGCATTTGGTATTTTCAAGCGGCAATGTTCATGAAGCGCAAGCGACACAGAGAAAAATAAGACGCTCTTGCAAAACAGGACATCCCCGACGCCAATAATAATGCCAATTGAACGAAGTTGGTGAAGTTGTTGTGGCCACTGTTGTAATATCCGCATTTTTCTTTCCCTTGTATTTTCATTTCCGGTGTATTTTTCGAGTGTAGTAACCCTCGTGTATCTTTCAGTGTATCTTTCCTGTCATCTATTGATCTGATTCTCGTTATTGTTGTGCGGAACCACCGTTTCGGGGTTGCCGTGGATCTATTTCGTGTTATTGTTTCCCAAATATTTATTCCTATTGCTTTTATTCTCTTCCCGGATCATTTTTCATCATTTTAGGACCCAAAGAGGGTGTGGGCCGCGGCACAAGGAGTGTGCGCCGCGGCACACACATTTGCCAGTTTTTGGCCGAGCGGCCTGTACTGTGTGCCGCGGCACATGCCGACGGGGCCGCGGCACACTGCCGAGTCAGTGCCGCGGCACACCCGTCCGGGCCGCGGCACACTCGTGTGGCATTTTCGGCCAAAACCCGACTGTACCGGGTGCCGCGGAACACGCTGGCCGGGCCGCGGCACACTGCCGAACCCTGGGAGCAGTTTTTGGGCTTGTGTCGCGGCACACGATGCGGTCAACTGTATAATTTCATTTTTTTGGGCGAATCAGCCATTTTCTTTCTTTCCTTCACCTGCGCACGAGAGAGAGAGGGTTGAGGGGAGAACTTCTCATCATTCATCACTTGAGGGCCGATTTTCATCATTTTCATT
Source organism: Orobanche coerulescens (assembly GCA_033398695.1). Taxonomy (NCBI): domain Eukaryota; kingdom Viridiplantae; phylum Streptophyta; class Magnoliopsida; order Lamiales; family Orobanchaceae; genus Orobanche; species Orobanche coerulescens. The sequence continues at coordinate 171,569,811 of CM065805.1, forward strand.
CGGTTGTGAAGCCCGTATAATCGATCTAACGCGTGTTCTACGGATCATAGTACTTGGATTTTCAAAGGTAATATCTCTTAGAACCCTACTTTTGGATATTTTGAGGGTTTTGGGATTTTCTTCGATTCGTTCCGTTTTGTTGGTGGACTCATGATGAATATGATTAATCTTGTTGATATCATTAGTTTTCCTACGGATTCATGGTATATTTTCATAGTTTTGCGAAATCGGGAGGGTTTGGTTGTGGTCCGCCCTCGTTATTTTTATACAAATATACATGAATCGTAGGCGGGTTTTCGGGTGTATTCCATTTCCGTAATCGTTTAGGATTGGTTGTGATTGTGTTATTCGAATCGTTAGGTTCATTCGTCAGTTCCTCGCGGTCGTGCTTGATTCTTCTGTTCCGTTCGTGTCACCGTCTATTAATCGAGGCAAGTATCCTTATGAACTTACGATCTTGACATAGTAGTATTGTATGGGAATTGTGTGTGTGTGTGTATACTCACTACGGGTTAGATACGACGGGGTCTCGGTAGGGCTCCATGAAGCTGTGGAACCGCGAGTTGCTTTTAACCACTACGGGTTAGATCCGACGGGGTCTCGGTAGGGATCCACGAAGCTGTGGCTCCGCAGTTAATTGTGGTGCATTTTTACAAATGTGATTTGATTATGGCATTTCCGGAAATGAGTGTCTTGGAACTATGATTTCTTGATTGCATGCATTTACTATATGTGCAAGATGTAAGTTGATCATTTGGTTACTTGTACTAGCGTAATTGCTAACCCCTCTGGGGACCCGTTTTGGGGAAATTCGTTTTATGAATTTCAGGTCAGGTTCATCGAGACGAGCGGGTGCTGGACCAGTATGTGGATGATGGCCTTGCGTGATGATTGTGCACGAGTGGTGTCTTATTGCCTTCTATCTTTTTACCTTTTGTGGTCTTTAAACTAATAGAAGTACTCGAGTACTTAAGAATTTTTACCCGTCTGTATTGTATTGTTGTTTATTATGTTTGTGTCGGATTATGGTGTTATGTTTGACCGGTTGAACCGGGTGGATTATTTTGTTGGGCGTCTTTATGACGAGGTGTTATTTCGTTGTTTCTGTGAGTCGATGAGTATGATGTTTGTTCAGCATGGTGGGTCCCATATAGGGATTCATGGCGCTGTAATATACCTCAAATATCTTGGGGGTGTTACAGAAAATGTTATCGGAGCACTAGGTTTATGGATACCTAGGCTTGCCGGTTTATTGGGTCTTGTTGTGTTTTGTTTTGCACATCATCATCACGCTTCCATGATTCTGGTACTACCAGTGCCCGTAAGTTTCCCTTCCTCTGTTCCTTATATCCTTGTATCGTACCTTTGATTCTCGATTTGTGATTGTTCTTTTCTTGTACTTACCATCGTATGGATTTTGCTACTTATTTAACTCCAGTATGGATGCTGGAAGAGGTCGTGGTCGCGGCCGGGGACGTGGGGCAGCCGGTGGGGCGGCCACATCGCAGTCTTCGGGAGCCGGCAGTACCGGCGACCGTCATAGTCATGCTTCTTCTCAGGAGCGCGCCGACCTTGGTATTGCGGCTGTTATGCAGCAAATGGTGAATCAAATGGCGGCGATAGATCAGGCAGTTCAGAACCCGGATCCGGCCCATGCTAATCGGGGCGGAGCGGATCGTTGGCTTCAGGATGTCATCAAGATGCATCCTCCTCAGTTTTCGGGAGCTTCAGACCCGATCGGCTGGGAGGGGTGGATCAAGGAGATATCTAAAGTCTTCACTGCTACCAACTGTCCCGAGGACCGTAAGGTCCCTATTGCCCAGTACTTTCTCACTGGGGACGCTACGGATTGGTGGGAGGCCGTTGGGCCCAAAGACCATGTTGCTTCGTGGACTGAATTCCAAGAACTAATGGAGACTGAATATTGCCCATGGCCGGTCAGACAGGCTCGAGTACATGCTTTCTATGATGCTCAACCACGGGATATCCCCGTATCTCAGGCTATTGCCGATTTTAACAAGGAGTTGGGTTATGTGAAGACCCAAGTTGTCGAGGAGAGCGACAAAATTTTCCATTTTTCCAGGCGGATGAAATTGTCTATTCGAGACTATATGTCGGGGCTCGTCTGTACTACCTTGAAGGATTACCAGAGTAGGGCCCTTGCTTACGATATGTCTGTGACGGCGAGTGAGGCGGCCCGCGAGAGCAAGAAGCAGAAGTCCGCCGGGAATTTTTCGGGCCACAAAGGTGGGGGTCAGCAGAAATTTCAGTCTGCTAACTTTTCCGCTGGTGGTGGCCCAGATCGATCTACTGGGTTTCCCCGTAGGGCTGCCAGTGCTCCTTCTCGAGAGGTGAAGTGCTTTAACTGTGGCCATCAGGGCCACATCAGTCGTATTTGTCCGAACCCTTTGCTGACGTGTAATCAGTGTGGCCAGCCGGGTCACAAGGCTGCTTTCTGTGCTGAGAGGGAGAAAATCCTTGGTGCCCGAGCTTCCATTCCAGCGTGTAAGGAACCAAGTGTGAATCAAGGATCGTTTGCTCCTCAATCTCCGCCGAGTGCTAGTTGGGGGAGAGGTCGGGGTCAGCCCTCTAAGGGGGGAGCTTCCAGTGTCGGCTCAGCCCACCCGCGTGTCTATGAGATGCGGATAACCGATGATCCAGCGGCTACCGTGGCGATAGGTACCGTTCATATTCTTTCTCATCCTATCAGTATGCTTTTCGATTCTGGTGCTACGCATTCGTTCATATCTCTAAATTGTATGCGTCGTTTGAGTCTCGACTGTTTGACGCCTTGTGAGCCATTCATCGTTAAGCTTCCTAGCGGTGATCGGATCGTTGGTGATCAGGAGGTTCGAGACTGTTCTGTATTTATTTGTGAGAGGGCTTGGCCCTCTAATCTTATTGTTGTGGGTATTGAGGGTGAGGACTTAATTCTAGGGGATGATTGGCTCGAGCGGCATGGTGCAATCATGAACTACTGCACGAGGATCATCACCATGTTAGCCGAAGACGGCACCGAGCACTCTTTCACCGGGCGAAAGAGGGGGAACCAGAAGTTCGTTATTAATGCCTTGAAGGCAATGAGACTCCTGCGAAAGGGATGTATTGGTTATTGGTGCTACGCCTTGAAGGCAGAGAGTAGTTGAGTTGAGCTGTCTTCGATTCCAATCGTTAGTGAGTTTCCTGATGTATTTCCTGACGAGTTACCGGGATTGCCACCGGATCGTGAGGTCGAGTTTGCTATAGAGTTAGAGCCGGGCGCGGCTCCTATTTCGAAGGCGCCGTATCGTATGGCACCTTCAGAGATGTCCGAGTTAAAGAAGCAGTTGAGTGAGCTTCTTGAGTCGGGGTATGTTCGACCGAGCGCCTCGCCTTGGGGCGCACCGGTCCTGTTTGTGCGGAAGAAGGATGGTTCACTACGTTTGTGTATCGACTATCGCGAACTAAACAAGGTGACCATCAAGAACAAGTATCCTTTGTCGAGAATTGATGACTTGTTCGATCAGTTGCAGGGAGCTGCAGTGTTCTCGAAGATTGATTTGAAATCGGGGTACTATCAGCTCCGGGTGAGGGAGTCCGATGTGCCGAAAACAGCTTTTCGGACGAGATACGGACATTATGAGTTTGTAGTTATGCCTTTCGGGTTAATTAATGCGCCGGCGGTGTTCATGCAGTTGATGAACAAAGTCTTTATCGAGTATTTGGATAAGTGTGTCGTCGTCTTCATTGACGATATTCTTATTTATTCGAGGAATGAGGAAGAGCATGCCCATCATTTGCGGGTAGTGTTAGACATTTTGAGGACCGAGCAACTCTATGCAAAGTTCTCGAAATGTGAGTTCTGGCTGAAGGAAGTGATGTTTTTAGGTCACGTGATTTCAGCCGAGGGGGTTCGTGTGGATCCGCAGAAGATTGAGGCAGTGTTGGATTGGGCACCGCCCAAGAATGTGAAGGAGCTCCGTAGTTTCTTGGGTTTGGCTGGGTACTATCGTAGGTTCGTCGAGGGTTTCTCGAAACTAGCTCGGCCACTTACCCAGTTGCTCCATAAGTCCGAGAAGTTCGTCTGGAATGACGAGAGGCAGTCAAGTTTTGAGGAGCTGAAGAGACGTTTGACTTCAGCCCCGATTTTGGCGTTGCCATGTGGCAACGAGGGTTTTGCCGTGTATAGGGATGCTTCGGGTCAGGGTCTTGGGTGCGTATTGATGCAGCACGGCAAGACCATTGCCTATGCGTCGAGACAGTTGAGGCCGTATGAGCTGAACTACCCTACTCATGATTTGGAGTTAGCGGCAGTCATTTTTGCGCTAAAGATTTGGCGTCACTATCTTTTCGGCTCTGCATGTCCGATTTTTACCGATCATAAAAGTCTGAAATACATATTTACTCAACGGGAGTTGAATATGAGGCAGAGGAGGTGGTTAGAGCTGATTAAGGATTATGACCTCGAAATCCTTTATCATCCGGGCAAGGCGAACGTCGTGGCCGACGCCTTGAGTCGGAAACCGGTGGCATTGCGAATGCTTGAGATCCTTACATCTCAGTCTGAGCTTCGGTGGGCTTTGATCGAGTTAGATGTTGAGGTTTTGTTGCCTGGAGCTGTCGGGCAACTTTGTGCTTTATAGATTTCGTCATCTTTAATCGATGAAATTAAGCTGAAGCAGTTAGAGGATCCGATGATTACTCAAATTCGAGAGAACGTTCTTAAGGGAAAGTCTCCTGGGTTTGTGATTCACAAGGATGGTGTCTTGAGATTCCAGAGTCGGCTTTGTGTGCCGAAGAACCCAGAGTTGAGACAGAGTATTCTGCGCGAGGCCCATGCTACGCCTTACTCCGTTCATCCTGGTTCGAGTAAGATGTACAAGGACCTGAGGAGGAATTTCTGGTGGAATGATATGAAGGGAGAGGTCGCGCAGTTTGTAGCGAGATGTTTGACTTGTCAACAGGTCAAAATCGAGCATCAGCGACCGGCCGGGTTATTACAGTCACTTCCCGTTCCGGAATGGAAATGGGAAGATATATCGATGGATTTCATTACGAGTTTGCCGAGATCAAGGTCGGGCATGAATATGGTCTGGGTGATTGTAGATCGTATGACTAAGTCGGCACATTTTCTGGGCATCAAGGATACTTGGGGCCCGGAGAAATTGGCTCGTGTATTTATTGCGCAGATTGTGAGGCTTCACGGTACTCCGAAGTCTATTGTTTCGGATCGTGATGGCCGTTTTGTATCGCACTTCTAGCAGGCGGTGCATAAGGCGTTGGGTACCCATTTGCGTTTGAGTACCTCTTTTCATCCCCAGTCAGATGGACAGTCGGAACGCACTATCCAGACATTCGAGGATATATTGCATGCTTGTGCTCTCGATTGGAGTATTTATTGGGAGGAACATTTGCCATTGATCGAATTCACGTACAACAACAGTTGGCACGCGTCGATTCGGATGGCACCGTATGAGGCACTTTATGGGCGGCGATGTCGATCACCGATTTGTTGGAATGAGACGTCCGATTTGGTCGGGACCGAGTCGGATGTCGTTTTAGAGACGAGACGGAAGATAGAATTAATTCGGGAACGGATGTTGACTGCCCAGATTCGACAAAAGTCGTATGCCAACGTCCGTCGTCGACCTTTGGAATTCGAGGTGGGAGACCACGTTTTACTAAAGGTGTCGCCGACGAAGGGAGTTTTTCGTTTCGGGAGGAAAGGGAAATTGAGCCCGAGATTTATTGGACCCTTTGAGATTCTCGAGCGAGTCGGAGGTTGGCATACCGTTTGGCGTTACCTCCGGCCTTGAGTCATGTTCATAGCGTTTTTCATGTCTCCCAGCTGAGGAAATATGTCCCGGATCCTAGTCACGTCATAGATTATGGCGAGATTGATGTCGCTGAAGATATTACTTTTGAGGAGCGTCCTTTGAAGATTTTGGAGCATCGTGAGAAACGACTGAGGCATAAGACCATCCCTTTGGTCAAAGTGCAGTGATCGAGACACGGTGTTGAGGAGGCAACTTGGGAAACCGAGGATAGCATGCGTGCTAGGTACCCTGAGTTGTTTGTTTCTTAAGTTTCGGGACGAAACTTATTTTTAGAGCGGTAGAATGTAATATCCGCATTTTTCTTTCCCTTGTATTTTCATTTCCGGTGTATTTTTCGATTGTAGTAACCATCGTGTATCTTTCAGTGTATCTTTCCTGTCATCTATTGATCTGATTCTCGTTATTGTTGTGCGGAACCGCCGTTTCGGGGTTGTCGTGGATCCATTTCGTGTTATTGTTTCCCAAATATTTATTCCTATTGCTTTTATTCTCTTTTCGGATCATTTTTCATCATTTTATGACCCAAAGAGGGTGTGGGCCGCGGCACAAGGAGTGTGCGCCGCGGCACACACATTTGCCAGTTTTTGGCCGAGCGGCCTATACTGTGTGCCGCGGCACATGCCGACGGGGCCGCGGCACACTGCCGAGTCAGTGCTGCGGCACACCCGTCGGGGCCACGACACACTCGTGTGGCATTTTCGGCCAAAACCCGACTGTACCGGGTGCCGCGGCACACGCTGGCCGGGCTGCGGCACACTGCCGAACCCTGGGAGCAGTTTTTGGGCTTGTGCCGCGGCACACGATGCGGTCAACTGTATAATTTCATTTTTTTTCGGCGAAATCAGCCATTTTCTTCCTTTCCTTCTCCTGCGCACGAGAGAGAGAGGGTTGAGGGGAGAACTTATCATCATTCATCACTTGAGGGTCGATTTTCACAATTTTCATTTGGTTGTGAAGCCCGGATAATCGATCTAACGCGTGTTCTACGGATCATAGTACATGGATTTTCAAAGGTAATATCTCTTAGAACCCTACTTTTGGATAATTTGGGGGTTTTGGGATTTTCTTCCGATTCGTTCCGTTTTGTTGGTGGACTCATGATGAATATGATTAATCTTGTTGATATCATTAGTTTTCCTACGGATTCATGGTATATTTTCATAGTTTTGCGAAATCGGGAGGGTTTGGTTGTGGTCCGCCCTCGTTGTTATTTTTATACAAATATACATGAATCGTAGGCGGGTTTTCGGGTGTATTCCATTTCCGTAATCATTTAGGAGTGGTTGTGATTGTGTTATTTGAATCGTTAGGTTCATTCGTCGGTTCCTCGTGGTCGTGCTTGATTCTTCCGTTCCGTTCGTGCCACCGTCTATTAATCGAGGCAAGTATCCTTATGAACTTACAGTCTTGACATAGTAGTTTTGTATGAGAAACTGTGTGTGTGTGTATGCTCACTACGGGTTAGACTCGACGGGGTCTCGGTAGGGTTCCACGAAGCTGTGGACCGCGAGCTTGCTTTTAACCACTGTGGGTTAGATCCGACGGGGTCTCGGCAGGGATCCACGAAGCTGTGGGTCCGCGGTTAATTGTGGTGCATTTTTACAAATGTGGTTTGATCATTGGCATTTCCGGAAATGAGCGTTTTGGAAACTATGATTTCTTGATGGCATGCATTACTATATGTGTAAGATGTAAAATGTTCATTTGGTTACTTGTACTAGCGTAATTGCTAACCCCTCTGGGGACCCGTTTTGGGGAAATTCGTTTTATGAATTTCAGGTCAGGTTCATCGAGACGAGCGGGTGCTGGACCAGTATGTGGATGATGGCCTTGCGTGATGATTGTGCACGAGTGGTGTCTTATTGCCTTCTATCTTTTTACCTTTTGTGGTCTTTAAACTAATAGAAGTACTCGAGTACTTAAGAATTTTTACCCGTCTGTATTGTATTGTTGTTTATTATGTTTGTGTCGGATTATGGTGTTATGTTTGACCGGTTGAACCGGGTGGATTATTTTGTTGGGCGTCTTTATGACGAGGTGTTATTTCGTTGTTTCTGTGAGTCGATGATTATGATGTTTGTTCAGCCTGGTGGGTCCCATATAGGGATTCACGGCGCTGTAATATACCACGAATATCTTGGGGGTGTAACAACTGTACCTTCAGGATACCGCCCAATCACCTCCAAGTTCTGAGATGGTTCATAATGGAACCAATATCATTCTATTTATAAAATCAAGTACTGAATTACTTATTAATTTTATATAATTTTTCATATATCAGGCCAAAATAGCAAATCAAAATTAATTCAATTCTAACACCAATCATTTCTAAAATAATCTGCATACATCCAAATTTATCCATAACAAATCCATATCTATATTATATAACATGAAAGTATTTTCATGATTTATTAATTCATTTTAAATGATTTTCAATTTTATTTTGCATTTTTTCCCGCCTAGACCTATTTACCATATTTAAAAATCTTATTTTTTTTTTTTGGGTAGAGGATATTTCTTTTTTATTTCTTTCTATCATCTTATCATATAATTTTCCCTCAAATCTCTCAAAATCTATATTTACCTAATCTCTCTCTCTCTCTCTCTCTCTCTCTCTCTCTCGCTATTTTTACGGTCTCCCTCCAATACCTAATTTTTTTATCGGCCGCTCTCAATTCCCCTCTCTATCTCACCCATGCCGCCTCTTACCTTCATTTTCATCCAATGTCCAAATTTGATCCTTATGATCATCTTCATATTTACTCTTTCGTTTTCTTCCCGACCAGGCGTGCCACCTTCATCGCATATTTTTTCGAAGATCCAGTGAATTTTCTTCGATTAACAAATATATTTTTTGATGTAAACTTACGTTTAAGTTCCTCCATTGGTCCTCCAATTGATCTACCTATGGTAATAAGTGGTATTATCTCTCATATGTGTATATCATTTCCAGCATTATCGTTCAATTTATATTTATTTCTTCATGAAGAGAGTAATGTCGATCTCTCGTAATATCGTGGTAGGCTTATTAATCTGATTTTTTGTATTGATTCTTTATTGCACAATTGTATATGAGTATGAATTTGCAGGTGCAGGTATTGGCTGAATCGCGGTAGGAAATTTTGTGTATAATACATAATCTGAAACAGGTTAATATTTTTTTTTCAGTTCTTTTTCAATTGTTAGATTTTTGGAGAGTATATTTTGGTCTAGGTATTGTTTTGGTTTGTATATACTGTTGCTATGTGTATTTTTATTTTTAAAATTTTTTCTTTTATTTTAAATATGGATTTGTTATGGATGAATTTGGATGTATGCAGATTATTTGAGAAATAATTTGTGTTAGAATTGAATTAATTTTGATTTGCTATTTTGGCCTGATATATGAAAAATCATATAAAATTAATAAGCAATTCAGTACTTGATTTTAGAAATAGAATGATATTAGTTCCATTATGAACCATCTCAGAACTTGGAGGTGATTGGGCAGTATCCTACAGGTACAGTGGCCACACCAACTTCACCAACTTCGTTCAATTGGCATTATTATTGGCGGCGGGGATGCCCGATTTTGCAAGAGCGTCTTATTTCTCTCCGCGTCGCTTGCGCTTCATGAACATTGCCGCTTGAAGATACCAAATGCGCCACTCTTCTTTTTCTTCCTCCTATCGTCGTCTGTGGTGTTAATATCATCGGTCGTTGGGTAAGTAATGATTCCTTCACATTTTTCGAGATGATATCATTCTCTGTCATGGATTTCGACGTTACTATATCTATATATATCGCACCCAGTATGTGTCAAATGAACCACGGCACACTTACCAAACGGAGGTCCCAGATCAAGTCCAGGTGCCGAGCGATCGACATCCAAGGCGATCGTCTCTTGGCACCTGGCGATCGACTCTGGTGCCCGGCCAAGGACGACCGCCTCATGCCATGTGTAATGCCAGCATCCGTCAAGTCCGTGAAGACCGAATCTCGGGATGAAGGCCCACGTGCAGATCCAGAAAAGGCGCCGTAGGAAAAGGATCTTTGACTCCAGTCCATCAACAGCTGTCGGCGATAAGGACAAATCGCACCTACCGACAGACCCGCCGAAAGGTCCAAAGTAGACCTCCCGATACAGCGACAAGAGACGCGTGTTTCACTCTCATTGGTTTACATAGATGGATGCCAGCAGCAGCCAGCCGCGGACTTTAAGGCAACCAACCCATGTGCTAAAGACGATCGCCCCCTTATATAATACAGGAAAAGCGATCGCCCGTCAGGATTGAGACATCCCAACTCCTCCTATAAATAAAAGACTTCCAGCATTTGGAAGGGCTCTCGGACACTTTCGGAAAACTCTTGGAACTCTCTAAAAAGGTTTCCAGTCTCTCTTAAAACATCTCTCTCGCTCACCCTCGACCGAAAGATGATCGGCAGAAATGAGCATCACATTTCATCTGTTACAAGAACACACAGAGCATCAACTCTGGTTCTTCCGGCAATCACCAACACTCAAGAGCTAGATAACTAGGGTCTTTACACTCATTGTAATTGTATTCTTACATTAATATTTGTACTCCAACATATTCGTATTAATAACATCTTGCGAGAGCATTCAAGCTCGGGCCTAAAAAACCGATAAATATTGTGTTATTTACATTCCCTCGGACGTGCTCTCGCATTTTATTTGTTACTCACCCATATCCATATCCATCAATCCCTTCCATATAATATTTTGGGTAACAAAAATTGGCGCTAGAGGAAGGGGTTAATCTACCTTCATTTTCTCTCCGACCGTTTCAAACAACAATCACTGTTCTCCGGAACATATACTTGAAGAAACACTCATTGTTCTCCAAAGAAAAACCTTCAGAATCATGACGTCTGCCCCCACAGCGAAGAGAGATACTCTCCGATCCGCCGGACGTCATATTCCGGCTCGATCTGAGTCCCAACCTACGGCAGAGGGTAGCCACGACGACGCGAGACTCTTGATCCCGCCCTCGAGGGATGGCCCCGACCTCTCACTCGACCAGTTCCAAACCGCGGAACAGATCGAGGAGGCTATGGCCATCCTAAGGGAGCGATGGAGAGCATGCGAAGCGCCCACTACTACCCCATCAGCCATCCGCCGCGCGAGCAAACGGAAGCTCAAGGGGTTACTTATCGAGCGATCGCCAGAAAGCCCCTATTCGCAGGAAAAGACGCTCGCAAGGCGGGACAATTCCGTTTTCAACTGCCTAGGAAGCGACCCATCATGGCGACCGGGGCATTCTGGCCATAGCCACGAGACGACAGAGCCCGAATCTGTCACAATGAGTTCGGCATACCTAACTCCCAAAAGGCAGGCCAGCCATGTGGCTCCTCCTCGCCGAAGAACCAAGATCAGCGGCGACGACCTCATCACCTACCGCGGAGCCAGGAGATCAGTACATGATCGCCTCAGCTCCCGCTCCGAGAGCCAAACCACGAGCGACCAGGCTACGGCGATGGCCGCAATGCAATGCCAGCTCGATGGCATGATGGCGCTCCTAGAAACTGGGGCAGGCGCCGAGAGAAAGATCATCGGGCCGAGTGAGCCGCTCGCGGTCCAGATCGAACTTGCCCACGTGCAACCAAGGATAGCTCCTCCTCAAACATCTTTGTATGAGGGGAGATCGGACCCCGAGACTCACCTGAGCAAGTTCCGGATCTACATGACCGGATGCAGGGCATCAGACGCGACCAAGTGCCGAATGTTCCCATTAACACTGGGCGATCTGGCCCATAGGTGGTACATCTCATTGCCACCGCGATCCATTAGCTCCTTTGAACAGCTGGCGAGCGACTTCACGTCGTACTTCGCCGCCAAGGTCGCTCGACCAGAAGGTCCCCACCGCATGATGAAAATCAGGCAGGGGGAAGACGAGTCCGACGAAGACTATATCGACTGGGTGGATGAGATAATCCTCAACGGCGAGCCCATAAGCGACGAGATCGCCCTCTACTCGGTCCTAGGGGGATTCAATGGTCTTTCGCCCATGTTCAGACACCTTACGAAAGACATCCCCCCGACCTACGCGATCTTCCGCGCCAAGGCCGCAGACTTTTTGGCTAGACGGAGGTTGCTCGCCCTTCGCCAAGGCGAGGGGGCAGAGACGGCGATCACCAAGTCCAACAAGGCGGTCGCCAAGCCACCCGGTGATTTCAGGACCTTCGATGATGTGGAAGCCTATCTCCACCACAACCTCAATCTATCTCCGGCCCATATTTTCTACGCCATCCAGGGGCGCGTGCGGCTAAGCAAGCCGAAGACGGTAAGGGACCACGGTCATCTGGACCGCAATAAATTTTGTGCTTACCACAAGAGTCCCGGCCACAACACCGACCAATGCCGCGACCTCCTCAGACAACTCTGGAGATTGTTCGAGGTGGGCAAGCTGGACAGTCTAGTCAATTAGCCAGAGCCTCGGGCGAAAAGGATCAAGGGTCGCGATCGGCGACCGAACAACGATCATTTGTCTTCCGACCCGATCGCCAGAATCAAGTAGAGATGTTAAACGGGCTAGCCAGAGCGGGCTTCGGGCTAAACGGTCCGGGCAAAAAAAGCCCAGATTTAAACGGGCTAGGAAATATCGGCCCTAACCCTAACCCTAACGGGCTTCGGGCTAAACGGGCTAAATATTTAAAAAATCTATTTTTTATTTTTTATAAGTCATAAACCAAAAAAAAAAGAAACAGTAACAATATATTTTATATATATAGTAACAAATATACTATAATAAATATATCAAAAAATACACTTTTATGTATATACATACATATATATATATATATACACACACACACACCCACACTATATTAACAAATTATATATATATATATACACACTATATTAACAAATACAGTAATAATATATATTATATATAATATTAATATATATTACATATATAATATTAATATATATTATATATAATATTAATATATGTTATATAAATATAGTATTACTGTAAGTTGAAATTAACAATATATATATATATATATATATATATATATATATATATATATATATATATATATATATATCGGGCTTCGGACTAAACGGTCCGGGCCAAAAAAGCCCGGATTTAAACGGGCTAGGAAATATCGGCCCTAACCCGGTTTTTTCGCGGGTTAAACGGGCCAGCCCGTCGGGCCCGAGCCCGTTTAACATCTCTAGAATCAAGCACGGCGAATCAGAAGACTTGTACTAGTCGATCCCCCCGATTGACTCTCGCGGCCATATCTTTATGCTTCAATCAAGAGGTGGAAATTTTGGAGGTCTTTCCCCAATTTCTACCATGTCAAATGAAAGGCTACTGCCCAAGCAACATCTCCAAAAATCGAGGACTCGCTCGCCATCTAAAGTTCATCATCTAACATGATGGACCTAGGCATGAGATCGCCTCCCTTAGCACAATGTATACCCTCGAGGATCGCCATCTAACATGACGATCCGAGGTAGAAGAGTGCAGCCATGGTCCTGGAGGTCGATGGAACCGACAGCTTCATCCATGCAAGGTTCCTTTGGGAAGAGATCGCTCGCTCTTTCGTTTAAATACGAGGCGGGCATAGCCGAAGGACCCTCCAAACAAATCTGTGGACACGCTCGCCCACCCTCAAAGGTTCATCATCTAACATGGTGGACCCGGATAATGCGACGCGTCCCTACCCCCGTCACAACGTATACCATCGAGGATCGCCATCGAAGATGACGATCCGAGGTAGAAAAGTGCTAAAAAGCCGCGGTCGTGGAGTCGATTAATCCGACGACGCCTCGTGCAAGGACTCCTCCAGACCAAAACCGCTCGTCCTTCGTTTAAATACGAGGCGGGCACAGCCTACGGAGGACCCTCACAATAAAGTGAGTCGCGAGACAAACCTACAGGTGGAATGTCACTCGCACACAAGACATGGTCATGGAGGTCGGTCCATCGAACTCTACGACCGTGCACGGTTCCTCAAGACCAAAATGATCGGCCTTCCTCGAGGAATCTGCAAAATTTAAGACCGCAAAGAGCTGAACCAAGAATCAGTCCGCTCAAGAAAACGATCGTCTGGTCCATAAAGAGCTGAGTCGCTCGTCTGTAATTTAAACGATCGCCGGTAAAACCACCTCACCCAATGCCTTCAACATCGGATCGAGCTGGGGGGCAATTGTTGTGTCGCGATTAACACACCTCGAAGGCGATCGACATAAAGGCCTAGCGACTGAATCAGTGTCAAATGAACCACGGCACACTTACCAAACGGAGGTCCCAGAGCAAGTCCAGGTGCCGAGCGATCGACATCCAAGGCGATCATCTCTTGGCACCTGGCGATCGACTCTGGTGCCCGGCCAAGGACGACCGCCTCATGCCACGTGTAATGCCAGCATCCGTCAAGTCCGCGAAGACCGAATCTCGGGATGGAGGCCCACGTGAAGATCCGGAAAAGTCTCCATATGAAAAGGATCTTTGACTCCAGTCCATCAACAGCTGTCGGCGACGAGGACAAATCTCACCTACCGACAGACCCGCCGAAAGGTCCAAAGTGGACCTCCTGAGACAGCGACAAGAGATGCGTATTGCACTCCCATTGGTTCGCGTAGCTGGCTGCCAGCAGCATCCGCGGACTTTAAGGCAACCAACCCATGTGCTAAAGACGATCGCCCCCTTATTATAATACAGGAAAGGCGATCGCCCGTCAGGATTGAGACATCCCAACTCCTCCTATTAATAGAAGACTTCCAGCATTTGGAAGGGCTCTCAGACACTTTCGGAAAACTCTCGGAACTCTCTAAAAAGGTTTCCAGTCCCTCTTAAAACATCTCTATCACTCACCCTCGACCGAAAGACAATCAGCAGAAATGAGCATCACATTTCATCTGTTACAAGAACACAGAGAGCATCAACTCTGGTTCTTCCGGCAATCACCAACACTCAAGAGCTAGATAACTAGAGTCTTTACACTCATTGTAATTGTACTCTTACATTAATATTTGTACTCCAATGTATTCGTATTAATAACATCTCGTGAGAGCATTCAAGCATGGGCCTAACAAACCTGACAAATCTTGTGTTATTTACATTCCCTCGAACGTGCTCTCGCATTTTGTTTTTTACTCACCCATAGCCATATCCAGCAATCCCTTCCGTATAATATTTTGGGTAACAACAGAGTTCACCCTGCCGTTGGTAATCTCGTTCGTCGTTGATCCTTTATTGATACTATTTGGAGTTTACCATATCGTTGGTATTCTCGGTCGTCGTTGATCCTTTATTGATCTTGTTTGGAGTTTACCTTATCGCTGGTATTTTCGGTTGTCGTTGATCATTTATTGATCTTGATTGGAGTTTACCTTATCATTGGTATTCTCGGTCGTCGTTGATCCTTTATTGGTCTTGTTGGAGTCTACCATATCGTTGGTATTCTCGTTCGTGCTGATCTTTTATTTGATCTTGTTGGAGTTTACCACATCGATGGTATTCTCGTTCGTGGGTGGTCTTTTGGTGATCTTGTGTGAGTTATCATGTCAATGATATTCTCGTTTGATGCATTGGTTGTTTATTATTATTGCTTGTGTGAGCATTCATACTTTTATCGATATCCGGAACTTGTTATTCTTTCGGGGCAGTTGGTGTAATATCCACATTTTTCTTTTCCCTATATTTTCATTTTTCAGTGTATTTCTCAGTTGTAGCGACCCTCATGTATCTTTCAGTGTATTTCTTCCGTCATCTATTGATCTGATTCTCGTAATTGTTGTGCGGAACCGCCGTTTCGGGGTTGTCGTGGATCCATTCTATGTTATGATGCGTTTTGAGATGTTTCGTTTGATGTTTCGTTCATATTCCCGTGTTTTGGACCGTTTATATTTCGTACTTAGCGCACGCTATCTTTTCTGCATAGCGCACGCTAGGGGTCCCTTAGTAGCGCATGCTACGACTGCTTCATAGCGCGTGCTAGAGAGCAAGCCCTGGAAGTGGCAGTGCTGATTCCAGCCCTTTGGACTGGCGGATTAGCGTACGCTACGTAGTCTAGCGCACGCTAATGTCGGGGGCTAGCGCACGCTGAGATGCCCGGTAGCGTGCGCTAGTGTGTGACTGGCCCAAGATCGACTTGCTACTGACTCGATCAGTGCCAGTAGCGCACGCTATTGGCCGATAGCGCGCGCTACCGATACACTTTTAGCGCACGTTACGTTTGGTCGATAGCGCGCGCTACTAGATCAGGTGTGTACTGACAGTTGCTTCTGGACTCGGTTGATGTCCAGGTAGCGCACGTTATTGGCCGATAGCGCGCGCTACCGAGAGGTTATTAGCGCACGCTACATTTTGAGTAGCGCACGCTAACGGCCAGAAATCTGGCTACTGGACTGGAGTTTTGTCCCATTAGCGCACGCTAATTTTGAGGATTAGCGCGCGCTAACACTCCCTGCTATATAAACCAGGGAGTTGACCGAGATGAACGTATTTTCTCATTTGTTCCTCCTCTCCGCGGCTGTGGCGATTCCGGGCGATTTCTTGGCGATTTTCTTCCTCCAATCATCTCAACCATCAACTTCCTTGAGTTCTTGGTGTATAATAACAACATCAACACGAATCTTTCATCCTAATCCAAGATAAATCTCTTAGAACCCTACTTTTGGATAAATTGGGGGTTTTGGGATTTTCGTCCGATTCGTCTCGTTTTGTCAGTTAATTCATGATGAGTGTGATTAATCTTGTTGATATCATTGGTTTTCCTACGGATTCATGGTATACTTCGTGGTTGTTGCGTATTCGAGAGGGTTCGGTTGTGGTCCGCCCTCGTTGTTATTTTTATACGAATATACATGAATCGTAAGCGGGTTTTCGGGAGTATTCCAATTCCGTATTCGTTTAGGACTGGTTATGATTGTGTTCTTCGAATTGTTAGGTTCGTAATTGTCGGTCCCTAGCATTCATCGGCGTCTTTCCTTCCATTCGTTGCGTCGTCTATTATTCAAGGCAAGTATTTTTGGAAACCTTTATGCTTAACATGAAATGGTAATGTATATTGTGTGTGCTTTACTCACCTCGGGAGGGTCCGACGGGACCTCGGGGGAATCTATGACTTCACTCTGGATTCACGAGTTTGTTTCGCTAGCCAGCTCGGGAGGGTCCTTAGAGGCCTCGAGTGGGATTCATGGTGGCATCCTGGTCCTAGGCGATGCCTGTGCGTGACTTGTTTTATAAAGTGGCCAACTCGGGAGGGTCCTTAGAGGCCTCGGGTGGGATTCATGGTGGCGTCCTGGTCCTAGGCAAATTGATTATTTGACTGTTTGTTTCCGGAAAAAGACATGTCTGGTTTTGGTTGTTGAAATGATATTGGTGCATGTACTATGAAATGTGTAAGCGATTGGTTTGCCTTGATTACTTGTACTAGCGTAATTGCTAACCCCTCTGGGGACCCATTGTGGGGAAATTCTTGTTATGGATTTCAGGTTATGATCGTCCGGGCGAGCGAGCATTGGGACAGTACGAGGATGTTGGCTAGGGTCGTTGACATATGCGTTTGAGTCCTTTTATTTCCGTTATTCCATTCGATATGGTTGTTGTCCACTTTTGAAACTTATCGATTGTACTCGCGAGTACTTAGGCTTTTTCTCTTCGGATTAAGATTTGTATTCGTCAAGTCATTTATGTTTGCCATTGTTGATTATTCCGCCGGTTGTACCGGGCGTGTGATTTGATTTTCAATTGGATAATGTGTATTTTTACTGTGGTAAATTGTGTCTAGCCTGGTGGGTCCTATGTAGGGGTCCATGGCACTGTAATATACCCTGAATATCTCGGGGGTGTTACAGAAAATGGTATCGGAGCACTAAGTTTATGGATACCTAGGCTTGTCGGTTATTTGGGTCTAGTTGTGTTTTGTTTTGCATATTGTCACACCGCTGCCAGCATCTCGGTACTTCCAGTGCTAGTAAGTTTTCTTATTCGGTCCTTTGTTTTCTTGCATTGTATTTCCGCTTCTTGAATCATAGTTGCTTTTTCCTCCCTTACTCATCATCAATATACTTCTGTTATCTCTTAACACCAGTATGGATTCCGGAGGAAACCGTAGTCGTGGTCGTGGTCGTGGTCGTGGATGCGGCCGAGGACGTGGGGCAGCCGGTGGGGCGGCCACGTCGTATTCTTCGGGAGCCGGCAGTACCGGTGACCGTCATAGTCATGCTTCTTCTGAGGAGCGCGCCGACCTTGGTATTGCGGCCGTTATGCAGCAAATGGTAAACCAAATGGCGGCTATAGCTCAGGTGGTTCAGAACCCGGATCAGGCCCATGCTAATCGGGGCGGAGCAGACCGTTGGCTCCAAGATGTCATCAAGATGCATCCTCCTAAGTTTTCGGGAGCATCAGACCCGATCGGCTGGGAGGGGTGGGTCAAGGAGATATCTAAAGTCTTCGTTGCCACCAACTGTCCCGAGGACCGTAAGGTCCCCATTGCCCAGTACTTTCTCACTGGGGACGCCACGGATTGGTGGGAGGCCGTTGGGCCCAAAGATCATGTTGCTTCGTGGGCCGAATTTCAGGAATTGATGGAAACTGAATATTGCCCGTGGCCGGTTAGACAGGCTCGAGTCCATGCCTTCTATGATGCTCAACCTCGGGATATTCCCGTATCCCAAGCTATTGCCGATTTTAACAAGGAGTTGGGTTATGTGAAGACCCAAGTTGTCGAGGAGAGCGACAAAATTTTTCACTTCTCCAGACGGATGAAACTGTCGATTCGGGACCACATGTCTGGACTTGTCTGCACTACCCTGAAGGATTATCAGAGTCGAGCTCTTGCCTATGATATGTCGGTGACGGTCAGTGCGGCGGTTCGGGAGAGCAAGAAGCAGAAATCCACCGAAAATTTCTCGGGTCACAAGGGTGGAGGTCAGCAGAAGTCTCAGTCTGTGAATATTCCTGGAGGTAATTCGGCTTGTTTCTCTGGGGGCTATCGAGGTACTGCCAGTGCCTTCGTTCGAGATACCAAATGCTTTAACTGTGGCGAGCCGGGCCATCGGAACCGGGAGTGTCCTCGTCCGCCTCTGATTTGTCATACTTGTGGTCAGTCGGGCCACAAGGCTTCCTTTTGTGAGCGGGCAAGATGGCTTCTTGGTGCTCAGACTTCTTTTCCAGCACCTATGAAGCCGAGTGTGAATCAGGGCTCATTTGCTCCGCAGCCTCCGCCAGGTGCCGGTCGAGGGAGAGGTCGGGGTCAGCCCGCACTACGCCATAAGTGCTCATAGGCAATGCTTTTAGCTAGTGTTGCCACCAAAGCGTTTCAATAGATTGCTGATTTTTGATCTTTTGAAACACTACTAAAATAGTATTGCACTAGATATACATTTGGTGTTGCAAGATGAAAATGGTGTTGCGCGACGTGCAACACCTGTGATGGTGTTGCATTATATCTAATTTTTAATAATTTTTTCAAGTTATTGTAAAAAAAAACACAATGAAATGAAATTTAAATTTTGATAATTTTTAACTCTTAAAATTTGATAGATAGCATATGATAAATTTGATTTAAATTATTTATATCTAATATAAATACTTATCATACTATTTAATATTGTAATTAAAAATTATAAATATTTTTTATAATTTTAAAGTTTAAAATATTATCAATATATAATGAAATTTAAATTAATGTTTTGTTTTCAAAGTTTGATATATAATATAATATAAATTATAACATATATATATATATTTAAATTATTTAATATAAATTTCAAAATTTTAAATTACAAAAAATAATACAATCCTTTTTTAAAATACTTATATAGCGTTTAATTAGGAAGCACTATGTAAGAGTACACTTACATGGTTTTTTTAGAAAACGCTGTGGTAGGTTCCATATTTTAAGTAATATTTCTTTAATTCTCGATCCATCAATTAAAAAGGTGCGTTGAACTTTTTATTTTGGATTTGATTTGAAAGATTAAATTCTTTTTTTGTTTAGATCTGAACGATTGCTCAAGGGTTTCATAATTTTTTCCCTTGATTGATTGCTAAGTGTATTTTGCTCGTGTGGTTATTGTAACACCCCAATTCGCAACTGGGACATTACACGCTGTAGAACTCTCGTGAGGTCTACCAGGCTAACACATGACACATAAACCATAATGTAATCTCAACTGATGCACTCAAAAAGTAAATAAGGCCGTGGCCTCGGCCAAAACACTTTAACGGAATACATGAACATAAGTTAAATACCAATTCATTGCCCACGCAGGGGACTTAAACCAAGTTCAAAAATAAACAGTCTAACTCCATCACGCGACAATGCAACGACAAAACATAAAAATACAGACTCGAGCCACATCATCAAGCCAGCCCATCCTTTGCGTGCATGTCCCGTGCCTGATCCTCAGCCCTCCCGGTATCTGAAATGCATAAGACGCATTTCCCCCATTTAAGGGGTTAGCATTCGAATAGCTAGTGCAAGTACACAATTACACAACATTATATGCATACACGATTCAACGCAAACAAGTCACTAGGGAAAAGTCATTTTAAAAATCAATATTCCGGAATATCACATTTACACCAAAACAATATATCATTCAACTTTCCACATCACATTCATCCACGTTTGGTAACTCGCGACCGTACCCATTAGTATCGGCCCCCAGAGGTCCCGTCGGACCGTCCCCAGGTGAGAAACCACTTCCTCGGCCGTACCCATTAGTATCGGCCCCCAGAGGTCCCGTCGAACCATCCCCAGGTGGAAAAACATAAATGCACGCACCCAAGTCCGCATCCGTGGCCGTACCCATTAGTATCGGCCCCCAGAGGCCCCATGCCATCCCCAGGTGGAAGAGGAACCATCACAATCGTTCAATAAACCAGTTTACATCATTCGCATCAAAACCGTACACACACAATGAAATATAATACATGTACTTGCCTTGGATAATATGACGCGAAGGAAACGACGAAGAAATAGGTTTCGGTCCGAACAATCCTCTCAAATCCGACCCTAACACAATAATGATATACAACCAATCTCAACATCATGAAAACGAAGAAATTCATCCTAGTTCTACCCGTTGGGACAATTCATCGGACACCAAGAGTGCATAGGGAAATGAAATCGATCAACAGTGTAATAACGAGATTTCATCCCATCCAATAACAAGGAAACCAAGGGTCACGAGTATACTATCGAAATCTAACAGCAATCATCGGTTAAATCGAATTAAAAGACAAAATCACCACCAAACCCTCCCCAAATTCATACTAGGGTAAAGGCAATCTTACCTCTTGAAGATTCAAGCACTTTAATCCGAAGAACACGTGTTAGATCCACAATCCGAGCTTCACGATCGAAGGGAGACGAAGAAAGTCACACAATCAAGTGGTAGATGGAGAAAAATCCCTTCTCAAACCTCTCTCTCTCGTACGGTGGAAGGAAGAAAGAAAAAAAATGACTGAACTCGCTGGGAAAACGCAGTTATAGCGCTTGACCGCATTGTGTGCCGCGGCCCAGCTGAAGTGTGCCGCGGCACAGGGCCAAAAATTGCGCCCAGTGATCGGCAGTGTGCCGCGGCCCTTCCGGCATGTGCCGCGGCACACGGTACAGAAAGTTTGGCCGCTAAGTGCAACACGGGTGTGCCGCGGCCCGGACGAGTGTGCCGCGGCAGTGACTCGGCAGTGTGCCGCGGCCCTGTCGGCGTGTGCCGCGGCACACGGTACAGAAAGCTCGGCCAGGAACTGGACAATGTGTGTGCCGCGGCGCACAATCCTTGTGCCGCGCCCACACCCCTTTAGGGTCCCAAAATGATGAAAAATGATCCGGGAAGAGAATAAAAGCAATAGGAATCGATATTGGGGAAACAATAACACGAAATGGAAGTACGGGAACCCCAAAACGGTCCGAGGTACACAACCAAAATCGAACAAGGAACAAATTCCCTAAACTTATAGGAAATTACAAAAACGGCCCAAGCATCCGAAAATCACGATACAACGTCGGATTAACAATCCGAAGCTCACAACATGCTCTACTCCACTGTACGAACTCATGGAAATAGGAAAATGATGAAATCGGACGAGTTTAATGAGAATCGAATACACATGCGATAAAATATAACTCAAGGTGAAATTACGCAAAAACATCATCGAGACTCATCCCAACGGAGAAACACTAAGAACAAAATAGATTCAGAATTCCAAAACAGTGCCAAGCGAGTTGACCGAGACGAATATACACCGAAAATAGAATTTACCAAAAATAGAAAACACGGATATTACATTATCTCCCCCTAAAAAATAAGTTTCCTCCCAAAACTTACAACACGAATAACTCGGGGTATCTCGATCTCATACTCTCTTCCGTCTCCCACGTGGCTTCCTCGGACCCATGCCTCGACCATTGCACTTTAACCAAGGGAATGGTTTTGTACCTGAGCTGCTCACCCGACGCTCTAAGATCTGAATCGGCCTCTCCTCGAAGGTGATATTGGGCCCCAACTCGATCTCTCCAAAATCAATAATATGGCTAGGGTCTGGTACGTACTTCCTAAGCTGGAAAACATGAAATACGTTATGCACGTGGCTCAGGGACGGCGGCAAACCTAACTGATATGCAAGCTCTCCAACTCTCTCTAGAATTTCGAACGGCTCAATAAATCTCGGACTAAGTTTACCCTTCTGACCGAAACGGTAAACTCCCCGTGTCGGCGACACCTTAAGCAACACATGGTCTCCCATCTCAAACTCCAACGGTCGGCGACGTGTATCGGCATAAGACTTCTGCCGGCTCTGCGCCGTTACCAATCTATCACGAATCAGGGCAATCTTCTCTCTCGTCTCAACTACCATATCGGGCTCGGTACCAATCAGCTCGGACACATCGTCCCAACACAACGGCGATCTGCACCTCCTCCCATACAATGCCTCAAATGGTGCCATTTTTATCGAGGCGTGCCAACTGTTGTTGTACGTGAACTCGATCAACGGCAAGTGCGACTCCCAATCATTCTTCCAATCTAAGGCACAGGCTCTCAACATATCCTCCAACGTCTGGATCGTCCGTTCTGACTGTCCGTCAGTCTGAGGGTGGTAAGACGTACTGAGTCTCAACTCAGTCCCCAAAGCCCGATGAACCGCCTGCCAAAAATGTGATACAACTCGGCCATCACGATCTGAAACAATACTCTTAGGAGTCCCATGCAATCTCACGATCTCTGCAATAAATGCTCGTGACAGCCTCTCCGGTCCCCAAGTATCCTTAATACTCAGGAAGTGAGCTGATTTGGTTAGTCGATCAACAATAATCCAAATCATGTTCATTCCAGTCCGAGTCCTAGGCATCCCGGTAATGAAATCCATAGAGATGTCTTCCCATTTCCATTCCGGAATGGGAAGTGGTCGTAGCAACCCCGCGGGTCGCTGATGCTCAATCTTAACCTGCTGACAGGTCAAACACTTCGCCACAAACTCGCTAACATCCGTCTTCAAATTACTCCACCAATAGTTACTCCTCACATCCTTGTACATTTTGCTCGTTCCAGGATGTATGGAATAAGGCGTAGTATGAGCCTCACTCAAAATCTTCTGTCTCAACTCAATGACATTCGGTACACATAGTCTGCCGTGAAATCTCAAAACTCCGTCATCCTGAACCACAAATCCAGGGGCTTTCCCCTTTCTCACATCCTCCCTCAGCTGGACTAAAAACGGATCATCATACTGTTTCGCCTTGATATCATCAGTCAAAGACGAAGTGATCTCCAACGCACATAACTGACCCTGAAGTCTCTAAACCCAAACCTCGATATTCTGACAAATAAAATCCCGCTGGATCCGACTCTGTGGTGTAAGTACCTCTAACATCTGTAATGCCATCGGTTTCCTGCTTAACGCATCAGCCACTACGTTAGCCTTACCCGGATGGTAAAGTATCTCGAGGTCATAATCTTTAATTAGCTCCAACCACCTACGCTGCCTCATATTCAACTCTTTCTGACTGAAGATATACTTCAGACTCTTGTTGTCCGTAAAAATCTTACACGACGATCCATAGAGATAATGTCTCCATATCTTTAAGGCGAAAACGACTGCGGCTAACTCCAAATCGTGCGTGGGATAATTCGCCTCATACGGTTTCAACTGGCGGGATGCATAAGCAATCACCCTGTCTCTCTGCATCAAAACACATCCGAGCCCGAGGCCCGAAGCATCACTATATACCACGAAATCCTCGTTCCCCTGAGGCAATGCTAACACGGGTGCGGTAGTTAGTCGCCTCTTCAACTCGTCAAAACTACCATGTCTGTCTGCGGTCCACTCGAACTTCTGGGATTTCTGGAGTAACTGAGTGAGCGGTCTAGCGATCTTAGAAAATCCCTCAACAAATCTACGGTAATAGCCCGCAAGTCCCAGAAAACTCCTCACTTCCTTCACGTTTTTGGGCGGTTCCCAAGCCATCACCGCCTCTATTTTCTGTGGGTCTACCAGAACTCCTTCTGCTGAACTCACATGCCCGAGGAACATCACTTCCTTGAGCCAAAACTCACACTTAGAGAACTTCGCATACAACTGCTCAGCTCTCAAAATGTCTAATACAATCCGAAGATGTAAGGCGTGCTCCTCCCGACTCCGTGAATAGATCAGAATGTCATCGATAAAGACGACTACGAATTTGTCCAGATACTCAATAAAAACTTTGTTCATTAACTGCATGAACACTGCTGGGGCATTGGTTAGCCCGAAAGGCATAACCACAAACTCGTAATGGCCATATCTCGTCCGAAAGGCAGCTTTCGGTATATCGATGTCCCGAATCCTCAACTGGTAGTAGCCCGATCGTAAATCAATCTTCGAAAAGACTGTCGCCCCCTGAAGCTGATCAAACAAGTCGTCTATCCGGGGCAAAGGGTATTTATTTTTGATGGTCAACTTGTTTAATTCTCGATAATCGATGCATAAACGAAGCGATCCATCCTTCTTCTTAACAAAAAGTACGGGCGCACCCCAAGGCGATGCGCTCGGTCAAATATACCCTTTATCTAACAATTCTCCCAACTGATTCTTCAACTCTAACATCTCCGACGGTGCCATATGGTATGGCGCTCGAGAAATGGGGGCTGCATTCGGCTCAAGATCGATAGGAAACTCCACCTCTCGTTGTGGTGGGAACCCCGGCAAGTCGTCTGGGAAAACGTCGGGATACTCACTAACAACTGGAATTTACGACATGTCAACCCCACCATCCTCCGCCTGCAGAGCGTAACACCAATAGCCGACACAACCCTGGTTCAGAAGTTTCATCGCCTTTAAGGCGCTAATCACACTCCCCGATCTCCCCGGCTTACGACCGATGAGGGTATGCTCGGTGCCGTCCTCCGCTACTATCGAGATGGTACGAGTCCGATAGTTCATGATATCACCGTGATGCTCCAACCAATCGTCCCCGAGGATTAAATCCTCACCCTTAAGGTCTATAACAATGAGATTCGAGTGCTAATCTCGGATCCCGATCCTCACTGGGCAATCCCTAACTTCCTGGTCCCCAACCATACGATCCCCGGTAGGCGTACCCACTACAAATGGTTCACACTCAAACAAGCAGTTAAAGCCAATACGATTCACACAATCCGATGCAATAAAGGAATGGGTAGCACCCGAATCAAAAAGCACTGAAACTGGATGAGTAAGGATCTGAGTGGTACCTGACAACACCGGAACGTCTGCCTCCTCTGTGCGCCTCATCTGATACAATCGGGGGTGAACTGAACCCGAACTCGAGGCTGTGCGGCGATCCGGCTGACTCCGACCTCTACCATGACCCGAACCCTGCGGAACATGAGTAGCTGGAGTGCTGTGATCCCTCTGATCGGCAGTGGTAGTTGGAACTCTAGCAGCCCTGGTGGCCCTCTCACAATGAGCTGCCCGATGCCCGGTCTGTCCGCAAGTAAAGCAAGCAACTAACGGAAATGGGCAATCCTTCACAACGTGCTCGGGCTGACTGCAATTAAAACAAACTCTCCCGCCAGGTGCAACAGACTGGACTGAATAGTTACCCTGAGATCCACCGGCGGCCTCTTCCCAGGCGTAGGAGCAGAATGAGACCTTGAAAACTGTCCACCTTTATCGGCCGAGAACCCGCCGGTAGTTTTCTGCTTCTTAGCTTCCGAAACCGACTCTGTTTCCGGGACAGCCATCTCGATCGCCAGAGCGCGATCCTGGTATTCCTTCAAAGTGGCACACATGAGCGGTGCCATACTCTGCCTGATGTGCGGCTTCATGCGCATATTGAAGTAACGGATTTTATCAGCCTCCGTTCTCACTTGATCTCTCACGAAACCCAACTGCTGGTTGTAAGAAATGATGGCCTGAGAAATAGGCACATCCTGGGGTGTAGCGGTGAAGAACTCCACAATTCTGCGCTCCTTAAGTGGCGGTGGACAATATTCTGCTTCCATAGCAGCCTTGAATTCCTCCCAAGTAGCCCGACGGTCTCGGGGCGCAACGGCCTCCCACCATTCCGCAGCTTCCTTATCCAGGAGGTACTGGGCAATATGTACCCTCCTGCCTTCAGGACAAGCTACGGCGTCAAAAGTCCTGGACAACTGAAAGAGCCAATTCTCCCAACCGAGGGAGTCAGAAGATCCGGAGAAACGAGGGGGGTGCATTATAGTCACCGTCTGAAGCCACTTACTAGCTTCCTCTTCAGGTGTCGGGGGCGGATTCTGGCGTCCACCTTGAGCTATCTGAGCAAGCTGGGCTACTAAATGCTGAAGTACAGCAGTAGCCCCGACGTCGGAATTATTACCCGACGGCACTGAGTGAGAGGCTGAGTCCGCAGAGGACTGAGAAAGTGAGCCCTCTTCATTATCAGCACCTCGACCACGGCCTTGGCCGCGTCCCCTAGCTGGTCTACCACGACCTATCAACATACTAAAGGAAGAATGAAAAGGACAAGGTCAGAAAGATTCACAATTGACAAAGTTGGTATCACAATTCATAATTCCGAACAACGCAAGAAAACGAATTACAAAATTATAAGAGTTCGAGGAGACTTACAGTCACGGGTCGCACGACAAGACGGTAGCATGATGATATTAGGCTCAACGACTGACTCTATTGACGCAATTGACAGACCCAATATTTACCGACAGCCTAGGTATTCAAAACCTATGGTCTCTGATACCATAATGTAACGCCCCAATTCGCAACTGGGACATTACACGCCGTAGAACCCTCGTGAGGTCTACCAGGCTAACACATGACACATAAACCATAATGTAATCTCAACTGATGCACTCAAAAAGTAAATAAGGTTGTGGCCTCGGCTAAAACACTTTAACGGAATACATGAACATAAGTTAAATACCAATTCATTGCCCACGCAGGGGACTTAAACCAAGTTCAAAAATAAACAGTCTAACTCCATCACGCGACAATGCAACGACAAAACATAAAAATACAGACTCGAGCCACACCATCAAGCCAGCCCATCCTTTGCGTGCATGTCCCGTGCCTGATCCTCAGCCCTCCCGGTATCTGAAATGCATAAGACGCATTTCCCCCATTTAAGGGGTTAGCATTCGAATAGCTAGTGCAAGTACACAATTACACAACATTATATGCATACACGATTCAACGCAAACAAGTCACTAGGGAAAAGTCATTTTAAAAATCAATATTCCGGAATATCACATTTACACCAAAACAATATATCATTCAACTTTCCACATCACATTCATCCACGTTTGGTAACTCGCGACCGTACCCATTAGTATCGGCCCCCAGAGGTCCCGTCGGACCGTCCCCAGGTGAGAAACCACTTCCTCGGCCGTACCCATTAGTATCGGCCCCCAGAGGTCCCGTCGAACCGTCCTCAGGTGGAAGAACATCAACGCACGGACCCAAGTCCGCATCCGTGGCCGTACCCATTAGTATCGGCCCCCAGAGGCCCCATGCCATCCCCAGGTGGAAGAGGAACCATCACAATCGTTCAATAAACCAGTTTACATCATTCGCATCAAAACCGTACACACACAATGAAATATAATACATGTACTTGCCTTGGATAATATGACGCGAAGGAAACGACGAAGAAATAGGTTTCGGTCCGAACAATCCTCTCAAATCCGACCCTAACACAATAATGATATACAACCAATCTCAACATCATGAAAACGAAGAAATTCATCCTAGTTCTACCCGTTGGGACAATTCATCGGACACCAAGAGTGCATAGGGAAATGAAATCGGTCAACGGTGTAATAACGAGATTTCATCCCATCCAATAACAAGGAAACCAAGGGTCACGAGTATACTATCGAAATCTAACAGCAATCATCGGTTAAATCGAATTAAAAGACAAAATCACCACCAAACCCTCCCCAAATTCATACTAGGGTAAAGGAAATCTTACCTCTTGAAGATTCAAGCACTTTAATCCGAAGAACACGTGTTAGATCCACAATCCGAGCTTCACGATCGAAGGGAGACGAAGAAAGTCACACAATCAAGTGGTAGATGGAGAAAAATCCCCTCTCAAACCTCTCTCTCTCGTACGGTGGAAGGAAGGAAGAAAAAAAATGACTGAACTCGCTGGAAAAACGCAGTTATAGCGCTTGACCGCATTGTGTGCCGCGGCCCAGTTGAAGTGTGCCGCGGCACAGGGCCAAAAATTACGCCCAGTGATCGGCAGTGTGCCGCGGCCCTTCCGGCATGTGTCGCGGCACACGGTACAGAAAGTTTGGCCGCTAAGTGCAACACGGGTGTGCCACGGCCCGGACGAGTGTGCCGCGGCAGTGACTCGGCAGTGTGCCGCGGCTCTGTCGGCATGTGCCGCGGCACACGGTACAGAAAGCTCGGCCAGGAACTGGACAATGTGTGTGCCGCGGCCCACACCCCTTTAGGGTCCCAACATGATGAAAAATGATCCGGGAAGAGAATAAAAGCAATAGGAATCGATATTGGGGAAACAATAACACGAAATGGAAGTACGGGTACCCCAAAACGGTCCGAGGTACACAACCAAAATCGAACAAGGAACAAATTCCCTAAACTTATAGGAAATTACAAAAACGGCCCAAGCATCCGAAAATCACGATACAACGTCGGATTAACAATCCGAAGCTCACAACATGCTCTACTCCACCGTACGAACTCATGGAAATAGGAAAATGATGAAATCGGACGAGTTTAATGAGAATCGAATACACATGCGATAAAATATAACTCAAGGTGAAATTACGCAAAAACATCATCGAGACTCATCCCAACGGAGAAACTCCAAGAACAAAATAGATTCAGAATTCCAAAACAGTGCCAAGCGAGTTGACCGAGACGAATATACACCGAAAATAAAATTTACCAAAAATAGAAAACACGGATATTACATTATCTCCCCCTAAAAAATAAGTTTCGTCCCGAAACTTACAACACGAATAACTCGGGGTATTTCGATCTCATACTCTCTTTCGTCTCCCACGTGGCTTCCTCGGACCCATGCCTCGACCATTGCACTTTAACCAAGGGAATGGTTTTGTGCCTGAGCTGCTCACCCGACGCTCTAAGATCTGAATCAGCCTCTCCTCGAAGGTGATGTTGGGCCCCAACTCGATCTCTCCAAAATCAATAATATGGCTAGGGTCCGGTACGTACTTCCTAAGCTGGGAAACATGAAATACGTTATGCACGTGGCTCAGGGACGGCGGCAAACCTAACCGATATGCAAGCTCTCCAACTCTCTCTAGAATTCCGAACGGCCCAATAAATCTCGGACTAAGTTTACCCTTCTGACCGAAATGGTAAACTCCCCGTGTCGGCGACACCTTAAGCAACACATGGTCTCCCACCTCAAACTCCAACGGTCGGCGACGTGTATCGGCATAAGACTTCTGCCGGCTCTGGGCCGTTACCAATCTATCACGAATCAGGGCAATCTTCTCTCTCGTCTCAACTACCATATCGGGCTCGGTACCAATCAGCTCGGACGCATCATCCCAACACAACGGCGATCTGCACCTCCTCCCATACAATGCCTCAAATGGTGCCATTTTGATCGAGGCGTGCCAACTGTTGTTGTACGTGAACTCGATCAACGGCAAGTGCGACTCCCAATCATTCTTACAATCTAAGGCACATGCTCTCAACATATCCTCCAACGTATGGATCGTCCGTTCTGACTGTCCGTCAGTCTGAGGGTGGTAAGACGTACTGAGTCTCAACTCAGTCCCCAAAGCCCGATGAACCGCCTGCCAAAAATGTGATACAAATCGGCCATCACGATCTGAAACAATACTCTTAGGAGTCCCATGCAATCTCACGATCTCTGCAATAAATGCTCGTGCCAGCCTCTCCGATCCCCAAGTATCCTTAATACTCAGGAAGTGAGCTGATTTGGTTAGTCGATCAACAATAATCCAAATCATGTTCATTCCAGTCCTAGTCCTAGGCATCCCGGTAATGAAATCCATAGAGATGTCTTCCCATTTCCATTCTGGAATGGGAAGTGGTCGTAGGAACCCCGCGGGTCGCTGATGCTCAATCTTAACCTGCTAACAGGTCAAGCACTTCGCCACAAACTCGCTAACATCCGTCTTCAAATTGCTCCACCAATAGTTACTCCTCACATCCTTGTACATTTTGGTCGTGCCAGGATGTATGAAATAAGGCGTAGTATGAGCCTCACTCAAAATCTTCTGTCTCAACTCAATGACATTCGGTACACATAGTCTGCCGTGAAATCTCAAAACTCCGTCATCCTGAACCACAAATCCAGGGGCTTTCCCCTTTCTCACATCCTCCCTCAGCTGGACTAAAAACGGATCATCATACTGTTTCGCCTTGATATCGTCAGTCAAGGACGAAGTGATCTCCAACGCACATAACTGACCCTGAACTCTCTGAACCCAAACCTCGATATTCTGACAAATAAAATCCCGCTGGATCCTACTCTGTGGTGTAAGTACCTCTAACATCTGTAATGACATCGGTTTCCTGCTTAACGCATCAGCCACTACGTTAGCCTTACCCGGATGGTAAAGTATCTCGAGGTCATAATCTTTAATTAGCTCCGACCACCTACGCTGCCTCATATTCAACTCTTTCTGACTGAAGATATACTTCAGACTCTTGTGGTCCGTAAAAATCTTACACGACGATCCATAGAGATAATGTCTCCATATCTTTAAGGCAAAAACGACTGCGGCTAACTCTAAATCGTGCGTGGGGTAATTCGCCTCATACGGTTTCAACTGGCGGGATGCATAAGCAATCACCCTGTCTCTATGCATCAAAACACATCCGAGCCCGAGGCCCGAAGCATCACTATATACCACGAAATCCTCGTTCCCCTGAGGCAATGCTAACACGGGTGCGGTAGTTAGTCGCCTCTTCAACTCGTCAAAACTACCATGTCTGTCTGCGGTCCACTCGAACTTCTGGGATTTCTGGAGTAACTGAGTGAGCGGTCTAGCGATCTTAGAAAATCCCTCAACAAATCTACGGTAATATCCCGCAAGTCCCAGAAAACTCCTCACTTCCTTCACGTTTTTGGGCGGTTCCCAAGCCATCACCGCCTCTATTTTCTGTGGGTCTACCCGAACTCCTTCTGCTGAAATCACATGCCCGAGGAACATCACTTCCTTGAGCCAAAACTCACACTTAGAGAACTTCGCATACAACTGCTCAGCTCTCAAAATGTCTAATACAATCCGAAGATGTAAGGCGTGCTCCTCTCGACTCCGTGAATAGATCAGAATGTCATCGATAAAGACGACTACGAATTTGTCCAGATACTCAATAAAAACTTTGTTCATTAACTGCATGAACACTGCTGGGGCATTGGTTAGCCCGAAAGGCATAACCACAAACTCGTAATGGCCATATCTCGTCCGAAAGGCAGCTTTCGGTATATCGATGTCCCGAATCCTCAACTGGTAGTAGCCCGATCGTAAATCAATCTTCGAAAAGATTGTCGCCCCCTGAAGCTGATCAAACAAGTCGTCTATCCGGGGCAAAGGGTATTTATTTTTGATGGTCAACTTGTTTAATTCTCGATAATCGATGCATAAACGAAGCGATCCATCCTTCTTCTTAACAAAAAGTACGGGCGCACCCCAAGGCGATGTGCTCGGTCGAATATACCCTTTATCTAACAATTCTCCCAACTGATTCTTCAACTCTAACATCTCCGACGGTGCCATACGGTATGGCGCTCGAGAAATGGGGGCTGCATTCGGCTCAAGATCGATAGGAAACTCCACCTCTCGCTGTGGTGGTAACCCCGGCAAGTCGTCTGGGAAAACGTCGGGATACTCACTAACAACTGGAATTGACGACATGTCAACCCCACCATCCTCCACATGCAGAGCGTAACACCAATAGCCGACACAACCCTGGTTCAGAAGTTTCATCGCCTTTAAGGCGCTAATAACACTCCCCGATCTCCCCGGATTACGACCGATGAGGGTATGCTCGGTGCCGTCCTCAGCTACTATCGAGATGGTACGAGTCCGATAGTTCATGATATCACCGAGACGCTCCAACCAATCGTCCCCGAGGATTAAATCCTCACCCTTAAAGTCTATAACAATGAGATTCGAGGGCTAATCTCGGCTCCCGATCCTCACTGGGCAATCCCTAACTTCCCGGTCCCCAACCATCCCCAGGTGGAAGAACAGCAACGCACACACCCAAGTCCGCATCCGTGGCCGTACCCATTAGTATCGGCCCCCAGAGGCCCCATGCCATCCCCAGGTGGAAGAGGAACCATCACAATCGTTCAATAAACCAGTTTACATCATTCGCATCAAAACCGTACACACACAATGAAATATAATACATGTACTTGCCTTGGATAATATGACGCGAAGGAAACGATGAAGAAATAGGTTTCGGTCCGAACAATCCTCTCAAATCCGACCCTAACACAATAATGATATACAACCAATCTCAACATCATGAAAACGAAGAAATTCATCCTAGTTCTACCCGTTGGGACAATACATCGGACACCAAGAGTGCATAGGGAAATGAAATCGGTCAACGGTGAAATAACGAGATTTCATCCCATCCAATAACAAGGAAACCAAGGGTCACGAGTATACTATCGAAATCTAACAGCAATCATCGGTTAAATCGAATTAAAAGACAAAATCACCACCAAACCCTCCCCAAATTCATACTAGGGTAAAGGAAATCTTACCTCTTGAAGATTCAAGCACTTTAATCCAAAGAACACGTGTTAGATCAACAATCCGAGCTTCACGATCGAAGGGAGACGAAGAAAGTCACACAATCAAGTGGTAGATGGAGAAAAATCCCCTCTCAAACCTCTCTCTCTCTCGTACGGTGGAAGGAAAGAAGAAAAAAACTGACTGAACTCGCTGGAAAAACACAGTTATAGTGCTTGACCGCATTGTGTGCCGCGGCCCAGCTGAAGTGTGCCGCGGCACAGGGCCAAAAATTGCGCCCAGTGATCGGCAGTGTGACGCGGCCCTTCCGGCATGTGCCGCGGCACACGGTACAGAAAGTTTGGCCGCTAAGTGCAACACGGGTGTGCCGCGGCAGTGACTCGATAGTGTGTCGCGTCCCTGTCGGCGTGTGCCGCGGCACACGGTACAGAAAGCTTGGCCAGGAACTGGACAATGTGTGTGCCGCGGCCCACACCCCTTTAGGGTCCCAAAATGATGAAAAATGATCCGGGAAGAGAATAAAATCAATAAGAATCGATATTGGGGAAACAATAACACGAAATAGAAGTACGGGAACCCCAAACCGGTCCGAGGTACACAACCAAAATCGAACAAGGAAAAAATTCCCTAAACTTATAGGAAATTACAAAAACGGCCCAAGCATCCGAAAATCACGATACAGGTCGGATTAACAATCCGAAGCTCACATCATGCTCTACTCTACCGTACGAACTCATGGAAATAGGAAAATGATGAAATCAGACGAGTTTAATGAGAATCGAATACACATCCGATAAAATATAACTCAAGGTGAAATTACGCAAAAACATCATCGAGACTCATCCCAACGAAGAAACTCCAAGAACAAAATAGATTCAGAATTCCAAAACAGTGCCAAGCGAGTTGACCGAGACGAATATACACCAAAAATAGAATTTACCAAAAATAGAAAACACGGATATTACAGTTATATTATGTTATCTTTTTGTTATAATATTTTGTCCCAACCCAACCCGTTATAACATTTTTATTATCCCAGTCCGAATTGAGATTATTAATCTCCCTTTATCAGGACCGTCCGATCTCCCCCTTATCACCCCTAACCCTACTCCCTCTTCTCACCGCCTCCCTCATAATCTCCTCGTCTCTCTCTCTCTTTTTTGTTTCTTCTCTCTCAACCCCAATACCAAACCTGTTCTCGACTCTCTCTTTTTTGTTTCTTCTCTCCCAAGATCCATCACTTCATCCGAATCCTGCCATTCTCCTTCCTCCGCGCCCCACGTCTCCCACTGAAGCTGCCCACCTTCACCCTTCCGTCGCCAATGACAGTCTACTCCCTCATCGGTAAACCCTAAGCCATTGGAAATTGCAGGGCATTCTTGTCTCTGAAACTTCCTCATCCGACTGTGGTGGCGTCGGCCATCGATACATCCTCGACGATGGAACCGGCATCATTGAGCTATTACTCTCCGGCGAATTTATTGACCGCCCTTGGGTAACAGGTCGGTCACTTCCTCTTCTTCTTCTGTGTGTGTGTGTTTACAAATATGAATATCCCTTACTTGGTTTATCTGCGCATGTGTTACTTTTAGGGATGTATGTCATGGTGGTTGGAGCTTATGTTGTCCGCGCAGGCGATCTCCCAATGCTTAAGGTATAAACTGATTTATAAATTGATATTTATGATAACCATTGTTTTGAAATTCTTTATTTTTCGATTCTTTTCTACATTCATATGCTATCACTCTTGTCTGATTTAGTAGTTTTTTTTGCCGAGTAACCTATGTGATATATGTCGTTTAAGATTTCTTCACCAATTAATGATATTTCCACCTTTTGTAAGATGAATATGAATGTTGATGATGATCATGATGGTTTCTAAAGCTCTTAGATATACAGAAGCTTTTGTGAATGGTTGTGAACTCTGATCAAGTAAATATAATATATGTAAGCTATTTTAATCAAGAAATAAAAAGGAAAAAACAAACAAGCAAATAAGAACATGGATTTTTTTTTCTTTTTTGGTTTTTGTTTCTGTCATTAGTCATTGGCTCCTCGTCGAAGATCAGAAGTATGACAAATCTGATATGGTCTACTTCACAGGTTCATAAACTTGTTGATCTTTCCCCTTTTCCCGATAGGGAGCCGATGTGGTATCTTGAAGTCATGGAAACCTTCAAACTTTTTTACCAATTACCTCTATTTGAAGACTGATGCAGAGGAGAGACAGGTATGAAACTCCTTACTTTCTACCTGTTGACCTTGGTTCTCAGGTTTTAGATACACCCTTCCGAAAATGCTGTAATTTTAGTGGTTGCACCGAATTACCTAGTGCCATTATGCCAATTTGAGAAAGAACGTGTGATGATTTCTCTGCTGAAATATTTGTGCTAGAGTTCTCGATGTATCAATGATTTGTTCTACTGATTTAAGAATTTGTATAGGATCATTTAAGAGTTTATTTGATTTGTCGTATGATCTAGTCTGTTTTTTTTTTGCCGTAAGAGCTCTTATAGCTTGAATAGATCGAAATGATTCAAATCAGAACTGCATCCCATTATCCTGATGTTATGAGTTAGTACATTCATATTATGCTTTATTGCAGTCTAGAACTAAAACTATGAGTTGTGTCATAGATATTTGTATCACAAACTAATCATCCTCGCTATTTTGCTGATCTAGTCAGGGTTTGTTCGACTTCATGTTGTAAATATTTGATGATGACAGAGTTGGTCTTCGTTGGTCTTGTGGTAATTCTGAACTCTTATTCACTTTCTTGCTTCGGTACCTATGCAATTGCCTTACCAATCTAAAGAAAGAAATTCGCAATGCACGCGTGAATGTCTTCATCTGCCGACTTAGTGAATTCCGTCTTCTTTTATCTGATGTCTTACCTTTTTCGCTCATTTAAGCAACTGTAGAGGCGAAACAAATAATATAAAAGTAACTCAAAATGATTACTAATTCCCTTTATTACTTTTCTGAAACTCTTTCCCTAATATGACATAAATCATATACTCGGATCTTCTGATAATAACAAGCAAATGAGATGTGCCTTCCTGTAAGGGGGAAAATTTGGTAACGAAGGATGTTGTATTTGTGGGGTGGAATTGCGAATTTGCATAGGCAGTGAAACCGTATATCCATTTTTTTTGTTGTTTCTTTTCCTTGTGTCTTGCTTGAAATTGCTCTGCCACTGCTTGTTTGAATGAAGCATGATTTTGGTTCACTTTGGGTCTTATGCAAGTCAGGGTCACTTCTTTACGTGCTGAATAGCTATAACTCGACCCTCAGTTATAGCTAAACTGGACCTCTTTTTCCCTGCACCTGGGTCATTAACAGTGTTTCTGGGTGGTCATGTCTTTCACCAGTTCAGAATAAACTTATTCCAACTGTAATTAACTTGTGTACATTGTCGCTTTCGTGATTTGTTTTATATGCTTAAATGCAGGTGATAGAAGGAAAAATACTTGCAATATTCCTACCATAATCATCTTGTTTTGCATTGCTTATTTTGTGATTAAATTTTATATGCTTAAATGCAGATGATGTCTGTTGAAGAAGATGACCTTCTTTGATGCGGAAGATGTGAGTTAGATGGAGAAGATGATAACTATGAAGATGAAGACTATAGGGTGATTCTGCTTATTTCTTGACCGGTATGATGAAGATAATTGATGAAGATAATTCTGCTTATTATGCTGATATTGGAGAATTTTGTGCAACAATATCAAGTGATCAAGATGATAATGGCACTCCTACGATTCAAGGCGGCACCACTTATCAGTTATTTCAATATGTAACTTTTGGTCACTTGTATTTAAACTTAATAATTTTGTACTTTTTAAGTTATATTGGTGGTGTTGCTTGGTTTTGGTACTTTTGAAGTTAAATTGGTGGTTTGTATTTTGTACTGGAATCCTTGTTGGTTTTTGGGTGCCATGGTTTATTTTGGATGGGTTGATGTAAAAATAAAATAATTATTTCAAATATTTGTATGAAGTGTTGCCTTTTATTTTAGCTGGTGTTGTATTTATAAAAGTAGTATTACAAAACAAAAAGGTGGGATCCACTGATGATGTGGCACATGTGGACCCTATGTTCTGTTTTTTTTAAATCTTAGGCAACATCGTTTGTTGTTGCTTTACTTGGTTATGTTGTTGCATTATAGGCGTAATGCAATACTTTTCCGTTGTTGCAATAGAGACTAAAAGTGTTGCCTTAGGTGTCAAAAGCAACGGCCGTATTGGCAACAAGAGTTTGGTGTTGCCTTTGGCCTAAGGCAACACTTTTGCTGTCTTCTGCAACAATAAACAGGCATTGCCTATGAGCACTTATGGCGTAGTGCCGCTAGAGGGGGAGCTTCCAGTGTTGGCTCTGCCCTTCCACGTATCTATGAAATGAGGAGGGCTGATGATCCAGCAGCCACTGTGGCGACAGGTACCGTTCATATCCATTCTCATCCTGTCAGTGTGTTTTTCGATTCGGGTGCTACACATTCGTTCATATCGCTGGAGTGTGTACGCCGTTTGAGTCTTCACTGCTTATCACCTTGCGAGCCTTACATCGTTAAACTTCCTAGCGGTGATAGAATTGTCGGTGATCGAGAGGTCCAGGACTGTTCTGTGTTTATTTGTGATAGGGCTTGGCCCTCCAATCTTATCGTTGTGGGTATTGAGGGTGAGGATTTGATTCTAGGGGATGATTGGCTCGAGCGGCATGGCGCAATCATGAACTACCGCACGAGAACCATCACCATGTTAGCCGAGGACGGCACCGAGCACTCTTTCGCGGGACGAAAGAGAGGAAACCAGAAGTTCGTTATTAACGCCTTGAAGGCGATGAGACTCCTGTGAAAGGGGTGTACTGGTTATTGGTGCTACGCCTTGAAGGCGGAGGATGGTGGAGTCGAGCTTTCGTCGATTCCAGTCGTTAGTGAGTTTCCTGATGTATTTCCTGATGAGTTACCGGGATTGCCACCAGATCGTGAGGTTGAGTTTGCTATAGAGTTAGAGCCGGGTGCGGCTCCGATTTCGAAGGCGCCGTATCGCATGGCACCTTCAGAGATGTCAGAGTTGAAGAAGCAGTTGAGTGAGCTTCTTAAGTCGGGGTATGTTCGACCGAGCGCCTCGCCTTCGGGCGCACCGGTCCTGTTTGTGCGGAAGAAGGATGGTTCACTGCGTTTGTGTATCGACTATCGTGAACTAAACAAGGTGACCATCAAGAACAGGTATCCTTTACCAGGGATTGGCGACTTGTTCGATCAGTTACAGGGAGCTGCAGTATTCTCGAAGATTGATTTGAGATCGGGGTACTATCAGCTCCGGGTGAGAGAGTTCGATGTGCCGAAAACAGCCTTTCGGACGAGATATGGACATTATGAGTTCGTAGTTATGCCTTTCGGGTTAACTAATGCGCTGACGGTGTTCATGCAGTTGATGAACAAAGTCTTTATCGAGTATTTGGATAAGTGCATCGTCGTCTTCATTGACGATATTCTTATTTATTCAAGGAATGAGGAAGAGCATGCCCATCATTTGCGGATAGTGTTAGACATTTTGAGTACCGAGCAACTCTATGCGAAGTTCTCGAAATGTGAGTTATGGCTGAAGGAAGTGATGTGTTTGGGTCACGTGATTTCAGCCGAGGGAGTTCGAGTGGATCCGCAGAAGTTTGAGGCAGTGTTGGATTGGGCACCGCCCAAGAATGCGAAGGAGATCCGTAGTTTCTTGGGTCTGGACGGCTACTACCGTAGATTCGTCGAGGGTTTCTCGAAACTGGCTCGACCGCTTACACAATTGCTCCAGAAGTCCGAGAAGTTCGTATGGAATGACGAGAGATAGTCGAGTTTTTAGGAGCTGAAGAGGCGTTTTCCTTCAGCCCCGGTTTTAGCGTTGACGTGTGGTAACGAGGGTTTTGCTATTTACAGTGATGCTTCGAGTCAGGGTCTTGGGTGCGTATTGATGCAGCACGGCAAGACCATTGCTTATGCGTCGAGACAGTTGAGGTCGTATGAGCTTAACTACCCTACACACGATTTGGAGTTAGCGGTAGTTGTTTTTGCACTCAAGATTTGGCGTCACTATCTTTTCGGCTCTGCATGTTAGATTTTTACCGATCATAAAAGTTTGAAATACATATTTACTCAGCGGGAGTTGAATATGAGGCAGAGGAGGTGGTTATAGTTGATTAAGGATTATGACCTCGAAATCTTTTATCATCCGGGCAAGGCGAACGTCGTGGCCGACGCCTTGAGTAGGAAACCGATTGCGTTGCGAACGCTTGAGATCATTACGTCTCAGTCTGAGCTTCGGATAGTTTTGATCGAATTAGATGTTGAGGTTCTGTTGCCTGGAACTGTCGGGCAACTTTGTGCTTTAGAGATTTCGTCGCCTTTGATTGATGAAATTAAGCTGAAGCAGTTGGAGGATCCGATGATTTCTCAAATCCGAGAGAACGTTCTTAAAGGAAAGTCTCCTGGGTTTGTGATTCACGAGGATGGCGTTTTGAGATTCCAGAGTCAACTTTGTGTACCGAACGACTCAGAGTTGAGACAGAGTATTTTGCGTGAGGCCCATGCTACACCTTACTCCGTTCATCCTGGTTCGAGTAAGATGTACAAGGACCTGAGAAGGAATTTCTGGTGGAATGATATGAAGGAGGAGGTCGCACAATTTGTAGCGAGATGTTTGACTTGTCAGCAGGTCAAAATCGAGCATCAACGACCGGCTGGGTTATTGCAGTCACTTCCCATTCCGAAATGGAAATGGGAAGATATATCGA
The DNA here is from genome assembly GCA_033398695.1 of Orobanche coerulescens. Taxonomy (NCBI): domain Eukaryota; kingdom Viridiplantae; phylum Streptophyta; class Magnoliopsida; order Lamiales; family Orobanchaceae; genus Orobanche; species Orobanche coerulescens. Next base: position 171,609,573 of record CM065805.1, read on the forward strand.
TAGATTTCATTACGAGTTTGCCGAGATCGAGGTCGGGCATGAATATGGTATGGGTGATATTTGATCGTCTGACCAAGTAGGCACATTTTCTGGGTATCAAGGACACTTGGGCCCCGGAGAAGTTAGCTCGTGTGTTTATCGCGCAGATTGTGAGACTTCACGGTACTCCGAAGTCTATTGTTTCGGATCGTGATGGCCGTTTTGTATCGCACTTTTGGTGGGCGGTGCATAAGGCGTTGGGTACTCGTTTGCGTTTGAGTACCTCTTTTCATCCCCAGTCAGATGGACAGTCGGAACGCACTATCCAGACGTTCGAGGATATGTTGCGTGCTTGTGCTCTCGATTGGAGCAGTGACTGGGAGGAGCATTCGCCATTGATCGAATTCACGTACAACAATAGTTGGCACGCGTCGATTCGGATGGCACCGTATGAGGCACTTTATGGACGGCGATGTCGATCACCGATTTGTTGGAATGAGACATCCGATTTGGTCGGGACCGAGCCAGATGTCGTTTTAGAGACGAGGCTGAAGATAGAATTAATTTGGGAACGGATGTTGACTGCCCAGAGTCGACATAAGTCGTATGCCGATGTCCGTCGTCGACCTTTAGAATTCGAGGTGGGAGACCACGTTTTACTGAAAGTATCACCGACGAGAGGAGTTTTCCGTTTCGGAAAAAAAGGGAAGTTGAGTCTGAGATTTATTGGACCCTTCGAGATTCTCGAGCGAGTCGGTGGGTTAGCATACCGTTTGGCATTACCCCCGTCCCTGAGTCACATTCATAGCGTTTTCCATGTTTCCCAGCTGAGGAAATATATTCCGGATCCTAGCCACGTCATCGATTATGGTGAGATTGATGTCGCCGAGGATATTACTTTTGAGGAACGTCCTTTGAAGATTTTGGAGCATCGTGAGAAGCGACTGAGGCATAAGACCATCTCTTTGGTTAAGGTGCAGTGGTCGAGATATGGTGTCGAGGAGGCAACTTGGGAAACCGAGGATTAGGGGTGTTCAAAACCGGATATCCGGACTTTCGGATATCCGAAATTTCGGATATCCGAAAATTCGGATAGTAAATTTTGATATCCGATATCCGTATCCGAAATTTCGGATATCCGGTTTTCGGATATCCGAAATTTTGGATACGGATATCGGATATCCGAATATCCGGAAAAAAATATAAATTTTATTCGGATATCCTTATATTCAAAAAAAAATTCGAATTTGGATATCGGATATCCGAATATCCGAAAAAAAATTCGAATATGGATATCGGATATCCGAATATCCGACTATTTTTTATTATTTAAAATATAAAAAAATAAAAATTTTAGGATTTTTCGGATATTTCGGATATCCGAATATCCGATTTTTCTGAAAACTACTATCCGATATCCGAATCCGAAGTTCCGGATATCCGAACTTCGGATATCCGAATTATCGGATATCCGAATTTTCGGATATCCGGAACTTCGGATTTTCGGATATTTCGGATCGGATATCGGATATCGAATATTTTGAACACCCCTACCGAGGATAGCATGCGTGCTAGGTACCCTGAGTTGTTTGTTTCTTAAGTTTCGGGACGAAACATATTTTTAGAGGGGTAGAATGTAATATCCGCATTTTTCTTTTCCCTGTATTTTCATTTTTCGGTGTATTTCTCAGTTGTAGCAACCCTCGTGTATCTTTCAGTGTATTTCTTCAGTCATCTATTGATCTGATTCTCGTAATTGTTGTGCGGAACCGCCGTTTCGGGGTTGCCGTGGATCCATTCTATGTTATGATGCGTTTTGAGATGTTCCGTTTGATGTTTCTTTCATATTCCGGTGTTTTGGACCGTTTATATTTCGTACCTAGCGCACGCTGTCTTTTCTGCATAGCACACGCTAGGGGTCCCTTAGTAGCGCGCGCTAGAGAGCAAGCCCTGAGAGTGGCAGTGCTGATTCCAGCCCTCTGGACTGGCGGATTAGCGTACGCTGCGTAGTCTAGCGCATGCTAATGTTGGGGGCTAGCGCACACTGAGATGCCCGGTAGCGTGTGCTAGTGTGACTGCCCAGTACTGGACAGTTGCTACTGGACTCGATCAGGTGATAGCGCGCGCTACCGATACACTTTTAGCGCACACTACGTATGGTCGATAGTGCGCGCTAACTGGATCAGGTGCGTACTGACAGTTGCTTCTGGACTCGGTTGATGTCCAGGTAGCGCACGCTATTGGCCGATAGCGCGCGCTACCGAGAAGTTATTAGCGCACGCTACATTTTGAGTAGCGCACGCTAACGGCCAGAAAGCTGGCTACTGGACTGGAGTTTTGCCCCGTTAGCGCATGCTAACTTTGAGGATTAGCGCGCGCTAACACTCCCTGGCTATATAAACCAGGGAGTTGACCGAGATGAACGTATTTTCTCATTTATTCCTCCTCTCTGCGGTTGTGGCGATTCCGGGCGATTTCTTGGCGATTTTCTTCCTCCAATCATCTCAACCATCAACTTGCTTGAGTTCTTGGTGTATAATAACAACATCAACACGAATCTTTCATCCTAATCCAAGGTAAATCTCTTAGAACCCTACTTTAGGATAAATTGGGGGTTTGGGGATTTTCGTCTGATTCGTCTCGTTTTGTCGGTTAATTCATGATGAGTGTGATTAATCTTGTTGATATCATTGGTTTTCCTACGGATTCATGGTATACTTCGTGGTTGTTGCGTATTCGAGAGGGTTCGGTTGTGGTCCGCCCTTGTTGTTATTTTTATACGAATATACATGAATCGTAGGCGGGTTTTCGGGTGTATTCCAATTCCGTATTCGTTTAGGATTGGTTATGATTGTGTTCTTCGAATTGTTAGGTTCGTAATTGTCGGTCCCTAGCATTCATCGGCGTCTTTCCTTCCGTTCGTTGCGTCGTCTATTATTCAAGGCAAGTATTTTTGGAAACCTTTATGCTTAACATGAAATGGTAATGTATATTGTGTGTGCTTTACTCGCCTCGGGAGGGTCCGACGGGGCCTGTTAGGCGTATTTTTATGCGCTTTTATGTCATTATTTTATGTCCAGCTTGATGCCTAATTTAGCATAAATGAGCTTTTAATGCACTATTCTTATATGTTTTGCAGGAAATCGGAGTCCGGAAGGCAAAACGATGAAAAACGGGCGAAAACAGCAGTTTTTGGTCATGAGCCGCGGCACAAACCAAGTGAGCTGCGGCACACAAAGACAACCAGCGAACGCTGTGCACACTGTACTGTGTGCCGCGGCACACACAAGTGAGCCGCGGAACAGGAGGAAAAAGGCGCCCAGGCAACAGGCACTGAAGGATAGGGGCCGCGGCACAGATTAAGTGAGCCGTGGCCCACCGGGCGGTTGTGCTGAATATTCCGCGTTTCTGGGCCGTTTTGGAGCCTGTTCTCGACCTAATCACACGGACGCATTTTGGAGGTTGAGGATTGCTATAAATAAGCATTGAAAGGGCTGAAGAAAGATGGGAGAAAGGAGGTGGATCGATAGCTAGGGCGAAGAACACAAGGAAGAGATTTGTGGGCGACGACAAGACCACGGATCCCTACGGTTTTTCTTAGTTTTTCTGCATCTTAGTTTTTAGATCTATTCGAGTAGGATTTTGATTGTAGCCGCTTTCATGACGGTTTGATTATTTATTATTATTTCGATTTACTCGTTATTCTATTGAATTGGATTCTTCTTACTGTTATTAATGCTTTTTAATTGTCTGGCCAACAGTTAATTTGTTTTGAATGTCTTTATGGATTCGGGAGATGAAATTTAGGCATAGTTCTTGTGAGACGAATCATAATTTTCATGAGATAGGGATATACTCATGGAATTGTGAAGCCTATTTATTGTGGGAATTCTTGATCTGTTTTAGCTATTAATTATCTAATTCGAATAGGGATATATCGAGTTAATAATTCGTAGTATTTTCTATCGACCTTGTGAAAGGCTTTAGAATAATTTAGGAATTCCTGGCTTACAATCAATTGAATAAAAGTGAATTGAATTGAATAAATATCATTCCTGATTGTTTGAGGTGAAAATCATAATCCTACACCCTTATTATTATTATTAGTTTTAGTATTACTATTATTAATTTTCTATTAGTTTAGGTATAAATTCCAATTAATTGTTCTTCAAATAAAATTATGAGTTGACTATATTTTGGTACTTAGTGAAACCAGTCCTCGAGGGAACGATACTTTACTCATCACTTTATTACTTTTTGACACCGTGCACTTGCGGCATATTGTGAGGGATTTTCCCACAACAAGTTTTTGGCGCCGTTGCCGGGGACTGATTTTTCGCTAATATCAATACCAAGAGACTCTAATTTTAATTTGAAGTTTTTTTCTTTAGTCTTTATATTTTTATTTTCTTCATTATGTTTTCCTTTGAGTATCGTGGCCCTTGGCATTTCATAAATTTCGATGTTCTTAATAATTTGCCAAATAGGGTCAGTCAGCCCCCTCCCCCAAAACAAAAGACCATGCTTGAACAATGTGTAGACGTTCTCAAAAATTCTGATAGTACCCTTTTTGAGCGAGAATGTGCAAGTCGTGGTCTTGAGATTTACTATGGTTATTTTCCAGCTCATATATTTAGTAGTGAAGTTGAGGGGGAGGTTGATAAGAAAGACATGCTAAGTTTTAGGGTCGATCCCCCAGCACCCGATAATTACATAAAGTGTGATGAACTAGTAGAAGAAGTTACCATTGATGATGTTTCCAAAGAAATTTCATTAAATTGTCATCAAACTTCGACTAATAAGGTGAACACTTTGTGCCAAAATTTTTATTAACGGTGCCGCGCATAATCTTTCCTAAATCCATAATGGGAGAGATTGACCCTATTACTTTTGATTCTGTTGAGGCTGATACCATGAGTTCTAATGAGGTTGTTCATGATAAGTCTTTATTATTTACCCATTCGAACTCTGCTTATTTTTTCATGCCTTATCATTATTATATTCTTCCATCATTTTTTGGTTGTCCGCATAATTATTCTTACTCATTATTTTTGGCAACCAGGCATGAACCAAAGCCTCCCTTATGGAATAAGAGGCTTTTAGATTGTACGAAGGGGGCATTTGGCAATCTCCCTAGAAAAAAGCCATGTTAAACTCTTTTTGCCACGTCGTGCTCAAGACGTAAAATAGAGCGCTTGATGGGAGGCAACCCATCATTTTTACTTGCTTTCTAGTTAGTTGTTTTTATTTGATGTGTTAGTTGTTAATTTTTTCTTTGTTTTGTTATTTCGTTTGGATTCGTGTATTCTTGTGGCCCTTATTTCTCTAATATTTTTATATAACCCCAATGAGTTATTATTCTTTATATTCTAGTCTTTCTTGATTTAATGTCTATTGTTATCTCATGACTAGAGACTAAGTTTGGGGGTCCCTCGTGATGCTGAGTGTTATTTGAAGTATGGATTGACCGACGTTTCCACTCAGACATGTGCTGGTTTTCAAAAAGACATTTGGAATAAGTTTCCCTTTTCCTTATCTCTTTTATTTTCACATGAGTTATTGTTGATGATTTTATGTGTAGTGGAATTGATTTACTTGGGTATAAATTGCGATTGCTTTATTGTCCTTGCATGCTGTTGATGGTTTTGTTCAAAAACGTGAATTTTTCGTGCTTCCATGTGTAAAGGATGTTACGATCGATTTCTCTTGGAAGAAACGGTAGACTTTTGGTCGAGTTGCAGTCAGCGATATCTGCTTCTGTTGAATATTCAATTAGGTCCGAAATTTTATCGTTTTTATGGAAATTTTAGCAGATAAGAAAGGAGACATACGTGTTTTCAAATCACCGTTTATATGTTTGGTTAAACTTTTCGCGTAGCTAATCGTCCAGTAATATGAGTCTTGTTGGCACTTGGATTGAGTTTAGAGTCGGACAGTTTTTCCAAAAAGTCGAGATATTAGTTGTTCTATGATGGGAAATCTAGTAACCGGGGGTATTCACGTGACCCGTTGTTTACTCTCGCGTAAAATGACGACCCTGAATAGATTAATAATTTAGAAATATCGCATTACCGATGATGGGAAGCCTAGTAACCGGGGGTATTCACGTGACCCGTTGTTTACCCTCGCGTAAAACAGCAACCTTGACATGCGGGAATAGCTATTCGAGTTGTTCTCCGCTGTGGAGGGGAACTTAGTAACTAGAAGCATCCATGTGCCCCATGAGTGTCTTTTACGTCAAACTGTTCCCCAAGACATGAAAATGGAATTCCACCCTAGGATCATCCCGATGAAATATCCCGAGAGCCAAAACCTAGTGGTTAACTCGAATCATATTATTGATCATACATAAGGGAATGCTGTCCTAAGAGTAATTTTGATAACGAAACTCTTGAATTTTGCCACTAGACTGTGGGACTGGGCGAATTGGCTTGTTTAATCTAACCCTTCATATTGACGGTCGGTTAAAATCACGCTTGTTAATCTTTGAACTGATTTTCTTCATGAACAATTGAGTAGGACTGGAATTGGTTACTTAGTGGAATCAGTGTCCTGGATGTGACTCACTATTACGATACTTGTACTATTCTTTGAGATTTTCAGGATAGTATTGATTAAGTTGAGCATTATGGACTTGCATGATTATTCACGATACATTTTGTTTAAAATTGATTTTTGCTTGAGGACAAGCAAAGGCTCAAGTTTGGGGGTATTTGTTAGGCGTATTTTTATGCGCTTTTATGTCATTATTTTATGTCCAGCTTGATGCCTAATTTAGCATAAATGAGCTTTTAATGCACTATTCTTATATGTTTTGCAGGAAATCGGAGTCCGGAAGGCAAAACGATGAAAAACGGGCGAAAGTAGCAATTTTGGTCATGAGCCGCAGCACAAACCAAGTGAGCCGCGGCACAAAGACAACCATGACAGCGTGCACACTGCATCTTGTGTGCGCGGGCACCAAGTGAGTCGCGGCACAGGAGGAAAAAGGCGCCCAGGCAATAGGCACTGAAGGATAGGGGCCGCGTCACAGATTAAGTGAGCCGCGGCCCACCGGGCGGTTGTGCTGAATATTCCGCGTTTCTGGGCCGTTTTGGAGCCTGTTCTCGACCTAATCACACGGACGCGTTTTGGAGGTTGAGGATTGCTATAAATAAGCATTGAAAGGGCTGAAGAAAGATGGGAGAAAGGAGGTGGATCGATAGCTAGGGTGAAGAACACAAGGAAGAGATTTGTGGGCGACGACAAGACCACGGATCCCTACGGTTTTTCTTAGTTTTTCTGCATCTTAGTTTTTAGATCTATTCGAGTAGGATTTTGATTGTAGATGCTTTCATGACGGTTTGATTATTTATTATTATTTCGATTTACTCGTTATTCTATTGAATTAGATTCTTCTTACTGTTATTAATGCTTTTTAATTGTCTGGCCAACAGTTAATTTGTTTTGAATGTCTTTATGGATTCGGGAGATGAAATTTAGGCATAGTTCTTGTGAGACGAATCATAATTTTCATGAGATAGGGATATACTCATGGAATTGTGAAGCCTATTTATTGTGGGAATTCTTGATCTGTTTTAGCTATTAATTATCTAATTCGAATAGAGATATTGTCACACCCCCTTGAAGTTCACTATCAGATACCGAATATTAAAAATATCCTTATTATATATTACAGCACAGCGGAAAACTTAAAACCTTTAAGAGGAAACTCTTTTTACACACCAAAAGTCACTTTTACACATCAGCCGGCTATCATATTACAACCAAAAGAAAACATCGGCTGTATAGTTTTATAAGCAAACTTAGACTTAACACACACAGAGAACACTCCACAGGTCTGATGTTCATATACAACGGCTCGTTGGTGTAGAGAAGCGTCCCATATGTCACCCTATGCCTGATACCCCGAATTATTACCTGTATCACAAGAATTCAACTAAATGAGCGAAAGCTCAGTAAGTAGTGACACACAATGCATGAATGCATTTATGAATGAGTTTGTGAAATGCAGTTTCATTTTCCTTTAACTTCAAAAACTCTTTTATAGCGCGCTGCTATGTACACCTCGAGTTCCTGGCCCGGGCCAAAAGTGTGCATGTCCAACCATAGCCAGAACAAACTGCCCAATCATAACACATGGGTCAGCCTGGCGTATCCCAGACTCCACCAGGATCATGGCTATAAGGTGCCCAATCATACACATGAGTCACCACGGTGTGTCCCAGACTCCACCGCAAAACATCACACAAAGTGTCCAATCATAACACATGGATCACTATGACGTGCCCCAGACTCCGCCACAAAATATCCCCTTACCAGTAGCCCACGATGCACATAACCAAAACAGTTTGTTCTGATCACCTTTAGAACGCCTGTAGTATGATCAATGCATGCGACAACCTCCAATGCTATGCTATGATCATATGCATCGTGATAATACCACATGTATAAATGCTCTATGGGACATGTCACATAATAAGAATAGAGCAATATGTTATCCACATATACACAAGGTATAAGCAATATCCAAAACATCAATCATTAGCACATATTTCAGACAAAATGCTCTTGCGATACAGTTTTACAATCAGTTACTACTTACCTTGATCAGGTGATACCTTTGCTTTTATACCAATAAGAGTTGGTTGTGATGATATATCTTCAAATCCTGTTTCAAGGAGTGCCTTTAATGAATCCATATGGTATACACAAGGTTTAACTCACTGCGCATCCGAAGGGTTTTACCAATTTCACATAATTAGTATTCTACAAATTTTATGTGCGCCTTTCGTTATATACGAGCATAATACTCTATCCTTTTTGCACTCCTAACTCATTATGAAGCCTATTACTTTCTGTTCATATTGTTAGATAACTCTTATAGGCCACAATTCTAGGATTCTACAACAAGACAATGGTTTAGCGGAATTTATCAAGATCTTGAAATCACTGAATTTGTCCCGCGCATATCCACTTAATTATAAGTCGGATTTGCATGAATTTTTGATATAGTATACCTAATATACTTAAAAACATGTATATAGCAACTTATGCCCCTGAGTCACACGAATTCAATACCATCCACACATATTTTCAAAAGGTGGCAGAATTGATTCTTTGGTTGTCTTAGTGAGTTTTAAGCCCTATAAATCCACCATAAACACAAGTTTAGGCTATGTATGAGTTCTAAACACCATTAGAACGTATATAAGCACCTAAACCAGCTCTCACAACTTCATATCATACAATAACCATAGCTAAAACAAGAGTAAAACGAAGATAACTCACCTTGATTGTGAACTAAATTGAGGTGTTGATGTTTTTTGTGATTTCTCCTCAATTTTTTGATGGATTTTCGAAGTATGGAGCTTATGGATCGAGTTCAGAGTGTCTAGAAGAGTTTAGAATCAGTTTCTTCCCTTATCTAAGTGAAAGAGTCGGTTTATAAGGGTGAAAGTTCTAAAATGCCCCTCAATGGCCTCCAGAAGTCAGGTTTAGAAGAATGGACCGGTTGAAGTTGTTATAACCCGGTTCTTGGATGTTTTAAACCGGTTCTTAGGAGGTATTGATCATGTTTAGGGTATGGATGTATGGTCCAAGGTTTTTGATAAAGTTTAATATGTATTTTTATTGTTTAAACTCAGCTACTTTTGCGAATACCTTCGAAAGTGGTAGAAACTGAGTTTGTTATTATCTTTATATAACTAAACCATAGAAATAAGAGTCCGAGTACTCACTTAGAAATATGACATTATTGGATAATGAACTAAAGGACAAATTCCATTCTACCCGACCGCATTTGGGACGAATAAGGTACTTACACATCGAATGACTTAACAAAGGTTATCACTGAGGCCCTGAATTTCATCATTGATGGTATTCACCAGTATCAAGATGTTTGACATGTGTTATCGGAATAAGTGTAATATCCGCAATTTTCGATTTTCGGTAAATTTCTTTTTTCGGTCGGAGTCCGTTTTGACGACTCGCTCATGACCGTTTCGTCATTCTGAGAATGATTAATTCTACACTTTTTAACATCCGAGTTCGTTTCGGTGTCGTTTTGTTGAGTTCCGTGCTTTTTAGCGACTTTTCCGCGCTTGAGTTCGATTCTTGCGAATCTCGTTCGAAACTGCTGTTTCAAGTTTCCCGTAAGTCCGTTTAACTTTGTTAGACGTGTTGTGAACTTCGGTTTGGTTATTCGATCACGTATCGTGATTTCCGGGCGTTTTGGGCCATTTTGTAATTTCTTGAAAGTTACGGGTATCCGTATCTGTAATTGTTGACTCGATCCATTTCTTGGTCGCGTATGATTAATTATGGTATTATGTTTTCATTTCGGGTCGTTGATGTCGTCCGCGAACTTTTCGTCGTGTTCGTTCCGTGCGTTTTCGAAAATCGGGTCGTCGAGCCCTGACGGTTATGGATCGCCGGACGATTGCGGGCACCGGCCGGACGGGTGCGCGAGAACCGCGTAGCGCACGCCTTCTGGCCGGAAGGCTGCGCGCGCTAACCGGCAGGTGTAGCGCACGCTACCGGATGGCCTAACGTACGCTATCGGGCCTGGGCAGAGGGATTCTGAGGTTCTGGACTCGGTCAGGATCGGCAGGTAGCGCACGCTGCTGTCGGTCATAGCGCACGCTAACCGGCAGGGGTAGCGCACGCTGCCGGCCGACTAGCGTACGTTACCTGGGTAAGTTTGTTAGTCCAGTGGCTACTGGACAGGTCGGCTAGCGCGCGCAGGCTTCCGGCCGTAGCGCACGCTAGCGGGAGTCGGGCGATCGAGTCATGGTCGGCAGAACTGGTCGGTGGTGCCGGGTCATGCGGGCCATGGCCGAGAGTGCTCGGCCGATACTGGCCGATAGCGCACGCTAGGCCGGGAAGGCTAGCGCACGCTAGTTCTGGCCCAGTATATATATGACAGACCAGTGACTTTCTCCGACATTTTTCATTTCATTTCTCTTCGGTCCGCGGCTGGGGTTTCGGAGGAGACGAAACCATGTTGTTGAACAACAAATCCATGAAGTCCTTGAGTTCATAACATCAATCGATCGTCCGTTATCAACCTTTGATCCAGCGAATCAAGGTAATCTTCCTTAGAACCCTAATTTCGTGAATTTGGGGATTTTTGCATTTTTGTCCGATTCGTTCCGTGTTGTTGGTTAATTCATGATGGGTATTATTAATCTTAATAGTATTCTTGTGTTTAACATCATTTAATCCATTGTTCTTCGTCGAATCGAAGTATAATTCTTGATTTCCTTCGAATTGACTTTTTGGGGGATTTGTCCCCGATCTCATTTTTCATCCATTTTCGATGGATCGATTATGGTTAAATGATGTTGTTAAACATATTCTATGGATTGTATATCCATATTTCAACTTGGAATTCCGTTTTTGGGTTTTGACGGGACGAATCGTGTTCTTGGCCGTTTTGGGGGAAATCCTTGAACTTTCGTCATTCGTTCTTTGAATTCAACGGCTTTGAGTCGTGTTATGGAATTCATTTCATTGTTATTATTTGTACTTCGTAGTTTGTGAACGTGAGTTGGCGTTCGGTGGAGTCGGCGGGTTCGTAGTCGGTTCGGGCCAACCTACTTCGGTCGATTCTCCGCGTTGTTCTTATTCGAGGCAAGTACCTTGCCCATACTTTTCTCGTTTTATGGATATGATGATCGGTGGTCGTCTTGATGTGTTTGTTTGGTTATTTGAAATGAAGTTTCAAAGGATTTCGGTTTGGCCTCGTTAAAGGCTTTCTTTCAAAACGCGTGTGTGTTTTGTGAACGTTGTGTTTTGGGAATTTATTATGATTTGATTATTTTGAACGTTGAAGGATTTGATGATGATACTCCTATTGTTTAAAGTTATGGAATCGTGTATTCCGTATTTAATCTTGTTATGGTGTTTTGAAGAGTTTGATAATGGTGTCGAGTTAATGGCCATCTCTAGTGAGTATTCTTAATGAACTTACATTCTTAGCATATTAGTATTGCATGAGTAACGTGTGTGTGTGTATGCTCACTATGGGTTAGATCCGACGGGGTCTCGGTAGGGGTCCACGGAGGGGTGGATCCGCGAGCTTGCTTTTAACCACTACGGGTTAGATCCGACGGGGTCTCGGTAGGGGTCCACGGAGGGGTGGATCCATGGTTAATTGTGGTGCATTTTTACAAATGTGATTTGACTATGGCATTTCCGGAAATGAGTGCTTTTGAACGGTTTTTCATTTGCATGCATTGACTAAGTGTGTAAGAGGTAAGTTGTTCGTTTGGCTTACTTGGCTAGGATGGCACTAGAGTATTTTGTTGTTTGTTTTAAATCTTTTATTAGTGGATTTTGATGTTGGGAGACGAACCTTGTGGTCGTTCTTGTGTACTGTGAGTTGCTAAGATTTGGGGCTAAAATCCCAATGGTTTTATAAAAGTCGTTTTACGGATTTGGGGCTAAAATCCCAACGGTTTGGTAAATGTCATTTTTCGGAAAGTAAACCCTTGGGGCGGTGACCCCTTTTGTCTTTTGGATTTTTAAAAGTAGGATTTGATAATCCTAAATTGTTTTCTATTAAAACTCTCGATGGCATTCTAAACCGTTTTATAAATTACTTCCATTGATTTATGATATTTCGATTTTGAAATGTTTTCTCAAACCCTTGCCTCGGGAAGTACTTTTCGTTTCGTTTGGATCTTTGAGGATCCTCGGTTATTGTTATTCGTGGAATGTGAATTGTATGGCTCGTATTTGCACTTTGTTCTTGCACTAGCAAAACAGTGGAGTTTTGCTAACCCCCGAGTATTCGGGGGGTGGATGTCTGTTTTTGCATTCAGGTTTTGGAGCATAACACAGGGTCGGCACGAAGTATGATGAAAGATGATCGATACTAATCACATGAGGAACCGTACATCGTGTGTTGGTTCAGTTGTACTTTATTTTCCGCTGCTATATTGTTCCCGTTGTACGGGTGTGGTTGTATTTTGTCCCCTGCGTGGGCATGAGTTGTATTTGAGTTGTATGTATTTGTGGAAAGACCAAATCGGTCTACTGAGTCATTGTAGCCTTGAAGGCATTGTCGAGATGTTAAATGTTGTTACCAGCCTGGTAGATCCTCGAGGAGAGGGTCTACGGCGTGTAATATCCCTGAGTGGATTGGGGGTGTTACATAAATGGTATCGGAGCTTAGGTTGAGGAAACCTAGGCTATCGGGTCAAGTCGTGTTGTTTGAGTCTTGTTTCGTCGGATTTTATCTGACTGAGTCGTGTCGCGACGCGTCGTTTGAGTTTGTTGGTCGTGATTAGTATCGTGGGGCGATCATCATCTTCGTGCGACCTGTGGAAGTAAGTCTCCCTTCTTTGTGTTGTGCCTCGTGTGACACGAGCCATTTTTATGATTATTTGTTAAGTGGTGGAATTCTTATGTGAATTTTGATTTCACGATATGTATTTAGTCGACTCTCGTATTTGATTTATACGAGGAGTGTCGTCGCTTGTGATGTCTTTTTATTGTTGTTTTTCTCCGTTGTTGATGATTTTCGAATCGATTTGCACGTTTTACAAGTCTCTTGTGGAAGCTTTGTGCTTATACGCGTTCGACTTGTTCACTAGCCGCCATGAGAGTATTTTATCGCTGGTTTTGTTCTGAATGTGGTATTTTATCATTTATTTCCGTTTAAAGACATATATTGTCTTGATTTTAAACTTTTTGATGCGTGTGCTAGGAGTTGTTTTAGTGAACGTCGGTATGTGTGAGTTTTGGGCATTCTGGCCTATTGGATTTTTGAAAACCTTGAGTATCTTAGAAAAATAAATTTCGAGACATACTTTTCAAATGAGTTATTTTTTTGTGGTACATCCTAGGTGCCACAATATATTTCAAAAATTTTCTACCTCGAGGACCAAAATGCTTTGAGATATTTTCAATGTTTTAGAAACACTTTTATTTAGACCCGAGGGTCGAATATTTTGAAAGTTTTCATTAAGAGAAAGTATCTTCATTCTTATCAAATGCGAAATGGTTCTCCAATGTCTCGATAACGATGTTTCACGTTTGTATTTTTTTTGAAACATGATACTCAAGATCAATCGGTGTTCTTCTAAATTATTTTCAAAATGAGGTTTTCGTTTTTAAAACCTATCCATTCCCGTTTGAGGGCTGGGTATGTATGTGTGATGTTCGCGTTGTCATTTTGATACTTTCTCCCGAGTACGACCGAATTGGCGGTGTGAGCGTTGAGTCGCTTTCCACACATTTGTTGTGTTAGCCCCCTGTGAGAGGCGGGATGTTGGTGTTGAATATTATCGCCTCGTAGTGATTCCTGCGTTGTCGCGCATGTGCGAGCTGTTAGAGCTTGGTTTGGTATGACCGTGTGCATCGGTGATGGTTCCGTTATGCGTCGGTTGTTTAATGTCTTGTTACCTTGCTCCCGTTTTGTGAATTTCGTGGACGAGGTCGGAGGTAATGCCCGTACTATTTTGACTTCTGTATTTTCTCTTTCTCCAGTCTATCGATTCGCTCATGTTCGTTGGCACTTTATGAACTTGTTCTATATTTCGATTTCATCGTCCGAACGAGCTGTGATCTTGTTGTGGGTCGATCTGGTTATCGATGTTACTTTTTCGGGTTCAGTTCGATTCTTGTGAACCTTGTTTGGGAGTGACATCATCTGGTCCTACTAGTTCTTTTATTCGAAGTGGATCGGATTTGGAACTCTTGTGTTTCCGACTCTGTCGACTCATTATGTTCGTTGACATTTCTGAGCTTGTCCTGCCCCTTGTTTTGTTTATCGAACGAGTGTGGTATTGTTTCGGAATAACTCGTTTGTCGTTGTGACTTTTTAATTGCTATTCCCTTTCCTGTGGATCTTATGTGAATGCATATCCTGTTGTTTTCACCGGATCATATATTGTCTCGAGTCGAGATGTGAACCTTGGAGTTGTTGTTTGAATTTTATTATCCTTCGTGTTTCGGACATGATTGTTCGATTTTTGTTGTCTCGATCGTTTGTTTGTTCGGTTTTTGTTCTCGTTTCGTGATTGTTGAACATTCAGGCTCCTTCGTAATTCCCTTCAGTTCGGGAAATGAGTTTCGTTTTCGATCTTCCAGCCCTTAGGCGGTGGAATTCCGTATTTGTTCAGCGTTTGGCTCGCGTTTTGATCAATATACCGTTAGGTTGGTCAATCGTATTGATTTTCGTTCGTTGTGTTTTGCGATTGTTCGGATAATTGACTTGATTGTATCATCCATTTGATGACGCTTGTCACTTGTTGGTTTTATTATATCCCTAACGGCGACGGTGTGTTGGTCGCCGTGGGGCGTGTTTTCACGCCGTACATTCCTTTGCGTTGTTTGTAACATTTCGCCGTTGGGCGTTAGTTACGCATTCTTGTGTATCTCATTGAGTTTTTCCTGGCGGAATATTTCTTCTCCCTACTTGTTTTAAGTTTCGGGACGAAACTTCTTTTAAGGAGGGTAGAATGTAATATCCGCAATTTTCGATTTTCGGTAAATTTCTTTTTTCGGTCGGAGTCCGTTTTGACGACTCGCTCATGACCGTTTCGTCATTCTGAGAATGATTAATTCTACACTTTTTGACATCCGAGTTCGTTTCGGTGTCGTTTTGTTGAGTTCCGTGCTTTTAGCGACTTTTCCGCTTGAGTTCGATTCTTGCGAATCTCGCTCAAATCGATGTTTCAAGTTTCCCGTAAGTCCGTTTAACTTTGTTAGACGTGTTGTGAACTTCGGTTTGGTTATTCGATCACGTATCGTGATTTCCGGCGCTTTGGGCCATTTTGTAATTTCTTGAAAGTTACGTATCCGTATCTGTAATTGTTGACTCGACCTATTTCTTGGTCGCGTATGATTAATTATGGTATTATGTTTTCATTTCGGTCGTTGATGTCGTCCGCGAACTTTTCGCCGTGTTCGTTCGTGCGTTTTGAAAATCGGCCGCCGAGCCCGACGGCTATGGATCGCCGGACGGTTATGGATCGCCGGACGATTGCGGCACCGGCCGGACGGTGCGGCAGAACCGGCGAGCGCACGCTTCGGCCGGAAGGTCAAAGGCGCTAACCGGCAGTGTAGCGACGCCGCCGGTGGCCTAACGACGCTATCGGCTCGGGCAGAGGGATTCGAGGTTCTCGACTCGGCCAGATCGGCAGTAGCGCACGATGCCGCTTGGCCATAGCGCACGCTAACCGGCAGGTAGCGCACGCCGCCGACTAGCGACGTTACTCAGGTAGTTTGTTAGTCCAGGGCTATCGATAGCCGGGCTAGCGCGCGCAGGCTTCCGGCCGTAGCGCACGCTAGCGGGAGTCGGGCGATCGAGTCATGGTCGGCAGAACTGGTCGGTGGTGCCGGGTCATGCGGGCCATGGCCGAGAGTGCTCGTCCGATACTGGCCGATAGCGCACGCTAGGCCGGGAAGGCTAGCGCACGCTAGTTCTGGCCCAGTATATATATGATGTACGGTGACTTTCTCCGACATTTTTCATTTCATTTCTCTTCGGTCCGCGGCTGGGGTTTCGGAGGAGACGAAACCATGTTGTTGAACAACAAATCCATGAAGTCCTTGAGTTCATAACATCAATCGATCGTCCGTTATCAACCTTTGATCCAGCGAATCAAGGTAATCTTCCTTAGAACCCTAATTTCGTGAATTTGGGGATTTTTGCATTTTTGTCCGATTCGTTCCGTGTTGTTGGTTAATTCATGATGGGTATTATTAATCTTAATAGTATTCTTGTGTTTAACATCATTTAATCCATTGTTCTTCGTCGAATCGAAGTATAATTCTTGATTTCCTTCGAATTGACTTTTTGGGGGATTTGTCCCCGATCTCGTTTTTCATCCGTTTTCGATGGATCGATTATGGTTAAATGATGTTGTTAAACATATTCTATGGATTGTATATCCATATTTCAACTTGGAAATCCGTTTTTGGGTTTTGACGGGACGAATCGTGTTCTTGGCCGTTTTGGGGGAAATCCTTGAACTTTCGTCATTCGTTCTTTGAATTCAACGGCTTTGAGTCGTGTTATGGAATTCATTTCATTTTTATTATTTGTACTTCGTAGTTTGTGAACGTGAGTTGGCGTTCGGTGGAGTCGGCGGGTTCGTAGTCGGTTCGGGCCAACCTACTTCGGTCGATTCTCCGCGTTGTTCTTATTCGAGGCAAGTACCTTGCCCATACTTTTCTCGTTTTATGGATATGATGATCGGTGGTCGTCTTGATGTGTTTGTTTGGTTATTTGAAATGAAGTTTCAAAGGATTTCGGTTTGGCCTCGTTAAAGGCTTTCTTTCAAAACGCGTGTGTGTTTTGTGAACGTTGTGTTTTGGGAATTTATTATGATTTGATTATTTTGAACGTTGAAGGATTTGATGATGATACTCCTATTGTTTAAAGTTATGGAATCGTGTATTCCGTATTTAATCTTGTTATGGTGTTTTGAAGAGTTTGATAATGGTGTCGAGTTAATGGCCATCTCTAGTGAGTATTCTTAATGAACTTACATTCTTAGCATATTAGTATTGCATGAGTAACGTGTGTGTGTGTATGCTCACTATGGGTTAGATCCGACGGGGTCTCGGTAGGGGTCCACGGAGGGGTGGATCCGCGAGCTTGCTTTTAACCACTACGGGTTAGATCCGACGGGGTCTCGGTAGGGGTCCACGGAGGGTGGATCCATGGTTAATTGTGGTGCATTTTTACAAATGTGATTTGACTATGGCATTTCCGGAAATGAGTGCTTTTGAACGGTTTTTCATTTGCATGCATTGACTAAGTGTGTAAGAGGTAAGTTGTTCGTTTGGCTTACTTGGCTAGGATGGCACTAGAGTATTTTGTTGTTTGTTTTAAATCTTTTATTAGTGGATTTTGATGTTGGGAGACGAACCTTGTGGTCGTTCTTGTGTACTGTGAGTTGCTAAGATTTGGGGCTAAAATCCCAATGGTTTTATAAAAGTCGTTTTACGGATTTGGGGCTAAAATCCCAACGGTTTGGTAAATGTCATTTTTCGGAAAGTAAACCCTTGGGGCGGTGACCCCTTTTGTCTTTTGAATTTTGAAAAGTAGGATTTGATAATCCTAAATTGTTTTCTATTAAAACTCTCGATGGCATTCTAAACCGTTTTATAAATTACTTCCATTGATTTATGATATTTCGATTTTGAAATGTTTTCTCAAACCCTTGCCTCGGGAAGTACTTTTCGTTTCGTTTGGATCTTTGAGGATCCTCGGTTATTGTTATTCGTGGAATGTGAATTGTATGGCTCGTATTTGCACTTTGTTCTTGCACTAGCAAAACAGTGGAGTTTTGCTAACCCCCGAGTATTCGGGGGGTGGATGTCTGTTTTTGCATTCAGGTTTTGGAGCATAACACAGGGTCGGCACGAAGGATGATGAAAGATGATCGATACTAATCACATGAGGAACCGTACATCGTGTGTTGGTTCAGTTGTACTTTATTTTCCGCTGCTATATTGTTCCCGTTGTACGTGTGTGGTTGTATTTTGTCTCCTGCGTGGGCATGAGTTGTATTTGAGTTGTATGTATTTGTGGAAAGACCAAATCGGTCTACTGAGTCATTGTAGCCTTGAAGGCATTGTCGAGATGTTAAATGTTGTTACCAGCCTGGTAGATCCTCGAGGAGAGGGTCTACGGCGTGTAATATCCCTGAGTGGATTGGGGGTGTTACAATAAGAAAGGGTTATTTACTTGAATCATCAATCCAAATTGACTCAGCATACCCGCCGACTATAGCCCCGAGACAAATCGATAGACACGTCACTGATATTACTTACTGCTTATAGGCTTACCACTTGAACTTGGGGTTATGTTCAATGCTTAGCCACTTCAATGCCGTTAACTTAACTATCAAATAAGGTGAATCATGAAATTCTAAATAATACTTAATAACAAGTAATGCATGAATCATATTATTCAAATAATAGCAGTTTCATGTCACACTGTCACATTTTTATACGATTAAGCATGAAGTCTTGCATGTTTTAAGATTAATATGTTATTATTGACTAGACCTTGTGTGTGAGTCTTTGGGCATCACAATCTTCCCTCCTTATAGAAATTTCGTCCTCGAAATTTACTTACCGAATAGATGGGATATTTATGCCTCATTTCATCTTTCTTTTCCCACGTGGATTCTTCAACTGAGTGATTCTTCCACAACACCTTAACAAATGATATATTTTTGTTCCTCAATTCTGTTTGCTTACTATCCAGGATCTTGACTGGTGTCTCTTCATAATTCAAGTCCTCACTTAACGGCAATTGCTCATAGCTCAATATATGTGATGGATCCGAGACATACCTCTTCAACATTGAAACGTGAAAGACATCGTGAACATTTGTTAGTGATGGCGGAAGTGCTAACCTGTATGCCACTTCTCCAATTCTTTCCAGTACCTCAAATGGGCCTATGTATCTTGGATTTAATTTCCCTTTCTTTTTGAATCTCATGACGCCCTTCATTGGTGCCACCTTGAGAAACACTTTGTCCCCGACATCAAACTCAAGCATTCGTCGTCGGTTGTCCGCGTAGCTCTTCTGCCGACTACGAAAATTAGCATTCTTTTTCTAATTTTCTCAATGGCTTCTTTGGTTTTCTCGCACCAGTCTGGTCCAAGAAACTTCCTCTCACCCAGCTCATCCCAATGAATCGGTGATCTGCACTTTCTGGCATAAAGAGCTTCGTAAGGCGCCATGCCAATAGTAGAGTGGAAGCTATTGTTATACGCAAACTCTATCAAAGGCAGATAGGTATTCCACGACCCTTGGAAATCCAGTACGCACGCTTTTAATATGTCCTCCAGTGTCTGGATAGTTCTCTCCGACTGACCATCAGTCTGTGGGTGAAACGCTGTACTGAACGCCAACTTTGTTCCCAGAGCTTTGTGTAAGCTCTTCCAGAATGATGAAGTAAAACGGGGATCTCTGTCTGATACAATTGATAAAGGTACGCCATGCAATCTTATAATTTCTCTAACGTATAGATCCGCAAACCTATCCATGGAATACGTAGTATGTACTGGAAGAAAGTGAGCTGATTTTGTAAGGCGATCAACTATAACCCATATGGCATCGTGACCTTCTCTGGTTCTTGGAAGTCCAACTACAAAGTCCATAGTGATGTCTTCCCATTTCCATTTAGGAACATCCAGTGATTGTAATGTCCCTGCGGGTCTTTGATGTTCTGCCTTTACTTGTTGACAAGTTAGGCACTGAGCCACAAATTTAACCACATCGTTCTTTATCCCAGGCCACCAATAGTGCATCTTTAGGTCCTTGTACATCTTGGTGGTTCCAGGATGTACTGTATATGGAGCGTTGTGGGCTTCTGAGAGTATCTCCTTCTTCAAGCTACTATTATCCGGTACACATAGCCGCCCCTTGAAGTTGATAACTCCATCTGGTGTAATTCCGAAATCCTTGGATTTGCCTGTCTCAACTTCTTTCTTCAAATGAGACATATAGGGATCTGTAAGTTGATCCTGTTTAATGGTCTCAAGTATGGTAGGTTGCAGCGTCATTGAAAATAGTTTTCTGACATGCCCTTCTTGCACAATCTGCAATCCCCACTTCTCCAACTCTCGTAATAATGGTTTCTGAGTCCCTATTAATGCCGATACGCTAGCATTAGACTTTCTACTTAAAGCATCTGCAACAACATTTGCCTTACCTGGATGATAGTTTATTGTGCAATCATAATCCTTAACCAATTCCAGCCATCGCCTTTGCCGCATATTAAGTTCCTTCTGTGTGAAATAATACTTCAAGCTCTTATGATCCGTGTAGATTTCACATCTTTCTCCATAGAGGTAATGTCGCCATATTTTCAAGGCAAATACTACGGCTGCTAATTCAAGATCATGAGTTGGATAGTTTTTCTCATAATCCTTCAGTTGTCGTGAAGCATAAGCAATTACTCTTCCCTCTTGCATAAGCACAGCTCCCAATCCTGACTTTGACGCATCGCTATAAATAACATATCTTACCGGTTTTGTTGGAATTGAAAGGATCGGTGCAGATGTTAACCTCTGTTTCAGTTCTTCAAAGCTCTTTTCACATGCGTCCGACCACTGAAACTTAACGTTCTTTCTCGTCAATTGAGTAAGCAGTGAGGCTATCTTGGAGAATCCTTCAACGAATCGTCTATAATAACTCGCTAACCCCAAGAAATCTGCGTACCTCATGAACATTCTTGATGCTGGGCCACTTACTCACGGCTTCCACTTTCCCTGGGTCAATGAAATTCCTTCCTTCGACACTACATGCCCAAGGAATGCCACTTGTTCCCTCCAGATTCGCATTTCTTAAACTTAGCATATAGCCGTTTATCCTTTAGGATACCCAACACTATTCTTAGATGTTCTTTGTCTTTGATCCAATGATCGAGAGTAGATAAGGATGTCATCAATAAAGACAATGACAAACTTATCCAAGTACTCTCTAAAGACTCGATTCATTAAATCCATGAAAGCAGCAGGGGCATTGGTTAGACCAAAAGGCATCACCAAAAATTCATAGTGTCCATACCTGGTTCGAAATGCCGTCTTTGGTATGTCATCTTCTTTGATCTTCAATTGATGGTAACCCGACCTTAAATCAATCTTTGAAAACATTGCAGCTCCCTGAAGCTGGTCGAATAAATCGTCAATCCTTGGTAAAGGATATTTGTTCTTGATGGTCACCCTATTCAATTCTCTATAATCGATACAGAGTCTCATGCTACCATCCTTCTTCTTGACGAAGAGTAATGGGGCTCCCCATGGTGAAAAACTGGGTCGTATGAATCCTTTATCAAGCAATTCCTGCAACTGAATTTTTAATTCTTTCAATTCTATAGGAGCCATTCTGTACGGTGTTTTCGATATTGGGGCCACTCCTGGAATCAACTCAATGTTGAATTCAATTTCTCTGTCTGGAGGTAGCCCTGGTAAATCCTCTGGGAATACTTCTAGAAATTCCTGTACCACAGGTACATCTTCGGGTTTATGGATCTGCTCCTTCTGTTTGTCCACCACACTGGCTAAATAACCGACACATCCATTTCTAAGTAATTTGTGTTCCATCATTGCTGAAATTATTCTTGTTCTCAATTTGCTGCTACTCCCAACAAACACAAACTCCTCTTCATTTGGTGGTTGGAATGTAACAATCTTCTTTTTACAATCCATGGTAGCATGATGCTTGGATAACCAATCCATCCCTAGAATTACTTCATAATCCGACATGTTGAGCACAATGAGATCAGCGTCCAGTTCCCGGTTATTGATTACTACACTACAGGATCGGAGAACTTTGTCCGAGGTCAAGAGTTCTCCTGAAGGGGTAGACACATTAAACTGCCCACCAAACTCTTCCAGTGGTTTGCCCAACCTTCTCACATACTTGGTCGATGCAAATGAATGTGTTGCTCCTGGATCTAACAATGCATATGCAGGAATACCACAAATTAGTATGTTACACAGACGGCAGTGCGGGGTTGGCATCGGCCTCTGCACTGCGTGATTGCAAATACTCTTCCTTGTACTTTCTTACGCTCGAGTCATTAGAGGTACACTCCTTCGCAAAATGACCCATCTTTCCACATTTGTAGCAGGCTCCGGGTCCTTCCATGCAGACGCCAAAGTGATATCTTCCACATTTTGCAAATTTTGGCTTTTGTTTACCTCCAGTGGATGGCTGTCCTCCGTTGTTGTCTTTAAACCGTTTCTGGCCATTACCTTTGTAGAACTGGCCTTGCCTCTTGTTACCCTTGTTTGAGTGCTGCCACTTGCCTTGGCCCTGCTGATAATTCGGCTGGTTCTGCTTTTCTTTAGCCTCTTTTTCCTTTCGTTCCTCCATGATTTTCCTTTGAGCCATTTCTGCATTTAGAGCTCGCTGAACCACTGCCACATATTTTGAGCCTCCGGTTTCCCCGACTTGCACATCTCTATATATCTCTGGTTTCAGACCCTCGATGAATTGCTCGACCTTTAGCTCAACCGTGCTTACCATGTGTGGCGCATACCTTGAAAGCTCCTCAAATTTTCTGACATATTCATCAACCGACATGTCACCTTGCTTCAAGTTTGAAAATTCCTTCCGTTTTGCAGCTCGTGCAGCTTTTGTAAGGTATTTCGCCTCGAAAAGCTCTTTAAATTCCTCCCATGTCAGTCTACGAACATCATATATACCCATCATGGTGTCCCACCAGTAACTAGCATCATTACGGAGGTAAAATACCGCACATGAAACCTTGGCCTCATCAGGGATTCTGCCGTAGCTGAACATCCTTTCCATAGTTCGGAGCCAATTCTCAGAGACGCTCGTATCGAGCCCACCTTCAAATGTGGGAGGTTTTAGTTTCTGGAACCTCTCACTAACCAGATCAATGGCATCATTTCAAGGAGGTGGAGAACGACGAGCCTCGGCTTCACGTCTAACATCCCGTTCTATAAGCCTTTCCACAAGATCCGTCAGTCGGTCGATACGGTTATCCCTCGCTCCTTCAGCACTACCTAACATTCTATTCTCTTCCATGATCTCTTAGTAGCCTTCATTTCTCACACAAGGATCTTTTATTAGCCAATATTAATATAAACATGCAAATAGCAAGTAAAATAAATAGATAAAACCATTGACTGATGGGTTGCTCCTCTCCGCCAAGCGATTGTTGTATATGAACGGTCTTCAGAAACGCTTTAAACCTTTGCTCCGATACCAAAACTGTCACACCCCCTTGAAGTTCACTATCAGATACCGAATATTAAAAATATCCTTATTATATATTACAGCACAGCGGAAAACTTAAAACCTTTAAGAGGAAACTCTTTTTACACACCAAAAGTCACTTTTACACATCAGCCGGCTATCATATTACAACCAAAAGAAAACATCGGCTGTATAGGTTTATAAGCAAACTTAGACTTAACACACACATAGAACACTCCACAGGTCTGATGTTCATATACAACGGCTCGTTGGTGTAGAGAAGCGTCCCATATGTCACCCTATGCCTGATACCCCGAATTATTACCTGTATCACAAGAATTCAACTAAATGAGCGAAAGCTCAGTAAATAGTGACACACAATGCATGAATGCATTTATGAATGAGTTTGTGAAATGCAGTTTCATTTTCCTTTAACTTCAAAAACTCTTTTATAGCGCGCTGCTATGTACACCTCGAGTTCCTGGCCCGGGCCAAAAGTGTGCATGTCCAACCATAGCCAGAAAAAACTGCCCAATCATAACACATGGGTCAGCCTGGCGTGTCCCAGACTCCACCAGGATCATGGCTATAAGGTGCCCAATCATACACATGAGTCACCACGGTGTGTCCCAGACTCCATCGCAAAACATCACACAAAGTGTCCAATCATAACACATGGATCACTATGACGTGCCCCAGACTCCGCCACAAAATATCCCCTTACCAGTAGCCCGCGATGCACATAACCAAAACAGTTTGTTCTGATCACCTTTAGAACGCCTGTAGTATGATCAATGCATGCGACAACCTCCAATGCTATGCTATGATCATATGCATCGTGATAATACCACATGTATAAATGCTCTATGGGACATGTCACATAATAAGAATAGAGCAATATGTTATCCACATATACACAAGGTATAAGCAATATCCAAAACATCAATCATTAGCACATATTTCAGACAAAATGCTCTTGCGATACAGTTTTGCAATCAGTTACTACTTACCTTGATCAGGTGATACCTTTGCTTTTATACCAATAAGAGTTGGTTGTGATGATATATCTTCAAATCCTGTTTCAAGGAGTGCCTTTAACGAATCCATATGGTATACACAAGGTTTAACTCATTGCGCATCCGAAGGGTTTTACCAATTTCACATAATTAGTATTCTACAAATTTTATGTGCGCCTTTCGTTATATACGAGCATAATACTCTATCCTTTTTGCACTCCTAACTCATTATGAAGCCTATTACTTTCTGTTCATATTGTTAGATAACTCTTATAGGCCACAATTCTAGGATTCTACAACAAGACAATGGTTTAGGGGAATTTATCAAGATCTTGAAATCACTGAATTTGTCCCGCGCATATCCACTTAATTATAAGTCGGATTTGCATGAATTTTTGATATAGTATACCTAATATACTTAAAAACATGTATATAGCAACTTATGCCCCTGAGTCACACGAATTCGATACCATCCACACATATTTTCAAAAGGTGGCAGAATTGATTCTTTGGTTGTCTTAGTGAGTTTTAAGCCCTATAAATCCACCATAAACACAAGTTTAGGCTATGTATGAGTTCTAAACACCATTAGAACGTATATAAGCACCTAAACCAGCTCTCACAACTTCATATCATACAAGAACCATAGCTAAAACAAGAGTAAAACGAAGATAACTCACCTTGATTGTGAACTAAATTGAGGTGTTGATGTTTTTTGTGATTTCTCCTCAATTTTTTGATGGATTTTCGAAGTATAGAGCTTATGGATCGAGTTAAGAGTGTCTAGAAGAGTTTAGAATCAGTTTCTTCCCTTATATAAGTGAAAGAGTCGGTTTATAAGGGTGAAAGTTCTAAAATGCCCCTCAATGGCCTCCAGAAGTCAGGTTTAGAAGAATGGACCGGTTGAAGTTGTTATAACCCGGTTCTTGGATGTTTTAAACCGGTTCTTAGGAGGTATTGATCATGTTTAGGGTATGGATGTATGGTCCAAGGTTTTTGATAAAGTTTAATATGTATTTTTATTGTTTAAACTCAGCTACTTTTGCGAATACCTTCGAAAGTGGTAGAAACTGAGTTTGTTATTATCTTTATATAACTAAACCATAGAAATAAGAGTCCGAGTACTCACTTAGAAATATGACATTATTGGATAATGAACTAAAGGACAAATTCCATTCTACCTGACCGCATTTGGGACGAATAAGGTACTTACACATCGAATAACTTAACAAAGGTTATCACTGAGGCCCTGAATTTCATCATTGATGGTATTCACCAGTATAAAGATGTTTGACATGTGTTATCGGAATAAGAAAGGGTTATTTACTTGAATCATCAATCCAAATTGACTCAGCATACCCGCCGACTATAGCCCCGAGACAAACCGATAGACACGTCACTGATATTACTTATTGCTTATAGGCTTACCACTTGAACTTGGGGTTATGTTCAATGCTTAGCCACTTCAATGCCGTTAACTTAACTATCAAATAAGGTGAATCATGAAATTCTAAATAATACTTAATAACAAGTAATGCATGAATCATATTATTCAAATAATAGCAGTTTCATGTCACACTGTCATATTTTTATACGATTAAGCATGAAGTCTTGCATGTTTTAAGATTAATATGTTATTATTGACTAGACCTTGTGTGTGAGTCTTTGGGCATCACAATCTTCCCTCCTTATAGAAATTTCGTCCTCGAAATTTACTTACCGAATAGAGCCGGATATTTATGCCTCATTTCATCTTTCTTTTCCCACGTGGATTCTTCAACTGAGTGATTCTTCCACAACACCTTAACAAATGATATATTTTTGTTCCTCAATTCTGTTTGCTTACTATCCAGGATCTTGACTGGTGTCTCTTCATAATTCAAGTCCTCACTTAACGGCAATTGCTCATAGCTCAATATATGTGATGGATCCGAGACATACCTCTTCAACATTGAAACGTGAAAGACATCGTGAACATTTGTTAGTGATGGCGGAAGTGCTAACCTGTATGCCACTTCTCCAATTCTTTCCAGTACCTCAAATGGGCCTATGTATCTTGGATTTAATTTCCCTTTCTTTTTGAATCTCATGACGCCCTTCATTGGTGCCACCTTGAGAAACACTTTGTCCCCGACATCAAACTCAAGCATTCGTCGTCGGTTGTCCGCGTAGCTCTTCTGCCGACTCTGAGCTGTTAGCATTCTTTTTCTAATTTTCTCAATGGCTTCTTTGGTTTTCTGCACCAATTCTGGTCCAAGAAACTTCCTCTCACCCAGCTCATCCCAATGAATCGGTGATCTGCACTTTCTGGCATAAAGAGCTTCGTAAGGCGCCATGCCAATAGTAGAGTGGAAGCTATTGTTATACGCAAACTCTATCAAAGGCAGATAGGTATTCCACGACCCTTGGAAATCCAGTACGCACGCTTTTAACATGTCCTCCGATTAATGGATAGTTCTCTCCGTGACCATCGATGCATGGGTGAAACGTCTTGAACGCCAACTTTGTTCCCGAGCTTTGTGTAAGCTCTTCCGAATGATGAAGTAAAGCGGGGATCTGCATCGTCTGATTGATAAAGGTACGCCATGCAATCTTATAATTTCTCTAACGTATAGATCCGCAAACCTATCCATGGAATACGTAGTATGTCTTGGAAGAAAGTGAGCTGATTTTGTAAGGCGATCAACTATAACCCATATGGCATCGTGACCTTCTCTGGTTCTTGGAAGTCCAACTACAAAGTCCATAGTGATGTCTTCCCATTTCCATTTAGGAACATCCAGTGATTGTAATGTCCCTGCGGGTCTTTGATGTTCTGCCTTTACTTGTTGACAAGTTAGGCACTGAGCCACAAATTTAACCACATCGTTCTTTATCCCAGGCCACCAATAGTGCATCTTTAGGTCCTTGTACATCTTGGTGGTTCCAGGATGTACTGTATATGGAGCGTTGTGGGCTTCTGAGAGTATCTCCTTCTTCAAGCTACTATTATCCGGTACACATAGCCGCCCCTTGAAGTTGATAACTCCATCTGGTGTAATTCCGAAATCCTTGGATTTGCCTGTCTCAACTTCTTTCTTCAAATGAGACATATAGGGATCTGTAAGTTGATCCTGTTTAATGGTCTCAAGTATGGTAGGTTGCAGCGTCATTGAAAATAGTTTTCTCACATGCCCTTCTTGCACAATCTGCAATCCCCACTTCTCCAACTCTCGTAATAATGGTTTCTGAGTCCCTATTAATGCCGATACGCTAGCATTAGACTTTCTACTTAAAGCATCTGCAACAATATTTGCCTTACCTGGATGATAGTTTATTGTGCAATCATAATCCTTAACCAATTCCAGCCATCACCTTTGCCGCATATTAAGTTCCTTCTGTGTGAAATAATACTTCAAGCTCTTATGATCCGTGTAGATTTCACATCTTTCTCCATAGAGGTAATGTCGCCATATTTTCAAGGCAAATACTACACCGCTAATTCAAGATGATGAGTTGGATAGTTTTTGTCATAATCCTTCAGTTGTCGTGAAGCTTAAGCAATTACTCTTGCCTCTTGCATAAGCACAGCTCCCAATCCTGACTTTGACGCATCGCTATAAACAACAAATCTTCCCGCAGTTGTTGGAATTGAAAGGATCGGTGCAGATGTTAACCTCTGTTTCAGTTCTTCAAAGCTCTTTTCACATGCGTCAGACCACTGAAACTTAACATTCTTTCTCGTCAATTGAGTAAGCGGTGAGGCTATCTTGGAGAATCCTTCAACGAATCGTCTATAATAACCTGCTAACCCCAAGAAAGTGCGTACCTCATGAACATTCTTCGGTCTGGGCCACTTACTCACGGCTTCCACTTTCCCTGGGTCAACTGAAATTCCTTCCTTCGACACTACATGCCCAAGGAATGCCACTTGTTCCCTCCAGAATTCGCATTTCTTAAACTTAGCATATAGCCGTTTATCCTTTAGGATACCCAACACTATTCTTAGATGTTCTTTGTGCTGATCCAATGATTGAGAGTAGATAAGGATGTCATTAATAAAGACAATGACAAACTTATCCAAGTACTCTCTAAAGACTCGATTCATTAAATCCATGAAAGCAGCAGGGGCATTGGTTAGACCAAAAGGCATCACCAGAAATTCATAGTGTCCATCCCGAGTTCGAAATGCCGTCTTTGGTATGTCATCTTCTTTGATCTTCAATTGATGGTAACCCGACCTTAAATCAATCTTTGAAAACATTGCAGCTCCCTGAAGCTGGTCGAATAAATCGTCAATCCTTGGTAAAGGATATTTGTTCTTGATGGTCACCCTATTCAATTCTCTATAATCGATACAGAGTCTCATGGTACCATCCTTCTTCTTGTGAAGAAAATCTTGGGGCTCCCATGGTGAAAAGCTGGTCGTATGAATCCTTTATCAAGCAATTCCTGCAATCAATTTTTAATTCTTTCAATTCTATAGGAGCCATTCTCATGCGGTGTTTTTCGATATTGGGGCCACTCCGGAATCAACTCAATGTTGAATTCAATTTCTGTCTGGAGGTAGCCACTGGTAAATCCTCCGGGAATACTTCTAGAAATTCCTGTACCACAGTACATCTTCGGGTTTATGGATCTGCTCCTTGTTTGTCCACCACAAGCTAAATAACCGACACATCCATTTCTAAGTAATTTTTGTGCCATCATTCTGAAATTATTCTTGTTCTCAATTTCTTGCTACTCCCAACAAACACAAACTCCTATTCATTTGGTGGTTGGAATGTAACAATCTTCTTTTTACAATCCATGGTAGCATGATGCTTGGATAACAATCCATCCCTAGAATTACTTCATAATCCGACATGTTGAGCACAATGAGATCGGCGTCCGGTTCCGGTTATTGATTACTACACTACGGGATCGGAGAACTTTGTCCGAGGTCAAGAGTTCTCTGAAGGGGTAGACACATTAAAGCGCCCACCAAACTCTTCCGGTGGTTTGCCCAACCTTCTCACATACTTGGTCGATGCAAATGAATGTGTTGCTCTGGATCTAACAATGCATATGCGGGAATACCACAAATTAGTATGTTACCCGAGAGGCAGTGCGGGGTTGGCATCGGCCTGCCTGCGTGATTGCAAATACTCTTCCTTGTACTTTCTTCTGCTCGGAGTCATTAGAGGTACACTCCTTCGCAAAATGACCCATCTTTCCACATTTGTAGCAGGCTCCGGGTCCTTCCATGCAGACGCCAAAGTGATATCTTCCACATTTTGCAAATTTTGGCTTTTGTTTACCTCCAGTGGATGGCTGTCCTCCGTTGTTGTCTTTAAACCGTTTCTGGCCATTACCTTTGTAGAACTGGCCTTGCCTCTTATTACCCTTGTTTGAGTGCTGCCACTTGCCTTGGCCCTGCTGATAATTCGGCTGGTTCTGCTTTTCTTTAGCCTCTTTTTCCTTTCGTTCCTCCATGATTTTCCTTTGAGCCATTTCTGCATTTAGAGCTCGTTGAACCACTGCCACATATTTTGAGCCTCCGGTTTCCCCGACTTGCACATCTCTATATATCTCTGGTTTCAGACCCTTGATGAATTGCTCGACCTTTAGCTCATCCGTGCTTACCATGTGTGGCGCATACCTTGAAAGCTCCTCAAATTTTATGACATATTCATCAACCGACATGTCACCTTGCTTCAAGTTTGAAAATTCCTTCCGTTTTGCAGCTCGTGCAGCTTTTGTAAGGTATTTCGCCTCGAAAAGCTCTTTAAATTCCTCCCATGTCAGTCTACGAACATCATATATACCCATCATGGTGTCCCACCAGTAACTAGCATCATTACGGAGGTAAAATACCGCACATGAAACCTTGGCCTCATCAGGGATTCTGCCGTAGCTGAACATCCTTTCCATAGTTCGGAGCCAATTCTCAGAGACGCTCGTATCGAGCCCACCTTCAAATGTGGGAGGTTTTAGTTTCTGGAACCTCTCACTAACCAGATCAATGGCATCATTTCGAGGAGGTGGAGAACGACGAGCCTCGGCTTCACGTCTAACATCCCGTTCTATAAGCCTTTACACAAGATCCGTCAGTCGGTCGATACGGTTATCCTCGCTCCTTCAGCACTACCTTGCATTCTATTCTCTTCCATGATCTCTTAGTAGCCTTCATTTCTCACACAAGGATCTTTTATTAGCCAATATTAATATAAACATGCAAATAACAAGTAAAATAAATAGATAAAACCATTGACTGATGGGTTGCTCCTCTCCGCCAAGCGATTGTTGTATATGAACGGTCTTCAGAAACGCTTTAAACCTTTGCTCCGATACCAAAACTGTCACACCCCCTTGAAGTTCACTATCAGATACTGAATATTAAAAATATCCTTATTATATATTACAGCACAGCGGAAAACTTAAAACCTTTAAGAGGAAACTCTTTTTACACACCAAAAGTCACTTTTACACATCAGCCGGCTATCATATTACAACCAAAAGAAAACATCGGCTGTATAGGTTTATAAGCAAACTTAGACTTAACACACACAGAGAACACTCCATAGGTCTGATGTTCATATACAACGGCTCGTTGGTGTAGAGAAGCGTCCCATATGTCACCCTATGCCTGATACCCCGAATTATTACCTGTATCACAAGAATTCAACTAAATGAGCGAAAGCTCAGTAAGTAGTGACACACAATGCATGAATGCATTTATGAATGAGTTTGTGAAATGCAGTTTCATTTTCCTTTAACTTCAAAAACTCTTTTATAGCCCGCTGCTATGTACACCTCGAGTTCATGGCCCGGGCCAAAAGTGTGCATGTCCAACCATAGCCAGAACAAACTGCCCAATCATAACACATGGGTCAGCCTGGCGTGTCCCAGACTCCACCAGGATCATGGCTATAAGGTGCCCAATCATACACATGAGTCACCATGGTGTGTCCCAGACTCCACCGCAAAACATCACACAAAGTGTCCAATCATAACACATGGATCACTATGACGTGCCCCAGACTCCACCACAAAATAGCCCCTTACCAGTAGCCCGCGATGCACATAACCAAAACAGTTTGGTCTGATCACCTTTAGAACGCCTGTAGTATGATCAATGCATGCGACAACCTCCAATGCTATGCTATGATCATATGCATCGTGATAATACCACATGTATAAATGCTCTATGGGACATGTCACATAATAAGAATAGAGCAATATGTTATCCACATATACACAAGGTATAAGCAATATCCAAAACATCAATCATTAGCACATATTTCAGACAAAATGCTCTTGCGATACATTTTTGCAATCAGTTACTACTTACCTTGATCAGGTGATACCTTTGCTTTTATACCAATAAGAGTTGGTTGTGATGATATATCTTCAAATCCTGTTTCAAGGAGTGCCTTTAACGAATCCATATGGTATACACAAGGTTTAACTCACTGCGCATCCGAAGGGTTTTACCAATTTCACATAATTAGTATTCTACAAATTTTATGTGCACCTTTCGTTATATACGAGCATAATACTCTATCCTTTTTGCACTCCTAACTCATTATGAAGCCTATTACTTTCTGTTCATATTGTTAGATAACTCTTATAGGCCACAATTCTAGGATTCTACAACAAGACAATGGTTTAGGGGAATTTATCAAGATCTTGAAATCACTGAATTTGTCCCGCGCATATCCACTTAATTATAAGTCGGATTTGCATGAATTTTTGATATAGTATACCTAATATACTTAAGAACATGTATATAGCAACTTATGCCCCTGAGTCACACGAATTCAATACCATCCACACATATTTTCAAAAGGTGGCAGAATTGATTCTTTGGTTGTCTTAGTGAGTTTTAAGCCCTATAAATCCACCATAAACACAAGTTTAGGCTATGTATGAGTTCTAAACACCATTAGAACGTATATAAGCACCTAAACCAGCTCTCACAACTTCATATCATACAAGAACCATAGCTAAAACAAGAGTAAAACGAAGATAACTCACCTTGATTGTGAACTAAATTGAGGTGTTGATGTTTTTTGTGATTTCTCCTCAATTTTTTGATGGATTTTCAAAGTATGGAGCTTATGTATCGAGTTCAGAGTGTCTAGAAGAGTTTAGAATCAGTTTCTTCCCTTATCTAAGTGAAAGAGTCGGTTTATAAGGGTGAAAGTTCTAAAATGCCCCTCAATGGCCTCCAGAAGTCAGGTTTAGAAGAATGGACCGGTTGAAGTTGTTATAACCCGGTTCTTGGATGTTTTAAACCGGTTCTTAGGAGGTATTGATCATGTTTAGGGTATGGATGTATGGTCCAAGGTTTTTGATAAAGTTTAATATGTATTTTTATTGTTTAAACTCAGTTACTTTTGCGAATACCTTCGAAAGTGGTAGAAACTGAGTTTGTTATTATCTTTATATAACTAAACCATAGAAATAAGAGTCCGAGTACTCACTTAGAAATATGACATTATTGGATAATGAACTAAAGGACAAATTCCATTCTACCCGACCGCATTTGGGACGAATAAGGTACTTACACATCGAATTACTTAACAAAGGTTATCACTGAGGCCCTGAATTTCATCATTGATGGTATTCACCAGTATCAAGATGTTTGACATGTGTTATCGGAATAAGAAAGGGTTATTTACTTGAATCATCAATCCAAATTGACTCAGCATACCCGCCGACTATAGCCCCGAGACAAACCGATAGACACGTCACTGATATTACTTACTGCTTATAGGCTTACCACTTGAACTTGGGGTTATGTTCAATGCTTAGCCACTTCAATGCCGTTAACTAACTATCAAATAAGGTGAATCATGAAATTCTAAATAATACTTAATAACAAGTAATGCATGAATCATATTATTCAAATAATAGCAGTTTCATGTCACACTGTCACATTTTTATACGATTAAGCATGAAGTCTTGCATGTTTTAAGATTAATATGTTATTATTGACTAGACCTTGTGTGTGAGTCTTTGGGCATCACAGATATATCGAGTTAATAATTCGTAGTATTTTCTATCGACCTTGGGAAAGGCTTTAGAATAATTTAGGAATTCCTGGCTTACAATCAATTGAATAAAAGTGAATTGAATTGAATAAATATCATTCCTGATTGTTTGAGGTGAAAATCATAATCCTACACCCTTATTATTATTATTAGTTTTAGTATTACTATTATTAATTTTCTATTAGTTTAGGTATAAATTCCAATTAATTATTCTTCAAATAAAATTATGAGTTGACTATATTTTGGTACTTAGTGAAACCAGTCCTCAAGGGAACGATACTTTACTCATCACTTTATTACTTGTTGACACCGTGTACTTGCGGCATATTGTGAGGGATTTTCCGACAACAGGGCCTCGGGGGAATCTATAACTTCACTCTGGATTCACGAGTTTGTTTCGCTAGCCAGCTCGGGAGGGTCCTTAGAGGCCTCGGGTGGGATTCATGGTGGCGTCCTGGTCCTAGGCGATGCTTGTGCATGACTTGTTTTATAAAGTGGCCAGCTCGGGAGGGTCCTTAGAGGCCTCGGGTGGGATTCATGGTGGCGTCCTGGTCCTAGGCAAATTGATTATTTGACTGTTTGTTTCTGGGAAAAGACATATCTGGTTTTGGTTGTTGAAATG
This sequence comes from Orobanche coerulescens, assembly GCA_033398695.1. Lineage (NCBI taxonomy): Eukaryota > Viridiplantae > Streptophyta > Magnoliopsida > Lamiales > Orobanchaceae > Orobanche > Orobanche coerulescens. Next base: position 171,643,914 of record CM065805.1, read on the forward strand.
ATATTGGTGCATGTACTATGAAATGTGTAAGCGATTGGTTTGCCTTGATTACTTGTACTAGCGTAATTGCTAACCCCTCTGGGGACCCGTTGTGGGAAAATTCTTGTTATGGATTTCAGGTTATGATCGTCCGGATGAGCGAGCGCTGGGACAGTACGAGGATGTTGGCCAGGGTCGTTGACATATGCGTTTGAGTCCTTTTATTTCCGTTATTCCATTCGATATGGTTGTTGTCCACTTTTGAAACTTATAGATTGTACTCGCGAGCACTTAGGATTTTTCTCTTCGGATTAAGATTTGTATTCGTCAAGTCATTTATGTTTGCCATTGTTGATTATTCCGCCGGTTGTACCGGGCGTGTGATTTGATTTTCAATCGGATAATGTGTATTTTTACTGTGGTAAATTGTGTCTAGCCTGGTGGGTCCCATGTAGGGGTCCACGACACTGTAATATACCCTGAATATCTCGGGGGTGTTACAGTTGGTCTACAGAGGTATCATGTATTATCGGTTTTATCAGAAATGGGATTCGATTGTGCAATCCAGCGGACAGAATTGGACATGAACCGATTATTCCATATTTATGTTTTGAGAACCTTAGCATTGTTTGAATACAGTATAGATGGTTATTTTTTTAATTCACTTGAGAATGCGAGGTGTGGATCGAGGTAAAGGTTGACTTGATATGAGTCACCATGAATTAGTAAGGTTACTACGGTAAGATTATATTGGAAGTATTCTTACCTTGTGGTTACATTGATATTTGTTTATGTTGATGTGATCGATATCATTGTTGAGTATTGTGGCTGACCCCGTCGTGGGCTTTATCTTTTAGGTACTCGGAGATCGAGCTAGTAGCGGTCGTGAAGGGATAAGCTTCCCGAGTGATACTGGCTATGGCATGGTTATTGGGATTCGAGTATTCCTTTCTGGTCGTTATCCGCTGCGTGTGTGTCTTTAAATGGCTTTCGGGATTTTATCGGCTCGTGTGTACTTTCAAAATGCCCATTTTTGTATCTTTGCCTTGTACTTTCAAATGGTATTTTATGACGGTATTTGGGAACTATGTTTGGAAAATTATTCAAGTATTTAATATATCACTGTCTTCGCCTCTTTGGCGTGTTTGAAACGTTTGCGAAAATAATTTTTAGCCACGACGCTGTAATATCCCTGGTTGATTTTGGAGGTGTTGCACCTCGTCGGAGAAAAGTCTGAGGTGACGCAGTGGATGCGAACGGATGGGCTGGGAGAAATTTCTTGAGACGGCGGATGAATGCCGGGCAGAAACTTCGATTCGGTGATGGAAGCTGAATCTTCTTCTTGTTTAGCCGTATAATTTGTAGAAGGAATTTTTGTGTAATAGTTGTGGCTTGTGTAGAAAAAAGAGCAGGTGACTTCTTGTGTTTGTATTGTATTTTCTCTTTTTCTTTTCTCGATGATGATCGATGGATTGAAGAATTTTTGTACTGCAGAATTAGTAATTTTATAAATGTAAATTTTGGAGTATTTTAGTTGGATTAAGATTTGTGTGTTGGATAAAGATAAAAAGTTTGGTAAAGTGAAAGAACTGTGAGGGATCGATCGACTGGGAAAAGAATGATTCTTAATTGTGGTTAGTTTAGTTTAATCATAGTCACTACAAAAAAAACAGTTTTTACCGACGCCATTTACCGACGCCAGTACCGCCGTTGTTAAACATATAATTTACCGACGCCATTTACCGACGCCCGTACCGCCGTTGTTAAACTTATAATTTACCGACGCCATTTACCGACGCCCGATTTACCGACGCCATTGCCGACGACCGGTTCGCAGACTTATTTTTTTTTACAATTAACGACGCCGTTTACCGACGCCATTTACCGACGCCATTACCGACGCCATTTTGGCGTTGGTAATTTTTTTTTTTTTTTAAATTTACCGACGCCGTTTACGCCGTTACCGACGCCATTTCGGCGTCGGTAATTTTTTAACACAATCCCACATCGAAAAAATATCAATGTTTTTGGTGGTTTATAAACCAAAATCCTTCTCAACCATTTAAAATTGAATGGAGCCCGAACTCCGATCCGCCCGACCAAGACCCGACCCGCCCGACCCCGACTGACCTCGATCAACCCTCCCGCCTGAGCCCGGACCTAACCCGCCTGAGCCCCGCCTGAGTCCTGACCTGACTTTTTTAATTTTTTTTTTTAATTTAACGACGCCAAAAATGGCGTCGGTAAATGGCGGCGTCGGAAAATGGCGTCGGTAAAAAATTACCGTCGAGCGTTTTTCCAACGGCGGGTTGCCGTCGGTAATGGCGTCGGTAATTTTTTTACCAACGCCATTTTCTGTTTTACCAACGCCATTTTGGCGTCGGTAAAAACTGTTTTTTTTGTAGTGAGTTGGTTAAGTTATAATACATGATTAAATATAAATGAATAATAATAATACTAATAATAGTAAATGTAAAATAATAATTAATTGGTAATATTGATCAAAAAAATCTGAAAAATGATAATGATAATAATAATAGTACTAATAAAACAGTATTAATAATAATAATATTGATAATATTAATAATAATAATAATAGTAATGTTAGTGTTATACTTGAATATTAATAACACTATTACAAAAATAAACAATGACTACTTGAATATATCTGATAAAATGATTCGGGCTAGGACTTGTGATACGTCCAAATAATATTCATGATCCTCTAAATGAAATAAATGTATTATAATATTATTATGAATAATAATATTACATTATAAAAATAACGGATATTACAAAAAGTATCTTAAAAAATTAGTCAGAGTTGATTTTAGGAATACTTTGGTTTTTGAATGTTTTTATAATTTATTTTATTAAGATAAAAATATGATTAATATTCTTTTGAACGAGTTCACGAAGCTTACACTAATATATAGGGGGATTTACGACTATTTCCAAATTAATTATTTCCTCCTTAGTCTTGTACCAAACCCTACTCCGGTCAAAACCAAACCATACTAGGTCATAAATGCACCAAAAAAATAGGTGGGCATGTGCGTGAGTTCGCACACCACCTCAATTTTAATTTGGCACGGCTTGAGTCTCGGGCAATGTCCTATTTAAACCATTAATTTTAATCGCCTAAGTCATGGATTAGAATCCAAACAGTGACAATGCGCGATCGTCACGCAAGAACTTACCTTTAGATCGGGAAATTTCTTGAAATTTCGGAAGACTCAGGACAGGAGACAATCTCCTTGTGTGCGTGTGTGAAAAAAAAAAAAAAGAAACCTCGCTAGAATATTCGCTCTAGATCCAATTTTAATATTATGTGTTTGGTTCAATTTATAAATAAAATATAATTATTTTATATATCGTTTGATTTTTTCATGAAATAACACCTTAAATATATGGCATGCCAATAATTTTAATTATTTTATATGCTTTCGAAGATTCAAAAAATATGTAAATTAATCAAATAAATATACAAAATTCTACAATTCATATAAATAATTATTAGAAATATGAAAATAAAAAATAAACCAAAAATTGAAAATATTACAAAACAAAACTACAGAATATTGTATCAATTAATAAATATAAAGCTTTATCAATCAGACAGTTATATAAAAATATGAAAAATCAAAATCAACTATGCCATTCTAGTTAATTTTCAAATTATAACTTTTTATCTTTGTCAATTACTACTTAGAATAATATACATTTAGTAAGTAATGTAATATTATTTTAATATTTTATTTTATATTTTTTATACTACTATATTTTTTGAATTATATTTTCTTTATATTTACAATTTGATTTAATAGTTTCATAGTTATGTTTTATTGATTTTATAATTAGTTTTTAAGTTTTAACTTTTTTTTCATTTTTCCAATAATTATATAGAGTTATGAATTTTTACATTTATTAATTATTCTAATATTATTTTTCAATTTTATGTTATATTATTTATAATATTTTATTCAACTCCCCCACTTTCTTTTTTTATTGATTATTTGAAGACGTGACACCAAACCCATCTCCTCATGAATTTTCCAACCCCATATTTTTATAGATTTGAGTTATGAGTTTAAAATTTATAATTTTGTCAACCAAACATATGATATGATATGTGTTTAATCATTTCAAAATCCATATCTCATATCAGAAACTATGCGAACCAATCGTCGTTTATAGATTTGAGTTTAGAATTATTGATTTTATCAAGTAAACACATGATATGCATTTTAATTATTTGAAATTCATACCTCACAACATAAATATACGAACCAAACGTCTCGTCAAGTTTTATTGGACAGAATCAGCAGCCAACATACAGAATCAGCAGTATATGTTGGCGGCGAACTATTTGTGATAATTCTCAACGTAGTATTTGTTTTGATACAGGTGTTTAAAATTAACTTGTTCAAATAATAAAATAAATAAAACGATAAATTACAATCAAATATTGTAACTTTTATCAAACACTATTTAAAATTTGATTTTATTATTTTCAAATACTCTCTCCGTCCCACCCATCTTTAGCGTTTGCTTGTCGGCACGAGATTTAAGAAAAGCTGAAAAGTAGTGTATAAAGTGATGGTATAAATATATATTATTTGAAGTTGTGAGAGATAAATGTGTCTTAAAAAGAAAATGATCAAGTATCTTGAAACGGCCCAAAAAAGAATATGAACCAAGATCGGTAAAACGGAGGGAGTATTACTTTTAAAAGATAAAAGCCAGAGTCTAGAGTCTACCGCTCGTTGGACAAACAATGGTGAGAAGCAGAAAACAGATAATTTATTACTCCCTCCATTTTTCTTTATATGTCTGTTTGACTTTTTTATATACATTTTTAAGTGCTTTGATCGGATAGTTAAATTTATCATTTTCTATATTTTATTTTTTGAAATAAAAATATACAATCTAAATTTTAGTTCACAAAAAATATTATTTAAAAATAATAATTTTAATTATACGGTCAAAGCATCTAAAAATATGTGTCAAAAAGTCAAAAGGACATCTAAAAAAAATGGAAGGAGTATTTAATTTAATAATAAGACCAGCTTCGTTCACACATTCTTTCATCTTCTTACGTCATTCTCAGATCTGAAACTCCACCTTCACACACACACACACACAAACACACACAAGCCTGCTGGCTCTATCGCAATCCAATTTTCAAATATTTTACGTATTCACTCAGATTCTGGATCTGTTTAGCATCTCACAATGAGTTAAAATCCCCTTTCTATGCCTATGCGCTTAGATATTATATACAATTTCATGTATATTTTACAAAGACTCTGATTTTTATTAGTGTATAGATAGATTGGACCATTACTGTTTTACCGCGCGTAGGGTAATATACATTGTATTTGGTATGGCATTGCAATCGGGAACCGTGGTGGTGACGGAGAAACTCCCGATTCAGTGGTACAACAACCACCAGCTACAGCCGCCGCATCATCAGATGGATGAGAGGGAAGTGTTTGTGATGTGGTTGAGAGGTGAATTTGCCGCGGCTAATGCGATTATCGACGCTCTCTGCCACCACCTGGGGGCAGTGGGGGGTCCAGGGGAGTATGATGACGTGATAATGTCCATTCAGCAGAGGAGGTGCAATTGGAACCCCGTTCTGCATATGCAGCAGTTCTTCTCGGTGGCTGAGGTGGTATATTCACTACAGCAGGTCAGTTGGAGGCGGCAGCAGCAGCAGCAGCAGCATAGGGCTGTGGGGTTTGAGGGGAGTGGTAGGATTGGGGGAGGTGGGAAGATTTTTAGGAGAGAGAGTAGGGGACAGAGAGGAGGTACAGAGGTGCATATTTTGGGTGGGGAAGTGAATGGGAAGGATCAGAACAATGGGTATGAGAAAAGCAACTCGAACGTGGATGAAAAATTGGAAGGGGGAGACAAAGCAAAGGTTGGGGAGAAAGAGGAGAAGAAAGGTAATACATAATGAAATTTAGTCGTGTATTTATGTGGTTTGCAAATAGACATTTTTTCGGCCTAGTAGTATGGATTTCTGTGTGCATATATTCCTTGAATGATAGGTGTCTGGTTTGTTTGGATATGAAGGATATAATTGATGTTATCTATGGAAAATAGATTTATAAGTGATTTATTACTGGATATCATTGTTACATTAGAAGGTTATCTTTCTCATAAGTTGCATGGAACTGATCAGTTTATTTACTATCCAATTTATGCTTTATGGTAAAAAATCTGAAATCGAATTATAGCCTCTTTTTGAAATTAGATACTGGAAATTTATATCGTTTATTTATTAATTAAGCGAGATGACTGTGCCAGTTACTCATGAGTTTTAAAACATTGCTAAGCTTAGCATTTTTTTTTTTATATATTTAAGAAAATTAAAGTGAGCCGCTAATTTCTTGTTAGCAAATGATAAATTATTTGCTTTTACTATATAATTTAAGTAGAAAGGGGATTGGCTCTTGGTCAGTACAAAAGAGCATTTAAGATCAGAGAGCTCAGGCGGCTGCATTTTTCAATACTTCTTTACATTATAAGGCTATTGATATACTTTGGTACTTCGTACTTGGGAAAATTGTAGTTATGGCCTTTGCAATGCTATGGAGTTATCGGTGCAAGGTTAAAGTCCATATTTCTGTCTGGGAATTTTGTCAGTCTCAGCTACATTTTCATGTGTTTGAAAAGGATATAGAAAGGATCTAACGTTTGAAGAAATTGCGATGATTTATTTGGCTGTTCATTATTTTTTCTTCTTAATATCTTGGGTAACTTTCTGTTGTTCCGTGCTTGAGTAAAATGTTATTTAGTTTCTTTTTTTTTTGGGAGCACATGTATATTTTTCTCTACTGCCACTTATCCTAATTTCTGGCAAATCAGAAGGCGTCTCACTTAAGAATGTTGGCTGAAGACTTACCTTGGTGAAAACACTAACACTAAGGAGAGTATCGATACAATCACCTTGACCTTGCTGTAACAATTGCTTTATCTTTTTATTCTAGGACAGCTAGAACTGATCTCTAAGTGTTCTACTTATGGAGTAATAGAAATCAATGAAAAATCTGAACAGATAGCACTGCGTTGATGCAGGAAAGTGTACAGAGAATTGTTACTCGTGCAGATGATAAAATGGAGGCTGTAGGTGAAATGTTGATTCCAATTCACTGACATTTCCATATTGTTTTGGCTGTACTTTTACTTCCTCCTTTTTTTTTTTTTTTATGTTTTGAAGACGTAAAGTTTGAGTTACCTGTAGAATTATTCATGCTATTTTTTAGAAAGTAGCCACACTTGGAAGTGTTTATATAGGTTTATTATTGGTGACTGTTATAGGTGCCTCTTGCTTGTGAATATATGAAAATGCATCAAATCCATTTCGGTACATATCATGTAGGGGAGACATGTTGGCTGCTTGGCTTGGTGCAAACAAATGATAGTTAGCTTCGATATTTATAAAGGAATCTTTCTGGATATGTCCAATGTTTTTTTTTTTTAAACTCGTGCTGCTGGGCTGTAATTTTATATCTTCCATTCTCAGTGTCTTGCCATACAGATGGATCTGAAATCGTAATAGAAGAGAGAATAAACCTTCAAGTTTGTCCAAGAACTTTTGTTGCTACTGAGATATGTGAGGGAAAACCGGTAATGTATTTTGCTTCTCTGGTGATATAGATTTCTTTCTTTCTGAAACTTCAGTTGAGTTCAGTTAGTTAACGTGATTTGCCTCAATAATTTGTGTTGTAGGTAAATATAGCTGAAGGAATGAAGCTGTATGAAGATTTATTTGATGATTCAGAAATCTTAAAACTTGGTACATTGGTGAATGACTTGAGAGCTTCTGGTAGGAGAGGACAGTTGAAAGGTAAGTTTACTGGTAGCTGTTTGTAACATGAGCTGTACTACTAAACCAGTTTCTGCTTTTGGTATTGTTTTTCTTTATTTTCAATTTCACATTCAACTTTTTTCGTTACGTTATGTTTCTTCAAATCCGCAGTTTGAAATTGGTGAAAATTGCTCAAGTAGCACTTCGTTAGTGTTAGAACATTTGCTTGCTTGTATCTACTTCCTAACCATCGTTGAATTCAAAACTATGGTCGTTTGTCATATGCTTTTATAATATATGTATATATATATTAATATATGTCTGCGTAAATACATTTTGTAGTTTCTATATATCCTTATACCCCCTATATATACACACACACACACTAACTCCGGCGGTTTTAGTCAAGTGTTTTAAATAGCAATTTTACATGTGTATCGTTTTTGTTCCGTCGTAGCGTAGCATAAATGGCGTAGCACATAGTGTAAGCCATTCGAGCATGGAAAATGGTTGAGTTTCCACTCGATCCACCCCTTGCTAAGTTGCTTTTAATGGGCGAGGAGTTGGGAGTTCAATGAAGGGTCAAGCAACTGAGAGTATGATAAACTCTAATAAGATCAACGAAGGATCAAACAACAGGGAATACCATAAACATGATAAACTCCCATAAACAATTAACAAGTGATCAAACAAATGAACATCAACATGATAAACTCCAACCAGATCGTCACGAGAGAATCATAATCTCAAATAGTTGATCACACACAATCAAATATGTTGTATGAGTCAACCAGATCATAGTCTCAAATTCTCAGAATATACGCAATCACACATGCTGTATAAACCCCCCAACAATATCATAATCTCAAATCATTGATAACGCGCAATCAAATATGTTGTATAAATCTACCAGATTATAATCAAAATCTTGGACTATACACAATCACATATGCTGTATAAATCCGACAATATCATAATCTCAACCCACTGATCACACGTAATCAAACATGTTGTACGACTCATTCAGATTATGATTTCAAAACATAAGGCTCAAAGGATGGCACCACACTACGTCCGGGATGGAAATGTGTCTGTGCACAAGCCACCAACGGGTATCGATCGAATACATGTGCGGTCTTATACCTAAATTGTCTCATGAAGTAAGAATCTCGTGTGCACAGTCCAATATGGAAACATTATCAAAAAACATTATCTTCATAACCAAGTAATAATTACCTACCTCAAAGCCCTTGAAGAATGTCCTTTCCACTAACAAACATCATTGAACGAATAAATAATTATTCGAAGAACCGAGTGATATTTACCTACCTCACATCATCAAAATAATGATGATGTACATCATCATCATTATTACCTACCTCACAAACATAATCTCAATTCACAAAACACAAAATAATGCACATCACTATGTACAATATCATCAAAAATTATTATCTTCGTAACTGAATAATAATTGCCTACCTCAAAGCCCTTGAAGAATGTCATTTCCATGAATAAACATCCTTGAACGAATAAACAATTATTCGAAGAACCTCAAAATGAAATATAGTCAATTCAATATCAATAAACCATTACCCGATGTCAATGTCATCATGATAAACTACCCTCGATATCCGACATTCCATATCACAGACCGAAGATAACGCACACCACCGTCTTCACCAAACTATATACATATATATATATATATATATATAGTGGTTTCTATGAGAATGAGGTTTAAGTTAAGAAATAGGAATGAGTTTGGATAATCAAGATTTATTCTCACAAAAAGTTATGCATTGAATGCATTGTTTTAATGCATAGACATTCTTATGCATATAATGCATAATTTTAACGCATTGGCAGATGCATGAAATGCATATATTTTATGCGTATGCTAATTTGGACCGTAAATTATATATATATATATATATATATATATATATATATATATATATATATATATATATATATATATAGTGGTGCGTTCTATGCAGTACCAATATTAGATGCAGTACTTTACAGTACTAATTTATGCATGAGTTTTGTACTAATTATGCATGAAGTATATGCATTTCGTGCATCAAAATTTCAATGCAATAAAATATGCAATATATGCATCAAAATATCGATGCATTAAAATATTAGATTATATGCACCAAATGTATTGCATATTTTAATGCATTGAAATTTTGATGCACGAAATGCATATATTTCATGCATAATTAGTGCAAAACTCATGCATAAATTAATACAATAAAGTACTGCATCTAATATTGGTACTGCATAGGACGCGCCCCTATATATATATATATATCTGAGATCACTATCCTTGCATGTTGCTTCATTTCATTGTTCTCTCCTTCGCTACTGCACTGTAGGTTTCAAGAAAAATTGCACCAAACAGAATAAAATAATCAAGTAGTTTGTTTCCTATGACGTCTAGATTACTTCTTCCTTCGACTTGACGCTGTATCCTAATTAACTAGAAAGTAGTGAGTTCAGTGTCCTCGGACTGGGAGATATGCTCACCTGGGTAGCACGGGTACGGATGCGGACGCGTACACGGAGACACATCAATTCTCCAAGAAGTAGGACTCGGCAAATTAAATAATATAAGTATATATAATATGTGTTAGGGTGGTTTGTTTGAGGTTCCTTTATCTTGATTCATTCTACAAGTTGATGAAAAATAGTGATAATTATTTCTATTTCTGAATTTTATTTATGTCAAGGAAGAGAATATAAAGAGAGAGATATAGAATCAGAAAAGAGGAGAAGAGAGACTTGAAATTAAAAAAAACTTCTCCTTAAATTGAGGACGACAACAGAGATTCTGCAGTTATGTTCGCACCTATGAAGCATGGATTCAACACGCGACATGACATGACACGGACACGGGATTCACATTTCTTTCCGAAATACTGGACATGACACATAGAAGACACATTTTTATTTTAATAATTATATATACACACACACACACATACAAATTCTTTTGCTATAATACTAAAACAAATAATATCAACCCTGTCCAGACTATTAAATAAATAAACCATACATAAAAAGAAGCCCAATTAGTAAGCACATACGCCTAACTGTAACCCTCCACTACCTTCCTCCTCCCTTTTTTTTTCTCTACAACAAGATAGAAATCAGCCCCGAGAGCCCTCCCCCCCAAGAAAAAAAGGGTGTTGAGAATTGGTCCGAATCGGGTGGCAAAATTATTACAATAATTTTAACAAATATAACTATTACACGAATCTACTCGGGATAGGGATTAGGGATTACACAACTTCTAATTAAATAAATCAAACAACTACTGAAAAGAAAAATAATAACAGTGGGTATAGAAATGCAAACCAAACGGCCGAAGCCGTCGGAAAGTGATGTCACTGTCGGAAACAACCGGCCGGCTCAGTCCTCCGTCCCCGTAGCCACGTCCAGGACTCACAAGACCCGCGACCAGCACCTCAAAACGAAGCCCACCACCGGAACCGGAAGCAACCACCGAAGAATCAAAGCACCAAGCAAGATTCAACCGATACAAACCCCAAAACTGAATCGTAGCACAAAGCAACCGAAGCAAAACCCCAGAAAATCAGATCCGAACTCTCACAAGCCTCACCCACAAAAAACCCCCAATTATTTCACAGAGAAAAAAACCCGAGGGAGTCAGGAAAAATTATCACTTGCTCTCTTCGTTTTTGTTGTTCTTTCATCTCATCCGAAAACGGAATTTATAGGAGAATCGGAACAACAAAACGAAGAAAGGAAATCGGGAAGATTTAGTTTCCATCTCAGAAGAACAGGTCAAAACCGAGGAGAAGAAGGAAAGAAAATCGGGAGGATGAAGAGTGACGGCGAGAGAGGGGAGTGAAGTGAGGGGTAGGGTTTGGGGGTAGGTTTTATATTTAGGGTAGATATAAAACCAACGGTCAGGATTAAAAGATACCAGATAAATGGCCAGGATTAATCCCAGACTAATGGGCTGCTTCCAAAAGGTTCCGGGCCGGGTCCGATTTTAAGTGGGCTGCAGGAGATATAAATTGGGCCCTCATTATTTTATTCATTTGGGCCAATTAAACCCAACAATTCTCCACCTGGGCCAAATGAGTCATCGGGGTACATAAGGGAGACGGAGGTCATCATCGCCGTTGGACATCACCTGCACACAAAACACAAAGTAAGTATAGGTAATCACAAAGAAAGCAATCACTAAGACAGCAGGGCTATCACAAAGATAGCATAATAATTCACTAAGAATGTAAAGCCATCACAAAGAAGGCAAAGATTAAGAGTTAGTCTTGAGTTCCCAAGTTCAGCAGGTCAGTGCAGGACACAAACTTCTCCAAAGGCAAGCATTTGGTGCCCATATCTGCAGGATTGAATTCTGAAGGAATTTTTCCAAGCTCAAGTTCACCTTTTTCAACAATGCCACGAATAAAATGAAATTTAACATCAATATGTTTAGTGCGGTCATGAAAGACAGGATTTTTGCATAGCTGAATTCCAGATTGACTATCCGAAAATACCACGGTTTTTTCTTTCAGAAAACCGATTTCGGACAGAAGACCTTTTAGCCATATGGCTTCTTTAAATGCCTCAGTTGTAGCAACATATTCAGATTCAGTTGTAGATAAAGCAACAACATTACAGAATCGAGATTTCCAACTAATGCAAGAGCCACAAAGGGTAAACACATAAGAGGTCGTGGATTTTCGATTGTCATGATCATTAGCAAAGTTAGAATCCACATATCCAACAAGTTTAACACCATCACCAGATTTAGAAAACTTAATACCAACATCCATAGAGGATTTCAGATAATGGAGAAGCCACTTCAAGGCTTCCCAATGTGGCATACCAGGATTAGACATGTATCTACTCAAGCAACTAACAACATAGGCTATATCAGGTCTGGTACTAACCATGAGATACATGACTGATCCTATAGCATTAGCGTAGGGAACTTTTTCCATTGATTTTTCTTCTTCACTAGTTTTCGGAGATTGATCTTTGCATAATAGAAAATGGGCAGTAAGAGGCACAGAAGCAGGTTTTGCAGCAGTCATAGAAAATTTTTCAAGTATTTTCTCTATGTAGGAAGACTGATTGAGAAACAAAGAACAGTTTTTCCTATCTCTAACAATATTCATGCCTAAAATTTTCTGGGCGTCTCCAAGGTATTTCATGTCAAATTGATCACTAAGACACGATCTAACCTGATCAATCAATTTCATGCACGGACTCACAAGTAACATGTCATCCACATAGATAAGCAAGAAGATAGGAACAGTGGAGTTTTCTTTAAAATAGAGACAAGGGTCATACGAACTACGTTTGAATTTTAAAGAAAGCATGTAAGAGTCAAATTTCTTGTTCCATTGCCTTGGAGACTGCTTTGTGCCATAAAGAGCCTTTTAAGAAGGCAAACGTGATCGAGTTTCTTAGAGTCGACAAAACCTTACATTGCCTCATATAAATTTTTCATTTAATTCACCATGAAGAAAAGCTGTTTTAACATCCATTTGTTTTAATTCCCAATTAAAGTGAGCAACTAAAGCAAGCATGATACGCACGGTGGTGAATTTCACAACAGAGCAAATATCTCGGATAATCAATTCCTTCTTTTTGAGTGAAACCTTTAGCAACCAACCTAGCTTTAAATCGATATTCTCTACTTCATTCTTAACCTTAAATAACCACTTACGATCCACAAGAGAACAACGTTCGTGTTTTGGAACAAGAGTCCGTGTTTGGTTAACATGCGGAATTCATTTCATCATTCATAGCATTTAACCAATCGAAGCATTTTGATTTTAAAGCATCTTTGTAGCTTTTAGGTTCGTTATTATCTAAAGATTCAAACACATTGCAAGCATGAGACATCATATGAAAATCATCAAAGTGATGAGGCCTCCTAACATTCTCTCTTCTAGGCTATCTCTAGTTAATTGATAGTTGGTCGATCAAGACTTTCATCAACATTTTCAATTATTTCATCACTAGAATTTTCTAATGATTTTCATTTTCGGCATGCAAAGTTTCATCATTTTCGTGCTCCACCTCACTCAAGGTAGGGTAGTTAGAAACAAATTGGATTAGGCATGTGCAGGTGCGGGTGCAGGATGTTCAAGACAAGGAAATTCATCTTCATTAAATATAACATCCCTACTAATTAGCACCTTAAACCCTGGTTCGCCCTTAAGCCATAGCCTAAATCCCTTAACTCCCTCTGGGTAGCCTAAGAACACACATCTTATCGATCTAGGTTCTAGTTTATCTTGCTTTTGATGAACATATGCAGCACACCCAAATACACGAAGATTTGAGAAATCAATATTACTACCAGTCCACACAGATTCTGGATAGTTTCCATTCAAAGGGACAGATGGAGATCTGTTTATAATATAGCATTGTAGATAAAGCCTCACCCCAAAAACGTTTTGACAATCCGGAGCTGACGAGCATAGACCTTACCCTATCAAGGAGGGTTCGGTTCATGCGCTCAGCGATTCCGTTTTGTTGGGGGGTGTAGGGTGCTGTCCTATGTCTTTGAATACCACTTTCCGCACACAAAGTATCAAACAAATTATTGCAAAATTCCAGGCCATTGTCAGTTCTCAAAGTTTTAATTTTCTTACCAGTCTGATTTTCAATTAAAATTTTCCACGTTTTGAACGTGTCAAACACATCAGATTTGTTCTTAAGGAGAAACACAAAGACTTTCCTGGAATAATCATCAATCACAGACAAAAAATATCGGTTTCCGCCATGTGTCGGAACACTGGCAGGCCCCCACACATCAGCATGCAGACATTCAAACACATTTGAACTCTTAGGGGGGTTTGGGGAAGGTGAATGAGGAAAGTTCGCACGATGTTGCTTACCATACACACAGTTATCACAAAATGGCAAGTCAGATATTTTATCATTCCCAAAACAACCATTTTTGTGCAATATTTCAAGACCTTTACCACTAATGTGACCCAACCGTTTATGCCAGATTTCAGTTTTATCTCCATGTACTGCATTAACGGAAAAGTTACTTACAGTGGAACAAATATATAAGTTCAGTTTACGAATGGCGACAAAAAAGGTTTTGGGACCTCTCGTAACTTTCATTGCACCCTTACCCCATGTACCTTCAAAACCATCATCTTCAAGACATGCACATGACATTAAATTATGAGCTAAGTGAGGAACATGCCTAACATTTTCCAAAGTTATCGAATTACCAGATTAGAATTTAAGGCACACAGTTCCTATTCCAGCAACATTTCGTTTTACATGATCCGGCATAGACACATATCGATTTTTCAAATCACGATAGCTAGAAAAAAGTTGTTTATGCGGAGTCATGTGAAATGTGCATCCAGAATCAACCAGCCAATCATTTTCACCAAGGTCAGCTAACACAGAGTTCACAGAAGCATGCGTAGCATCAGAAATCATAAACACATCACCCAGATTTTCACCGACAGCTAAGTTGCTTTGTTGATTCTTTGGTTTTTCTTAGGTTTAGTGCAGTCTTGAATGTAGTGACCATATTCACCACAATTGTAACACTTACGATTATTAGGTCTAGGATTAAACCGAAATTTTTCATTGCCCTTTTTCTTGTTGGCTTGGTTATTTTGACTGTTGGAAGACTTTTTATTTTGAAAGCGTTTTTGTGGTCTTCCTTTGACAAAATTAACCTCGCCAAGATTTCTAAGGGCATCACCTTTATTGTTTTTCAGATCTAACTCTTTGCTCTTTAAGCCGTTTACAACAATATCTAAGGTCACTTGATCTCTACCATATTTAATGGCAGATTTCACATCACTATAAGAATCAGGAATAGCATTCAAAATAACAATCGGAGTGTAATCATCGATGTTTTTATCTCCCGTTAACTTTATATCTTGAACCAGTTTTGTAAACACGTCTAAATTAGCATCAATGTCTTTATTTAGATCAAGCTTGTAGCGGAAAAATTTTTCAAGCAGAAACAATTTATTTGGCAGCGAAGTTTCAGTATACATTTCTTCTCATTTTTCCCATAATTCTTTAGCCGAACCATGTTTACCTAATTTTCTTATCACAGAGTCAGAAAGGTTCAAGATAATCGCAGAATAAGCAAACTCATCAAGTTCAGTCTTTTTATCCGCCGTCACATTAGAAGCGAAAGAATTATCAATAGCTTTGAAGCATTTTTGTTGAATAAGTATGCTTTTCATTTTTTGTTGCCAAATGGCAAAATCACCTTTTCCATCAAATGGTGCCACAGAGAAGGCAGAGATTGTTCCCATTTTAATTTTCAAAATGAACAAAGTTTTTGAAAATTTGTGGAAAACACAAACAAGGAGGAAACGGTTAATTTTATCAAACCTCAGAAACACAAAGTAATCAATAAAATCACACAGATGATTAAATTTAAACGAATCTGAAAAATTCAATACCAGGCCCCTACAAGATCCGAGGACACTTAAGCGGTCCAGGCAGGAGGGTTTAAATGCCCGATTATGAAAAAATTCCAGATTCAACACGAAGTAAAATTGTAGTAATAAACACACGAATATTACCAACAATGTGCCAACTAACATACGCAGTGAGCAATAACAACAGGGCCGAGACAGTCAGCCGAAAATCACGAAGAATAGTGGGCCGAGAGCAACACAAAGAGCAGCAAG
Organism: Orobanche coerulescens; assembly: GCA_033398695.1. Classification (NCBI taxonomy): domain Eukaryota; kingdom Viridiplantae; phylum Streptophyta; class Magnoliopsida; order Lamiales; family Orobanchaceae; genus Orobanche; species Orobanche coerulescens. Next base: position 171,660,393 of record CM065805.1, read on the forward strand.
ACCCGAACAAAAATATCACAAAGAAAAATCACCAAGAACAACGAACGGAAATATCACAAAGAACAACGAGCAAGTAAAAAACAGAAAATAAGGAGAGAGTTTAGCCGATATACCTGAGCGATCCGGGTTGACCCGATTCGGACAGATCCGAACCAAAGCTCCGGTACCAATGTTGAGAATTGGTCCGAATCGGGTGGCAAAATTATTACAATAATTTTAACAAATATAACTATTACACGAATCTACTCGGGATAGGGATTAGGGATTACACAACTTCTAATTAAATAAATCAAACAACTACTGAAAAGAAAAATAATAACAGTGGGTATAGAAATGCAAACCAAACGGCCGAAGCCGTCGGAAAGTGATGTCACTGTCGGAAACAACCGGCCGGCTCAGTCCTCCGTCCCCGTAGCCACGTCCAGGACTCACAAGACCCGCGGCCAGCACCTCAAAACGAAGCCCACCACCGGACCCGGAAGCAACCACCGAAGAATCAAAGCACCAAGCAAGATTCAACCGATACAAACCCCAAAACTGAATCGCAGCACAAAGCAACCGAAGCAAAACCCCAGAAAATCAGATCCGAACTCTCACAAGCCTCACCCACAAAAAACCCCCAATTATTTCACAGAGAAAAAAAACCGAGGGAGTCAGGAAAAATTATCACTTGCTCTCTTCGTTTTTGTTGTTCTTTCATCTCATCCGAAAACGGAATTTATAGGAGAATCGGAACAACAAAACGAAGAAAGGAAATCGGGAAGATTTAGTTTCCATCTCAGAAGAACAGGTCAAAACCGAGGAGAAGAAGGAAAGAAAATCGGGAGGATGAAGAGTGACGGCGAGAGAGGGGAGTGAAGTGAGGGGTAGGGTTTGGGGGTAGGTTTTATATTTAGGGTAGATATAAAACCAACGGCCAGGATTAAAAGATACCAGATAAATGGCCAGGATTAATCCCAGACTAATGGGCTGCTTCCAAAAGATTCCGGGCCGGGTCCGATTTTAAGTGGGCTGCAGGAGATATAAATTGGGCCCTCATTATTTTATTCATTTGGGCCAATTAAACCCAACAAAGGGTACCACCCCAGTGTGTCCAACACGTGTCCGAGCATGTTGCCAGCATGTGGTGAGCGTGTTGCTAGAGTGCCGGGGGATTGTCTGACTGAAAAAATACAACACTCTCCGACACGTGTGTCAGAGCGTGTCAGGCGTGTCCAAAGTGTCCGACTCATGTCGGACGGGATACGTGGTTTCGGGAGAGTGTCCGTGCTTCATAGATTCACACAGGAAAAGAGACTTGAGATTAAGAAAAAAAGGTAAATCGTGTCCAGATCCGTGGCTGAAGGCGAGTTCCGGCCGTGTCCTTGTCACGTGCTGGGTTCGACATGGAACGTGCACATCATACACGCGTCCCAGGTGAGTCCGAGGCGAGTTGAGTCCAGTGCGTGTCGGACTCGCGACTCGGACACTCTACCTGTTTAGAAGAGTCCATGCTTCCTAGATGCTCAGAAAGGTAATGTATATGCCACACTAGGGTCACAGACAGTTCATAATATGCCAATAGGCTTTCCATTTCTGATTTAGAAGAAGGCAACAATGGCCATGTGTTTCTTTTTTCTCTCTTCGAAGCATTGAAAAATTTATGAAGTGTGTAAAATCTGACAGGCTATTGTAAAATTTGAATACAAGCGTTCTATTGTCTCCATGAAATTATGCAAAGCTGTTGGTTCTATCGTAAGGAAAGTTCTGTTTTGCTATGCTTTTATGCTCTAGCTAATATAAATTCCTACGTCATATTTGGCACAGTAAAAATCTGCATGTAAAATGAGTTTTTTCTTTGTTACACTGATACAGGTCAAGCCTTTGTCACCTTAAAGAGACCCATGAAGGGGCATGGAAGGGAGATAATTCAATTAGGTGTCCCCATTGCAGATGCATGTCCTGACGACGAGGCAGCTGCAGGGACTTCTAAAGGCATGTCCTGAAGCAGTTATTCAAATTACTTGGCCTTTTTGCATCTGTAACGGTCATGTCTCTCTCTGTGTACGTTTTTTCTATTAAACTGTGTTAACTGGGGTTATGGCAAATTTTGCAGATATAAAACTAGAGCCCATTCCTGAATTGCTGCAAGATGTTATCGAACGATTACTTACTGAAAAAATTGTTATCATGAAGCCAGATTCAACCATAATTGATTTCTTTACTGAGGTTTCACTCGATAGTATTATATTCGACATTTTGATGATTTTTCTATAAGAGCTGGCAAATCTAATTTCTTTGCCCACCTACAGGGTGATTACTCACAACCTCATATCTGGCCGCAGTCGTTTGGAAAGCCCGTATGTGTTCTGTTCTTGACAGAATGTGAGATGTCTTTTGGTAAGGTAATATCAATGGATCATCCTGGAGACTACCGAGGTGCCCTTCAGCTCTCCCTCTCACCCGGGTACTTTAGCTCTCTTTTTCCTACTACATTTACTTTTGTGTATGTTTCAAATGCATTCATGCACAGACATGTATCCGCATCTGCATTGACAACCAGGGTTCATGGGATGGGTGATAATCGCTCAAAGAATTACTTGTTCCGTCTCTTTACCTCACAACAACTTTCCATTTGGGTTGGAACAACCGACAACATTTAGTTTTTCTTTGCTACTGGCAAACTGATCTATCTTTGAGAACTATTGCTTTTGGATGGAGTGATTTTATTGCAGCGGAAGCGGAAATAGTCGAGAATCAGAAGTTTGAAGTGTTTAGATATATTATATATACATACAAGGTGAAAATCAAGGTAAGAGAGTGTTTTGGTGGAGACGTCTGGAAAGTACTAAATTTGTGGCAACGTCAAATTAGAAGTAGAATCAGGAGCTGGAACCTTAGAATCATTTTTCTTTTTAGGGATTGCAAACGCTCCCTTTGCTTCAATACGATTTTTGAATTATACCAGTTTCTGTTTATCTGGCCATCGACAGATCCATGCTTGTAGTGCAAGGGAGATCTGCTGACTTCACCAGGCACGCTATATCCTCTCAGCGAAAGCAGCGCATCGTCATCACATTTGTGAAATCACAACCTAAGAAAGTCAATGCCAGTGATGTCCATCGTTCTCCTCCCACACCAGCACCACCTTCCAATTGGGTCCCAACTCCGAGCAGGTCCCCCAGTCACACCCGTGTCGGCCCCATTCCGCCACCTGGCGTTTTGCCCCCTCCCACCGCCTGCCCACAGGTTTCGCCGCCGAACAACGGTATCCAACCGGTTTTCGTCCCAAACCATGTGACACCAGCAATTGCATTTCCCGCAGCAGTCGCCCTCACGCCTGCTTCAGCGGGATGGGCCCCGGGTCCTCCAAGGCATCCTCCACCTCCTCGTTTGCCTGTCCCGGGAACTGGTGTTTTTCTTCCACCACAGGGCTCGGGTAATTCATCGAATCAGTCTGCATCGATCTTGTCAACCGAAAATATTACCGTAGTAGAGACAACACCGGCTGTGTCCGAGGAAAACGGTACGCATAGATCGAATGATGTTCAAGTTTCGGAACAAGAGCCTAATGGGAACGCGAGTGGGGGGTCTGTGGTTACAAAGGAAGAAGAGCGTGAAAATCGTGAGTCGGACGAAGGGAATGGAGCTAGTCTAGGCAAAAACTAGAAAAGGTGAAGGTTCTGTTATTTCGAGAGATATTGAATAGGCTGTGAAGTGTGATGAGTGTTAAAACAAATGTAAAGAGCGGCAATTATGAGGATACTATCCAGGCTTGTTTGCAGAAGAAAAGGCAGCTCCTGCCGCTCCCTTTTTATCCTGCCATTTTTTGTTGCATGTTCATGTATACGGTCGCATTGGACGAACAGTCGCAAACTATTTTCTGGATTGAACGAAGCTGTCACTTTTTTCGTCTCCTTATGTTTCGCTTAGGATGTTTTTCATAGACTCTGCTACTTAGAACTTGTTTTCTTTATCTACGGCACTCATTGTCATATACACACAAATAAGTAATAGACATACCATTTGATTTCAGTACATATTTTGACCGGCCGTCTAGTTTTTGAAGTAAAACTTTTTGGTAAATTATATCATGGACTCGAATCCCTCAGGGCTGTATGTTCTGGAGGACCAAGGCGAAGTTAAAAGAGGAGCCCAGTTTAATATTTTCTTAATTGTAAATGAAAATTCTCTTTGCCAATTGTTTTCAAAGAGGAAATATTGCCTATAAATCAAAAGTAAATGGCTGGCTAGCAGTTGTTCCGGCAAAAATGCACCGACATAAATCTACACAGATGTACCCTATGTTTTGTAAATTGCACAGGTGTACCTCATGTTCTTTATAACCATGCACGGAAGTGCCAAACCGTCCAACATAATGGAGAGTGTTCTTCACTCGTTTGGTCTGCGACTATGAGAGTAAATTTAGGTATTTTTATGACTGAATTGATCAAAATATCCTTTAAGTAGTAAAATATATAACATCTTTTAATCTCCTAAGTATCTCTTCAGGTTGTGCATATAAATATATTCTTTTTAAATATTAAAAAACATGATAATTTTTTATCATTGTAATTTAATATTTCAACGAGCACAAACTGAAAACAATATCAATACCTTTCTTTACCATTTCGAGAAGTTTAAATTTTCACCATAATACATATAATAAATAGGAAAATTCATAAGAAGATAAAGTTTAATATAAAATAAAATATTAAATTAGTGTATGGTGAAAATAAAAAAAAATTGTATTAAACTCAAAAAACAATTTAAGACAGAGGAACTTGCAAAGACAAAGTTTAAAAATCAGAAGATACTATTTTATAATTACAAATTTTATTTTATAGAAATTTATATTAAAATATAGGAAACTTTGTCTTCTTATGAATAGGAACACTATTTTATAATTTGTTTAATATAAGAAAAATTATGATGAAAATCGGCTCAAAAGTTTATAAGAAATCGGCTCAAAAGTTTAAATTACACTAAAAATAAACAAATTTTATTTTATATTAAATTTTGTGTTCTTATGAATTTTCCTATTTATTATATGTATTATGGTGAAAATTTAAACTTCTCGAAATGGTAAAGAAAGATATTGATATTGTTTTCAGTTTGTGCTCGTTGAAATATTAAATTACAATGATAAAAAATTACCATGTTTTTGAATATTTAAAAAGAATATATTTATATGTACAACCTGAAGAGATACTTAAGTGATTAAAAGATGTTATATATTTCACTACTTATAGGGTATTTTGGTCAATTAAGTCATAAAATACCTAAATTTACTCCCATAGTCGCACACCAGGCGAGTGAAGAACACTCTCCGTTATGTTGGACGATTTGGCACTTCCGTGCATAATTATTAAGAACACGAGGTACATCTGTATAATTTACAAAATACGGAGTACATTCGTATAGATTTATGAGAAAACAGGGTACATCTGTGCATTTTTCCCCAGTTGTTCATGATGAAATAAAGGCTCAGAATAGGTGGGACCCTTGTTGTTTTAGGGAAGCTCTCAGGAAATAAATAGATGTTTTTTTTACTCTTTTACTCTCAGTTGTTTTTTAAATGATTTTTTATTAAAATTTGAATCGAGGGCAAAAGAATAAAAAAACATCAATTTCTTGAAAGTTTTCCTGAAAATTAATTTCCCTGCTTGTAGACCCGTTCTTAAAATATCCAGAATTTATGTTTGTCATATGTCTTGATTGCCATATAGCACTAGCCTAACTAATGCTAGCGTGGCATTTATTTAGCCAAAGGTCTCTTTTAATTTTTTGAAAATATAATGGTTAATTAACCATTATTAAAGAAAAGAATTAACATCGTGTTTGAGGAGAAAGTAAAAGACAGCAAATCAATTGTATTCATAACAATGATAGAGGGGCCTTTATATAGGCATTACAATGAGAGTCCTTCCATACATAGGATTCCTAGATAAGGTAAGACATCTAATAGGATCCTACTACCTCTGTAAGGATCCTGAACCTTCCATCTACGTATCTACAATCGGTATTAGGTAAGACACATCACGGGAATAATAATTCCCGAACACTCCGTGTCGAGCACTAATACAACAATGGTGCGTAAGATGTTGCCTTCAGAAAACCTATTCCAAGCCAAAATAAACCCCATGGGAAAAACAAAGGCTTGATGAGAAAAGATTGCAACGCACCAACATAATACGTCATGTATACTCCCCGATGTATACATAATGACTTCGATGAGTACCTCAAATCATAGGAGTCGGATGCCAAGTTGCCCTCACAACTATACCAAGGAAAACCCATGGGAAAAATACCTCTTGGTTTAAGTTGAGCAAGACAACGCATCATTTGTATGGATGTTCTCATAGGTCGCCTCGTTAAAAACCTTACCAAGTGAAAACCCAATGGGAAAAAACAAACCTTGGTCTAAGGACAAAAAGAGCGCGACACATCCAAAGTGCAGAGTCGCTAAAGACTTATCAAGTTTTCCAAAGTCTTGACCTCCATGCACTAAATCAGTCATTACTTCTTCGATTCAATAGGTATCAACGAAACTGTAAGAACTTATGAAAACTAGACACCCATAGCTTTTCATTCACATACAGTACGTAACCTAGATCGACCTGAGCAGATCACAAAGCTCTATCGAAGTTGACTCAGCAAATTACCGGACATATCCTGTCCTACTTTGCAACAATAGCCATATGTCACTCAACATGATGGATGTGATCAAATGGTTGGTTTCCTTGGAAAGTAGACACAAACCTTTCCAATAGCACCAATTTCACCATTTTCCATCAAGTGAGCTGCCCTGTAGGTCATATGGGAGATAGACCAACACATTCAGGCGTATCGGGTATCGCTTTTCAAGTGTCCTTTTTATCGAGATAGAGCGAGCTTCAAGCTTCTTGTCAATCACGACATTGCGTAAGCGCATCCTGAGCCATCATCACGGTGGCTTTACCGGATTATTACGAATGAGTACATCGAGTCAAACATGAGTACATAATACCGTACTTTTCTCTTAAGACTGCATCATCACTTAAGTGAGCCAAGTCTTATGATGACTTCGACTAGTCATTGGGAATCATATAGGCATTACTTTATCGTCTCTTAGGGAAACCGTCCCTTAGATTGCCTTAAACCGATTGATGAATACGCATCATCAAGTGTCCCAAGATCCTTTCATTCTTAACTTTGGATTTAGCGGAATCTCTTAGTCTCATAAGAGTACATCACTATAAACCCTTAGTTTTACACGCAAAAGCTTCATATCTCTTCCAAATCAAGTATATACTTAGTATGCGTTCCCGACAATCACTTGTCGACGCGCTCCGTGGTCAGGAGCCACTTGATTTGAGTCTGATCCACCACGAGATCCTTTAATCACTTAACTTAGTTCCCCACTAAGATAAGATTTAACCATAAGCTGCTCGTCAGTTTTTGGGAAACTATCTAACTGAAAAGATAGTGGATGCTATAACATCCATTACGATAGCACAACTAAGTTTCGTGTCATCGTAGTCGACTCCAGTGCGTTCATGAGAAACCTCGCGCCATGAGGTGAGTTTAACTCCTTCTCTCACTCGCTTTAACAAAGTTTACGGATAGATCTTATCTTTGGAGTGTCAGTACCACTTCAACAAAGGGCTATCACTTTGTTTATACTAGAGTCGCATATGTTTCCATTTTAGGCCAAGGCTACAACGTTGTAGATTTTCAACGAAGTATGGTTCGATTAAACTCACATTCCACGTCCTCATGAACCGGCTTTATTCATAGAGTACTCTTTATGGATTGGCATTCATTGAGGCGTCCCCCAATAATGACTATAATCCAGAATCACATGAGACGGATGAGTTCATTTGATCATATGATCAAGTTTCATGTACCAAGCTCGCATACATTCTTAGCGAGAGTATTTATCGAACCAAGTGGCATCCCAATACTCTATGAGATCCACGGCCTAGTAACACCATCTACCACAATTTGTGGTGTTACCATATCACCATTTATAGGTGACGAACGTCCATGACCGGACACAATCCTTGCAGACATGTTTGCAGCATGTATTTAATCTCGTCACTTTAGGGAACTTGGTGAGGCACAGTAGGGACAAACTACGACAATTCCAAGTCGTTCTACTCGAACATGATCGTTCGCATCTCCCCCTAACGACGGGAAGACTGGCTCATCAAGTGGACTGTGAGTGAAAGCGCATGTCATATTCATCATTTATAACCCGTCATAATGCGTTGTGGTGACGCACTTTGACACATGAACATGTGGACGATAAAGGTTTTCATTGTTAACAATATCCAGTTAACAAAATGCATACTGTTACACTCGTAACTAAGCATTTGAATGATGATAGGTATAGGTGAATATGACATGTTGACCTATGCTACATAGCCGTAGCTACTGGTCTTAAGAATTCAACAAAACCGCCACCATGCACCACCGGGATCGAACATGAAGAAACGATTGAACCGATGATAGGCCGTTGGTTTTATCGAACCTCTAGTGCTTTCTTGAAGAGTTCACTCCCTTCACCAGCCCCAAACACCTCAAAATTTTCGTGAGCATGTATAAACGGGTGTTTAGGATTCCAAAACCATCAACCTTGTGGTCAAAAATCGGTCGAAATGACATCGAACTAGTTGATAGGACGGCTGGTGGTATGTGAAAACTTCATTTAAGTGGTTCACCTCCTTCCAAGTCTCCAAATGGCATCAAAATTTGTGAGAAGGTAGCCTTGGATGTTAGGAAGTACTCGTTAAAATTTCACTTTAAGACTTGGTCTAAAAAGTGGGTGAACCGACCTTTACAATGACTGGTCCGCAAGTTGGACAACCATAACTCAGGTTTCATCAACTTATCAATCATTGTCAAAGGAACCACATAACATATAAATGTTATTACTTGAGTACGACCATTTGTGAACACCATCATAGCATCATAAGCCACCTGTGCTAATACTTATGATCATGTATGTATAAGGACTCGGTGAAAAGGGAGGACTCAGCACCATGCTTATGCGAGTCGCTACATTATTCTCCTTAGCATAGGAGGGTGTCATCTACTAATCGTGCCAAAGAATAGGCTTAAATAAATGAACATGGCTAAGAAGGATCATCAGGGGGGTCTTTGGCGTCACACATGCTTATGAAAGCAAGACGCGGATGACATAAATATCATCATCGGTCATGAGCCCTGCTCACGACTCCACCAATGTACTTTGGTGTCTTTGATCCAACTAGTTTCTTTGTTCAATGATGTCCATGACAATACCGTGGTATATGGATCATCAAACTGTCCAAACTCCGGACTATTAAAGCCTAAATGTGTCAATGTCCCAATACATCTTCTGGTTACAAAAACCGATGCAAGCCGGACCATATTGACTCATGAATATTCTTCCTTTTCACATATCCAATACAAGTGATGCATAAGATTTTATTTCTCACAAATCACAATGAGATGCTATGAGTGATACACTTTGGTATATATATCATCGAGTCATAACATGGTTCAATTGTTACGGAACATATGTGACTAGAAAACGCCATTCGGCATTCAACAACTTGAGCATCATACCGCTCATTGATTGTGATGACCTACTCATCATAGTCACAATGGATTTATAAACCGAAATCCAAAAATATCATGTTCCTTGAAAATAGCTTAATACGCACTCAATTTCGCTTGCAAAATTTTATAATCATGAGCATAGCGAATACTCTAACAACATAGAGATTTTATGTTTGATATGATCAAAATGATCTATCATATTGAGTGCATAACATGGCAAGGTTATATGCCTAAAGGGCAAAATTACGACACAAGCATGGTGTAACACTACCATGCACACGCTCGACCTTCTTATAAGGGTGCGTATTTTGGGCTTCCCCAAGAAAACTGTTTTTCAACATTTGAAAGATGATAGTTTAGCGTATAACGCATACCAAAAACTGCATCATCTATGGCAAATTCGGCCAAAAAGAGGTTGAAAAATATGTGTCATAAGACCACTTGCAAATTTAATATGGGAACCAAGTTGGTTGGGACAAAAGTTAGCACAATAGCTGGAAAAAAAAATTCCGCGCAGCTTGACCTTTGTTCACTAAAACAACGATAACTCCCTTGTTAGGAAGGCTATGGACGAACGGTCAGATGTTCTGGAAACTAGACTTCCGTATCTTTCTATCCATATATTGTGCACCACACGGATCATTAAACTCAGATCACAGTGCATGTTTTAATTGGCTGTTTAGTTTTTCCCAAGTTTAGTGAGAAAACAAGGTTGAGACCATATCCAATGGCATAAGTGTTGATGTAAAAACATGGCAATGACAGCCATATGTGCGTTTAAACGCAGCAGGGTGTTCGATTTCTTATCTCGACTAATGATCCTTTCGGTAACTCCAACTTGGTAGACTTGCAGAGAAAGTAGGAATGTCGGTGCAGTAAAATTTGTTAAAAACCACTGATTCCGTTTGAACTTTCAAAGCATAAACAAATACCAAGGAGGATGCGCCTACTCATGATCAAAAGTGTAGACAAAATCCACCAAAGTTCATCAAATCAACCAAGTATTTTAATTCTCAATTTGCAAGTATATGTCATAATAGCCATGTTATATGGATGCAACGCGGTGCATCAATATTAAGCATTTTGAACCATGAGACATAATGAATATACCATAACCAACTCGTCTTGACCATCCAATAAGATCGACTAAACATAGTCAAATGTATAAGGCACATGCCTTTACAAATACTCGGAAAAGTATTCGGACCTATAGTCATACGAACTATAATCGAGGTCAACGAATTCATGTATTTACCGCAATATGCCATTGCCTTACATGTTAAAATTCATGAGAATTACTCGTACATTCTTCCATATATCATATTGCAAGGAGACGATACATGTCTACACCTACATGCAATATTTTATTTTTAATAAGCTGAAAGATGGAGTTTTCCAAGTATGTGATTGGGTCAAGACCAACGTGGTGGTCGCTCAATTCAACGTGACAATTTCGTCACAAATCGATTTTAACCACGACATATCCGTCGCAATCGATGTTTGTCCCATTTGTATGTCACAAATCCGTGACTAATCATGAACGAGTCATAACTTTACCGTTACCGACAATGTTCGTTTTATTTAATTGTTGGTTTGAAATCGACAAAACGGCGACATCAAATCGCACCCAAAACGTGGTGTATGCAACAACCACAACTAGCGACTTTCAACAATTATCCGTGACTCCCAGACTGCCACACGCTTTACTTCGACATCCGAGAGTGATACCACCTCTCATTGTCTCATCCACCGCAAAGTAGCGTGGGAGATAAAGAACCCAAATACCCAATTCCCCCCAAAAAAAAATTCCCACAAGAGAGGAATTGAAAAACGAGAACTTTAATAAAGTCTTACGGGTACTTGGTTTCATATATGCTTTGATCTCGAACGGAGATTCTCTCCATATGAGCAACATATTTTTGTGGGTACTCGCTCTATATTTACTTTGATCCTTGAACGGATAAATATGGCTTTTTCTCCATAGCGTGCACATCATCATGAGCGACGTATTTTCCTATATACACGTAAAACATAAACATGTAAGATTCATAAGTGTACAAATTAATGAACAAATGAATCATTGAGTAGGAAAAAAAATGGAGAGTTGAGAAACGCCCGGATAGGGCTCTGGCTCAATAATTCGGCCAAAAAGGACTCGAGCGCGCGCGTGCAGCCTCGGTATTGGATGAGGTCGGATCTCCAAATTTCTTCGTAAAAATCTGCTTCTGTTCGGCAGTAGATTCAGTAACCAATATTAAACAGAATCCGATCTCCACCGTTGAATATACAGATATTTGTGTTGGGAAGTTGCTGCCAAAATTTCACACCGATCCGACGTTAACGAAACGGGAAACGTGATTTTCACGACTGCGCTGTGCGAGAAAATTCACGCGGAAATTCTCGTCTCGCCTTTTTTTTAGTTTTTGATATGTTTTGTCTAGATTGCACAATGTTTTAAAACATTAAATAACACGTGAATAAAACCGTTTCGGACGATCCGTGATGCTTCAATCGGATCGGGTCGCGACAAACCTTGATTGGCTTGGATGAAAACGGATCGAGCGGCGGATCGAGTCGGCAACTGGTCGGGTCACAACCGGCCAGATCGAGCTGGGCGGCGACGGCGTCCGGAGGCGGCGGCGGCTGGCAGCTGCAATCGGGCGGCTGGCGGCCTGGCGATTCTGGCGCGGCGGTCCGGCGGCGAGGCGGCGTCCGACGGCTCTGGCGATTCAAGGGCGGCGGTCCGGCGGCGGAGGCGGCGGTCCGGCGGCGGCAGTGGCTGGCAGTCCGGTGGTGGCTGGCAGCAGACGGCGGGCGGCGGTGGTCCGGCGGCGGAGGCGGCGGTGCTCGGCGGGCGTCTGGCAGCGGTCGGCTTGGCCGATTTTTTTTTTTTCGTTCGAGCTACGTGCTGATAACGTGTTTGAGGAGAAAGTAAAAGACAGCAAATCAATTGTATTCATAACAATGATAGAGGGGCCTTTATATAGGCATTACAATGAGAGTCCTTCCATACATAGGATTCCTAGATAAGGTAAGACATCTAATAGGATCCTACTACCTCTAGAAGGATCTGGAACCTTCCATCTATGTATCTACAATCAGTATTAGGTAAGACACATCACGGGAATAATAATTCCCGGAACACATCGATAGTTTTAAGGGTTTTTCTTGGAATAGTTAGGAGTTGCAGTACCTGTATACATGTAGTTTTTTATATCCGTCAGATCAAATCAAAATTAATCATGATCATTGATCATTAATACTAGAATCTATCTGTTGTAGTGTTATCAAAATTATATTGTAGTTTTATTGTTTGTTTATAATTTTGAAAAAAGAAACAACTAAATATGAAATTCCCGTAATATCCTTAAAAAGTCCCAAATCTATTATTAATTTGTCTAACTCTCTAAAGTAATTTTTTATGACATAATCATATTATTAGATAATTATTAATTTTATACTTAAAAATTCAACTCCAATAAATTAACTAAATTATCAGATAAATTAAAATTATTTTAGATAAATTAAAAAAACCTTAATTAATAATTAGAAAAGTTATATATAAATGAATTCTGAAAAACTGAAAATACTAAAAAAATAACTGCAAAAATACAAATTAATTTTAAAGTTTAAAAATTAATCTTAAAATAAATTAAGAATATAAATCAGAAAAACATATATAAAATATAGTTAAATTCCAAAAAAAATAAAATAGATTCTAAAATATTAAAGATAAATATTAAAAGTAAAATAAAAATTAAAAAATATTTATATAAAATAGAATATGAAAAAAAAACTGAAATATTAGCAATTTTAAAATTAATAATACCTTAGGATTTGTTTATAAGATTTGAAGGTAATTTTTATTTTTAGATTCAAATTTTGTTTTTAGCATCTTTTTAATTTTTCAAAATTTATTGGTATTTTCTGGAATATTTTTTTTATTATTCGTAATTTTAGAATTTACTTATAATCAAGGTCGGTGTGCTTTTAAATATAATATATATTTTAAATTTGAGTATATGCTTAATTTTGGAATAGTTGTTCTTATTAGGGTTGAGACTTAAGACCCGAATAACCGAACCGAAAAGGTAAAAATAGTTCGGTTCGGTTCGGTTATTGAAAAAAAAATCGTGTTTTTTTTTGGTAATTGGATCTTACTTCAAACTAATCTTCGGATAACAGTTATTGATTTTCCAAACTCCGAAATACCCGAGAAACCGATATACATAAAATTCCTGTTAAAAATAACCAAAATACCCGGTTATTCTACATATTTTCGGTTATTCTATATTTTCGGTTATTTTACATTTTTGGGTATATACTATATACTACATATTTTCGAATAGAGAAAATTATCAAATTGGTCCCGTATGTGGGACCAATTGGCCAAAAAAACCATCTGTCTCCGGCGGACCAAAAAAACCCCACATCTCCCCCCTACTTTAGCCAATTTAGTCCTCCATCGCCGGCTGGAGTATTTTCCGGCCACCGGAGCTGACGTGGACGACACGTGGCAAAAAAAATATAAAAACCAAAATAATATAAAAAAATTTAAAAAAATTAAAAAATCTGGAATATTAAAAAACCTAAATTTAAAAAAATTTAAAAAATCTAAAAAAATTAAAAAAAATTTAAAAAAATTAAAATATTTAAAATCTACAAAAATTTAAAAAATATATAAAAATCTAAATAATTAAAAAATCTAAAAAAATTTTAATTTTTAATTTAATTTAATAATAGAACCTTAGGTAATTATTTTTATTCTGAAATATTAATATAAATATATTAGATTTTTTTATTTATTTTTTAATTTTATAATTCTGAAAAGATTTTCTTTTCAGAAAAAAAATATTTTTAATCAAAAAGATTAATTTTATAATTCTGAAAAAAAAATATTTTTAATCTTTTTAATTTCTGAAAAAAAAAATTATATTTTTTTTTAATTTTATAAAATTAAAAAACATATATTTTTTTTCAGAAATTAAAAAGGTTAAAAAGATTTTTTTTAGAATTATAAAATTAATCTTTTGAATTAAAAAGATTTTTTTTTCTGAAGAGAAAATCTTTTCAGAATTATAAAATTAAAAATAAAATAAAAAATTCTAATATATTTATATTAATATTTCAGAATTAAAAATAATTACCTAAGGTTCTAATTTTTTTAAATTTTTTACGACTTTTCAGATTCTTCAAATTTTTTTAGATTTTTTAAATTTTTTTTATATTATTTAGGTTTTTATATTTTTTTAAAAAAATTTTAGATTTTAATTTTTTTAACTTTTTTTTATTTTTTTTAAATTTAGGTTTTTTAATATTCCAGATTTTTTAATTTTTTTAGATTTTTTTATATTATTTAGGTTTTTATATTTGTTTTTGCCACGTGTCGTCCACGTCAGCTCCGGTGGCCGGAAAATACTCCGGCCGGCGACGGAGGACTAATTGGCTAAAGTAGGGGGGAGATGTGGGGTTTTTTGGTCCGCCGGAGACAGATGTGATTTTTTGGCCAATTGATCCCACATACGGGACCAATTTGATAATTTTCTCTTTTCGAATACTCTTAGAAATATATATAGTATATACTATATTGTCACCTGTTGGAAATAACCCGATATAATTTCGGTTCGGATATTTTTGAGTAATGCAAAAAAAAAAATGAGGAACCGTACCCGAAAATTTTAATTCGGTTCGGATAATGGGTACGATTTTTTTACTCAATAACCGAAAGTCCCAGCCCTAGTTCTTATCCATTTTTGTATTCAAAGTTTACCTTCATTTAACTTAATTTTACCCATGATGGTCAAATAATATAGGATGCACGATCCACACTGTATTTTTTGGATTTACTGATAAAATACTTTATTTTGAATGGTACAATTATATTTTTCAATATTTTTTAGTTATATTTTTCATAATTTATTGTAGTTTTCTAATTTTATTCTTCACTTTATTTGTATGTTTCTAGATCTATTAAAATAATATATTTTAAAGAATTTATATTAATTTTTTATTAATTTATATTAATATTATCATTTATTTTTAATTTTTAGGATTTACTTATGAAATGTAGAATTAATTGTTATTTTTTTAGAATTTTTTACATTTTCTTGCATTTATGTGTACTTTTTATATATTTATTTATATTATTTGTTTTATAGGATTTATTTACATATTTATTAAAATTGATAATAAACATTTGCATTATTTATAATTTGATAAACCTATTTATAATGTCAGGATATTCTTATTTATTTGTATTTTATGGATTTATTTATACAATATTTTTATTTTACAGATTCATAATTTATATTATTAATATTGATCTATTTTTATGAATTTTGTAATTTTTAACTAATTGTTATTTTACAATTTATTTTTTTATATTTTTATACTTGTATTTTTTAGAATTTGTTTGTATTTCCTCAAATATTATTATACTTGATTGGATTTATTTTGTAGTTTCTTATATTTATTTTTGAATTTTAGAATTCATAAAAATTTTATTATAATTTTTGAAAATTATTTTATAATTCGGATGATTTTTTTTTTTTTTTTGTAATTTATATTGTGAAAGTAAAAGAAGAGAAATTTTCTATTTATTTATTTCTTTTCACAACTTAAGGTTATTTTTGTACTTAAAAATTTTAAATTTATATTTTATATACTTATTTACTACAATCCTAATACTTACCTGCATACAGGTAGTACAATGCCTACCTATTTCAAGAAAATCCCTAGTTTTAATCATTCGGTAGGTTGGAGTAATAATACTTATTCTGATGGCATTATTGTGTATAAGAACAATTCCAATACAATTGTGATTTGTAAAAAATTCTTATGTCAAATAGGAAACATAATAATATTCGTTAAACTCTTCTTCGGTATAAATATATTCTGGTAATGGCATAAAAATGGAAAACCATCCTCTTGGTGAATTTCTAGTTATAATGAGAGTCAGTTGCTTCTGTCTGACGGTTCGTATTTTGTTTTGCCAACAATACGTTTCGGTTTCCGATTTTCGATTTGAGTAGAAAGTTAAACGAAAATGAAAAAAAAAAAAAATCAAGTGAAATTGGCAAATTAGGGACACAGATTTCTTTTCTATGAATTCCCAAATTTCAAAAATTATATATATGTGTATATATATACAAGGATAGTTCTGGTGAGAATTATCATTGGTATAAGAACTACATCACATATAAAAGGAGGGGAAAATATGGGATACAAATCTTGAAATTGGAGGCAATAGAGTAATCTCACAATTAACTTGTCAACAATTTAAATACAATCATTTTGGATAAAAAATATATCAAATTAATCGCCTTTTCATGATCTACAGTTTGAGATTTATATTGCATACCTAAAAACATAAAAAATTCAATGTATTATAATAATAAAGGCAAATAGCAGTGTAATAAGTTCAAGATTGCAACATACTCAAAACATAATAGCAGTAAATAAGTTTAAAGTAGCAGTATGTTGAACACATAATAACAGTGCAATTATTTCAAGGTAGCATTATGCTACATGCAGAATTCACTGGTTCTATACACTGCATATATAAATAGATTGCACTACTTATGTTATAAATATACATTGCTTCTTATGTTTCAAGCGTTAGAATGCACATTATACTTCTTATTTAACTTACTTATAACTACAAAATATTATGATGTATAACGTACTATTTCTTATATATAAAATACTATATTTTTTACTTATAATATAGTGCTTCTTTGCTTATAACTACATTGCTTCAATATATAAATACATTGCTTCATAGTGTACAAAGTAATGCTTCTGTTTCAAAGTTCACACAGAAAGTTCCTGCTAAATTTTTTAACTTTAATAAATAAGCTACTTTTATTAGATATGAATCAAGAGATGTCCATATAACATTGAAAAAAAATGAGTCTTCCAACAAAAAAGGTGGCACTGAAAAATATTAAGTGTGGAGAGAGTTATGATGTTTCGCATGAAGAATGCTGCAGAAAATTCCTATTGAAACTGTCAAATTAAAAAAATAAACTGCTTTTATCGGTTATGAATTAAGAGTCGTACCATATACCATTGAAAAGACAAGTGAGTATAGTTTCCAACAAAAATATATGCAATAAAAATATTAAGTATGAAGGGAGAGTTATGATGCTTCGAATGAAGACTATAAGGCTGATATTCAGTGTTCAACATACTGCTACTTTGAACTTAATGCACTGCTATTTTGCCAACAAAGTTCACTCTTAATTTATATGATATATATATAGGTTTAGGATCAAATGAGAATGGTTCTTATCCTACGAATTGCGAATAGCATGAGTTTTGTACTAATTATTCATGAAGGTATGCTTGTTTATATATATGTGTATAGGAAATATATCATATGAAAGCTAATTACCTTGTGAAATCTAAAAACTTTTGTAGGCCATTGATATTAGTGATCAAGTGGCTGTAGATGGTAGGATTATATGCATTTATGTATTTTTTTTATTGCATTATTGTTTCATATACTAGCGACCAGCTTGATGCAACAAATAGTAACAAATATGCAATGAAATTGCTTAATAATGCAACAGGTATAGATTGGTTTCTAGATTTCACCATTAAGGGGGTTTCCACCATAATCAATCCCTATGTGTGTATATATATATAGGAAAGGGATCATATGAGAATGAGATTTATTTTGAGAAATAAAAATGCATATGAGCCCTTGATTGCATGTGATAGATGGTCGAGATTGTGTGAATACTTCGATTGTTTCTTAATTAATGGCTGATTTCTCGTTTGGTCTGATCATTAATATATGGACATGATCCTCCCTCATTTCATGCATTTAATCTGGATAATTTAAAATAGTTAAATCAACTGTATGGATGTATTCTTATTTCTTAACTAAAAACCTATTCTCACCCGAACCTACCCCTATATATATATATATATATATATATATATATATATAAGATATGGCTCAAGAGTGAACTTGATCCTGGTGCGAGAACAAAGAATCACGCTTATGTAACACCCCAAAAAAGAGGTCATTACAGTGCCGTGGACCCCACACCGGGACCCACCAGGCGATACCCAAAAATACAGATTAAATACACAATACTTGTGATACCGAACCACAATACATAGTACTTGCTCCGATTAGGAGTTTACAGTAGTATGACCAACGACCTTATTACATACATGATCCAAAATACAAGTATAATCCATATGGAGATGGACTATACCTAAAATAACAATACATTTGTCCAAAATTTAAATAAAGCAGAAAGATAACATTACATGGTTCGAACAAAACCGGACAACAGAAGACTTGGGCCCCCCGAACTAGTATCCTTCGAACCCTTCGCCGTCACCATGATCTTCCCGTGCCTTGCCTCGACCTAAAATACAATACAAATATTTCGCCCAACATAGGTTCAGATATACATGATAAATGATTTCTCGAGAAATTATACAATTCACATATATTAGATTTTAAGGAAAACATCCCGACTAACGAACATACCCCTCGGGCGTATGAATGGTTAGTCACAAAACGTCGAACACATCCAAATATATATATGGACTATGAACGACCAAAAATAGTACGACTCAAGATGGACATCACAGTACGCCCGATCCGAAAACGTGTCAGTGCACATGTCCACCCCGTATACGGAATCCAGGATATACGTGGGACAATATACCTAATTAGCCCCACGAACTACGTCTCGTGTGCACAGTTCAATACGGAAACATCCACGCATGACTATATATGTGCCTGACTAAAAATCCTACACAATAACCAATCGGAATGCAGATATGATTCCGGAAATGTCACGATACAACATGACAACGAATTCAATAAATCACATATCCAATTAAGGACCAAGAAACTCACCGAATGACAATAAGGATCGATGATATCAACGTTTCAAAAGTAACGAACTTGGGAATGCAATCCCACGATGAAATCGGAACATCATCAAGAATAATATCAAATCACGGGTCACAAATTTATAAGTATTTCATATACACGAAACACATAACCATCACAAGAATCCAAACATTATTATTGTAATACCCGAGATTTTGTTCTGGATTCGTTGAGTTTTCTGGGCTTTACCGGAATATTTTTGACCTCATCGTTGGAATTTTGTGCCATGTTATGGGCGTGCCCTGTTGGGACATGTGTTTGGTAGCGTTTCGGGTCACTATGTGAGTTTTTGGATTTTTGTGGAGTAGCGCACGCTAATGCTTATGGCGTAACGCGCGCTACTCTGTTGTGGTTAGCGCACGCTACAGGATGTGTAGCGCGCGCTAACTGGCCGACTAGAGAGTCCAGGAGCCGCTGGACTGGGACTGGAGTCTCATTAGCGCACGCTAAGGTTCGTTTCTAGCGCCCGCTATCGACTTCTTAGCGCACGCTATCGACTTCTTAGCGCACGCCATTTCTTCTTCCTAGCGCACGCTACCGGGTAGGTGCAGGTCTGTCCAGGAGCTACTGGTCTGTATCCGTGGCTCGTTAGCGCGTGCTACGTGTGTGTGTCTAGCGCACGCTAACCTTGTTATTTGCGGTAGTTCTGAGAGTTGACCTCGTTAGCGCGCGCTAATGCTGTCTAGTTAGCGCACGCTAATAACTGTCCAGTATAAATACTGGACAACAGCGTTTAATCATCATTTCTCACCCTTTCTTCGTTTTTGTGGCGGCTGGCGACGGGAGAAGACGGGGAGCGATGTATTTGGCCTACTCTACTGTTTTCCAAGGTGGTTTGGAAGATCCTTGTCAATTATATCATCATCTAATCCTTGTTCTTCGTCGGATCGAGGTAATTCTTCCGTAGAACCCTAGTTATGTAATTTTGGGGGTTTCTTCGTGATTCTTCGATTTAATCCGTGGTGGATGAATTGATTATGGTATTCTTGTTGTCTTGGCCATGATCTTCGGATTTTGTAACTCATTTATCGATTTTTATCACCCGGGACTTGATTTCCGATTTCTTCGAAGGAACCCTCGGATCCTTGTTGTTTTTCCGGTTGATTCGGATTCCGTTTAACGTTACTTATCCGTGGTGATGTTATTTTCGTAGCGATCGTGAGGTTGTTGAATTCTTGGTCGTTTTCGGAAGTTCGAGGGATATCCGACCGTGTTCGTTCATTGTTCCGTTGCTCGCGGTACCGAGGCAAGTACCTTGTCCATACGTTTCATGTTTCATAGGAGTAATTGTTGGTGAATGATTTTATTCGAAATCCAAATGTTTAATGAACGTTAAAAAGGATCGGTATGTTCTCGATAAATGTTGTCCTTCAATGATAATTCGTATACTTTGGGAATAGATGTGTTCTCGGAATATGTGTGTTAGTTTCGTAAGTTGAGAGACGTTATGATCGCATTTAGTGAATATAATAGACCATAATCATTTGTCGAGGATTGTGTATCGAATTGTATATTTGTTCGGTGGGTATTTGACATGATGTGATGTTAGTCGTTACTCCTTTGAAAGGAGGTTGTGATGCTTAATGTTGCTTGTCTTGATAATCGATTATTGTTGTGTGCTTGTTGTATGTGACGTGCCTCCGGGTAGGATTGTTGAATCTCCGGGATCCATACTTGCTAGTATGGGTCGGGCGAAACCGTAGGGTTATCCAATACGGGTATGTCTTGAGGGGACTCCGAGGTTCGGGGCTTGCTAGCCTGATGCCGAGATAACTTGTGGGGTTATCATCGGGTATGTCTTGCGGGGACTCCGAGGTTCGTGGCTTGTTAGCGCGATGCTGGGATAACTTATGGTTGTGGTTTGGTTGTGATATTCGTGTCGTGGAGACATGTGATTTGATATGTTTTTCCTATTGGGTTATTCACTCGGGTTTGTTCTTCGGGAGCATCTGAGGTTCGTGGCTTGTTAGCACGGGACGCGAATAATCCTTAGGAACATGTGATTTGTGATTTGGGTTGCGGACCCTGTGATTTGTGATTTGGGTCGCGGACCCTGTGTTTTGTGAATGGGTTGTGGACCCTGCGTATTGTTATCGGAACTTGTATTTTGGAAAATGACTTTTTGGGCTGTGTCTTTAAATGTTTTCGAAAGGTTTGAGAATTCCTAAATCCCAAACATTTTCTAAACTCCCGAGATCGTAAAATGTTTTGTAAGATGTACATTGGGTTATTTCCTACCTTTCATGTTTTGAATGGTTTGATCAAGTGAATTGTCTCGGGAAGTATATTCGCGATTATTATGTTTTTGTGGAGTATGATATGTATGGCTTGTTTTCGTATTTATACTTGTACTAGCAAAACAGTGGAGTTTTGATAACCCCCGAGTATTCGGGGGGTAGATGTCTGTACTGCATTCAGGTTTGGGAGCATAACACAGGGTCGGCACGAAGGATGATGAAAGATGAACGATACTAATCACACGAGGATCCGTATGAGGTCATTGGTTTAGTTGTATTTTATTTCCGCTGCAGTATTCTTTCCCCGTTGTATGGGACTGTGTTGTATTCGACCCCTACGTGGGCATGTATTGTAATTGAGTTGTATGTATTTATCGAAAGACCAAATCGGTCTACTGAGCCATTTTAGCCTTAAAGGCGTTGTTGAGTTGTTCAGTTTTATTACCAGCCTGGTAGAACCTTGAGGAAAGGTTCTACGGCGTGTAATATCCCTGAGCGGATTGGAGGTGTTACATAAATGGTATCAGAGCTTAGGTTGAGGAAACCTAGGCTGTCGGGTCAAGTCGTGTTGTTTGAGTCTTGTTTCGTCGGATTTTATCTGACTGAGTTGTGTCGCGACGCGTCGTCTGAGTTTGTTGGTCGTGATTAGTATCGTGGGCGATCACCATCTTCGTGCGACCTGTGGATGTAAGTCTCATTTCTTTGCGTTGTGCCTCGTGTGACACGAGCTATTTTTATGATTATTTGTTAAGTGACGGAATCCTCTTATGGATTTTGATTTCGTGATATGTGGTTATTTGACTCTCATATTTCGTTCATATGAGGAGTAGTGTTGCTGGATTGTGCATGTTGAACTGTATTTCTTTTATCCGCTGCGTGAGTTCTTTTGTAATGACTTTCGGTATTTTACCGACTGAGTTTTATTTCGAAAACCGATTCCCTTAACCGAGTTTTTGGCATTATGGCCTTGATCGTTTTGGCAAAATTCTTACGACGGTATTTAGTACTTTATAAATGGCTTTTGTAAGTTTTTGAAATATTACCGTCATCAGCCTTTTTGGCGTTTTTGTAAATGGTTTTATCCTGGTGGGTTCCGGCGCGAGACCCACGGCGCTATATTGTTCCGTGTAATTACCTGAAATTTTTGGGCATTCTAGCCCATTGAATTATTTTCGAAAACCTTGAGTATCTTGGAAAATAAATTTCGAGACGTACTTTAAAATGAATTATTTTCTCGTGGTACATCCAAGGTGCCACAATATATTTCAAAATTCTTCTACCTCGAGGACCCAAAATGTTTTGAGATATTTTTAATGTTTTATAAACACTTTTACTTAGACGCGAGGGTCGAATATTCTGAAAGTTTTTCACTAAGAGAAAGTGTCCTCATTTTTATCAAATGCGAAATGGTTCTCCAAAGTCTCGATAAAAATGTTTCACGTTTGTACTTTTTTTGAAAGGTGATACTCAAGATCAACCGGTGTTTTTCTAAATTATTTTCAAAAAGGAGGTTTTCGTTTTTAAAACCTATCCATTCCCGTTTGAGGGCTGGGTATGTATGTATGTATGATTTTCGCGTTGTCATTTTGATGTTTACTCCCGAGTATGATTGAATTGGTGGCATGAACGTAGGGACATTGCCACGCATTTATTGTACTAGCCCTCTATGAGAGGAGTGAACTGGTGTTTACTGTTTATCGGCTCGTGGTGATTTGCGTATTGTCGCACGAGTGGAGTTGTTAGAGCTTGGATTTTTGTGCGTTTATGCACATGGGTGATTGTTTCATGATGTTTGTGATTGTGTGCTGGCTATCGTTCGGGCCGTTGTAATCGGCGAACGATGCCGTTGATGTTATGATTCTTTGTTGTACTGAGTTGGCATCTCCGCTATGTTGTTTTGCGATGTTATGCCCCATTGTATCTAGCATTTGTATTTTTGGTATGCCGAGCCGAGGCGTTCCAACCGTGATGTGCCGGGGCATGCACGTGTAAATTGTCCTTCTCGTCAGTAACGCGTTTCAAGTGCGGACTCGAGGGACACCGAATTCAGTTTTGCGAATTGGCTACCGAGACTTTCGGAGTTCGCGCTTCAGCACAGTTATCAGAATCGGATTTGAGAGGCCTTCGAAGGATGTTTCTGTCGGTTGCCTTTTGTGTTGTTACCTTGTTTCCGTTGTGAGTTGCAGCGACGACATTTCTTTTATAAGAGGTCGGATGTAATACCCGTACTATTTTTGACTTCTGCAGTTTCTCCTTCTAAATTCTATCGACTCGCTCGTGTTCGTTGATACTTTCTGAACTTGTTCTGTACTTTGGTTTCGTCGTTCGAACGAGCTGTGATCTTGTTTTGGGTCGATCTGGTTATCGCTGTGACTTTTTCGAGTTCGGTTCGATTCTTGTGAACCTTGTTCGGAAGTAACATCTTTTGGTTCTACTAGTTCTTTTATTCGAAGTGGATCGGATTTTGAACTTCTGTATTTTCAACTCTGTCGACTCGTTTATATTCGTTGACATTTTCTTAGCTTGTCCTGCCCCTTGCTTTTGTTGATCGAACGAGTGTGGTATTGTTTCGAAATAACTCATTTGTCGTTGTGACTTTTCAATTGCTATTCCCTTTCCTGTGGATCTTATGTGAGTGCGCATCTTGTTGTTTTCACCGGATCATGTTTTGTCTCGAGTCGAAAGGTGAACCTCGGAGTTGTCGGTTGAACCTTATTGTTCTTCGTGATCCGAACATGATTGTTCGATTTTTGTTGTCTCGATCGTTTGATTGTTCGGTTTTTGTTGATCTCGTTTCGTGATTGTTGAACGTTCAGACTCCTTCGTAATTCCCTTAAGTTCGGGAAATTAGTCTCGTTTCGATCTTCCAACCCTTGGGCGGTGGAATTCCGTATTTGTTCAGCGATTGGCTCGCGTTTTGTTTGATGTACCGTTGGGGTGGTCAATCATATTGATTTTCCGTTCGTTGTGTTTTGTGATTGTTCGGATAATCGACTCGATTGTATTATCTGTTTGATGACGCTTGTCACTTGTTGATTTTATCATGTCTCTATCGGCGATGTTGTGTTGGTCGTCGTGGAGCGTGTTTTCACGCCGTATATTCCTTTGCGTTGCTTGCAACGTTTCGCCGATGGGCGTAAGTTACGCGTTTCTTGTGTACCTCGTTGAGTCTTCCTGGCGGGATATCGCTTCTCCCTACTTGTTTTAAGTTTCGGGACGAAACTTCTTTTAAGGGGGGTAGAATGTAATACCCGAGATTTTGTTCTGGATTCGTTGAGTTTTCCGGGCTTTACCGGAATATTTTTGACCTCATCGTTGGAATTTTGTGCCATTTTATGGGCGTGCCCTGTTGGGACATGTGTTTGGTAGCGTTTCGGGTCACTATGTGAGTTTTTGGATTTTTGTGGTGTAGCGCACGCTAATGCTTATGGCGTAGCGCGCGCTACTCTGTTGTGGTTAGCGCACGCTACAGGATGTGTAGCGCGCGCTAACTGGCCGACCAGAGAGTCCAGGAGCCGCTGGACTGGGACTGGAGTCACATTAGCACACCCTAAGGTTCGTTTCTAGCGCACGCTATCGACTTCTTAGCGCACGCCATTTCTTCTTCCTAGCGCACGCTACCGGGTAGGTGCAGGTCTGTCCAGGAGCTACTGGGCTGTATCCGTGGCTCGTTAGCGCGCGCTACGTGTGTGTGTCTAGCGCACGCTAACCTTGTTATTTGCGGTAGTTCTGAGAGTTGACCTCGTTAGCGCGCGCTAATGCTGTCTAGTTAGCGCACGCTAATAACTGTCCAGTATAAATACTGGACAGCAGCGTTTAATCATCATTTCTCACCCTTTCTTCGTTTTTGTGGCGGCTGGCGACGGGAGAAGACGGGGAGCGACGTCTTTGGCCTACTCTAATCTTTTCCAAGGTGGTTTGGAAGATCTTTGTCAATTATATCATCATCCAATCCTTGTTCTTCGTCGGATCGAGGTAATTCTTCCGTAGAACCATAGTTATGTAATTTTGGGGGTTTTTTCGTGATTCTTCGATTTAATCCGTGGTGGATGAATTGATTATGGTATTCTTGTTGTCTTGGCCATGATCTTCGGATTTTGTAACTCATTTATCGATTTTTATCACCCGGGACTTGATTTCCGATTTCTTCGAAGGAACCCTCGGATCCTTGTTGTTTTTCCGGTTGATTTGGATCCCGTTTAACGTTACTTATCCGTGGTGATGTTATTTTCGTAGCGATCGTGAGGTTGTCGAATTCTTGGTCGTTTTCGGAAGTTCGAGGGCTATCCGACCGTGTTCGTTCGTTGTTCCGTTGCTCGCGGTACCGAGGCAAGTATCTTGTCCATACGTTTCATGTTTCATAGGAGTAATTGTTGGTGAATGATTTTATTCGAAATCCAAATGTTTAATGAACGTTAAAAAGGATCGGTATGTTCTCGATAAATGTTGTCCTTCAATGATAATTCGTATACTTTGGGAATAGATGTGTTCTCGGAATATGTGTGTTAGTTTCGTAAGTTGAGAGACGTTATGATCGCATTTAGTGAATATAATAGACCATAATCATTTGTCGAGGATTGTGTATCGAATTGTATATTTGTTCGGTGGGTATTTGACATGATGTGATGTTAGTCGTTACTCCTTTGAAAGGAGGTTGTGATGCTTAATGTTGCTTGTCTTGATAATCGATTATTGTTGTGTGCTTGTTGTATGTGACGTGCCTCCGGGTAGGATTGTTGAATCTCCGGGATCCATACTTGCTAGTATGGGTCGGGCGAAACCGTAGGGTTATCCAATACGGGTATGTCTTGCGGGGACTCTGAGGTTCGGGGCTTGCTAGCCCGATGCCGAGATAACTTGTGGGGTTATCATCGGGTATGTCTTGCGGGGACTCCGAGGTTCGTGGCTTGTTAGCGTGATGCCGGGATAACTTATGGTTGTGGTTTGGTTGTGATATTTGTGTCGTGGAGACATGTGATTTGATATGTTTTTCCTATTGGGTTATTCACTCGGATTTGTTCTTCGGGAGCATCTGAGGTTCGTGGCTTGTTAGCACGGTACGCGAATAATCCTTAGGAACATGTGATTTGTGATTTGGGTTGCGGACCCTGTGATTTGTGATTTGGGTCGCGGACCTTGTGTTTTGTGAATGGGTTGTGGACCCTGCGTATTGTTATCGGAACTTGTATTTTGGAAAATGACTTTTTGGACTGTGTCCCTAAATGTTTTCGAAAGGTTTGAGAATTCCTAAATCCCAAACGTTTTCTAAACTCCCGAGATTGTAAAATGTTTTGTAAGATGTACATTGGGTTATTTCCTACCTTTCATGTTTTGAATGGTTTGATCAAGTGAATTGTCTCGGGAAGTATATTCGCGATTATTATGTTTTTGTGGAGTATGATATGTATGGCTTGTTTTCGTATTTATACTTGTACTAGCAAAACAGTGGAGTTTTGCTAACCCCCGAGTATTCGGGGGGTGGATGTCTGTACTGCATTCAGGTTTGGGAGCATAACACAGGGTCGGCACGAAGGATGATGAAAGATGAACGATACTAATCACACGAAGATCCGTATGAGGTCATTGGTTTAGTTGTATTTTATTTCCGCTGCAGTATTCTTTCCCCGTTGTACGGGAGTGTGTTGTATTCGACCCCTACGTGGGCATGTATTGTAATTGAGTTTTATGTATTTATCGAAAACCCAAATCGGTCTACTGAGTCATTTTAGCCTTAAAGGCATTGTTGAGTTGTTCAGTTTTGTTACCAGCCTGGTAGAACCTTGAGGAAAGGTTCTACGGCGTGTAATATCCCTGAGCGGATTGGGGGTGTTACAATTATAACCAAGCAAGATAACTTGCCTCAATACGGACACGAGAATAAACCTTTCTTGTCGAACGAACAAACGGTCCTCGACTTAATATCGATTACTCGAGCAATCAACCTTGTAAGGGATACAATCCATTCAATAACACATTCTCATAACTATCGATATCTAGTTCAACAAATCGATATCCTAAATTCAATTCGCTTAGTTCAACTATCTTTGTATTATAATTCCATTTCAAGGACCCATACTAGCTTCAATTTATTCTCATTATTGGTTATCATTCAAGGTGTTCTCGATTATTCGTATGGTTCAAACGGATGAGAATTTATCAAGAACAATCATCAAGGAGAACTTTGTTAAAATTTATATGCCGGTAAAATTTCTTAAAAACAACATCAATGTTTTTAAAGATATAATCCAAACAACTATGTTCCATAAAGCATTGATCAAAATGAAGGTTACTCAGCGACTATCATCGTTCGAACGAATCGTGAATTTGTAAAATTATTACTATGTTCATCGGTTATGAGTTCACCTAGTTAGATTAACGATATAGTCGAGTTATTCATCACAAGATCATCACGAAATCATCATTAAGGTGAATTAAACATATCTGAAACTTTGTTGATATAATTCAAGGTTCAGCCAAATCCAATGAAGAACCTAAGTTCATCTAGTTCAAAACCTCCTTAAGCATGATAGTTTGATTCAATATAATGATAAAAATTCTACAAATCAACCTATCTAAAATGAAACTAAGGATTATTATTGTCCTAGTGATGTTAATAGTCCAGCAAGGAGAGGGTGGTTTTACTAAACATGATCATCACCATTAAAACACCAAGAACACATCATTTCAAAACCCTTAATCACCATGTTCATCACTACGTTGTTAAAAGCTTAATTACAAACATATTTTGCTTCATTGGTTCAACATTAGGTGAAGTATACTTTATCACTAACATTATAACCACGAAATTATAGAGTGAAATCGTATAACATACCTTCAGAAATGAAGAACAATACACCAAAATCACAAGATCACACTTTAAGCTTCAAGAATGACTCTAAACTTCCACTCAACAATCTCCAAATCAAGATGCAAAGCTCAAACACAAGTTGGAAGAAGGTAGAATTGGTCTAGGGAGGCAGTGGGATGATTATAAGGGAGAAATATCGAAGTTGGACGTGCAAAATGAAAGACACAAGTTGTCTTTTTATAACTGTTACGTACGTTATACACAAGAAGATAACGTACGTTAGTATCTTTACGTACGCTACACCAAAAGTGTTACGTACGTAAGCTAGTTCCAGAGGCTACTGGACTAAAATACGAACATCATTACGTACGTTATGGCTAGGAGCATTACGTACGTAATGTAGGTCAACTAGGCTGCTATAAAAAGGTCAGATATTCGAATCACGCCCGACCCCACATGCCGAAAGTTGAGATCGGATAAGACTACAAGTATTACGTACGTAAACAGCACTTCCTTACGTACGTAAAACCAACAAGATAGCATACGTTATGTTAAAGGGTTAGCGTACGTTACACACAGAATTACTAGTCCAAAAATGCACTTATCTACACAACGTCGAGAAATCAATCATAATGCGAATGATAGTTATATTCAAGTCTATTATGATATATTCCAACATCAATAAATATTAATAAAATGCAACAAGACTACAATAATATTGAATTATCCGAATAATAAAACAGTAGGTAAGAATTCCGTCGGATATTACATACTCCCCCCCTTAAAAGGAGTTTCGTCCACGAAACTATGGGGTAAATAATTTGGGATACCTCTCTTGCATGCTTCTCTCCGTCTCCCACGTGACCTCCTCGACTCCGTGTCGAGACCACTGAACCTTTAGTAGGGGAATCGTTTTGTTCCGCAATTGTTTGATCCTCCTCTCAAGTATCCGTATGGGGCGCTCTTCGTACGAATGATCCTACGCTATATCGATCTCATCGAACTGAAATATATGACCTAGATCAGCAACATATTTCCTTAACTAGGAGACATGGAACACGTTATGAATCCAGCTCAGAGCTGGTGGCAACGCCAGGCGATAGGCTAGATCGCCTACTCGATCCAAAACCTCAAACGACCCGATATACCTCGGACTCAGCTTGCCTCTCTTCCCAAAACGAAAAACACCTCGAGTAGGGGACACCTTCATTAGTATATGGTCGCCGACCTTGAACTCAAGTGGTCGCCGACGGTTGTCTGCGTAAGACTTCTGTCGGCTTTGAGCTGTCAATAAATGACTCCTAATCAGAGCAATCTTCTCACGCGCTGCTAGCAACATATCAGGTTCTGTACCCAAGGATTCAGATGGATCGTCCCAACACAAAGGAGATCTACAACGACGGCCATACAATGCTTCATAAGGTGCCATCTGAATCGAAGCCTGCCAGCTATTATTATAAGTGAATTCCACCAAAGGTAGTTGGGCCTCCCAATCATCCTTCCAATCAAGAACGCACGCCCTCAACATATCCTCTAGAGTCTGGATAGTCCTCTCAGTTTGACCATCAGTCTGCGGATGAAATGCTGTGCTGAAGGGGTACCATGTAACCTTACAATCTCTTTGATAAACAGCTGGGCCAATCCCTCGGATCCCCATGTGTCTTTAATCTCCAAAAAGTGGTCTGATTTGGTCAGACGATCCACAATCACCCAAATCATATTCATCCCTCATCGACTCGTCGGCAAGCTAGTGATAAAATCCATCGATATGTCCTCCCATTACCACTCAGGAATCGGGAGCGGTTTCAGCATTCCTGCGGGTCGCTGATGCTCAATCTTAATCTGAGGTTAAACACCTCGAAACAAATTCTACAACTTCACGTTTCATACTCCCCCACCAATAATATTGCTTCAAATCCTTATACGTTATGGCTAGGAGCATTACATACGTAATGTAGGTCAACTAGGCTGCTACAAAAAGGTCAGATATTCGAATCACGCCCGACCCCACACGCCGAAAGTTGAGATCGGATAAGACTACAAGTATTACGTACGTAAACAGCACTTCCTTACGTACGTAAAACCAACAAGATAGCGTACGTTATGTTAAAGGGTTATCGTACGTTACACACAGAATTACTAGTCCAAAAATGCACTTATCTACACAACGTCGAGAAATCAATCATAGTGCGAATGATAGTTATATTCAAGTCTATTATGATATATTCCAACATCAATAAACATTAATCAAATGCAACAAGACTATAATAGTATTGAATTATCCGAATAATACAACAGTAGGTAAGAATTTCGTCGGATATTACAGCTTATCCATTAGATCAATCAGTAAGGAGGTCCAGATTTTGCCACATCATCATTTATAAATGGCATGTCGATGGCATTAATTAGGGAGAAGGATAATTTTGTCCGTTTATAAATAAATGATCTCCATTAGAAATACAATAATTTATTCATTTATTATATATTTAAAATAAAAAATATATTAAATTAGTCGTCTTTTTACGATCTATAATTTAAGATGATATATTACGTACTGAAAATACAAAAAATAAAAAAGCTGTGCATTTATACTTTATGAAGGATTGCATATGTATATTGTTATAAAACAAGCATTGTGACAGTCTGTATTCAAAGTATCATAACTCTCGCCATATTCAATATTTTACAGTTTCTTTTTTTGCTGGAAACTAGACACCGATGACTTTCCAGTGATATATATCATGACTCACATCCAATGAAAGCAGTTTATTTTTTAAGTTGACGATTTGAGGAGGAACTTTCGTGCAACTTTTGAAGCAGAAGTAGTACTTTTTATGCTATAAAGCACTATATTTATACACTATGAAGCAATGCATTTGTACATTGAAGCAATGTAGTTATAAGCTAAGAAGCAATATGTTATAAGTCAAATTTTGAAGCAGAAACAGCACTTTGTACACTATAAAACAACATATACAATATGAGGCAATGTATTTGTACACTATGAATCAACCCGTTTGTGTATTTTTATAAAATAAGCATCCTAGCAGTCTCAATTCAGTGCATCATAAGTCTCTCCATATTTACTATTTTTAGTGTCATTTTTTTGCTGAAAATCATACTCATTTGAGTTTCCAATGCTATATGGCACAACTCCTAATTCATATCCAATGAAAGTCGTTTTTCATTGAAATTTTAACGGTTTTATCAGGAATTTTACGTTAATTTTGAAACGGAAGCAGTACTTTTTACACTATGAAGTAGTGTATTTATAGATTGTGAAGCAGTGCATTTATACACTATGAAGTAGTGTATTTGTATAACCTATGAAAGTAGTGCATTTCTCTCTATAATTCACAATGCTATTATTATTACAAGACACAGTTCATGGATGCTTGTTGATTTCTTTTTTAAGATACTTGTTTGTGCTTCTTATGTGTTTGTGCTTGTTTTTAAATTATAGCCACAATGACTGTTTCCTCATAGTATGACAAGTTTGGACGTATTATTTTGTTCCTTCTGTGGGTTATTGAAATAGATACAATCAACCAAAGTAAATATAATATCACCATACTACACATATAGTGAGGCAACAATTGTGGTCAATTGTCACCACTTGTAAGACTGTCACCATTATGAGGCAAATAGATGAAAACATTTCATGCAAATTTCTACCAGTTTACATGTGTTATGGAGAAACAATGCAACACAAATAATTTTTTCATGTTGGATACATTTAAAAGAATTATTGCCAGCCTATGTGTGTTATGTGGTTCAATATGAATCAATATTTACATGATGAAGATATTTTAAAAAAATGTTGGCAAACTATTTGTGTTATGTGGAACATTTTAACATGAAGTAGAAATGTTAGAATGTAACCACTGGAAAGATGTAACACCCCGAGATATTCGGAATAATTACAGCGCCGTAAACCCTTTGAGTAAGGATTTACAAGGCTAATTAAAAGAAATATGATTACAATCCAACAATACCACAAATTTCAAGTTACAAAACCGGTTCCAACTGATCCATTGAGTTAATTAATACAACCATATCGAAATGTTAATAATAAGACACGCGTACTCGAGTACTGAAAATGAACCAAGAAGACAAATCACAAAAGCAACAAACATCAACCACATCACTGAGCCATTTCATCGTCATGCCGGTACTGTGGCTGCCTCCCCGCTCCTCGGCTACCTGAACATCAAAACAAATATCTACCCCGAAGGGGTTAGCAAAACGATGCTAGTACAAGTATCACAATACAAATTTCATCAATGCATTATAAAACATACAAAACGGACTTCCGTCATCGGAATCCAACGATGTGAACCCTCACGATTCCATCAATACAATACAGGGTAATCCAACGATCCAGCGCCCTTGGTATAGATCCCCATGATGATCCCGTCGGACCAACGCATGGTGGAAAACCCGTCCAACGATCCAGCGCCCTCAACATAGATCCCCATGATGATCCCGTCTGACCAACGCATGGTGGACATTCGATCCAACGCCCTCAGCATAGATCCTCATGATCCCCTCGGATCATTTACAACACAAACAATACCATTATGCATACACATATGCAAATCAACACGTTCATCGACGTAAATATCATGACAACTCAAATAATATAATCTCATGTTCAACAACACGAATAAATCGTACACACGATCAACAATACAATATCAATAAGCTTAAAATACGATACTTGCCTCAAAGATGGCAAAAACAAATCACTCCAACGAATCTCAACACACTCGAAGGCCGTTTCCTTCGATCAACATAGCAAGCTCGAACCTTAACAAAAGAAATAATATAGAATTTTTCTTAAGTCGTACGAATGTCTAACAATCCGATCTACGGCCTAAAGCTCTAAAAATGCAATCTGCCTGGACTACTTAGCGTACGCTACGTACTCTACGTAACGTGCGCTAAGCCTGCCCGTTAGCGTATGTAAACGACGAAGTCTAGCGTACACTAACTTATGTACCGGCAGTCCTCTCAGATCAGCCGACTGACTCGCCTGATGACATAACGTACGTTACGTACCAAACGTAGCGTACGTTACTCATTCCCGATAGCGCACGTTAATATATACATCTTAGCGTGCGCTACCTGTGCATGGCGGTTTACTATTGGGCATAAAACTGATCTAATGGTGATGAAACTCATGAAATCTTCAGTGATAAAACATGTCATCTCCGTGCATACTATGTTTCATACAGTTTGTGAAAGATCTTTACGGATTAAATGACTACGAGCTTCAAGGATATGTATAATCGTCACAACACCATAATTCATCTTGATCTTCAAGAAATATCTTAAGTTCAATCCATTCCATGACTCAAAACGTATGATTCCTTAATGTAAAGACATAAGAACTTGGCAATCTTCATACTGGTCATAATCGGTTTTGAAGCTACAAGAATATGCTTAGGAGTCCATACACTAAAAAGGTTCAATAGATTATACGATGAATAAGTACCAAAACATCGAAAATATCCTTCTAACACATGATGTTCAACTACTTACGAATTTAACTGACTAGATAATCCCAAATCATGATCAAAACGTCCTCCAGAAATACTACTAATATTAGTGAAGAATCACCTAACTCAAAGTAGTGAAGAACACGAAGGAACTCGAAGAAATCCAACACCGAGAGCTTGAACACCAATCTCCAATGATCTACAATCTTCAACTCGAGCTAGGATGATGATATGAAGGGTTTAGGATGGAGAGAGTGATTTTCTATGTCTCAGAATTCGGGTTTGGAAAGTGATGGAAGCTGAAGAAATGAAAAAGGGTGCTGTCCTATATATAGAAAATGGTTATTAGCGCGCGCTAGTCCATATTCATAGCGTGCGCTAACGGCTATACGAAACTTACTGACTTCACTGTACTCAGCATTTAGCATGCGCTATCCTCATATCATTAGCGTGCGCTACCGCGTTGACTTGGCTTTGCCCGAAAGCCGTCCAGGTTCATCCCGACATAATCCGACCAAGATCCGCGGCCTGATCTCACCTACCAACACGTCTCAATCATGCTGACTACGTATAGCGCGCTAAGGTTCATATATAGCGTGCGCCACTAAACCCAAATTAGCGTGCGCTACGCCTAGTCGATAGCGTGCGCTACAAGTGTAAAATCACAATATTGAACCCAATCATGCAATCATGCGCTCAACAACACCGGATCATGAAATACGGAGAATAATACTCAGATCAAAATACAACAAATACAATATCACAAGGTTCAATTACATATCAGAAATCTCGGGTATTACATCCTCTCTCCCTAAAAAGAAGTTTCGTCCCGAAACTTAAGATGAAAACAACTCCGGATATTTAGTCTTTATACTGTCCTCCGTTTCCCAAGTGGCCTCTTCAACTCCGTGTCGGGACCATTGTACTTTAACCAAGTGTATTGGTTTATTCCTCAGTTGTTTGATCCGACTCTCAAGTATCTTGATTGGTCTTTCTACGAAGGTACCGTCATTAGCTATATCGATTTCGTCGAAATCAATGATGTGACTGGGGTCTGGTACATACTTCCGCAATTGGGATACGTGAAACACACTGTGAACGTGACTCAGCGATGGCGGTAAGGCCAACCTGTATGCTAAATCCCCAACTCTTTCGAGGATCTCAAATGGTCCGATATATCTCGGACTTAGCTTACCTTTCCTCCCAAAACGGAAAATTCCTCGTGTAGGAGACACCTTCAATAGTACGTGGTTCCCAATCTCGAACTCTAACGGGCGACGACGCACATCAGCATAAGACTTCTGTCGACTCTGGGCAGTCAACAGTCTTTCCCGAATCAAAGCTATCTTCTCTTGAGTCTGAACTATCAATTTCGGTTCCGTCCCTATCAAGTCCGAAGAATCATCCCAGCACAGGGGCGATCGACATCTTCTCCCGTACAAAGTTTCAAATGGTGCCATCTTAATAGAAGCATGCCAACTATTATTGTAGGTGAATTCAATCAACGGCAAATGAACTTCCCAATCAGTTGACCAATCCAAAGCACAAGCTCTAAGCATGTCTTCTACTGTTTGTATAGTCCTTTCGGACTGACCGTCCGTATGAGGATGATAAGCCGTGCTAAAGTTCAGCTTGGTCCCCAAAGCCCTGTGAACTGCCTTCCAAAGTGCGACACGAAGCGACCATCCCGATCTAAAATAATGGTCTTCGGTGTCCCATGCAATCTGACTATCTCTGCAATAAATACTCGCGCCATTCTCGCGGGTCCCCAAGTATCTTTAATTCCTAGGAAATGAGCCGACTTGGTTAGCCGATCAACTACAACCCAAATCATGTTCATTCCAATCTTGGTCCTTGGCATACTGGTGATGAAATCCATCGAGATATCCTCCCACTTCCACTCAGGAATCAGAAGCGGTTTTAACATTCCGGCAGGTCGCTGATGTTCAATCTTAACCTGCTGACAAGTTAAATATTTCGAAACGTGCTCTGCTACGTCCTTCTTCATATTTCCCCACCAGAAGTTTTGTTTTAGATCCTTATACATCTTACTGCTGCCTGGGTGAATAGAATAGGGAGCGTTGTGAGCTTCCTTCAAAATTGTCCGTCTCAAATCATCATCATCGGGAACGCAAAGTCGACATTGAAATCTCAGAACTCCATCATCTTGTATCACGAATCCTGGGGCTTTTACTTTCTTTACTTCGTCACATAACCGAAGGGTCAGAGAATCGTTCAACTGCTTAGATTTGATTTCCTCGACTAGGGACGAAGTCAGTTCCATCACATATAGTTGCCCTTGGATTTCTGGTGACCATACTTCAATCCTTCATGGATCGGCTCGTTAAATGCTGGTTTGGGACGTAAGGGCTTCCAACACTCGAAGAGAAACAGGTTTATGGCTCAATGCATCGGCTACTACGTTTGCTTTACCCGGATGATAGAGAATTTCCAAGTCGTAATCCTTGATCAATTCCAGCCATCTTCTCTGCCTCATGTTTAATTCTTTCTGACTGAAAATGTACTTGAGGCTTTTATGATCTGTAAAGATCTGACAATGAGTGTCATATAAATAATGTCGCCAATTTTTCAAGGCAAAGACCACAGCTGCTAACTCCAGATCATGAGTCGGGTAATTAACTTCGTACGGTTTTAATTGCTGAGAAGCATAGGCAATCACCTTATCCTTTTGCATCAACACACATCCTGCACTCGATTTGAAGCGTCAGATACCATGAACCCATCAGTTCCATCTGGTAATGCTAATATAGGTGCTGTAGTCAGTCTCTTCTTAAGTTCATCAAAACCAGCCTGGCATTTCTCATCCCACGTGAACTTTTGAGTTTTCTGTAACAGTTGGGTGAGTGGACGAGCAATTTTGGAAAATCCCTCTACAAAACGGCGATAATATCCAGCAAGTCCTAAGAAGCTTCGGACTTCTTTCACGTTATTAGGAGCTTCCCATTCTAAGATTGCTTCGACTTTCTTCGGGTCCACCTGAACCCCGTCAGCTGATATCACATGCCCAAGGAAGGTTACTTCCCTAAGCCAAAACTCGCATTTGGAAAGCTTCGCATAAAGCTGTTCATTTCTCAAGGTGCTCAAAACCACACGCAAATGCTCGGCATGCTCCTCTGTGTCTTTCGAATAGATCAAGATGTCATCAATGAAAACGACCACAAACTTGTCTCGGTATTCTAAGAATACCCGATTCATCAATTGCATAAATACCGCAGGAGCGTTGGTAAGTCCGAATGGCATCACCACGAATTCATAGTGCCCGTACAGGGACCTGAAAGCAGATTTCGGTATATCCGATTCCTTAATTCTCAACGGATGATATCCTGATCGCAAGTCAATCTTCGAGAATACCCTTGCCCCTTGCAGTTGATCAAACAAGTCGTCGATCCAAGGTATATGATACTTGTTCTTGATCGTGACTTTGTTTAGCTCCCTGTAATCAATACATAATCGGAGGGATCCATCTTTCTTTCGGACAAAGAGAACGGGCGCTCCCCAAGGAGAAACGCTAGGTTGAATATAACCCTTCTGCAATAATTCCTCCAGTTGCTTCTTTAGTTCATACATCTCGGTTGGCGCCATGTGGTATGGTGCTCTGGAAATAAGGACGGCTCAAGGCTCTAATTCGATAGTGAACTCCACTTCTCTCTGCGGAGGTAACCTAGGTAGTTCGTCAGGGAATACATCTGAAAATTCATTCACAACTGGAATAGATGAGAGTTCTACTCCTTCTTCTTTCTTCATGGCATAGCACCAAATTCCATGACATCCCTACTTCAGTAATTTCACTGCTTTCATCGCCTTGATTAATTTTCCCGAGCTTCCCGGTCTCCATCCTCTGAATAAGTGTTCAGATCCATTATCAGCAATGATATAAATGACCCTCTTTCGGTAATTCAGAATAGCTCCATAACGGTTGAGCCAATCGTCTCCGAGAATTAAGTCGTCACCATGTATGTCAAGTACAATAAGATTCAATGGCCAATCTCTCCCTCCTATAGACACTGGAAAATCTCTAGCTTCTAGGGTTCCCACTATTCTCTCTCCGCTCGGCAAACCCACAACATAAGGTTCACAATCAAATAAACACTAGATTTTCAAACGATTAATACAGTTCAATGATATGAAAGAATGTGTAGCTTCTGAATCGAATAGGACACTAACTGCTTGCAAAAGGATCTGAATTGTACCTGACGCAACAACAGCGTTCTGATCGTCAGATTTCCTCATCTCGTACAGGCGCGGAGGAACGGACCCAGCACTGGATGTCTCTCTCTTCCCAACATTCTGCTGCTGAAATCCACTCTGCTGCGTCTGGTTCACACTTATCTCTTTCGGAACTGGAACTGGAGGGCGAGTACCAAACGATCTAGTCGCCACCCCACAGAATTTTGCGCGATGTCCTTCCTGTCCACACTCGAAACAGGCCACAGCAGGTGCGAAACAATCACGTCGAACATGCCCTGTTTTGCCCCTGCGTCTGAAACGGTTGGTGCTGCCCGAAACTTCTTTCCACCTAGAGAAGGATGCGGAGGCCTCCTGGGCGAATGAAATGAGGACTGGCCCTTGCGGGGCCCACTACTCTTATTCTCCGTAAAGTTGCCAGACATTTTCCGCTTCTTTGCTTCCGTTGACTTTTCTACTGCCGCATCTTTTATATCATAGGCCAGAGCCTTATCCTGATACTGTCGCAAGGTGGTACATTCAAATCCGGACATATACTGTTGAATTTCCGGCTTCATCCGCATGTCGAAATGGAAAATCCTCTCCGCCTCGGTCCTGACCAAGTGGCGCACATAAGTCAGCTGGTGATTAAAAGTCTTAATCACGTCTGTCACAGATGCCTCTAAATTTTGTGGTGAGAAAAATTCCCGGACTCGGGCCTCTCTAACTGGGCGAGGACAATATTGCGCTTCCATCATTAATTTGAACTCCGTCCAGTCAGCATTATGATTCTCAGGTCGAATGGCCTCCCACCAGTCGGAAGCCTCCCCAGTCAGGAGATACTGGGCTATCGGAACCTTTCGGTCATCAGGGCAGTCAATCCCTGCAAATATCTTTTCTAACTCCTTCAGCCAGTGGTCCCAAGTAAGTGCCTCAGCAGATCCATCAAATTTTGGCGGGTGCAATTTGACCACCTCAGCAAGCCACCTGTCTCCCCGATTATCCTCGTGGTGCTGCTGTCCCATCGCCGTCTGCATGCGGTCAACCACCTGAGCGAACTGGTTTATCTGAGCAACCACCTGTTGAAGCACTCCCGGCATATTAGGATCTGCATTATTATTTGCTGATCCCTGCTGTCCTCTGGAATGGAAATCTGTTCGACTAGCGGTTATTTCTGGTGTAGACACCGAATCTTCCTGTCTCGCATTTCCACGTCCGCGTCCACGACCGCGTCCGCGTCCACGACCGCGTCCGCGTCCACGACCTCCACGACCTCCCCTCAACATACTGTAAACACAAATACTCAATATCCAGGGCAACTTTTCTAAAAGAAAGTCCGTCAATATTCACAAAAAGGAATTAAATAAACTGTAGTAACTGAGATTAGGAGACTTACAACCACGGTCCACACGACGATGCTGGCTCAGCAGTGATGTTACAAACGACCCGTAAATAACGTAAACGGACCCAACTAAAACCCGACTGCCAAGATATCCATGAATCTTAGCTCCGATACCATATTCTGTAACACCCCGAGATATTCGGAATAATTACAGCGCCGTAAACCCTTTGAGTAAGGATTTACAAGGCTAATTAAAAGAAATATGATTACAATCCAACAATACCACAAATTTCAAGTTACAAAACCAGTTCCAACTGATTCATTGAGTTAATTAATACAACCATATCGAAATGTTAATAACAAGACACGCGTACTCGAGTACTGAAAATGAACCAAGAAGACAAATCACAAAAGCAACAAACATCAACCACATCACTGAGCCATTTCATCGTCATGCCGGTACTGTGGCTGCCTCCCCGCTCCTCGGCTACCTGAACATCAAAACAAATGTCCACCCCGAAGGGGTTAGCAAAACGATGCTAGTACAAGTATCACAATACAAATTTCATCAATGCATTATAAAACATACAAAACGGACTTCCGTCATCGGAATCCAACGATGTGAACCCTCACGATTCCATCAATACAATACAGGGTAATCCAACGATCCAGCGCCCTTGGTATAGATCCCCATGATGATCCCGTCGGACCAACGCATGGTGGAAAACCCGTCCAAAGATCCAGCGCCCTCAGCATAGATCCCCATGATGATCCCGTCTGACCAACGCATGGTGGACATTCGATCCAGCGCCCTCAGCATAGATCCTCATGATCCCCTCGGATCATTTACAACACAAACAATACCATTATGCATACATATATGCAAATCAACACGTTCATCGACGTAAATATCATGACAACTCAAAGAATATAATCTCATGTTCAACAACACGAATAAATCGTACACACGATCAACAATACAATATCAATAAGATTAAAATACGATACTTGCCTCAAAGATGGCAAGAACAAATCACTCCAACGAATCTCAACACACTCGAAGGCCGTCTCCTTCGATCAACGTAGCAAGCTCGAACCTTAACAAAAGAAATAATATAGAATATTTCTTAAGTCGTACGAATGTCTAACAATCCGGTCTACGGCCGAAATCTCTAAAAATGCAATCTGCCTGGACTACTTAGCGTACGCTACGTACTCTACGTAACGTGCGCTAAGCCTGCCCGTTAGCGTACGTAAACGACGAAGTCTATCGTACACTAACTTATGTACCGGCAGTCCTCTCTGATCAGCCGACTGACTCGCCTGATGACATAACGTACGTTACGTACCAAACGTAGCGTATGTTACTCATTCCCGATAGCGCACGTTAATATATACATCTTAGCGTGCGCTACCTGTGCATGGCAGTTTACTATTGGGCAGAAAACTGATCTAATGGTGATGAAACTCATGAAATCTTCAGTGATAAAACATGTCATCTCCGTGCATACTATGTTTCATACGGTTTGTGAAAGATCTTTACGGATTAAATGACTACGAGCTTCAAGGATATGTATAATCGTCACAACACCATAATTCATCTTGATCTTCAAGAAATATCTTAAGTTCAATCCATTCCATGACTCAAAATGTATGATTCCTTAATGTAAAGACATAAGAACTTGGTAATCTTCATACTGGTCATAATCGGTTTTGAAGCTACAAGAATATGCTTAGGAGTCCATACACTAAAAAGGTTCAATGAATTATACGATGAATAAGTACCAAAACATCGAAAATATCCTTCTAACACATGATGTTCAACTACTTACGAATTTAACTGACTAGATAATCCCAAATCATGATCAAAACGTCCTCCAGAAATACTACTAATATTGGTGAAAAATCACCTACCTCAAAGTAGTGAAGAACACGAAGGAACTCGAAGAAATCCAACACCGAGAGCTTGAACACCAATCTCCAATGATCTACGATCTTCAACTCGAGCTAGGATGATGATATGAAGGGTTTAGGATGGAGAGAGTGATTCTCTATGTCTCAGAATTCGGGTTTGGAAAGTGATGGAAGCTGAAAAAATGAAAAAGGGTGATGTCCTATATATAGAAAATGGTTATTAGCGCGCGCTAGTCCATATTCATAGCGTGCGCTAACGGCTATACGAAACTTACTGACTTCACTGTACTCAGCATTTAGCGTGCGCTATCCTCATATCATTAGCGTGCGCTACCGCGTTGACTTGGCTTTTCCCGAAAGTCGTCCAGGTTCATCCCGACATAATCCGACCAAGATCCGCGGCCTGATCTCACCTACCAACACGTCTCAATCATGCTGACTACGTATAGCGCGCGCTAAGGTTCATATATAGCGTGCGCCACTAAACCCAAATTAGCGTACGCTACGCCTAGTCGATAGTGTGCGCTATAAGTGCAAAATCACAATATTGAACCCAATCATGCAATCATGCGCTCAACAACACCGGATCATGAAATATGGAGAATAATACTCAGATCAAAATACAACAAATACAATATCACAAGGTTCAATTACACATCAGAAATCTCGGGTATTACAAAAGAATTATTAGGAGACATTCAATGCAAATATTGCCAATGCTTATCGTTAACAATAATAAACATGATGTTATGCAGGGGCGGAGGCCCAATAGGGCCTTTAGGGGCCAAGGCCCCTGGGCTTTTTTTGCAAAAATTTAATAGTAAATAGATATATTAAATTAAAGCCCATAACCCACCTGACCTTTTACTGCAACAAACAACCGAATACAAGCAAGAGAAACCATGTTACAGGAGATAACATCTCCGTTGACCAAACAGGTCTCCCGATCTTGGACCTTCGAAGGATAAACATGCGATAATACATGGTCTGCTAAGGGAGGAACATTTTTTTCGAACCGAATCGCAGCCGTTTCCGGTTGAATCTCCAGATCGGTAGCATCTCGTGAGGAAAGATTATTCAGAACTGTGGCGGCCAGCTATCGATTCTCCGTTCCGATTTTCCGGCCGGCCATTATCGGCCTTCTTAGGAGGAGGACGGGTGACCCGTGACGGGTCTAACTTCCAGGGTCATATAGGGTGAGGATCTTTCCCTGCTGTCTGCATAGCAAGTTTTAGTTACGAAGCTTTTTTTTTTTGGGTTTTATTTTGGTAATGGTTTGTGTAATTTATTTAACTTTCCAGTGGATTCTGGACGGCAAACAAACTCTCCAGCGGACCAGCAGGAAGAAGACGACCATCCGCCATCGATTCGGTTTTGCCCTCTGCTCTCACTCTTTGTCTCTTTTGTTTTAATACTTTGATAGTTCAATTGGTAATTTGGTTTAAAATGTGATAAAATTGTTAATTTTATTTGACATGTAGATCAGTAGATGAAGAAAACTCAATCTACCATTCATGGGTTTTTTAAAAGAAAACATGTTAGTTCTTCTTCTCAAGATATCGAAGAGGCAACAAATCTAGATGATAATACCCCTTCACCTAGTGTTCCGATTACCAAAATCCCTTGCAAAAAAGCTCAAGTGAATAGTAATGATATTGATCTTAGTGCATTAGAACGAGACCCTGGCTTGCGTCATCAAATTTATGATTATCCTGTCAAGCAACAAGATACAATTCGACGAGCTTATATGAATCTTGGTCCTCTTCAACCAACACTTTCGGTCTTTCCAAAATCTGGGCCAGAAACACATAAACGTAGTTTTCAAGCTTCGTGGTTTAAGTTATATCCTTGGATTGAATATTCACAAAGTTTAGATGCGGCTTTTTGTTTCCCATGTTTTTTATTTAACAAGCCATCTGGACTCGGATACTATGGTCAACAAGCATTTACTATAGATGGGTTTCGAAATTGGAAAAAAGTGGGTGGGAAAAAATGTGTCTTATTGATGCATATGGGAACCGAATGTACATCTTTCCACAATGTTGCACAGAAGGGATGGGACGATTTGCTGAATGAGGCACAAGATATACGAAATGTGTTTGAGAAGTTTACAACCGAAGAGCGTGAGAAAAACAGATTGAGATTGTCGGCTTCTATTTTTTCTGTCCGTTGGTGTGCCTTCCAAGCGGTTGCATTTAGAGGCCACAACAAAAAACCAAATTCCATTAACAAGGGAAATTTTCTTGAAATGTTGGAAGCACTTGGGGAGTTTAGCACCGAGCTTAAAGAGTTATTTTGTCGTGC
Source organism: Orobanche coerulescens (assembly GCA_033398695.1). Lineage (NCBI taxonomy): Eukaryota > Viridiplantae > Streptophyta > Magnoliopsida > Lamiales > Orobanchaceae > Orobanche > Orobanche coerulescens. The sequence continues at coordinate 171,704,173 of CM065805.1, forward strand.
TCCCAAGTATGCATCATATACTTCACCGATGATTCAAAAGGAAATTTTGAATATTATTTCAAATAAGGTGAGACGAATGATTTGTGAAGAGATCGGTGGGGGAAGGTTTTGTTTACTCGTTGACGAAGCACTAGATCAGTCTCACAAAGAACAAATGTCTGTTGTTTTGAGATTTGTTAATAAAGAGGGCTTAATTATAGAGCGTTTTTTTGGACTTGTCCATGTACGTGATGTAACACCCCCAAAACCGTATGGGAATATTACACGCCGTAAACCCTTTCCGCAAGGATCTACCAGGCTAAACGTCCATAAACAACCAAATGCTTGCCCGGCCAGGGTCAAACAATATAATAATACAGACCGTTAAGGTCACTTACACATAAACACACAGACTGATGAGGTCACACAACTCTATCAAAAGGACTGACTAACAACATTACCCACACAGGGTTCGAAATACAATACAACGGAAGACTGAATCAACTCTAACAATACAAATAAACTCTACCAACTCTCAACTCTTGATTAGTATCGCACTGTCATCCCTTGTGCCAATCCCGTGATTGCTCCCGAACTGCATGTACCTGGACGCAAAACAGACATCTACCCCCCGAATACTCGGGGGTTAGTAAAACTCCACTGTTTTACTAGTGAAAGTATCAAACCATACGAAATGTAACAAGCAAATAGCAACTACGAATTTAATACGGAAATCAATTATCAAAATGTTCCCGAGAAGTTTTAGAATTTCGAACTCAAGTAAGAGATATTTGAAAAGGAACACATCATCTCGGGGATTTTTAAAGCAGAAATTCTTTTGGATCTCGAGTCCCAATTTACAAAACCCTTTTCGTAAACAATAGGGCCTTAGCCCGATTCTCGTTTCAAAGCATACTAAATAATATATCATTATGAGTCCGAAATCCATATTTAAAATATTACCCGAACAATCACTGCTACACGATCATTGTTCGTACACATCATGTACCGAACTCTGGTGGCCTCGACGGACCTTACCCGGACCACACACATTGTTCGTACACATCATGTACCGAACTCCGGAGGCCTCAACGGACCCTACCCGGCCACACACACTGTTCGTACACATCATGTACCGAACTCCGGAGGCCTCAACGGACCCTACCCGGCCACAACATCGTTCGTACACATCATGTACCGAACTCCAGAGGCCTCGTCAGTGTTGGGATTCCACAGAAAATAAACGCAGCGGAAGTATAAACGGAATCCCTAAGAGGATCGATCAAGTAACGTATATACGAAAAGAAAAATACGAAGATCAAGGAATCAAAGTCCCATACCTATGATGTCTCTGAAAAACCTTCGTATGATGATGATGATGATGAAGAGCCCTTCGTTCCAAGCACCTAAAGCAAGGTGCCTCTACTTCACACGCCGGAACTTGACGGAAAAATCAGCAAACTTCCTTTCTCTAAGAATGCGGCTAGGGAAGCTTGTAAGAATTTTTTCTCTCGATCTTTTCTAATAATAACTTGTCTCTAAGATCAAGCATATGCTGTAGAAAATTTTTCTCACTCTTGAAGCTCTCTAAAAAACGAAATTCAACACTTGAGGAAGGAAGAAGGAGACTTTATAATTGAAAAGACTTTCTTTTCACCATTATTACTAGCCTCACATGTAGAAGATGCTTTTAAAAGCATCTCTACACCTCACATAACCCCACAAGTGTATAATATAATGAGAGAGACAAAGTAGAGTTGAGGGGGGGCCTTATAGGGAATCTTCCAAGAAACGGGTCGAGTTAATTCGCTCGTGTATTGGATGTTCACAAACGAATCCTCGTGAATCGGATGTCCGTCAAACGAATCCGTTTATTTCCAATGTGTTTATACTAATTAATTAATCCAATTAATTATTTATATCAAACACATATATACATTTCTCTAAGAAATATAATTTATGAATTAAAGTAATCACCCGGAACCTACTTACAATTCATAAGACCGCTATTTGATTTATCCGATAAATCACTAATATCTAATATTATAAGAGAGATTATTAATTCATATTTATCCATCAATGATCCTATTGCGCGACTCGTAGGTTCGTCTCGGCCGGCATTGGGAGGAACCAATGAGTGCAGCGAGACTTAGCCAAATTTAGCGGCCGCACTGTAAACCCCGATCGAGAACGAATGAACGAATCATTCCGGAACCATTATGTCGTGAATACTATATACGTATAGACCCTTCATCGATGTCCCGGTCAAGTCTTCGGTCACGGTAAAGTCAAACCCTCATTGTTGACTAAACTCTATACATGTGTTAATGCAAATCAAGACCGACCGATTAATAGTGTATCTAATACGACTATATCGAATGCTTTGGCCAAAGACTTATGATCTTATTTACCATTAACAAGATAGGACATTCGCCGCTCACTAACAGAGATAGAATCCTTTCTTGGCGTACAAGAAGATCGCTACTGCCCGTATAGTCCGCACTTCGAGGTCGACTCAAGAATTAAGCAAATGAGTCTAACTACTCTAATGACAAACTAAACGTCACGGACACATCTTCTCGAACCCTCAAGTCAAAGGTCCACGTATACTATCACAACCTTTCGATTCGTCATCGACTCTCCGAGAGTGAATACCGTGTGATGAATCGAGTATGAGTCGTGTTCGAGTATCTGTCCCACCAATATACTTATAACTATGCTATCAAGACGTGCACACGTCCTAGCATCAGTTATACAAGTCTTATTAAAACTTAATGTCCTGTTAAGTTTTATCGACTTGCGAACTAGTTAAGCATTCGAGCTCTAAACACTTCTAGTGCCTATCTCCTTATCTCTATAAGGAGTAGAATGTTCACTCTCAAATGCAAGGACTACTATTCTATATACCAAATCACAATGCCAGTGATACACAACAATATAGAAATAATAATTGCCTTATTAAATATAATATTCATAATTACAATACAATTGCTCTCACTCTCTCATCCTCTGAGTGGCATTCGAGGGCATATTCCTAACAATCTCCCACTTGCACTCAATGCCACAAACTATGGTATCTAATACCCATACTCTCCAGATGTCTCTCTAAGACCTTCTGAGATAGTGGCTTGGTAAGCGGATCAGCAACGTTATTTGCTGTGTCTACTCTCTGCAGTGTAACATTCCCATCCCGAACCATTTCTCTAACAAAATGATATTTTCTCGCAATATGTTTGGTGTTGTGGTGAGCCCTAGGCTCCTTAGATTGTGCAACAGCTCCGTCGTTGTCACAAAACAGTGTCACGGGCTTCTCTGCGTTAGGAACCACTTGAAGTTCCTCAGTGAACTTCTTTATCCAAAAAGCTTCTTTAGCAGCCTCCGTGGCTGCCTGATATTCGGCTTGACATGTGGAGATAGCAGTCGAACTTTGCTTGGCACTTCTCCAAGAAACTGCCCCACCATTCAGAGTAAAGATATACCCTGATGTGGACATCTGAGCATCCATGTCCCCCGAAAAATCTGAGTCTGTATAACCCATCACTCTTAGTTCTCCACCGCCGTATGTAAGAACCAAGTCTTTAGTCCTCCTTAGGTACTTAAGAATGTTCTTTACAGAAGCCCAATGTTCCTGCCCTGGATTTGACTGAAACCGACTTACTACGCTCACAGCATAGGCAATGTCCGGTCTAGTGCAAATCATTGCATACATAAGGCTACCTACTGCTGAAGCATAAGGTACCTTGCTCATTTCCTTTCTATCTTCCTCACTTTGAGGACACATCTCTAAGGAAAGTTTTGCACCATGTTGCATAGGTAGAAACCCTCTTTTAGAATCTTCCATCCTAAATCGCTTTAGGATCTTTTCTATGTAGAGGGCTTGGGAAAGACCTAACATTCTTTTTGCTCTATCCCTAGAGAGACGAATACCTGAATATAGGTAGCTTCTCCTAAGTCTTTCATTGAGAACTCTTTAGAAAGCCAAGCTTTCTGAATCGAGCATTCCTACGTGCTTTCCTATAAGTAGAATGTCATCTACATATAGTATTAAGAACACAATTTTGCTCCCACTAACCTTCTTGTAAATACAGGGCTCTTCTTCGTTTTGGACAAAATCAAACTCTTTGACTGTCTCGTTAAAACGAAGATTCCAACTCCGTGAAGCTTGCTTCAGTCCATAAATGGCACGCTGAAGTTTGCATACTTTATGAATATTGGTTTGAGATATGAATCCCTTAGGTTGTTCCATATAAATCTCCTCCTCGAGGAATCCATTTAGGAATGCCGTTTTCACATCCATTTGCCATATTTCATAATCTAAGTGGACTGCTATAGCAAGCATCATGCGAATAGACTTAATCATAGCTACAGGCGAGAAGGTCTCGAAGTAATCGATTCCTTCTCTTTGGGAATAACCCTTTGCCACAAGCCTGGCCTTATAGGTATCAACCTTGCCATCTCCATCAGTCTTTCTCTTATAGATCCATTTGTTTCCAATAGGCACTATGCCTTTAGGACGATCTACTAAAGTCCAGACATGATTAGCATGCATTGAGTCTATCTCAGCTTCCATAGCTTCTTGCCACTTGGTGGAGTCAACGTCTACCATCGCTTGGTCGTATGTAGAAGGATCATTCTCTTGACTACTTTCTGTCATCTCATGGACACCTAGTTCCTCTTGATGCAGATAGCCATACCTCTCAGGTAATTGAGAAATTCTACTAGACTTGCGAGGTTGTATTTGTATTTCAGAAGGTTCGGTTCTTGTATCTTGCATAGGTGTCTCATTTGGTGTTTTTTTATTTCTTCCAAAGAAATATTTCTACCTGCCCCTCCTTCCTGAATAAACTGATCTTCCAGGAAGTGTGCTTGTATAGCAACGATGATCCTATGATCTTCGTGCATGTAGAATAGATATCCCATGGAATCCCTGGATATCCTATGAAACGACCTTTCACACCTAGTTTCTAATTTCTCTACTTTAGTCTTCTTGACATAAGCGGGGCATCCCCAAATCCTAATGTGATTAAGACTTGGTTTCCTACCTCTCCACATCTCATGGGGAGTATTAGGAACGGTTTGGAAGGACATCTGCTCAAGATATGCACAAAGAAGGAGCGCGTAACCCCACGGATAAATCGGTAGATCGGTATAGTTAAGCATGGAGCGAACCATGTCCAACAAGGTTCGGTTCCTTCTTTCTGATACACCATTTAATTGTGGAGTAGCCGGAGGAGTGAATTGTGACACTATTCCTAGTTCTTTTAAGAACTCATCAAATTCGGTACTCATGTACTCACCACCCCGTCGACCGAAGAGTCTTAACACGGTTACTGTTTGATTTTCAACTAGGGCTTTAAATTCCTTGAATTTATCAAAAGCTTAGACTTATGTTTCATTAAGTACGAATCCATACCGTATGGTCATCGGTGAATGTAATGAAATCAAAGCCGTCTCGTGCCACTTCAAAAGGGCCACAGACGTCGGTATGGATCAATCCAAGTTTTTCAGACTCTTTCAAAAGTCCCTGCGAAGGGTAACTTAGTCATTTTGCCTTGAAGGCAAGATTCACAAGTTGGATAGGGATCTGATCCCAATGGACCCGTAAGCCCATCTTTCTCCATTTTATGAACCTTGGTCCGACCGATATGACCAAGTCTAAGATGCCACTTAAGTGCTTGGTTCGTTTCATCCCTACCACGCTCCCTAGTTATAGTGTTCACGGTTGTCTTATTCTTTAAATTTAAATGGTATAAACCATTTAATAATGTAGCATACCAACCAATTTATTTCGAAATAAATACGACAGACCCATCTCCAATAAAGAAGTGAAATCCCTTTCGGTCCATGACCGAATTGATACAATATTCTTGTGCCCTTGGGCAAAACAAGTACATCATCTAAAGTGAGAATAAAACCAGATTCTAAATCCAACATAAGGGATCCGATATCAGAAGCCTCGACACTATGCCCACTTCCGACGGTGACCATCACCTCCCCTGAATCCAGCTTCCTACTTCGTTCCAGATCCTGATTCATTGTACAAATGTGAGAACTCGCACCGGAATCAAGTATCCAAGAAGTAGAATATACGATTCTGAACAATTTGTTTCTAAAACCAGTAGTTCCGTACCTGAAGGCGCATTACGGTCAAGCTTTGGACAATACCTCTTCCAGTGGCCTAGCTCACCGCAGTTGAGGCATACATCCGTTTTCTTGGCCCCTTTGCTCTTTTGAACCATTGGGGCCTTGCCCCTTCCCTTGTCGATCTTGGCTATCGGACCTAACTGCTTCTTGTTCTTTTTCTTCTTATTCTTGGACTTCCAAGTCTTAGAAGAAATCACAAGTGCAGCTTCCTTTCCCTTTGTCTTCATCTCGAGACTGGGCGTTCGTCGGTTGTTCATTAGCCCGGCTAAGTTACATGCAATCTCATTGCAGTTGAAGTTCATGACAAATTGGGAAAAGGAGTCGAAGTGACTGCAGGATAAGGTCGGTTTGGAGAGATGCATGCATCTCAAAATCAAGAGCTTCCAATCTCTCAATCATAGAGATCATCTTGAGGACATGGTCCCCAACCTTCTCTCCTTCCTTCATCCTGGCGCCGAATAATTGCTTTGATATCTCATATCTAGCGGTTCGGCTATGCTCTCCATAGAGCTCGGCCAGTGCGCTAAGATGGCTCGTGAAGACGTCATCTTTTCATGGGCACGTTGAAGCTCATTGGTCATTGAGCCTAACATGTACCCTCGCACTCTTATGTCGTATTTTACCCATTTCTCATGGGCATCGACATCTTCCCGATTGGCTCGGGTTCTTGCGGGAGCCGGGATGTCCGCCCAAGACGTATCCCAAGATTTCCATAGTTAGGACAATCCTCAAGTTCCGGCCGCCCACATAGTTCGGACGATCAGACGTTCTTTTCAAGTAGTATAGCGAGTGGGTTCATTGTCATATTGAGAGTTTTGTTAACTGCAGAGAATAATTTGAGATTCGTTAGTGATTGTTTAATTATGATCCGAGTAAAGAATTTAAGGACTTTCTTTATTCATAACTCGGCTCCCACTATTTTATCGGCATTTACACACTCCCATGTTAAATCCGAAGTCTTGGGTGACTTCATAGTGGTGATCGATTTCTTTACAAAGTTTAATAGAGGGCAACCCATACGGTTTATATTCTATTATTCTTTATAAAGTGGTGTCTAATACCAACCCATCTAATGGATGATTCGATCTTCTTTTACCCCTAGTTCACTTGCCCTCAACCCATTCGGTTTCTATGGCTCGCTGAACTATCTAAGTTTAAACCGTCAACTCCTATTAGTCTGACAATTGAATCTTACCCGGCAACCTATACGGTTTATAGGGGTTTGATTTGTCACAACCAAAGGCATCTAATGCACTCTAGGAATTTATCAACTTTCCCCAAAAATATTACCCCGACATACTCGGAAGAATAATATTCCGGTTTAAATTTCAATTTTCCATGAGTTTGACGGAGGGTAGGAAACCTCGTAACCTTTATAACTTAGTGTTTGTAAGTGGGAGTATTAACGCGATTATATGTTACACTTTGCACATTAATCCGTTTATAAGCGCGGTTTGTGGTTTGTCAATCATTCAAAATGAAAAACAATAAATAGCAACCTAGTTACTACCAACATATAGCTCATGGACTTTTTCCTAAGTATTGGGCCAAGCCAAATAACGAAAAGAAAAATTTAGTATTGATTCTTCGTCTTCCAGTCGGTCGTCTTCGGTCTTCATCATAGCCATATGAATAATTACATCATTGAACAATACGTCCTTTTATACATATTTTCTAGTAAAACTAAATAGGCTCAAAATGGCCTTTACAACCATATCGAATCGAACAAATCAACAACTAAGTCCACGAGCTATATCACCATCACATAAGGCATTCCATACAACATGTAACGGTAAATGAAATTAAATAATCAATTAATATATTTAATTTCTTCAATGACATTAAATAATCAATTAATATATTAATCCAATTAATATAAAAATTAATTTATTTAATTTCTACAATATTAATCAAATTAATATTTATAATCGTCATTTTAATCCGTTCAAAGTAATCCGGCCAAAACAATATTCTCGTCTAATAATTTCCCTTAAAAAAATATTCCAAATATTTTATTAAATCTAATTAAATCCAATTTAAATTTCGGAAATTATTACAACGAAATATAAACACAAAAATGGAGTCCCGGAAAATCCGGTATCAGGCCCACCACGGCCCGATTCAAAATCGGGCCGAAAACCCGAAACCGCCGGACCGAAGTCACTCTCGCCGCCCGCGGTGGCCGGCCGAGCAGCTACGAGCCTACCGAGTCACTCTCGGCCGGCTAGCGGCGATCGATGAGCTGCTGCCGGCAGCTGCGTCTTCGTGCGGTATTCGTGTTTAACCCCCGTTTTTCTCATTTTTTCGACTCGCTTCCAAAACGAAAAAGTTTCTTAACTTCATGAAGAACTTATAAATCAACAAAAATCAAATTTTTTCAGATTTATAATTCACATAAAATAGTCGAAACTTGACTTACTACGAACGATTAAATTTCTTCGATTATATCTATTATGATTCTAAATCATAAACATCATCAAATAACATTCCAAATGCAAAGATGATTGTATATACGATATATTTGACCTTTCTCCGATACCACTGTTGGGATTCCACAGAAAATAAACGCAGCGGAAGTATAAACGGAATCCCTAAGAGGATCGATCAAGTAACGTATATACGAAAAGAAAAATACGAAGATCAAGGAATCAAAGTCCCATACCTATGATGTCTCTGAAAAACCTTCGTATGATGATGATGATGATGAAGAGCCCTTCGTTCCAAGCACCTAAAGCAAGGTGCCTCTACTTCACACGCCGGAACTTGACGGAAAAATCAGCAAACTTCCTTTCTCTAAGAATGCGGCTAGGGAAGCTTGTAAGAATTTTTTCTCTCGATCTTTTCTAATAATAACTTGTCTCTAAGATCAAGCATATGCTGTAGAAAATTTTTCTCACTCTTGAAGCTCTCTAAAAAACGAAATTCAACACTTGAGGAAGGAAGAAGGAGACTTTATAATTGAAAAGACTTTCTTTTCACCATTATTACTAGCCTCACATGTAGAAGATGCTTTTAAAAGCATCTCTACACCTCACATAACCCCACAAGTGTATAATATAATGAGAGAGACAAAGTAGAGTTGAGGGGGGGGGGGGGCTTATAGGGAATCTTCCAAGAAACGGGTCGAGTTAATTCGGCTCGTGTATTGGATGTTCGTCAAACGAATCCCTCGTGAATCGGATGTCCGTCAAACGAATCCGTTTTATTTCCAATGTGTTTATACTAATTAATTAATCCAATTAATTATTTATATCAAACACATATATACATTTCTCTAAGAAATATAATTTATGAATTAAAGTAATCACCCAGTAACCTACTTACAATTCATAAGACCGCTATTTGATTTATCCGATAAATCACTAATATCTAATATTATAAGAGAGATTATTAATTCATATTTATCCATCAATGATCCTATTGCGCGACTCGTAGGTTCGTCTCGGCCGGCATTGGGAGGAACCAATGAGTGCAAAGACTTAGCCACTAGCGGGCCGCATCGTAAACCCCGATCGAGAACGAATGAACGAATCATTCCGTAACCATTATGTCGTGAATACTATATACGTATAGACCCTTCATCGATGTCCCGGTCAAGTCTTCGGGTCACGGTAAAGTCAAACCTCATCGTTGACTAAACTCTATACATGTGTTAATGCAAATCAAGACCGACTGATTAATAGTGTATCTAATACGACTATATCGTAATGCTTTGGCCAAAGACTTATGATCTTATTTACCATTAAGATAGGATATTCGCCGCTCACTAACAGAGATAGAATCCTTTCTTGGCGTACAAAGAAGATCGCTACTCGCCCGTATAGTCCGCACTTCGAGGTCGACTCGGCAATTAAGCAAATGAGTCTAACTACTCTAATGACAAACTAAACGTCACGGACACATCTTCTACCGAACCCTCAAGTCAAAGGTCCACGTATACTATCACAACCTTTCGATTCGTCATCGACTCTCCGAGAGTGAATACCGTGTGACTGAATCGAGTATGAGTCGTGTTCGAGTATACTGGTCCCACCAATATACTTATAACTATGCTATCAAGACGTGCACACGTCCTAGCATCAGTTATACAAGTCTTATTAAAACTTAATGTCCTGTTAAGTTTTATCGACTTGCGAACTAGTTAAGCATTCGAGCTCTAAACACTTCTAGTGCCTATCTCCTTATCTCTATAAGGAGTAGAATGTTCACTCTCAAATGCAAGGACTACTATTCTATATACCAAATCACAATGCCAGTGATACACAACAATATAGAAATAATAATTGCCTTATTAAATATAATATTCATAATTACAATACAATTGCTCTCACTCTCTCATCCTCTGAGTGGCATTCGAGGGCATATTCCTAACAGTCAGACCCTACCTGGATCACACACCTTGTCCGTACACGTCATGTACCGGACTCCAGAGGCCTCGTCAGACCCTACCTGGATCACACACTTTGTTCGTACACATCATGTACCGAACTCCAGAGGCCTCGTCAGACCCTACCTGGAACACACACACATCGACACGACACAATTCATAATCATTAAATGTCAAGCCATTCCACATTACACTGAAATGTTCAATCAAGTATGTAAACCAAAACAACACAAATATCATGATCATCACAACGACTCTTAACCAACATAACACACATTCGGTACACAATACATTGAACAACCACGTGTACAACCATCTCATATGTACATCGCAATCCTGCACAAATGGCACGACGCCTAACACGGATACCAATATATCACTATTATCACAAAGCCTTCAAATTTCGGAAAACACAACCAACTCAAACGGAACATATTTACGGAGGAAAGCAAAATCGTCATACATATCATACGTAATTACTAGTCACAAGATACAAGTCGTATAATAAGATACTTGCCTTAATAACCGCTACCCAACGTTCCGAAGAACACCGTTCGACCGGGAAGCTCGGACCCCGAAGGAGACAACGAACGGAAGGGTTCCGACTCGAGTTCTTCACAAGAATTCGACCCTAACAACATATAATCAATAAATCATCGATCATACGAGGAAGAATAATCGTAGAACGCTCGAATTCTCTTTGTGACATTTTATCGAACACCTTCAAGGCGTCGATAAAATACTCAATAAAACGACAAATCCGTGGCAATCCAACCGTGGAATAACAAGGAATTAGATATAATATAGCTTAAAAATCATCAATCCATCAATATTCTGAGTTAAAACGGATTAAACGGACGAAATCGAACAAAATACCCAAAATCCCCAAAATTAGATTTCTAGAAAATCTGACCTGATTCGCTCGATCAAAGGATGTTATAGGATGGATGATTGATGATATGAACTCCAAAACTTCATGGATTTGTTGACAAACAACATCTCTCCATGATAGGAACAACCCCAGCGGAAGAGAAGTAGAAGCAGGAGAAAAATGGCGAAAAACGATCATTGGGCCTTAAATAGCCGCACAAGTGTGCCGCGGCCCAGCGGAGTGTGCCGCGGCACGAGCCCAAAAATGGCTCCTGGTCGGCGGTGTGCCGCGGCTCAGCCGGCGTGTGCCGCGGCACCAGTATCGGTTTGGCCGAAAAATGCCACGAGTGTGCCGCCCTGCCCGGATGTGCCGCGGCCCTACGCAGACGGCTTTCGTGGAGCCGCCAAGCACTACCGGCCGTGACTCGCCAAGCTGCCGAGCACCGCCGGCCGTGACTCGCCACCGACTGGGCCCAGATTGCCGGCCATGTCGGCCGGCCAACTCCGACGGCCGAACGACCGAACCCGAACACGAATACGAATCGATGATACGGTTACAACGTACGCAAAGACGAATCTAAGAGCTAAGAGAACACACAACTCCGACCAACCGAAGGCTCGAATCCGACAACGGAAGTAATTACCCAAAACTTTGGGAAATTACGAAAATGGCCCAAAACGTCCAAAATCACGATACGCGATCGAAACACCAAACCAAAGCTTGCAACAAGAATAATAACATTAAATGAACTTACGAGAAACTCGAAACAACAGATTTGGACGAGATTCGCAAGAATCGAACTCAAGTGCGGAAAAGCGTCAAAAGCTCGGAACTCAAGAAACGATACCGAAACGAACTCGGATGACAAAAGTGCAGAATTAATCATTCTCGAAATGACGAAACGGTCATGAGCGAATCGTCAAAACGGACTTTCTCCGAAAAAAGAAATTACCGGAAATCGAAATTACGGGTATTACATTCTACCCTCCTTAAAAGAAGTTTCGTCCCGAAACTTAAAACAAGTAGGGAGAAGCAATATCCACTGTCAGAAAGACTCGACGAGATACACAAAAACCGAAAACTCGCGCCCAACGGCGAAACGCTGCAAGAAACGCCAAAAGACATACGGCGTGAAAACACGCTCCACGACGACCAACACAATGCCACCGACTAAGATTCAAAACAATAACGAGAAATTAACGTCACATCACATGCACACATTTAATCAAAGAAACGCACGCGACAACAAGCCGCTTTTGACTAAAACGGCTATGCGAAAGAAACAAATAGAATAACACGATAGAAATCACTCCGATACTCATCAACAAGAAAATGTCCGACGTCAAAATACAAATAATTTCAAGATAACAGAAAATGAGAATACCGGATATTACATTCTATCACACAAAAATAAGTTTCGCCCCGAAACTTAAACTAAGGTTATCACAGTGATACGAAACAAAATATAACGACACATAATAAAATACCATGCTCATGACCTCGTGGTCCACTGACACGCCTCCGCAGGTTCAACAACTAAACGGGAACTTACACAAAACAAAATATCATTCAACAAGTTCCAAATGTAAAAGCGTCACGAAACATCTCTACAAAGAAACAATCCATGTAGCGAGTACCAAAAACACCATCACTAGACATTACTGGGCCCTCCGGAAGTAGGAATAGAATCCCGGTCCCTTATCATCTCAGCAACAATCTCGCAGTACTGAACTCGATGCCCCTCGTGTCCACAATTATAACAAGTCACTGGCGGTTTCTTACAATGCGCGCGTTCATGGCCTAGAACGTTACAATTGAAACACCTAGGAGCATTACCAGGACTCAAAGACACCGACTTGGGTCTTTTGGGTTCTCTAACTGACCGAGAAGGTCCCATACTCGGCTGATACGAGGGTTGAGGTGTGGGAATCCCAATTCCCTTACTTCCCGATGCATCATCGAAATCTTCGCTTTTCGCTACCGATACGGACTCGGTAGACATTATAGCCATCTCAAACGCCAAGGCTCGATCCCGATAGTCCTTCATGGTTGTACACATAAAAGGAGCCATACACCGCCGAATCAGAGGTTTCATACGCATATCGAAATAACGAACCTTATCTGCCTCACTTTTCACCTGATCCCGAACATAACACAGCTGTCGATTATAATCGACTATCGCCTGGGATATCGACACGTCTCGGGGCGTAGCCGAGAAAAACTCGACAATCCTACGCTCTTTAACAGGCGGCGGACAATACTCGGCCTCCATGGCGCTTTGAATTCGATCCAAGTAGCGATCGATCACTAGGCGCTACGGCCTCCCACCAGTCTGCAGATTCCCTGTCGAGTAGGTATTGAGCAATAGGCACTCTTCTCTCATCGGGGCAAGCTACAGCATCAAATGTTCTGTCCAACTGGAAGAGCCAATTCTCCCAGCCTAACGAATCCGAAGAACCTACAAAACGGGGCGGGTGCATTCTCATCACATCTCGTAACCACTTACCAGCTCCGTTATCTTCATCCGGAATCCCGTCTCGGTGTACACCCGATTCATAAGCGCCAACCTGGTCACCACTGACGAAGGATGGTGGCGGCGCCAATATCATCATTACCTCCGGATGGTTGCTGCCGATCACGACCACGACTACGACCACGTCCTCGCCACGGCCTCTCGGCATACCGGACGGACGACCAATAAGAATAACACATCCAAACAAGTATCACAACGTCAAGATAAGACAATAAATAGCGACGTTAAAACATCAACTCCAAGTCATCACACAAGTGCACGAACTAACACCGTAATTTTAGAACTTCATTAAAAAAATAATCCACACAAATACATCAACAGAGAGGTTTGGATTTTTTCCAAATCAAACACGGTCAAAACCACACATGTATCGCAGGATCAAACACTAACAACAAAAATAAAATGTTTCCGGGGTATTATTCAAATGATAAAATTTTAAAATTCTCAAGTTTGAAAAAAAAATTGGTGAAATGAAATTTTTGAAAACTCTTATAATACCTCGGTCGTTTGATTAAAACCATGTATCTCATTATCAAAACTGTTTTGATTGAAGCTATTTGCAAAACAACACATTGAGGCTTCAATCTTTTCGCTAGACGATGTCGTCAAAATGACCTTATCAATATATCATTACCTTTACTAGCGTTATACGGGGTAACAACATGTTACCACTGTAATATCCGCAATTTTCGATTTCCGGTAATTTCTTTTTTTTCGGTCGGAGTCCGTTTTGACGACTCGCTCATGACCGTTTCGTCATTCTGAGAATGATTAATTCTACACTTTTTGACATCCGAGTTCGTTTCGGTGTCGTTTCGTTGAGTTCTGTGCTTTTTAGCGACTTTTCCGCACTTGAGTTCGATTCTTGCGAATCTCATCCGAAACTGTTGTTTCGAGTTTCCCGCAAGTCCGTTTATCTTTGTTGGACGTGTTGTGAACTTCGGTTCGGTTATTCGATCACGTATCGTGATTTTCGGGCCTTTGGGCCATTTTCGTAATTTCCCAAAGTTTGGGGTAATTACCTTCCGTTGTCGAATTTCGAGCCTTCGGGTGGTCGGAATCGTGTGTCCTACTAGCTCTTAGATTCGTCTTTGTGAGTACTTCGTAACCGTATCTTCGGTTCGTATTCGGGTTTCGGTGTCGTTTTGTTGAATTCCGGATTTCTAAACGACTTTTCTAAGTATGAGTTCGTCTTTGTTAGATCACCATTAATTTTTGGTGACTCCAAAAATTATAAATCTTTGCAATATTATAGAACATCGAGTTAGCTTTCCAATGGTTCAAACGGTGAGTCAATCGAGTCCGGACGAGAGAGTTATGGTCGTTTGGCTTTTGGCCGAGCACTTCCGAGAGCCTTTCGGCCGATAGGGGGCCGATAGACTTCTCTCTGCCGGCATCCCGTAGGGGTATCGGTTAGCCTATCGGCCGATAGGCCGGCCGATAGGTTCTCATTGTGTTGCACTATAAATGTGGTTTTGAGCGTGAATGACTCATTCCTTCCCCATTTTTCCACCGAGTCGCGAGAGAGAGTTAGAGAGGGAGAGAGTTCTTCATCCGGGGGTCGATCTTCATCATTTCTTTTCGGTTGTGAGGCTCGGATAATCAATCCAACGCGTGTTCTACGAATCTAAATACTTGAATCATCCAAGGTACTCTTCTAAAAACCCATTTTTGGGAGATTTTGGGGATTTTGGGTATTTTGTTCGATTTCGTCCGTTTAATCCGATTTAACTTAGGATTTTGATGGATTGATGATTATTTAGATGTATTATATCATTTCCCTTGTTATTCCATGGTTGGATCGTATCGATTCGTTGTTTGAGTTGAGTTCTTGACCGACGCCTTGAAGGTGTCCAGAAATGTCTTAGAGGGGTTTTCGGGCGTTCTACGATTATTCTTCCTCGTATGGTCGATGATTTATTGGTTGTATGATGTTAGGGTCGTGTTTCTTGCGAAGAAACCGTGTTGAACCCTTTCGTTCGTCGTCGTCTTCCGTTTCGATAGCATTGGGCGTTTCGAAGCTTTCCGGTTGAGCCGTGTTCGTCGGAATACTTGCGTACCGATTTTGAGGCAAGTACCTTGCCCATACTTTTCTCGTTTTATGTATATGATGATCGGTGGTCGTCTTAATGTGTTTGTTTGGTTGTTTGAAATGAAGTTTCAAAAGATTTGATTTGGCCTCGTTAAAGGCTTTCTTTCAAAACGCGTGTGTTTTGTGAATGGTGTTTTGAGAATTGATTATGATTCGATTATTTTGAACGTTGAAGGATTTTATGAGGATACTCCTCTTGTTTAAAGTTATGGAATCGTGTATTCCGTATTTAAGCTTGTTATTGTATTTTTGAAGAGTTTGGTAATGGTGTCGAGTTAATGGCCATCTCTAGTGGGTATTCTTAATGAACTTACATTCTTAGCATGCTAGTATTGCATGAGTAACGTGTATTGTGTGTAATTTACTCACCTTGTGTTGGCAGACGGGTCAAGGAGGGAAATCTATGCCGCGCCTGGATTTCACGAGTTTCGTGCACCGCTTAGCCAACTCGTTAGGGTCCTTGCAAGGCCTCGAGTGAGAATGTATCTGCCGCCTGTTCTCACGGCTTAGCGTGTGCGTCGTTTTGTTTTTGTTGTAATTGTAGCCAACTCGGTAGGGTCCCTATGAGGCCTCGAGCGAGAATGTATCTGCCGCCCTGTTCTCGAGGCTAATTGTGGACTGCTCATTTCCTAAATGAGTGCTTTCGAACGGTTTTCATGATTGCATGCATTGACTAAGTGTGTAAGAGGTAAGTGTTCGTTTGGCTTACTTGGCTAGGATGGCACTGGAGTATTTTGTTGTTTATTTTAAATCCTTTATTTGTGGATTTTGATGTTGGGATACGAACCTCGTGGTCGTTCTTGTGTCTTGTGAGTTGATGAGATTTGGGGCTAAAATCCCAATGGTTTTGTAAAAGTCGTTTTACGGATTTGGGGCTAAAATCCCAACGGTTGGTTAATGTCATTTTCGTAAAGTAAACCTTTGGGGCGGTGACCCCTTTTGTCTTTTGGTTTTCGAAAAGTAGGATTTGATAATCCTAAATTGTTTTCTATTAAAACTCTCGATGGCATTCTAAACTGTTTTATAAATTACTTCCATTGATTTATGATATTTCGTTTTTGAAATGTTTTCTCAAACCCTTGCCTCGGGAAGTACTTTTCGTTTCGTTTGGATCTTTGAGGATCCTCGGTTATTGTTATTCGTGGAATGTGAATTGTATGGCTCGTATTTGCACTTTGTATTTGCACTAGCAAAACGGTGGAGTTTTGCTATCCCCCGTGTATTCGGGGTGTGGATGTCTGTTTTTTCATTCAGGTTTTGGTGCATATCACTGTGTCGGCATGAAGGATGATGAAAGATGAGCGATACTAATCACATGAGGATCCGTACATCGTGTGTTGGTTCTGTTGTACTTTATTTTCCGCTTTGTATTGTTCCGTTATGCGGGTGTAGTTGTACTTTGTCCCTGCGTGGGCATGAGTTGTATTTGAGTTGTATGTATTTGTGGAAAGACCAAATCGGTCTCTTGAGTCATTGTAGCCTCGAAGGCATTGTCGAGATGTTAAATGTCGTTACACTGGTAGATCCTTGAGGAAAGGTTCTACGGCGTGTAATATCCACGAGCGGATTGGGGTGTTACATAAATGGTATCGGAGCTTAGGTTGAGGGAACCTAGGTCGCCGGGTCAAGTCGTGTTGTTTGAGTCTTGTTTCGTTGGATTTTTATCCGATCGAGTCGTGTCGCGACGCGTCGTTTGAGTTTGTTGGTCGTGATTAGTATCGTGGGCGATCATCATCTTCGTGCGACTGTGGAAGTAAGTCTCCCTTCTTTGTGTTGTGCCTCGTGTGACACGAGCTATTTTTATGATTATTTGTTAAGTGGTGGAATTTTATGTGAATTTTGATTTCACGATATGTATTTAGTCGACTCGTATTTGATTTATACGAGGAGTGTCGTTTGTGATGTCTTTTTATTTTTGTTTTTCTGAATTGTTGATTATTTTCGATTCGTTTTGCACGTTTTTCAAGTCTCTTGTGGAAGCTTTGTGCTTATACACGTTCGACTTGTTCACTAGCGAGTGAGGGTGGGTATTTTATCAGCGGTTTTGTTCTGATTGTGGGCTCTTATCGTTGCTTTTCGTGTAAAGACTTGTAGTGTCGTGATTTTATTCGTTTTGCTGCGTGTGCTAGGAGTTGTTTTAGTGACCGTCGGTATGTGTGAGTTTTGGGCATTACGCCTATCGATTTTTTGAAAACCTTGAGTATCTTAGAAAAATAAATTTGAGACATACTTTTCAAATGAGTTATTTTCTTGAGGTACATCCTAGATGCCACAATGTATTTCAAAAATTTTCTACCTCGAGGACCAAAATGTTTTGAGATATTTTCAACACTTTTATTTAGACCCGAGGGTCGAATAATTTGAAAGTTTTCACTAAGAGAAAGTGTCTTCATTTTTATCAAATGCGAAATGGTTCTCCAATGTCTCGATAACGATGTTTCACGTTTGTATTTTTTTTTGAAAGATGATACTCAAGATCAATCGGTGTTCTTCTAAATTATTTTCAAAATGAAGTTTTCGTTTTTAAAACCTATCCATTCCCGTTTGAGGGCTGGGTATGTATGTGTGATGTTCGCGTTGTCCTTTTGATACTTTCTCCCGAGTATGATGAATTGGCGGTGTGAGCGTTGAGACGCTTTCCACACATTGGTTGTGCTAGCCCCGTGAGAGGCGGAGTGTTGGTATTGAATGTTGTCGCCTCATGGCAATTTCGCGTTGTCGCGCATGTGCGAGCTGTTAGAGCTTGATTTGGTATGACCGTGTGCATCGGTGATGGTTCCGTTATGCGTCGATTGTTTAATGTCTTGTTACCTTGCTCCCGTTTTTGTGAATTTCGTGGACGAGGTCGGAGGTAATGCCCGTACTATTTTGACGTGTGTGTTTTATCTTCACCAATCTATCGCTTCGCTCATGTTCGTTGGTAATTTATGAACTTTTTCGGTATTTCGCCATCGTCCGAACGAGCCGTGATCTTGTTGTAGGCCGATCTGGTTATCGGTGTGATTTTTTTTCGAGTTCGGTTCGATTCTTGTGAACTTTGTTCGGGAGTAACATCCTTTGGTTCTACTAGTCCTTTTATTCGAAGGGATCGGATTCTGAACTTCTGTATTTTCTACTTTGTCGACTCATTTATGTTCGTTGACATTTCTGAGCTTGTCCTGCCCTTGTTTTTGTTTATCGAACGAGTGTGATATCATTTCGGGATAACTTATTTGTCGTTGTGACTTTTCAATCGCTATTCCCTTTCCGGTGGATCTTATGGGAATGCATGTCTTGTAGTTCTCACCAGATCATCCTGGGAGTTATTGTTGAACTTTATTGTTCTTCGTGATTCGAACATGATTCTTCGATTTTTGTTGTCTCGATCGTTTGTTTGTTCGGTTTTGTTCTCGTTTCGTGATTGTTGAACGTTCAGGCTCCTTCGTAATTCCCTTTAGTTCGGGAAATTAGTTTCGTTTTCAATCTTCCATCCCTTAGGCGATGGGATTCCGTGTTTGTTCAGCGGTTGACTCGCGTTTTGATTGAGGTGCCGTTGGGTTGGTCAATCATGTTGATTTTCGTTCGTTGTGTTTTGTGATTATCGGATAATTGACTTGACTATAGTATCCGTTTGATGACGCTTGTCACTTGTCGGTTTTATTATATCCCTAACAATGACGTTGTGTTAGTCGCCGTGGAGCGTGTTTTCACGCCGTATGTTCCTTTGCGTTGTTTGTAACATTTCGCCGTTGGGCGTTAGTTACGCATTCTTGTGTGTCTCGTTGAGTTTACTGGCGGAATATTTCTTCTCCCTACTTGTTTTAAGTTTCGGGACGAAACTTCTTTTAAGGAGGGTAGAATGTAATATCCGCAATTTTCGATTTCCGGTAATTTCTTTTTTTTCGGTCGGAGTCCGTTTTGACGACTCGCTCATGACCGTTTCGTCATTCTGAGAATGATTAATTCTACACTTTTAGACATCCGAGTTCGGTTCGTGTCGTTTCTGAGTTCTGTGCTTTTAGCGACTTTTCCGCACTTGAGTTCGATTCTTGCGAATCTCATCCGAAACTGTTGTTTCGAGTTTCCCGCAAGTCCGTTTATCTTTGTTGGACGTGTTGTGAACTTCGGTTCGGTTATTCGATCACGTATCGTGATTTTCGGGCCTTTGGGCCATTTTCGTAATTTCCCAAAGTTTGGGGTAATTACCTTCCGTTGTCGAATTTCGAGCCTTCGGGTGGTCGGAATCGTGTGTCCTACTAGCTCTTAGATTCGTCTTTGTGAGTACTTCGTAACCGTATCTTCGGTTCGTATTCAGGTTCGGGTTTCGGTGTCGTTTTGTTGAATTAGGATTTCTAAACGACTTTTCTAAGTATGAGTTCGTCTTTGTTAGATCACCATTAATTTTTGGTGACTCCAAAAATTATAAATCTTTGCAATATTATAGAAAATCGAGTAAGCTTTCCAATGGTTCAAACGGTGAGTAAATCGAGTCCTGACGAGAGAGTTATGGTCGTTTGATTTGGCCACCGAGCACTTCCAGAGCCTTTCGGCCGATAGGGGGCCGATAGACTTCTCACGCCGGCATCCAGTAGGGGTATCGGTATGGCCTATCGGCCGATAGGCCGGCCGATAGGTTCTCGCTGTGTTGCACTATAAATGTGGTTTTGAGCGTGAGCCTCATTCCTTCCCCATTTTTCCTCCGAGGAGCGTGAGTGAGATTTAGAGAGGGTGAGAGTTCTTCTTCCGGGTGTCGATCTTCATCATTTCTTTTCGGTTGTGAGGCTCGGATAATCAATCCAACGCGTGTTCTACGAATCTAAATACTTGAATCATCCAAGGTACTCTTCTAAAAACCCATTTTTGGGAGATTTTGGGGATTTTGGGTATTTTGTTCGATTTCGTCCGTTTAATCCGATTTAACTTAGGATTTTGATGGATTGATGATTATTTAGATGTATTATATCATTTCCCTTGTTATTCCATGGTTGGATCGTATCGATTCGTTGTTTGAGTTGAGTTCTTGACCGACGCCTTGAAGGTGTCCAGTAAAATGTCTTAGAGGGGTTTTCGGGCGTTCTACGATTATTCTTCCTCGTATGGTCGATGATTTATTGGTTGTATGATGTTAGGTCGTGTTTCTTGCGAAGAAACCGTGTTGAACCCTTTCGCTCGTCGCCGTCTTCCGCTTCGATAGCATTGGGCGTTTGAAGCTTTCCGCTGAGCCGTGTTCGTCGGAATACTTGCGTATCGATTTTGAGGCAAGTACCTTGCCCATACTTTTCTCGTTTATGTATATGATGATCGGTGGTCGCCTTAATGTGTTTGTTTGGTTGTTTGAAATGAAGTTTCAAAAGATTTCGATTTGGCCTCGTTAAAGGCTTTCTTTCAAAACGCGTGTTTTGTGAATGGTGTTTTGAGAATTGATTATGATTCGATTATTTTGAACGTTGAAGGATTTTATGAGGATACTCCTCTTGTTTAAAGTTATGGAATCGTGTATTCCGTATTTAAGCTTGTTATTGTATTTTTGAAGAGTTTGGTAATGGTGTCGAGTTAATGGCCATCTCTAGTGGGTATTCTTAATGAACTTACATTCTTAGCATGCTAGTATTGCATGAGTAACGTGTATTGTGTGTAATTTACTCACCTTGTGTTGGCCCGACGGGGTCAAGGAGGGAAATCTATGCTGCCGCCCTGGATTTCACGAGTTTCGTACCGCTAGCCAACTCGTTAGGGTCCTTGCAAGGCCTCGAGTGAGAATGTATGCTGCCGCCCTGTTCTCACGGCTTAGCGTGTGCGTCGTTTTGTTTTTGTTGTAATTGTAGCCAACTCGGTAGGGTCCCTATGAGGCCTCGAGCGAGAATGTATGCTGCCGCCCTGTTCTCGAGGCTAATTGTGGACTGTTCATTTCCGGAAATGAGTGCTTTCGAACGGTTTTCATGATTGCATGCATTGACTAAGTGTGTAAGAGGTAAGTGTTCGTTTGGCTTACTTGGCTAGGATGGCACTGGAGTATTTTGTTGTTTATTTTAAATCCTTTATTTGTGGATTTTGATGTTGGGATACGAACCTCGTGGTCGTTCTTGTGTACTGTGAGTTGATGAGATTTGGGGCTAAAATCCCAATGGTTTTGTAAAAGTCGTTTTACGGATTTGGGGCTAAAATCCCAACGGTTGGTTAATGTCATTTTTCAGAAAGTAAACCTTTGGGGCGGTGACCCCTTTTGTCTTTTGGTTTTCAAAAGTAGGATTTGATAATCCTAAATTGTTTTCTATTAAAACTCTCGATGGCATTCTAAATCTGCTTTATAAATTACTTCCATTGATTTATGATATTTCGTTTTTGAAATGTTTTCTCAAACCCTTGCCTCGGGAAGTACTTTTCGTTTCGTTTGGATCTTTGAGGATCCTCGGTTATTGTTATTCGTGGAATGTGAATTGTATGGCTCGTATTTGCACTTTGTATTTGCACTAGCAAAACAGGTGGAGTTTTGCTAACCCCGAGTATTCGGGGGTGGATGTCTGTTTTGCATTCGGGTTTTGGAGCATAACACAGGGTCGGCATGAAGGATGATGAAAGATGATCGATACTAATCACATGAGGAACCGTACATCGTGTGTTGGTTCGGTTGTACTTTATTTTCCATTTTGTATTGTTCCCGTTGTACGGGTGTAGTTGTACTTTGTCCCCTGCGTGGGCATGAGTTGTATTTGAGTTGTATGTATTTGTGGAAAGACCAAATCGGTCTACTGAGTCATTGTAGCCTCGAAGGCATTGTCGAGATGTTAAATGTCGTTACCAGCCTGGTAGATCCTTGAGGAAAGGTTCTACGGCGTGTAATATCCCTGAGCGGATTGGGGGTGTTACAACCACGCCATCCATCACTGATATATCAACAGAGATTAGATAACCATGGGGCACGGGTACAACTGTAATAACAAATTTCTACCGGGCCAGTCAAAAGTTTACGGCCGTAACAACATGCAGTTTACGGTCGTAACAACTCTGAGCTTACGGCCGTAATGGAAAACATCTTACGGCCGTAACATCTAGCTGCAGGACTGCAGAATTGTCACAGTAGCCCCCAACACACAAACACATAACATTTAAATTCCGAAAATTAGGGCCGTTTTCCAAAACAAGATTTTTCCAAAAATTTTGATTTCCACAAAAATGCTCAAATCAGTAGTCTTTAAGGAAAAACGTTTTCAAAGCTACCCGTAGCGGGTATAATTACAACAATCCAAAATAGTCGATATTAAAACCACATGCCCAAATGGCAAACAGGGTCGCCAATTCAATCACCTACATCTCATGGCATCAAGTTTAAACACAAAGAAAATCATTCATCGGAGTTTCTCACAAACTCTACCGTAAAACCCATCAAGGTTCACAACTTTCACACCATACCAACCACGTGGTGGCTCAAGGGCCAAACATCAATACATCCAGTTCTATACACGTACAGCGTATCCAAGTATTGAATACAACTTCATTACACAACACCGTGTAAATAAAATTATGCACCACAAATATCACACATAAATGAAATCATGAACACAATTATTATGCATAAAAGAGGAGACTTACATCAACAGGTTGCACGGAGGTGACGGTCGCCCACGATACTAATCTCGTCGACAACATATCCGACACGTTGTGACTACGCACAACTCAACTTGTCACCTGACGACTCGAGCGACAAGACCACACATTACTCGACAAACCACGACTGACTCGACCCGACACCTAGGTTTACGCAACCTAAGCTCGATACCATAAATGTAACACCCCAAAACCGTATGAGAATATTACACGCCGTAAACCCTTTCCGCAAGGATCTACCAAAGCTAAACGTCCATAAACAACCAAATGCTTGCCCGGCCAGGTCAAACAATATAATAATACAGACTGCTAAGGTCACTTACACATAAACACACGGTCGATGAGGTCACACAACTCTATCAACGGATCGACTAACAACATTACCCACACAGGTTCGAAATACAATACAACGGAAGATGAATCAACTCTAACAATACAAATAAACTCTACCAACTCTCAACTCTTGATTAGTATCGCACTCGTCATCCCTTGTGCCAATCCTGTGATCGCTCCCCGAACTCGCATGTACCTGGACGCAAAACAGACATCCACCCCGAATACTGGGGTTAGTAAAACTCCACTGTTTTACTAGTGCAAGTATCAAACCATACGAAATGTAACAAGCAAATAGCAACTACGAATTTAATACGGAAATCAATTATCAAAATGTTCCCGAGAAGTTTTAGAATTTCGAACTCAAGTAAGAGATATTTGAAAAGGAACACATCATCTCGGGGATTTTTAAAGCAGAAATTCTTTTGGATCTCGAGTCCCAATTTACAAAACCCTTTTCGTAAACAATAGGGCCTTAGCCCGATTCTCGTTTCAAAGCATACTAAATAATATATCATTATGAGTCCGAGATCCATATTTAAAATATTACCCGAACAATCACTGCTACACGGTCATTGTTCGTACACATCATGTACCGAACTCTGGAGGCCTCGACGGGCCTTACCCGGACCACACACATTGTTCGTACACATCATGTACCGAACTCCGGAGGCCTCAACGGACCCTACCCGGCCACACACACTGTTCGTACACAGCATGTACCGAACTCCGGAGGCCTCAACGGACCCTACCCGGCCACAACATCGTTCGTACACATCATGTACCGAACTCCAGAGGCCTCGTCAGACCCTACCTAGATCACACACCTTGTCCGTACACGTCATGTACCGGACTCCGCAGGCCTCGCTGACCCTACCCGGATCACACACTTTGTTCGTACACATCATGTACCGAACTCCGGAGGCCTCGTCGACCTACCCGGAACACACACACATCGACACGACACAATTCATAATCATTAAATGTCAAGCCATTCCACATTACCTGAAATGTTCAATCAAGTATGTAAACCAAAACAACACAAATATCATGATCATCACAACGACTCTTAACCAACATAACACACATTCGGACACAATACATTGAACAACCACGTGTACAACTATCTCATATGTACATCGCAATCCCGCACAAATGGCACGACGCCTAACACGGATACCAATATATCACTATTATCACAAACAATTCAAATTTCTGAAAACACAACCAACTCAAAGCGGAACATATTTACGGAGGCAAGCAAAATCGTCATACATATCATACGTAATTACTAGTCACAAGATACAAGTCGTATAATAAGATACTTGCCTTAATAACCGCTACCAAACGTTCCGAAGAACACCGTTCGACCGGGAAGCTCGGACCCCGAAGGAGACAACGAACGGAAGGGTTCCGACTCGAGTTCTTCACAAGAATTCGACCCTAATAACATATAATCAATAAATCATCGATCATACGAGGAAGAATAATCGTAGAACGCTCGAATTCTCTTTGTGACATTTTATCGAACACCTTCAAGGCGTCGATAAAATACTCAATAAAACGACAAATCCGTGGCAATCCAACCGTGGAATAACAAGGAATTAGATATAATATAGCTTAACAATCATAAATCCATCAATATTATGAGTTAAAACGGATTAAACGGACGAAATCGAACAAAATACCCAAAATCCCCAAAATTAGATTTCTAGAAAATCTGACCTGATTCGCTCGATCAAAGGATGTTATAGGATGGATGATTGATGATATGAACTCCAAAACTTCATGGATTTGTTGACAAACAACATCTCTCCATGATAGGAACAACCCCAGCGGAAGAGAAGTAGAAGCAGAGAAAAATGGCGAAAAACGATCATTGGGCCTTAAATAGCCAGACAGTGTGCCGCCCGGCCGAGTGTGCCGCGGCACGAGCCCAAAATGGCTCCCGGTGGTCGGCGGTGTGCCGCGGCTCAGCCGGCGTGTGCCGCGGCACCGTGCAGATCGGTTTGGCCGAAAAATACCACAGTGTGCCGCGGCCTGCCAAAGATGTGCCGCGCCTACGGCAGACTGCTTTCGGCCGGAGCCGCTGAGCACTACCGGCCGTGACTCGGCCGAGCTGCCGAGCACCGCGGCCGTGACTCGGCAAGACTGCCTGGCCCAGATTGCGGCCATGTCGGCCGGGCTAACTCCGACGGCGAACGACCCCGAAACCCGAACACGAATACGATTCGATGATACGGTTACAACGTACTCGCAAAGACGAATCTAAGAGCTAAGAGAACACACAATTCCGACCAACCGAAGGCTCGGAATCCGACAACGGAAGTAATTACCCAAAACTTTGGGAAATTACGAAAATGGCCCAAAACGTCCGAAAATCACGATACGCGATCGAAACACCAAACCAAAGCTTGCAACAAGAATAATAACATTAAATGAACTTACGAGAAACTCGAAACAACAGTTTCGGACGAGATTCGCAAGAATCGAACTCAAGTGCGGAAAAGCGTCTGAAAAGCTCGGAACTCAGCAAAACGATACCGAAACGAACTCGGATGACAAAAAGTGCAGAATTAATCATTCTCTAAATGACGAAACGGTCATGAGCGAGTCGTCAAAACGGACTTTCTCCGAAAAAAAGAAATTACCGGAAATCGAAATTACGGGTATTACACGTGACACTATGGCACAAACTCTCAAAGATGGAATCTATTCTTTATTGTCACATTACAACCTTGATGTCAAGTCTATTCGTGGGCAAGGGTATGATGGTGCAGGCAATATGCGAGGTCAGTTCAAAGGTTTGCAAGCCTTGATTTTAAAAGATTGTGAATACGCTTATTATGTTCATTGTCTTGCTCATCGGTTGCAATTGGCATTAATGGCCGCCTCTCAAGAAGTTATAGCATTGCGTAAGTTTTTTACGAAGTTGTCTTTTGTTGTCAATGTTGTTAGTGCTTCCTCCAAACGCACTGACCAATTACGAGATGCACAAGTTGAGCAAATTGCATACTTGATTTCGATTGATGAATCGAGACCTAGTGGTCTCAATCAAATTGGTACATTACAACGAAATGGAGATACTAGATGGAGTTCACATCGAGATCGATTTCTAGCCTAATTAAGATGTTCACCCAACTTGTGAGGTTTTACTCAAAATTGTTGAGGAAGGAACTGGTTCAATCCGAGGAGATGCAGATTCGGCATATGAGGCTATGACGACCTTTGACTTCGTATTTGTCTTATTTCTCGAAAAAGAAATAATGGAGATCACTGATTTACTTTGTCAGGCTTTACAAAGACAAGATCAAGATATTTTTAACGCATTGAGGCTAGTTGCATCTACCAAACTGTTATTGCAAAAAATGAAAGATGAAAGCTGGAACGATTTGCTTTCCGTTGTTAAGTCATTTTTTCAGGTATATAACATAGTGATTATACACTCTAACATTGTTATCAAGTGAATCTTCCTAACTTGTCTTCTTTCTAACTTGTTCTTTTGTAAACTGGAAAATAACTGAAAAATAACTTATCAAAGGTATTACACTGTAAACTGAAAATACCACAATTTTGGATGGATTCTCATATATGCTGCATAATTTCATTGATTGCAGTAGCTTGTTTTTCCTTTCTTTTTTTTTTTCTTTTTTTTTTTGTAGGATGGCTGAGATTGTTGTATATAACATAGTGATTATACACTCTAACATTATTATCAAGTGAATCTTCCTAACTTGTCTTCTTTCTGACTTGATCTTTTGTCAGGTACGCAATATAGATATTCCTGACCTGTCTTCTTCCTACCGCAGTAGAGGACCTTGGGCTCGTAATGAGCAGTGTGATCATACACTTGAGCATCATTATCGAGTGGATATTTTCTATGAAGCAATTAATTGTCAATTAATGGAATTAGATCATCGTTTCAGCGATAGTGCCATGGAGTTGCTTCGTCTTGCTTCATCTCTAGATCCCAAAAATACATATGAGACTTTTCGAAGTGTTGATGTACGTCAACTAGTAGAGAAGTTTTATCCTGGAGATTTCAGTGATCATGAGAAAACAATTCTGAAAATGCAACTTCAACATTATGATATTGATGTCGTTCAACATGCAGATTATAAGAAATTGACATCTATTGCGGAATTATGTCAATGGTTGGTGAGGACTAGAAGAGAAATTACTTTTGATCTTATTTATCGAGTAATCAGTCTGTTACTTACTCTCCCAGTTTCTACCGCGACAACGAGAGATCATTTTCAAGAATGAATATTGTGAAAACAAGGATACGGAGTAAAATGGAAGATGAGTTTCTAAATGACTCGTTGGTTTTGTATATCGAAAGAGAACTTGCTGAAAAGATTACTTTGGATGAAATTATAGAAGATTTCAAGGCCGCGAAGGATCGACGGGTTCCACTTTGATGAGCGATGTTTGGTATTTTTATATTTAATGTCTAGTTTTAATGTTTTGTTATTTATAACTTTGGATGATGTATCTTTTGTATTTTTCAAAATATATAAGATATTAGTTTCGGCCCCCGCGGTTGAAAGGCTTGTGATCCGCCCCTGATGTTATGCATTTTGAATTTCTAAACACACACATTGTTACCAGATTGTAAAACAATTGACTATTGAATAATGTGTCCACAACATATAAGAAACATTAAGACAATTGATTGTTTCCGCAATACTCATACATTACAACAATAATTGGTTGCATTTGTTACCAGTTTATAGAACAAGATGTGTGACAGTGCACTGTTAGAGTATTAGTGGCCCCGGCCTTTTTTATTTTGATAGAATTGTGTTTGATTCATATTGTATGTTGTAGGCCTGCAAGATAAGGGAAAACATCTGATGTATGAATCTCTCTTTAAGAGGATCGAAAGGGAAACCTAGGGAGCTAGAAAAAATGTTACCATAGTAAAAATGAACAGATTGAATAAATGTAACCAGAACAAAAGACATGTGGGAACAAATTTAATAAAAGTAACTCATTTTTTTTATTTTTATTGGTTACCGGTGTACCTTGGAGATCTGGCAACAAATTGATTCAAATGTAACTGCAGTTAATTGTCAAACTGATCCCCAATTTATACTAAAAGACTAGCAACAATTGCATTAAAATGTAATCAATGTAAGATATAAAGCCGACAACAATTGAAGTCATACGTAGTAAAGAAGAAAAATATTGAGAGCAAAAAAATAAAAAAATTGGAATCATGTAAAACTAGAAACAAATTGTCAGCTTCATCGTACAAGGGACTTAGGGCTCATCATTCCACTTTTTTATGTCAATATTGGTGACCAGAGATAACTCTCTTCAATTATTGTAGCAAGACGAAATCCCTCGCCCCCAGTGCCCTCACCCCCCGGTTCGAAAGGAATTGGTGGAGGAATTAAATCATGGTATTTCAGCAGTGGCTAGGTGGGAGGAGCAGTGTCAGTGCCTGAGCGAGTTATCACATATTGAAAGGATAAAAGCACATGCTCATGCTGTGACTCGAACATACGTCAGAAGCAATCGCCACCCGAGGCAATTGAAGTGCCACGCGGACAACTCTCTTCAATTATTCCAGTGATGGGAGGGAGTAGGTCTTGAAATGTAACCAACATAAAACCTAAAATTGGCAACAATTGAAATCGTATGTAGCAAAAAAAAAAATAAGGAGAGCAAAGTATTAAAACATTGAAATCATTAAAAATTGGAAACAATTTAATTAAAATATAACCAACAAAAAATGTACAACTTGAAACAATTGAAATCGTATGCAACAAAGTAAAAAATAAAGGAGAGTTTAATATGTTAGATCTTGATTTCAAAATTGAAATGTAGAAGTAGAGGTGTTCACGGTTTCGGTTCGAATCGCCGGTTTTGAACCGTTGACTGCGGTTCGGTTCAAAACCGGAACCGTGAACCGTTTTTAGACGGTTTGGTTCCGGTTCGTCATTTTGACGAACCGTGAACCGGCAGTTCAACCGCCGATTTTTAATAAAAAATCAAAAATTCAAAATTGTGACTGTTTGAACTGGCGGTTCCAACGGTCACAATTTCAATTTTTTTTATTCATTTTTACATCTATAAATACTCCCCTCACATCCTTCATTTTTCTCACACCAACTATCTACTTCCTCTCTAATTTCTATTCTCTCATCTCTCAAGTATTATACTTTTAATTCAAAAAAATGTCAAGTGGTCAATTCAACCGGGGAAAGGGAAAAGCTATCACCGGCATTCCTCAACGAGGAAGAGACGGTGCTAGTGGTAGTACTCCTACTCATACTCCGAGTTCTAATTCTATTCCAAGTCCGAATTTTGGAGATTATTTTCCCGATGAATTAACCGAGGAACAAATCAACGAAATGTTTGAAGCCTCAAATCGATTCATGAAGATGATGAGCAACCAACAAAACCAAAACAAAGGAAACCATCCGAGCTCAAATCTCCATTATTTGCGCTCCATTATACAAATATGGACGACGTTGCATCCGGTCCCGGTCATTTCTTGGCCAAGTGCAACTATTGCGATAAAATGTACAAGTTTAAAAAAGGAGGAAGTTACGGACACTCAATGACCATATACAAAGACAATATCCCGACAAAGTTGGCATCGAGTCTAATCAAACCCAACTTCGAGGCACGACGACGTCGTCTAATGCCCCCAATCAAGGTAGATTTAAATTTAATCCAATTATCGCTAGAAAAGAATTAACTAGATTTGTTTGTGGTAAATCTCTTCCTTTTAACTTTGCCGACGACCAAATGTATGAAAATTTCACTCAACTAACTTTTAATCCAGCTAGTAAAAAAATTTCACGCTCTACCGTAACTCGTGTTGTTCGAAAAACTACTAGCGAGGCAAAATTAATTTTACCTAATATGTTTTTAAAATTAGATCATAAAGTTTGTATATGTTCCGATGCTTGGAGTGATCATTGGGAAGCAAATTCATATATGAGAATTACTTGTATTTGGATTGATGATTCTTGGACTATACAAAAACGTTTAATTGGTTTTAGAGAGTTTAATATCGCACATACCGCCCAAAATATTTCGCATAAAATTCATACAATTTTATCTGAATATAATTTAGTACAAAGAAATTTTTCAATTTCTTTTGATAATGCTAGCTCCAATACAGCTAGTTTAGAATCACTTATGCAATATGTGAGCCATCTCTTGGTGGTAAATTTTTCCATGTTAGGTGCATTTGTCATGTTCTTAATTTATGTGTTCAAGATGATTTACCTGTTTTACAAGAAGCATATGATCCTATCCGTGAAGCAATAATATATTTAATTAGACATTCGTCTCTAGGTAAAAAATGGATAAGATATTGCATAAAAAAATAATATTCATCCAAAGAAATTTTCAAAAGATGTGTCAAATTGTTGGAATTCTACTTACAATTTGTTAAATGATAGTTATGAATATCGTATTACACTGTGCAATTTTTATAACGAAGAACAAGTACCCGTTTGCTTATTGTCAATGCAATGGGATAAGTGCTCTAATTTAATGGCACTTTTAAAAATCTTTAAAGAGGCAACTGAGTCTTTGTTCGCTGTTTATTATCCTACTTCTACACTTGTTGTTGAACATTGTGTTAAAATTGTACTTGTATTCAAGTCTTTAATTAAAGTTCCCGAGTTATTTAATTGTATAAAAGAAATGAGAGACAAATGGATTAAATATTTCGCCTACATTCCTCCAGTTTTTTTAGTTGCTAAACTTTTAGATCCTCAAGTTAGAGAGGAAAGTTTGCTAAAATTACTTTCACTTTACTATAATGCTTTATTTCCTAATCCTATTGCAAATTTTATTCCTCCAAATCCTTGCGATTTAGTTCAAAATGCAAAAAAATTATTATCTACTCTTTATCGCGAATATGCGTAACACCCCCAATCCGCTCAGGGATATTACACGCCGTAGAACCTTTCCCCAAGGATCTACCAGGCTGGTAACAACATTAAACATCTCGACAATGCCTTTGAGGCTAAAATGACTCAGTAGACCGATTTGGTCTTTCAATTAATACATACAACTCAATCACAACACATGCCCACGCAGGGGTCGAGTACAACACACTCCCGTACAACGGGGAAAGAATACTGCAGTGGAAAATAAAATACAACTAAACCAATACGACATCAACGGGTCCTCGTGTGATTAGTATCGTTCATCTTTCATCATCCTTCATGCCGACCCTGTGCTATGCTCCAAAACCTGAACGCAATACAGACATCCACCCCCGAATACTCGGAGGTTAGCAAAACTCCACTGTTTTGCTAGTACAAGTATGAAATCATACGAAATGTAACAAACAAATAGAAATCGCGAATCGGGTACGACAAATAATTACAAATGACTTCCCGAGAAGTTTTATTAATTAGAAACCATCAAAGAAGTGTTTGAAAATAAATTCCTCATCTCGGGGATTTTAAAAATAGAAACTTTGTTAGACCTCGAGTCCTGAGTTGAAAAATAACCATTTCAAAAATAAATGGGTCTCGGCCCAAAATCACTTTCCATAAAACGACCTTTACAAACCGTTGGGATCTCATCCCAAATCTCATCAAATCACAATACTTGAGAACAATATCAAGGTCCGTTTTCCAACATCAAAATCCACAACCCAAAGTTTAAACACAGACGACGAATACTCTAGTGCCATCCTAGCCAAGTAAGCCAAACGAACAACTTACCTCTTACACACTTAGTTGATGCATGCAATCATGAAAACCGTTCAAAAGCACTCATTTCCGGAAATGCCATAATCAAATCACATTTGTAAAATGCACCACAATTAACCGTCGATCCACACCTCCGTGGACCCCTACCGAGACCCCGTTGGATCTAACCCGTAGTGGTTAAAAGCAAAGCTCGTCGATCCACACCTCCGTGGACCCCTACCGAGACCCCGTCGGATCTAACCCGTAGTGAGCATACACACACACGTTACTCATGCAATACTAATATGCTAAGAATGTAAGCTCATCAAGAATACTCACTAGAGATGGCCACTTATCCGACACCATTATCAACTCTTCAAAACACAACAACACAATTAACACAGAATACACGATTCCTCAACATTGATCCAATGGAAACATCATTAAAACCTTCAACGTTCAAAATAATAAAATCAAAATCAACTCACACGAATCACAGTCACGAGGATAAACCAACCATCATAAATCCAACATGTAAACTCTATTTGCAGGACACAACTCGTATAAGAAAATACTTGCCTCGAAACCACGACGCGGAGAATCGACCGAAGTAGGTTGGCACGAACCGACTACGAACTCGCTGACTCCTCCGAACGACAACCCGCAACAATAAACTACGAACGACAACAATAACAACGAAAATGAATTCCAAAGTACGATCCAAAGTCGCTGAATTCAAGGAACAACGACGAAAGTTCAAGGGTTTCCCCCAAAACGGCCAAGAACACGATTCGTCCCGTCAAAACATGAAAACGGAATTCCAAACCGAAATATGGATATACAATCCATAGGATATATTTAACAACATCATTTAACAATAATCGATCCATCAAAAACGGATGGAAAACGAAATCAAGAATAAATCCCCCAAAAAGTCGATTCGAAGGAAATCAAGAAATACTCCTTGATTCGACGAAGAACAAAGGATTAAATGATGTTAAACACATGAATAATACTAAGATTAATCATACCCATCATGGATTAATCAACAATTTGGAACGAATCGGACAAAAACCCAAAAACCCCAAAATTTCCCAAAGATAGGGTTCTTGGAAATCTAACCTTGATTCGCTGGATCAAAGGATGATAACGGATGATTAATCAATGATATGAACTCAAGAACTTCATGGATTTGTTGTTCAACAACATGGCTTCGCCTCCTCCGAAGCTCCAGCCGCGGATCGAAAAGAAGGAAAATGAAAAACGAGTGAAAATGTGACTGCTCTGTCACATTTATACTGGTGCAGCCTAGCGTGCGCTAGGCTGCCGAGCTAGCGTGAACTATCGGCCCGGGCCGTAATCCAGAACCTCACTGCCCTACTGACTCGGCCAGGTAGCATGCGCAGCCTTCCGGCCGTAGCGCGCGCTACCTGCCGGTCGTAGCGTACGCAGTGCCCGACAGTAGCGTGCGCTACCTGCCGATCCACCCGAGTCCAGAACCCCACTGCCCTACTGCCTCGGCCGACTAGCGCGCGCAGCCAACCGGCCGTAGCATGCGCTACCTTCCGGCCGTAGCGTGCGCTACCTTCCAGACGTAGCGTGCGCTACCTTCCGGACGTAGCGTGCGCTACACCGGTTCCTGCCGCACTCGTCCGGCCAGTGCCCGCAACCGTCCGGCCAGGACCCGCAACCGTCCGTCCAGGACCCGCAACCGTCCGGCCAGTGCCCGACCACCAGGACTCGACGACTCAATTATCCGAAATCGCACGGAACGAACACGACAAAATACTCGTGGGCAACATCATCGACCCGAAATGAAATACCATGCAACAATTAATCACACGCGACCATGATAAGGGTCAAAATAACAAATACGAATGCGAATACCCACAACTTTGGGTAAATTACACAATGGCCCAAAACGCCCGAAAATCACGATACGTGATCGAATAACCAAACCGAAGTTCTCAACACGTCTAACAAAGTTAAATGGACTTACGGGAAACTCGAAACAGTAGTTTCGAACGAGATTCACAAGAATCGAACTCGAGTGCGGAAAAGTCGTTAAGAAACACGGAACTCAACAAAACAACACCGAAACGAACTCGGATGACAAAAAGTGCAGAATTAATCATTCTCAGAATGATGAAACGGTCCCAAACGAGTCGTCAAAACGGACTCTTGCCAAAAAAGAAAATTACCGAAATCCGAAATTGCGGATATTACATTCTACTCTCCTTAAAAGAAGTTTCGTCCCGAAACTTAAAACAAGTAGGGAGAAGCAAAATCCCGCCAGGAAAACTCAACGATATTCACAAGAACCGAAAAAACTCGCGTCCAACGGCGAAACGTTACAAGCAACGCAAGTGAAAACACGTTCCACGACGACCAACACAACGCCACCGGTAGAGACAACAAGTGACGAGCGTCATCAACCAGATAATACAATCAAGTCGATTATCCGAACAATCGCAAAACACAACGAACGAAAATCAACATGATTGACCAACCTAATCAATCAACACGCGAGCCAATCGCTGAACAAATACGGAATTCCACCGCCCAAGGGTTGGAAGATCGAAAACGATACTAATTTCCCGAACTTAAGGAAATTAGGAAGGAGTCTGAACGCTCAACAATCACGTAGTGGGGTCAACAAAAACTGAACAATCAATGATCGAACCACAACGATCGAGACAATAAAAATCGAACAATCATGTTCGGATCACGAAGAATAATAAGGTTCACCCGACAACTCCGAGGTTCACATCTCGACTCGAGACAAAACATGATCCGGTCAAAACAACAAGATGTGCACTCACATAAGATCCACATGAAAGGGAATAGCAATTGAAAAGTCACAACGACAAACGAGTAATTCCGAAGCAATACCACCCTCGTTCGATCAACAAAAGCAAGGGACAGGGCCAGCTCAGAAAATGTTAACGAACATAAACGATAGGACAGAGTCGAAAACATAGAAGTTCCAGATCCGATCCACTTCGAATAAAAGAACTAAATTTCCGAAGTTCGAAACAACAAGGTAAGGAAATAACATAGCATACAACTGATAGACCACGCCCCTCAGGGACTCCTCGGAGTCGGTCCAGATATTAGTGCTCAAGTCCATGCCTATGAAGGCACGGTGGCCAACTCACAAAACTGAACCCGGTGTCCCTCGAGTCCTCACTTGAAACGCGTCACTGGAGAGGAAGAACAATTTGCACGTGCATGCCCCCAGCACATCACGGTTGGAAACGCCTCGGCTCGACATACCGAATATACAAATGCTAGATACCATGGAACGTAACATCGCAAAACAACATACCGGAGATGCCAACTCAGCATAACATATCAACACATACAAAAATCACGACAACAACGGAAACGTTCGAAGATTACAACAGTCTGAACGATAGCCAACACACAATCACAAACATCATGAAACAATCACTCATGTACATAAACGTACAAACTCAAGCTTCAACAGATCACACTCGTGTGACAACACGCAATCCACCACGAGGCGACAACCATTAAATACCAGTTCACACCTCTCACAGAGAGCTAGTACAACAAATACGTGGCAACGCCTCAACGTTCATGCCACCAACTCGATCATATTCGGGAGTTAACATCATAACGACAAAGCAAACTTCATACATACATACCCAGCCCTCAAACGGGAATGGATAGGTTTTAAAAACGAAAACCTCCTTTTGAAAATAATTTAGAAAAACACCGGTTGATCTTGAGTATCACCTTTAAAAAAAAGGCACAAACGTGAAACATCGTTACCGAGGCTTTGGAGAACCATTTCACATTTGATAAAAATGAGGACACTTTCTCTTAGTGAAAAACTTTCACAATATTTGACTCTTGGGTCTAAGTAAAACTGTTTCTAAAACAATGAAAATATCTCAAAACATTTTGGTCCTCGAGGTAGAAGAATTTTGAAACATATTGTGGCACCTTGGATGTGCCACGAGAAAATAATTCATTTTAAAAGTACGTCTCGAAATTTATTTTCTAGGATACTCAAGGTTTTCAAAGATAATTCAATGTGCTAGAATGCCGAAAAATTTCAGGTAATTACACGGAATATTATAACGCCGTGGGTCCCACGCCGGAACCCACCAGGCGAAAAACCATTTATAAAAACGCCAAAAAGGCCGATGACCGAAATATTTCAAAAACTCACAAAATCCATTTACAAAATACTAAATACCGTCATAAGAATTTCGCCAAAACGATCAAGGCCATAATGCCAAAAACTCGGTTAAGGGAATCAGTTTTCGAAATAAAACTCAGTCGGTAAAATACCGAAAGCCATTACAAAATAACTCACGCAGCGGATAAAAGAAATACAGTCAAACATGCACAATCCAGCAACACTACTCCTCATATGAACGAAATATGAGAGTCAAATAACCACATATCAAGAAATCAAAATCCATAAGAGGATTCCGTCAATTAACTCATAATCATACCTGTAACTCGCATCAGACGAGGCACAAACACAAAGAAGGGAGACTTACATCCACAGGTCGCACGAAGATGATGATCGCCCCACGATACTAATCACGACCAACAAACTCAGACGACGCATCGCGACACGACTCAGTCAGATAAAATCCGACAAAACAAGACTCAAACAACACGACTTGACCCGACAGCCTAGATTTCCACAACCTAAGCTCCGATACCATTTATGTAACACCCCCAATCCACTCAGGGATATTACACGCCGTAGAACCTCCCCTCAAGGATCTACCAGGCTGGTAACAACATTAAACATCTCGATAATGCCTTTGAGTCTAAAATGACTCAGTAGACCGATTTGGTCTTTTAATAAATACATACAACTCAATCACAACACATGCCCACGTAGGGGGCGAGTACAACACAATCTCGTACAACGGGGAAAGAATACTGCAGCGTAAAATAAAATACAACTAAAATAATACGACATCAACGGGTCCTCGTGTGATTAGTATCGTTCACATTTCATCATCCTTCATGCCGACCCTGTGCTATGCTCCAAAACCTGAACGCAATACAGACATCCACCCCCGAATACTCGGGGGTTAGCAAAACTTCACTGTTTTGCTAGTACAAGTATTAAATCATACGAAATGTAACAAACAAATAGAAATCGCGAATCGGGTACGACAAATAATTACAAATGACTTCCCGAGAAGTTTTATTAATTAGAAACCATCAAAGAAGTGTTTGAAAATAAATTCCTCATCTCGGGGATTTTAAAAATAGAAACTTTGTTAGACCTCGAGTCCTGAGTTGAAAAATAACCATTTCAAAAATGAATGGGTCTCGGCCCAAAATCTCTTTCCATAAAACGATCTTTACAAACCGTTGGGATCTCATCCCAAATCTCATCAAATCACAATACTCGAGAACAATATCAAGGTCCATTTTCCAACATCAAAATCCACAACCCAAGGTTTAAACACAGACGACGAATACTCTAGTGCCATCCTAGCCAAGTAAGCCAAACGAACAACTTACCTCTTACACACTTAGTTGATGCATGCAATCATGAAAACCGTTCAAAAGCACTCATTTCCGGAAATGCCATAATCAAATCACATTTGTAAAATGCACCACAATTAACCGTCGATCCACACCTCCGTGGACCCCTACCGAGACCCCGTTGGATCTAACCCGTAGTGGTTAAAAGCAAAGCTCGTCGATCCACACCTCCGTGGACCCCTACCGAGACCCCGTCGGATCTAACCCGTAGTGAGCATACACACACACACACGTTACTCATGCAATACTAATATGCTAAGAATGTAAGCTCATCAAGAATACTCACTAGGGATGGCCACTTATCCGACACCATTATCAACTCTTCAAAACACAACAACACAATTAACACGGAATACAAGATTCCTCAACATTGATCCAATGGAAACATCATTAAAACCTTCAACGTTCAAAATAATAAAATCAAAATCAACTCACACGAATCACAGTCACGAGGATAAACCAACCATCGTAAATCCAACATGTAAACTCTATTTGCAGGACACAACTCGTATAAGAAAATACTTGCCTCGAAACCACGACGCGGAGAATCGACCGAAGTATGTTGGCACGAACCAACTACGAACTTGCCGACTCCTCCGAACGACAACCCGCAACAATAAACTACGAACGACAACAATAACAACGAAAATGAATTCCAAAGTACGACTCAAAGCCGCTGAATTCAAGGAACAACGGCGAAAATTCAAGGGTTTCCCCCAAAACGGCCAAGAACACGATTCGTCCCATCAAAACACGAAAACGGAATTCCAAACCGAACTATGGATATACAATCCATAGGATATGTTTAACAACATCATTTAACAACAATCGATCCATCAAAAATGGATGGAAAACAAAATCAAGAACAAATCCCCCAAAAAGTCGATTCGAAGGAAATCAAGAAATACTCCTTGATTCGACGAAGAACAAAGGATTAAATGATTTTAAACACATGAATAATACTAAGATTAATCATACCCATCATGGATTAATCAACAATTTGGAACGAATCGGACAAAAACCCAAAAACCCCAAAATTTCCCAAAGATAGGGTTCTAGGAAATCTAACCTTGATTTGCTGGATCAAAGGATGATAACGGATGATTAACCAATGATATGAAATCAAGAACTTCATGGATTTGTTGTTCAACAACATGGCTTCGCCTCCCCCGAAGCTCCAGCCGCGGATCGAAAAGAAGGGAAATAAAAAATGAGTGAAAATGCGACTGCTCTGTCACATTTATACTGGTGCAGCCTAGCGTGCGCTAGGCTGCCGAGCTAGCGTGCACTATCGGCCTGGGCCGCAATCCAGAACCTCACTACCCTACTAACTCGGCCAGGTAGCGTGCGCAGCCTTCCGGCTGTAGCGCGCGCTACCTGCCGGTCGTAGCGTGCGCAGTGCCCGACAGTAGCGTGCGCTACCTGCCGATCCACCCGAGTCCAGAACCTCACTGCCCTACTGCCTCGGCCGACTAGCGCGCGCAGCCAACCGGCCGTAGCGTGCGCTACCTTCCGGACGTAGTGTGCGCTACCTTCCGGACGTAGCGTGCGCTACGCCGGTTCCTGCCGCACTCGTCCGGCCAGTGCCCGCAACCGTCCGGCGAGGACCCGCAACCGTCCGGCCAGTGCCCGACCACCAGGACTCGACGACTCGATTATCCGAAATCGCGCGGAACGAACACGAAAAAACGCTCGTGGGCAACATCATCGACCCGAAATGAAATACCATGCAACAATTAATCACACGCGACCATGAAAAGGGTCAAAACAACAAATACGAATGCGGATACCTACAACTTTGGATAAATTACAAAATGGCCCAAAACGCCCGAAAATCACGATACGTGATCGAATAACCAAACCGAAGTTCTCAACACGTATAACAAAGTTAAATGGACTTACGGGAAACTCGAAACAGCAGTTTCGAACGAGATTCACAAGAATCGAACTCGAGTGCGGAAAAGTCGTTAAGAAACACGGAACTTAACAAAACAACACCGAAACGAACTCGGATGACAAAAAGTGCAGAATTAATCATTCTCAGAATGATGAAACGGTCCCAATTGAGTCGTCAAAACGGACTCTTGCCAAAAAAGAAAATTACCGAAATCCGAAATTGCGGATATTACAATACACTTGTAGTTATAGTGGTAGTCTTGATCTTAGTACGGGTCCTTCTTCTCCTGTTCACATTCCTTCTAGTAGTAGTACATCTTCTTTTAGTTTTGCTATTCTGGATCTTAGTGAATGGAATGCCTATCAAGAAGATTTATCCCGAAAACGAACAAGGTACCAAAGTAATGCTCATCAAGAACTTGAAAATTATTTAACTACTTGTGAATTGGGAGCTTTAGAACGTGGATCAGATGATAATAACAATCTTCTTAAGTGGTGGGCAAAAAGGTCTACAATCTTTCATGTAGTTGCCACGATTGCGAAGGAAATACTAGCTGTCCTCGCCTCAACAGTTTCTGTTGAACAAGCCTTCAGTGTAGGAGGATAAATTCTCGATGAACGACGATCTCGATTGACGCCTAAAAATCTTGAAGCCCAAGCATTATTGAATGATTGGGTGAAAGCCGAGTTACGCCAACAAGAATCAAATTATAATGAACAAGAAGACAGTGATACATATAATACCGAATCTAGCAATGATTCGGTTGACTTGGGTGATTGAACCATCTCCTCTCCGCCTCCGCTCCGCTCCCTAAGGTAAGTATAAGGTAAGTGAACTACGAGGACTTTGATTCCTAAGGTAAGGGGATACGTAGGCAACTTAATCCAAATATTTAAAGTTGAAATTCTTAATTTTAACTATGAATATTTGAATTAAGCTCAAGTCCATTTTTATTTTTTCCCCTTCCCCCCACCAAATTTAAAAATGAACTACGACGACTTTGATTTTGATTTCTAAACTCTAAATTTACGGATATCAAATATGTAAGCGCTTAATTCAAAGATTTAAAATTACAAAATTCAAGTTTAAACTTTAATAATTGAATTAAGCCCAAGTCCAATTTTTACCCCATACTTCTTTTTAAAATTACAATTTAAAAAATTCAAACAAAAAAAACAAACTAGCGAACCGCCGAACTGCCGGTTCGGTTCCAGTTCGGAACCGGCGGTTCACTGTTCAAAACCGTAACCGTGAACCGCTATAAGGTGGTTCGGTTCCGGTTCTGATTTTTGGCAAACCGAAACCGGCGGTTCATGAACCGGCATCGCGGGTTCGAATCCGTGTGGTGGCAATA
This sequence comes from Orobanche coerulescens, assembly GCA_033398695.1. Lineage (NCBI taxonomy): Eukaryota > Viridiplantae > Streptophyta > Magnoliopsida > Lamiales > Orobanchaceae > Orobanche > Orobanche coerulescens. Next base: position 171,745,569 of record CM065805.1, read on the forward strand.
CTTTCCTGAAATATTGCAAGGTTTATTGCTGGTTCGTGTCTCGTTGGTCCTCTCATGCGAAGTGCCATTAGTCTTGCATCTCTCGATTTAAAACCCGTGCAGTAAAAGGCGCTCGATACGAGTGGGAGGAGTTTACCTCCCTAAAAAAAATGAAATAAATTCAAATGCACGATCTTGTTGATTTCGAAAATCATGGGAAGTAAATCCGAATTTTTAGCAAAATCTCTGGTTTATAACCAAATTAATAAAAAATAAAAAACTTTCCAATTTATTAAATATTCTAAAAATCAGTTAATTAGTAGGTTTTACTAATCCACCCTTTTATCCAAAATATGAATCCCATCCATTGATCATATTTTATTCCGGATCGTGTGGTTGACATTGTCCTACGAAGGCTTCTTAGACATTTGTTCTAAGAAGCAAAGCCAAATTTTCATTCACACTCCGCATCTGATGTGACGATGTGGCAACATATGTCTTTAGTTTATCATTTAATGGCTCTAATTGGTTCCTAGTTCTCACATCAGGGAAATTTCTCACCGGAAGCAATTCATATATATATATATATATATATACCCGTTCTTGTTAGGGTATACACATCCAGACCATCCATCACATGCAATCAAATACTGAAATGTATTCTTATTTCTCAAAATAAATCTCATTCTCATTTGATCATTTTCATATATATATATATATATATATATATATATATATATATATATATATATATATATATATCGCCCGTTGTTGTTAGGGTTGTATACTGCAAAGCATATTTTGTGTTTGTATTACCTTATTTCCCTGTAACTACCTATGAGATATTAATTATATTTAATCACATATTTATTCACGTTATGGTAAATGAAATGTCTAATTATTTTATATTGTAGATAATGTGGTGTGTTGGTATCACACGGAAGATCATATTATTGGTGCTTTATAAAATAATACTCCCTCCGTCCCACCCATCTTGAGCATTTGCTTTTCGGCACGTAATTTAAGAAAAGCTGAAAAGTATTGTGTAAAGTGATAGTATGAATATATATTATTTAAAGTTGTCAGAGATAAAGGTGTCTTAAAAAGGAAATGACCAAGTATCTTGGAACGGCCCAAAAAGGAATATGAACAAAGATCGGTGAGATGGAGGGAGTATAATAGTTCACAACCTATATAATTATTAGACAAAATATATGAAAGGTTGTAGTGTATGCTTGAGATTAGTTGGTCTTGACTATTAGCATACATTAGCGTATTTGCATATGTTGAACTGGATCGAAGTGAGATAGTATCTTTTGTACTGACTGTAAGAAGAACGTAAATCTCGAATAATTATTATTTCTTCATTCTAAATATATAATATTTAACTGTGTATTTATAATATTTATTGTTTTGATTTGCCATGGGTGAGAGTCAAAGTGATTGGCTCAATAAGCTTCGTATCTTGGGCAATAATATTATTTATATGATAATTATTATTATAATTAGAAATCGTGTCCCGACTCGTGCGGGTTGATGATGCCCCCTTGAGGAGCTCGATAATGATTATTATACTAAACTCTATAGGCGGATTTAATTCCGATATAATAATAAGGCTCGAGTGGTACTACTCTTGGATAAAGCTGTCAGTAGCTGAAATTAATTAATGGAAATTCGATATCTTAAACATGGGAAATAATATATTTAAATAAAAAGCCCGATTCCGTAAATTAGAATTTGGGTTGGAAGTACAATATTAATTCTTTAGTGGACTGAATTGATATTAGTGAACTCAACCATATTAAGAAAGGGATTAATATGGAAAGTTGGGTTGCACTAGGAGTCTTAACCCTAATCCTCCTTAAGATCCCTGGAGTAGTCCAAAGCCTATAAATATGACTTACCTGGGGGGTTCGGCCGAGACTATTATTGTGAGGCTTGTGAGAACGATTTTTCTTCTTGTGTTTAATTGTAGATCTTGACTTGTGTCTTTGATTCTACAATTTAGATAACACATCAATTTTCTAAGAGTGTTTACATAATACTAGAAAAATAAGAAAAATCGAGTGACTCATTAAAGAAATATTCGGCCGATCCCCATAGAAGTCCAAGCAAAGATTCGGTAGCTCGTTGCCCACACAACGTCCAGATTAAGACGGATCACACTCTAGAAGATCTAAAAATAGAAATATAAGAAGATCAAGGAGCAAGCAACCACTACGCTTCAAAAAGGTAATTTCCTATGATCTTTGATCTAGATTAGGATATTGAATTTACCAACATATTTATTTAATAAATAATAAATAATATTTAAATTGCTTATTAATCTTAGTAGTTAATTAATTAGCATGTCTAAATAGATTTTGTGCTCGTGGATGCGTAAAACGCTTTTATCAAACCTTTTCCAACTTCGCTTCCACTGCGTTTTATTTCCAACAATTGGTATCAGAGACAGATTTCAGGCTTTTGCTATTTTAATTAATTTTGGTGATTAATTGATAGCAATTTAAATATTCATGTAATTTGATATTGGAGTATTTTGCTAGATGTGTTCTTGCAGAGAATATGATCCAATTATCATGGTCATGTGAATGGTTTATTTATTAATTTTTATTATTTATGCAATTGTTGGTTTGACCCGATTTGAGACATGTAATGGTTTTTCCCGTGAGAAAATCCACGGATAGATCTAGGATCTTATTTTTCGTGTAATCTTACTGTAAATTTGATGTATTTTATTTTGTGTAAAATTGTAATCGAATTCGAAGAAGATAAAATCACGAAGAAATAAAGCAGAACAGGGACATCGGGACTGCTGGACAGCCGCGGCCGAACAACAGCACGTGAGCACTGCCGAGCAGCACACGGCTGCCTGCCGGGCAGCGCCAAGCATATCTTATTTTGACAACTACCTACATATTTTTTCTTTTTTCTATCTGATTACTATAAAATCGGTTTTTTCTTTTTATTTATATATGATTATTTTACCCTCACGTGTATACACCAACCCCGTTTGAAATTATTGCAAATTTGTCTACCACAAACCTTTCAATTTCCAACACCCAATCGTTCCCCGCCGTCTCCACCACCACTACCACCGGTACCTCCGCTAGCGACAACCAACAATTATCCTCCTCCACGCTTCTCCTTTGGCCTTAGCGCCTTCTTCTCCTACATCTTATCGACCATGCGCGCCGATCTCGCAAACTGTCGATCTTGGACGGAGGTCATCGACCGCTCCTGTAATATCCGTATTTTCCTACTTGTGGTAATTTTCACTTTTAGTGCCTTTTCACTTTTGGTGACTTGCTTGTAATCACGTCAATATTTGAAAACTATCTTGTTATGCACTTTCTGTCATTTGAACGAGCTTCGGGGCCATTTTAGTCGAATCCGAGTAATGTTGTGTTCTGGTCTGATTCTTGTAAATATTGTTCAGAACTGTCGTTGCATTGATCATTTACGTTCTTTCAATATATTTAGTCGCATTGTGAGCATCAGTACTGTTATTCGACCTTGAATCGTGAATTTCAGAGGTTTTAGGCCATTTTTGTAATCTAAAGTTTTGGGCATATGATTTCATATTCGTCCTTCCGTACCTTAGGGTTTTCGGAATTGCATGTTTGTATAGTGCTTGAATCTGTAATTTGATACTTTTCATAAGCGCTTCGTGAAGTAGTGTTGACCTTCGAGTTTCGCACCGTTCGTGCCGTTTCGGGTTGCTGGACTCGGGCTAAGATGTAGAAGATCTTACGGCCATAAGATATATAGTTACGGCCGTATGGTGTACATGTTACGTCCGTAAGCCAGTATATGTACGGCCGTATGTTGTGTTTGTAAAAAACCTGATAGTCCCATAGTATAGTTACGGTCGTATGATATATATGTTACGGCTGTAACTTTAGTCAGAGTATAGAAATCGGACAATTGGGTTTTAAGCTTATTTCTTCATCTCTTCTATTCCTCTCTGGCGATTTGGGGCGACTCCAAAGCGAAACTTAGAGATCATCAATTATCATTATTCTTGAGCTTCTGATGTGATTTAATCATCACCTATCCATCTCTTCTGCTTCGAATCAAGGTAAATCTTCCTAGAACCCTATTTTGGGAATTTTGGGTTTTTTCTATAGATTTGTCCGTTTAATCAGTTTTGAAGCTTAGAATCCTAGAGATTATGAAGTATCTACTCCGTACTCGTGTTTTCCTTACGAATTTACTAGCACTTTCGTGTATTACTCGAACTTGAGAGGGTTTGGATAATTGCCAACCCCTATGTGAATATCCTTGAATTATTATGAATCATAGGCGAGGTTTTGTGAGTTCTTCTTGTTAATTGAGTATTGATTGTGATTATAATATTACTTACAAATTGCTTAGGGCCGGATGTATGTTCTTGGACCAATCAAGCTTGAATACCATTTCCCTTCGATTCAAATATGTCTCAAAGGCAAGTGTATATTTATGATTATATGTTCTTGACTTTGAAAGTGAAGTATATGTGTTGTGTGTGAGTATACATTCAATTAGAGATGGCCCGACGGGTACTCTGAGGGGTCGTTGCTTCTGGTGCGATCCATGAACATCTTTGGGTTAACCACTCTGACATAGGCTGACGGATCCTGTGAGGGGTCGCTGCTTCTTGTATGATACATGGTTAATCACATAGATATTTTAAATGTGAGATGATATGAGATTTAGTTATTCCGGAATACTAGTCTTGGATTTTCGTGAAATGATGTTATGCTTACTTTACCGTTCAAGAAATATTACTTCATATTCGGTATACTTGCACTACCTATTCCATGGTTGACCTCATTCGGGGAAATACTTTAACATCCCCAATCCACTCAGGGATATTACACGCCGTAAACCCTTTCCTCAAGGATCTACCAGGCTGGTAAACAACGTCGAACAACTCAAAAATGGCTTCAAGGCCAAAATGACTCAGTAGACAGATTTGGTCTTTCAATAAAAAATACATCTCAATTACAATTCATGCCCACGCAGGGGTCAAAATACAACAACTCCCGTACAACGGGAAAGAATACTGCAGCGGAAATAAAATACAACTAAACCAATGACATCATACGGATCCTCGTGTGATTAGTATCGTTCATCTTTCATCATCCTTCATGCCGACACTGTGCTATGATCCAAAACCTGAATGCAAAAACAGACATCCACCCCCCGATTACTCGGGGGTTAGCAAAACTCCACTGTTTTGCGAGTGTAAGAACAAAGTGCAAATACGAGCCATACAATACAAGTTCCAAGGACAATAATAACCAGGAATCCTCAAAGATCCAAACGTAACGGAAAATACTTCCCGAGGCAAGAGTTTGGGTAAAACATCCTAAAACCGAAAGGTCACAAAACAAGGGATAACAATTTATAAAACGGTTTAAAATGCCATCGAGAGTTTTAATAGAAAACAATTTAGGATTTCAGAATCCTTCTCTTTCCAAAATCAACAGGGGTCACAACCCAAAGGTTTGTTTTCACAAATGAAACCAAGAACAATACACAGTGTTAAAGCCCACGTCACGTGTCCTCAACGGACATAAAATACACACGCACCCATGAAGTTTCACTCGTGAATCCAGGGCGAAACCATTGGACTCGCTCCGTGGCCCCGCCGAACCCTCCCGAGGTGAGCAAACACATTCACAAAACATACACACCAACCTGTGAAGTTTTTACTCGTGAATCCAGGGCGAAACCATTGGACTCCCTCCGTGGCCCCGTCGAACCCTCCCGAGGTGAACAAAATACATTCACTAAACATACACACGCACTCGTGAAGTTCTACTCGTGAATCCAGGGCGAAACCATTGGACTCCCTCCGTGGCCCCGTCGAACCCTCCCGGGGTGAGCAAACACATTCACAGAACATACACACCAACCTGTGAAGTTTTTACTCGTGAATCCAGGGCGAAACCATTGGACTCCCTCTGTGGCCCCGTCGAACCCTCCCGAGGTGAGCAAAATACATTCACTAAACAAGCATCGCCTAGGACCGGGACGAAGCCACGAATACCACTCGAGGCCCCGTCGGACCCTCCCGAGCTGGCTAGCGAAACAATCAAGCACACACGTCGCCTAGGACCGGGACGAAGCCACAAATCCCACTCGAGGCCTCGAAGGACCCTCCCGAGCTGGCTAGCGAAACAATCAAGCACACACGTCGCATAGGACCGTGACGAAGCCACAAATCCCATTCGAGGCCTCGAAGGACCCTCCCGAGATGGCTAGCGAAACAATCATGTACAAATAACATATCACACCAAGGATATCCAAATAATTCACCCAGAGGCATCAAACACTTAGCAAAACACCACGTCAAACCATAACGCACCGAAAAGAGATAATATGTGTATATATATATATATTATCAAAGCATAACAACCTCAACAATAACAACAACAACAACCGAATTCATAGGGTTCACTTTATCATTCACGGGGCACAATATTCACAAAACACACGCGTTTTGAAAGTGAGCCTTTAACGAGGCTAAACCGAATCTTTTGAAAGTTCAATTCAAACGATCAAACAAACACATAGAGACGATCACTAATTATCATATCCACAAAACAAGAATGGTATGACAAGGTACTTGCCTCGAAATCACGATCGCAACGAGATGACAGATGGGATGCGGTCGAATAGCCCCGAACCCCGAACAATATCAAGAACGCGATAGCACCACGAGTACTATGAGAATAACACCACACGAATCATCAATCACCAAACGGGATTCAACATCAGAATCCTCGAGCACCTAAAATACTCCGGAAGGAACATAAAAGATGATGACGACGAGAATCAAGGCGAAAACAACGAAGATCCCAACAAACTATCGAAAGGAACTCATTGGGGCATTTAATCGAACACTAAATGTTCAATAATTCCCAAGAACACTCGAATCGTCAATCGAGTTAAACAAACTCGATATATGGATATACAATCCGTGTTTATCATACTACGCCAACCGATGTATCAAAATCGGACTAGAATCGAAATCAAGAACAATTCCCCAAAAAGTCAGCTTGAAGGAAAATCAAGAAATATACCTTGATTCGACGAAGAACACGGATTGGATGATGATATAATCAACAAGAATCTTTCAAAATGCCTTGGAATTGAGTAGAATCGACCAAGACCCCTATTTCCCGTCGCACCCGTCCGATAGCCGCAAGAAAAGTGAAGAAATGAGCAAAAACCCGCTGCCAGGCCTTATATAGCCGGACACTGCTGGACGCTTACGGACGTAACCGGCCATGGCCTTACGTGCATGTGAGCCGAGCCGACTAAATCGCTCCCAATCTGCCGGCGGTGTTACGTGCGTAATCGCCATGGCCTTACGTGCATGTGAGCGGGCCAAACCAAAGCGCCCAATCCGCCGCGGTGTTACGTCGTGGCGGCCATGGCCTTACGTGCATGCAGGCCTTCTGGCCGTAGCTTGCCGGGACCCTTACGGCCAGTAACGGCGGGTGTGCCAATGCCCGGCCGTGCGGCCATGACTCGGCCGTGGCGACTCAAGCGGTCCGACGACCGAAACCCGAACCTGAATATGAATCGATGATACGGTTACGAATTACTCGCAAAGACGAATCCAAGCGCTAAGAGAACACACGATTCCGACCACCCGAAGGCTCGAAATTCGACAATGGAAAGTAATTACCCCAAACTTTGGAAAATTACGAAAACGGCCCAAAACGCCCGAAAATCACGATATGTGATCGAATAACCAAACCGAAGTTCGCAACATGAATAATAACATTAAATGAACTTACGATAAACTCGAAACAACAGTTTCAGACGAGATTCGCAAGAATCGAACTCAAGTGCGGAAAAGCCGCTCAAAAACACGGAACTCAATAAAACGATGCCGAAACGAACTCGGATGACAAAAAGTGCAGAATTAATCATTCTCGGAATGACGAAACGGTCATGAGCGAGTCATCAAAACGGACTTCCGCCAAAAAAAAAGAAATTACCGGAAATCGAAATTACGGGTATTACACACTACCCTCCTTAAAAGAAGTTTCGTCCCGGAACTTAAAACAAGTAGGGAGAAGCGATATCCCGCCAGGGAGACTTAACGAGATACATAAGAAACGTGTAACTTACGCCCAACGGCAAAACGTTACAAGCAACGCAAAGGGATATACGGCGTGAAAACACGCTCCACGACGACCAGCACAACGCCACCGTAGAGACATAATAAAACCAACAAGTGACAAGGGTCAACAAACAGATAATACAATCAAGTCGATTATCCGAACAATCACAAAACACAACGAACGAAAATCAATATGATTGACCAACCCAACAGTACATTAATCAAAACACGAGCCAATCGCTGAACAAATACGGAATTCCACCGCCCAAGGGTTGGAAGATCGAAAACGAGACTAATTTCCCGAACTTAAGGGAATTACGAAGGAGCCTGAACGTTCAACAATTACGAAACGAGATCAACAAAAACCGAACAATCAAACGATCGAGACAACAAAAATCGAACAATCATGTTCGAATCACGAAGAACAATAAAATTCAAACAACAACTCCCAAGTTCACGTCTCGACTCGAGACAATATATGATCCGGTGAAAACAACAAGATGTGCATTCACATAAGATCCACAGGAAAGGGAATAGAAATTGAAAAGTCACAACGACAAACGAGTTATTCTGAAACAATACCACACTCGTTCGATCAACAAAAACAAGGGACAGGACAAGCTCAGAAAATGTCAACGAACACGAGCGAGTCGATAGACTTAAGGAAGAGAAAATGCAGAAGTCCAAAACAATACGGGTATTACATTCGACCTCTTATAAAAGAAGGTCGTCCCCGCAACTCACAATAATGGAAACAAGGCAACAACACAAAGGCAGCTGACGGAAACATTCCCCATGGGCCTCTTAGAGCCGATCCTGATATCTGTGCTGAAGTTCATGTTCCGAAAGACTTGGAACCCAACTCGCAAAGCTGGATCCTGTGTCTCTCGGGTCCACACATGAAATGTGTTACTGGCGAGAAGGACAATTGGTACGTGCACGCCCCCGGCACACCACGGTTGAAACACCTCGGCTCGGCATACCGAATATACAAATGCTCGATACAATGGAACATAACATCACAAAGCAACAAACCAGAGATGCCAATTCCACACAACATATCAACGTATGGTAGCCCGCATACACAGAATCATAGTAACGATGGCATCGTTCGGCGATCTCAAAGGCCCGAACGATAACTAGCACATAATCACAAAACATCATACAAATATTACCCGACCGCAAACAGGAACGATAGGTTTTTAAAATGAAAACCACCTTTGAAAAAAAAATGATTTTGGAAACACTAGTTGATCTTGAGTATCATCCTTCAAAAAGTAGCACAGACACCATTATCGGGACTTTGAAAACCATCTCGCGCTTGATAAAACGAGGACACTTCCCTTTTTGTGAAAGACTTTCAGAAATGTTCGACTCTCGGGTCTAAGCAAAGCATTTCTAAATAATTGAAAATATCTCAAAATATTTTTGGTCCTCAATTGGAAATTTTTTGAAATATATTGCGGCACTAGAAAGCACCTTGAAAACACCGCAAGAAAATAATTCGTTTTAAAAGTACGTCTCGAAATTTAATTTTCTAAGATACTCAAGGTTTTCAAAAATTCAATAGGCCAGAATGCCCAAGATTCACAAAATCCTTTATCAAACCGTCATAAAACATTCAAGGCCAAAGTGCCAAAACTCGATTTAGGGAATCGGTTTTACGAATTAGAACTCAGTTTGCAAAATACTGAAAGTCATTTTGAAAGGACTCACGCAGCGGATAAAATACAATTCGAAAATACATTAGCAGCGACACAGCTTATCATATAAATAAAATATTACAATCGAATACCCACATATCACGGAATCAAAATCCACAGAAGGATTCAATCAATCAACAATATAATCATACAAGCAGCTCATGTCACACGAGGCACAACACAAAGAAATGAGACTTACATCCACAGGTTGCATGAAGATGATGATCGCTCCACGATACTAATCACGACCAACAGACTCAGACGACGCGTCGCGACACGACTCAGTCAGACAAAATCCGACGAGACGAAATTCAACAGACATCACTAAACCCAACAGCCTAGGTTTCCACAACCAAAGCTCCGATACCATTTATGTAACACCCCCAATCCACTCAGGGATATTACACTCCGTAGACCCTTTCCTCAAGGATCTACCAGGCTGGTAAACAACGTCGAACAACTCAACAATGCCTTGAAGGCTAAAATAACTCAGTAGACCGATTTGGTCTTTCAATAAAAAATACAACTCAATTACAATTCATGCCCACGCAGGGGTCAAAATACAACAACTCCCGTACAACGGGAAAGAATACTACAGCGGAAATAAAATACAACTAAACCAATGACATCATACGGATCCTCGTGTGATTAGTATCGTTCATCTTTCATCATCCTTCATGCCGACCCTGTGCTATGCTCCAAAACCTGAATGCAAAAACAGACTTCCACCCACCGATTACTCGAGGATTAGCAAAACTCCACTGTTTTGTGAGTGCAAGAACAAAGTGCAAATACGAGCCATACAATACAAGTTCCAAGGACAATAATAACCAGGAATCCTCAAAGATCTAAACGTAACGAAAAATACTTCCCGAGGCAAGATTTTGGGTAAAACATCCTAAAACCGAAAGGTCACAAAACAAGGGAAAACAATTTATAAAACAGTTTAAAATGCCATCGAGAGTTTTAATAGAAAACAATTTAGGATTTCAGAATCCTTCTCTTTCCAAAATCAACAGGGGTCACAACCCAAAGGTTTGTTTTCACAAATGAAACCAACAACAATACACAGTGTTAAAACCCACGTCACGTGTCCTCAACGGACATAAAATACACACGCACCCGTGAAGTTTCACTCGTGAATCCAGGGCGAAACCATTGGACTCCCTCCGTGGCCCCGTCGAACCCTCCCGAGGTGAGCAAACACATTCACAAAACATACACACCAACCTGTGAAGTTTTTACTCGTGAATCCAGGGCGAAACCATTGGACTCCCTCCGTGGCCCCCTCGAACCCTCCCGAGGTGAGCAAAATACATTCACTAAACATACACACGCACTCGTGAAGTTCTACTCGTGAATCCAGGGCGAAACCATTGGACTCCCTCTGTGGCCCCGTCGAACCCTCCCGAGGTGAGCAAACACATTCACAAAACATAGACACCAACCTGTGAAGTTTTTACTCGTGAATCCAGGGCGAAACCATTGGACTCCCTCCGTGGCCCCGTCGAACCCTCCCGAGGTGAGCAAAATACATTCACTAAACAAGCATCACCTAGGACCGGGACGAAGCCACGAATCCTACTCGAGGCCCCGTCGGACCCTCTCGAGCTGGCTAGCGAAACAATCAAGCACACACGTCGCCTAGGACCGGGATGAAGCCACAAATTCCACTCGAGGCCTCGAAGGACCCTCCCAAGCTGGCTAGCAAAACAATCAAGCACACACGTCGCCTAGAACCGGGATGAAGCCACAAATCCCACTCGAGGCCTCGAAGGACCCTCCCGAGCTGGCTAGCGAAACAATCATATACAAATAACATATCACACCAAGGATATCCAAATAATTCACCCAGAGGCATCAAACACTTAGCAAAACACCACGTCAAACCATAACGCACCGAAAAGAGATAATATGTGTATATATATATTATCAAAGCATAACAACCTCAACAATAACAACAACAAGCGAATTCATAGGGTTCAATTAATCATTCACGGGGCACAATATTCACAAAACACACGCGTTTTGAAAGTGAGCCTTTAACGAGGCTAAACCGAATCTTTTGAAAGTTCAATTCAAACGATCAAACAAACACATAGAGACGATCACTAATTATCATATCCACAAAACAAGAATGGTATGGACAAGGTACTTGCCTCGAAATCACGATCGCAACGAGACGACGGATGGGATGCTGTCGAATAGCCCCGAACCCCCGAACAATATCAAGAATGCGATAGCACCACGAGTACTACGAGAATAACACCACACGAATCATCAATCACCAAACGGGGATTCAACATCGGAATCCTCGAGCACCTAAAATCCTCCGGAAGGAACAATAAAAGATGATTACGACGAGAATCAAGGCGAAAACAATGGAAATACCAACAAACTATCGAAAGGAACTCATTGGGGCATTTAATCGAACACTAAATGTTCAATAATTCCCAAGAACACTCGAATCGTCAATCGAGTTAAACAAACTCGATATATGGATATACAATCCGTGTTTATCATACTACGCCAACCGATGTATCAAAATCGGACTAGAATCGAAATCAAGAACAATTCCCCAAAAAGTCAGCTTGAAGAAAAATCAAGAAATATACCTTGATTCGACGAAGAACACGGATTGGATGATGATATAATCAACAAGAATCTTCCAAAATGCCTTGGAATTGAGTAGAATCGACCAAGAACCCTATTTCCCGTCGCACCCGTCCGATAGCCGCAAGAAAAGTGAAGAAATGAGCAAAAACCCGCTGCCAGGCCTTATATAGCCGGACACTGCCGGACGCTTACGGCCGTAACCGGCCATGGCCTTACGTGCATGCGAGCCGAGCCGACAATCGCCCAATCTGCCGGCAGTGTTACGTACGTAACCGGTCATGGCCTTACGTACGTAACAGGCCAGGCCGACCAAACTGCCCCAATCTGCCGGCAGTGTTACGTACGTAGCCGGCCATGGCCTTACGTATGTAACAGGCCTTACGTCCGTAACTTTTGGGACCCTTACGGCCGTAACCGGCCAGGTGTGCCAATGCCCAGCACGTGCGGCCATGACTCGGCCGTGGCCAACTCTGACGGTCCGAACGACCTCGAAACCCAAACCTGGATATGAATCGATGATACGGTTACGAAGTACTCGCAAAGACGAATCCAAGCGCTAAGAGAACACACGATTCCGACCACCCGAAGGCTCGAAATTCGACAATGGAAAGTAATTACCCCAAACTTTGGAAAATTACGAAAACGGCCCAAAATGCCCGAAAATCACGATATGTGATCGAATAACCAAACCGAAGTTCGCAACATGAATAATAATATTAAATGAACTTACGAGAAACTCGAAACAACAGTTTCGGACGAGATTCGCAAGAATCGAACTCAAGTGCGGAAAAGCCGCTCAAAAACACGGAACTCAATAAAACGATACCGAAACGAACTCAGATGACAAAAAGTGCAGAATTAATCATTCTCGGAATGACGAAACGGTCATGAGCGAGTCATCAAAACGGACTTATGCCAAAAAAAGAAATTACCGGAAATCGAAATCACGGGTATTACAAATACGTTTCATGTATTTCAGGTTCCAGCGAGCAAACGAGTGGGTACCGGGTCGGTGCGAAGATGATGGACAAGAGTGATGTTGTGTCATTTCATTTTTTGTACTATTTAAGTTCTCCATCTGAGATGTTGTACCTTGCATGATTTTTAGTAATCGAGTACTGCCGGATGTTCTTCTTGTTGTTTCACTTTTATTGCCCTGGGTATAATTCTTAGTGACTTTTATTCCGTCAAGCTTGATTATTACTTTGGACGTCAATTTTTATTGTCTTCCGTTTGATTATGTCTGGACCTTGTCGATCAAAGTTTATGGTTACGTTTATCTATAGCTTTGTGGGTCCTATGGCGGGGCTCACAACGCTGTAATATATCCTGAATATCTTGAGAGCATTACAGCTCCGCCTTCTCCAACCCCAAGTCCGTCTCTGAGGCTATCCTCCATCTCCTCAAGACTTCAGTTGATAATTATAGAGTGAGAAAGTGTGCATAGAGATGAGGACTAAAAATTGAATATTGGTTGGGGTGGTAATTGTTAAAGGGTATTTTGATATTAGTAGGTAAAATATGAACTAGTGGTCAAGAAAAAGTTATCCGAGTTAGTTGTCAATTTTCAATATAAATTGTAGTTATTGATTATTCTCCTTATTATTTTTAATATTTATTTTATATTTAAATTTCTACGAGTCTGTTTCTTCATGATTTTCAAAAATTTGCCAAAATTTACTATAACTTGTAAGAAATACTCGTAATACATATACTGACAACACATAAATTTTTTTTAAAGGAGGAATGATGTATTAATCAAACTGAATAGAAACCGTCCAGGATACACACAGGGGGAGCATAACTCCAGTATCCCCTCTCACCATCAAAACTAACTGATCTAGCAAGAGCATGAGCCATAAAATTGGTCGATCGCTTTACATTATGAAGACTAACATTAACAAAAGAATTAAATAAGGGTTTAAGCTCAGAGATAATAATACCCATATACGAAAAGTCCTCTGTCGTGGCAGCAAGTCTCAAACATTGGAGTTGGCAGTCCGTTTCTACTCAAACATTGTCTAAAGTCGGCTCTTTCAACCAGCTCAGCGTTTCCTTCAACGCCATGGCTGTTGTTTGTAAATGCCGTAGAAAAATGACAAATGATGCCACGTGTCATCTTAGGCACCCTCCACGTCATTCGAGCCACTATCTCAGTTGTCAAAACGAAAGGCTCTTCGTTCCGAGCGAAGTGCAAAGTGCGCCTACGAAGCGCCCGTTGCGATAAGTGCGACGTGCACGTGCTCGAACTCGGACTCGGATTCGGATTCGGATTTTAGCCTTAAAAATTAATTAAAGCCATTAAGTGCGTAATGGAAAGACACTGATTCTTCCTTTATGATGAAAAGTCCTTTATAAATAGCTCAACTTTTCCTCGCTTCTCCAATGTGGGATGAGATTCCACACCACATTCCCAATTATTAAATGACTTAACTTTGTGCATTAATTACTCATTCATTTCTTAACGAAATTGAACAAATAAATACACTAAATTAATTTACACAAAATATAGATTCCAAATATAACATTTAATGTCATTAATTACCATAATTAATTATGATATTAATTAAACTAATTTTCCAAAAATGGCCTCCGCCACAAATGGATCCAGAGTACTCGTAATCACCCCATTTGCAGCTTCCAAGAAGGCTCCCTCCTCATCACAGACCACAGCCCTAAACTTTCCCCTCAGCCTCAAAGATAGAAACATCAACATTACATTATACATTCACCAGAAGAGGTTTTTGGAAATAAAACACAGCGAAAGCGAAGTTGGTGAAAATATGATAAAAGTATTTTATGCATCCACGGGCACAAAATCTATTTAAGCATGATAATTAATTAACTACTAAAATTAATAAGTAATTTATACTATTTATTATTTAGTAAATAATCTTGTTGGTAAGTTTAATATCCTAAATCAAAAGATCATAGGATATTTACCTCTTCAAGCGTAGTGGTTGCTTTATTGTTCTCTTCCTCAAAATCTTCTAGAGTATGCTCCCGCCTTAGTCCATCGTTGTGTGGGCAACGAGCTACCGAATCTTGCTTGGACTACAAAGAGGATCAGCCGAATATATGTTCTTGTGAGTCACTCGATTTTTCTTTGTTTTCTAGTATTATGTCAACACTCTTAGAAAATTGATGTGTTATCTAAATTGTAGAATAAAAAACAGAAGTCAAGATCTACAATTAAACACAAGAAGAAAAATTCAATCTCTCAATTGTGCAAGTAACCTCACGTCCGAATCCCTCTTTATGTCCCTATTAGGCTTTGAACTACTCTAGGGATTTTAAGGAGGATTAGGGTTAAGACTCCTACTGTAACCCAGTTTTCCATATTAAGCCCTTCTAATATGGTTGAGTTCACTAATATCAGTTCAGTCCACTAAAAAATTAATATTACACTTCCAACTTAAATCTCAATTTACGAAATTGAGCTCTTTATTTAGATATATTATTTCCCGTATTTAAGATATCAAATGCCCATTAACTAATTTAAGCTACTGACAGTTTTAATTAATTAATTTCTTATCCAAGAGTAGTACTACTAGAACCTTATTATTATATCAGAATTAAATCCACCTGTAGGGTTTAATATAGTAATCATTATCGAGATCCTCAAGGGGACATCATCGACCCGCACGAGTCGGGACATGATTTCTAGTTATAATAATAATTGTCATATAAATAATATTATTGTCCAATATATGAAGCATATTGAGTCAACCACTTTGACTCTCACCCATGGTAAATCAAAACAATAAATATTATAAATACATAATTAAATATAATATACTTAGAATTAAGAAATAATAATTATCCGATATTTACTTTCTTCTTACAGTCAGTACAGAAGACACTATCTCACTTCGATCCAGTTCAACGTAGCAAATACGCTAATGCATGCTAATAGTAAAGACCAATTAATCTCAAGCGTACATTACAACCTTTCATATAATTTGTCTTATAATTATATAGGTTGTGACTATTATGTTATTTTATAAGACACCGATAATGTGATCTTCTGTGTGACATCAGCACACCACATTATCTACGATATAGAATAATTACACATTTCATTTCCATAACCATACCGTGAATATATATGCAAAACATGTGATTAAATACAACTAATATTCTCGTAGGTAGTTTACAGGGAAATAAGATAATACAAGCATAAAGTATGCTTTGGAGTACATAACCCTAACAGAGGTTGCCAATGATTTACCTCAACCGGCAACAAACTGGTCGGTACAGAAGGCGTAGCTATCGACTTCCAGTTATCCAATTGGGCCTTCATCGAAATAAGCATATCTGCTGCCACACATCAACCACCGCACCTTAACAATGAGTGTCCGTCTCAATGTCCTGTGAACACAAAGGGCAAGAAGTTTCAATCTGGACACATTTAGCTGTTAAAGCCGAACGAGTCGGCAAGATGCCATTACAACATCTCCAAAGGAAGTGCTTAATTCGAGGAGGCACCTTCATGGACCAGAGTTTTTTTCAGTTGTGAAAAGGAGTAGTCATGGCTTACTCCGACAACTCACCCCGCAGAAATCTATACAAAGATTTCACCTAGTACAAGCCTTTGTTATCTAATCTCCAAAACAACAGTTATTAACATCTTCACCAGCAAGAGGCATATTGAGGATGTTGTTCGCTTCTCGCTCATCACATAGTTCTCGGGTTAAGTCCTCATCCCACTCACCTGACACCTTTCTTGATTAAGTCAGCTACAACCATATCTACCAATTGAGGAGGGGGCTTTTGGACACATATGGAGTCTCTTTGTCCATCAACTACGGCTCCTCATCTAACTCCACAAACTCTTGTAAAGCCCATGGTTCACGTCTATCACGCAACCATTCGAGTCGGCGCTTATGTTCTGCAATAGCCTTCCCGAACTTCTTAAAACTTCTCCCCTCCCCAAGTATTTCCACAAATCCTTATCCTTTCCTGGAATTCTGAACACGTGGAGCCCTGCCAAGCATCACACACAACCTCTTTGCACCCTTTCTTAGAAGCCAAGCATTCTCGAAACGAAAGTTCGCTGTCGTTTTCGAACACCATCCCCATCAAGATCAAGAAATATAGCCGTGTGATCAGAATTGTAAGTAGGGATATTATGGAGGCTAGTATGGGATGTGCAACTCTTCAAATACTATGCCAGTCGCCCTGTCGAGCTGCTCCTCAATCCAGTCCGATTTACCCTTACTCTTCTCCAATGTAAACCTTCTACCTTTCATCCCAATATCAGTAAGATCACATAAACTCAACACGTCTCGGAAATCCTCCATCAGCTACTCTAGATATCGGCCCTCTCCTCGTTCTCTGTATTAGATAACCGAGTATTGAAATCCACCAACACCAACCAAGGCAAAGTTGATTTGGAGCTTAGGGAACGTAGGAGGTCCCAAGATTCCGTCCTTTTAGTCCGGTCCGAGTACCGTGAAATCCACTCAACCTCCATGGAATTCCATTTTTAAAATAATGCTTAAAATAATGCTCAAATGCAATTTTTAAAATTCGATTGCATTTCAAACAGTTTTGAATAGAGATGTGTTCAACTCATTTGAATTTACATGCACCCTACTTTGAGATAAAATTTAGTTATGCGGTAAGATTGTATGTCTCAATTACGATAAAATGAATTATTTGGTGAATGATCCTTTTATTCTCATTTAAAATTAATTTTGCCGTAATAAATTTAGTTG
The DNA here is from genome assembly GCA_033398695.1 of Orobanche coerulescens. Classification (NCBI taxonomy): domain Eukaryota; kingdom Viridiplantae; phylum Streptophyta; class Magnoliopsida; order Lamiales; family Orobanchaceae; genus Orobanche; species Orobanche coerulescens. Next base: position 171,763,712 of record CM065805.1, read on the forward strand.
CAAGTCTGAATTCTCATATTATAATCACGTAGTATTAATCTGGTTATTAATCCTCCCATATTTAAGAAAGGCTTTATTTTTTGATCTTTATCATATAAGTGACATAAAAATACAACGGAATGTTTCAGGAGAAAGTAAAAGACAGCAAATCAATTGTATTGATAACAATGAAAATAGAGGGGTCTTTATATAGGCATTACAATGAGAGTCCTTCCATACATAGGATTCCTAGTTAAGGTAAGACATATAATAGGATTCTACTACCTCTGGAAGGATCTAGAACCTTCCATCTCTGTATCCCCCTACAACCAGTATTAGATAAGACACCAATAAGGGAAAGATATCCCGGAACACTCCCCCTGTGTCGAGCACTAATACTATCATGGTGCATAAGATGTTGCCTCGGTAAAAAACCTTTCCAAGTCAAACAAAACCCCGTGGAAAAAAACAAAGACTTGGTGAGGAAAAAGAGCACAACGCACCAACTACAAATGTCAGAATCATGTGAAGTATACTCCCCCTTGAGGTATACATGACAGCTCATCCCGTCGAGCTATCATTAGTTGAGCTCGGATAATCGACATATGCCGATGCTTCTCACATGTTTCTCAAATGTAGATTTTGGCAGAGACTTAGTGAACAAGTCTGCGATATTCTCATCGGAACTCACTTGTTTCACTTCGATATTCAGCAATTTCTGCTGCTGCTGATTATAAAAGAACTTCGGCGCGATATGCTTTGTATTGTCACCCTTAATGAAACCTAATTTCATCTGATCAATGCATGTCGCATTGTCCTCAAAGATGCAAGTAGGGGTTGCTGTAGTGGGATCTAATCCACAAGTTCCTCGTATATGGTCTATGACTGACCGAAGCCAAATGCACTCCCTTACGGATTCATGCAATGTAATTATCTCTGCATGGTTCGAGGAAGTAGCAACCATAGTCTGCTTGGTAGATGGCCAAGATATCGCCGTATTCCCAATGGTAAACACATAACCAGTTTGGGAACATCCTTTATGCGGGGCAGAGAGATAACCGGCATCAGCAAATCCAACTAACGTATTGTTAGGATTCTCTGCATAGGGGGTAAGTTTGCTCGCATTAGCACTTCTGGTAGTCAAGCTGCCATGCTTAGCTGCAATATCAGAGGAAGATCGACGGTCGGTATACATCGTCTTAACCTCAACAATTCCTTTCGGAATATCGCTCTCTCTTGCGTAGGGAAAGAACAATCCAAGATCACTGGAGCCTTTCAAGTATCGAAAGATGTGTTTTACTCCATTCCAATGCCTTATCGTGGGAGCGGAGCTAAATCTCGCTAACAGATTCACAGAGAATGCGATATCTGGACGAGTACATTGAGCCAGATACAACAACGCACCGATTGCGCTAAGGTACGTGTTTCTGCTCCAAGGACCTCTTCATCCTCCTATTTAGGACAAAACGGATCCTTGTTCATTTCCAGACTTCGACCAACTATGGGGGTACCAAGAGGATGTGCCTTGTCCATGCTAAATCGCCTGAACATTTTCTGGACATAGGCAGATTGATGAATGAGTATTCTGTCATCTCGATGTTCTAGATCTAAGCCCAAGCATAATCGAGTCCTTCCCAAGTCTTTCATCTCGAATTCGGATTTAAGGTAGCGGTCCGTCTTAGTGACCTCATCTATGGTACCGATAATTCATGTCGTCTACATAGACGGCTACAATCACGAATCATGTATCTGTTCTTTTCACGAAAATGCATGGGCACATATCACTGTTCTCGTATCCCTTCCCAACCAAGTATTCACGTAGGTGGTTGTACCACATCCTTCCGGATTGTTTCAACCCATACAGTGAACGACGCAGTTTCATCGTAAGCGCTCCGTGGTTTAGAGCTACTTGATTTGAGCAACGAAATCCCTTCGGGGACTTTCATATAAATATCCGTATCTAGATCCACATAAAGATACGCTGTAACCACATCCATAAGCTGCATATTCAGTTTTTCGGACACTACCAAACTGACTAAGTAGCGGAAAGTGATGATATCCATAACGGGAGAATATGTCTCCTCGTAATCAATGCCAGGGCGCTGCGAGAAGCCTTGGGCAACTAGTCTCGCTTTGTAACGCATGACCTCATTCTTATCATTACGTTTACGAACAAAGACCCACTTATGTCCAACTGGTTTAACGCCTACGGGTACTGGCTCGATACGGCTAAATACCTCACGTTTAGCCATTGAGTCTAGTTCAGCTTGCATTGTATTTTTCCATTTCGGCCAATCGGCTCGTCGTTGACATTCAGCAACCGGGCGCGGCTCAGCATCATCGTCTTCAATAATTTCTTGAGTGACGGAGTAGGCAAAAGTATTATCGACTAGCGTGGACGACCTGTCCAATAGTACGTATTCACTCGTATATTGCATCGAGATTTCTTTATTCTCTGACATCAACAAAGTTTCCGACGCGTCCATCGATTGTTCCATTGTTGATTCGAGGACATATCCGTAGTCTGAGATAATCTCGTGTGACGGAGTCACTGTGTCGATAATGAGAGGATTTTGTGCCTCCGTTCCTCTTCTCTTTCGAGGTTCGGTATCCTTTATACCCACAGGCCTCCCCCTCTTTCGGGCAGGGATAAGAGCAGTCGAAGCAGCCGTCCCACCACTAAGGTTGACGTCGGGGGCATCATTCCTTTGGGCGGCTAAACCTTGCCCTATAACTAGAACTTATAACCTTGCAGGAACATTCGCAGCGGGAATGGTAGATCTTGTCACTTTCGCAGTATCAGTAAAGCTGTCGGGCATCGAATCCGCAACTTTCTGAAGACTGAGAATACGTTGCACTTCTAACTCGGATTGATCCGTGCGGGGATCTTGATGAGGCAAGGAGGGAGCACATTCCTGGCGTTCAACTGGAATCGTTCGATTCCTCTCTCCCCTTAACGACGGGAAGTTTGTCTCATCAAAGTGACAGTCTATAAATCTTGCAATAAATAGATCTCCTATCAACTGTTCCAAATAGCGGATAATTTTAGGCGATTCATAGCCAACGTATATACCTAATCGTCTTTGCGGACCCATTTTAGTACGCTGTGGAGGCGTAATTAGTACATAAACTGCACAACGAAAAATACATAAGTATTAAATATCAGGCTCATATCCAGTTACCAACTGGTACACACTAAACGGTTGATTGGCAGTGGGTCGAAAGCGAATAAGTATAGCCGAATGCAAAATTGCATAACCCCAGGCCGAAATCGGCAAGTTGGTGCGCAATACCAATGCTCGGGCGATAAGCTGTAACCTCTTAATCATAGCCTCAGCAAGGCCATTCTGTGAATGAATATGGGGAACGGGATGTTCAACTTCAATCCCCATCGACATGCAATAGTCGTCAAAATACTTTGACGTAAACTCACCAGCATTGTCCAATCTTAATGACGAGATTGGAAAGTCGGGGTGGTTAGCCCGTAACTTGATGATTTGTGCTAGGAGTTTAGCAAATGCAGCATTTCTTGTGGATAGCAGAGCGACGTGTAACCATCGCGTTGATGCATCAACCAGAACCATAAAGTATCTGAATGGTCCGCACTCTGGTTGAATAAGTCCACAAATGTCCCCTTGAATTCTTTGTAAGAAGTGAATGTTTTGTCTTGAGTCTTTAGCAAAGGACGGAGAAGGTATCAACTTTGCTAGTGAACAGGCTTTGCAAAACGATTTATGGGTATTGAAAATTGCCACGGAAGCCTCGGGATTTACGAAAGATACACCGTCAATCTTATCAGGGCGTGCGATCTTTAATCTCGGTGATACGTTTAAGCTCACTCACATCAATGCCGATATTGAGTGGTGCTTCCAATCGTTTTCTGGACTTGAAAAACGGATGACCGTGTGAGTTTTTCAAAATGCGAATCATCATGTCGCGTCCAGAATGAGCGAGTCGGTCATGCCATATTTGGTATGCTTCGAAATCACAAAGTTCGTGACTCACAGCATAGGATTCAATAACCCTTATTGTAGTCTGGTATAAGCCACTACTTAGACTCATAAGTTTCTCGAGAATGCGGCGTCTTCTGTTTTCTGCCAGAGTAACACACAAAAATTCTATCCCATTCTCACAGTGTGTATCAAGGTGATAATCGTTGACACGGATGTCCCTAAAACTTAGAGAGAGCATTTGTGACATTAATATGCGTACCATTAGGTAGCAAGAAATGAGTAGGTCCCCTCCCTTGAATTACTTGGGAGGAACCAATCATTGTTGTCACTGAGGATATATATGGCACAATATCCTTAAATAATTGCCTATTCCGAAGAATAGTATGAGTTGTTCCACTATCAGCAAGGCACTCAATTTTGCCACGAGACATCTACAACAAGACATGAAACTCGATTAGTCTTGTAATGGAAGACATAGTGAAAACTCATTAACTTCGAGTTTGGGGAAATTCGACCAAGTTGGTTAGGATAAAAGTTAGCACAATCACTAAGAATATTTTCCGCGTAGCTTGATATTTGTTCACTATAACAGCAATAACTTCTTCGTTAAGAAGGCTATGGATGAACGGTCAGTTGTTATGGAAACTAGACTTCCGTATCTTTCTGTTGATAGGTCGTGCACTTTTTAGATCATTAAACTCATATCTCAGTGCTCGTTTCAAGTTGCTATTTTGGTATTTTTCCTATTGTTGAGTGATAGAGCAAGGTTGAAACCCTTTTTTCAAAGGCATTATTGTTGATACAATACTATGGCAATATGGCCATAGGAGCGTTTAAATACTTCAAAATGTATCTTGGTGTTCGATTTATATCTCGACTAATGATCCTTTCGGTAACTCCAACTTGGTAGACTTGCAGAGAAAGTAGCAATGTCGATCTGACTAAAAATTGTTTAAAAACCACTGATTTCGTTTGAACTTTCAAAGCATAAACAAATACCAAGGAGGATGCGCCTAGTCTTGATCAAAAGTTTTGATGAAATCCACCAATGTATCAAATTAACCAAGGAATTCTTTACTGAGCAATTATTTTGTGATAAACCAAACATGCTTTTGAAGGGAAAAATAAAATTTGTTTTTGCACAATCACAGCAATTAAAAGAATTTTATTCATCATGGCCAACTTTATTACATTCATAGAAAATCACAAAGTAGTTCTTGAAAGAAAACTAGAAACAAGACAAAACATAATCAAAGCGTAAAACTAGTCAAACTACAATGATCTAGTCAAAGTCAGCAACATCCAAATGTTGGTCTTTGTCCGCAATGGTGACAGGAGGGATCTCAATATGGTTTACCTCCGTATTCTCATTATCTTCCTCCATGTAATTTGACTCTTGAGTGAAGTACTGTTTATAGTGCTTGTAGTAAGCTTGGATGTTCTTTGGCGCCTTGCAATTGCGGTAAGTATGCTTCTTTGAGCCGCAAGTATAGCAATTCCGGCCTTCCTTTGGAGTGGTTCCAATCCCGGCGGCAGGAGGCGGTCCACGTGGTTGGGCTCCACTAGGACCCGTGGCCGCTCATCTTCCACACATTGGAACGACGACCTCGTCTTTTCCCTCGCTTGCTCGAGTCATGCACCCGTGGTGCTTGCAAAAACTGAGTAGCGTTGCCTTTTCTATTTTGTCGTGTCTTCCTGTGGGTAGCGTGATTCACTTCCGGAATCGGCTTCGTACCAGCTGGGCGCCCATTGCTGTTGAGAATAATCTCATGGTGCCTTTCTTTTTTCGCAAGGTGGGAGATAAGGTCACTAAAATTTTTAATTCTCCCTTCCTCATAGGCAACGCGCAGCTGATGAGCAATCACACTTGCTCCCACGGGAAACGCATTAAGAGTCTTCTCGATCAAGTCTTGATTAGACTTCTTGACACCATAAAAACCAAGATCAGCGCAAAGATCGAGGATGGCTTGGTTATAAGCCTTCACATTCGCATAATCCAAAAACCGGATTTTCTCCCACTGAAGTTGCAATTCGGGGAAGCGCTGATCATGCACATTATTAAATCGTTGTTCGAGTGTATCCCATAGTTCTTTGGGGGTTTGCAAATTCATGTAACACTTTTTCAACAACGGATGTATATGTCTACGCAAGTACATCAGTGCATTAGCCTTGGTTTCCTCGCTCGGTTCTTGAGCGGTAGGCTCGTTAGAGCGAAAGATGGTGGTGGTAAATCTCTTGCAAATGACGAGCGAACGTCTGAGACCCACCTATGGTACTCCTTACCAGCATGGTCAAGGATGTCGAACTCTCGATGAACATTGGAGCTTTGTGCCATCTACAAGATATAAACAAGATGAAGTTAGTCTTGTTGGATTTTCAGTGACAATGTAAACGGTCACAATCAATGCTTTTAAAAGCGTGTAACATAACCGTTACTCGATGTACTTCCCTTAATTGTTATTTAGTAAAGTCGACAAAAAACGGCGATATCAAATCGCACCCAGATACGTGGTGTATGTAACAACCACAAGTATCGACTTTCAATAATTCCGTGACTCCCCCAGGACCGTCACACAGTTTTCTTCGACATGCAGAGATACCGACTTCTCTCGCGGTCTCATCCACCGCAAAGTAGCGTGGGAGATAAAGAACCCAATAACCCATGTCCCCAAAAGAAAAATTTCCAAAAAGAGAGAATTGAATAGGGACAAGCTCATATAATTACCTCGATTATAAAATTAGGCACGTGATATGGATGAATTTGTGGTGTTTTTCGATCTACCGGTTGGTACTCGATGCGACGATGTGAAACCGGGGGTGCAATTTTGGCGGTTTCCGAAAATAAATTAAGTTGATGTTCGGGTTTTTGGTCCGAGATTCTGAACCGGGTCGGACGTGGCTGGGCTGGAGCTGGCCAGCGGTGGTCAGCGGCGGCGGTCTGGCGGTGGTGGCTGGACTGGATCGGCGGCGATGGTCCGGCGGTGTTCGGCTTGACTGGATCGGCGGCGATGGTCCGGCGGTGGTCGGCGGCGGCGGTGAGCAGCGGCGGTGGCTGGGCAGCGGCGACAGGCGACGGTGGTGGCAGCGGCGGTGCTGGGCGATTTTTTTTTCTTTGAGCTACGTGCTGATAACGTGTTTCAGGAGAAAGTAAAAGACAGCAAATCAATTGTATTGATAACAATGAATAGATGGGCCTTTATATAGGCATTACAATGAGAGTTCTTCCATACATAGGATTCCTAGTTAAGGTAAGACATCTAATAGGATCATACTACCTCTGGAAGGGTCTAGAACCTTCCATCTCTGTATCCCCCTACAACCAGTATTAGGTAAGAAACCAATAAGGCAATGATATCTCGAAACACGGAACTACTTATCTTATAAAATATTGACATAAAAATAGAACGGAACTATTTAGCTTATAAAATATAAAAAAAATGGACCATTGAAATGATTCAATTCTTAATATAATTGTTTTTTCAAAGAAATAGTTTCATCTCAATAGAATAAGAGGAATGATAGGGACACACCTCCCCAACCACACCTCATTCACACCCGTACTTTATAATAAATTTTATTTGTAAAGCATACGGTACAACCTTATAAAGCACGTGTGTGGTTGGGGAAGTGTGTCTCTATCATTTCTCATAGAATAATTCACTTTTAAAAGAAATATTAATATTTTAATTAAAATCTATTAACATTTTCTAGTATATAAATAAGAAGGATAGTTTATCAAATAAAAATTTTTGAAAGACACGGTGAAAATACTGAAAAATAATTATATACCTATAATAATTAAAAACAGAAAATTACTGAAATTTCTTGGGAAAAGTGAACTCTCCAGAAAACTTCCCGTCTTCCCTATTTTTCCTTTTCCTTCCCTAGCGCGGGAAATCTCCAAAGCCTGTAATTCAACTTTTTTTTTTCGAGTAATTGAGGTGGGTTTTTGCTTAATTCTACGCAGCCACACACTGACACCGTTAACTATGTGATAATCGAGATTTTTAGGGGTGACGAGCGAATGCGTTCGTCCTCTTCGTACCGCGCCATTTAGTCGCGCCTTCCTCTTCTCCACGCACTGTTTGTTCGCTCGACTAACATTTTTTTTTTTTTTTATCTTTTTGTGATATCAGGTTTATTGTTTTGTAAATTGCTGGAGGAGGGTTGCTTCAGGTATGCTATTCCTTTGTTTAGTCATGTTCGCAAATTGTTTTGTTTCAGCTTCGTTTCTCTTTTCCTTGATTTGAGCTGTGTAATTTGAGAGAACTGGAGTGGACGCAACTTTTGTGAATCTGTAGCTTAATTGATTTTTATTTTGTGGTGGGGGGAAAAGAGGGGGGGGGGGGGTGTGTTCTTGCTATTACTAGAGTGCATGTTGTGCTCAGACATTGGAGTGGATAATTGCAATTGCCTGTCTGTGTAATCAAGTTGTCTTTACCCATCATTTGGGGGGGTTTCGGATGCTGGAAAGAAAATAACCGTGAAATACATAATACGCCCGACAAAAGAGTGGATTAGTACTCGTCGCATATAAATTTGCATTAGTACTCCCCGGATGATGTCTGTTGAGGGGTCTTCTGGGGTAGTCCGTGGACTTCATCCCTGGTCCGCAACCCATGGTTTTATGGTGAGTTGGTCTTAGGTTTTTTGCCCTCTCCAGAGTCGAATCCCGTACCTCTAGGTTAGGTAGGGATTCATTGCAACTCCTATGACCATCTGTGGATATTTTTTATGAAGTTACTCTTTCTTTCTAGAGTTAATTACCATAACATAAATCCTCCTTTATATACTAGGACGAGGGTTGAAAAAACAATTCTCCCGGCTCATCCTATGTTTATTTTACCAGGCTCAGGCTTGTTAATTTTAGGACAGCCCGGCATGTGGGCTGGTTGAGCATGGCCTATCTATCTCACACTAGGTGCGACTGATATATACAAGCAAGCCCTTTATATAGTTGGAAGGTGAACCCTCGAGCATTATTTATCTTTTTGCAAAAGCCCAGACCACAAAGCTGCTCCTCTATCATCTCTAATCAACTTGCATAAACAAAACCAAATCCTACTTCATTATCAAACCTGGTCAAGGAGTTCTATAATTCTTGTCCTCCCATCTTAAATCCCGACAAAGAAGTGCAAATATCATAATACTTTATACCAGAGATACTTTCTATAAACAATTTTTTCTGATTCTTGGCAACTGTTGCAAATATTCTTTGATTAGATTTTTCTTTTGAAGCGTACTTCAATCGTGAGTAAAATAGAACGAATGATGGAGAATAGGGGTGATATCGGTGGCAGTGGCTGCGCCAATTGGCAGTGATGGTGGTTGGGTAGTGGCGGTATAGGGGTGAGAAATACAAAAAGGAAATGATAAGTAAAAATGAAGAATATAATTTGGGGGCGCGGATATGGTGCTTATGCCTGAGCTTAAGCACCATAATTAAATGTCCCATGAACCTTAAAAAACTGAAAAAGAACCATAAAAACTAGAAAAGAAAATACTTAAATTAATAAAATCACAAAAAATGAACCCTGAGAAAACAGAAAATGAACCTGGAAAAAATAAAGATTTAAATAGGAAACTGAAACTGAACCTAAAAAACTGGAAATAAACCCTAAAAACTGGAATATATCCAAAAAAACTCAAAATGAATCCTGAAAACAAAAACAAGAACAAATATATTTTATCTGAAGAATAGCAGGAAAAATGAGCTTAAGCACGAATTTTTTGACGGTTACCCCCATTGAAGGTCTAGGCCAACATATGTCGGCCCTGGAGTACCGGACTATCCTTAAGTACCGGCTTATGATCCCTCTGTTTCCAGCTGATGAGCCTTGCCCAGTCTGCCGCAAGGTTTGTTTGGATTCTTTTGGCGAGCATGCGCTCCATTGCAAGGAGTTACCTGGTTTCAAATATAGGCATGATTTGGTCAGGGATGTTTTATATGATGTTCTTAAGAGAGCAGGTATTTCTTCTAAAAAAGAGGCCCCCGTGAACTTTTTGACGGATCCGCTTGAAGGGAGATCTACTTTACGGCCAGTTGATATACTTGTGTTTGGGTGGGCTGGGGCGAAACATGCTTGTGTAAATCTTACTGGAGTATCCCCTCTTGTTGGGCTCAGGGATAATGGGTTTATTGCAGGACAAGCTGCGTTGAAAGCTGAATCGAGCAAAGTGGCTAAACACGAGAAAGTTTGCTTGGAGAATCAACACGTGTTCATCCCTTTTGCCTTTGATATATTTGGTTTCTTAGCTCCTGAAGCAGCGAAGTTTTTGTCCAGAGTTCAACGAGTGGTGCAAAGTAATTTTTCGGTCCTCAAGAAACAAAACTTCATTTTTAGTAGGATTGGTTTTGCCATTCAAAAGGGGGTTGCGGCGCAACTTGTTGCCCGTTTGCCTGCCATCTTATTGTAATGTGTCATTGCGTTCTAATAAATTTAATTGCTGTTTTAAAAAAAAAAAAAAAAAAAAAAAAAAAAAAAAAAAAAAAAAAAATTAAGGATCAGCTTAAGCTCCAGCGCCTAGGCTAGGTAGGACGCTGCTGGAAGTTACGAGGAGCAAACATGGAGAAGACAAAAGGGCACAATGAAAGAAAAAGGTGAAGGAATATGAGAGATATTGCCTAAAAGTAAAAAAGAAAGTTTGAGTGATGGTAATTAGGATAATATAATCTCAGTCGCGTTTTACGTATTCATCAAAGTAACTATAAAATAATGCCTGATAGCCCTACTTGATAAATAAACATATGAAGTCAGCATGAAGCTTATTACATAGAAATAGAATGGTCCTATCCTTCAATCATGCATTTCGCCTCTCAGATTTCATTTATGTCGTAGATTAGATTAAGTCAGATTGTAATGTGAGCATTTGGTAGTCAATACAAGTCAGTAGATGGATCACTTTCTTCCTGATCTGTAATAAGCAATAATTGGTGTAAGCTGCTTATCAGACCACTGTCATACCGAGTCCATGCATACTCGACTTCTCCAGTCAACTTTTTGAGTAGGGAATGTCTGTTTAGAGAAATAATGCATATGAAACAAGGATCATCAAGTAAAATCTCTAAAATTGCAATGGGCGAACAACTAGTATAACAGGGACAAATAGCTTGCATATACTGATTTAGGCCATCATGCCTCTGTGCAATTGTTTTGTACGTTCCAGTTCTTGTATCATGTAATGCAATGTCTATTCCCAAATTTTAAATTTAGGGTGATATCAATAGGGTGTGTTATAGACCGAGTCGATTTTGAATAGACTTGATGAACCTTTCTCTAATTGGCCTAGGCAAATCTAAGTTGAAATGATGATGCATTTATGTGGCCGTGGTTAGTAGTTATCTTAAATATCTCATGACTAGAGGAGGTTTTCATGATCTTATACAAGTCAAGGTGGCTGGATTGAAATCTGCAATTGTTGGCTGGAACGGCGAGAACTTTTGAGTGCTAAAGAGCCCCTATCCGGACGAGCGCAACTGTTTTCCAAACATTTTTCTTCTCATTGTTGAAGAATTTGTGGGTGGGGACATATGGAATTTTGATGCATTTGACATCTAGAAATTCACTGAAGTGGGGTGTCTACAATAATTTCCTCCTTCATTTCATATAGTCTTTCTGCTAGAAACTGTTTCTTCGTCCAATTTCCGGCAGTTACCTTTTTTTTTTTTTTTTTTTTTTCTCGACGGAGGTAGGTAGTCAAATCACCAGCACATCCTCGGGGGCATCTTAGAGCTTCTTGAAGGACAATGGTGAAACATCATCCTGATCTGATTATGTGCCGGAAGCAGCCTGGAATCGCGATCGGACGTCTCTGTGAGAAATGCGACGGGAAGTGTGTGGTTTGTGATTCGTATGTCCGGCCTTGCACCCTCGTCCGAGTCTGCGATGAATGCAACTATGGGTCGTTTCAAGGTCGCTGTGTCATTTGTGGTGGGGTGGGGATTTCTGATGCATACTACTGCAAGGAATGCACACAGCAAGAAAAAGATAGGGATGGTTAGGGCTGGCAAAAAAATCCGAAAAATCCGATATCCGTCCGAAATATCTGTATTCGTATCCGAAAAAAGCGAATATTATCCGTATCCGAAAAAAAGCGGATACGGATATTATTCGTATTCGAAAATTCCGGATACGGATATGGATATAGACGCATCCGTATCCGAAAATATCCGTATCCGAGATAAATTATATATAATATATAATTTTAATATATTTTTAATATATAATTACAAAATATAACACATTTTATATTTATAATAATATAAATTTTTATAAATATAATTTGGCTTTAGATCTTAGTAGATCACTACTATAATTTAGTGATATTCGAAATTTTCAAAAATAAAAAAGTAATTTGGTTGGAGATCTTAGTAGATCTTTAATTAAGTGATATGTTTATACTAAGTTATCTATAATTATTTCTTTCTTTAACACAACAATCAAGTAGCCCAAGTGGTTGGAGTGTGGCTTTAAAAATCCACAAAGAGAGGGGTTGTGGGTTCAAATCCCTTTGCACCCATTTATTTTTGAAAAATAAACCAGGAATTGCAGATTCGGATTCGGATATTATCCGTATCCGGATAATATTCGGCGGATTCGGATACGGATAAGGTTTTCCCGGATATTCCCGGATTCGGATACGGATTCGGATATGAATTTCTGGTTCCGGATACGGATACGGATATAGCCATATTCGTATCCGTATTATCCGATTGCCACCCCTAGGGATGGTTGTCCCAAAATAGTCAACCTAGGAAGTGCCAAAACGGATCTGTTCTACGAGCACAAAAAGTACGGTTTTAAAAAGAGATGATCCCCCTTACTAAGGCCGTGGTCGCGGTGGCTGGAGGTGTGTTTTGGGAGCCAAATACTCTGATGTGTGGGAATTTGTCTTTTCGGCTAAGAAAATCTGGGGGGATACTTTTGTTCACTAATTAGATTTGGGGTTTAGCACCTTTTTTGCTATATACATGTTGACACGCTTTTAACACCTTTTTTTTTTTTTTTGATATTTCTCATTTTTAATTGTAAAATTCTGATTGTTACAGTTATCACGGACGTATATATGCAAGTGTAAATTGTTAACTTTCCAGATCGTTTCGTTTCAAGCATATATATAGAGAGAGATTTAGGATTAAATGAGAATGGTTGTTATCATGTGAATTGTGAATATGCATATATTTTGTACTAATTATACATGACATATATATATTTTGTGCATCAAAATTGCAATGCATTATATGCATCAAAATATCGATGCATTAAAATATTGCATTATATGCATTAAATTTTTGTGAGAATAAATCTAGGTCATCCATTTATCGAGATCTATGGATAAAATTCATTCTTATTTCTTAACTTAAATTGCATTCTCACCACCCATATATATATATATATATATATATATATATATATATAGATAGATAGATAGATAGATAGATAGAGAGAGAGAGAGAGTCAGGTTCAAACGAGAATGCTAACTATTTAAGAGAATACGAGAATGGTCGCTCATGTATAAAATCATATATGATTTTACACTGACGGAAAAAATTATATATGATTTTATACTGACCAAAAAAATCAAATATATACGTATAAAATCATATATGATTTTATACTGATGTACACATTCACGTAATCATATATGATTTTGTACGTGAATCATATATGATTTTGTACATGGATGATCATTCTTGTATTCTCTTAAATAGTTACCACTCTCTCTCCCTCTCTCTCTCTCTCTCTCTCTCTCTCTCTCTCTCTCTCTATATATATATATATATATATATATATATATATATATATATCATATGAAAACTAATTACCTTGTGAAATCTAGAAACTTTTGTAGGCCGTTGATACTAGTGATCTAACGGCTGTAGATGAGTAGAATTATATGCATTTATGTATTTTTTTTATTGCATTATTTGTTGCATATACTATCGACCAGCTTGATGCAACAAATAATAACAAATATGCAATGAAATTACTTAATAATGCAATTGGTTTCTAGATTTCACCATTAAGGGTGTTTCCACCATAGTCAATCCCTATATATATATATATATATATATATAAGGAAAGTGAGGCTGTCTCACATGTAAGTTTACATGCGAAACCTTCTAAAATAACGTCGTTTAACAAGAAAATATTAAAACAACCTCATTTGTATTATGTCCCTTTACTATATTAGGGTTTTCTATAATATATGCTTCTTTTACATCATACTAGATGTTCTCCGGTGCGATGCACCGCATAAGATATTCTCTTATTAGAAAATAATTTCTCGATCTCTAAATTTATTTTTGATGATTTTCGACATGAGTATCATATTAGAGTATTATTAATAAAAAACTTATTGAGTGTATTATGGGGTGTAATATAATTCAAGAAAGAGTACCACATTAGCGGAGTGTTAAGTCAATTAATGTCCATTACATGAACAAATTTCCTGGACATACCGAAAAAAAAGTAAGAACAAATTTTGGGGACGAAAGTAATATGTGATTAAGTCTTAATATATGTGTGTGTGTGCGGTGTATGTTTTATTATTTTTAGTTATTATAATTAAATAAATATCATAATTTATTTTTTATGTAAGCACTAAATGAGTTAATATATTTTTATTTTACACAATTAATTTTACTGAAAATAAATATTCATATTTTTCTAATATAATTTTTTTGTGCAATAGGTCATTATTGTAAATCCATCAAATTTATATTCATATGGATGTCTAGTTTAAAATTGTGAAATAAAAATTAATTTGATATATTTTTTATTAAAATAAACTTGATTTAAAAATTATAAATATTTAAAATTTTAAGCTAAAAAAATAAAGAAACTATTTTTTATATTGGTAATTGAGTGTAAGTTGTGGGATAAAACTCCCACAATACATATCTAGATTTTTTTTTTTGGAAATTTAAGAATACATCTCTATATATAAACTTTATTTTAAAATAAAAAATCAAAAAACTTATAAAGTGACAGGTGTCACGACTCTCTTTTAATAGAAGTATAGATTGTTGGGTGTTTTATGTTACCTAACCAATTCACTTTAGTTTAAATAATTATTTGATAAAATTCACGATTAAAGGTGTTGCACTACTCATGCATTGGATCCACTACTCATATTTTGAAAAAAAATCAATCCAAGTGACATAATTTTAGATGATTTAGAGTGGTTTCACATGTAAACTTACATGTGAGACAGTCTCTTATTCAGTTCCCCCCTCTCTCTCTCTCTCTATATATATATATATATATATATATATATATATATATATATATATATATATATATAGAGAGAGAGAGAGAGAGAGAGAGAGAGATAGAGAGAGAGAGAGAGAGAGAGAGAGGGGATTGACTATGGTGAAAACACCCTTAATGGTGAAATCTAGAAATCAATTGCATTATTAAGTAATTTCATTGTATATTTGTTATTATTTGTTGCATCAAGCTGATCGGTAGTATATGCAACAAATAATGCAATAAAAAAAATACATAAATGCATATAATTCTACTCATCTACAGCCGTTAGATCACTAATATCAATGACGTACAAAAGTTTCTAGATTTCACATGGTAATTAGTTTTCATATGATCTCTTTCCTATATATATATATATATATATATATATATATATATATGATCATATGAGAATGGTTTTTATGTTGTGAATAGAGAATATATCTGAATCATTGATCTGTGTGTGGTGTGCGGTCTAGATTGACTTATGCATGCAATATATGCATTTCGTGCATCAAACTTGCAATGCATAAAAACTTTGCATTATATGCATCAAAATATCGATACACTAGAATATTACATTATATGCGTACGTTTTTGTGAGAATAAATATAGGTCATCCATTTAATCAAGATCCATGGGTCATTCTCTCTCTCTCTCTCTCTCTCTCTATATATATATATATATATATATGTTCCTATTTTAATTTTAATATAATTAAGTGAAAGTCACTTGTACAATAATAATAATATTATTTTGTATGCTTTAGAGTAGTGTACAACAATACACTACGGCTGTGTTTAGCATTAACTTTTCAGCAAGCTCTTCAGCTTCCAAGAACTTCTTTGACCATTGACTGATAAAAAGCTCGTTACGTTAATGCGTAGCTTCTTAAACCAGCTAACTGATCAGCTAGCTGGTTGAGAAGCTAACAACATTAGCTTTTTTTTTAAAAAAAAATTATCTTTTTCATTCCAAAAGTACCCCTGACCTACATATAAACATAAGAAACGATCGGTGTATTTGCATTATTCTCTTGTCCGTTTCTTTGTCGTTCTGTGTGTTCGTATCTCCTTGCGCAGCGCTTCAATTCACGGTAATCTATTGCTTCTCTACTTTAATTAAATGATTAACATGTTCCATCTTGTAATTGTTGCCGTTAATCTATTGTTGTTATGTCGTTAATCTCTTGCGTTCTATTTTAATCTATTGTTGTTATGTTTATGTTAATCTATTGCTATGATTAATACAACTGTCTCCCTTTAAAGTACATTGAATACATATTTGAATGATTTGAAAAAAATGTGTTGTACTTTTATTTTATAAAAATATGGATTATTAATATGATAAAAAATCTAAAAGGAAAAAAAGGAGTAATATGTCATTTTATAAAATACCAGCTAGTTCATGAGCTAATTTGCTAAACACGTACAATAAAATCATCTAGCTTATGAGCTAGTTTACCAACTACATAATCAGCTTGCTTACCAGCTAGCTTTGCTAAACACAATCTACTAGTATTTATATATTTATTTATTATTTTCACCTCGGTAAGGTGTGAATTTGTGATTGGATATGGAAAAATTTTCATTTTCATTCTAATTAGGTAGCCTCTTTAACTGATTAGATATTAAAAATTTCAAAAAAAAACTATTGTTTTATTTTCACCTCATAATTTCATCCACGCACTTTTCAAAAGGTATAAAATATTATAATTAATTCTAATAATATATATTTATATTTGTCTGCATTTTACACTTTGAATAGTTAATTATTATATTCTCTCATAAAAAATTATCCCCCCTCCCCAATGTAAGGGAGAGGTTTCGTTTTTTTTTTTTTCAAAATTGTTGTACAATATGGACTTTAGCAACTTGTCACAATTGGAGTGTTCCATTAAATTTCCACTATAAATTATTTATTCTCCACCTCTAATATTTTATTTTATAAATTCTCCTATAAATAGGAGCCTTGATGACACGTTTTATGTGTAACTATCGCAAGTGCACGATATCGTATCAAGTAGTAAGTGGACTTTTTGAGTCCGGTTTATCGATCCCACGAGGAGGTTAGGTTATATATTGAATTATACACTATTTATCTATTTGTTATAGAGATTTAGATGAGTGAAACACACAATTTAAGAGTTTGGTTTGACAATTGCAAGGAAAATGCAATAATAGTTCTAAAATTTAAGGAAATGAAAGATTGCACTAATAATAGATTAATAAAAGGTAAAATGAAATAGTTGGAATTACAAACTTAGTTCATCATTAGTTATAGAAGATGTATGTATTTACTTATTATGTTGTGTAGATTCGATTTTCCTTAAAAAGACGGTTCCTCTTTCGAATGTCAAAACGCCCCTTATATATTGAATCAATCCACTATATTTCTATGTTGATTGGCTTCAATACATAGCATTAGGTTTTATGAAAATAACTCAAAGAATCATCTAAGGTCTAGAAGTATATTTATCTCCTCTAGAACAGCTTAGAGTGAAAATCATTTGATCTAATCAACATATTTTCTTTCAAAATATATGAAGACCATAAATATCATCATTTATTGGCTAAATAAATAAAGATTGGTAAAATAATGAAAATCACACACAATAATAAGTAATCCATAATAGATCTTTATACAAACTTAAATAACATGACAAACCTTGTTTATAATCTCAACTAAGGATAACTTAGCCCATGAAGGCTATATTCAACATATTACAAGCTTTAGTGGTCATTATTAGTTGAAAAAGAGAAAGAATTGATACTAACTCCCTTAGTAGATAAAGGAGAAAGAAGCAATAAACTCCCTGAACAACATAAACTAAATCACTCTTACATAAATCACTCAAGAACACAAGTGTGTTCTTCACACAAAGAAAAATATTACAAAGTAGGAAAATATAAGATGAAGAATGCTAAATGATGGATCCAAGGGGTCTATTTATACACCTATAGTCATCTAATAGCTACAAAACTCCAGTATTATTACATTAGATCGGATCAACGCCAGCCATCCCCTCAATAATAGACCAAAAGTATAAAATATTTAAAAATGATCATACATCCGTCAAGAGTTACGGCCGTAACATTGAGGAGTTACGGCCGTAACTATGAGGACTTACGGCCGTACGCTTTGGATGTTACAGACGTAACATGGCTTCGGCTTTGTGCACATTAGTTGCTGTGTGAGTTACGGCCGTAACTGTATTTGTATGCCCGTATGGAGTTTCAAACTTCATTTTCAGCCCAGAATTTCTTAAACTCTTGTGTTTTCGCCCCAAATCTTCTTCGGATGATAACTTTTGATATATATAACTCTGATTTTGAATCCGAAAAGACTGTCGAACTCGTCTCGTAAAGCTCTTCAACATGAATACATAAAAACTCAATAAAGAGTATTTTATAAACATGTTATTTCTTGAGTAAATCAGCAATTCAATCCAATTAAGGCTAAATTTATCTCTTCATCCTATAAAAATAAAATTATTAAAAACTAATTAATTAAAAGTAAAAACGAGTAGACTAGCTCATAATTATGGGTGAAATATATCAATACCAATCATGAATAATTGTATAAAACTGACACTTATCACACCCCCAAACTTGAATTCTTGCTAGTCCCGAGCAAGACTCTTTATTAATCACACTCAATGTAAAAATAAAAATAGTACATAAATTAATAAAACACACACAAATTAAGAAAAATACTTATATATATAAAGAGAAAAAAAGAGATCAAAATGCCATTTATCCAACAACCAGCTTTATACAGTAGATATAAATGAATCAAGATCCAAAATAAATCTAAATGGTTTTGAAGTTAAAACACGGTTTTATTTTTGTAATTCCAAAATGCAAGGTTTCACCCCAAAAAGATTGATTATTTCTTTCCCACTCGTGACACACATGACTCCCTTTAATGGTTGCTCTCGATCACTCATTTATTTTTCGACTCAATATGAAAAAGAATTTCATCGGCGTCATCAAATATTGTGATTGTTCACGAAATTGAGTGTATTGAAATTCAGCCACCAATTAATTCAAATCTGCTTATAATCTACATCCCTTTTATTGACTTAATAACTCAAATTGGTAGGTGATAGCTTTCACACTGTTATTTGCTAACATGTAGCTCTTTTCACCAACACATTTTCCATCTTTTTTTAGGTGATAGCTTTCACACCGTTATTTGCTAACGTGTAGCTCTTTTCACCAACACATTTTCCATTCTTTTTAGGTGATAGCTTTCACACTGTTATTTGCTAAGGTGTAGCTCTTTTCACCAACATATTTTCCATCCTTTTTTTAGGGAATAGAATTTTTGCAGAAAAATCGTTTATTAGCTAAGCATGAAAAATCAAAAACTCCTCAAATTAAGTAAATTTCAGTTCTATTTTTCATCAACCGACTGATTCTTCTTTTCTCAAGGTAATGAATGACTCGATTTTAAATGATAGCTACAAGGCTTGGAAAGAGAGATTAAAGCTCAAAAATTTTGGTATATACAATCTTTTTAATCGGTTAAAACAAATTTAGAAGCTTATATATAGCTAACTTATTGGTGTTATGGCCAGATCTAGAAATCTTACAAATAAAAATAAACAAACTACATATATATATATACACTATAAAAAAAAAGCCAAATAAAAAACATCACAAATAATCAAAGCTAAACACACCAAAATACCAAATACACCAAAATAATCAAAACACACCACACCTCCAAACTTGAAAAAGAAACTGGCCTCAGTTTAAAAAAAAAAGCAAGGGAGAAAAGCAGAATACTCTCTGCTATGAAAGTTGATGCTTGAGTTAACGCCTTTTTGGATCTGCAAAAAAAATATACCATGCAAACAACAAAAAAATTAAAATAAAATATACCCGGAAGTATAACACAATTTTTAAGATGCGCTTCAGGGAAGTCCGAAGAGTCGCCTTACGCTGCCATCAATGTTTTTATTAAAAACAAATGATAAAAATTACAGCAATAAAAATAACAAAATATAAATCGCGAATATATGCGCGTCAAGAGATAAAAAATAAACTCCTTAAGCTATCATCATTTAGCACGATTTTTACACACAACAGAAAGTAAAAATAACAAGAGGTCCGATATGAGTTATCAAAGGGAGAGAAATGAATCCACTTTTCATTTTCTCACGGTAAAATCTTTCATCAAACAATATTAGCTAGAGCTGGATCTGGTTGAGGAACAAATTCAATGAGTTTTTTGATTAGTTCTTCTGGTGTTGTTGCAACGACTATGATTCGTTTAACACGCTCGGAAATTAAACTTTTTTCAGCAGAGTAGTCGATGAAAGATAGTAAACCATCAAAGAAACCATTAACATTAAGCAGACCTATTGGTTTTTTATGAACATTTAGCTGGGCTTTGATAACCACATGAAAAAGTTCCTCAAGAGTGACAAAACCACCGGGAAGGGTGATAAAGGCTTCAGAATTATTCATCATGTGAGTTATGCAATCTTGCATATTTACAGCTCTAAACTCATCTCCAATAGTTGCCCCGATGATTTTACTTTCAGCTAGAGGTTTTGGAATTATTCCCAACATTTTTACTCCTTCCATATAGGCAGAAGCAGCAGCGCGTCCCATTAATCCAAGGCTTCCTCCTCCGTAAACTACATGAATGCATTTTTCTCCTAATGTATGACCCAAGTTGTGGGCTACTTCAGTAAAGCATGCCTCTGTTCCATAACTAGCTCCACCAAAAATGCATATTGAGTTAAATCCTTTTGTGGAAGATGATGATTCTATTTTTGAAAAGAAACTTATTTGAGAGTAAAAAAATAAAAAGTACAAGTTTGAGGGATGAATAAAAGAAACAAGCACAATGCTTATTTATAGAAGAAAAATAAGGTAAAAAATATTTAACAAATCTGTGATTGAGTTAATTGCGCTTCAACTACTCAATAGTATAATGAATGCATTTATTGCGTATCACTTTTTTATTCAGAAAATCTCACCATACGACAAATTAAAGATACTCACGCGTATATACAGTAGTTGTGATTGTGGCTCACATCTTCCTCAGATTTTACGTTCAGAAACAGCTTAAAGGCCTTCTATGAGTTGGGGAGAAGCTTCCCATCTAATTTTCTTACAAATTGGCAAACAGGGTCTTTTAACATCAGATTCTCAAGACATTGTTCATATTCTGGTTTGAATTTATTCCACAAACATCGAAATCCGTAATGTACGAGCCCACTAGGATGCGTGTCAAGAAAAATTTCGATATTATCTGAATTCTCTTTATTCAGACCAAATTTTATCTTCTCTGTTTGTAGATAGAATTCCTAAAGATCGACATTTTGAATTACAGTTCCATCAAGCACATTTATAGCAAATGGTTATTATCTTTACTCGTCGTTTCTTAGAATATGAACTTTTTCCAAGCCCTGGTAAAAATCTAGTAGGTATTTCTGTGAATTCACCTGCTATTTTCACTTTGGCTTCAATAATGAATCTAATGTCAAAAAATATGTTTTTATTCATAAGCAACCTCATCCTTTCAAGTCTTGTCTTGTAAATTTTAAAATGGCTTTTTTGCTAAGAAAGGTGTTGTTACCCAAAATATTATCCGGAGATAGTATTGCTGGAATGATCGAGTAACAAACAAATGCGAGAACACTTCCGTGAGAAAATAAATAACACAAGATTTGCCGGGGTTGTTAATCCCGGGCTTGAATGCTCTCGCGAGATGTTATTAATAAATATACTGTCGAGTACAAATATTAATGTTAGAATCTATTACAAGGAGTGTAAAGACTTCTAGTTATCTAGGCTTTAGAGCGCGTAGATTGACGGAAGAACCAGATAGGTAAATCTGTGAGTTCTTGCTTGGGATATATGATGAATATGTATGAATATCACTATGAATGTGTAAGTGGTTGCCAAAAGAGTCTTTTATTCTCTCTTTTGTGTGTATTTTGCACTGAATTCGTAGTAAAATTCGCGTCCCTTTTGCTGCTGCTGTGAGCTCTCTATTTATAGGGGACAAGGTAGTTGGGGCCCCTCAGGCGATCGCGGGCGACCGCCGTTTTTTATATTATAATAAGGTGGCCGATCGTCCCGTCACATGGGGCTGTTCCCTTAAAGTCTGGGGCTGCTGCTGGAGCCAGCTGTGCGAGCCAATGGGAGGCCAACACGCGTCCTGGGCAGCTGTCTGGGGGGGACCCACTTTGTACCTTTCGGCGGCTTTGTCGGTAGGTGTGGTAGGTGACAGGCTGGGGTCAAAGATCCTATCTGTCGGTATCCTTTGAAGATCCTCACGTGGGCCACCGCAGTCAAAGATCCTATCTGTCGGTATCCTTTGAAGATCCGCACGTGGGCCACTATCCAAGATTCGGTCTTCGACGACTTTGACGGATGCTGGATCCATACGTGGCACGAGATGATCGCCTCTGGTTCGCTCATTAAAGACGATCGTCAGATATCAGAAGACGATCGCTGGGTACCAAAAGACGGTCGCCGTATTGTGCCGAACTCTAGGAGTTTGTTCGGAATATGTCTTCTATGGTTGGTTTCTCTGATCGTGATGACGATCGCCTATAGAGACGTTTTAATCGCCGCACAACAATTGCCCCCCGGCTCGCCTCGATGTTGAAAACACGGGGTGAGGTGGCACTGTTGGCGATCGCCAATGTTTAGCCGATCAGTGGCCTCAATTCAACCGGCGATCTCCTTCACACGGGCGGCGGGAAATGAAGGCGGGCTTTTTAAAAGTGACAGGGACACGCGTCGCGCCGCTGTTGGGGGAGTCCGACGGTTTGTCAGATTTGTCGGCTGGCGTGCCCTCGAAAAGACGCGTACGTGGTATCCGAGGGCATTTTTTAATGCGTCCCCACGTGAAGGTTGCGATCCAGCCCTCGAGATTTCTTCTATTTGCATCTAAACCCCTGCCTCCATCTATAAAAGGGCCAGGGCTTCTTCTCCTTTACTCTTTACACGTCCTTGCATCCATAGCCGAAATTCTGCAAAAATTTCTGGAGCTTCTTGTGCCGACTCTCTTCTTTTTTTCTAGGTAAGAAAAAATCAATCTTCTATCTCCCTCTTCTTTTTACAATATGTCGGGAGGATCCAAGACCTTTGAGGCCGGATGTTCTTCTGCCGCCGCGGTTTCGCCTGACCGGGAGGAGATTCCCATCGGAGTCGACATGGAGACGGCCGTTGAGGCCATTCGTGCGGGGATTGCACCCGCAGAGCTCGAATAGCTTTTCAACGAGGCCACAGTGGCGAAGACGGCAGCGACGACAGAACAGAGGGGCTCGCCGGCGGACGAGGACGAATTGGAGCGGCTAACTTGGGAGCGAGGGAGTAGGTTCGGCCCTGCCTTCATGGCCTTCGCTCGGATGATGGAGGCGATCGCCGGGCCCTATCTGGAATTCGATTTCGAAGCTTATTCCGCCGCTCACCCTTACGAGCATGTGAAGCGGACGGTTTTTCGGGCCGCCGTCCCGTCTCCGTGGACTCTCGAAAAAATCCGGAGTACGGCGACCGAGAAAGATCTGAGCCGTTGGAGGGCCAAATATCACATCCCCTCTGACGTTTTCTTGCACGTGCCCTCGGAGAATGAACGTGCCGATCAACCGCCTCAGGGCATGGTTTCCGTCAACGGGTTGATTATGGAGGCCGGTCTGCGATTTCCTCTTCCATTTGCCGTCTCCTACTTGCTGTTCGCCTGGAATTTGGCGCCTCTTCAGCTGACGCCGAACGCTCAGCAGACATTCGCACGTTGACACTGTTTGGCGGTCACACGGTTGTTCCGCCTCCTTACTGCTACCGAGATGAATTATCTGTTTAAATTGACCGCGCAGAAGGGGTCGATCGGCGGTAACCATATCCAAGGCCGAAGGGGGAGAGTGGTCCTCGGTGTGCCGAACAAGACTAGGGGCGATCTGGCTAAATGGTGCTGGGTCGGCGGAGCGTGGCGATTGGCATCGAGTGACAGGCCGAATGAGGAGTTGGAGATCCCCACCACTTTTCGGGAGAGGAATCCGAGTAAGGATTTTAACTCTCCCCTTGATTGAACTTGCCTTGGACTGATCTAATTTTGTTTTCTTTTTGCAGGACCTCTCGTTCCAACGCTCGGCGATCTCCCTTTCGATTTCTTGATCGTTTGGGAGCGGATCCGTGCCTTGCCGGATTCTTTTATCGACGTTCGCTCGCTTAGTAGTGAAGCTCATCGGCTGGGGGCACGATTGTTTTGCTTCCCTCATCACTTGAAAGTTCCAGGTATGAGTTTAAGTGGTGCTTCCTTGCTTGACGATCGTCTCCAGGAGGTCGTATCGTTTAAGTTGTTTGTCTAACTTGCTTGTACCTCTTCTCTGACAGAGGTTCATTTTCCCCGTTTTGCCGAGCCACCGCCAGAGATAGCCATGTCGAACCCGGGAGTTCTTGGTCGCCTTCACTTAGGTAAGAAGACTGGTCGCGTTCCTGCGACGACGTCTTGCCCGGCTCCGGCGAAGGGGCCTGCTGATGCGCCGGTCGCCGAACCAGTAGTTGGGGAGGAGGAACAACTTCAGCGCCGCAAGAGGCGGAGGCCGGAGGAGTCCCTACCGATTGCTGAGGCGGATGTGTCCATCCTTGAGCCTCCGGTTGCTGCGGCTCCTATATCCGCCATCCCGATGACGGAGCGATCAGGCCCTAGGTCTTCGATGTCCGACTCTCGTTCATCGGGCGGGCCTACAAAGAAGGTTGCGATCGCTGAGGCGGAAACCTCTCGGGGCAAGCCATATTTTGGTCGCAATCCCGAGCTGGTCAATAGGTAAGAAAAGGACCAACATTTTCTGAGTTAGGCATTCTGAGCATGGTATAGGCTAACTCCTTGGTTTCATTGGTTTATGCTGCAGGGTTCGTCTCGCCGATCCGGACGTCGCTCCTATGGTGCTGGACTTTTTGTCGAGTAAGGCTCCACAACAGTCCCTCGAAGTCCCTTCTTACGTCCGCCAGGCTATCACCTCTCTACCCAAGGCTTGGACGACCGATCTTGACGCGATCGCTCGTCGGCGATCTGGAGACGCCATGCAGGCGACCGTTGCCCTGGCTCTCCAGACGGCGACGATGGCCGTCCAAGCTGCTAGGGATTTTGAGGGGCGACCCTCCACTGCTCGTCTCCATAGCGACCTCGAGGCCGCCCGGAACAAAAATATCGAGCTTGTCAGCCGGATCCAGTCTATGGAGAAGGAGTATGAGGAGACGGCCAAAAGGGCTAAGCAGGATGTGGACCGATTGAAGCAGGAGCTGAGCCGCTCTAAGGAGGCTGCTGACCGGTCCCGTGATAAGAAGAAGGAAACCCGCCAGAAGTTCGCGGCTTCGCAGGAGGAGGAGGCCGGGCTGAAGGTGATGGTGGATCGGCTCAGCGGTGAGCTGGAGGCGGCGAAGAAGGAGCTGGAGAAGGCCAAAGGCGAGAATGCCGCCAAGGTGGTCGAGCTGGCGGAGGCCGAGAAGATGGTCGCGGATTTGAAGGGGCAGCTAAAGGCGATCGAGGTCGATCCCTACCTCAGCGTTGCGCACTTCGGCGAGTTCGCTTATTACTTGGCCTATGCAGACGCTGTTCGAGCCGCTAAAAAGGCAGGGATCGAGATCGGTCCTCTGATGGAGAGCTTCAAATCCTATGCCCTCGAGCATCCTCTGCACCCGGAGTTCTCCTTGCCGATCCTTGACATTGTCGACTTCGGGATCGATTTGAGTTGGTATTCTAGTAAACTCATTCATCCCGAGGCCGATGGGGGGCCCAAGCCGATCCGCATCCTGAGGGTGATGACCAGCCGGCGGGGCCTTGAGAGGCATTTTTGTTTTCCTCTGTAACCTGTACTTTTTGTATACGATCGCCTTTGAATGTTTGTGTGCAATTTTAACAAGTACGAGTATGATTGCTTTCGACGTTTTGTTCATCCGACCGATTGTCTAAGTGTTGAAAGCATTGATATGTTTTGAATCGGAATCCTTACTTGTAATTTTTGTCGAATGATTCCGATCATCCTGCGTGTGTTTGAGCGAAGCCGATCGTGTGTGGTTCCTCTTTGTTCGATCGTATCTGGGGTTTAGCTCGACCCATCTCTGCCCCCTTGTTTTTATTCACTTATTGTAAGTAAGGAAACAAAAACTAGTTTGTCAGGCGAGCTATCTTCATTTTGCCGATTCTGAAGAATCATGTACGGTTGGGGTGTTCGATGGAACGACCTCCCCAATCGTGTCTTTGTGTGCGAGGGATATTGTGTATCCCGCGACTCACTTTTTGTGAGGGTCCTTTGTTAGGCTACGCCTGCCTTGTATTTAAAATGAAAGGCGGGCGATCTTGGTCTGGAGGAGTCCTTGCGCGGGGCGTCGTCGGCTTATTCGACTCCGCGTCCGCGGCTTGCCAGCTCTGCTTCCACCTCGGCCCGCCATGAAGATGGCGACCCTCGATGGTGTACGTTGAGATGGGGGTAGTGGCACGTCGCATTGTCCGGGTCCACCATGTTAGATGATGTACCTTGAGGACGTGCGATCGTGCCTACTGATTATTTTGGAGGGTCCTTCGGCTATGCTGGACTCGTATTTAAACGAAGGGCGGGAGATCTCAGCCCAAAGGAACCTTGCATGGCGTAAGCAGTCGGTTCCATTGACTACCAGGACCATGGCTGCACTGATTTTACCTAGGATCGTTGTGATCAGCGATCGTCGGCGGTATGCGATATGCCTGGCGTGACGATCGCCAGAATAGATGGGATAGGAAAAAATCTCATTATATTCCTTGTACATCATTGAAATTGAATACAAAATTATCACTGGTAGTACTTTTTCAGATGTACGGCGTTCCAGGGGTATTGATCCGGAGTACCGTCAGGATGTTCCATCTGGATACTCTGAATGGTCTCTCCCAGTTCGGACCGAAAACGCCTGTGTGGGTTTGGATCTACTTGAGGACGAGATCGCCCACTTGAAACCTTCTTTCTTTGACCTTCGAATTGAAGAACTTCTCGGCTCTCCTTTTGTGGATTGTATTCTTCATTTCTGAGGTCAGCCGTCATTCTTCGAGCATGTCTAGGTCGATTCGTCGGGCTACATCGTTGTCGGTCGTCATATCCTGTTCGGTTCGATGGCTGAGGACGGCGATCTCCGAAGGTATCACCGCTTTTGTCCCGAAGGCAAGGGCGAATGGGATTTCGCCGGTTGAATTGCGGGTCGTCGTTCGGTAGGACCACAAAACGTCTGGGAGCTCGCTCGCCCATCGTCCTTGCCTGGATTCGAGTCGCGCTTTAATCGTGTGTTTGAGGATCTTATTCACCGCCTCTACCTGCCCGTTCTTCTGAGGGTGATAGGGCGCTGAGAATAACGTTTTGATTCCCCACTTTTCACAGAATTGCATGACTTCTAGGCCGTCGAATTGTTTTCCATTGTCGGAGATGATGGCCTGGGGCAGACCGAATCGGCATATGATGTTTTTCCAGATAAACTTGATCACCTGTTCCTGGCCGATCTTGTTTAGCGGCTCGGCCTCTGCCCACTTGGTGAAATAGTCGACCCCTACGATAGCAAATTTACAGCCCCCTGGAGCCGTCGGCAGGGGACCAATAAGGTCGATGCCCCATTGCGCAAATGGCCATGGGATGTACATGGAGGTGAGCTGTTCGGGGGAGAGTTTGATGTTTGGGCCCATTATCTGGCACCTGTGACACGATCTGGCATAGGCGATCGCATCCTTCTGAAGTGATGGCCAGAAAAAACCTTGCCTGGTTGTCTTATGGATGAGGGCTCGCCCGCCCGCATGGTTTCCACAAATTCCGTCATGGATCTCAGCTAAAACGAGCCGACCTTCCTCCGGTGTAATACACTTGAGGAGGGGAAGGCTGAAGGCTCGCTTGTAAAGTCGGTCGTCCAATAGGGTATATCTGGTCGCACGAAGCTAGAGTTGGCGAGCTTTAACACGGTCGTCAGGGACCGTTCCGTCCTTTAAGTATTTGATGAACGGAGTCATCCAGTTTTCCTCGGCGATGGCGACCGTGGCAACCAGGCTTCTATCGATCGCCGGCCTAGCTGACTTTGTGATTTGGATATTGGAGAAGTCGACTGCCCCATCCGATGATGCTAGCTTGGAAAGAGCATCGGCCTGGGAGTTGTGCTCTCTCGGGACTTGTTCGATTAGCACTTCTTCAAATTTTGTGCACATTTCGGCGACCAGCTCTTGGTATTTCACCATCTGTTCGCCGCGCGCCTCATATTCTCCCTTGACTTGGTTCACGACCAAAAGGGAGTCCATGAAGATATGGAGGCGACGAACATCTAGGGCGAGGGCTAGATCGAGCCCGCCTACCAAAGCTTCGTATTCGGCTTCATTGTTGGTCGCACGAAAACTGAAACGCACAGCATTTGTGAAACTCTGACCGTCGGGGCTGATGAGGAAAATCCCTGCCCCTGCTCTCGAATTGGTCGCTGAGCCGTCCACATATAACTTCCAGGCAGGTCGGCCGACCTGGGTTGGACTGTGAGGGAAAGTTAATTCCACCACGAAATCCGCCAGAGCTTGGCCCTTGATCGCCGTGCGAGGAGCGTAAGTGATACCGTATTGGGCGATCTCCAGCGACCACTTGAGGAGTCGCCCGTTGGTATCCGGTCGGTGTAGGACTTGTCTTAGAGGTAGAGTTGTTAGGACTTCCACTTGGTGATCGAAGAAGTAAGCCCTCAGCTTACAAACACTCATGACAAGGGCGTAGGCGATCTTCTCCAATGGCGTATAATGTGTCTCAGCGTCGTGGAGCGCCTGGCTAACATAGTAGATCGGCAAGTTGGCTTGCCCCTCTGCTCGCACCAGAACGGCACTCAGCGCGACCTCTGAGGCCGCTAGGTAAAGGAATAATTTTTCACCGGGGATCGGCTTTGCCAGGATCTGCGGGTTAGATAGATATTCCTTTATCTTGGCGAACGCTATCTGACTTTCCTTCGTCCATGCGAACTTCTTGTTCTTGATGGCTGCGAAGAAAGGCTTGCTTTTATCGCCGAGCCATGATATGAAACGGTTGAGGGCGGCTAGACATCCTGTGAGGCGTTGCACCTGCTTGATGTTTCGCGGTTCTTGCATGTCAAGGATCGCCTGCACCTTGGTGGGGTTCGCCTCGATCCCCCTTTGGCTCACTATGTGCCCCAGGAACTTCCCGGAGCCCACCCCGAAGTTGCATTTCTTGGGGTTCAGTTTCATGTTAAACTTCTCAAGGATGGCGAACGTCTCGACGAGATCGTTGAGGTGATCTTCCTTCTTGAGGCTTTTGACTACGATATCGTCAATGTAGACCTCCATGGTCTTGCCGATCTGATTAGCGAACATTCTGTTGACTAATCGCTGGTAGGTCGCCCTTGCATTTTTCAAGCCGAACGGCATTCGGACCCAAAAGTATATGTCTTTTTCCGTGTGGAAAGATGTGTGTTTTATGTCTTCCTCCGCCATTGGGATTTGATGATATCCGGCGAAGGCATCCATAAATGACATCATTTCGCAACCTGCCGTACTATCGACCAAGTGATCAATATGAGGCATCGGAAAGTGATCTTTTGGACATGCCGCGTTGAGGTCGGTGAAGTCAATGCATAACCTCCAGGAGCCAGTTGGCTTTTTGACGAGAACCGCGTTGGCGACCCATTGTTGTTGGTCTGTGGCTACTCCGATTAATTTGTTGTTGAGTAACTTCTGGACTTCTATGTCGAGCGCTGCGTACTTCTCGGGACCGAACTTCCTACGCTTTTGGTCAACAGGCTTCATTGCCTGGTCGATCTTCAGATAATGGCAAGCATGTTCGGGACTTATGCCAACTATGTCTCGATGCGACCAGGCAAAGACTCCGATGTTCCTATGTAGCAAGTTGATCAGATCTTCCTTTAATTCGTGGTCGATGCTTGTGCCGATCTGTACTTCCCGTTCTGGATAAACCGGATCCATCGTAATGCTTTCCAACTCTTCGACAGGGACGGTCGCCTCTCGTTTGGTGCGATCTCTGGACTCGGTCCTTGGATCGATGTCGAGACTTGGCTCGAAACCGATCCTTGGCTCGATGTCGTCCGTCAATTGATGAGAGATGGCGTCCCCTGAGTCGGGTTGATACGATGTGCTCGGCTCGTCGATCCCCATGGGTTGATCGTCGATCGCTTCAATGTTACATATAGTATGGGAAGTATTGAAAGAAGTAACAACATAGGAGTAGTTCAAACATCTTTTTGCCATTAGATGATCTCCTTTTACAGTACCGACCGTCCCATCGGCAGTGGGGATTTTGATACAGTAAAAGAAAGATGAGGCGACTGCCTCAAAGGTTTCTAAAAAGGGGCGACCTAAGAATCCATTATAGATGCTGGGCCTATCTATGATTACAAAACTTAGGTTCCTAGTAATCCTAACCTTGGGATCATAAAAGCATACTAGCTCGATGGAGAGCTTGATCCTCCCGTAGGCTTGGACTGTGTTGTCGCCGAACCCTTGGAGCACGGTGTCAAAAGGCTTGATGAATTTGGTTAAGTTGCCGAGTTGGTCTAGGGCGGATTTGAATATGATGTTGCAGAAACTCTCGTTGTCGACCAGCACGCGATCGACCGTCTTCCCAAGGATACAGGCGGAGATCACCAGTGCATCCTCTTTGGGGCATTGCACTCCCTCCCTGTCTTTGTTGGAGAAGGTGATGAGTGCGTCTTTAGAGATGGTCGGCTCCGGAGGTACCACGACATGGACCCCGGCGAATGCCCTCAGTTCGGCCTTTCCCTTCCTATTCGACATGGTGGAAACCGGGGAAAGGCCCCCGAGGTTTCCACCTCCTGCTTGAAGCATGTTGATCCGACCGCCAGAGTTGATCGGTGGGACCGACTCATCAGAGTACTCCGGCTCATGCTCGATTCTGGCGACCGGATTGGGAGGAGTTCTCTCGTGTTGTCGGCGCTCGCACCCTCCGGTCCTTTCCGTCCTTGGCTCCGGCTTGGTGACCAAGTTGTCCAGTTTGCCTTCCTCAAACAGTCGCCAGAGCTGTCTGAGGAGGTCGCGGCATTGGCTAGTGTTGTGGCCTGGACTCTTATGATAGGCACAGAATTTGCTACCGTCTAGGTGATCGTGGTCCCTTATCGGCTTTGGTTTGGAAAGCCATTCGCGACCCTTGATCGCGTTGAAGATGTGGGCCGGAGATAAGTTGAGGTCGTGGAGAAGGTGGACCTCTACATCCTCGAAGGCTTTGAACTCGCCAGGCGGCTTGGCGACCGCCTTTCTGGGCTTGGCGACCGCCTTCTTCTGGACAGGGGATGGTGCCTTTCCTTCTTCGGATGGTCCTTCATCTAATCGGAGTGAGAGCATCCTCTGCCTGGCCAGGAAATCGGCGGCTTTGCCGCGAAAGACCGAGTAGGTCGGGGGGATATCCTTTGTGAGGTGCCTGAACATGTGTGAGCGTCCGTGGAATCCGCTCATGACTGAGTTGAGAGCGAGCTCGTCGCTGATGGGATCACCGGTGAGGACTATCTCGTCTACCCGGTCGATGTAATCTTCGTCTGACTCGTCCTTCCCCTGCTTGATTTTCATCATGCGGTGGGGGCCTTCAGGGCGAGCGACTTTGGCGGCGAAGTACGTTGTGAAGTCTTTCGCCAGTTTCTCAAAGTAGTTGATTGAGCGAGATGGTAGTGAGACGTACCATCTGTGGGCGAGGTCGCCCAGAGTTAACGGGAACATTCAACACTTCGTCGCGTCTGATGCTCCGCATCCGGTCATGTAGATCCGGAATTTGCTCAAGTGGGTTTCCGGATCCGATCTTCCCTCATATAGAGGTGTCTGTGGAGGATTGATCGTTGGTTGGACTGGGGCGAGCTCGATCTGAGTCGCGAGTGGTTCGCTTGATCCAATGATTGATCTCCCGGCGCCTACCCCACTTCCCAGGAGCGCTTTCACCTCGTCGAGCGGGCGTTGCATGGCGGCGATCGCCGTCGCCTGACTGCTCGCCGAATGGCTCTCAGAGCGCGAACCAAGGCGATCGTGTACTGATCCCCTAGCCCCGTGGTGAATGACGAGCTCCCTGCCAGTGGGTTCCTTCCTCGGGCGAGCAGGGGCTCGCTGACCGACCTGTCTCCTGGGAGTCGGATACGCCGAACTCCTGGTAAAGGATTCTTCGGATACCGATGTCTCCCAGCTGGGGCCTGAGTGCCCAGGTCGCCATGAGGGATCGCTCCCCAGGCGGCTGAAGACGGAATCGTCCCATCTTACGAGAGCCTTCTCCTGTGGCTCGGGGCTTTCTGTCGATTTCTCGACATAAATCCCCTTGAGCTTCCGTTTGCTCACCCTGCGGTTAGCTGACGGAGTGATGGTAGGCGAATCGCGGGCCCTTTGTCGTTCCCTGAGGATGGCTATAGCCTCCTCAATCTGTTCCGATGTCTGGAACTGATCGAGTGAGAGGCCAGAACCGTCCATCGAGGGCGGGAGTGAGAGCCTAGCGTCGCCACGGTCGCCTTCCGCCGTGGGCTGGGATTCGGTCCAGGCCGGAACGAGATTTCCGGCGGATTTTAGGGTGGATCTCTTGGAGGTCGTAGCAGAAGTCATTTTTCTGAAGGTTTTTCTGTTGAAGAACAGTGAGTGTTTCTTCAAGTATATGTCCGGAGAACAGTTAGTATTCTTCGAGACGGTAGGAATAAAAAGAAAGGTTTTGCGCGCCCTTCCTCTAGCGCCAATTGTTGTTACCCAAAATATTATCCGGAGATAGTATTGCTGGAATGATCGAGTAACAAACAAATGCGAGAACACTTCCGTGAGAAAATAAATAACACAAGATTTGCCGGGGTTGTTAATCCCGGGCTTGAATGCTCTCGCGAGATGTTATTAATAAATATACTGTCGAGTACAAATATTAATGTTAGAATCTATTACAAGGAGTGTAAAGACTTCTAGTTATCTAGGCTTTAGAGCGCGTAGATTGCCGGAAGAACCAGATAGGTAAATATGTGAGTTCTTGCTTGGGATATATGATGAATATGATGAATATGTATGAATATCACTATGAATGTGTAAGTGGTTGCCAAAAGAGTCTTTTATTCTCTCTTTTGTGTGTATTTTGCACTGAATTCGTAGTAAAATTCGCATCCCTTTTGCTGCTGCAGTGAGCTCTCTATTTATAGGGGACAAGGTAGTTGGGGCCCCTCAGGCGATCGCGGGCGACCGCCGTTTTTTATATTATAATAAGGTGGCCGATCGTCCCGTCACGTGGGGCTGTTCCCTTAAAGTCTGGGGCTGCTGCTGGAGCCAGCTGTGCGAGCCAATGGGAGGCCAACACGCGTCCTGGACAGCTGTCTGGGGGGGACCCACTTTGTACCTTTCGGCGGCTTTGTCGGTAGGTGTGGTAGGTGACAGGCTGGGGTCAAAGATCCTATCTGTCGGTATCCTTTGAAGATGCTCACGTGGGCCACCGCGGTCAAAGATCCTATCTGTCGGTATCCTTTGAAGATCCGCACGTGGGCCACTGTCCAAGATTCGGTCTTCGACGACTTTGACGGATGCTGGATCCATACGTGGCACGAGATGATCGCCTCTGGTTCGCTCATTAAAGACGATCGTCAGATATCAGAAGACGATCGTTGGGTACCAAAAGACGGTCGCCGTATTGTGCCGAACTCTAGGAGTTTGTTCGGAATATGTCTTCCATGGTTGGTTTCTCTGATCGTGATGACGATCGCCTATAGAGGCGTTTTAATCGCCGCACAACAAAAGGGAAATCTCTTTTCAATACTATTCAAAGTTTCTTCCATGACAAATATATTAAAATAAAAATAGAAGGAGAAAATATCTATAAATATCAATTGTTGTGGGAAACTGCAAAATCCAACTTTAATAGTCACTGAGTACCGTTATCTGCCAGTTGACCGAACAAACACAATTGAGTACTAAGTTACAACGTCGAGAAATTATATCTATAACAATAGTTTACAATGTAAGATTTCAAAAATAACATTAATACTTCCCCGACAACGGCGCCAAAAACTTGACACGTTTTTTGTGTAACTATCGCAAGTGCATGATATCATATCAAGTAGTAAGTAGACTTTTTGACTCCGGTTTATCGATCACACGAGGAAGTTAGGTTATATATTGAGTTATACACTATTTATCTATATGTTATAGAGATTTAGATGAGTGAAACACACAATCTAAGAGTTTGGTTTGACAATTGCAAGGAAAATGCAATAATAGTTCTACAATTTAAGGAAATGAAAGATTGCACTAATAATAGATTAATAAAAGGTAAAATAAAATATTTGGGATTACAAACTTAGTTCAACGTTAGTTATAGAATATGTATATGAGATCATAAGATGTATTTACTTATTATGATGTGTAGATTCGATTTTCCTTAAAAAGACGGCTCTTCTTTCGAATGTCAAAATGCCCCTTATATATTGAACCAATCCACTATATTTCTATGTTGATTGGCTTCAATGCATAGCATTAGGTTTTATGAAAATAACTCAAAGAATCATCTAAGGTCTAGATGTATATTTCTATCCTCTAGAACAACTTAGAGTGAAAATCATTTGAAATAATCAACATATTTTCTTTCAAAATATATGAAGACCATAAATATCATCATTTATTGGCCAAATAAATAAAGATTGGTAAAACAATAAAAATCACACACAATAATAAGTACTCCATAATAGATCTTTATACAAACTTAAATAACATGACAAACCTTGTTTATAATCCCAATTAAGGATAACTTAACCCATGAAGGCTTTATTCAACATATTACAAGCTTGAGTGGTCATTATTAGTTGAAAAAGGGAAAGAATTGATACTCTCCCTTAGTAGATAAAGGAGAAAGAAGAAATAAACTCCCTTAACAATACAAACTAAATCACTCTTACATAAATCACTCAAGAACACAAGTGTGTTCTTCACACAAAGAAAAACATCACAAAGTAGGAAAAATATAAGATGAAGGATGTTAAATGATAGATCTAAGGGGTCTATTTATACAACTATAGTCATATAGTAGCGCCAAAACTCCAGCATTATTACCTTAGATCGGATCAAGGCCAGCCATCCCCTCAATAATAGACCAAAATTATAAAAGATTTAAAAATGATCATACATCTGTCAAGAGTTACGGCCGTAACATTGAGGAGTTATGGCCGTAACTATGAGGACTTACGGCCGTAAGCTTTGGATCTTACGGTTGTAACATGGCTTCGGCTTTTTGCACATTCGTTGCTGTGTGAGTTACGGCCGTAACTTTATTTGTACGCCCGTATGGAGTTTCAGACTCCATTTTCAGCCCAGAATTTCTTAAACTCTCGTGTTTTCGCCACAAATCTTCTTCGGATGATAACTTTTGATATATAACTCTGATTTTGAATCCGAAAAGACTGCCGAACTCGTCTCGTAAAGCTCTTCAACATGAATACATAAAAACTCAATAAATAGAA
Organism: Orobanche coerulescens; assembly: GCA_033398695.1. Taxonomy (NCBI): domain Eukaryota; kingdom Viridiplantae; phylum Streptophyta; class Magnoliopsida; order Lamiales; family Orobanchaceae; genus Orobanche; species Orobanche coerulescens. The sequence continues at coordinate 171,799,337 of CM065805.1, forward strand.
TATTTTATAAACATGTTATTTCTTGAGTAAATCAGTCATTCAATCCGATTAAGGCTAAATTTATCTCTTCATCCTATAAAAATAAAATTATTAAAAACTAATTAATTAAAAGCAAAAACGAGTAAACTAGCTCATAATTATGGGTGAAATATATCAATACCAATCACAGATAAGTGTATAAAACCGATACTTATCACTTGAGAAGGTTGTAAAATGCACAAAAAAAAGAAGAAATAATAAAACTTCCTCCCATTTCCTCTCTACTTGTTCTCTTGTTATTTCTATTTTATGCTATTATCCACTTCAATAATAGTCTTTCTTAATATTAGTTTCATAACACGTTATCAGCACGAGTTATTGCCCGGAAAAAGGTTAGTATTATTCGGGCTTGAATTTATTTATACTAACTTATTTTATTCCGTCTTGTAGAGGAAAATGGCCGGAATTGAAAACAAAAAAAATCAAGATCCTCGATGTCACTGGCAATAACTATTTATCATGGTGCCTAGATGTTAAATTGCACCTCCAAGGTATGGGATTGGATACTACCCTGGAATATGTTGAACTTGCTAATGTCGACATTAAAAATGAGGCAAATGCAATGATATTCATGCGTCATCATATCCGAGGATATTGCAATACTCCTAGAGCCATCCAAGAATATTACAGCGCCGTGGGCTCGAGACGGAACCCACAAGGCTAAAATACATTTTCGTAAACATTTATAAATGCCCAAGAGGCTAACGATGGTATTATCTATTAAAAACATTCAAAGACTTTATAAAACTCATTTATCAAAACCGTCGTAAAATCTCATTTGAAAGGACAAGGCCAAACAGCCGAAACTCAATATTTTAGAAAATGATTTTCCAAAATAACTCAAGTTGCCAAAAACCATAAGGGCATTTAAGAATACTCACGCAGCGGAAAGGACAAATAGTTAAGAATACTCTAGCAGCTGAATACAACATATAATCAGAATACTCGATTCACAAAAACAAGCCATAGCCAGTATCCTCCAGGAAGCTCATCTCTTCATGACCGCAACAAGCTCAATAACCCAAGAACCTAAAAAGAAATCACACGACGGGGTCAGCTATAATATCCAACAATGATAACAATCACATCGCATCAATAATTACATACCAATGAAAATACTAGTAAGAATACGACCAGTGTAATCTTATCGTCATAACTTTACCAGCTCGTGATTATCCTTATCAAGATAATCATTACCATAGTCCACATCTCGTAATCTCCATTAAACAATGAAGTCATAAACGACATCTATACCGTACCTCAAACAATACCCAAGGTTCTCAAAACACCATCAAGACTCACTGATCCTAAATATACCAACTCTGGCCAATTAAATCCATCGGATAACATCAACAACTATCAACACGATAATCGATTGTCCATCCTAGGACAAGAATCAAGAAGGAAAATACGGAACATACCTCAATATATGAAATGCCACGAAGAAATCACGTCAGTCTAATCCAAGATCAGATCAACACAACATACGAACATGGTCCTAACACAAGACCTACAAATGCATACTCATATGACAACGTCAAAATGTTCACAATAACAACAACAATGTATACTCAATGGAAATCCCATGATCCAACGCCCATCAGCATAGATCCCAAGATGATCCTACTAGATCAACACGAGGTGGATAACCAACAATATACATATGCACAAGAACACATGATAAAATCAATGATGCGAATCCACGTGATTCCATCAACACAACACAAGGTAATCCAATGATCCAGCACCCTCAGCATAGATCCGAAGATGATCCCGTCGGACCAACACGAGGTGGAAAACCCGTCTAATGATCCAGCGCCCTCAGCATAGATCCCAAGATGATCCTATCGGACCAACACGAGGTGGACATCTGATCCAGTACCCTCAGCATAGATCACACGATCTTATCGGATCAACACAACAGTAACAATACAATTATGCATACACGTATGCAAATCAATATGTTCATCAACATGAACAACACATGACTCAATAACATGAACGACATTATGACAAAACAACTAGGACGACCTCATGTTCAACAACATGAATGACAATATGCATGATCAACATCATCAACACTAAACCGAAATCAAATTAAGATACTTGCCCCAAGTCCTTCGGGAGCTATCTCGATGTCAAATCATCACCGACGATTATCCTCAATGCTCGGCGATCCCAACGTACCACGGACTATAGATAAATTGTATCTTCGTCTTTACCACAATGTATCCCAATTATGCCAATAACCAAAGTAAATCATATATATTATGATTTAACTCCCAAAATCGGAAAAACAACATACAATCCAAATCTCCAGAATTCACAATAATAATCATTGTTATATGCATTATAAACGGAATGAAACTGAAACCATTCATTAAATATTATAAACTGAGCAAGTAATAACTTGCCTTAATACCAATACGACGATGATGAAGCCGCTACCAATCTCATTGCCTTCGTCTACGAGCTCCTCGGCCCTAACCAATGCAATTCATGAACATACTCGAACACGACCGCAACAGACTATTCTAGTCTACGATCAATCATCTCAACCTATTGAAGTACTCAAATAGCAACGATCCGATAACAATCAATAACCGACATAGCCAACCAAACAAACTCAACGGTTCTACAATAACTCGGTTAAACATAGTCTGAACAATCCAACTCAAACCAGCACGAATTCATAACCACAACACGATATACTACACTGTATGACCACTTAGCACACGTTAATCATATACCGTAGCGTGCGCTAAGTCACTTCAGTTAGTGTGCGCTAGCCAGTCGTATAACGTGCGCTAATGTTATATAATTACATGCCTTACAAGTATCGACTTAACACCTTGCGATTACGGATGCGAGTGTAAAGGAAATCGTACTCCAAGATCAATCACAATCTTTCCAGGTTCAACCTCCTTATCATACTCGCATGATATATACCATTAATCAATCATAAATCAACATACAATCGTCTTGCTATGTTCTATTTATTAAAAGTCCTTCAAGAACACTAAGTGATTCGAAACCATATTCATAGTCATCAACACAACATAATCCGATATCCTTTAACCTATAAATAATCATCCAACTCATAATCCAAGTCATATATATCCATATGTCATATACTTCCTCAATAAAAACATCATGAAACACCAAGAACCATAATAACACTTCCATAATCTATCATTACAGAGAGTAATAATCAACAATAACATCAATATCTGAAACTGAGGAGAAGGATTAACCAACTTATCTCAAGAAGACGAACAACACAATTCAAACCACAAGAATCATATCAATATTCATATATCACCAACAACATCCTCATAATCCGGTAATCCATCTCATAATCATGCTTATCAACTTGTTTATATGATAATTATCAACTCAAGAACATCAATATTCAATCCAAAATGAAATCCGAAGGTGAAGAGTAATTACCTCTTTGAAGGAATGGATTGAATCCCAAGGTTGAATCTGTTCTCAATCACTTCCAAGCTCCAAATGTTGTTAGGAACGATCAACTTAAGTGTTTGGAACCTCAAACTCCTCTCTAAGAACTCTCTCTATTGGTTGAAGTGAAGAAAATGGGTGAAATGCACCGTCTGCCCATATTTATACTGTACATTACTAGCGTGCGCTAAAACTTGTATTTAGCATGCGCTACAGCCCTAGCGTGCGCTATCCTTCCTTGATAGCGTGCGCTATCGAGGTCCAGAAAGGCTACTGCCTTGCTTTGTACATCATCTTACGTACGTAACATCCAGGCAATAACATACGTAAATACAGTCGTTGACCTGCTACAGTAATACACCATTAGCGTGCGCTAATCTTCAACCTTAGTGTGCGCTAATCGTCGTTAACCCGACAATCTGTACCTTCCCCGAAGATGCCTGGGGTCCACACGCCGAAATCACCCGACAAAGCAAAGATTCCCTTTTGTCCGATCTACCATTAGCGTGTGTTAAGCCTATGCTTAGCGTGTGTTAATCCTTCATAACAAACATCCGTTGACCTTATCGCCGAAAGTAACCTGACAAAGCCAGATTCCTTTGGACCGATCTGATATTAGCATGCACTAACCATATGCATTAGCGTGCGCTAAATGCAGATAATAATCAGCCTGGGCCTACCTGTCGGCCTCCTTCTGAACCTTATCCAGAATGCCTTACGTACGTTAGGGTTCCTCTTTAGCGTACGTAATTCAAACCTCTTAGCGTGCGCTAAGTATACATCGTAGCGTGCGCTATCGTGGCTATACTTAGCCATTTTCAGCTATTCTTGTCCAACGTCCCGACATACAGAATACGAACATACGACATACTGAATATATATACTCCTTCCAACAATATTCTCATACGATACGCCCGACACACAATATCTTCAAATACAACTGTCAACCAAGTGCGGTAATTATACTAATACAGATGTCTCAGTCCTTCAATTATTTTATCAATACTGTACACATTCCACGATGTACAACATAACTCGGATAAAATAACATTAAACAATAGTAGTAGAAATTCGAGATATTACATACTACACCACTTAAAATAAGTTTCGTCCTCGAAACTTGCAATCCGTCATAGAAAAACAAACAAACCATTCAACCAAAGTATTCCGAAACCATCACGACAACAATCAATCATCATCATTAACGAATAACCAAAACAGTATACTTACATATGTGCCAAATCGACGATCTCCTAAGATACTAGCAAGTGACTTCACTGTTAGGCCTCAATACGCTTACAATCACAATTCCATGAGTCTCAACAAAATATATCATCTTTGGATGAATAATCTATCCGTGTCAAATTCCGTTTGCCTGATTATACAGTCAAGTCCCAAATCCGATAAAATATATAATACACGATACATCTATGAAACAACTGCCAAAACAATGACACAAATCCTAAAACATCGACATAAAATTCGAACACTTGGATGATCATCAACAATGATCAACCAATAATTAACCGAGAATATCATCGACATGATAAACTCTAATATTACCAACGAACGATCAACAATAATCGGGAATACCCTCACACGGTAAGCTCCAACACGATCAACACAGAACCGCAGAAATAGATATACGAAAGAATAACATTCTCAAAATGTTATACCAATCACATGCAGCGGATCTCAAAGAAACACACCCGACTGGTGAACATACCCCTCGGCATACGAACAACCAATCACAAACCGACGAACATACCCAATCATACATGGAGTGGGAACGACCAACCTGTAACACCCCCAAGTTATTCAGGGAATATTACAGCGCCGTAAGCCCCACTGTGGGACCCACAAGGCTAAACATACGCGGAACTATAAATTTTGACCGATAAGGTCTACATACACTGGAAGGAAGAACAATACAAAGGGTATTCAAAACATAACCAATGTATCCAAAGACATCACAACACAAATCAATACCTCGGCAAACACAGGCCGGAACATCAAGAAAAATAGAAAACAATACTCGAGTATTCAATAACCATTCCAGTACAACAACACTGAATGGAAAACTCAAAACATAACCGGAGGAAAGACACAGTATCACTCTTGCCCACCATCTTCATGCCGACCCGATACCTGTCTGTCCGCTCTCCTGGAACCTGAAATACATAAAAAGTATTTCCCCCATAAAGGGGTTAGCCGTCGAATAGCTAGTGCAAGTATATCAAGTATGAAACACAATACTCCTCGTCAATAAAGTAATGTAACCGTCAATTCATCAATTCAAGACTAGTATTCCGGAATAACTAAATCTCATAGCATCACATCAATACATATATGAATACCGTGGAACCGCACCAAGAGGCTACGGAACCCTCAGGGGACCTATCGGCCCACCCCAGAGTGGTTCGTTCATATCATCCATGGAATCGCACCAAGAGGATACGAAACCCTTAGGAGACCCGTCGGCCCACCCCAAAGTGGATATAAATAATCATGCCATTAATATATCTTACTTTCAAAGTCGAGAATTCACATTCATAAATATATACTTGCCTTTGAGACATCGAGAAATCGAATGGAAAAAGGGTATGAGTTCGGTAGGTCCAAGAACGCGCTTCCGGCACCTAAACGATTCGCAAGGAATATGATAATCAATTATCCATATTCAAACTACACGAAGAAACTCCCGAAACCCGTCTACGATTCATGAAAATACACGGATAAACAACTAGAGGTTGGAAAATCGTCCAAACTCTCACAAGTCCGAAAACGGCACAATCCAATCCGTAAAATCATAGGAAAAGCATGCATACGGTATAGATACATCATAATCCCAAGGTTCTCAAGCTTCAAAATGGATAAATCGGACAAATCTACGAAAAACCCCAAAATTCCCAAAAAGTAGGGTTCTAAGGATTTTTACCTTGATTCGGACAATAGGATGGATTAGATGTTGTGAAATCCTTGTTCTCCAACCAAATATGTTGTTGTTAGAAAGAAGATCGCTTCCAATCGCCCAAAATCGTCTCTCCCAAGCTATTCCCGTTGAAAAGGAGTGAAGAAGATGAAAAATGACGAAATGGAAGTCAACTGTCATATAAATATCTGCCCAGTCTAGCGCATGCTACGCCTCCTTCATTAGCGTGCGCTAGAGAAGTCACCGGGTAGTCCAGTGGCTTCTGCCGGCCCCGCTAGCGTGCGCTAATCGTCTATCTCTAGCGTGCGCTAGCCCAAAATGTGGCATACAGTACTGGAGTCCAGAACCTACTGTCTCTGCCCTGCTCAAACCTTAGCGTGTGTTATGCAATAGTTCTAGCGTGCGCTAGCCGAAGCCTAACGTACGCTACCTGATAGTCCAGAAAACCTGGAAACCTCACTGCCTCTGCCGACCAGCCCGTTAGCGTGCGCTACAGACGGATGCTAGCGTGCGCTACTAACCACGAATAGCGCGCGCTAACAAACTCCTAGCGTGCGTTAATCCGCCAGTCTAGAGAGCAGTCCGAGTTACTGGTTCTGACCTGACTGAACCCCTTAGCGCGCGCTACTGCTCAAAGCTAGCGTGCGCTAATCAAGCAGAATTAGCGTGCGTTAGCCTAGGCCTAGCGTACGCTATTTCTCTGGCCCAGAACACTTCCGCAAGATCTAAACAACACGAGCAAGACCCAAACAAGATACAAAACTCAATAACAATATCAACAACATCTCCAAGCGTTTACAGAGCGACAAAATAAGGAGAACGGCAAAGTCAAACAGTCAATAAAAGTACGGGTATTACACAACCAATATCCAAAACAACCATCCTGGGGTCACCATCCCCAAATCCACACTTACAAAGGAATCATTCAAAAATCACTATGGTAAAATCGTACTACTACCATACCAATGGAATCACATAGCACATATATCCCGGTTTCACAAAATCTAAAGTTCCAAAATCATATTCCGTGCATGAATCTACAACATGCAGCATATTCCTCTTATCCGATCAATCAACCGATCATCCATGGATAACCAAACTACCATACTAAAGTTCGAATCTCTTTTTCATCGTACCATACTGATGTATTATCCACTTCGTGAGTCACACTCATAACTTCACCATGATATGCACTATGCACTAAATGCGTATGTATATCAGTCACATTTTCAAAACCAATTTGAAATCATATAGTCTTGTCAAGAAGACAAAATTTCAAAAGTTCTTTCAAGAATTTCAAAACTCAAAACATAAATTTTTGTAAGACCACGAAATCAATTTTCGAAAAATTAAATCGGCTCACTGGTGTCAAGTTCTCGATGAAAATTCTTTTCGAATACACATTATTAAATAAATGCAATTATGCAAATGATTACCACATCCATACTCCTGTATACCAGTTCGACTTGTCACCGAATCCACTGACATTCCATCAAAAAACCGCACGATATAGTTCCAAAATTTCAATATATAGACTCCGATAAAAACTCCTTTTCCACATATGACTCGCAACGTCAACCATTATCCCATCCTGGATCACTTCAACTTATGTTATGACAAAACATTGAATAATCAACAAGTCAAACACAGCGAAAGACTACCCGAGAAGTCTTATTTGAACAAATAAATCAAAACCCCGAAAAGTAGTAATAAAATGCATAAACGATTAGTAAAGTGTTTTACAAATCTCGAGAGTTTTAGAAAACAGAAAAGCCTTTTGAGATATTAGGGTCTCAGCCCATATCCCGCTCCACATTACAAGAAATTTAAAAGTAGAAAACCCTTTTTGGACCCAAGTCGTGAGTTATAAAACTATTTCAAAATCGATTGGGTCTCGGCCCAAAATCATTTTCCGTAAAACATCCGTATAACATTCATTTTGAAAAGTATCATTTTCAAATGCTAAAAAACAGTTCATATACCTCAAAATGAAATAACATGGCTACATGTTCTCTTCATAAATCCACAATCTTTCTCCCGAATACACAACTCCGTTCCAAAATTTAACCGACATTTTGATTTCCAAAATAATAGTTTCTCAAGATCATCAATCCTTTCCCAACTCTGTCATCTCATACTGTAACGCATAATATTCTTACGAATCTCAAAGCATATCAACTTAGAACGGCAATAAATCTCAATGCAATTCAAGAATGCAAAAACTTATAGATCGTGAAGCCGACGATTCCCCATGATACTGGCACATGTATCAACTCTAGAAAATACTCGACACAGATATTTAGAAAAACATACATTTTGCAAACTCAGTTGACTCGAGAACACAACACATCTCTATCCGAAGAAACACGTTAATATCATTTGGAAAAGTTTACAACAACCCCAGTACCACACTGGTAAATCACATAACGCAAAAGCCCGAGTGAACAACAAAACCCAGGGCTCTAGAATTCGTCAATCGGCCACTCGAATGACGCAACAAAAATACGACTCGACTCGACCCGACTACCTAGGTTCTCTCAACCTAAGCTCCGATACCATATTCTGTAACACCCCTAGAGCCATCCAGGAATATTACAGCGTCGTGGGCCCCGAGACGGAACCCACATGTCTAAAAGACATTTTCGTAAATATTTACAAACGCCCAAGAGGCTAACGACAGTATTATCTATTAAAAACATTCGAAGACTTTATAAAACTCGTTTATCAAAACCGTTGTAAAATCTCATTTGAAAGGACAAGGCCAAACAGCCGAAACTCAATAGTTTAGAAAACGATTTTCCAAAATAACTCAAGTTGCCAAAAACCAAAAGGGCATTTAAGAATACTCACGCAGCGGAAAGGACAAATAATTAAGAATACTCTAGCAGCGGAATACAACATATAATCAGAATACTCGATTCACAAAAACATGCCATAGCCAGTATCCTCTGGGAAGCTCATCTCTTCACGACCGCTACAAGCTCGATAACCCAAGAACCTAAAAAGAAATTTCACGACGGGGTCAGCCATAATATCCAACAATGATAACAATCACATCGCGTCAATAATTACATACCAATGAAAATACTAGTAAGAATACGACCAATGTAATCTTATCGTCATAACTATACCAGCTCGTGATTATCCTTATCAAGATAATCATTACCATAGTCCACATCTCATAACAATAAAGTCATAAACGACATCTATACCGTACCTCAAATAGTACCCAAGGTTCTCAAAACACCGCCAAGACTCACTGATACTAAATATACCAACTCTGGATAATTCAATCCATCGGATAACATCAACAAATATCAACACGATAATCGATTGTCCATCCTAGGACAAGAATCAAGAAGAATACGGAACATACCTCAAGATACGAAATGCCACAACAAAATCACGTCAGTCAAATCTAAGATCAGATCAACACAACATACGGACATGGTCCTAACACAAGACCTACAAATCCATACTCATATGACAATGTCAATATGTTCACAACAATAACAACAATGTATACTCAATGGAAATCCCATGATCCAGCGCCCATTAGCATAGATCCCAAGATGATCCTACTAGATCAACACGAGGTGGATAACCAACAATATACATATGCACAACAACACATGATAAAATCAATGATGCGAATCCACGTGATTCTGTCAACACAACATAGGGTAATCCAATGATCCAGCGCCCTCATCATAGATCCCAAGATGATCCCGTCGGACTAACTTGAGGTGGAAAACCCGTCCAATGATCCAGAGCCCTCAGCATAGATCCCAAGATGATCCTGTCGGACCAACACGAGGTGGACATCTGATCCAGCGCTCTCAGCATAGATCACACGATCCCATCGGATCAACACAACAATAACAATACAATTATGCATACACGTATGCAAATCAATATTTTCATCAACATGAACAACACATGACTCCATAACATGAACGACATTATGACAAAACAACTAGGACGACCTCATGTTCAACAACATGAATGACAATATGCATGATCAACATCATCAACACTAAACCGAAATCAAATTAAGATACTTGCCCCGAGTCCTTCGGGAGCAATCTCGATGTCAAATCATCACCGACGATTATCCTCAATGCTCGGCGATCCCAACGTACCACGGAATATAGATAACTCGTATCTTCGTCTTTACTACAATGTATCCTCGATACCCAATTATGCCAATAACCAAAGTAAATCATATACATTATGATTTAACTCCCAAAATCAGAAAAACAACATACAATCCAAATCTCCAGAATTCACAATAATAATCATTGCTATATGAATTATAAACGGAATGAAACTGAAACCATTCATTAAATATTATAAATTGAGCAAGTAATAACTTGCCTCGATACCAATACTACGATGATGAAGCTGCTACCAATCTCATTTCCTTCGTATACGAGCTCCTCGTCCCTAACCAATGCAATTCACGAACATACTCGAACACGACCGCAACAGACTATTCTAGTGTACGATCAATCATCGCAACCTATTGAAGTACTCAAATAGCAACGATCCGATAACAATCAATAACCGAAAAAGCCAACCAAACAAACTCAACAGTTCTACAATAACTCAGTTAAACATAGTCTGAAAAATCCAACTCAAACCAGCACGAATTCATAACCACAACACGATATACTACACTGCATGACCACTTAGCGCACGTTACTCATATACCGTAGCGTGCGCTAAGTCACTTCAGTTAGCGTGCGCTAAGTCACTTCAGTTAGCGTGCGCTAGCCAGTCGTATAGCGTGCGCTAATGTTATACAATTGCATGCCTTACAAGTATCGACTTCACACCTTGCGATTACGGATACGAATGTAAAGGAAATCGTACTCCAAGATCAATCACAATCTTTCGAGGTTCAACCTCCTTATCATACTCGCACGATATATACCATTAATCAATCATAAATCAACATACAATCGTCTTGCTATATTCTATTTATCAAAAGTCCTTCAAGAACACTAAATGATTCGAAACCATATTCATAGTCATCAACACAACATAATCCGATATCCTTTAACCTATAAATAATCATCCAACTCATAATCCAAGTCATATATATCCATATGTCATCTTCTTCATCAATAAAAACATCATGAAACACCAAGAACCATAATAACACTTCCATAATCTATCATTACAGAGAGTAATAATCAACAATAACATCAATATCTGAAAATGATGAGAAGGATTAACCAACTTATCTCAAGAAGACGAACAACACAATTCAAACCACAAGAATCATATCAATATCCATATATCAACAACAACATCCTCATAATCCGGTAATCCATCTCATAATCATGCTTATCAACTTGTTTATATGATAATTATCAACTAAAGAACATCAATATTCAATCCAAAATGAAATCCGAAAGTGAAGAGTAATTACCTCTTTGAAGGAATGGATTGAATCCCAAGGTTGAATCCGTTTTCAATCACTTCCAAGCTCCAAATGTTGTTAGGAACGATCAACTTAAGTGTTTGGAACCTCAAACTCCTCTCTAAGAACTCTCTCTATTGGTTGAAGTGAAGAAAATTGGTGAAATGCATCTTAACACCAGTATGCCTATATTTATACTGCACATTACTAGCGTGCGCTAAAACTTATATTTAGCATGCGCTACAGCCCTAGCATGCACTATCCTTCCTTGATAGCGTGCGCTATCGAGGTCCAAAAAGGCTACTGCCTTACTTTGTACATCAGCTTACGTATGTAACATCCAGGCAATAACGTATGTAAATATAGTCGTTGACCTGCTACAGTAATACACCATTAGCGTGCACTAATCTTCAACCTTAGCGTGCGCTAATCGTCGTTGACCCGACAATCCATACCTTCCCCGAAGATTCCTGGGGTCCACAAGTCGAAAGCACCCGACAAAGCAAAGATTCCCTTTTGTCCGATCTACCATTAGCGTGCGCTAAGCCTATGATTAGCGTGCGCTAATCCTTCATAACAAACATCCATTGACCTTATCGGAACATGCGCCGAAAGTAACCTGACAATGCCACGATTCCTTTGGACCGATCTGATATTAGCGTGCGCTAAATGCAGATAATAATCAGCCTGGGCCTACCTGTCGGCCACCTTCCGAACCTTACCCAGAATACCTTACGTACGTTAGGGGTCCTCCTTAGCGTACGTAATTCAAACCTCTTAGTGTGCGCTAAGTATACATCGTAGCGTGCGCTATCGTGGCTATACTTAGCCATTTTCAGCTATTCTTGTCCAACGTCCCGACATACAGAATACGAACATACGGCATACTGAATATATATATACTCCTTCCAACAATATTCTCATACGATACGCCCGACACACAATACCTTCAAATACAACTGTCTACCAAGTGCGGTAATTATACCAATACAGATGTCTCAGTCCTTCAATTATTTTATCCATACTGTACAGATTCCACGATGTACAACATAACTCAGATAAAATAATATTAAACAATAGTAGTAGAAATTCTGGATATTATAGATATGAAGAATGAATATATACAAATTGAAAGGCCTTAGGAGCTCTAAAAGAAGCTCAAAGACATATTTGATCACACCGGAACTGTAATATTGCCACAGGCTTAATATGGATGGCAACTACTGAGGCTGCAAGATTTTAAATCTGTTGCTGATTATAATTCAGCCTTATTCGAAATTGAGTCTCGACTGGCCTTGTACGGTACACAGCTATCTGAGACTGATAAGCTGAAAAAAACATTCACCACGATGAATTCCTCAAATATGGTGCTTCAACAACAATACAAGCAACGACAATTTCAAACATATTCTGAGCTAATTTCAGTTCTTCTCATGGCTGAGAAGACAAATGAATTATTATTGAAAATCATGAACTATGACCCTCTGGGTTCCATGCCGAACCTGAAGCACATACCAGCTCTGGTAGAGCTGCCGGCCAATTCAAGAGCCGTGAAAATAGACCGGGGCGTGGAACCCAGAGAGGTGGTGGACGTGGTGGCTACCGCCAAAATAATTACAGAAATGACCGCGATGGACGTAACTATCATAATCGTGATAATTATCATTATTCTCGTCAAAATAACTACTGACCAAGGCAGTCAATTCATGGGCATCGTGATAAAGGAAACATGCCTATGGAAAATTCTGGTAATGATCCATGTTGTAGATGTGGTATAACTGGACATTGGGCTAAATATTGTCGTACTGCCCAACACCTTGTGGATTCATATCAGACATCAACAAAAAATAAAGGCAAAGATGTCCAGGCTTATACCACCGAAACAGTAGAGCCATCCAAAGATATTGAGGCCAACACATCTGGGAACATATTTGATGAAAATTCTAACCAGGACTGGAAATCACTTGAGCGAGCAGATTTTCTTGAAGATCCTGGGTCAGTGGAACATGACGATGAATGGCTGAAATAAAATATTTATGCAATTATATATCGTATATTTACTTTTTGGCTTGTAATACTTTTTTTTGTGTGTATTTCTTTATGTATAATATAAATATTAATAAAATCATATTTCCCATTAATTTTCCACTATCCAACAGTCATAAACGGCTAGTAATAGTGTTTTAATATTCTATAAATACACAAACACTTGATTCAACAATTCACTCAAACCTTCTTACAAAATTCTCAAACACATTCATCCGATTTTATTCAAAATAATTAATAGATCACTCGTCTTTATTTTCACAACGATCTTCATGTGCATCATACTAATATTTTGCGAAGACTTTCCTCTAGAATTATTCTGGATTGCTGTTTCACTTCTTGTTTATATTGTTGGCCTTGTATCGGCACTAATGATACATACAAAAATATATAATTGATTTTAAAAAAATTGTGTATGTTTACATTTCCGTTATCAATAAAAAACAAATATTACGATTCATGTCGTAAATATTTATTATGTGATGATTATAAAATATTGATTGAACAGGAATACAAATGGAAAATATCGAACAGATAAACAATTGTCTTATTGATAGTGCAACAATGCACTCAATATTTACAAATAAAGCATATTTCTCGAGCATGAAATTATGCAAGATACACATTACAACTATATTCGGTCTTGTAGAGATTATTGTTGGCTCCGGGAGTGCAACCGTGATGTTGCCTAATGGAACAAGTTTGCATATTGAAAACGCATTATCATCTAATAGATCAAAAAGAAATCTGCTGAGATTTAAGGATGTATGCCGAAATGGCTATCACTTGGAAACAGTGATTGAAAATAATAAAGAACATCTCTATATTACATCCTATAAAATGGACACTCGACTTGTCCACGAAATAATTAAAGCAACAACTTCTGGACTGTATTGTGTCACTATTCGAGCTTTTGAAACCTACGCCACCATGGCTTGGAAGTTGGTGAATCCTGATATATTTGGGTTATGGCATGATCGCCTTGGGCACCCAGTGTAACACCCCTGATATATTTAGGAATATTACAGCGCCGTAAATCCTTTACGTCAGGCTGAAGGAACAAAACGACAATAATAGACACCAACAAATTGTGGCAACATAAATAAAATACAACAAATCCGAATCAATAATAAAATTACAAACATCCAACGATGAATTATTGATACACAACCAATTTCAACATCATAAAGGACCACGTACTCGAGTACTTAATTAAAACAACACAAACAACTGACAATCAATCCGACCAGAACATCACTCTGCACCCTCTTCGTCATGCAGCTCTAGTGGTTGTTTTCCCGCTCTCCTGGAACCTGAACATAAAACAAATGTCCGCCCCCAAAGGGGTTAGCACAACAATGCTAGTACAAGTACGATAATTAATCAGCAAGGATTTATTAAATAATCCTTAAATACGAACGTCAATATTATCAATCATAACTATGACAAGTTTCTCCAACGAGAAATAGTAGCAACACATAGCACATCATAAAAATCTCAACATACTCGTGGCATTCCAGCGATCCAGCGCACACAGCTATAGATTCTCATGATGATCCCGTCGGACCAATGCATGGTGGAAATACCTGTCCTGCGATCCAGCACACACAGCTATAGATTCCCATTATGATCCCGTCGGACCAACGTATGGTGGACAATTAACAAGTACGCAACAATACAACAATAACATAGTCGACATTAATACGCACAAATAAAATTAAAGTACTTGCCTCGATTGACGACAAGAATAATACTTCGACTGGTATCAATACACTCGAAGGTCGGTCCTTCGATCAATCACTTAGTAAAACTCGGACCTTAAACAAAAGAAATAATATAGATTTCATCTTACGTCGAATAACTAACGCACGAACATCTAGCATTCTAAACTATGACCGAAAGTTCAACAATAGGAATCCTGACTGCACTCTTCATAACGTACATTACATACCCAACATAACGTACGTTAACTCTGTACGTTAGCGTACGTAAGCTCCAAATACTAGCGTACGCTAATCATGTATTTGGCAGTTCACTTCTCTGATTAGATGATTGTCTCGTCTGATGATATAGCATATATAATGCATAATGCTTAATGTACGTTATACTCACACATACATTACTCATGCAAACTTGAATGATCCTACGGTTTTAGACATCTTCGAATTCAAGGATTCGCATATCATCACAACGCCATACTCAATCTTGATTACGAATTCTCATATGTGGTTCGGATAATCTATATAATTGATACGATCACTTCATTCAAACTTTCATTGAGAACATTATCTAATCAATTCACTTTTACGAATTATGACAAAACCTTCGATGATTCTTCTCTTAAGTCCGTCTAACAAAAGTGATATCAATATCAAGTCTACGATTATTATGGAAACACCATTCAATATGGATTTATCAATCTCAGAAAACTTCCCTTACTTGTTCATCATAACAAGATTCGAACTATAATGCTCTTAACAATGGTAACTTAAGCATAAACATTCCAACTTCCTAAACATGATGTTCGGTTATATAAGTCATCTATGGGACCTAATAATCTCGGTAGTATGCTCATAACGTCCTTAAGAACACGAATACAAGGGTTGGAGATAGCATTAACATACCTTAATATGAAGAAAACGCCGAGACAATAGGTAGAATCCAACTCCGGTTGCTTGAGTGCCAATCCAAGGTGTTTCTTAACTTCAATGATCAAGTATATGTGATATGAAATCTTCAATGATCAAGTATATGTGATCTAAAGGTGTTTAGGTAGTAGGGGGCTCTCTGGACTTGAAAAGAGGTGAAGGACAAGTGAAAGAGACGAAGTGAAATGAAATGGGGTGCTGTCCCATTTATAATTTTTCTGACCTTTACGTACGTTAGCCTTCGTGCATTATGTACGTTATCCACTCAGCATACGCTATCGGTTATGCTTACCGTACGTTAACGTCCAAATAGCTTACTGTCTCGTTCCTTTACACTCTTACGTATGCTACATCCTCAAAGTTACGTACGTAATCAGCTATAATTAGCGTACGCTATATATATCACTTAGTGTACGTTAATCCCTGCTGACCCAAAACTGTCCAGGTTCATGCCGCGGGAATCTTATCCAGACCCACCAACTAACTGGCTCATGTGATAGCCGCGCTGCTCAATTATTGACTTCCTTACGTACGATATGCCTAGCTCATAGCGTACGCTATCTGTGGCTCGTAACGTATGTTACGCTTACCTGCTAGTGTATGTTACGACGTAGTTGCATGTATAAATTTACAAGTTGATATTACCATGTATGTGGATACGAATACGGAAAAGATCATACTTCGATTATTGATATCACAAATTCGAATAATACAGAGTTCAGATACGGACGAAAATACTCGATAATTTATCCGGATATTACATACTCTCCTTCTAAAAAGGAGTTTCGTCACGAAACTCAAGACGAAAATAACTCTGGGTATTTGGAATTTATGCTATCTTCCGTTTCCCAAGTGGCTTCTTCAACTCCGTGGCGCGACTACTGAACCTTAACCAAAGTAATTGGTTTATTTCTCAATTGTTTGACTCGACTTTCGAGTATCTTGATCGGTCTTTCTTCAAACGTGCCGTCCTGAGTGACTTAGATCTCGCTGAAATCAATAACATGACTGGTATCTGATATACACTTCCGTAACTAGGATATGTGGAACACGTTATGAACATGGCTCAATGATGGCGGTAATTCCAACCTGTATGCCAACTCTCCAACTCTTTCAAGAATCTCGAACGGTCCGATGTATCTTGGACTCAGCTTTCCTTTTTTCCCAAAACGAAATATTCCCCGAGTAGGAGAAACCTTTAAAAGCACATGTTCTTCAATACTAAACTCTAATGGGCGACGGCGCACGTCTGCATAAGATTTCTGCCGACTCTGGGCGGTCAACAGTCTTTCACGAATCAAGGCTATCTTTTCTTGTGTCTGTACGATCAACTCCTGTTCCATCCCGATCAAGTCTGATGAATCATCCCAACATAGGGGCGATCTACATCTCCTCCCGTATAATGCTTCAAACAGCGCCATCTTAATGGAAGCATGCCAACTATTATTGTAAGTGAATTCAATCAGCGGCAAATGAACTTCCCAATCAGTCGACCAATCTAAGGCGCAAGCTCTCAGCATGTCTTCCACTGTTTGAATAGTCCCCTCGGACTGTCCGTCTGTCTGTGGATGATAAGCTGTGCTGAAGCTCAATTCGGTTCCCAAGGCCTTATGAACTGCTTTCCAAAAATGTGACATGAAACGACTGTCTTGATCAGAAATAATGGTCTTCAGAGTACCATGCAATCGGACTATCTCTGTAATAAACACTCGTGCCAACGTCTCTGGTCCCCAAGTGTCCTTAATGCTAAGAAAATGAGCCGATTTGGTTAGATGGTCAACTATCACCCAAATCATGTTCATCCCTGTTTGGGTCTTCGGCATATTAGTGATAAAGTCAATCGATATGTCCTCCCACTTCCATTCAGGAATCGGGAGCGGCTTCAGCATTCCGGTAGGTCGTTGATGTTCGATCTTAACTTACTGACAAATCAAACATTTCGAGACATAATACGCTACATCTTTCTTCATGTTGCCCCACCAGAAATTATGCTTCAGATCCTTATACATCTTACTGGTGCCCGGGTGGATAAAATAGGGTGTGCTGTGAGATTCCTTCATGATTGTCTGTTTCAAAACATCGACATCGGGAACACAAAGTCGGCTGTGGAAACTCAAAACTCCATCATCATGAATTACGAACCTTGGGGCCTTTCCCTTACTCACTTCATCACGTAACCGAATCATTAGAGGATCATCTAATTGCTTAGATTTGATTTCTTCGGTTAATGATGAAGTTAGTTCCATCACACACAGTTGTCTTTGTACTCTTTGCAACCATACTTCAATTCCTTCGCGAATCAATTCTCGTTGAATGCTGGGCTGAGAGGTGAGAGTCTCCAGCATTCGAATAGAACGGGTTTGCATCTCAGTGCGTCAGCCACCACATTTGCTTTGCCTGGGTGATAAAAAATTTCCATGTCATAATTCTTAATCAATTCCAGCCATCTCCTCTGTCGCATGTTTAGCTATTTTTGACTGAATATGTATTTGAGACTCTTATGAACCATGAAGATCTGACAGTGAGTCCCGTACAAATAATGTCTCCATATTTTCAAAGCGAAAATCACCACTGTCAGCTCCAAATCGTGCATTCAGTAATTTACTTCATAGTGCTTCAACTGTCGTGACGCATAGGCGATTACCTTCTCATTCTGCAACAGTACACAACCGATACCTTGGTCTGAAGCGTCACTGTAAACCATGAATCCTCCAGTCCCCTTTGGTAGTGCTAAAATTGGTGCCGTTGTCAATCTCTTCTTCAATTCATCAAAACTGCTCTGGCACATCTCGTTCCACTCAAACTTTTGGGTCTTCTGTAGTAATCGAGTAAGTGGGCGGGAAATTTTGGAAAACCCTTCCACGAACCGACGATAATACCCAACAAGTCCTAAGAAACTCCTGACTTCCTTCACGTTCTTAGGAGACTACCAATCCATAATTGCTTTGATTTTCTAGGGGTCTACTCGGACTCCTTACGCTGATACCACATAACCTAGGAACATCACTTCTTTTAGCCAGAATTCACACTATTGTTCGCTTCTCAAGAGGTCCAAAACGATCCGTAAGTGTTGCGCATGCTCTTTCGGGCTCTTGGAATAAACCAGGATATCATCAATAAACACAATGACGAATTTGTCCAAATACTCTATGAACACTCGATTCATCAACTGCATGAACACGGCTGGTGCATTAGAGAGACCAAACGGCATCACCACATTTATAGTGTCCGTAGCGAGTTCTGAATGCTGACTTCGGAACATCAGATTCCTTAATCCTCAGCTGATGATATCTCAATCTCAGATCGATCTTAGAACATACTGTTGCTCATTGCAACGGGTCAAACAAATCTTTAATCCATGGCAACGTATACTTGTTCTTGATCGTCATCTTGTTCAGCTCTCGATAGTCAATACACAATCGAAGCAATCCATCTTTCTTCTGGACAAAAATAACTGGTGCACCCCAGGGTGAAACACTTGGCTGAATATAGCCTTTGTCCAGTAACTCTTTCAGTTGTTTCTTTAATTCGTACATCTCAGTAGGTGCCATACGATACGGCGCCTTAAAAATCGATGTAGCTCCTGGTTCTAGCTCAATGATGAACTCCACATCTCGTCGTAGAGGTAGTCCAGGTAATTTGTTAGGGAACACATCCGGGGATTTGTTCACAATAGGAATGGATGAAAGTTCTACTTTTCCGTCTTCCTTCTTCATTGCGTAACACCAGTATACAGTACAACCCTGTTTTAGCAGTTTGACAGCTTTCATTGCTTTGATCACCTTTCCTGAGATTCCTGATCTCCATCCCTCGAACAATATTTCGGAACCATCTTCAGCTATCATCGAGATATTTCTCTTCCAGTAATTTACAATAGCTCCATTTCGATTAAGCCAATCATCTCCAAGAATCAGGTCGTCTCCTTGCATTTCTATCACAATCAGATTTGAGGGCCACTCTCTGCCTCCAATGGATATAGGAAAATCTCTAGTTTCCAAGTTTCCAACAATTCTCTCCCTACTCGGTAAACCCACAACATAAGGCTCACAACAGTAAAAACCAGAAATGTTCAAACGATTTACACAAGACAATGATCTAAATGAATATGTAGCCCGTGTATTGAATAAAATGCTAACTGGTTGTGAAAGGGTCTGAACGGTACCTGATGCAACAGCAGCATCCTGATCGTCTGCCCTCCTCATCTCATATAGGCGTGGGGGAACGGATCCGGCACTCGATGTCCCCTTTCGATCGAACTGTCCTCTGCCGCGTCCGCGACCAAAACTCTGGTGTAGCTGGACACTCTGCTGCGTCTGCTGAACACTCACTTCTTTCTGAGCCGGCTGTGAGGTACGAGCTCCATTTAACTTCGTGGCATCCTTGCATAACATCGCACGATGACCTTCCTGTCTGAAATCATAATATATTACTAGAGAATGGAGACAATCATGCCAGAGGTGTCCGGGGCGTCCACAATTAAAACATTTCTTTACTACATCAGTCTGTGCTGATACTGCTCTGAAGTTCTTCTCGCTCTTGGATGGGTGCGGAGGTTTCTTGAATGAATGAAAGGATTGCTGGTCCTTGTGGGGCCCACTGCTCTGGTTCTCTGTGAAACTACCAGAGACTTTCTGTTTCTTGGATTCGGCGAACTTTTCCATCGCTGCTTCTTTAATCTCGCATGCCAGCGCTTTATCCTGATACTGACGGAGAGTGGTGCATTCAAAACCTGACATGTACTTTTTTATCTCCAATTCATTCTCATATCAAAATGGATCATCATTTCCGCATCAGTTCTGACAAGGTGTCGAACAAACGCCATCTGCTGATTAAATGTCTTAATCGCCTGAGATACTGGCACATCTGAAGGTTGTGCGGAGAAAAATTCCCGAACTTTAGCTTCCCTCACCGGACGGGGACAATACTGATCTTCCATCATCAATTTAAATTCTCCCCAGTCGGCATCATGATTTATGGTTCGGGTGGCCTCCCACCATTCGGACGCTTCCCCTGTCAGAAAATACTGAGCAATAGAGGCTCTCCGGTCGTCCGGGCAATTAATCCCGGCAAATATTTTCTCCAGCTCTTTCAACTAGTGATCCTATTTCGGTGTCTCAGAAAAGCCGTCGAATTTGGGTGGTTGCATCTTCGCTACCTCCTGCAGCCATCGGTCGCCTCGATTTCCCAAGGCTGGGATGCCTTGCTGTCTTTCTCCCTGTTGCAATCCTACTTCCACCTGCATTCGGTCCACAACCTGAGCAAACTGAGTCATCTGGTTAACCACCTGACGAAGGATGTCGGGAACGGCAGGTTCTGGTTCGTTGTTAATGGATTCCTGTGGCTCGCCTGAGCTGTGGCTAGCCTGATTTGAAGGTGAAGCTTTTCTTTCAGCATTCCTACGTCTGCGTCCACGACCGCGACCATGTCCACGTCCTCCTCTCAACATACTGTAAATATATACACTCAATATACAGGGAGCAATACTGTTCAAAATTTTCAAGTATAAAGAGGTATATCATATGAAGGATGAGATAGAGTTTAGAAACATACAACCACCGCTCGCACGAAGACGTAGGTAGTACAGTGATGTTATTCACGGCCGGTTATCTCAAAAGACATATACGACCCCTATTTTAACCCAATGGACAAGATATCCTTAATCTTAGCTCTGATACCATATTCTGTAACACCCCCGATATATTCAGGAATATTACAGCGCCGTAAATCCTTTACGTAAGAATTTACAAGGCTGAAGGAACAGAACGACAATAATAGACACCAACAAATTGTGGCAACATAAATAAAATACAACGAATCTGAATTAATAATAAAATTACAAACATCCAACGACGAATTATTAATACACAACCAATTCCAACATAATAAAGGACCACGTACTCGAGTACTTAATTAAAACAACACAAACAACTGACAATCAATCCGACCGGATCATCACTCTGCACCCTTGTCGTCATGCAGCTCTAGTGGTTGTTTTCCCGCTCTCCTGAAACCTGAACATAAAACAAATGTCCACCCCCAAAGGGGTTAGCACAACGATGCTAGTACAAGTACGATAATTAATCAGCAAGGATTTATTCAATAATCCTTAAATACGAACGTCAATATTATCAATCATAACTATGACAAGTTTCTCCAATGAGAAATAGTAGCAACACATAGCAACTCATAACAATCTCAACATACTCGTAGTATTCCAACGATCCAGCGCACATAGCTATAGATTCCCATGAGGATCCCGTCGGACCAACGCATAGTGGAAATACCTGTCCAGCGATCTGTAACACCCCCGATATATTCAGGAATATTACAGCGCCGTAAATCCTTTACATAAGAATTTACAAGGCTGAATAAATAAAAAGACAAGAACAGATACTAAATTATGAAATTACTGAAATAAAATACGACAGTTCTGGTTCAATACCGAGAATACAAATATCCAACTGAAGAATATTAATACATCACTGAAATCCAAACATCACAAATTACGACATACTCAAGTACTTATTAAAATAACCAACAACAGACAATAAACTCGGCCGGAACATCACTCTGCACCCTCGTTGTCATGCAGCTCCAGTGGTTGTTTCTCCGCTCTCCTGGATCCTTAACATAAACAAATATTCACCCCCAAAGGGGTTAGCACAACGATGCTAGTACAAGTACAATAATCATACAACAGTGATATAATCAACAATCATCATAACAAGTTTCTCCAACGCGAAATAACAACAACACATATCACATCATAACAGTCTCAACATACTGATGGTATTCCAACGATCCAGCGCACACAGCTATAGATTCCCATGATGATCCCGTCGGACCAACACATCTATCCAACGATTCAGCGCACACAGCTATAGATTCCCATGATGATTCCTGTCGGATCAACGCATGGTGGACATTTAATCACAACACATGTACATAAAACAATCACAATATTACTGACATGATATAAAGAATTCTAATTAAAGTACTTGCCTCAGTTCGATGACAAGAATAAAGCTTCCACGAATATCAAAATGCTCGAAGGTCGTCCCCTTTGATCAATCACGTTGCTAAGTTCGAACCTTAACAAAAGAAATAATATAGAATTCAACTCAAGTCGAACGAACATCTAACAATCCAAATTACGGTCGGAAGTTCTTAAAATGTAATCTGTCTGGCTTGCTTAACGCACGCTACGTATCCTATATAGCATACGTTTAGGCTACTCATTAGCGCACGTAAACAACAAAGTCTAGCGTACGCTATATAAGTATCGACAGTCCCTCTCTGATCAGCCGACTGACTTCTTTGATGATATAACGTACGTTACGTACCAAACGTAGCGTACACTAAACATGCCCGATAGCGTACGTTAATTTACATAGCTTAGCGTACACTAAGCGTGCATGACAGTTTCACTACTGGGCAGCAGACTGTTCTAACGGTGATGAAACTTACGAACTCCTCAGTGATTAACGTACGTTACCCATCTACATATCATATTCATAACTTATGAATGATCTTACGGATTCAATCATCTTTGAATTCAAGGAAATGAATATCATCACAATTCTTATATTCAACTCGATTATCATTCTCATGTGAAGTTCGGTGATCTCATGTTGATGCACTAGATTCCATTATCATAATACATTCAGACTTCATCTTAAAGGTGAACTACCAATTCCAACTTGTAAGAAAGGGTACAACCTAAGATGATTGTTTCTTAAGTCCTTATAACAAAAGTGATATCAACTCCAAGTTTACGATCAATATGGCAATGTAAATCATACGGATAATCAACCTCAGAATATTCCTCTCATCATTTGACGTACTAGGATTCCAACTACGATGTTTTCAACGACGATATCATAAGCATAATTATTCCGACTTCTAAACATGATGTTTGTTTGAATAATTCACCAATGGAACTCAATATCTTGATAGCATGATTCATCTTATTCTTCAGAACATGAATCTAAGGCTGGAGAAAGAATTAACATACCTTAAGATGAAGAAAACACCTAGTCAAAAAGGTATAATCCAGCTCCAGTTGTTTGTATGCCAATCCAAGGTGTTTCTCCACTTCAATGATCAATCACAAGTGACATCCAATATTTAATGATCACAAAGAGGTGGTTTAAGTGTGTTTAAGGAAGATATGAGGCTCTCTGGTCTCTCAAGAACAAAGGACAAGTGACAATAATGTAAACCAAGTGAAATGGGGTGTTGTCCCTTTTATAACATTTCTGTTCGTATGTTATTTAGCACACGCTATCACAGTATCCTTAGCGCACGCTAACAAGCGTTGACTCCAAATCTGTCCAGGTTCGCCCGAGGGAATCTTATCCGGACCCATGTCCGGCTGGCGCATGTGCTAGACGCCTACCTCAATAATTGACTGCCTAACGCACGCAATCTTTCATTCGTAGCGTGCGCTAGTTTTAGCCGATAACGCACGTTAAGCTACATTCTTAGCGTGCGTTATCACGAGTTTGCATGAGAAAATTTGTATGATGCTATACTCATGTACAAAGATATAAATGTGAGAAATACCATACTCCAATTATCGGTATCACAATTCCGAATAATATATGGCTCAAATACAAATGAAATACTCAATAATAATTCCGGATATTACATACTCCCGAAACTCAAGACGAAAATAACTCTGGATATCTGGACTTCATGTTATCTTCCGTTTCCCAAGTGGCTTCTTCCACTCCGTGGCGCGACCACTGAACTTTGACCAAAGCGATTGGTTTGTTCCTCAACTGCTTAACTCGACTCTCGAGTATCCTGACCGGTCTTTCTTCAAATGTTCCATCCTGAGCGACTTCGATCTCGCCGAAATCAATGACATGACTAGGATCCGGTATATATCTCCGTAACTGGGATACGTGGAACATGTTATGAACATGGCTTAATGACGGCAGTAATGCCAATCTGTATGCCAACTCTCCAACTCTCTCAAGGATCTCGAATGGTCCGATATATCTTGGACTCAGCTTTCCTTTTCTCCCAAAACGAAAGATTCCCCGAGTAGGAGAAACTTTTAAAAGCACGTGATCTCCAATATTGAACTCTAATGGACGACGGCGTATATCTGCATAAGATTTCTGTCGACTCTGGGCGGTCAACAGCCTTTCACGAATCAAGGCTATCTTCTCTCGTATCTGTACAATCAACTCCGGTTCTGTCCCGATTAAGTCTGATGAATCGTCCCAACATAGGGGCGATCTGCATCTCCTCCCGTATAATACCTCAAATGGTGCCATCTTAATGGAAGCATGCCAGCTATTGTTGTAGGTGAATTCTTCCAACGGCAGATGAATTTCCCAATCATTTGACCAATCTAAGGAACAAGCCGCCCTCAGGATGTCTTCCACCGTTTGAATAGTCCTCTCGGATTGTCCGTCTGTCTGCGGGTGATAAGCTGTGCTGAAGTTCAATTCGGTCCCCAAGGCCTTATATACTGCTTTCCAAAAATGAGACACAAAACGACCGTCTCGGTCAGAAATAATGGTCTTCGGCGTACCATGCAATCGGACTATCTCTGAAATAAATACTCGTGCCAACCTCTCTGGTCCCCACGTGTCCTTAATGCCTAGAAAATGAGTTGATTTGGTTAGACGATCAACTATCACCCAAATCATGTTCATTCCTGTCTTGGTTCTCGGCATACTAGTGATAAAGTCCATCGATATATCCTCCCACTTCCATTCAAGAATCGGGAGCGGCTTCATCATTCCAGCAGGTCGTTGATGCTCGATTTTAACCTGCTGACAAGTCAAGCATTTCGAAACATAATCCGATACATCTTTCTTCATGTTGCCCCACCAAAAATCCTGCTTCAAGTCCTTGTACATCTTACTGGTGCCCGGGTGGATAGAATAGGGCGAGCTGTGAGCTTCCTTCATAATTGTCTGTTTCAGAACATCGGGAATGCAAAGTCGGTTCTGAAATCTCAAAACTCCATCATCATGAATTACGAATCCGGGGGCCTTTCCCTTGATCACTTCATCACGCAACCGAATCATCAGAGGATCATCTACTTGCTTAGATTTGATTTCTTCGGTTAAAGATGAAGTTATTTCCATCACGCACATACTTCAATTCCTTCTCGAATCATCTCTCGTTGAATGTTAAGCTGGGAAGTCAGAGTCTCCAGCATCTGAATAGAAACAGGCTTGCGGCTAAGTGCATCGGCCACTACATTTGCTTTGCTGGATGATAAAGAATCTCCAAGTCATAGTCCTTAATAAGTTCCAGCCATCTCCTTTGCCGCATGTTCAACTCTTTCTGACTGAAAATGTATTTAAGACTCTTGTGATCCGTAAAGATCTGACAGTGAGTCCCGTACAGATAATGTCTCCAGATTTTCAAAGCGAAAACTACTGCTGCCAGCTCCAAATCATGCGTTGGGTAATTCACTTCATAAGGCTTCAGTTGTCGTGATGCATAAGCGATCACCTTATCGTTATGCATCAATACGCATCTGAGTCCTTGGTTCGAAGCATCACTGTAAACTATAAATCCTTAGTTCCCTGTGGAAGTGTTAAAAGCGGTGCTGTCGTCAATCTCTTCTTCAATTCATCAAAGCTTTTCTGACACAACTCGTTCCACTCAAACTTTTGAGTTTTCTGCAGTAGTCGAGTAAGTGGGCGGGAAATTTTAGAAAATCATTCCACGAATCGACGATAATATCCAGCAAGTCCTAAGAAACTCCGGACTTCTTTCACGTTCTTTGGAGGCTTCCAATTCATAACTGCTTCGATTTTCTGCGGATCTACTCGGACTCCTTCAGCTGATACCACATGGCCGAGGAACATTACTTCCTTTAGCCAGAATTCACACTTAGAAAGTTTGGCGTACAATTGTTCATTTCTCAACAGGTCTAACACAATCCGTAAATATTGTGCATGTTCTTCTGGGCTCTTGGAATAAACTAGAATGTCATCAATGAACACAACCACAAACTTGTCCAAATACTCTATAAACACACGATTCATCAATTGCATAAACACTACAGGTGCATTAGTGAGACCAAACGGCATTACTACAAACTCATAATGTCTGTAACAAGTTCTGAACGCTGATTTCGGAACATCAAATTCCTTAATCCTCAGCTGATGATATCCTGATCTCAGATCGATTTTAGAAAATACTGTTGCTCCTTGTAACTGGTCAAACAAATCATCAATCCGTGGCAATGGATACTTGTTCTTAATCATCATTTTGTTGAGCTCTCGATAGTCAATACACAGTCGAAGCGATCCATACTTCTTCCGGACAAAAAGAACTGGTGCTCCCCAGGGCGAAACGCTTGGCTGGATATAGCCTTTGTCCAGTAACTCCTCCAGTTGCTTTTTTAGTTCGTACATCTCAGTAGGTGCCATACGATACGGCGCCTTAGAAATTGGTGTAGCTCCGGGTTCCATCTCGATGGTGAATTCTACATCCCGTCGTGGAGGTAGTCCAGGTAACTCATCAGGGAATACATCCGGAAATTCGTTCACAACAGGAATGGATGAAAGTTTCACAATTCTGTCTTCTTTCTTCATTGCATAGCACCAGTATCCAGTACAGCCCTGTTTCAACAATTTGACAGCTTTCATCGCCTTGATCATTTTTCCTGAGCTTCCTGGTTTCCACCCTTCAAATAGTATTTCGGAACCATCGTCAGCGATCAGCGAGATATTCCTTTTCCAGTAGTTTACAATAGCTCCATATAGATTAAGCCAATCATCTCCGAGTATCAGGTCGTCTCCTTGCATTTCTATCACAATCAAATTTGAGAGCCGCTCTCTGCCTCCAAACGATACAGGGAAATCTCTAGTTTCTAAGTTTCCAACAATCCTCTTTCCGCTCGGTAAACCCACAACATAAGGTTCACAATTATGAAAACCAGAAATATTTAAACGATTTACACAAGACAAGGATATAAATGAATGTGTAGCTCCTGTATCGAATAAAACGCTAACTGGCTGGGAAAGGATCTGAACAGTACCTGATGCGACAGCAGCATCTTGATCGTCTGTTCTCCTCATCTCGTACAGACGTGGGGGAGCAGATCCAGCACTCGATGTACCCTTTCGGTCCCACTGTCCTCTGCCACGTCCGCGGCCAAAATTTTGAGGCATCTGAACACTTTGCTGTGTCTGTTGGATACTGGCTTCTCTCTGAGCTGGCTGTGCTGTACGGGTTCCATTGAACTTGGTGGCATCCTTGCAAAACGTCGCATGGTGCCCTTCCTGTCCGCAATCAAAACATGTAACTGGAGTACGCAAACAATCACGCCAAATGTGGCCTGGGAGACCACAGTTAAAGCACCTCCTAGCTGTATCCATCGTGGCTGACACTGTTCCGAAATTCTTTCCGCTCTTAAATGGGTGCGGAGGTTTCTTGAAAGAGTGAAAGGATGACTGGGCCTTGCGGGGCCCACTGCTCTTGTGCTCTGTGAAACTACCAGAGACTTTCTGCTTCTTGGATTTTGCAAACTTCTCCATTGCTACTTTCTTGATTTCGTACGCCAACGCCTTATCCTGGTATTGACGGAGAGTGGTACATTCAAAACCGGACATGTACCTCTGGATTTCTGGTTTTATTCTCATATCAAAATGGATCATCATTTCTACATCTGTTCTGACCAGATATCGAACAAATGCTAGCTGCTGGTTAAACGTCTTAATTGTCTGGGATATGGGTTCGTCTGATGGCTGTGCAGAGAAAAATTCCCGAACTTTGGCTTCCCTCACAGGACGAGGGCAGTACTGATCTTCCATCATCAATTTAAATTATGTCCAGTCAGCATCATGATCTGCAGGTCGGATGGCTTCCCACCACTCGGATGCTTCCCCTATCAGAAAGTACTGAGCAATAGAGGCTCTCCGGTCGTCTGGACAATTAATTCTGGCAAAAAATTTCTCCAATTCCTTCAACCAATGGTCCCATGTGGGAGTCTCAGAAAAGCCATCGAATTTAGGTGGTTGCATTTTCGCCACCTCTTGCAGCCATCGGTCATCTCGATTTCCCATGTCTGGGATACCCTGTTGTCGATCTCCCTATTGTAACCCTACTGCCACCTGCATTCGGTCCACGACCTGGGCGAACTGAGTCATCTGGTTCACCACCTGACGAAGGATCTCTGGTACAGCATGTTCTGGTTCATTAATAATGGATCTCTATGGCTCGCCTGAGCTGTGACTGGCCTAATTAGAAGGCGAAGCTTCTCTTTCGGCATTCCTTCGTTCGCGTCCGTGACCGCGACCACGTCCACGTCCACCTCTCAACATATTGTAAGCATAAATACTCAATATACAGGAAACATTATCGTTCTAATGTTCGAGTATAAAGAGATACAACATGTACAGAACGAGTTAGAGTTTAGGAACTTACAACCACCGCTCGCATGAAGACGTAGGCAGTACAGTGATGTTATTCACGGCCGGTTACCTCAAAAGACATATATGACCCCTATTCTAACCTAATGGCCAAGATATCCATAATCTTATCTCTGATACCATATTCTGTAACCCCCCCGATATATTCAGGAATATTAAAGCGTCGTAAATTCTTTACATAAGAATTTACAAGGCTGAATAAATGAAAAGACAAGAACAGATACTAAATTATGAAATCACTGAAATAAAATACGACAGTTCTGGTTCAATACCGAGAATACAAATATCCAACTGAAGAATATTAATACATCACTGAAATCCAAACATCACAAATTACGACATACTCAAGTACTTATTAAAATAACCAACAACAGACAATAAACTCGGCCGGAACATCACTCTGCACCCTCGTTGTCATGCAGCTCCAGTGGTTGTTTCTCCGCTCTCCTGGATCCTTAACATAAACAAATATTCACCCCCAAAGGGGTTAGCACAACGATGCTAGTACAAGTACAATAATCATACAACAGTGATATAATCAACAATCATCATAACAAGTTTCTCCAACGAGAAATAACAACAACACATATCACATCATAACAGTCTCAACATACTGATGGTATTCCAACGATCCAGCGCACACAGCTATAGATTCCCATGATGATCCCGTCGGACCAACACATGGTGGAACTACTCCCAACGATCCAAGTAAGACACGACTATAGATTCCCATGATGATTCCTGTCGAATCAACGCATGGTGGACATTTAATCACAACACATGTACATAATACAATCACAATATTACTGAAATGATATAAACAATTCTAATTAAAGTACTTGCCTCGGTTCGATGACAAGAATAAAGCTTCCATGAATATCAAAATGCTCGAAGGTCGTCCCCTTCGATCAATCACGTTGCTACGCTCGAACCTTAACAAAAGAAATAATATAGAATTCATCTCAAGTCGAACGAACATCTAACAATCTAAATTACGGTCGGATGTTCTTAAAATGTAATCTGTCTGGCTTGCTTAACGCACGCTACGTATCCTATATAGCGTACGTTAAGTCTACTCATTACGCACGTAAACAACAAAGTCTAGCGTATGCTATATAAGTATCGGCAGTCCCTCTCTGATCAGCCGACTGACTTCTCTGATGATATAACGTACGTTACGTACCAAACGTAGCGTACACTAAACATGCCCGATAGCGTACGTTAATTTACATAGCTTAGCGTACGCTAAGTGTGCATGGCAGTTTCACTACTGGGCAGTAGACTGTTCTAACGGTGATGGAACTTACGAACTCCTCAGTGATTAACGTACGTTACCCGTCTACATATCATATTCATAACTTATGAATGATCTTACGGATTCAATCATCTTTGAATTCAAGGAAATTAATATCATCACAATTCTTATATTCAAATCGATTATCATTCTCATGTGAAGTTCGGTGATCTCAGGTTGATGCACTAGATTCCATTGTCATAATACATTCAGACTTCATCTTAAAGGTGAACTACCAATTCCAACTTGTAAGAAAGGGTACAACCTAAGATGATTCTTTCTTAAGTCCTTATAACAAAAGTGATATCAACTTCAAGTTTACGATCAATATGGCAACATAAATCATACGGATAATCAACCTCAGAATATTCCTCTCATCATTTGACGTACTAGGAATCCAACTACGATGTTTTCAACGACGATATCATAAGCATAATTATTCCGACTTCTAAACATGATGTTTGTTTGAATAATTCACCAATGGAACTCAAAATCTTGATAGCATGATTCATCTTATTCTTCAGAACATGAATCTAAGGCTGGAGAAAGAATTAACATACCTTAAGATGAAGAAAACACCTAGTCAAAAAGGTATAATCCAGCTCCGGTTGTTTGTATGCCAATCCAAGGTGTTTCTCCACTTCAATGATCAATCACAAGTGACATCCAATCTTTAATGATCACAAAGAGGTGGTCTAAGTGTGTTTAAGGAAGATATGAGGCTCTCTGGTCTCTCAAGAACGAAGGACAAGTGATAAGAATGTAAACCAAGTGAAATGGGGTGCTGTCCCTTTTATAAAATTTGTGTTCGTATGTTATTTAGCGCACGTTATCACAGAATCCTTAGCGCACGCTAACAAGCGTTGACTCCAAATCTGTCCAGGTTCGCCCGCGGGAATCTTATCCGGACCCATGTCCGGATGCGCATGTGCTAGACGCCTATCTCAATAATTGACTGCCTAACGCAATTAATCCTTGATTCGTAGCCTGCGCTAGTTTTAGCCGATAACGCACGTTAAGCTACATTCTTAGCGTGCGTTATCACGAGTTTGCATGAGAAAATTTGTATGATGCTATACTCATGTACAAAGATACAAATGTGAGAAATATCATACTCCAATTATCGGTATCACAATTCTGAATAATACATGGCTCAAATACAAATGAAATACTCAATAATAATTCTGGATATTACACGATCCAGTGCACATAGCTATAGATTTCCATGATGATCCTGTCGGAACAACGCATGGTGGAAAATTAACAAGTACGCAACAATACAACAATAACATAGTCGACATTAATACGCACAAATAAAATTAAAGTACTTGCCTCGATTGACGACAAGAATAATACTTCGACTAGTATCAATACAATCGAAGGTCGCTCATTCGATCAATCACTTAGTAAAACTCGGACCTTAAACAAAAGAAATAATATAGAGTTCATCTTACGTCGAATAACTAACGAACGGACATCTAACATTCTAAACTACGGCCGAATGTTCAACATTACGAATCCTGACTGCACTCTTCATAACGTAGATTACATACCCAACGTAATGTACATTAGCGTACATAAGCTCCAAATACTAACGTATGCTAATCATGTATTTGGCAGTTCACTTCTCTGATCAGACGACTGTCTCGTCTAATGATATAGCGTACGTAATGCATAATGCTTAACGTATGTTATACTCACACATACATTACTCATGCAAACTTGAATGATCATACGGTTTTAGACATCTTTGAATTCAAGGATACGCATATCATCACAACACCATACTCAATCTTGATTACGAATTCTCATATGTGGTTCGGATAATCTATATAGTTGATATGATCACTTCATTCAAACTTTCATTGAGAACATTCTCTAATCAATCCACTTTTACGAATTACGACAAAACCTTCGATGATTCTTCTCTTAAGTCCGTCTAACAAAAGTGATATCAATATCAAGTCTATGATCATTATGGAAACACCATTCAATACGGATTTATCAATATCAGAAAACTTCCCTTACTTGTTCATCATAACAAGATTCGAACTATAGTGCTCTTAACAATGGTAACTTAAGTATAAACATTTCAACTTCCTAAACATGATGTTCAGTTATATAAGTCATCTATGGGACCTAATAATCTCGGTAGTATGCTCATAACATCCTTAAGAACACGAATACAAGGGTTGGAGATAGCATTAACATACCTTAATATGAAGAAAATACCGAGACAATAGGTAGAATCTAACTCCGGTTGCTTGAGTGACAATCTAAAGTGTTTCTTTACTTCAATAATCAAGTATATGTGATATACAATATTCAATGATCAAGTATATGTGATCTAAAGGTGTTTAGGTAGTAGGGGGCTCTCTGGACTTGAAAAGAGGTGAAGGACAAGTGAAAGAGACGAAGTGAAATGAAATGGGATGCTGTCCCATTTATAATTTTTTTGACCTTTACGTACGTTAGCTTTCGTGCATAACGTATGTTATCCACTTAGCGTACGCTATCGGTTATGCTTAGCATACGTTAACGTCCAAATATCTTTCTGTCTCGTTCTTGTACACTCTTACGTACGCTACATCCTCAAAGTTACGTACGTAATCAGCTATAATTAGCGTACGCTATATACATCACTTAGCGTACGTTAATCCCCGTTGACCCAAAACTGTCCAGGTTCATGCCGCGGGAATCTTATCCTGACCCACCAACCAACTGGATCATGTGTTAGTCGCCCTGCTCAATTATTGACTTCCTTACGTACGCTATGCCTAGCTCATAGCGTACGCTATCTGTGGCTCGTAATGTATGTTATGCTTACCTACTAGCGTACGTTATGACGTAGTTGCATGTATAAATTTACAAGTTGATATTACCATGTATGTGGATACGAATACGGAAAAGATCATACTTCGATTATCGATATCACAAATTCGAATAATATAGGGTTCAAATATGGATGAAAATACTCAACAATTTATCCGGATATTACACCCAAGAACTTCTATGTTATGTAGGATTATTGAAAATACTCATGGATATTCATTAAAGGACACAAAAATGCTAATCTCCAAAGATTATTTCTGTGAATCATGTTCACATGGAAAACTTATTACTAAACCTTATATGGAAAAGGTTGGTTATGAATCACCATCATTTTTACAACGTATTTGTTGTTACCCAAAATATTATTCGGTCTTCGTAGACTTGACGGACGCTGGCTTTCCACGTGGCATGAGGCGGTCGTCTCCAATCGGGCACCAGAGTCGATCGCTAGGTGCCAAGAGGCGATCGCCCTGGACGTCGATCGCTCGGTACCTGATCCCGGTCTGGACTCTTCGCCTGGCAAGTCTGTCTTGGATTTTTTGATGCTGGCTTGGTCGTTCGGCCCTTATGCCGATCGCCGTCGAGGCGTATAAATCGCCGCACAACAATTGCCCCCCAGCTCGCTCCGATGATGAAGACGTGGGGTGAGGTGGTTCTACTAGCGATTGCTTGACTCAGACGAGCGACTCAGCATTTTATGGAACAGACGATCATCTCTCGAGCGGACTGATTTTAAATTTGGACGACCTATTCGATCGCTGCAATGAGCGGGAAATGACAGTGGTTTTGAAAACGTCACCGGGGCACGTGTCGTGCTCCTGTTAGGGGAGTCCGACGGTTTTGTCAGGCTGTCCTTTGGCGTGCCCTCGAAACGACGCGCACGCGGGATTCGAGGGCAGCATTAAATGTGGTCTTATCTGACGGTTGCACTTAGATCCTCGGGACTTCGCTTATTTGCCCAGAAGCCCCCGCTCTTGCCTATAAAAAGGACTGGGGTTACAGTGTAAAAAACCTTATGCATTTCCGTCTGAGAAGAAGACATAGCCGATTTCCCTCGAAGCTTTGTGTGACGATGGTCGTTCGACTCAGACTCTTTAGGTAAGAATAAAAGCTTCTTCTCCCTCATTTCTCTTTGAATATGTCCGGAGGAAGACCAAATGTGTATGAGGCGGGTAGCACCTCCGCCGCCAGGGTTTTGACCGCCTGGGATGAACTTTCTACGGAGTTCCATGTGGACAACGCCATCGAGGCCATCTGCGCCGGGATTGAGCCCGCGGAGGTCGAAGAACTTTTTAATGAAGCTGACGCAGCCAAGGCGGTGGAGACCGAGCGGATCCGTTCACTGAAACAGGAGGAGATGGATGCGACGGTGCACTGGGAGCGGAACAGCGCGTTCGGCAAAGCCTTCACAAATTTTGTCGATCTCATGGAGAGATTGGTCGGCCCACTCCCCAAATTTAACTTTACTGAATACTCGATCGCCCATACTTATGAACCCGTAAGGCGGACGTTGTTCCGGGCTGCTTGATGCTCTCCGTGGACCCTTGGCCAGATCGGGAGCTCGGCGACCAGGAAGGATCTGGACCGTTGGAGGGCGAGGTTCCATGTTCCTTCTGATGTTTGCCTCCACGTGCCCACCGAGAATGAGCGAGCCGATCAACCTCCCGAGGGCATGGTCGCCGTCAACGAGGCGATAATGGAGGCTGGACTGCGATTCCTGTTGCCGTTTGCTGTCTCCTACCTGCTAACCGCCTGGAAAGTGGCGTCGCTTCAACTGACGCCGAACGCCTGGCTGCTCTCGTGAGATATTATTAATACGAATACTTGAGAGTATAAATATTAATGTTAGAGTACAATTACAATGAGTGTAAAGACCCTAGTTATCTAGCTCTTGAGTGCTAATGATTGCCGGAAGAACCAGAGTTGATGCTCTGTGTGTGATGTAACCGAGCTGATCGGTCACCAAGAACCGGGTTAATCTTAGAAGTTTAGCTAAGAAAACCCAAAATATATGAAGTACTCTCTTTTCTTTCTCTCTCTAAAATATGCTATATTCTCAGAGTGTGTTGTTTTTTGAGAAACACCCTCTCTCCCTTTTATAGGAGGAGGGTGCCTTGTTGTCTAAGATTTTCCCTGATTTCCAGAGAAAATCCCGGATATCCAGGGATTCAGGCTGCGATTTTCCATCCTTGGATTTCCGGGATTACAAGGTATGGGCTCTCAATACCTGGATCTTAGGGATTCTGTCAGGTGAGTCAGGATCTTCTTTCCCAAGAGTTCGACCTTCCTGAGTTCGGTGGTTTTAGCTCGGCTCATTCCTATTCAAATCAGTAGGTCGAGAGACCTTTGAGGTCGGCAACCTTTTATCAGATATCATAGGTCAGCGGGGCCTCCGAGGTCGGCGCCCTTCTAACAGATGTCACAGCTAAGCGGGGCCTCCGAGGTCGGCGACCTTTTATCAGATATCATAGGTCAGCGGGGCCTCCGAGGTCGGCGCCCTTCTAACAGACGTTACCTCTAAGTGGGACCTACGAGTTCGGCGACCTTCTAAAGGACCTTGAGGTTGTCATCCCCTTATCTAAGAACCTAGGTCGGACTTTTATTGGCCCATATTTTAAACCGGGTTTTCAAGGAGCGTACATTCGGCATCCTATCAACCAGTCCCCCCTACTCCAGTCGAGCTGTAAGACCGAGTAGAGTAAGATTTGTTTATAATCGGACGACCTTGACGCAATAATCCTTGGGACTCCCGTTCCCAGATAACGAGGCTCTTCGGACTTCGTGCGCTATAATAACCTGTCTTTTCCTTTCCCCGCCTCCCAAACGTCGCGTCGATGGTCAAAGCCAGGTGTCGACCTGCTATAGGTCGGATAAGACGGTGCCAAATCCCAGTCGTTCTTTTGAATAGGGCATCGGACGCTCGAGATTGTCCCTATCCTTCTTGGTTTTCGCCCCTCCCTCCTATAAAAGGAGGTCTTCTTCTTCCTTTGTCATTTCCGCGTTTTTATACCCTCAACCTCTGGTGCGAAAATTCTCAGGCGACACTAGCGATCACAGCTATCTGTCTACGGCGACGCGCTTGCTCTACCTTTCTCCGGCGATCTTCCACCCAATCCTATGGGTATGTTCATCTAAACATCTCTTTAGTTTTTGATTTGTTTTACAGATATTTTCCTTTTCTTCTTCCTCTCTTTCCTTCCTTTTGTTATGTCGTCTGCTTCGGATTCTCAAAATATTTCCGGCGAATCGGCCGTGAACTCTTTTTTAGAAGGTCTTTCCTCTTCTGATGGGGATTCGGGGGGTAGGTCGGGGCGAGCTACTGGTTCCTCCCTCTGTCTTAGGGATGAGCCCTTAGGTGACGTAGACTGGTCCGAGCTAGGTGACATCCCTCCCTCTGGCATCCCCCTAATCATTGTAGATCCTCCTTCCCCTCCTCCTATGGACGAGGTAACTGTGACCGGCCTCTTAGCCGATCCATATCAGACGGTTGTAGGAGCGACTCGAGTTCTCCCTCCCCATCCTCTATTGAGGACTAGCCCAGCCGCGTTGGCTAGTTTTATAAGATTTCTTAGACTTCCCCCGGGGTGGTAATTTGTCACACCTCAGGCTAGTGATACCCCTGATCATCCTCCCCCGGGGCATATTACCTGGTTTGTGGATCAGGTGAGCAGTGGTCTTCACTTTCCACCCCATCCCTTCCTTGTCTCTCTCTCCGTTAAATACAATCTTCCCCTCAACCAGTTTTCTCCTAACTCTTTTCGCTACATGGTTGGTTTTCTCGTGCTGTGTCATTACAGACATGAGGAACCCGACCTGGGCTTTTTCTATTTTTGTTTTGGGCTAAAGAGTTTTAAAGGCTCCTTTTACTTGACTTCCCGAAACGACGCCCATTTCTTCACCCATCTCCCTTCCAACGTGAAGGACTGGAGGTCCCGCTTCTTTTTCCTTCGGCTCCCTACATCTGATTCTTGGCGCTTTCCTACGGAATGGACGCAGGCTACTCCGTGCCAGGATCCTATTCCTAGGCGCAATTCCATCCGGGCTGCGTGGGTCGAGAAAGTTCGGGAATGGAATGCCATTCCCTATAATGCTTTCCAGCTGACGCAATTCCATGATCTTCTGTTCCATTGTGGGCTGAGCTCGAATCCCTACCCGGATATCCCTGACATCGGTAAGCTTTATCTATTTTTTCCAGATCTTTGTTATTTTGTTTTTTAGCTATTTCCTTGACTGTTTGTATTGTTTTTTGTAGATCGGTTCATGCGGACCTGCCAGTCGGATGCTTCCAAGCCGGCTGAACCAACGAAAGAGAAGGTCCCTAAGTAGACGAATCCCCCCAAGGAGAGAGCAGAGGGCTCATCCAAAATTAAACGGAAGCTCCCTTCTCGCCCCAAGTCTGGGGTAACTCTCCCCTCCGACCTGGCTCCTACCTTGACCACCGGACGAAGCCCTGCGAGCTCGTCTCGGGAGCTTCAGGTCACTCAGAGGGCCCCTTCTCCTAGCTCCCCTACTTCCAAACGGCCGAAGACCGCGGGTCCCCCAGGTCCGGCTATGGAGACTCTTCTCCATTGCAAGGAGTTTGATAGATTTCTTCCCTATTTTAGCTCCCATGGTCCCGACTAAGGATAAGCTGGGATTACGAGATGTCGAGGAGGACCCTAAATTCGATGCTATGATGATGTATTTTGGGAAGGTATTCCCCTTTTCGCCTTCATACCCTTTTTGGCTATTTTTATGTTTATTATTACCCTTTGCCGACCTGATATAACTTTCTTGTGCAGTTCTTCGCCACATTTGTGACCTTCGCAGAGGATCATAAGCTCGGCACTACGTCTTCCTCCCAGCTCACCCAGGTGTAAGCCGACCTGTCGGCTAGTTTCGATCTCTCGACTCAGCTTCAGGAGAGGGAGTATCGCTTAGATGCTGCCCTTAAGAAAAGTTCTGAGCGGGAGGAGGTTTTGGAACGGGCTCAGATGGCCAATGTTCAGCTGAACCAAGAGCTGAAATTTTGGAAGACCCTGTCTACAGCTGAAACGGAGAAGGTGGGCCAGCTCGAGGCTCAGTTGTCGGAAGCTAGGGCCGAATCCGAGAGGATAGCTCAACTTGAGGCCCGGGCTAAGGCTGAGTTGGAGAAGGTCACCCAACTCGAAGCTCAAGCTAGAGCGGAATCGGAAAAGGTGACCCAGCTGGAAGCTCAACTAGCTGAGGCTAGATCTGAGGGATCGTCTTATGAGCGCAGGGCGACGGATGTCCGACGTCGATTTCTGACCAGTGACGTTGGTCACTCTTTCCTGGAGGCCTACCGTTCCGCCCTCCTGGCCCGGTATCACAATTCTACCGCTTTCCTGGTTAAGCTAGCCCCTACCGCGACACAATATTTTGATTTTGCTCTAACTCGTGCCCGTGAGCAGCTAGCTTCTTTAGGTTTTACGGGCGAGCTGGATCGGGATCTTTGCATTGACGGGCTCCTGCCTTCGGGTTGGTCCGGGGACGTGGAAGAATCTCCGGAGGTGGCCGGTGGAAGGACGCCCTTGAGGAGTCCATAAAGCAATCTGGCCTGGATTTGGAGCTGCCTTCTACTCCTCCTAGCTCACCTGTTAAGGCCAGCACTCCTAATCCCGAGGTGTTTAGGACCGACCGTGATGCTTCTCCTCCGTTGCCTCCTCCGTCTTCGGAGCCTGTAGTTTAGTGTAGACATGTATATATATTTTCTTCTGTTTTCTTTTTCCCCTTTTCTTTTTATTGTACTGGCACAGCTATTTTGAATGACAACTTTTTGATTTGAATATACTTGGGGTTTGTATGAAAAGTTGATATAGTTCGGTGTTGATTGTAACCTTGATGTATCTTGTGCCTGTTTGATTTGATATGATTACTTTCCGACATGGCCCGACTTTTTTCTTAGTATAGTCCCGACTATTAAATTTCGAAATATCTTAAATGTAACCCGACCACTTTGACTTAACTTTTTCACCGATCTTTTGTCTAGGTTGGGTATTTCCCTTAGTCATAGCTTCATAGGGCGGTTCACCCTTACTCGGATCTGGAGGCGTTTCGCCTGATCAGATGTCAAAGGGCGGTTCACCCTTACTCGGATCTGAAGGCGTTTTGCCTGATCAGGTGTCAGAGGGCGGTTCACCCTTACTCGGATCTGAAGGCGTTTCACCTGATCAGATGTCATAGGCGATTCACTTACTCGGATCCAAGGCGTTTCGCGATCGATGTCGAGGGCGGTTCACCCTTACTCGGATCTAAGGCGTTTTGCACGATCGGATGTCAGAGGGCGGGTCACCCTTACTCGGATCTGAAGGCGTTTCGCCCGATCAGATGTCAGAGGGCGGTTCACCCTTACTCGGATCTGAAGGCGTTTCGCCTGATCAGATGTCAGAGGGCGGTTCACCCTTACTCGGATCTGAAGGCGTTTCGCCTGATCAGATGTCAGAGGGCGGTTCACCCTTACTCGGATCTGAAGGCGTTTCGCCTGATCAGATGTCAGAGGGCGGTTCACTCTTACTCGGATCTGAAGGCATTTCACCTGATGAGATGTCATTTCTAGTTTCACACATTCAGAGAGTTTTTATTTGTAATAGACTTTTATTAAAACAACACAAGCTTTTCTCCACACTTCTTCATACAAAATACTTTTTTAAGTGACATATGTTCCAAGGTCTTTTGATGAGGTGCCCTTCCATATCCTCAAGCTCGTAAGCTCCCCCCGCATAAATTCGGATTACCTTGTAAGGGCCTTCCCAGTTCGGCTCCAGCTTTCCTGTTTTTCTGAGGGCATCAGCTCGCCTAAGCACCAAATCACCGACCTGGAACTGTCTCTTCCTGACTCTTTTGTCATGAGCTGCTTTTGTCAAGCTTTTGTATCTTTCAGTTCGTGCTGCCGCCGCTTCCCTTCTTTCTTCTATGGTATCTAACGCCTCCTTCATTATTTCCTCGTTCTCCACCTCGTTGAACCATCGAACCCGATGGGACATTTCTCCGACTTCTGCGGGGATGACGGCTTCGGACCCGTATACCATGATGAAGGGTGTTTCTCCTGTTGACGATCTAGGTGTGGTCCTGTACGACCATAGTACCGAGCTAAGTTCATCCACCCATCCTCCTCCAACTTTGTCTAAGCGGTTTTTTATCCCCTGCAAGATTGTTCTGTTAGTTACCTCCACTTGCCCATTAGCTTGCGGGTGAGCAACCGCAGCGAACCTTTGCTTGATATGCATACCCTCGCACCAGGACTGGGTTCTCTTCCCATTGAATTGGGTTCCATTATCTGAGATGAGTATCTAGGGCGCTCCGTACCTGCAACAAATGTTGTTAAACAGAAAACTTATGATTCTTTGCTCGGTTATGGTGGCCACGGGCTCGGCCTCTACCCACTTACTGAAGTAGTCTATGGCTACTACTAAGAACTTTCTTCCTCCCGAGCCAGTTGTAAACTGCCCCATGATATTAATTCCCCATTTAGCGAATGGACAGGGTGCTCCCATGGTGATCATATCCTCGGCTGGGATGTGAATTAAGGGTGCGTGCACTTGACATTTTTGGCATCGCCTAACCATTTCCACTGCTCTATTGCTCATGGTCGGCCAAAAAAAACCAGCCCTTAGCGTTTTTCTAATCAGCGCTCTTCCTTTGGTATGGTCTCCGCAGCACCCTTCATGGATTTCTTCCAATATACTCCGCCCTTCTTCTTCCGAAACGCATCGTAGGTATGGACCGAGGTAGGACCTCTTGTATAGCTCATCATTAATGCAACAGAACCTTGCTGCTCTTCGCACAATTTTCATTCTTTCTTGCCTCTCCTTGGGTAGTTCTGCCCTTCTTAGGTATGCCAACAAAGGAGTTCGCCAATCTGTTATCTCGTTCACCTCCATCACCTGTTTCATGATGCTACTCCGGGCTGCTCCCAGAATCGTTACTGTTCACGAGCGGCAATCCACTAAGGAGCTACCCATTTTTGCTAGGTAATCAGCTTTTGCATTTTCCGCCCTAGGGATATGGATTAACTTCCATTCCCCTAGTTTTTTGGCAGCCTCTTTCACTTCCTCCACATACTTCTTCATCCGATCTTCATTTATCTCAAATTTTCCTTCTACCTGTTGTGTGACCAGTTGGGAATCAGAGTAAGCAATGAGTCATCGCGCGCCCAAGTCTATTCCCAGCTGCATTCCCTTAACCAGGGCTTCATATTCGGCCTCGTTGTTAGATGCCCTAAAATCGAATTTTATGGCATACTCTAATTGCTCACCCTCCGGGGTAGTAAGGATTATCCCTGCCCCAGAACCACTGGTTGTTGCCGATCCATCCACATGTAACAGCCACTGTCCCTCTGGTGGCGACGGCATGGCCCCATCTTGGATAAAGTCTGCTAGGGCCTGAGCTTTAATCGCCGTTCTCAGCTCATACTCCATGTCGTACTCCCCCATTTCTACCGCCCACTTCACCAGACGACCTGACACATTAGGTCGCCCTAATATCTCTCTTAAGGGCAAGTTGGTTCGCAGTTTTATCCGGTGGGCTAGGAAATAGGGCCTCAGTCGCCTGGATGTAACTACTAACGCCAGCGCCCCTTTTTCTAGCTCGGAGTAATTCCGTTCTGCTCCTTGCAAAATTCGGCTTGTATAATAAATGGGCTTTTGCTTATTCATTTCTTCTCTTAGCAAGACCGAGCTAACCGCTCCTTCTCCCACTGATAAGTAGAGTACAAGATCCTCTCCTGGTACTGGTTTGGTGAGCAGAGGCAGCTCCGCCAAATACTCTTTCAATTTTCCGAATGCTGTTTGCGCTTCTGGGGTCCATTCGAACTTGTTCCCTTTTCTTAAGAGTTTAAAAAATGGGAATCCCTTCTCGGCCGAGCGTGATATGAAACAGCTCAGCCCTGCTATTCTCCCTATTAGTATCTGGATATCCTTGATATTTTTTGGAGGATTCATTTGCCGCACTGCATTGACCTTCTCCGGGTTGACCTCAATTCCTTGTTCTGTGACCACATATCCCAGGAATTTTCCCGATTTGACTCCAAAAGAACATTTTGATGGGTTGAGCTTCATTCCGTACGCACACAGGTTTTCTAACGTCTCTTCTAGGTCTCTGATATGCTCTCCTGCCTTCACACTTTTCACTAGCATGTCATCCATGTATACCTCCATGTTTCTGCCGATTTGGGATCTAAAGATTCTGTCGACCATCCTTTGATATGTAGCTCCTGCATTTTTTAACCCAAAAGGCATGCGTACATAACAAAAAGTTCCTTTTGAAACCACAAAACTAACCCTCTTTCTGTCCTCGGGTGCGAGAGGAATCTGATGATATCCCTGGGAAGCATCCATCATACTGAGTAACTCGCACCCCGAGGTTGAATCCACTAGCTGATCTATGCGGGGTAACGGGTAGTGATCCTTTGGACATGCTTTATTTAGGTCCCGGAAGTCCATGCACATCCTCCACTTCCCCTGGCCTTTCCCCACCATCACAGCGTTGGATAGCCACTCCGGAAACTGGATCTCCATTATGTGTCCAGCTCGGAGGAGCTTATCGACCTCTTCCCCAATGACCCCATCCATCTCCGGCCCGAAATGCCTCCTCTTCTGCTTTACTGGTCTTATGGTTTGGTCGATGTTCAACCTGTGCTCGGCAACTGTTGGGATGATTCCCACCAGATCCTCAGCTGCGAACGCGAAGATGTCCACGAATCTCCTTAGCAGGCTGATGAGGCTTTCCTTTATTCCATCGTCCAACCGACTTCCCATGCGAGTTTTTGTTTCCGGCTTTCCTGGAACCAATTCTATTTCTAGCAACTCCTCGTTGGGCTTGACGCCTTCTTCCTCAGCTTCCTCGGGCGCCTTCGATTGTTTATTCCTCTTAGACTCCGGATCCGGACCTCCTAGCTCGGATGTCCTCTTTCCCCGCTGCACTCCCTGTTTTACCGTTGTCTGATAACAAGATCGGGCTACAAACTGATCTCCGGCTACTTCCCCTACCTCACCTCCTACGGGGAATTTTACTTTCATGTGTGCGGTAGAGGCTACTGCTTCGAATTTGTTGAGCCCCGGTCGCCCTAAAATGGCGTTATAGGCCGATTTGGTGTCCACCACTAAAAATCTGAGCGTCTTGACCTTCCAATGGGGCATCCGACCTAGTGCTACCGGAAGCACCACTTCTCCGACTGGTTGCACCTCGGTCATACAGAACCCGTAGAGCGCGGTATCTACCTTTCTCAATTCCACTTCCAGGTTCATCTGTTTGAAATAGTCATAGAATAAAATGTCTACCGAGCTTCCTGTATCGATAAACACCCTTTGTACATTGTAACTGGCGATCTCCGCGGTGATGACCAGTGTGTCATTGTGGGGCGTATGTATCCCGTTATAATCCATGGGGCTGAACTGAATGATAGGCCCACTGCCTACAGAGGCGACCTCCTTGAGCTGATGACACCTAGCTTTTCGTGCGTGGGCTTTTCTAGCCTGATTAGAACTTCCGTCGGTTGGTCCTCCTAATATCATGTGGATTACTTCTTTTTTAGCCGAGGGAGCAGCGGGTCCCCGAGGAGCTTCTCTTTTCACCCCCGTACCTCCTTGGGGCATGGGTGGTTGCCTCCGACCTCCATTTCTCTACTGATATGTGAACTCCATCAGATGTCCCGCTCTCGATCTCAT
Source organism: Orobanche coerulescens (assembly GCA_033398695.1). NCBI lineage: Eukaryota > Viridiplantae > Streptophyta > Magnoliopsida > Lamiales > Orobanchaceae > Orobanche > Orobanche coerulescens. The sequence goes on from CM065805.1 coordinate 171,844,094, forward strand.
CCTTAAGGTGCTTGCATTCGTCTGTTTTATGCCCGTAATCATTGTGGAATCGACAATAAAGCTCTGATTTCGGCTGGGTGGGTCTATTAGGACGAGATGCAGGCCACTCGATAACCCTGTTTATCTTACCCTCAACTGCTTCCAAAACCTGAGCTCTCCTCATTGTTAGTGGGCTGTATTGGTCAAATCTTGGTCACCTTAGAACGATATCGTTCTTCTTTCGATCTGTTTTTTCCCGCGGTATTTCTTCCCGAAGTAAATTTCCTTGAAAGGTGTACTCCTACCGTCGTATCAATCTGCTGGACCCCCTTTCCCCATCTTCGGGCTTTTCTTGCAATTCCTCCATATCCTTCTCGGTTTCCTCAACATTAATGTATTTCGAGCATCGGGCTAAGACCTCATCATATGTTCTGGCTGGTTTTTTAGCTAATGAGGTGTGTAGCAACCCCGACCTCATTCCCTGCGTCAAGGCACTGGTTTTTACTTCTTCTGACGACGAGGGTACCTCCAGACATGCCTTCGTGAATCGGGTCACATAAGCTCTCAGCGCTTCCCCAGAATATTGCTTGATACTGAACAAGGACATGAAGGTCTTTTGGTCCGCCCTGGCGCTGGCAAAGTGAGTCAAGAACGCGGAGCTGAAAGTTTTGAAGCTGGTGACTGACCCAGGGGGTATCTGGTGGAACCAATCCTGAGCTGACTCTGTCAGTGTAGCCAAGAATGCTCTGCAACTCACGGCATCCGAATATCGATGTAGTACCGCCATGTTCTCGAATCGGTATAAATGTCGGGTAGGATCTGAGAGTCCATCGTAGGTGAAGGTGACATCCCTAAACCCATATGGGAGCTCGGCCTGTAGTATGCCTTCCGAGAAGGGATGGCCTGGATGACTCTCCATGTCCTTCCCCGCAACCCTCTATCGCAACTCTTCCAGCTCGTCCTGCATGCTGGATATCAAGGGATCCTGCGTTTTTTCCTGTCTGGATCGCTCCCATATTCTTGGATAACTCTCCCCATGTTCTTCCTGCTGATCAATTTCCTCCGGCCCATCCGAAAGGATGGGTATTACTTTTCATGGTACCCTTTGTTTTTCGACCTCCCGACTCTTCTGGATTGCACTGGCGATTATGTCAGCTAAGGCTTCCTTCGTCAGTGTAATTGTGCTTGGTGCGACTTCTTCTACAGGGGTGACGGGTGTTTTTTCCAGAGTCGCTTCTCCACCCGCAGCTGCTAGTTCCTCTTCTAGATTTCTGGGTATTAACTCCCCTATTCTTTTCTGGTTCATTTCTTCCGCCATCACTAACCTCACGTCTCAACTCAAAGTGACTCGATGTCACACTTCCCACAGACGGCGCCACTTGATGTAACCGAGCTGATCGGTCACCAAGAACCGGGTTAATCTTAGAAGTTTAGCTAAGAAAACCCAAAATATATGAAGTACTCTCTTTTCTTTCTCTCTCTAAAATATGCTATATTCTCAGAGTGTGTTGTTTTTTGAGAAACCCCCTCTCTCCCTTTTATAGGAGGAGGGTGCCTTGTTGTCTAAGATTTTCCCTGATTTCCAGAGAAAATCTCGGATATCCAGGGATTCAGGCTGCGATTTTCCATCCCTGGATTTCCGGGATTACAAGGTATGGGCTCTCAATCCTTGGATCTTAGGGATTCTGTCAGGTGAGTCAGGATCTTCTTTCCCAATAGTTCGACCTTCCTGAGTTCAGTGGTTTTAGCTCGGCTCATTCCTATTCAAATCAGTAGGTCGAGAGACCTTTGAGGTCGGCAACCTTTTATCAGATATCATAGGTCAGCGGGGCCTCCGAGGTCGGCGCCCTTCTAACAGATGTCACAGCTAAGCGGGGCCTCCGAGGTCGGCGACCTTTTATCAGATATCATAGGTCAGTAGGGCCTCCGAGGTCGGCGCACTTCTAACAGACGTTACAGCTAAGTGGGACCTCCGAGGTCGGCGACCTTCTAAAGGACCTTGAGGTTGTCATCCCCTTATCTAAGAACCTAGGTCGGACTTTTATTGGTCCATATTTTAAACTGGGTTTTCAGGGAGCGTACATTCGGCGTCCTATCAGTGTGTTCTCGTAACAACGATGGAGTGCTGTAGTCAACTGCGAGAAATCGACTGTCTCTCACTGTGTGAATTTAGCTGAACTCTCGTATGAAAACAGTTTCTGAACCTTTTTCTAGTTGTTGGAGGTCTCCTATTTATAGGAGTGGAAGTAGTTGGGCGATCGCCTTTCTTGTATTATAATAAGCGGGCGATCGTCTTTAGCACATGGGTTGGTCTCCTTAAAGTCCGCAGCAGCTGCTGGCAGCCGGATGTGCGAACCAATGAGAAGACAGCACGCGTCCTATGTCGCTGTCTTGGGAGGTCCCACCTAAGATCTTTCGGCGGGTCTATCGGTAGGTGAGGCTATCCTTGTCACCGATAACTGGTGATAGGTTGGGTCAAAGGGCCTTATCCTGCGGCGCCTTTTGCGGATCTGCACGTGGGCCTTCATCCCGAGATTCGGTCTTCGTAGACTTGACGGACGCTGGCTTTCCATGTGGCATGAGGCGGTCGTCTCTAATCGGGCACCAGAGTCTATCGCTAGGTGCCAAGAGGCGATCGCCCTGGACGTCGATCGTTCGGTACCTGATCCCGGTCTGGACTCTTCGCCTGGCAAGTCTGCCTTGGATTATTTGATGCTGGCTTGGTCGTTCGGCCCTTATGCCGATCGCCGTCGAGGCGTATAAATCGCCGCACAACAGTATTCAAGGTGATATTTGCATCTAGCAAGTGGACCATTCCAATATTTTATGGTCTTAATAGATGCATCATCCAAATGGTGCCACATATGTTTATTATCTACCAGAAATGTTGCTTTTGCATGGCTCTTGTCCTAAATTATTAAACTCCAAGCACACTTTCATGAATATCCTATATAAAATATAAGAATGGATAATGCCGGAGAATTCACATCAAAGACTTTTGATGAATATTATGCAGCACTAGGAATAAATATTGAGCACCCAGTAGCACATGTTCACACCCATAATGTATTGGTTGAATCCTTAACTAAACGAGTTCAAATTATTGCTCGTACATTATTAATAAGATCAAAGCTCGCTAGTGCAGCATGGGGTTATGCAGTATTACATACATCGACACTCATCAGATTACGCCCCACTACTTATCTTATATACTCCCCTTTGCATATACGTTGGATTTGATTCCCAGTCAATAATTTGATATTTGGAACCAATAACGGGTGACTTATTTACTACACGATTTGCAGATTGTCATTTTGATGAGACGGTGTTTCCATCGATTGGTAAGGATAAGACTGTTTTGGATAAAGATAAACAAAAACCAGCTGAGGATATCTCCTTGAATGAACAAAGTCTATCCCATTTAGACCCACGTACTACAGAATGTGAGGTGAAGAGAATCATCCATTTACAAAATATTGCTAATAGGCTTCCGATGTATTTAATGATGCAAGTAAAGTAACAAAGTCTAACATTCCGGCTTTGAATGCTCCAACTAGGATCGTTGTTCTTAATCAACACACAAAAATGGATGATGATGATATTCCCGAGACAAAAGCGTGGTAGACCTATTGGTTCGAAGGATATTGTTCCTCGAAAAAGAAAGGGGATAAGTAATGGGATCACAAACCAAGATCATCCTATTGAGCATACTGCAGATAAATCTGTAGAGCGTAATACTGCAAATAATGAAGGGATCATAGATTCTGAAAATACCGAGAATGCCATAAACCATTACAATGAGATATGGGATCGAAAAACTATGATAATCGATAATTTATTTGCTTTCTCGGTTGCACAAGAAATTAGAAACGATGATTGCGATAATGAACCACATTCAATAATTGAATGCCGTCAAAGGTCAAAATAGCCTAAATGGGAGGAAGCAATAAAATCTGAATTAGCTTCTCTAGAAAAACGGATAGTATTTGGGCAAATTACTCGAACACCGAACAATATAAAACCAATTGGTTACAAATGGGTGTTTGTTCGGAAAAGAAATGAGAAAAACGAGATTGCGAGATATAAAGCCCGACTCGTAGCCCAAGGATTCTCCCAACGGCCTGGGATCGACTATGACGAAACGTATTCACCGGTGATGAATATAATCAATTTTCGTTTTCTTATTAGTATGGCTGGCCACGAGTGTTTGGACATGCGACTAATGGATGTAGTCACGGTATATCTATATGGTTCATTAGATTCTTATATCTATATGAAAATTCGTGATGGATATAAAATGCCAAAATCTGCCACTCCTCGTGAGCTATACTAGATCAAACTACAGAAATCACTGTATGGATTAAAGCAATCTGGTCGCATGTGGTATCATAGATTGAATGAATACTTTTCTAAGGAAGGTTATAAAAATGATCTTAAATGTCCGTGTGTTTCTATTAAAAGATCCAATACTGGATTTCCTATCATTGCAGTCTATGTGGATGACATAAATTTAATCAGAACTCCTAAAGAGTTATTCGATGCTGCTGAATATCTGAAGAAAGAATTTGAGGTTAAAAACCTTGGAATAACAAAACTATGTCTTGGTCTTGAGCTCGAACATAAAAATAATGGAATACTTGTCCACCAATCTGTTTATACCAAGAGATTGCTCAAACGATTTAATATGGACAAGGCCCATCCTCTGAGTACTCCTATGGTCGTACGGAATTTAGACCCTAAGAAAGATCCCTTCCGACCTAAGGAACCAAATGAGGAAATTTTGGGTCTTGAAGTGCCTTATCTCAATGCTATTGGAGCACTAATGTATTTAGCACAATGCACCAGACCTGATATCTCTTTTGCAGTAAATTTACTTGCAAGATACAGTTCTGAACCAACTCGAAGACATCGGAATGGTATCAAACACATTTTTTGTTATCTTAGTGGTACCATTGACCTGGGTTTATCTTATTCAAAAGAGGCCACTAATTCTGGATTATTTGGTTATGCTTATGCGGGATACAAATCTGATCCACATAAGGCTCGCTCACAAACCGGTTATTTATTCTGCTATATGCTATAGCTATATCATGGAGATCGACCAAACGAACATTAGTAGTTACATCTTCCAATCATTCTGAGATAATTGCTGTCTATGAAGCTGGCAGAGAAAGTGTTTGGGTAAGATCAGTTATAGCTCATTTACAAAATGAATGTCGATTGAAGCCCAGACACTCCCACAATCATTTATGAAGACAATACAGCATGCATAACACAAGTCAATTGTGGATATATAAAAGGTGATCAAACCAAGCATATTTCACACGCATGAACTTCAGAAAAATGGAGAAATAAATGTTCAACAAATTCGCTCTGCCACAATCTTGCTGATATATTTTCAAAATCACTGCCGACATCGATATTCGAGAAACGGGTATACGACATAGGCATGAGAAGAGCTAACAAGAAGCAAGATTGATTAATCAATTTGGAAACTCTTTATTTCAGGGGGGCGAAATCAAATACGTGCGCTGTACTCATTTTTCCTTATGATTGGTTTTTATCCCACTGGGTTTTTCCAGCTTAAGGTTTTTAACGAGGCAGTTTATGCACGTAGGACATGCTTATCCAACTTACGATGCTACGTCCAAGGGGGAGTGTCATACAATATGGACTTTATCAACTTGTCACAATTGGAGTGCTCCATTAAATTTCCACTACAAATTATTTATTCTCCACCTCTAATATTTTATCTTGTAAATTCTTCTATAAATAGGAGCCTTGAGAAGGTTGTAAAATGCACAAAAAAAAGAAGAAGTAATAAAACTCCCTCCCATTTCCTCTCTACTTGTTCTCTTGTTATTTTTTATTTTATGCTATTATCATCTTCAATAATAGTCTTGTTTAATATTAATTTCATAACAAAAATAAGTTTTTAGTTGCATTATTCATTTGTATACTCAAATTACCTTATTTAAAAAATTATTGTACCTTCACAAAAAATACCACGCTGTTTATCTCTTATATTATACAGATGCTCGTTTTCAACCTTTTTACTTGCCCTTTTTTTTTTTTTTACTTGCCCCTTATTATAAAATTCACATTTCATAAAATTATCAATTTTGCCCTGCTTTGTTTAAATCTATAGTTGATTATTTCCATGTAGAATACCAAACTAGACTTGAGTGTGTATATATACTTAGACTATAACGGCATGAGTACAATTAGGTACGAAGTTCGAGGGTCGAATGTGTGATTTTATTTTTAGGGGTAAATAGTTGTTTATGATCGTTTTTTCAAAAATATCATATCTTATAGGTATTTACGAAAACATACCCAAACGTTTCATAAAATCCTGACTTTTTGTCCTCATAAAATTTTTCGGTGTCTGAAGTTTGACGAGGATCGCCGGAGTGCTGGCGTGGATTAACAAGATGGCATGGAATAAAAATTATTTTTCATATAGTTGTTTATGTCCCATCGTTTTAGAAATTTTTCAAAAATGTTCCACCCTAAAGTTATTTACAAAAAAATACCCAACGTTTTATTAGCCCCCCTTGTCCCCAAAAAATTCAGGTACTTGAAGTTTAATGAGAATAATCGAAGCGTCGACGTGAACTTGCAGAAGTTGATAAACAAAATGATGTGAATATAAACTTCTTGTAAAAAAAAATTAAAATTCAACCCTGTGTCATAGTTTTTAAAAAACACAAAATGGAATCAACGAGAAATCGAGCTGAAATCAAGAGGGAATTGAAGATTGCGTTAAATTTCTAATGACTTCAATATTGTTATCATAATCAATAAAAATTACAAAAAATTATAAATGACGCATAGCTGCAATTTGTTTACAGTTAAATTCTTCTCAGTTCTAGTCTTTTTATCTTTTAGTTTTCAAACATTATTTATCAATTTGCATGTTGTTGAGCACACACGACAGAGCTATGGCGCTCAAATAAAAAATTGCAGATATGCATCATTTATAATTTTTTATAATTTTTATTTATGATAACAATATTGAAGTCATTAAAAATTTAGCACAATCTTCAATTCCCTCTCGATTTTTGCTTGATTTCTCGTTGATTCCACTTTGTGTTTTTAAAAACTACGACAAAGGGTTGAATTTTATTTTATTTTTAAAGGAGCTTTTATTCACGTTATTTTGTTAATCAACGTCTGCAAGTTCACGTCGCGCTTCGATTATCCTCATTCAACTTCAAGTGCTTGAATTTTTTTGGGACAAAAAGGGGATTTATGAAATGTTGGGTATTTTTTGTAAAAAATTTTAGGGTGGGACATTTTTGAAAAATCGCTAAAACGATGAGACATAAACAACTATATGGAAAATAATTTTTATTCCATGTCATCTTGTTAATCCACGTCAGCAAGACCACGTCGGCGCTCCGGAGATCCTCGTCAAACTTCAGGTACCGAAAATTTTTTTGGGGACAAAAAAGGAGGGTTTTATGAAACATTGGGTATGTTTATGTAAATACCTTTAGGGTGAGACATTTTTGAAAAAAAATGCTAAATCGATGTGACATAAACAGCTATTTACCCTTTTTAGGAGGTGTTGCAAATTTTAAGATGTATTTGATAAATATTTTTGCTAAGCCTTCCTTTTTTTTTTGCTTACAAAAAAGCTTAGGGGCTGTTTGGCAGTTGCTGAATGATTTAGTGCAGAATGGTTGGGAGGCCAGAATGGTTGAGAGGCTCTGTATGGTTGAGTGCAGAATAAAATTTGGTTGTTTGGTAACTGTTCTGAATGGTAACAAATTACCATTTTACCCTTATGTATAAAATAGCGATTAAAAATCCCATTTTTTCCTACCCTTGTGTACCAAAACCTCTCCTTTTTATAAATAAAAACCCTAATTTTTATAAATAATTGTGTATAATATTTTTAAATTTAATAAATTTAAAATAATGATAATAATAATTATTATTATTATGTATAATATTTTTAAATTTAATTCATTTAAAATAATAATAATTATTATGTATAATATTTTTTAATTTAATTCATTTAAAATAATAATAATAATTGTGTATAATATTTTTTAATTTAATTCATTTAAAATAATAATAATAATTATGTATAATATTTTTTAATTTAATTAATTTAGAAAATTATAATAATAGTTATGTATAATATTTTTTTATTTAAATTTATTTAAAAAATAATAATAATAATAATTATGAATAATAATTCTTAATTTAAGAGGAGGGGCAAATCTGTAAATTGTTGGCCTCTGAATGGTTGAGAGAGGGTATGAATGCTTAATAGTTCAGATCTCTTTGTACCCATTAAGAGGTAAAAAAAATTTGTCAAACAGCCGTGACCTCTGAGCGATCCCTTAGGCATCTTAGAGTCTGCAAGACTGCAAGCAGCCCTCGTTCCATTTCTCGTATTTTATTGTCTAGACACTAATTATTATAGTGTTTTTTTTCGTCGCAAAATTAAAACATTTTCTCAAGGACGTATGTTTATTTATATTTTCAATAGGTTTGTTCAATATACATTGAGACAAATTTAACAATATTTATATGTTAATATTTATTTTTGTATTAGTAAAATAAGATCCGATAAAAAATTAGAGATAAATAATATAAAATAATAAAGTATTATACTAAACGAGAAATAAGAAAGTAGTTTATTTTGTTCTTATTACTCCTTTACACCCCTATGCCCATAACCATAAAAAGAAGGCCCCAAAGCATAATTGGATGCAAATGAAGTGAACTAAAAATCTTCCTCGTAGGGTGTGGGTCCGAACCCTGGGGGGAGTAATTTTGCTCTTTTCTGGAATAGGACGTCGTAGGTGATATCAGTTGGTTTATTCTCGAATGCTGGTTATTCAAGTACATTCAACAATGCTAATGCTACTACCTACAAGAATAGTCTGACTTACGCCGGGATCCTGGATATCAAAAAAAAAGGGAATAAAAAAAAAAGCATTTGCTCAACATGAAACAGTGTATATACTAGGCTAGAGCCGTATAAGTTTATTTAGCTGACGCGCTTCCGAGGGTCGAATGTGTCGGTTTTGTTTTTTGTGGGGCAATGAGTAATTAATAAAAATAAATGTAAGAATTGTATAAAACCATATGAAGTCATAAAATTATATTGCATGTATATGTTATATAAAGTGTAAAAAGTAAATGATATAGTAATACATAATTATGTTTATACATATTTTAGAAATAATATGAAAATAAGTATGAATATAAAGCAGATATTTAGCTGAAAAAAATCCGATTTTGGTCATTTACAGATGTATATGTTCGATTTTGGTCCTTTATTGACGTTCTGTCCGATTTTGGTCCTTTATAGATGTATGTGTCCGATTTTGGTCCTTTAAGTTATAATATTGTCCGATTTTGGTCCTGCGATGGAAGAGGGTCGGCTGGAAAAAGGCATGTGAACTACACTCTCCGATTGAGGACCAAAATCAGACAGTATTATAACTTAAATAACCAAAATCAAACAATTGTATACTTAGAGGACTAAAATCGGACAAGCATACTTAAATTGGATGTTCCTTTTTCTTATTTGCATTATGGGCTCTGTTTTTTTATGATAAAGTTAAATTCTTGGTCTCAATTGGGGTTCATTATATGAATGGGAAAGAGAAAATAACTAGGCCTGGGACTTTTCGGTTTCAGGGAGAAAATACAAAAACCGGAACCGAACCGCATAGTTTTTTCGTGGTTCGGTTTTGCCAGTTTTTTTATCCGAACCGCATAGGAAACGAACCGAACCGGAACCGATTTTGTATGGTTCGAACGAAATATATTATATTATATTTTACTTTATTAAAAATATATTATATTATATTATATTATATTAATTATGTTTAATAAGAATATATTATTCAATATACGAACTGCGAAAAAACTATGCGGTTCGGTTCCGAAAAAAACGTGAAAAAACTATGTTTAATTAATATAATATATTCTTAATAAAATTAAATATAATATAATATATTCCGTCTGAACCATATAAAATCGGTTCTGGTTCGGTTCCGGTTCAGTTCGGTTCCGGTTCGGTTCCGGTTCAGTTCGGTTCCGAGTCGGTTCGGACAAAAAAAAAACTAGCAAAACTGAACCGCGAAAAAACTATGCGGTTCGGTTCCGGTTTCTGTATTTTTCTTCCTGAAACCGAAAAGTCTCAGGCCTACTTATTTTCTCTTTCCCATTCATATAATCAACCCCAATTGAGACCACGAATTCAACTTTATCATCAAAAAACAGAGCCCATAATGCAAGTAAGAAAAAGGAACATCCAATTTAAGTATGCTTGTCCGATTTTAATCCTCTAAGTATACAGTTGTTTGATTTTGGTACTTTAAGTTATAATACTGTCCGATTTTGGTCCTCAGTCGGAGAGTGTAGTTCACATGCCTTTTTCCAATCGACCCTCTTTCATCGCAGGACCAAAATCAGACAATATTATAACTTAAAGGACCAAAATCGGACACTTACATCTATAAAGGACCAAAATCGAACAGAACGTCAATAAAGGGCCAAAATCGGACAAATACATCTATAAAGGACCAAAATTAGATTTTTCTCATATTTAGCTATAGTACTCATAGGTACCGCTGTAGGAAACATTATTTTCATCCCCGTACCCATTTTTGTTTATACCTATAATTCCATCTTTTTTTTTTTTAATTTTTATCCCCACTCGAATCGAGTAATTCCTGGAAATAACCTTAAGAAAATACATAGCCTGATACTTTTATAAATGAATAATTATAAGATTACAAATATACAAGCCAGTAAGCAATTATTTTAGAAAAGAATGAATCTATAGTTGCCAATGTTGCACGGATACATGTGTCTGGGAGCGCGCGGGGCATATAATACAGATAGGAGATACGAATTTTAAAAAATATTAGAGTCCGATTCGTTAAGCAAAACAACAACATTACACCAATATCTCAATAGTTCTTATAAAAAGTAGGGTAAGGGGGAATCGGATGTACGCAGCCTTATCCCTGTCTTAACACAGAGAGCCTGTTTCCAAATAATCCAAAATGAAAATTGCACCGAAAATTGCATGGAATGACTATTACTTCATGGGAAAAAGAAGTACATCCAGTTTAGTGAGTCATTTTGTTTTATTCTATTATAATCCAGAACCAAAGAATAAGGAGTCTTTGACTCTATTGGAAACAATGGAAACAAATCTATTTACTGCGATTCGTTGAGGATACGTGTATTTGTTTATATTTTATTATATATATAATATCTAAAATCTATATTACAATTTTAAAAAATCGTAAATCAAATCTATATTAATTCACCTTTTTTCTTAACTTAAACTTAATCATATTCATAAACTTAATTAATTAAGTAATAAAACACCAATTCAAATATCATCAGTCAAATACATATGTTATAATAGTGAATTAGATCCAAAATTGGGTCATATTGTCAATTTAAATTTATATTATATAATAAAGTTCAAATAAAATAATAATTTTAATGCTTAATAATATTATAGATAGTTGCTTATTTGTTTCTTGAAATTCAAAGTCCAACCGGATTCTATGTTTAATTGATCTTATTACATAACAGTTTCCATTATCTTCTCGAGTTGCAAGAGAAAATTTTGACGAGTTGTTGTTGTCTTCAATCGAACTTTCATTACCTCGGCCATAATTTTTTTTCTAACACTACAAGTAACAGCAATTTTGAGGGGTTGGTCGAACGATCATGTCATAAAGGTAATAAAAATAAGAGATAAAATAATTCTGAAATGGGGATAAGACCGAACCGGGTTTTGAGGAGCCCACCCCATAGGTGGCCAAGTGTAGGGGTGAGCAAAATCGAACCGGGAAACCGAGAAACCGGAAAAAACCGACGAAACCAAAACCGAAAAACCGAAACCAAATCAAAACCATCGGTTTGGGTTTAGAATTTTTAAAAACCGAAAACTCGGTTTCGGTTTCGGTTTATACACTAGAAACCGAACCGAACCGATATCATTTAATATATATATATATTTCGTAAATTTTATATGTTTATATGCATTATGAAGAATAAACAAAACAGTATCTTGGTTTGGTGGTTAGGATGTTGGTAGTCCGCGCATTGGTCCCGGGTTCGATTCCTATCCAATGCACATTTTAACTTTTTTTTGCTTGTTAAATCCAAAAATCGGGTTGGTTGGGTTTAAACCCGAAACCGACCCGTAAAAACCGAAAAATCGAGAAACCGAACCCATTGGGTTGGTTTCGGTTTCGGTTTGATTTTTTGAAAACCGAACCTTGTCGGTTTGGGTTCGGTTTTAGCCTAAAACCGACCCAAACCGACCCATGCTCACCCCTAGCCAAGTGGTCACCTAATAAAAAAAAGTTTCATTTGTCATTATTTATTCATTTTATATTTATTTTTAAACATTAAGATAAAATATTAATATTCATACTCCGTTAAAAAAATATCAAAAATTTTAAAAAACATTCTCTACAAATAAAGACCACATTCTCTATTTAATGCTAAACTTTTACTTTTTGGTATTTTTATGTTTTTTTGTTATAGTTTACATTTTTAACTTAATTATATGTCATCTTAAGGCTTAAAAAAAATATAATAGTTATATAAAATGTTGTTATACATACACATATATATATATATATATATATATATATATATATATCGATGCTGCAAAATCATATCGGAACAGCCCTTATCCAATCGGTTCGAATAAATCCGGCAAGAGAACCTCCTTAATGGACCTACACACAAGAAACAATAAGACGTGAACTAAGTCGGGGCTTCACCGGCGAAGACTCTCCGGCGTTGGAGTAAGTATTATGAATATAGAGTAAGAATAGGAGCAATTGACTATGTTGAGAGTCAAGAGTTCTGTACCAGTGTAGGTGTAAGGACATATGCTTATATAGACATGAATGTTGTAACCCCAACTTGTAAAGGAAGTCATAGAGTCCGTATTGGTATTGGATTCTATGCTATGGGACTAGAATCCTGATAAGGATTGTTTACGTAGTTTCCTTGCGGAGAGGGTCTCCTTGTTAGGAAAGGATTTCCTTATTTGTGTTAATCTTGGGTTCTGCCGTAGATTCCGTTCATACTAAAAGAATAGGACTGTCCCCACCGAGAAGTGATGGACCTCGGCTTGTTTTTCCATTAAGCCGAGTTGGCGTAACAAGTTGGTTGTCTGGTAACCAAGTCTTGACTTAAATCTGAGCTAAGGCCTAATTGAGTCAATGTCATGTATTCATGTCGGCCTAACCATCGTACTTGATGCTGAGTTGATGAATTTATTCTTGGGCTTCGTGGGATCCTAATTTATGGGCCCTATTGGGCTTATGCCCAAGCTCATTAGATCCACGTAATCAACTCAGTTTATGTCGTTCAGTGGCCCCCGAGTTTCTATCCCGGCATGCAGAGTAGGAACTCAAGTCCACCATGTCCTCCAGTATTTTGATTGCTTCTTTGGTGGAGTCGACTTCATTTAGTGTCAAGTCGGCTTCGGTTTGCTTCTTTAGATATCTTCACGAATTTCAATGGTTCGGTCATGCCAATCGTTTCATATCCGTCATAAAATCGGGCGACGCACACGAGGTAGAACGAATGGACATTCCTCTTGGAAAATTACGCCCATTAATGCGGTGTAATTATGGTTCCGTGGACCTACGCGCCAGACCTATAGACTTCGGGTTCAGACCGGGTTGAGGCCGGGTATAAGCCACTTGCTCCGTGTATAAATTCAATACCCCCTCATTTTCATTTTATCGAATTCCAAACAGAAACCTTGAGAGCTTGTTGTCACCGACGAAACTTCATACTGTACCATCTCAGGCCATTTTTCTAACGATTTATTCTGATCAATTTCGCCGGTGTTGCTTCCCGTCCATTTTCATCCGTTTATCATTGCTTTTTTCGGTATTTTTTCACCTCCATTTGCCGCTTATATTTTTCGCCATTGTTGAGGTTTTAAGAGCTTTCAAAGTTTCAAACCTCTTCTTGATTTGTTTACTCCATATTTACACGATGTCTAAACGTGGGTATTTGGAGAGAAACTCTATTTATGGCTTTTACACTAGAAATTCTAAGATTTACGTCAAATATGACGGATCGTGGAAACTCTTGTCTTTACTGGCTATTGGTGACATTATGTACTTGAATAAAACCCCCATAACCGATGTTAAGTATCCATCTGGGTCTTTTGCGCCTAGGACCATAGATGGCAACGATGCCGATATATTAACTCTCGGTAGCTTGGATGAAGTCATGGACTGCATCTTTTTGCATTATGTCAAGGATAAGTCCCAGGCTTGGCTTCATTTCCGGAGAGGTTTCTCCTCGGCCCAAGTAGTTGAGACGGAGGGGAAGCACCTCGTCCTCTTCACAAGATGAGTCTAACCCCTTTGGTTTCTTCTACAGGTATGGCTGAGGAGAATACTTTTGATAGGACCGTCGATGAGTTTAATACCGACGTGGTTGACACAAGAGGAGGTCGAGGCAAAGGGATCATCTCACCCTAAGCATCCCAAAGGTGGATATGGGATGCTTGAGGAGCTTTACACTACGTATGGGGTAGATAGGGAAGAACACAAGCTCTACCATAGTCTAGCCACCCCTTTTGCTGATGAGAATGAAGCCAAAACCTCCTATTGTAATGATGCCTTCATCCCATTTTATTTCAAACAATTCCATCTCGGCCTAAGACTGCGCTTACCCTTTTATTAATCAGTTTCTGGAAGATTGGGAAATTATCCCAACCCATCTCAGTGCCAATGCGGTTAGGTATCTCACTGCCTTTATCATTCTATGTCGTAGTCTCGGCTTCGAGCCATATATGTTGGCCTTCTATCATTTCTTTAATTCATCCTATAATTCCAAGGCTAGAACCATCACTGTTAAGTCTGATCCCAACAAGCCCAAGCTCATGGCCCCTATTTCAAACACTGTCAATAAGGTCACAGGTTGGAACAGACACGTGATTAACGTTGAGTGCCGACATGACTGGGAATACACGGCACCTGTCAATTCCCCACATCGCCCTTCACGCGTCCACAAGCCGGACTGGAGTGCCGATTTAATCGAAAAACTTGAGCAGTTTGCCTCCGTTGCTATTCTCAATTGGGCCGAGTTAGAGATAGATTTTCACTACCATGTCCAGTCCAGACTGATGAGGGGTCCCATAGTTAGGGTTAGGCCCTTAGTCGATGTCTCTCAAACTCGAGCCCGAAGTCAAGTCCAAGGGCACTCTCAAGAGCCGAGCCGAGATCGAGGGCTGGAGTTTGAGGTGGAGCAACGCCAGAGTCAGAAGAGGCTGAGGTGGGAGAGAGGTCGATACCGAGAAGAGCCTTCTCAAAAAAGAACTACTCCCTCACCACATGGTTCTGTCTTGGCTTCTGTCCTTTTTGATGCCGAGATCAAAAATCTGGTTGACTCATTCGCTGCCGCGCCTATCATGTCCAGGTTCGATTCGACGGTTCATTCTGGGGCCGCCCTCAAGCTTGGAGGACCTGTCATCAAGCGTGCTATGAACAGGTCTTATATCGAGCAACTCATTGCCGACAAGCCAAGCTCGCTCCAACTTTTTTAACAGGAAGGGCTTAATTCTCAGTTATGTACTCTATTATCCCACCTCGGTCTTTCATACCTCGAATTCCCTTTCCGCAATCTGTTTGGACTTGATAGATTTTTCTCGTAGCTTGCCTCCATAGCTCAGCATGAATACTCCATGTTCAGGCAGGTTGTGGATCTGGCACATAAGAATGAGGTGGCTGCTAAGTCGGCCCAAGAATCCATCGTCAAGCTCACTGAAAAGGTTGAAGCCCTTGAGAAGGAGAAAGCTTCTCAAGATGTTGTGATTCGCGAGGCCAAGCTGAAGGTAGAACAGGCCGAGGCGGCCAAGAAATATGCACAGGATGACTTGGAGAAATTAAAGGAAGCCTTGCTTCAATCTGAGTCTGCCTTGAAGCTTGCCGAGGCGGAGAGGAAGAGAGCTGAAGTTTTGGCTCTAGAGAAGAATGCCGCGGATGACAGGTTGACCTTATTGGAGGAGAGCATACCCATCAAAGAGAATGCCGTCGTGGAACGATATAGAAAGAGTATGTAATATCGAGATGACTTGGCTGATGAAGCAGGATCCGTATATAGTTTATGCCTGGTCTAATTTGTCTCGGCTCCTCTACATAGATCTAGAAGTCGATGTGCCTTTGGAGAAGCTTGCTCGGCTTTTTGTCCAAGATCCCTACAGTGTCGAAGCCAGGGCAGCTCACTCTATCATCCCATATTCAGAAAATGCTCTTAAAAACATAAGGGCTATGGACTCTCTGTAACACCCCCAAGTTATTCAGGGTATATTACAGCACCGTAGGACCCGCCGTGGGACCCACAAGGTTATTCACACGCGGAACCATGAACTTTGACCGATAAGGTCCAAGCATAATCAAATGGAGAACAATAAAGTTGGCACTCAAGGCAATATCCAATAAAACCGAATACGACACATCAGAATCAATCCCATGACAACACAGGCCAAAACATCAAGGAAACCAAATACAGTACTCGAGCACTCAAAAACCATTCAAGTACAACATCATTGAATGGAGGAAATACAAAACATAACCAGTGACAAGACACAGCATCACACTTGCCCATCATCTTCATGCCGACCCGGTACGTGCCTATCCGCTCTCCTGGATCCTGAAATACATGAAAGGTATTTCCCCCATAAAGGGTTAGCTGTCAAATAGCTAGTACACGTATATAGAATATGAAACACAATACTTCTCGACAATAAAGTAAATGTAATCCTCATTTCATCAATTCAAGACTAGTATTCCGGAATAACTAAATCTCATAGCATTACATTTCAATACATACGTGATTAACCGTGGAACCGCACCAAAGGCAACGGAACCTTCAGAGACCCCGTCGGACCCTCCCAGAGTGGTTAACCCAAAATATTCACGGAACCGCACCAAAGGCTGCGGAACCCTCAGAGGACCCGTAGGCCCATCCCAGAGTGAACATATACCATCATGCCATTCATATACCTTACTTTCAAAGTCGAGAACATACAATCATAAACATATACTTGCCTTTGAGACATCGAGAATCAGAAGGAAAAGAATACAAGTTCGGTAGGTCCAAGAACGTACTTCTGACACCTAAACGATTCGTAAGGAATATGATAATTAATAATCCATACTCAAATCACACGAAGAAACTCCTGAAACCCGTCTACGATTCACAAAACTACAAGGATAGTCACCTAGAGGTTTGGAAATCATCCAAACCCTCTCAAGTCCGAATAAGGTACAAAACCATCCATATAATCGTAGGGGAAACGTGGGTATTGTAATACCTGAGATCTTCATTCCGGTTTCGTTGAATTTTTCTTCAGTCGAGCGGTTTGTTGTCGTCCATGTCTTTGGAATCGTGTGCTTATACTGTGGCACGTTGGGTTTTATAGTCTGCTCGTTATTGTTTTGGATCATAGCCGGTGCGTTTGCGTGATCGAGGTGTTGTCGAGTAGCGAGTCGGAAGGTTGGGTGTTGGCTGAGTCGATTGAAGGCCGTAAGAATCCCACACACCTTGACCTGGGGACACTCGATTACGTCCGTAAGGATCGTCCGGTTACGTCCGTAATGCTTCGTTACGGCCGCAAGGCATTGGCCGGTTACGGTCGTAATGCATCGGCAGATTTCGGGCAGTAGCCCTAGGGACTTCGTTACGGCTGTAAGGTTATACCGAGTACGGCCATAAGGAGTCCTCGGTACGTACGTAAGGCTTCGGCCATTACGTACGTTACAGGGGTTGACCGAGTTACGGCCGTAATGAGCTGCTGGTTACGGTCGTAACACTGTCGGCCATATATAGGCCTGGCGATGGGCCAGACCTCACTTGTTTCATTTTCTCACATCTGGTGGTGGCTGTGGACGGGAGTATTCGAAGAGAGGAGTCCTTGGTCGGTTCTAATCAATTCCAAGGCATTTTGGAAGATTCTTTTCGATTATATCATCATCAAATCCTTGTTATTCGCCGGATCGGGGTATTTTCTTCCTTAGAACCCTAGTTGTGTAATTTTTGGGGGTTTCTTCGTGATTCTTCGATTTAATCTGTGGTTGATGAATTGTTTATGGAATTCTTGTTGTCATGGCCGTGATCTTCGGATTTTGTAACCTGTTTATCGATTTTTATCACCCGGATCAAGATTCTTGATTTCTTAGAAGAAACCCTCGGATCCTTGTTGTTTTTCGGGTTGATTCGGATTCCGATTAGTGTTATTTATTCGTGGTGATGTTATTTTCGTAGTATTCATGGGGTTGTCGAGTTCTTGGTCATTCTTGGAAGTTCGAGGGCTACCCGACCGTGTCCGTTCGTTGTTCCGTTGCTCGTGGTATCGAGGCAACTATCTTGACCATACATTTTACGTTTCGTAGACGAAATAGTTAGTGAATGATTTTATGTGCAATCCGACTGTTTAATAAACCTTAAAAGGATCGGTATGTCCTCGATAAATATTGTCTTTCAAAAGATAGCTCGTATGTTTCGTGAATAAATGTGTTTTCGGAATATGGGTGTTAGTTTTGTAACACCCCCAAAACCGTATGGGAATATTACACGCCGTAGATCCTTCCCACAAGGATCTACCAGGCTAAACATCTCAAAAAGACCAAGTGTCTGCCCGACCGGGGTAAACAATACAATGATACGAACCGTTAAGTCAGTTATAAACAACTACACGGACCGGTGAGGTCGTACGACTGACGTAAATAGATAAATACAACTCTCTACAAAGAATGCCCACGCAGGGGTAAAGGTACAAAATAGCGTAAGGCGGAATACGACTCTGACGATACAACACAACTCGATTAAACTCCCAACTCTCGATTAGTATCGTAGCCCGCCACTTCCTGTGCCGATCCTGTGACTGCTCCCCGAACCCGCAAGCACCTGGACACAAAACAAACATCCACCCCCCGATTACTCGGGGGTTAGCAAAATTCTACTATTTTGCTAGTGCAAGTATAATACGATACAAAATGCAACAAGTAAATAGCAACCACGAATTTGACACAGAAATCAACTATCAAAATATTCCCAAGAAGTTTTAGAAATTTCGAACTCAAGCAAAGAAGTATTTGGAAAGAAACTCGTCATCTCGGGGATTTTAAAATAGAATTTCTTTTGGACCTTGAGTCCCAATTTACGAAACCTTTTCGAAAGCATTTGGGCCGCAGTCCGATTCTGGTTTCAAAACACACTAGTTGAGATATCATAATGGGTCCGTGACCCAACTTTAAAACACTAGCCAATCAATCACTGTTACACGATCACTGTTCGTACACATCATGTACCAAACTCCAGAGGCCTCGACAGACCCTGCCCGGACCACACGCATTGTTCGTACACATCATGTACCGAACTCTAGAGGCCTCGATGGACCCTACCCGGACCACACACGTTGTTCGTACACATCATGTACCGAACTCCAGAGGCCTCGTCAGACCTTACCTGGACCACACACGTTGTTCGTACACATCATATACCGAACTCCAGAGGCCTCGTTCGACCCTACCTAGACCACACGATCACTGTTCGTACACATCATGTACCGAACTCCAGAGGCCTCGTCAGACCCTACCTGGTTCACACGTATTGACACGACACAGCTCATATTGATCAACTCAACACATCGCCACGAGCAACACACATTATTATCAATATGTCAAAACATTCAACAATACACTGCAGTGCATATTCAAGTATGTAATCAACCGACACAAATATCATAGTCATCACGGTCACCCAACCATGGCCAATCACGCATGACACAAACCATAGGATTAACATAACCAACACAATTCCAAGATGTTATCCAAGTGAGGATATCATCACTACCATCAATCGTTCAAAATTATAAAAATCACACGAAATATATTCACGAAGATAAACCAAATCATCATAAATCTAACGCGAAGTCTCTACTCACAAGACACAAATCGTATAGCAAGATACTTGCCTCGATAGCCGATAACGAACACTCCGACGAACACGGCTCAACTGGGAGACCTCGAACACCTACAATCTCGATCCGACGAAGAACAAGGATTAGATGATGATATAATCGACAAGAGCCCTCCAAAATGCCTTGGAATCGATTAGAACCAGCCAAGAACTCGAGTTCCCGAGTCTCCCGTCGCCAGCCGCCACAAAAATGAAAAGAAGGGATGAAATGAAGTCTGGCCGACGCCCAGGCCTATATATGGCCGACAGTGTTACGGCAGTAACCGGCAGTGCCTTACGGCCGTAACTCGGTCAATGCCTATAACATACGTAACGGCCGACGCCTTACGTACGTAACGAGCACCACTTACGGCCGTACTCGGCATAGCCTTACGGCCATAACCAAGTCCCCAAGGTTACTGCCCGAAATATGCCAATGCATTACGGCCGTAACCTGGCGATCCTTACGGCCGTAATTGAGTCCTCCCAGGCCAGGATGTGCGGAAGTCTTACGGCCGTAATCGGCCAGGCCTTACGGCCGTAACTCGACTCAGCCAACACCCGACCTCTCGGCTCGATACTAGACGACGTCTCGATCACGCAAACGCACCGACTATGATCCAAAACAATAACGAACAGGCTACGAAACTCAACGTACCACAGTACAAGCATATGATTCCAAAGACGTGAACGACAACAAACCGCTTGACCGAAGAAAAAATCGACGAAACCGGGACGAAGATCTCGGGTATTACATTCTACCCCTCTAAAAATAAGTTTCATCCCGAAACTTAAAATAAGGTCATCGCAGTGATACAGACAAAACACAACGATACATATCAAAATATCAAATTCATGACCCCGAGGTCTACTGTCACGTCTCCATAGGTTCAACAACCACACGGAACTTATTCAAAACAAAATTTCAGTCATCAAGCTCCAAACATAAAAACATCACATAATACATCTCCATACGAGAAACAATCCGCATAACGAGTACAAAATACCATCACTGGACATCACTGGGCCCTCCAGAAGTAGGAATGGAACTCGGTTCCCTACCATCTTGGCAACAATCTCACAGTACTGAACTGGATGCCCCTCGCGTCCACAATTATAACAAGTCACCGTCGGTTTCTTACAATGCGCACGTTCATGGCCCATAACGTTACAGTTGAAACACCTTGGAGCATTACCAGAATTCAAAGACACCGGCTTGGGTCTTTTAGATTCTACAGTTGACCGAAAAGGTCCCATACTCGATTGATACGAGAGTTGAGGTTTAGCAATCCCAATTCCCTTACTTCCCGATGCGTCATCAGAAGTCTTCCGTTTCCTTGCCGCAGATGCAGACTCTGCAGACATTATAGCTATTTCAAATGCTAAGGCTCGATCCTGGTAGTACTTCAATGTTGTACACATAAAAGGAGCCATACACTGTAGAACTTTATCTGCTTCACTTCGCATTTGATCCCGAACATAACACAGCTGTCGATTGTAATCGACTATTGCTGAGATATAGACACGTCTTGGGGCATAGCGAAGAAAAACTCGACAATCCTGCGCTCATTAACAGGCGGAGGACAATACTCGGCCTCCATGGAAATCTTGAATTCAGCCCAAGTAGTTGTACGATCACTAGGCGCTATGGCCTCTCACCAGTCGGCAGCTTCCTTGTCGAGCAGGTATTGAGCAATGGGTACTCTTCTTTCATCGGGACAAGGTACAGCATCGAATGTTCTATCCAACTGAAAGAGCCAATTCTCCCAACCTAACGAGTCCGAAGAACCTACAAAATGGGGCGGATGCATTCTCATCATATCTCGTAACCACTTACTAGCTCTGTTATCCCCCTCTGGGATCCCATCCCGGTGTACGGTCTAATTCATATGTGCCAACTGGTCAACCACCTGACGAAGGATTGTGGTGGCGCCAATGTCAATATTACCTCTGGTTGATTGCCCTCGATCACGCGATTGGTCATCTCGACCATCCGTATTGAGCTGATTGCCGCTCGATAACGAGCGAGTCGCCCTCTCATGCTCCTGATTACGACCACTACCATGCTCACGTCCTCGGTCTCGACCTTTCGACATACTGAACAGACAACCACCCAGAATAACATAACAAAACAACATCACATAATCAACATAGGACAACAAACAGAAGCACGGTAAAATATTAATTCCAAGTCATTACACGAATACACGAACTAACATCGCAATAACATAGCTTAAGTTCAAAAGTAATTTGCACAGTCACATCAACAGAGATGTTTGAATTTTACCAAAACAAATACGGTCAAAACCACATACATATCATTGGAATCAAACACTTGAAACATTCTTTAAAAATAAAATTTTTCCGAGGTATTTGTTCAAATGATAATATTTTAAAATTCGTGTTTGAAAGATTTTGCTGAAATGAAATTTTTGAAAACGTTTTTAATACCTCGTCATTTAACTAAAACCATGAACCCTTTATCAAAACTGCTTTGCTTGAAATTATTTACAAAACAACACGTTGAAACTTCAATCCTCTCGATAAACGGTATCATCAAAATGACCTTATCAATATATATCATTATCACCGTTAGCGAAACACAGGGTAACCACATGTTACCACGCCAACCATCACGAAGAATAACGCACATGATAATCCGCGGCCATGCCCCTCGGCATCGACCCCCAAAGGTTTTGCTAAACTAATAAAACTAATCCCGGGTGGAAAACCTCTTGTACTCGCACTCCACATTTCCTAGATTAACTACCACATCAGGATAATGTCGTAGAATAATACGATCAAATCATACTATGCAGTAACCACACTTATGTATACAACCAAAATGTTCTAGCAATGATGGTAACAATCAACAACACGTCAACGATACCCATACAGGATAACTAACCGAGTGCGACATTATCGATAAAATGGCTAAATTTTACAGTCGTCACTGGTGGACCATACGACTATGTCTACTGAAGTCAAATGATTGGTAGAGGGTGCGGATACAACTATAACAACAAGGTTACCACCGTGCCAGTCAAAATCTTATGGCCGTAACAACATGTTGTTTAAGGTCGTAACATCTATGAGCATACGCCCGTAATGGTAAACATATTACGGCCGTAATCACTAGATGCAGGACAACAGAATTATCCCAGCAGCCCCGACATGGCTCCGAAGGTTAAGGATAGACTCCTAACAATGTAATCCGACATAAAGAAAACACGGTAACATTCTCCGACGAGTATAACAACATAATAAACTTATCACAACGACTTTGTCCCAACACACAAAAACATAACATTTTGAATTCCAAAAACCAAGGTCGTTTTGCAGAATAAAAATTTTCCCAAAATCCTTTCGATCGTAACAAAAAAATGACGGTGATATTCTGCAATGTCCGAAGTATTTTAAAACATATTTTTCAAATACCGTCTAATGGTGCTATTTGAAAATACATGACCAACTTGTCAAAATTTGACCGATTTCAAAATTCGCACAAACCGTGGTTTAACCGCACTATCAAATTATTTTCAAAAATTTTGATTTCCACAAAAATACTCAAACTAGTAGAGTCCTTCAGAAAAACGTTACAACCTACCCGCAGCGGGCATAATTACAACAGTCCAAAAATAATCGAACTTAAAACCACGTGCCCAAATGGCAAATAGGATTACCAATTTAATCATATGCATCTCGTGGGCGTCAAGTTTAAACATACAACAAAACCATCTATCTGATTCTCTCACAAACTCTACCGTCGATACCTTTTTCGAAACGATCAAGGTTTACAACTATCATAACATACCACCCTCACACGGTGGTTCAAAGTCAGAACATCAATACGTCCAGTTCTATACACATATAGTGTGTCACAAGTATCGAATACAATCTCCATTACACAACACCGCGCAATTAAAATTATGTACCACAATTAACTCACATAGATGAAATCATGAATCACAGATACCCCGCATAAAAGAGGAGACTTACGTCCACATGCCGCACGGAGATGACGGTCGCCCACGATACTAATCTCATCCGACAACATAACCAACATGTTGTGACTACGCACAACTCAACTTGTCACCCGACGACTCGAATGACAAGACAACACATTACTAGATAAATTACGACTCGACTTGACCTGACGGCCTAGGTTTCCGCAACCTAAGCTCTGATACCATAAATGTAACACACCCAAAACCATATGGGAATATTACACGCCGTAGATCTTTCTCACAAGGATCTACCAGGCTAAACATCTGCCCGACCAGGGCAAACAATACAATGATACGAACCGTTAAGGTTAGTTATAAACAACTACATGGACCAGTGAGGTCGTACGACTGACGTAAACAGATAAATACAGCTCTCTACAAAGAATGCCCACGCAGGGGTAAAGGTACAAAATGACGGAAGGCAGAATACGACTCTGACGATACAACACAACTCGACTAAACTCCCAACTCTCGATTAGTATCGTAGCCCGCCACTTCCTGTGCCGATCTTATGACTGCTCCCCGAACCCGCTAGCACCTGGACACAAAACAAACATCCACGCCCCGATTACTCAGGGGTTAGCAAAATACCACTATTTTGCTAGTGCAAGTATACGATACAAAATGCAATAAGTAAATAGCAACCACGAATTTGATACAGAAATCAACTATCAAAATGTTCCCGAGAGTTTTAGAAATTTCAAACTCAAGCAAGGAAGTATTTGGAAAGAAACTCATCATCTCGGGGATTTTAAAATAGAATTTCTTTTGGACCTCCAGTCCCAATTTACGAAACCTTTTCGAAAGCATTTGGGCCGCAGTCCGATTCTTGTTTCAAAACACACTAGTTGAGATATCATAATGGGTCCATGACCCAACTTTAAAACACTAGCCAATCAATCACTATTACACGATCACTGTTCGTACACGTCATGTACCAAACTACAGAGGCCTCGATGGACCCTACCCGGACCACATGCATTGTTCGTACACATCATGTACCGAACTCTAGAGGCCTCGATGGACCCTACCCGGACCACACATATTGTTCGTACACAACATGTACCGAACTCCAGAGGCCTCGTCAGACCCTACCTGGACCACACACGTTGTTCGTACACATCATGTACCAAAATCTAGAGGCCTCGTCAGACCCTACCTGGACCACACAATCACTGTTCATACACATCATGTACCGAACTCTAGAGGCCTCGTCAAACCCTACCTGGTTCACATGCATTGACACGACACAACTCATATTGATCAACTCAACATATCACCACGAGCAACACACATTATTATAAATATGTCAAACCATTCAACAATACACTGCAATGCATATTCAAGTATGTAATCAACCGACACAGATATCATAGTCATCACGGTCAGCCAACCATGGCCAATCACGCACGACACGAACTATAGGATTAACACAACCAACACAATTCCAAGATGTTATCCAAGTGAGGATATCATAACTACCATCAATCGTCCACAATTATAAAAATCACACGAAATATATTCATGAAGATAAACCAAATCATCATAAATCTAACACGAAGTCTCTATTCACAAGACACAAATCATATAGCAAGATACTGGCCTTGATAACCGATACCGAACACTCCGACAAACACGGCTCAATCGGGAGACCTCGAACACCTACAATCTCGATCCAACAAGAACAAGGATTAGATGATGATATAATCGACAAGAGCCCTCCAAAATGCCTTGGAATCGATTAGAACCAGCCAAGAACTCGAGTTCCCGAGTCTCCCGTCGCCAGCCGCCACAAAAATGAAAAGAAGGGATGAAATGAAGTCTGGCCGAAGCCCAGGCCTATATATGGCCGACAGTGTTACGGTCGTAACTCGGTCAACGCCTATAACGTACGTAACGGCCGACGCCTTACATACGTAACGAGCACCACTTACGGCCGTACTCGCCAAAGCCTTACGGCCGTAACCAAGTCCCCAGGGTTACTGCCCAAAATCTGCCGATGCATTACGGCCGTAACCGGCCAATGCGTTGCGGCCGTAATGAAGCCTTGCGGCCGTAACCTGGCGGTCCTTACGGCAGTAATCGAGTACTCCCAGGCCAAGATGTTTGGAAGTCTTACGGTCGTAATCGGCCAGGCCTTACGGCCATAACTCGACTCAGCCAATACCCGACCGCCCGGCTCGATACTCGACGATGTCTCGATCACGCAAACACATCGACTATGATGCAAAACAATAACGAACAGGCTACGAAACTCAACGAACCACAATACAAGCATACGATTCCAAAGACATGAACGACAACAAACTGCTTGACCGAAGAAAAATTCGACGAAACCGGAACGAAGATCTCGGTATTACAAGTTTCGTATGTTGGAAGATGTTATAATCACATTTAGTGAATATAGTAGACCGTAATCATTTGCCGAGGATTGTGTATTGATATGTGTACTTGTTCGGTGAATATGTGACGTTGTGTGATATTAGTTATTACTCATTTGTAAGGAGGTTGCAGTGCTTAGTGTTGTTTGGTATTGATATTGGCTTGTTGTTGTGCGTGAATGTTGTAAGTGATGTGCCTCCGGGTAAGATTGTTGAATCTACGGGATCCATCCTTGCTAGTACGAATCGGGCGTGACCGTAGGGTTGTCCAATCGGGTATGTCTTGCATGGACTCCGAGGTTCGTGGCTTGCTAGCCCAATGCCGGGATAACTTTTGGGGTTATCCAATCCGGGTATGTCTTGCGGGGACTCCGAGGTTCGTAGCTTGTTAATGCGATGCCAGGATAACTTATGGTTATAGTTTGTTTGTGTGATGTACGTGTCATGGGTTGTCCAATTGGGTATGTCTCGTGGAGGCTCCGAGGTTTGTAGCTTGTTAGTGCGATACCGGGATAACTATGAATGCATGTATGGTTATGGTTACGTGACTGTTGTCACGGTGGCATGTGATTTGGTATGGTTCCCCATTAGGTTATTCACTCGGGTATGTTCTGCGGGAGCATCTGAGGTTCGTGGCTTGTTAGCACGGGACACGAATAATCCTTGGGAATATGTTGTTATGGATGATTGGGTCATGGATCCCGTGTTTCGTGATTTGGGTCATAGATCCCGTGTTTCGTAATTTGGGTCGTGGACCCTGTGTTTTGTTATCGGAATTGTATTTTGGAAAAATGATATTTGGGCTGTGTCCCTAAGTGTTTTCAAAAGACTTGAGAATTCTTTAATCCCAAATGTTTTCAAAACTCCCGAGATCATCAAATGTTTTGTAAGATGTATATTGGGTTTATCCCTACCTTTCATGGTTAAACTGTTTTGATCAAATAAATTATCTCGGGAAGTCTATTGTTATTCATGTCTGGATGATTATTACCGATCTTATGTTCTCGAATTATGTTGTGTATGGTTTGTATTTGTACTTTTATACTTGCACTAGCAAAACAGTGGAGTTTTTTGCTAACCCCCGATTATTCGGGGGGTGGATGTCTGTATTGCGTCCAGGTACTTGCAGGTTGCTGGGGAGCGAATCACATGATCGGTACGAAGGATGATGGAAGACGATGATACTAATCACATGAAGACCAGTCGATGAGTATTTTGGTAGAGTTTTGTTGTTTGTCTCTCCGTTGTGTTATTCTCCCATTGTATGGAAATGTTGATGTATTCTAACCCTGCGTGGGTATGAGTTGCGAGAAAGAATGATGTATGTTTAATGTGTAGGTTGTGGTAAAAGACCAAATCGGTATAGTGGTTCGTTATTGTCCATGTTGGCATGTATTTATATGTTGTGTTTTTTGTATTTAGCCTGGTAGATCCTCGTGGAGAGGGTCTGCGGCGCTGTAATATTCCCGAGTGGTAGGGGGTGTTACAAAATATGGTATCAGGGCTTAGGTTGCAGAAACCTAGGCTTTCGGGTCGAGTTGTGTGTTGTCGGGTCTTGTCTTGTCTTGTCCTGTCAGATTTTGTCTGACTGAGTCGTGTCGCGACGCGTCGTCTGGAGGTCAGTCGTGATTAGTATCAAGGTGCAACCATCATCTTCGTGCGATCTGTGGATGTAAGTCTCCCTATTTTGTTGTGTCTCGTGTTATACGAGCTTGTGTGATTTTGTGTTATTATGTGGAGCTTAAACGTGAATTGTGAATACGTAATCCATGCTTGTTGATTCTCGTATTGAGCTGGAATGAAGAGTGGTGCCGGTGTGTATATATATATATATATATATATATATATATATATATTTGTATAAATCGTTTTACAGGAGTAATGTTTTGGTGTGGTTACGTAATGAAAGTTTATCAATGTGATATTTTAAAACTTTAAAAGTTTTGGGGAGTCATGTAAATTTTCATTTTAAAACACCCTTCAAGAGGGGAAAAGGGTTTGATTTTCATATGATGACCTCGAGACCGAAAATTTTGAGAATTCAAACTACTTATATTTTATTATCATCTTGCACTGCAAATTTTCAAAATGTGATTTTTAAAAAAAAACTCAAATGAGGTCTATCAAAAATTTACTCGAGACATGACTTTCGCTTTCAACTTTTCGGTTTCATTAATTTGGGTTAAAAGGTATGTAGGGAGGATGTTGTTATTTTAGCTATAATGCTCAGAGTTGTGATTAAAGTGGTGGTGTGAACGCTGAGTCGTTCGGTATGCTGTTATAATGATGTGTAATGTTGTCTAACATTATAGTTCTCTTGACCGAGAGGTGGAGACTCGATTTGGAATGTTGTTTAACTTCTGATGGTTATTTGTGTAATGTTATAATGATGTGAACTGTCGGCGTTTGGATTCGTATGTTGTTGTTTATTTGTAACCTTCGATTTTGGTATTGTTTGGTATATGTTCATGAACATGTTGCTGGATTAGAACAGTTAGAGCACACCAAGTGTGGAGCTAACGTGCGCTAACATGGCACGGCTAGTGCATGCTAAGTCTCTGTTGGAGCGCGTGCTAATCAGTCTGTACAGAAGCTTTGGAACTATATTTTGGCCGATAGGTCTAACTTTTGTGATCGTTGGACCGATCATCTATGACCATATTCTATGTCTGCTGTTCGATGATAACAATTGTTGTGTGATTCTGTGTTATGATCTTTCGTTGCGCTAGGTGGTTACTTGTTAATATGCCGAGGGGCAGAGGTCGTGGTCGCAACCGTGGTACGGATGGCCACGGCAATCAGACGCGGGATCGAGAGGATATTGCTGGGAACGATATTGGTTTGGGTGTTGCTACTATATTGCAACAAGTAGCAGCACAGATGACTCAGTTGACCCAGGCGGTTCAACGCAACACTGACGTGATTCAGAACGTCGGTGTAAATCAATGGCTTTGGGAAGTAGTCGTATGAATCCCCCTCGATTCGCCGGTGCTGCGGATGCACTGGGCTGGGATGGTTGACTTTTCTAATTGGGAAAAATATTCGAAACTGTCGATTGTCCTGAAGAACGGAAGGTACATATCGTTCATTACCTTCTTGACAAGGATGCCGCTAATTGGTGGGAAGCTGTTAAACCTCGTGATCGTGATGTCACGTGGGTGGAGTTCCAGGCATTTATGGAAGATGAGTTATGTCCAAAACTGATTAGATAGATGTTGTCGAGTAGCGAGCCGAACGGTCGGGTGTTGGCTGAGTCGAGTTACGGCCATAAGGCCTAGCCGATTACGTCCGTAAGACTCCCGCACACCTTGGCCTGGGGACACTCGATTACGGCCGTAAGGATCGTCAGGTTACGGCCGTAATGCTTCGTTACGGCCGCAAGGCATTGGCGGGTTACGGCCGTAATACATCGGCTGATTTGGAGCAGTAGCCCTGGGGACTTCGTTACGGCCGTAAGGCTATACCGAGTACGGTCGTAAGGAGTGATCGGTACGTACGTAAGGCTTCGGAGATTCGTATGTTGGAAGATGTTATAATCACATTTAGTGAATACAGTAGACCGTAATCATTTTCCGAGGATTGTGTATTTATATGTGTACTTGTTCGGTGAATATGTGACATTGTGTGATATTAGTTATTACTCCTTTGTAAGGAGGTTGCGGTGCTTAGTGTTGTTTGGTATTGATATTGGCTTGTTGTTGTGCATGATTGTCGTAAGTGATGTGCCTCCGGGTAAGATTGTTGAATCTCCGGGATCCGTCCTTGCTAGTACGGATCGGGCGTGACCGTAGGGTTGTCCAATCGGGTATGTCTTGCGGGGACTCTGAGATTCGTGGCTTGCTAGCCCGATGTCGGGATAACTTGTGGGGTTATCCAATTTAGGTATGTCTTGCGGGGACTCCGAGGTTCGTAGCTTGTTAGTGCGATAACGGGATAACTATGTATGTATGTATGGTTATGGTTATGTGACTGTTGTCACGGTGGCATGTGATTTGGTATGGTTCCCCATTGGGTTATTCACTCGGGTATGTACTGCGGGAGTATCTGAGGTTCGTGGCTTGTTATTATGGGACGCAAATAATCCTTGGGAATATGTTGTTATGGATGATTGGGACGTGGACCCCGTGTTTCGTGATTTGGGTTGTGGACCCCGTGTTTCGTAATTTGGGTTGTGGACTCCGTGTTTTGTTATCGGAATTGTATTTTCGAAAAATGATCTTTGGGTTGTGTCCCTAAGTGTTTTCAAAAGACTTGAGAATTCTTTAATCCCAAATGTTTTCAAAACTCCCGAGATCATCAAATATTTTGTAAGATGTATATTGGGTTTATCCCTACCTTTCATGGTTGAACTGTTTTGATCAAATAAATTATCTCGGGAAGTCTATTGTTATTCATGTCTGGATGATTATTCCCGATCTTATGTCATCGGATTATGTTGTGTATGGCTTGTATTTGGACTTGTATACTTGCACTAGCAAAACAGTGGAGTTTTGCTAACCCCCGAGTATTCGGGGGATAGATGTCTGTATTGTGTCCAGGTACTTGCAGGTTGCTGGGGAGCCAATCACATGATTGGTACGAAGGGTGATGGAAGACGACGATACTAATCACATGAAGACCAGTCGTTGAGTATTTTGGTAGAGTTTTGTTGTTTGTCTCTCCGTTGTGTTATTCTCCCATTTTATGGAAATGTTGATGTATTCTAACCCCTGCGTGGGTATGAGTTGCGAGAAAGAATGATGTATGTTTAATGTGTAGGTTGTGGTGAAAGACCAAATCGGTCTAGTGGTTCGTTATTGGCCATGTTGGCATGTATTGATATGTTGTGTTTTCTGTATTTAGCCTGGTAGATCCTCGTGGAGAGGGTCTGCGGCGCTGTAATATTCCCAAGTGTTTTGGGGGTGTTACAGAATATGGTGTCAGAGCTTAGGTTGCGGAAACCTAGGATGTCGGGTCGAGTTGTGTGTTGTCGGGTCTTGTCTTGTCTTGTCCTGTCAGATTTTGTCTGACTGAGTCGTGTCGCGACACGTCGTATGGAGGTCGGTCGTGATTAGTATCATGGTGCAACCATCATCTTCGTACGATCTGTGGATGTAAGTCTCCCTACTTTGTTGTGTCTCGTGTTATACGAGCTTGTGTGATTTTGTGTTATTATGTGGAGATTAAACGTTAATTGTGAATACGTAATCCATGCTTGTTGATTCTCGTGTTGAGCTGGAATGAAGAGTGGTACCGGTGTATATGTATATATGTTTATATATATATGTATAAATCGTTTTGCAGGAGTAATGTTTTGGTGTGGTTACGTAATGAAAGTTTATCAATATGATATTTTAAAACTTTAAATGTTTTGGGGAGTCACGTAAATTTTCATTTTAGAACACCCTTCAAGAGGGGAAAAGGGTTTGATTTTCGTATGATGACCTCGAGAACGAAAATTTTGAGAATTCAAACTACTTATATTTTATTTTCATCGTGCACTGCAACTTTTCAAAATGTGATTTTTAAAAAAAAACACAAATGAGGTCTATAAAATATTTACTCGAGACGTGACTTTCGTTTTCAACTTTTCGGTTTTATGAATTTCGGTTAAAAGGTATGTAGTGAGGATGTTGTTATTTTGGCTATAATGCTCAGAGTTGTGATTAAAGTGGTGGTGTGAACGCTGAGTCGTTCGGTATGCACTCGTCGAGATAGTTCTCTTGACCGAGAGGTGGAGACTCGGTTTGGAATGTTGTTTAACTTCTGATGGTTATTTGTGTAATGTTATAATGATGTGAACTGTCGGCGTTTGGATTTGTATGTTGTTTATTTGTAACCTTCGGTTTTGGTATTATTTGGTATATGTTCATGAACCTGTTGCTAGATTAGAACAGTTAGCGCACACCAAGTGTGAAGTTAACGCGCGCTAACGGACGGCTAGCGCACGCTAAGTCTCTGTTGGAGCACGCGCTAATCAGTCTGGACAGAAGCTTTGGAACTACATTTTGGCCGATAGGTCTAACTTTTGCGATCGTTAGACCGATCATCTGTGACCTTATTCGATGTATGCTGTTTGATGATAACAATTGTTGTGTGTGATTATGTGTTATGATCTTTCGTTGTGCTAGGTGGTTACTTGTTAATATGCCGAGGGGCAGAGGTCGTGGTCACAACCGTGGTACGGATGGCCACGGGAATCAGACGCGGGATCGGGAGGATATTGCTGGGAACGATATTGGTTTGGGTGTTGCTACTATATTGCAACAAGTAGCAGGATCGATGACTCAGTTGACCCAGGCAGTTCAACGCAACACTGACGCGACTCAGAACGTCGGTGTAAATCAATGGCTTCGGGAAGTAGTTCGTATCAATCCCCCCCCCCCCCCCCGATTCGCCGGTGCTGCAGATGCGCTGGGCTGGGATGGTTGGATTTTCTAATTGGGAAAAATATTCTAAGCTGTCGATTATCCCGAAGAACGGAAGATACCTATCGCTCAGTACCTTCTTGACAAGG
The DNA here is from genome assembly GCA_033398695.1 of Orobanche coerulescens. Taxonomy (NCBI): domain Eukaryota; kingdom Viridiplantae; phylum Streptophyta; class Magnoliopsida; order Lamiales; family Orobanchaceae; genus Orobanche; species Orobanche coerulescens. The sequence goes on from CM065805.1 coordinate 171,876,958, forward strand.
ATGCCGCTAATTGGTGGGAAGCTATTAAACCTCGTGATCGTGATGTCACGTGGGCAGAGTTCTAGGCATTTATGAAAGCTGAGTTCTGTCCGAAACCGATTAGAGAGAAGAGGATTCGTGAATTTTATTTGGCAGAACCGCAAGATATATTGGTGTCGCAGGCTATCATCGACTATAGTAAACAACTCAGTTATGTGCGAGATCGGGTGAGGACCGAAAACAGAGGATCTTTCATTTTGACAGACGAATGAAGCTGGAGATTCACCAGTATATGTCTGGATTCACTTGCACTTCGTTGAGAGATTATCAGGATCGAGCTTTAGCCTATGAGCTAGCTTAGTTATCGTCGGAACATGTGCCCGAGTCGAAGAAACAGATGAAGTCCGATGATGACCTTATGGGTGGTACAGGAATTGGTGTTTCTGCGTTGCAACGTCGTAGTCTTTCTGCTGTGAAACTACATCGCTCGATGAGTGGGACTGAGAGTTCCAAGTCGTCAGCTTTGACTCCTCGTAAATCCAGGAGGTGTTTTAACTGCAATGTGTTGGGACATGTTCGTGAACATTGTCCTTCTCCACCAGTAACGTGTTACAAGTGCGGACTTAAGGGACACCGGGTTCAGTTTTGCGAGTTGGTCACCAAGCCTTCCGAGGCACGGACTTGAGCACTGATATCAGGATCGACTCTGAGAAGTCTCTGCGGGGTGTAGTCTACCGATTGTATGTTATGTTATTTCCTTGATTTGTGGTTCGAATTTCGGAGATAAACTTCTTTTATTAGAAGTGGATCGGTTTAAACTTCTGTATTTTCAACTCTATCGACTCGTTTGTGTTTGTTGATATTTTCTGAACTTGTTCTATCCTTCATTTTTTGTTGATCGAATGAGTTGCGGTATTGTTTCGGATTAATCAGTTTGTCGTTGTGACTTTTTCGAATGCGGTTCCATTCCTGTGAATCTATGTTAAGGCATATCTTGTCGTTTTACCAGATCACATATTGTCTCGAGTCGAGCTTTGAACTTAGGGGATGCTATTCGATTTTTGTTATTCGTTATGATTCAAATATGATTATTCGACCGTTGTTGTCTCGATCGTTGTGGTTAGATCGTTTGTTGTTCGGTTTTTGGTTGATCTCGTATCGTGATTGTTGAACGTCCAGATCACGTCGTAATTTCCTTAAGTTTGGGAAATTAGCTTATTAGTCGATCTTTACAGCCTTGGGCTGGGAAATTCGTATTTGTTCAGCGATTAATTCGTGCTTTGATTGTCGTGCCGTTCGGGTTGGTCAACCATATTAATTTTTATTCGTTATGTTTTGTTACCGTTCTGGTGTAGCGATATGGGTGATAGCAGCCACGTGCTGTAGGTGAGTCATTGCAGGTCATCGGCAACGGATAATGTGTGTTATCTGAGATTGTTTTGCGTAGTTCGTTCTATGTTTTTAGTTTCGGGGATGAAACTTCTTTTAAGGGGGTAGAATGTAATACCCGAGATCTTTGTTCCGGTTTCGTTGAATTTTTCTTCTGTCGAGCGGTTTGTTGTCGTCCACGTCTTTGGAATTGTGTGCTTGTACTGTGGTATGTTGGGTTTCGTAGTCTGCTCGTTATTGTTTTGGATCATAGTCGGTGTGTTTGCGTGATCGAGACGTCGTCGAGTATCGAGCCGAACGGTCGGGTGTTGGCTGAGTCGAATTACGGCCGTAAGGCCTGGCCGATTACGGTCGTAAGACCCCCGCACACCTTGGCCTGGGGACACTCGATTACGGCCGTAAGGATCGTCAGGTTACGGCCGTAATGCTTCGTTACGGCCGCAAGGCATTGGCCGGTTACGGCCGTAATGCATCGGCAGATTTCGAGCAGTAGCCCTGGGGACTTCATTACGACCGTAAGGCTATACTGAGTACGGCTGTAAGGAGTGCTCGGTACGTACGTAAGGCTTCGGCCATTACGTATGTTACAGAGGTTGACCGAGTTACGGCCGTAATGAGCTGCCGGTTATGGCCGTAACGCTGTCGGCCATATATAGGCCTGGCGACGGGCCATACCTCACTTGTTTCATTTTCTCACATCTTGTGGCGGCTGCGGACGGGAGTATTCGAGGAGCGGAGTCCTTGGTCGGTTCTAATCAATTCCAAGGTGTTTTGGAAGATTCTTGTCGATTATATCATCATCAAATTCTTGTTCTTCGTCGGACCGAGGTATTTTCTTCCTTAGAACCCTAGTTGTGTAATTTTGGGTGTTTCTTCGTGATTCTTCGATTTAATCCATGGTTGATGAATTGTTTGTGGAATTCTTGTTGTCGTGGTTGTGATCTTCGGATTTTGTAACCCGTTTATCGATTTTTATCACCCGGATCATGATTCTTGATTTCTTAGAAGAAACCCTCGGATCCTTGTTGGTTTTTGGGTTGATTCGGATTCCGATTAGTGTTATTTATTCGTGGTGATGTTATTTTCGTAGTATTCGTAGGGTTGTCGAGTTCTTGGTCGTTCTTGATATCTGTACTTGTGACTTTCCATAAAATACTGAGTGTCACCAGCTGGGGTCCTAACGCACGTCCTAGCTTGGGAGTACATGTCTTGGATAGCCCTGACAAACGGCAACGACACCCTCCTTTCGTATTAGACCGTAATCATTTGCCTAGGATTGTGTATTGATATGTGTACTTGTTCGGTGAATATGTAACGTTGTGTGATATTAGTTATTACTCCTTTGTAAGGAGATTGCGGTGCTTAGTGTTGTTTGGTATTGATATTGGCTCGTTGTTGTGCGTGATTGCTGTAAGTGATGTGCCTCCGGGTAAGATTGTTGAATCTCCGGGATCCGTCCTTGCTAGTACGGATCGGGCGTGACCATAGGGTTGTCCAATCGGGTATGTATGTCTTGTAGGGACTCCGAGGTTCGTGGCTTGTTAGCCCGATGCCGGGATAACTTGTGGGGTTATCCAATCCGGGTATGTCTTGCGGGGACTCAAAGGTTCGTAGCTTGTTAGCGCGATGCCGGGATAACTTATGGTTGTGGTTTGGTTGTATGATGTACGTGTCATGGGTTGTCCAATCGGGTATGTCTCATGGAGGCTCCGAGGTTCGTAACTTGTTAGTGCGATACCGGGATAACTATGAATGTATGTATGGTTATGGTTACGTGACTGTTGTCACAGTGGCATGTGATTTGGTATGGTTTTCCATTGGGTTATTCACTCGGGTATGTTCTGCGGGAGCATCTGAGGTTCGTGGCTTGTTAGCACGGGACGCGAATAATCCTTGGGAATATATTGATATGGATGATTGGGTCGTGGACCCCATGTTTTGTGATTTGGGTCGTGGACCTCGTGTTTCGTAATTTGGGTCGTAGACCTCGTGTTTTGTTATCGGAATTGTATTTTAGAAAAATGATCTTTGGGTCGTGTCCCTAAGTGTTTTCAAAAGACTTGAGAATTCTTTAATCCCAAATATTTTCAGAACTCCCGAGATCATCAAATGTTTTGTAAGATGTATAATGGGTTTATCCCTACCTTTCATGGTTGAAATGTTTTGATCAAATAAATTATCTCGGGAAGTCTATAGTTATTCATATCTGGATGATTATTCCCGATCTTATGTCTTGTATACTTGCACTACCAAAACAGTGGAGTTTTGCTAACCCCCGAGTATTCGGGGGGTGGATGTCTGTATTGCGTCCAGGTACTTACAGGTTACTGGGAGCGAATCACAAGATCGGTACGAAGGATGATGGAAGACGACGATACTAATCACATGAAGACTAGTCATTGAGTATTTTGGTAGAGTTTTGTTGTTTGTCTCTTTGTTATGTTATTCTCCCGTTTTATGGAAATATTGATGTATTTTAACCCCTGCGTGGATATGAGTTGCGAGAAAGAATATGTATGTGTAATGTATAGGTTGTGGTAAAGGACCAAATCGGTCTAGTGGTTCGTTATTGGCCATGTTGACATGTATTGATATGTTGTGTTTTCTGTATTTAGCCTGGTAGATCCTCGTGAAGAAGGTCTGCGGCGCTGTAATATTCCCGAGTGGTTTGGGGGTGTCACAGGTACGGGGTAGATACAACATAATCTCAATGATCTCAAGTTCCAAAACGGATAAATCGGACGAATCTAAGAAAATCCCTAAAAATTCCCCAAACTAGGGTTCTAAGGAATTTACCTTGATTTGGAAGGTAGAAACGGATTAGATGTTGTGTAATCTTTGTTATTCAAACAAAGATGATGATAGTTGATGAAATATCGCCTCCAAATCGCCTTCTCAAGTTCTCCCATCGGAAAAGAGTTATGTAGGTGAAAAATGACAAAGAACACGGTTGACCCTCACTTATATACTGCGCCTGGTTAGCGCGCGCTACAATTCAGGGCTAGTGTGTGCTAACGGGGTCACCCGGTAGTCCAGTAGTTTCTGTCATGAGACGTTAGCGCGCGCTACCACACCTTAGCGTGCGGGAACTGGTATCCTGCAAAAATTCCAACTCACTGCCCAAACTCGCTAGCGTGCGCTATATCTGGGCACTAGCGCGCGCTACGCAACAGCACGCTACATCTGGGCACTAACGTGCGCTATGAAACACTTATAGCATGCACTGGCTCAGGCATAGTGTGCGTTACCTGCTAGTCCAGAAATTAGAAACACCCAACTGCCCCTGCCGACTCAGCTCATTAGCGTGCGCTACAGGCGATGTTAGCGCGCGCTACTCAACACGAATAGCGTGCGCTAGCTAATGCGTAGCGTGCGCTAACTACTAGTCCAGAGGGCAGAATCTGCTACTGCCTCTGCCGAGCCCGGACCGTTAGCGTGTGCTATGACTCAAAGCTAGTGTGCGCTACTCAACAGACATATTGTGTGTTAGCCTAGGCCTAGCGTACGCTATCGGCTTGTCTCGGAACATCGCCGGAAGGTCCAAACAATACAAACATGATCCGAAATGGTACGAAACACTAAAAATCAACAACGACAACATCCCAATAAGTGCTTACAGAGCGACAATGGTGAAGGAACATCCCAATAATACTGATGTTAGGCGTATTTTTATACGCTTATTTATCATTATTTTATATTATTTTGGAGAGTGAAATTGCTTTTATGAGCCTCTAATACCTTAATTTTGTATGTTTGACAGGAGATTGGAGTCCGGAAGCTAAACCGAGGCGAAACGGGCGAAAACGGCAAATTTTGGCTGTGAGCCGCGGCATAAGGAAGCAGGGCCGCGACACAGGAAGGCAACCAGCGGGCACAAAGTAATCTGATCAGGCCGCGGCACACCAGTGAGCCGCGCACGATGAAATTAATGGCGCCCAGGCATCCAGCTAAAAGCAATGTGCCGCGGCACATATTTAGTGCGTCGCGGCACACTTGGCGGTTTTTGTATGCTCCGCGCGGATTTGGGCCGTTTCGAAGCCAGTTTTCGACCTACTCATACGGACGCGATTTGGAGACTGTGAAAAGCTATAAATAAGGGTTTAAGACCCTAATTAATGATCTTTTAATCTTTGGATCTTGAGCTTGGAATCAGAGAGGAGAGACGGCAGAAGAGGAAGAGAAGCAGAAGATTTCAAGAGCAGAGGGCGGAAGCCGAAGAACGGAGGAATCCGAGCTTCATCTGCGTTTGATTTTAATGCTTTCATTCATTTACTCTGTATTTTTATTTATTAATATGTCAGGCTAAAACCCTAATCTAGGATTTTGATGAAACCTACGTTTTGATGGATTTGCTTGAGATTATCTAATTAATTACCTTTTTGTTGAGTTTTCCCAATCGTGTTTAATGCTTGCAATTATCTGGCCAATAGTTGTATTGATTTAATCATTCAATTCGAATCGGGAGAGGAGAATTGGTGAGGAACTATTGGTGAGGACCATTTTATTCTGTGAGATAGGAATATACTTATAGGAACTACGTGGCCTTTTGGAGATTTTATGCTTTTTGCCTATTGACGAATTAATTCACCTAGGGATAGAGTGCGTTATTCGCCTTTAGACAAATCTATTGACCTCGGGAGAGGCGGTAGAATATATTAGCAATCTCCGCCTTCAATAAATTGGGAAAATTATTTACTATGGATAATCGAGAGTAAATTCGGATAAACCGAGGTGGATTCAGAATCCTAGACTTATTCATCATTTGATTTCCTTTCTTCAAGCTATCGTTTTCTACTGTTTAGTCTTTTAATAATTCTTTTAGTAATTAATTGCAAAACCCAAATTCGATTGTTCGAATAAAACTGGAATACATAAAAATCGGTAGTTAGTGATTCAGTCCTCGTGGGAACGATACTCACTCATCACTTTATTACTTGTAAACGATAACGTGCACTTGCGTGTAAGAAATATCGCAACAAGTTTTTGGCGCCGTTTCCGGGGACTGAAATTTTACTAATATCGATTTCAGTATTTCTAGTCTTAGTTTGAACGTTTTTATTTTATTATTTTTTGTATTTAATTTTATTTATTTGTTTTTCCTTTCAGGATCTTTCGTGTAGTGCATGAGAAAACTCGGTAACGAAGGCCTACTACCTTTGGATACCGAGCTCGAGCGCACTCTTCGAAGGAACAAGAAGGAGAAATGAGAGTTACAGACGACGGTGATCATGGCCGAAAATATCGAAATTTCTGGAGGAGATAACCATGTGCAGCAAGTTCAACCGGCACTAGCTCTTCGAGATTATGCCATGCCGCAGATCAGCGCAAACTTTTCGGGGATTCGGCGTCCCACTATCCAAGCCAACAATTTCGAGATCAAGCCTGCGATCATTCAGATGGTGCAGGCGAGCCAATTTTGTGGATTTCCGAATGACGACCCAAACGCTCATATTGCTTCTTTTCTTGAAATTTGTGACACGTTCAAGAATAATGGTGTCACCGACGATGCTATCCGATTACGGCTTTTCCCATTCTCTTTGAGGGATAAAGCGAAATTTTGGCTAAATTCCTTACCGTCGGGGTCGATCACAACATGGGCAGAGTTAGCGCAAGCCTTCCTTGCCAAATTCTTCCCACCTTCTAAGACGGAGAGATTGAGAAACGAGATCACCACTTTCGGTCAGTATGATATGGAATCGCTCCACGAGGCGTGGGAGCGCTACAAAGATTTGTTATGGAGATGCCCACATCACGGCCTTCCAGACTGGCTTCAAATTCAGACGTTTTACAATGGATTGAGTGCCTCTACACGCACTCCCGTGGATGCAGCTGCCGGTGGGGCTTTGATGGGAAAGACTATGGCCGAAGCACACTCGTTGTTGGAAGCTATGGCCGCAAATGCATATCAATGGCCATCTGAAAGATTGACGCCGAAGCGAGTTTTGGAAATTTCTAGTAATGACCCGATATCCACATTGTCAGCCCAAGTCGCAGCATTGACGCAGCAGCTCCAAGCATTTTTGCATGCTCCTTCCCCCGTTACCATTGAGACATGCAATTGGTGTAACGGATCCCACTCGAGCGCGGAGTGTCAAGTCGGAAACCCGTTTGAGCAACATCCGATGGAGCAAGCTCAATTCGTGGGAAATGGAAATCGAAAAAATAATCCGTACTCCAACACGTATAATCCGGGGTGGCGTAATCATCCCAACTTTTCGTGGAGAAACGGACAGAACTCAAACCAGCCTCCGTTCGCTCAGAACCAACAGCAGCCCCCTCTCGCTCCAAAAGTTTCTCTCGAGGAGGCAATCGCGAAATTAGCAGCGAATACGAGTCAATTCATGACCCGTACTGAAGCGACATTGCAGAATCATTCCGCTTCCATTCGCAACTTGGAAGTCCAGCTGGGCCAAATTGCTAACGTATTGATAGCCCGCCCGGAGGGAGCATTGCCAAGCACGACCGAGATAAATCCTAGAGAGAGTCTAAATGCGATCAGTCTAAGAAGCGGGAAGGAGGTGTTGGACCAGCCCGAGCGGTGTGAAAAGAAGAATGAAATTGAGGAAAAGAATAATTTAGAGACAGAGGAGTCACAAGATTGGAAACCTTCGATAACGTTGCCGGATAATCCGAAGACATGTGTGCCCCCCGTCCCGTTTCCGCAGAGATTACAGCAGAAAAAGGCGGACAAACAATTCTCTAAGTTCCTTGACGTGTTCAAAAAGCTTCACATTAACATTCCATTCGCCGACGCGTTGGAACAAATGCCGAGCTACGCTAAATTCATGAAAGAGATATTGTCGAAGAAAAGAAAACTCGAGGAGTTTGAAACAGTCGCCTTAACGGAGGAATGCAGCGCAATTCTTCAAAAAAAGCTCCCACCAAAATTGAAAAATCCGGGAAGTTTCAACATACCGTGCACCATGGGGAATCTTTCTTTTAATAAGGCATTGTGCGATCTCGGTGCTAGTATTAACCTCATGCCTTTGTCTATTTTTAAGAAGCTGGGAATTGGAGAAGCCAAGCCGACAACAGTCTCCTTACAATTGGCCGACAGGTCCATTAAGTATCCGAGAGGAGTGAACGAGGATGTGCTAGTAAAAGTGGATAAATTTATCTTTCCAGCGGATTTTATTGTTCTCGACATGGAGGAAGATGAAGATATCCCGATTATCTTGGGACGACCATTTTTGGCGACCGACAAAACTCTTATTGACGTGGAAAAAGGAGAATTAACTCTGCGGGTTCAAGAGGAGCACGTCACATTCCAAGTGTTCAAATCTATTCCATGTCCGAGAGGTGTTGATAAAAGCGCTCAAAGTGAAAGTGTGGAGGCCGTTGCAAAACAAAAACACCGAAAACATAGTCGGTCGAAAAATTCAGATTCTGTGTCAGATGGCCCAATTTTTAAGAAAGATGTAGAACGAGTAGCATTTCTCGAGCACTCGGACAAGTCTGCTGGGGTCATAAAGTCATTTTTGAAAGAGGGGAATAAGCCGGAAGCCAAACGGACATCTAGTCATGAGAAAAACGGGTGTTTCGGAAAGTTATTCTCGTCAAAACCTTTCCGCAAACAACATTCGATGTCCGAACCGAAAGTCGAATCGTTAACGACTGATGGTCATAATTTTAAAAATCATATTGACGGTTCAATGAACGGGGCGGAGATCAAATGGAGTTTGCGAAAAGCGAACTGATTTTTAAATAGGTCCGGTGATAAGTGGTAATTTTACCACTTATTTCTAGGATTTTATACTAGGTTTTTATCTCGTTTCGTGATTAATGTGCTCGTATTTGGCTTATTTATGATTAGTCGAGCCGTATTACGCGTTTGGGTTGGTTTTAGTGTGTTTGCAGGTTTTTAGAGCCAAAAGGACCCAAAACGAGACAAAGGACCGAGAGTCGAGTCACGAACGGAAGAAACGGATTTTTGCAAGAGACAGACCACCCTATCGGCCCAGCCTATCGGCCGATAGGTGCGTCCGAAAGGTGTTCCTGCCCTACCGAGTGAAGTCGATCGACGAATCAACTATCGGCCAACTATCGGCCGATAGGCCATCCGATAGCGGCCCAAATGACTCTCGTATTTTGACGTATTATGACTCTTTTGGATAGTTTTTGTTTCCTAGATTAGGGCTAATCGGGAGTTTTAACTCCCATAGGCTATATACACCCCTCCTAGACCTAGTTTTAATAATCTTTGATCATTCTTTTTCATCTTTTATCATCTTTTGCAATCTTTTACATATTTTGGCAAGATTAATTCTTGGGATACAAGAACTTTTTGGAGGCAGCAATTATTATTGTTTTTCGGAGATTGAAGACTCGGAGTTCATCCGTAAGGGTTGTAATCTCTCTTTTCATATTAATAATATGCATTCTTCATCTATTTCTTGTTTAATTTCAATTATGTCTGGCTAAATTCATTGATTGATTCTAGGGTTAGTAAATTTAATTGATGTTCACATGATGTTCCTTTGATTACCTTTTTACCTTTCATCCTAGACTTGTGATCAAGATGTGTCAAATCTCATGCTAGATTAAAGGGCCCTTAATCGATGCATGTTAGCTAATTGATTTTGGCCGGAAGGATTAATTAATTAGTGGAAATACTTGATACACAATATGATTTAATCTTAAGACCTAAGTGGAGTAAGATAAATCATAGATAAATAAGTTGGCGCTTTTTAAGTGATTTAAATTCTTTGAGCCTTAGCGGAAAAAGGATTTAAAATTAACTATCTTTCTAGGTTGCCTTGATCGGAATTCTAGATCGGCTGAGTGATTATTTCTAGGATTGAATTAAAATTTGGGGAAAAGGAATCAAGTGAATGGATTGTGTGAACTCAATTAGATGATACTACCCTAGGATCAATTAGCTTTCAACTTGTGATTTTATCTTGCTAATTTGTTTATTTGCTTGATTTAGATAATTCATCTTTTATTTAATTTTTATTTTTCGATTTTTAAAGTTAGATAATTAGAATCAAAACAAACTTTCGGATTCCTAAATAGCAGTCAAATTTTGAGTAGAGTTACTTCCTTTATTTTCGACACATCAATTCCCTTGGGTTCGACACCTTGGAATTACTTTGAGGTTTTACAAATTTTAAAATTGATCGGATTTGAAAACCATACTACGCGAATTCTAGCGATCAATTTTTGGCGCCGTTGCCGGGGAGTTGATAGAAAACTTAAGGGGATAATTCGAAAAAGAAGAGATTGTTACTTTAGGTTGTTTACTATTATTATTAATATTCGATCTCGTTTCCTCACATCTTGTTTTCTCTTCCTTGTAGGCGGTGCATGATCACAAGATCCCAAGGAAAGGACTTATTTCCTTTGGATCCGGAAATCGAGACTATTTCTATACCTTTCGTTGATACCATGGCCGACATTGTTGACCCACCACGAGAACTCGCTCGTCCCGATAAAATCCCTTTGAATGCCCGCTTTCGACCGAAGCTGGACGATTATCAAGAAGGAGGTTGGGGAAAGATCGATGCCAACAACTTCGAGCTTAAGCCGTCCCTCATCGCTACGGTGAAGTCTCAAACATACGGAGGAGGAGTTAATGAAGATCCAAACGCTCATCTTGAGTCGTTTTTGGACATATGTGCCACCATCAAGCAAAACGGAGTGCCTCCAGATGTCATTAAGCTCCGCCTATTCCGGTTTTCCTTAGAAGACGATGCGCTAGATTGGTACAAGAGCCTAGATCGGAAGGAAATTGGTACTTGGAGAGAGATGACTCGGTTGTTCTTAGCACAGTTCTATCCTCCCTCGAAGGTGCAAAAACAAATCAACGATATCTTGCAATTCGAGCAATATGAGGATGAATACTTATACGAGGCATGAATCCGATTTAAGAAGCTACTTCGCAAATGCCCACAGCATGGAATTGACAAGGAGGAAATCTATATTCGGTTTTATCGGGGTTTGACGAGGAAGGCTAGAATAGAGTTGGACTATTCATCGAAAGGGGGATTTCTTGCTAACGATTATGAAGAGGCCAAGAATCTCATCGAGCTAGCGGTCAAAAATGATTACGAGGAGGTGACCGATAGGAAGATGACGAGAAGAAAGGTTCCATCCGGTGACGAGGACGCCTACGGTGATTTGAAGACAAAATTTGAAAGACAACAAAAAGAGCTTGAGATACTAAGAAAGAAGACTTTGGGAGTCAATGCAGTTTTTGAAGAGCTAAACGAGCCTATTGCAATTGAGGAGGATGTGAATTACGTGCAAGGAGGAAACTTCCGGCAAGGGGGAAATAGGGGGAACTATTATCCGAACAATCGAAACCACCCTAATTTCTCCTATGCCAACCCGAACAATGCTCTCCAGCCACCACCGGGATTTAACGTGAAAAACGGGGTTATTCAAGAGCCGATTGCTAAGACACCGATGGAAGAGATGTTGGAACGGTTAGAGGCAAGTCAAAAAGATTTTATTTATAAAGGCATAAGAGGTTCGGGGCTCTCGAGCATAGTGTGACATCTATTGGAAACTCAGTGATAGCCTTGACAAAGCAGATGTCGATGGTGGAGACCCAAATAAGTCAAATGGCGAACGCCCAAGCCGGATTTCATAAGCCGGGCCATTTTCCGAGCAGCACCGAGACCAACCCGAAGACGCAACAATGCAACGCAATCGAGCTTCGGAGTGGGACAAGGTACATTAATCATGGGGCTGAAGTTGAGAAATCTGGAAACGAGAATGTACTAGAACCGGGAGCCGAGAACGAGAAGGAAGATGAAACACAGCAGGCCCATCGGCCAAGACTATCGGCCGATAGGCCCACCCGATACCCAGACAGAATGCCGGCAGTGGATCCTATCGACCCCCTATCGGTCGAAAGGCTCCTGGAAGTTCGAATGTGAAGGATTTGAGGTAAAAGCTCCATTTCCACAGCGATTGGCCAAGTCGAGACATGATGAAAAGCTTCAACGATTTATCGACATGTTTCAAAAGGTGAATATCAACATTCCACTTCTAGACGCTTTGAGAGACATGTCGGGGTACGTGAAATTCTTGAAAGACGCTGTGGCAAGCAAGAGGAAGTTGGCAAAGTTTGAAACAATAAATTTGACAGAGGAGTGTAGCGCTATCATTCAAAACAAGCTCCCGCTCAAGCAGAAGGATCCGGGATGTTTTACTTTTACATGCATGATTGGCGACCAAACGTTCCGTAATGTGTTGTGTGATCTCGGGGCAAGCATCAATCTTATGCCTCTATCCATCTTTAAGAGGTTGAAGATTGGGGAGATGAAGCCGACTACCATTTCTCTACTCATGGCGGACCGGTCGATCTCTTATCCGAGGGGAGTTGTGGAGGATGTGTTCGTGAGAGTCCAACACTTAGTCTTCCCGGCCGATTTCGTAGTTCTTGACATGCCCGAGGACGAGAATCAACCATTGATCTTTGGGAGACCGTTTCTAGCGACGGGGAGAGCACTTATCGATGTCCAAGAGGGTGATCTTACCTTTCTGGTTAATGATCAAAATCTGAAAATTTCCATCTATGACGTGATGAAGAAGCCCGAGGATGCGCCCGAGGAATGTTATGCAATTGAGTCTATTATGCCGCCCCCGACCGAGCATTGCATTTCACACTCCATTTACTCACATTCCGATGTTGAAGAAATTTACGAGGAATTGCCAGAGTATGTTCGAATGTTGGAGGCGAACGAGTTTTGATTTAATGAGAGGGACGTATGCTATCTTGATGTCAACAAACCCGTTCAAGGGGGAGTTGTCGCTGAGGACCGATCGATAGAGGTGCCGAAGTTAGAACTTAAGCCGGTGCCGGATCACTTACAATATTGCTTCTTGGGCGAGAACGAGTCCTATCCCGTGATAGCTTCTTCTTCTCTCGGACCTACTAACTTGGAGAAGCTATTACGGGTGCTGCGAAAACACAAAGGGGCGATTGGATGGACGATTTCGGACATTAAGGGGATAAGCCCTTCTATTTGTATGCACCGGATTTTGCTAGAAGACGATCATAAGCCGAGGGTGCAGCCGCAACGAAGATTAAATCCGGCAATGCAAGAGGTTGTGAGAAAAGAGGTGCTCAAATTGTTAGATGCCGGGATGATATATGCGATTTCCGATAGTGAGTGGGTGAGTCCTACTCAAGTCGTCTCTAAGAAAGGGGGTATGACCGTGATCAAGGACGTGAAAGAGGAATTAATCGCGACAAGGATTGTCACGTGATGGAGAGTTTGTATCGACTACCGGCTACTTAATGCGGCGACGAGGTAGGATCATTTTCCACTTCCATTTCTTGATCAAATGCTAGATCGTTTGGCCGGATACGAGTATTATTGCTTTTTGGACGGGTATTCGGGTACAATCAAATTGCTATCGCTCCGAAGACCAACACAAGACCGCTTTACGTGCCCTTATGGGGTATTCGCTAGGAGGATGCCGTTTGGCTTGTGCAACGCACCCGCAACTTTTCAAAGGTGCATGATGGCCATCTTTCACGGATTAGTCGAGAACATAATGGAGGTCTTTATGGATGATTTTTCAGTTTTTGGTTCATCTTTCGACCATTGCTTGAAAAATTTATCTTTGGTACTTGCCCGGTGTGAGGAGACGAACCTTGTTCTAAATTGGGAGAAATGTCACTTCATGGTGCAAGAGGGAGTAGTCTTTGGGGCATAAATTATCTTCGGAAGAATTTGAGGTTGATCGAGCGAAGGTGGTGGCTATCGAGAAATTACCGCCTCCAACCAATGTTAAATCGATCTGAAGCTTCCTAGGCCATGCGGGGTTCTATAGACGGTTCATTAAGGATTTCTCAAAAATCACGAAGCCGTTATGTTCCTTGCTCGAGAAAGACGCGAAATTTCAGTTTGATGATGATTGCTTAAGGGCGTTTGAGACATTGAAACGAGCCTTAATTTCGACGCCGGTCTTGATCACTCCGGATTGGGGTGCACCATTCGAGTTGATGTGCGGCCGAGCGATTGGGCCGTTGGGGCCGTTTTGGGTCAAAAACGGGATAAGCTTTTCCGGGTAATTTATTATGCGAGTAAGACGATGGATTCGGCCCAAATGAACTACACCACGACGGAAAAAGAGTTGCTCGCTGTGGTCTATGCATTCGACAAATTCCGACCTTACCTAGTGGGCACCCACACTATTGTTCATACCGATCACGCAGCGATTCGCTATCTATTTGCCAAGAAGGATTCGAAGCCGAGATTAGTGAGATGGATACTCCTTCTACAAGAGTTCGACATGGAGATCCGGGATAGGAAGGGGTGCGAGAATGTTGTTGCCGATCACCTTTCCCGTCTCGAGAAGCCGGTTGAGGGAGAAGATTCGAGGGTCGAAATAAAGGAGAACTTTCCGGACGAGCATATCCTAGCCTTGGCCGATGATACACCATGGTACGCGGACTATGTTAATTTCCTTGCTATCAAGCATGTTCCAACGGGTCTTTTTTCTCATCAAAGAAAGAAATTCTTCCATGACGTTAAATTCTACTATTGGGAAGACCCTATTCTTTATCGGAGGTGCGCGGACGGGATTATTCGCATGTGTGTTCGACAAAGCGAATGGCAAAGGATAATTGAAGAATGCCATAGTGCACCGAGTGGGGGTCATTTTGCAGCGAATCGAACGGCCATGAAGGTGTACCAATGTGGTTTCTATTGGCCTTCTATTCATAAAGATTGCCAAACTTTTGTGAAACATTGCGATATATGCCAACGATTGGGGAACATAGCAAAAAGAGACGAGATGCCGCAGCACACTATTATGGAAGTAGAGTTGTTTGACGTATGGGGTATCGATTTTATGGGTCCGTTTGCAAAATCACGAGGCTATTCGTATATTTTACTTGCGGTCGACTACGTGTCGAGATGGGTTGAGGCGATGCCGATGATAACGATTCGAAAGTGGTGATTAAATTCCTTAATAAGAACATTTTGACTCGTTTCGGGACTCCACGAGCTTTGTTGAGTGACGGGGGGAGCCACTTTAATAATAGGTGGTTAGGAACCCTTCTTGCAAAATATGGAGTTAAACATAAGATTACGTCCGCCTATCATCCACAAGCTGATGGACAAGCCGAGCTCGCCAATCGGGAGATCAAACAAATTTTAGAGAAGACGGTCACAAACAAGAAGGACTGGGCTAAATATCTAGATGATGCACTTTGGGCTTATCGGACCGCGTATAAGACTCCAATTGGAATGTCTCCATACCAGCTCGTCTTTGGGAAATCCTGTCATTTACCGGTGGAGCTGGAAGTTAAAGCGTATTGGGCCACTAGACGGATTAATTTCGAATTTCTTGAGGCTAGTGGATCGAGAAGAGAGAAGTCACTGAAATCGACGAGTGGAGAAACGAGGCTTTCGAAAATGCAAGGATTTACAAGGAAAGAGCGAAAAAGTTTCACGATGATCGCATTCGGAAGAAGGACTTCGCCCCGGGAGACGAAGTGCTCGTTTTCAATTCTCGGCTTCGTCTATTTCCGGGGAAGTTGATGTCAAAGTGGACTGGTCCATACACCGTCTTTCAAGTAAATCAAAACGGATCATGTGTCGTGATGAAAGAAGATGGGAACAAGTTTATTGTGAACGGACATTGGATGAAGCACTATTTCAAGCCGTTGCACCACGAAGAGAAGTATGTTACTTACCTCGAAGACCCGAAATGAATGAGGTATCGTCTAGCTAAAGACGTTAAACGTAGCACTTGTTGGGAGGTAACCCAACGTATGTATTTTAGTTCGTTTTGACGTTTGTTTTCGATTTTTCGTTTGCGTGATTTTTGTAGTTTCTAGTTTCGTAGTAGCTTTGTTAGTTTTGTTAAGTTCTAATCCATGCATGCCGAGTTTTGGATACTTGCAGGTCTTTAATCGCCATATCCAAGCAAAAACGGGACCAAGTATGCGAAGTAGGAAAATTTGAAAAAAAATTTTGAGACAAACAAACCTATCGGACGAGCCTATCGGCCGATAGGCCCGGCCGATAGGCTGAGGAAAACTAAAAGAATTTTTATGTTACAAGCAGTGGTCGATAGGCAGATCCTATCGACCGATATCCCACCCGATATGAGGTACGTAAGTTTCAGTAGTTCCTATCGGCCCAGCCTATCGGCCGATAGGCCTGCCCGATAGGACATACCCGGCCCAGTATCCACTTCGATCCGGTTGATTAATACCCCTCTTAAACACCTTCACCACCCGATTTTCTCACACACTTACATACTTATCGGCCGATAGAACACAAGAAGCGATTTCTTTCTACTTTTCTTCCTTCAAAACTCGATCAAGGTACCTAATTTCGACTCTTAATCCTCTTGTTTTTCAATTCTATACATGTTTTGAAGCACTTTGATGGATTCTTTTTGGAGTTTTGATGCATTTCGAATTGGGGATCCACTTTTTGGGGCTTTTGTTAGACTTTGATGTTCTTTGAATTTTATGCCCGATTGTTGATAGAATCTTGATGGAAACATGTTATATATGCTTGATTGTTCATGGGTACTTCGAATTGGGGGATTAATTGATGAAATTGAACGAATTTTGAAAAAAAAACCCAAATTGGAAGAACCCTAATTTCGCAAATTGTTGAAATTGGGTAAATTTGTTGAATTGAATTGTTAATGGGGATCGATATGAGTTGAATTGTTGATGAATTAAATTGGATTGGAGAGAATTTGCCCTAATATGATCGTAGTGTGTTGTTTTATTATTGTGGGTTGTGAGTTTGATCCTTTGAATATGAAATGGGGGAGTCGAAGTTTGGGGGAGGTTGTATGATTTGTTGATCGTAGTATATGGCTGTCGGGTCTATGATTTTGATGTTTATTGGACATTATAGGGCCCTTAGTTGATATTGTGGGACTATTGGATTATGTCGATGCTCGTTGAATGTTTGTATTATAAGTTGCTTATTGGATATTGATTGGATGGTTGTTTTGTAGGAACTTTGAAATGGGAAAGCAAAGCAAGAAGTCGAAGCCGAGTACGGCCGGAAAGTCTAAGGCAACCACAGAGAAGGAAAAGGCTCCGACGAAGGTAGTGCCGGCTATTCCGATCCCGGCTGCGCTCGACCCGAAGAAGTTCAAGCTAAGATTGACTGGGCCAGAGTCTAAAAGAAGGTGGTCGCACCTTATCGGAATGTCACACAAGCATTGCCGATTTTTGCATGAGGAGACGGCTCGGGGTATGGGAATATATGATGATATTATGTTACTAGCAAGACAGTGCGGGTTTGAGCAAATTTTTCGGGCAAACTATCTCGCTTACCACGTGCTCACCGTGGAGTTTCTGTCCACACTTGAGGTTTTTAGGGAGAACGGGACTCCGGCATCTATTCGCTTCAACCTCGACAACATAGAAAGGGAGCTCTCCGACGGGTTAATGCCATTATCAACGGGCCGAGGACGGGTCATTCCAAAGAGGCGATCATGCCAAAGAAAACTTAGAGCTGTGGTCCAAGATGATTTACCGCAGGGAGGAGACACTTCTCATTTATAATCCGACGTATGCCAAGGCCTCTTCGATCAGGAACCCAGTTCTCCGTTATATCCACCGTCTGTTCACCTCGACGATTTTGAGCCGTACCGACTCGGGGACGTGCTTGTCCACTGATCTTCACCTTTTATGGTCGGCCTTGAACGGTACACGGAAGCACGCCGGATGTTTTCTGATTGAGCACATGGAGAAACAAGCCCGGCTGACCGGGAAGCAGAGGATTGGGATTGGGGCGTTCGTGACCCCTATCGCGGAGCATCTTGGGGTGCACATTAGAGGAGAGCCGGTGTCCCGAGACATCTATTTGGATAGACCGACACTACAGAGGCAAGAGATGCTTGCCTTCACCGAGGGTTTCGACTGGAAATTGCACGGTCGGAACAAAACCGTGTCCCTCTTTCGACTCCCCTCTCCGACCTTGACTTCTGTGATGGGCGACGCGCCCGATGTATATGCGAGGTGGAGTATGAGCTCCGAGGCTCATTTGGCACTTATCCGACCGTTGGATGCATCTCGTAAGAGGCAACGCCGGGAGGTGACCATTGATGAGCCGTTCTTGGAGGGAGCCGAGGAGGAGCTGGATGATATACCCGAGGGGGGTAGCCGTGACGAGATTCCCACCGGTGGAGGTAGTAGTTTTCAGATGAGAGCTCCGGATTTTGATGCTTTTGAGTCGAGATTTTTTGAGAGAGAGAGAGATGCACGAAGAGAGTATGCAGGCGCAAGATAATTACCATTTGGCGAGTATGCGTTCTTTGACAACCGAGTTTGGTTCTTTGGGAACTCGGCTGGGCGAGGTTGAGACTCGGGTGGGTGTTGTTGCCACTCGGGTCAATGAGTTGTACGAGCTCGTGGAGAAACGAGCCGAAGAGGACAGAGTGTGGCGACAGGAGGAGATTGCTTGGAGGGAGCAAGAGAGGAAGAGGTAGGAAGATAGGTGGGCCCAGGAGGACCACTACAACCGAATGCTCCACGAGATGTACCACTTTGCTCCTTTCCCCGATTCACATGCCCGCTATGATCCGAGCTCGCCGACAAACCCGCCATTTCCGCCACAGTGATCAGGTACTCCGTTAACAAAGCCACTCCTTTCTCTTTTCAAACTTATTCCTCCTTTGGGATGCGAAATAAGTTTGGGGGGGGAGAAGTGCGGCTTTGTTAATTTCTTTACGTGTGAGTACCTTGTTTGCCTTGTATCTTTATTTGCTTGTGTTGGTGCCCGTTGTTTTTATTTGTGCTTATCATATTGGTGTTGCGTGGTTTTGGCTTTTGTTGCTTAGTTTTTAGTTTTTTTTTATGTTCATTTTCGTTTGGTGTGTTTGCTAGTTTCTATTTTTTTAGGTCGTAGTAGTGTTTTGCTTTCGTGTTTGCTTTTATTTGCTTTTCGTTGTTTGCTTTGAGGCCTTGCTTGTCTTAGTTTTTCTTTATTCGTAATTTTTCGTGCTTCTATTTGTGTGATACCGATGTTACGACACTGTTTTTCTCTCTGAAGAAACGGTCGAGTTTTAGTCGAGTTGTAGTCAGTTATTTCTGTTTTGCATAGTATTCATTTAGGTCCAAAATTTTTCGTGATTGTAGAGGTCTTGGCAGATAACAGACGATACATACTTGTTTTAAAATCACCGTCAATACGTTTGGTTACATCTTCCGGATAGTGAGTCGTACTGTTTCTTTAGTCGTGTTGGCACTTAGATTGAGTTTAGAATCGGTCAGTTTTTCCCAAAAGTCGAGATAATGTTGTTCTATGAAGGGAAGTCTAGTAACCGGGGGCATTCGTGTGACCCGTTGTTTACCCTCGCGTAAAACGACGACCTTGATTTAGACTAGTGATTTAGATATTTCACATGTGCCAATGATAGGGAACCTAGTAACCGGGGGCATTCGCGTGACCCGCTATTTACTCTCGCGTAAAACGGCGACCTTGATTCGGACATGCGGAAATTATATATTCGAGTTGTTTCTCCGCTGTAGACGGGAACTTAGTAACTAGGAGCATCCATGTGCCCCATCAGTGTCTTTTACGTCAAACGGTTTCCTAATACATGAGAATGGAAGTTCCACCCTAGGATTACCCCGATGAAACATCCCGAGATCCTAACCTAGTGGTCAACTCGAATCAAATTCTTGAATATATATATAAGGGAATACTGCCCGAGGTTTATTTCTTATGAAACTCGTGAAAATTGTGCCACTAGACTGTGTAACGGGACGATCTAGCTTGTTTATTTTAGCCTTTCATATTGACGGTCGATTTGACTCACGTTTTGTTAATCTTTGAGCTGGATTTTCTTCATGAACGAGTGATTAGGACTGAACTTGATTACTTTGCGGAATCATTATTCTGAGTGCATTACTGCTATTTACGACACTCGGATTATTTAGAGAGAATTACAGATAGTATTGATTAGGTTGAACACTATGAGTTGCACGATGATTCACGACTTTCTTTTTCTTTTCTTTTTGTTGTTCGGGACGAACAAGGCTTAAGTTTGGGGTTTGATAAGTGGTAATTTTACCACTTATTTCTAGGATTTTATACTAGGTTTTTATCTCGTTTCGTGATTAATGTGCTCGTATTTGGCTTATTTATGATTAGTCGAGCCGTATTACGCGTTTGAGTTGGTTTTAGTGTGTTTGCAGTTTTTAGAGCCAAAAGGACCCAAAACGAGACAAAGGACCGAGAGTCGAGTCACGAACGGAAGAAACGGATTTTTGCAAGAGACAGACCACCCTATCGACCCAGCCTATCGGCCGATAGGTGCGTCCGAAAGGTGTTCCTGCCCTACCGAGTGAAGTCGATCGACGAATCAACTATCGGCCAGCCTATCGGCCGATAGGCCAGTCCGATAGGCGGCCCAGCGGACTCTCGTATTTTGACGTATTATGACTCTTTTGGATAGTTTTTGTTTCCTAGATTAGGGCTAATCGGGAGTTTTAACTCCCATAGGCTATATACACCCCTCCTAGACCTAGTTTTAATAATCTTTGATCATTCTTTTTCCTCTTTTATCATCTTTTGCAATCTTTTACATATTTTGGCAAGATTAATTCTTGGGATACAAGAACTTTTTGGAGGCAGCAATTATTATTGTTTTTCGGAGATTGAAGACTCGGAGTTCATCCGTAAGGGTTGTAATCTCTCTTTTCATATTAATAATATGCATTCTTCATCTATTTCTTGTTTAATTTCAATTATGTCTGGCTAAATTCATTGATTGATTCTAGGGTTAGTAAATTTAATTGATGTTCACATGATGTTCCTTTGATTACCTTTTTACCTTTCATCCTAGACTTGTGATCAAGATGTGTCAAATCTCATGCTAGATTAAAGGGCCCTTAATCGATGCATGTTAGCTAATTGATTTTGCCCGGAAGGATTAATTAATTAGTGGAAATACTTGATACACAATATGATTTAATCTTAAGACCTAAGTGGAGTAAGATAAATCATAGATAAATAAGTTGGCGCTTTTTAAGTGATTTAAATTCTTTGAGCCTTAGCGGGAAAAAGGGTTTAAAATTAACTATCTTTCTAGGTTGCCTTGATCGGAATTCTAGATCGGCTGAGTGATTATTTCTAGGATTGAATTAAAATTTGGGGAAAAGGAATCAAGTGAATGGATTGTGTGAACTCAATTAGATGATACTACCCTAGGATCAATTAGCTTTCAACTTGTGATTTTATCTTGCTAATTTGTTTATTTGCTTGATTTAGATAATTCATCTTTTATTTAATTTTTATTTTTCGATTTTTAAAGTTAGATAATTAGAATCAAAACAAACTTTCGGATTCCTAAATAGCAGTCAAATTTTGAGTAGAGTTACTTCCTTTATTTTCGACACATCAATTCCCTTGGGTTCGACACCTTGGAATTACTTCGAGGTTTTACAAATTTTAAAATTGATCGGATTTGAAAACCATACTACGCGAATTCTAGCGATCAATTTTTGACTGAAGACTATAAACTTAGCGCTTCTCGGGAGGCAACCCGAGTTCGTAGTTGTAGATTTTTGCGTTTCTATATTTTTCTTACATTTTTGAATTTTATTTTTCATCTTTTTGTGCTTTGATTTGCTTTTACCTCTCGCTCTTGACATGTTCTTCTTGAAATTCCGTGCAGGAAAAGTCCCAGGGGAGAAACTGATGCCTTAGCCGCGGCACAAGTATTGTGAGCCGCGGCACACACAAATCGAAAGGATAAGCTAAACTCACTGTACCCTGTGCCGCGGCACGGCATAAATGAGCCGCGGCACACTTGAGCACCGAGCCGCGGCACACGAAATCTGTGCCGCGGCGCACGACAAAACGAACGAGCAGGTAAAAGGGATCAGATCGCGTACGCGGCTAACTTTAGCTGTGCCGCGGCACACCATGCGGAATTCGAACAGCCAGGTACCTTATAACCCGCATTCGGCCGGCCACCCCAGGTACGTTTTCTTTCTTTCCCTTTCCCCCTGCGCGCGATCGGCCGAGCCTTCTTCTAGTTTTCTTCTTGCGATTTTTTCGTGCACTTTTCACAAAACCAATCAAGGTATGTTCCAATCTCTAATCTCTACTTATTTGATGAATTTAAATCTGAAGTTGTTTTATGCATTTAAGGATTGAATATGTTTATTTTCCTTCAAAAGTTCTAGGATGGTTTAGGGGATAACATGATGGTTTTTAATCGAATTTTCATGGTTATTTTGGATTATTGATGAATTGAGTACGTAGTTTTGATGGTGAACGATGCGTGTTGTTGTTCTTGGGGGTTGAATCGAGCTATAACCATGTTTATTCTTCAAGTGAACTCTTGCCCATTAGGTGTTCGATGAAATGTCTAAGTGAAAAATTTTCTTTGTTAAGGCAATATTTTGAATCTTTGTGCAACGTATTCGTTCTGGAATTACAGCAACCCCGACCCTTACGTATAGTTTAAATGTTATGATTCAATTTCATCTTTCTCTCACGAATGTGCTATCTTGTTAAATTCTTGATTTCCGGCTGGACATCTTTAGCCGAGTGATGATTATTGTTGTTATTGTTTGCGTAAATAAACCCTGGTGTTGTATATTTCAGGACTGACTATGGCTAGGACGAAGAAGCTGAGCAAGAGAGCCAGGACTCAGTCATCCCCCACTCGAGGGGAAACCTCTCGTAGCCGCGCCGAGTCCGAGGCACCCGGTTCTCGACCACGAGATCCACAAAATCTTCAATGAGAAGATTCGGCCGCGACCTCTTATCCCGAGAGAGGATTTACTCCAGCTCCCAAGACGGGAACCGCTACCATGATAGATGAGATGGGGTGGGCTGATTTTACGCACCCGAGCCGGTTATTTCGATAGTGCAGGAGTTCTATGCCGCTGCACTTCAAGCACATTCGGGCAGGCCATACGTTGCCGTCGTTAGACCCTCGGACTCAGGTCGATGTCCGAGGTATTACAGTTGATTTTTCCACAGCTGCTATTCGGAGGTTGTTTGGGCTTCCGGTGGTAGACGAGACGGCCTATGACCGAGTTATGACTAGCCTCACGAAGGAGGCTTTGCTCGAGACTATTGCGCAGCCCGACTCCGACTGGGAGCAGCGCGCACCGGGTTCTTCCACTTTCCATTTCAAGAGCTCGCACCTCAGTCGGCTCGGGCGTGCCTGGCTATATTTTATTTGCGCCCGTATAGACCCCACATCTCAGATCTGCACTGTCTTTCTCTCCCGCGCCCGGACACTATATGCTATCACATCCGGGTTGCGTTTCGATGTGGCCCCTCTTTTGGTCCGATCTATATTTCGGTATCTGTGGAGGGGCCAAGACGGGGTTGAAGCACCCCTCTCTCATCTGCGATTTGTGCCGGCAGTCGGGGCTGACGTGGTCAGACGACGAGCCGATGCTTGCTCCCCAGGCCCCGATCGACCACTGCATCATCTCACATTTTGACCAGTGGGGAGGAGCACCGGCGCACGCTCGGGGGAGAGGATTTCTGCTGGAGGAGGCCCACGAGGGGTCCCCCGAGCCTCTTTTGTTGACACATGGAGATGCCGGCCCGCCGCCCGACAGAGAGAGATTGCAGGAGATGTTTGATGGGCTGAGGGAGGATCTGAGGAGAGAGAGAGAGGAGCTGAGAGAGGAGACGAGGAGAGAGAGAGAGGATATGAGAGATGAGATGAGGAGAGAGAGGGAGAGTATGCTGGCTGCCATGCGATAGGAGCAGCGGACGGAGCGAGAGAGCGTTATTGCTGCCGTCAGAGCTGAGATGCGAGAGCAGGCCCGCCGGGCCAACCGACGAGAGGCGGCGTCGCGGCGAGGATGCCTATCATCGAGCACCTTGCCGCATGGACGGCCCATATCATGCATCCCGACGGCCATTTATTGCACCCGGCCGCCACCACACCACCTCCTCACCGGATGATGCGGCACACTCGTGAGAGGACTGGAGGGGAGTACTTGACCTTTTACTTTTATTGCATACTATATTTTGTCCATTGAGGTCAATGTACGTCCTAAGTTTGGGGGGGTTTACTTTCAGTTGCTACATTCATTGCTGTACTGATTTTGTTGCACTTTTCATTACTTTGCGTTATTTTTTTTTCGATAGCCTTGCTTGTCTTGATTTTACTTTTATTCGTGATTTTTTCGTGCTTCTATTTGTGTAATACTGATGTTACGACACTGTTTTTCTCTCTGAAGAAACGGTCGAGTTCTAGTCGCGTTGTAGTCAGTGATTTCTGTTTCTGCTTAGTATTCATTTAGGTCCGAAATTTTTTCGTGATTGTAGAGGTCTTGGCGGATAAGAGAGGATACATACTTGTTTTAAAATCACCGTTGATATGTTTGGTTACATTTTCGGTTAGTTAGTCGTCCAGTTACATTAGTCGTGTTGGCACTTAGAGTGAGTTTAGAGTCGGTCAGTTTTTCCCAAAAGTTGAGATAATTTTGTTCTATGAGGGGAAGTCTAGTAATCGGGGGTATTCACGTGACCCGTTGTTAACTCTCGCGTAAAACGACGACCCTGATTAGACTAGTGATTTAGAAATTTCACATGTGCCGATGATAGGAAGCCTAGTAACCGGGGGTATTCACGTGACCCGTTGTTTACTCTCGCGTAAAACGGCGACCTTGATTTGGACATGCGGGAATTATATATTCGAGTTGTTTCTCCGCTGTAGAAGGGAACTTAGTAACTAGAAGCATCCATGTGCCCCATGAGTGTCTTTTACGTCAAACGGTTTCCCAATACATGAGAATGGAAGTTCCACCCTAGGATTATCCCGATGAAACATCCCGAGATCCGAACCTAGTGGTCAACTCGAATCAATTTCTTGAGCATATATATATAAGGGAATACTGTCCGAGGATTATTTTTATGAAACTAGAGAAAATTTTGCCATTAGTGTGTGGAACGGGACGAACTAGCTTGTTTATTTTAGTCTTTCATATTGACGGTCGATTTGATTCACGTTTGTTAATCTTTGAGCTGGATTTTCTTCATGAATGAGTGATTAGGACTGAACTTGGTTACTTTGTGGAATCAGTGTTCTGAGTGCAGCTCGCTATTACGATACTCGTATTATTCAGAGAAAATTTCAGGATAGTATTGATTAGGTAGAGCACGATGAGTTGCACGATTATTCACGACATTCTTTTGTTGAAATTAATTCTTTTTGCTTGAGGACAAGCAAAGGCTTAAGTTTGGGGGTATTTGTTAGGCGTATTTTTATACGCTTATTTATCATTATTTTGTATTATTTTGGAGAGTGAAATTGCTTTTATGAGCCTCTAATACCTTAATTTTGTATGTTTGACAGGAGATTGGAGTCCGGAAGCTAAAACGAGGCGAAACGGGCGAAAACGGCAAATTTTGGCTGTGAGCCGCGGCATAAGGAAGCAGGGCCGCGGCACAGGAAGGCAACCAGCGGGCACAAAGTAAACTGTACTCTGTGCCGCGGCACAGTCCAGGTGAGCCGCGGCACAGATGAAATTAATGGCGCCCAGGCATCCAGCTAAAAGCAATGTGCCGCGGCACAGATTTAGTGCGCCGCGGCACACTTGGCGGTTTTTGTATGCTCCGCGCGGATTTGGGCCGTTTCGAAGCCAGTTTTCGACCTACTCATACGGACGCGATTTGGAGACTGTGAAAAGCTATAAATAAGGGTTTAAGACCCTAATTAATGATCTTTTAATCTTTGGATCTTGAGCTTGGAATCAGAGAGGAGAGACGGCAGAAGAGGAAGAGAAGCAGAAGATTTCAAGAGCAGAGGGCGGAAGCCGAAGAACGGAGGAATCCGAGCTTCATCTGCGTTTGATTTTAATGCTTTCATTCATTTATTCTGTATTTTTATTTATTAATATGTCAGGCTAAAACCCTAATCTAGGATTTTGATGAAACCTACGTTTTGATGGATTTGCTTGAGATTATCTAATTAATTACCTTTTTGTTGAGTTTTCCCAATCGTGTTTAATGCTTGCAATTATCTGGCCAATAGTTGTATTGATTTAATCATTCAATTCGAATCGGGAGAGTAGAATTGGTGAGGAACTATTGGTGAGGACCGTTTTATTCTGTGAGATATGAATATACTCATAGGAACTACGTGGCCTTTTGGAGATTTTATGCTTTTTGCCTATTGACGAATTAATTCACCTAGGGATAGAGTGCGTTATTCGCCTTTAGACAAATCTATTGACCTCGGGAGAGGCGGTAGAATATATTAGCAATCTCCGCCTTCAATAAATTGGGAAAATTATTTACTATGGATAATCGAGAGTAAATTCGGATAAACCGAGGTGGATTCAGAATCCTAGACTTATTCATCATTTGATTTCCTTTATTCAAGCTATCGTTTTCTACTGTTTAGTCTTTTAATAATTCTTTTAGTAATTAATTGCAAAACCCAAATTCGATTGTTCGAATAAAACTGGAATACATAAAAATCGGTAGTTAGTGATTCAGTCCTCGTGGGAACGATACTCACTCATCACTTTATTACTTGTAAACGATAACGTGCACTTGCGTGTAAGAAATATCGCAACAGACAACATCCCAATAAGTGCTTACAGAGCGACAATGGTGAAGGAACATCAGAGCCAACAATTCATACAAAGTATGGGTATTACATTCTCCCCCTCTAAAAAGAAGTTTCGTCCCGAAACTTAAGAAATAAAAAGTTCGGGGTATTCCAATCGCATCTTCTCTTCCGTATCCCAAGTCGCCTCCTCGACTCCATGTCTCGACCGTTGCACTTTAACCAACGGGATGGTTTTGTGCCTAAGCTGCTTCTCGCGACGTTCAAGGATCTGCACCGGTCTCTCCAGAAAGGTAACATCATCGGCTACGTCAATCTCACTATAGTCGATAACATGACTTGGATCCTACACGTACTTCCTCAACTGAGAAATATGAAAAATGCTATAGACATGACTCAAGGATGGAGGCAATGCCAAGCGATAAGCTAAATCTCCAACCCTGTCCAAAATTTCAAACGGTCTGTTATACCGCGGACTAAGTTTACCCTTTTTCTCGAAGTGGAAAACTCCTCTGGTCGGCGACACCTTGAGTAAAACATGGTCTCCCACTTCGAATTCCAAAGGTCGACGACGAGTATCAGCATAAGAATTCTGACGACTTTGGGCAGTCAACAACCGGTCTCTAATATTAGAAATCTTCTCCTTAGTCTCCATCAACATATCTGGTTCCGTTCCGACTAACTCCGAAGCCTCGTCCCAACATAATGGTGATCTACACCGCTTCTCATAAAGTGCCTCGAAAGGTGCCATTTTGATCGACGCATGCCAACTATTATTGTAGGCAAACTCAATCAACGGCAAATGAAGTTCCCAATCATTACTCCAGTCTAGGGCACAAGCCCGCAACATATTCTCCAATGTATGAATCGTCTGCTCAGTCTGACCGTCTGACTGAGGATGAAAAGATGTGCTCAATCTCAACTCGGTGCCCAAAGCCTGATGAAAGGCTTGCCAAAAATGCGATACGAAGTGATATCTCTATTTGCAAGCACATCTCCTACTGAAACCTCAAGTCAAAGGTCCATGTATACCTATCACAACCTTTCGATTCAGTCATTGACAGTGATATCCATGTGACCGAATCGAGGTGACTCGTGTTCGAGTATACTAATCTCATTAGCATACCTATAACGTATGCTCCCACTAACTCTTAGTGAATACAAGCACTCTACATGTCAAAGTACACGTTATACAAATCTTGGCTAAACTTAATGTCCAATTAAGTTTTATCGACTTGCGAACTAGTTAAGCATTCGAGCTCTAAACACTTCCAATGCCTATCTCCTTATCTCCATAAGGAGTAGAATGTTTGCTCTCAAATGCAAGGACTATTATTCTATATACCAAATCACAATTCCAGTGATATACAATAATATAGAAATAATAATTGCCTCATTAAATATTCATAATTACAATACAAGTGCTCTCACTCTCTCATCCTCTGAGTGGCATTTGAGGGCATATTCCTAACAGACATAAATATTGTAACTCTAACTTGTAAAGGAAGTCAGAGCCCGTATTGGTATTGGATTCTATGTTATGGGACTAGAATCCTGATAAGGATTGTTTACGTAGTTTCCTTGTGGAGAGGGTCTCCTTGTTAGGAAAGGATTTCCTTATTTGTGTCAATCTTGGATTCTGCCGTAGATTCTGTTCATACTGAAAGAATAGGACTGTCCCCATCGAAAAGTGAGGGACCTCGGCTTGGTTTTCCATTAAGCCGAGTTGGTGTATAAGTTGGTTGTCTGGTAACCAAGTCTTGACTTAAATCTGAGCTAAGGCCTGATTGAGTCAATGCCATGTATTCATGTCGGCCTAACCGTCGTACTTGATGCCGAGTTGATGAAGTTATTCCTGGGCTTCATAGGATCCTGATTTATGGGTCCTGTTGGCTTATGCCCAAGCTCATTAGATCCATGTAATCAACTCGGTTTATATCGTTCAGTTGTGGTTTGGGCGGTTGAATGGCGATCCTTAAATCTCTCAAAATTAATATGATTAGATTTGAATTGTTTGTTGTCAAACATAGTATAAGCTTCGGACTTCGAAATACTCATCACTTTCATTTGGACAGTTCAACAACACATTGAAATCCATTTTATCGCGTTACTCATACCTGTGGCCATGATCTCAAAAGCTCATAAACGTCTTTTCCAACGGTTGCTTCATTCAGGTTACTTGTATGTAGTGCATGTATGCTGTATAAAAAATTACTTTTTAATATTGTTTAAAATTATATTTGAAAAACGATTACTTGAAATAAAACAGAACATGAATGAAAATTATTATTTATTGTAATCCTGCAAAAAATTGGTTAGCAGAACGAAAAATTGCAGAGCACGTAAACGAATGGAAGAGTCGCTATTGAGTCCAGAATATCTGTCTCCTTATAGCAAATTCACCCTCACCACGGTGTATGACGTCTGCCTCCCAGGATAAAATAATAGCTCGATGCAGTGAACCGATGATCCGCTTCACCCTCAGCGAACTAGAACAACTCTGTATACTATCACCGACTCTAAGAAGACAAAAACGAGGAAGGAAAACGGACATAAAAAGGCTCTCAAAATCGTACGTCTGAAGGTGTTAAAAACGAGCTCCTCAAGCTGGGTATTTATAGGTGAAGGCTGGAGGAGGTTGTGTGCTGGAGGAACTCTAAACCGATTAGGATTGGTATCTCAATACTTATCCAGATCTGTTTAATTCGATAATTATCAATTAAATTGATATTTATCCGGATCCGAAAAATTCGGAATTTATAATTGATGTATTTTCAGTAAAATAAATTTTTACCGAATAAAATTGCAGTAAAAAGATAACTTCGAGATGCCGAGACAAATCGCCCAAATTGTCCTTCGACCGAGACCGAGACTGAGACCGACCCGACCCGAGCCGAGCCGAGCCGAGCCGGCCGGACGGACGGACGGCGGCGGCGGTGCTTGAGGGGCTCCTAGTCATACATCCACTCATGTCTCTCTTTTAAACAAGACTTTGTCCACATCTCCTTATATACTCACAATTTTTCCCTTCTTTTTCCAATGTGGGATAGCATCCCAAACTCATTTCTAAAGGGTTCACTTTGGAATATTATATCTCATTCATACCTCAATCATTTTGAGTGTTATTACATATGTTGGAAACCTTGTACGGAGTACTATGTATTCCAACTAAGTCTCGACTTTAACTCATAGTCGAGACCACACAAAATTTTCTCTCAAGTGGGCTGCTCAAAACAACCCATTTTTCTTTATTTTTCTAACAATCCCCCACATGAATGAGATTGATGGTCCAGCAGCACACGTCAGACACGGAGTTGACTTGGTGATAGTTACTATGGTTAGGCATTACATAGGATAGGTAGAGTATGCTCCTTGAACCTTCCCTCGAAAAGATATATTCTCCTTACTGGCTAGACAGTGTGACTAGATGCCTTTGAACTGTCCGGCCGCTTGTGTAAGTGATCGTATATCCTTCACAAGTGCCCTTCATGATTTGTTCTGTTCTCATTATTGTGTCCATTTTGGCCGTGGACACCGTCCTGGTTCTACGAGAGTTTCTAAAGAATTGTGCCTTTGCAATTCTCCTTTGAAGCGGCCCATCTTCTCTCTAACATAGGTGATTCTCTTTAAGTGTTTTGAGTAAACCCGTATTTTACTCCACCCGACTATACATTGTCGACTTGAGAATCATTAAAAGCATAAGATTAACCTCTCCCTATGGGTATCACTGTTTTTATCCTAGGAATGGTCGGTTCGGGGTAACCCCCACAGTGAACGTGCCCAGTTTTATGAATTGGTTGTCCCATTGAACTTAGATCTTGGGATCTCCAATCAGCTTAGGTTGGGTACCCTCCATAAAACCATTAGCTCAAGGCAATAGACCCATTCCTCTTGATGATTTATCAACAAGATCTTTTGATAACCCTTTGGTTAGCGGATGTTATCCTTTGATGACACATAATCAATAATGACAACTCATGTTGATATCAATTGTCTAATGGTATTATGTCTCCTCCTTATGTGACAAGACTTACCATTGTACATTATGCTTTGTGCCCTGCCAATCGCAGATTGACTATCGCAATGAATACATATTGCGGTCATAGTCTTTGCCTATCTTGGAATATCTTCTAGAAAATAGTGTAGCCATTCTCCCTCTTCTACACATTTATCTAAGGCTATAAACTCGGATTCCATCGTTGACTGAGATATAAGTGTCTATTTCGAATATTTCCATGCCACTGCTGCACCGGCTAGTGTGAATACATATCCGCTTGTCTCCATGGAGTCTTTTATATCAGATATCCAATTTGCATCACTATATCCTTCAAGTACTGCTGGATATTTGGTATAGTGCAGCCCATACTCACGAGTACCCCTCAAGTATCTTAGTACCCTTATTATCGCCTTCTAGTGATCTTTTCCGGGGTTGCTCGTGTATCTACTTAGTCTGCTAACTGAGTAGGCTATATCTGGTCTTGTACAGCTCATCATGTACATCAGACTTCCTATTATGCGTGAGTACTCAAGTTGAGATACTCCTTCACCCTTATTCTTCAATAGTCTCAATGTCATATCCACCGGGGTTTTGGCTATGCCGGAGTCATCTTTATTAAACTTTTCAAGGATTTTATCCATATAGTGGGCTTGACTTAGTATGAGACCTTCCGACGTTCGTGTGATTTTAATCCCTAAAATTATATTTGTGAGTCCCATATCTTTCATATCAAATCTCGACCTCAGCATGTCTTTGGTCGATTTGATTATTCTTTCATTACTTCCGGTAATGAGCAAGTCATCTACATATAGACACAAAATGACATAGCCATCTTCTGTGTGTTTCACATATACACCACCACTCAACATGACATGATCGAATTTTTCATGCCACTGTTTTTGTGCCTGCTTCAATCCATGCAATGATTTGACCAACTTGCAGACTTTCCTTTCTTGTCCAGGAGCAAAGAACCCTTCGGGTTGTTCCATATAAATTTTTTCTTTCAAGTCCCCATTAAGAAAGACAGTCTTAACATCCATTTGATGAACTTCTAAGCCTTGTAATGCGGCGATAGCAAGTATCATTCTTATGGAAGTTATTCTCGTCACAGGAGAGTAAGTATCAAAATAGTCTAGGCCTTCTCGTTGGTTATAACCTTAAACTACGAGCCTAGCCTTATATTTATCAATTGCTCCATCCTGCAGCTTCTTCTTGAAGATCCACTTGTTTCTTACACTTAGGTGGGAACTCTACCAGTTCCCAAGTGTGATTCTGTAATATAAAATCAATTTCCTCTTTGATAGCCTCCTTTCAAAGAGGCCCATCCGTCGAGCTTACAGCTTCTTTGTAAGTCTGAGGTGCCTTTTCGAGCAAGTAGGTGATAAAATCTAGTCCATAAGATTTCTCCGTCCTTTGTCGCTTGCTCCTTCTAGGTTCATCCTCATTATCTATTCTTTGGTCTTCATTATCTCCATCCATTAGTTCAGAAGTCTATTCGGATGAGATAAGGGGTTCACTTGCAGTCTTACAAGGAAAGATATTCTCAAAGAATGACGCATTCCTTGATTCCATAATTATATTCTTATGAATCTCAGGCACTTTGGATTCATGCACAAGAAATCGGTAAGCATTGATGTTGTGTCCATATCCAATGAAAATGCAGTCAACCGTTTTTGGGCCAATTTTAAGTTTCTTCGGAGTAGGTATCAGCACCTTTGCTAGGCACCCCCACACTTTCATGTAATTGTAGGAAGGCTTGACTCCTTTCCACAGTTCGTAAGGGGTTTTATCCCCGTTCTTACAGCATATCTTGTTTAAGAGATAATTTGCCGTTAAGATGGCTTCTCCCCACATATATTGCGGCAGACCTGAATTTAGTAGTATCACATTCATCATCTCTTTCAGAGTGAGATTCTTACGTTCCGCCACGCCATTTGACTGTGGTGCATATGGGGCAGTGACTTCATGAATAATCCCATGTTGCGAGCAAAATTCACCGAATGGTTCCACATATTCACCTCCACGGTCACTCCTTAAAACTTTTATCTTTGCATTCAATTGATTCTCAACTTCCGTTTTATAAAGAATGAACTTCTCTATAGCTTCGTCTTTGCTTTTAAGCAAGTATACATAGCAATATTTAGTACAATCATCCACGAAAGTAATAAAATATTTGTTTCCACCTCTAGTTTGAACAAACTTCAGATCACATAGGTCGCTATGTATTAATTCTAAAGGTTTGGTATTTCTTTCCACTTGTCGGAATGGAGATCGAGTTAATTTTGCCTCTACACAAGTTTCACACTTGTGGTTTAAATTAATTTTAAACTTTGGTATGTGATCAATGCAATTAGTCTACGTATTGCATTAAAATTAACATGTCCTAATCTAGCATGTCATAAATTAGGAGACTCAAGCAAGTAATCAGAAGAATTCGTCATTTCATTATTTTTTATAGTCATTACATTGAGCTTAACTAGCCCATCACATTCATATCCCTTGCCTATAAACACACCATTTTTCGACAAAATAACTTTATCGGACTCGAAAACTGTTCTAAAGTCATGCTTCATCAACAAGGTACCATAAATAAGGTTCCTGCGAATATCAGGCACATATAACACATGTTTAAGAGTCACTTCCTTTCCAGACGTCATCTTTAAGATCACCGTGCCTTCGCCCAAGATAGTTGAGGTTGCAGAATTTCACATATACAGTATATCACCGGCATCAGTTTCTATCAATGAGGAGAACATTGATTTGTTGGCACATATATGCCTAGTTGCTCCAGTGTCAATCCACCACTCTTTGGTATTTGAGCCAACTAAGTTCACTTCGGAGATCATATCACATAATTCAAGATTTTCCACTTGTTCGGTAATGAGATGTGCTGCATTACCATCCTTTTCTTTAGTTTCTTTGGCAGCCTGCAGTCAGCCGCTCTATGTCCCATCTTTTCACAGTTGTAGCATTTACCAAGGAATTTTTCTTTCTTTTACCAGTTCCTCCTTTAGGTCCCAGCTTAGTTTCCTTTCCATTGTTGCCTTTCTTGGATGTTTGTCCAGTTTCTACAACATTGGCCTTTTCCACAGCAGCATTTACCTTCTTCTCTGATCCTCGGTTGTCTTCCTCTATGCGAAGTCTAACGATCAGATCCTCCATGCTCATCTCTTTGCGCTTGTGCTTGAGATAATTCTTGAAGTCTTTCCAAGTCGAGGGCAGTTTTTCGATCACATCAGCCACTTGGAAGGATTCGCTAATGACCATTCCTTCAGCATGGATTTCGTGAATGATCACTTGTAGCTCTTGTACCTGACTGACCACAGTCTTGGAATCCACCATCTTATAGTCAAGAAACCGCCCAACAATCCACTTTTTGGCACTGGCATCCTCGATCTTGTACTTATGATCTAGTGAGTCCCATAGTGCCTTGGCTGATGTAGCAGTGCTATACACGTTGTATAGCGAATCAGCAAGGCCATTCATTACATAATTCCGACATAGATAGTCGGAAGTTTTCCAAGCGTCAATGGCCATCGAAGTCTGTTGGTCACTGTCTTCATTATATTTTGGCGCGTCCTCCTTAAGGAATCGAGACAAGCCTAGAGTGGTCAGATATAACATCATTCTCTGGTTTGTTTGCATGGTTGACCGGAACCAAAACCGAATTAGTTATCGGAGCCGAGGCAGAGTGGTTCGCTGAACCCGATCCAGTTAGAGGCGCACCTCCAGTCGCGGAACCCGATCCAATTTTCTGAGACGCGCCTCCAGAAAAGTCCGTAGATAGAGTCGGGTTTGAAGCATCCATATTAACTTAAGTTTCGAAAATAGATCTGTTTTAATCAAGTAAACAAAAAAATTGCTTTAAGATTGTTGAAAATTATATTTGAAAAACGATTACTTGAAATAAAATAGAACATGAATGAAAATTATTATTTATCGAAATCCTGTAAAAAATTGGTTAGCGGAACAAAAAATTGTGGGGCACGTAAACGAATGGAAGAGTCGTTGTTGAGTCCAGAATATCTGTCTCCTTAAAGCAAATTCGCTCTCACCACGGTGTATGACGTCTGCCTCCCAGGATAAAACAACAGCTCGATGCAGTGAACCGATGATCCGCTGCACCCTTAGCAAACTAGAACAACTTTATATACTATCACCGACTCTAAGAAGACAAAAACGAGGAAGGAAAAAAGGACAGAAAAAGGCTCTCAAAATCGTACGTCTGAAGGTGTTAAAAACGAGCCCCTCAAGCCGGATATTTATAGGTGAAGGCTGGAGGAGGTTGTGTGCTGGAAGAACTCTAAACCGATCAGGATTGGTATCTCAATACTTATCCAGATCTGTTTAATTCGATAATTATCAATTAAATTGATGTTTATCCGGATCCGAAAAATTCGAAATTTATATTTGAGGTATTTTCAATAAAATAAATTTTTACCGAATAAAATTGCAGTAAAAAGATAACTTCGAGATGCCGAGATAAATCGCCCAAATCGCCCTTCGACCGAGACCGAGACCGACCCGATCCGAGCCGGACGGACAGACGGCGGCGGCGGCGCGCGCGTGTGTGTGTGCGCGCAAGGGGCGCCTAGTCACACATCCATTCATGTCTCTCTTTTGATCAAGATTTTGTCCACATCTCCTTATATACTCATAATTTTTCCATTCTTTTTCCAATATGGGATAGCATCCCAAACCCATTTCTAAAGGGTTCACTTTGGAACATTATATCTCATTCATACCTCAATCATTTTGAGTGTTCTTACATGTTTTGGAAACCTTGTACGGAGTACTACGTATTCCAACTAAGTCCCGACTTTAACTCGTAGTCGAGCCCACTCAAAATATCTTCTCAAGTGGGCTGCTCAAAACAGCCCATTTTCCTTTATTTTTCCAACAAATATTCCATCTGTGCCGTTTAAAACTTGACAGATGATGTAGTTTTGCTGTTTTTAGGAAAACGAACCGTGTGCGGTAGATTGATAAGTTGTGTACGTATTAATGATGAGTGTGTGACTGAGACTAGAATATAAAAAAATGTATTGTGGTAAATATTTTCTCGAGACCAGTGATGTGATTTTGATTGTCTGATATAATTGTGTATAAATAAATTAAATGCAAAACTTCTAAAAGAACAAAAAAAGAATAAACCGAGAGCTTTTAGTAGGGTGTAGGGAGTATAAATTCATATTTTTTCGATCCCAATCTCATTAATTTATGGAGGTTATTATAGTAATATTATTAATAGATTACTAAATTTAATGTTTTTCTTAAAAGAAAGGAGTAAAATAGTGAAAGTGAGAAATTTTCTACTTTAATAAAGAAAGAAAGAGGTGAAAATTTTTCTCGCTGATTTTGATATATGCGCATGAAAAATTCTGTTCATAATTGCAATTAGTAAATAACATGACCCAAATCATAACGATTGTATGTATATATATTTAAATGTACATATATTTTTACTGTGGTTTTACAGTAAATTAATAAGTTTCACAATAAATTAACAAAAGTAAAACATATATGTATACAAATATACGTACACAAGAGGCTTTACGAACTCGTTCGTTGCACCGACTGTGATTTTGATGTTGGTGCAGATGGTTGAATACTTGTTATCAAGATTGCATCGTCTTTTGTTCGTTGCTTTTTGAGAAGATTATAGCCTTTTTTTAATGTTTGTAATATAAGTTTTATATAATTAGTTATATGTAATGTATTGGGATTATTTTAGTTGATATGTGCTTGATGTTTCATAATAGAGTATTGATCTTAGATGACCCATATTCAATACAAAGTAATTGGGCTTTGTTATGTGATGTGGCCCATTGTCTATTTATTTCTCCCAAGCTTTTGTAATATCAATTGAGTTAGTTTATATATTTTAACGAAATCCCGTAGTTATAATTTCGACCAATATTAAGGTCGATTAATATAACACTTATGTGTAATATTTCCGTCTTAATATGCATTTCATATATCATAAATGATACAAAACTGCACTCTCCATAACTCGTTATTGTAGTTAAGTAACATCTTTCTAATGTTGCAAAAGGTAAATCTGCAAATTTAACTATTCTTGGCCTTCATGACTGCCGTAATCATCTTTCATCACCTAACAATCTGCATCATTGTTAGAAGATGATGATGGCAAATGTGTAGTAATATTGTTGTCGAATCAGTTAGTGATAGTATCAACCTCATTGTTTTTTTTCTTGTTGTGAGTTGCTTTGAAACACGCTTGTCTTAATTTTCTTGTGCTTAACTGGAGTGGTAAATCGGGGTTTTCTTCCACATTCTTCTTATGCCTAAAAATCAACTTTTTTATTTGGTTATTATAATTTACAAATGACTTCGAGACAAAATTATATACTTTTTCCTTTCTATTCATTATTCAAGGTGATATTTTTAATATGTCGAATTTTGTTATTTTAGGAAACTCTTTTAGTTTATCTGTTCAAATCAGATGTACTAAAACTCACTGATCCGTGCGATGCACAAATGTTGTATCTAAGTGTTCATCGCGTAATGTTTGTGTAAATTGCCGAATATACAACAATCTATAACTAAGGCTACTGCGGGAGATCTTTGTTGATTGTTTTAAGTATTTCGTTAATGTTTACGTAAATGTAACTATTTTGTTGAGTTTATAGTTTATTTCTTGTTGTTGTCTTGGTGTTTTTTTATTTTTAAAATGTCTGTAGTGTAAGTTTTAGATAATGAATTACATTTTTCACCAAAACATGTGACGTTTTCTTTCATTGATTTGACTACATATCAAGCAAATAAAAATACTTTTTTTTAGCCTCTCATGAGGATAACAAATTTTGTACTCATGTATATTACCAGAACATCATTAAAATATTACTTGAATCGTATTTTCACTTTTAGTAGAGTGTCAACCCCTTCCTTTATATCCCAGAAAATCATCTTTAAAAATCTTTGAGACTCACACATTTCTGAAATACCAAGGATAAAATGTACCTCATGTGTAGACTTATATGCGTGCATAATTTTTTATATTAGTCGATAAAAATTATATTGTCATGGAAACAGATATCTCTTATAAATATTACGCCAATACGCCTTAGAATAGCAATACCTTCCATTACATGTCTCACAATTTTCATGTTTACAACTTACTGATAATATTTTATGCTATTGCTCCCACCCTTAACAGAATTTTTTTCCACATAATTCCACCATTAATAATCAACTAAAAAGCTCCATTCCGTATTTTCGGGTGGGGATTAATTGTTAATCCGCAAGCACCCTTCTGAGTTTCTAAACTCAAATTCAAACTTCTTTTTAAAATCTTCCCCCAAACTCATCAATGGCATCTCAATGATTAATTGTTAATCCATAAGTACCTTTCTGAGTTTCTAAACTCAGATTCAAACTTCTTTTCATCCATAAAATTTTATCACATAGACATGCCAATTGGTTAGCATTCAAAGCACACATATATCTAGCCTTATTCATCAATGACTATTGAACACGTAAGTCGATCAATGTCCAACTAACTTACTTTACTCAAACATTGATAACATCCACGACTTTGAAGCGCAATTCACATCCAACACTCAATCCTATTTAGGACACAACAATTACACGAACACAAACACACACCTGCATATTTTCTTTAGTAGCAGGATCTAAATCCACAGTTGCTATATCCTCAACAAATCCTTGTGTTATGGGTGACCCTACGTACAAATAATCTTCTTCTCTTTCGGAAGCCATATTTTTAAGATGGACTATAGTTTTGTTGTCGGGGTTGTATACCCGTTGATGTTTTTGGGAGTTGCATCGATCGCGCCCGCATCCTTAATAACCTGTAACATGGTGCAAATGCTTAGAATCTTTTAAAAGTAGGAAAAAGAGAAAATCACATGCGAGATCATAAATATACATTGAGATGGTCATACTCCTCTCTCATAACACCTTTACGATCCCTCATAGCACGGATGGCTCGTGATACGCCAACTTCTGGGATATGTAAATAATCACACACATCCATAATACAGGTTTGTAAAATCATGTCTTGGGTGAATTCTCCAAATGCTTTGCTAGTTCTAGCTTTGACCATTCGAACAGTTTGTACTTTTTGCTCTTCAAATGGTGTTATTTATAGTATCAAATGATGGTGGTTGAAGGGTTTGTGCATTTATTTGAAGGCAAATGAAAGGAGCAAATGATTAAATGAAGGAGACTTGAAAAGAATTTGATAACTTTAGACAATTAATATTTTCCTCATTAAATTTGACACAATATGAAAGGAATTAATAATACATACGGTTGATATGAATGAGTTTTCACTTTAAAATGAGTTTTCACTTTAAAATTGAAGTCATTAATACTCCAATCAATTAGTGATGTCATGACATTAATCTCCAAATATTTTCACTTCAAAAATA
This sequence comes from Orobanche coerulescens, assembly GCA_033398695.1. Lineage (NCBI taxonomy): Eukaryota > Viridiplantae > Streptophyta > Magnoliopsida > Lamiales > Orobanchaceae > Orobanche > Orobanche coerulescens. The sequence goes on from CM065805.1 coordinate 171,916,240, forward strand.
ATGTCATTAATACTCCACAATCAATTTTAGCACCTAATCTTTCAATATATATGATTATTGTTTCGAAAAGAGAGAAAACTTGAAGTGGTCTTCTACATATAGTATTATTTTTTTTTTGCCCTAAGTTTAACACGAACTCTTTTGATACCCAAATTGTCGGAATTAACCTTTACTCGAATGCATTCGCGTCATATATTGTACTTTCGAATAACAAAATTTTGAGTCAACTTATAAAAATACAATATTGAGGGAAGATTATCATCCGGGTAACACGAATACAAAATCGAGTAACACGAATGCGCCGATCGAGTAACACGAATGCGCTGTCGAGTAACACGAATGCGTCGGTCGAGTAATACGAATGCGCCGTCGAGTAACAAGAATGCTGAATTCGAGTAACTTTTTTATTCGAGTAACCCGTATGACTTCTTCGGGTAACTCCAATTCCTATTCGAGTAACCCGAAATGACTTCTTCGTATATTTTTGCAAATTCACTCAAAATTTGTTACTTGAAACAGTGACGGATCTACACCTAAAATATTGGTGGTGCCTATTATTAATAAAAAAAAATGTGAAACTAAAATTCAATACATTTACATATAGAAATATAATAGGCTTCAATATACCAACATTATATAAAATAAACACAATTTACATATGATGTTTCCTAGGATTCATGTTTTGAAAATAATCACTTAACCAAAAGTTAAATGAATACATCACTAATAGTCATCAATAATAGTCATGAATACATCTCTCTCTACAAAAGTTACCAAACGATCATTTAACCATTCATCCCCCATCTTAGACCTCAAATCGCCCTTCACATGCTTCATAGCTGAAAAGATCCGCTCAAATAAGACATGCTAAATCAGAGATTTAAGAAGGGAAAAGAGATGGAACCTTACCTTGGGGAAAAAGAAGTGCTCTGTGAGTGGGAGTCTGGGAGAGGTCGGCGGCGGAGACTGAGAGGGAGCGCCGGAGCGGCTGCCGGCGACGGGAGGGACCGACAGGAAGGAGCCAAGGAGGGAGGCACACACACGTTTCTTCCGTTCTGGTTCTGTTCTGTGTGTCGCCGCTGTTCCTTTTTTTTTTCTACTTGTTCTTTTATTCTGCGCATATCTGTATCTATTTAATATATTTATATATTTATGTTAAACCTGTCTCTACATATGCTCCGTTCAAATAAATTCTTTTTTTCTGCCTTAACCCAAAACGACGTCGTATGAAGGGGAAAATTTATTTATTTGCTGGTGCCTGTGCACCAGCAGGCACATAGTGGGTCCGCCCCTGACTTGAAAGTACATTATATGACTCGAATTCATTCGAGTAAAGGTCAATTCCTAATCGAAAAAGTTGATGCTAAACTTAAGACAAAAAAATAATGTTAGATGTAAAAAGACAACCAACCTATTCCCACATTCAAAAAATATTCAGTGTGGGACGCATTGAAGAGATTTGGTGAACCAATAAATCTGGTGGTTAACTGCAGATGATGTAAATGGTGGGCACATATGGGCCCTTCGTTCGTGATGGATGACCCTAAAAGTGAGCAAAGGACAAAGTAGGGAGCAGGTACAATGTAGGACATAATCATATTGGAGTGTATTAAAATTTTCCCCTTACCTGTAATAAATAATTCAATTTTATTTTAGATGATTCAAATAGGTGATTTAAATATATTTTTTGTGTTACTCAAATAGATACAGTAAAACCTCGATAAATGAATATAATCGGGATTGGAAAAAAATATTCATTTAGCGAAATTATTCATTTATCGAGAGAAATTTTGAACATGTTATAAAGAGTTGGGACCAGAGAAAATTATTCATTTGACGAGGTTATTTGTTTATCGAATATTCATTTATCGAGACTTTATTGTAGCTCTATTGTATTATTTTGATATGTCTGTGAGTAAATGTTAAAAATGGTTTTAGAAGAATTGTTGCTAAATTTTCTCATGAAAAAAAAAATCATCTTTAGGCCTAATAAGTACTATTTGCACATGAAGCGGTTGTTTTCCAACTCGACCGGAGGATCAATTGCTAAGGTCCGGGAGGTTCAAAGAAGAAGTTGAGTATATCATAGCTGACCGCAGGTTGGATAATCTCTGCTTGCCCTGTTGAAACCTCACCCTATGTCAGTCTTGCACGTCGAAGAAACTGTGTAGATAGAGGTGAAGGTTACAAAATGAACAACCGCTTGAAGCGCCTCGTAGTCGAACCTTGTTTTTGTGGAATATGTACCCCGGCCCTGTATCATGAACACATGAAGGGTACGGCATCGGATCAAATAGGAAGAACACTAAAATCCTCGTTGGATGGGAAGGCGAAAGCCTATCTATAACTAGGGACCGCCAAGCTCGTATTTTCATATTTATTCTTCCTTATCTTAATTCCCTTGTAACTTTTCTATATTCCATAAAAAATTAATAAATACATTTATCAATCAATAATGGCAGAAAACACAATGGAAATCATCTCTCGTTGTCGTCAGAACATGGGCGATAATTAGTGAGAGTTGGTTGCTTATTCTCGAGTAGACCTGGCAAAAAAACAGTCAGCAGGCCGGGCCAGCCCGCCCATTTTTGAGCGGCATTGGGCTCCAATTTTGGGAGGTTTTGCCCGCCTGTGGAGGTCCGACCCGTGGACTACCCGCCCGACCCAACTTTCTTCTATTTCTTTTTTTAAAGATGTGTGACTATAATATTTAAATCTTTCTCCTTATGTATTTTATTAAATTATATTACACTTATAGTTCATTATTGATGTAAATTTACTTTTTATGGAAATGTGGTTACTTTGTATAATCTCATATGAATATATAATATTATTTCATAATTTTTTCAGATAGTTGTATTGATGGATGATCTAATAATCAAATAAAAAATATTTGTATATTTATTTTTTATTATGTTAATGTAATAAATGATATAATGATCAAATAAAAATATTTGTATATTTTTTTTATTGTGGCAGTGTTGATCAATTAAAAATATTTATATATTTATTCAATATTTTTATATTATATTTTAGACTTGAAAAAAAAATATAAGAAAAGCCTTGCGGGTCGGGCCAAGCCCCGCCCGGGGCAGGCCAGGGACCTCGGTTTTTAGGGCCAGAAAAAGTCGGCCTTTTGGCTCGGCCCAAAAAATGCGGCATATTTTTGCCCAGCCCGTTTGGACTGGGCTCGTCCGTTTACCAGGTCTATTCTCGAGTCGTCGGTTCACTCTTGATTTCAGCTACAGTAATATATTTTTTGTAATTTTATTCATACCTTGTTGAATGATCTAGGTTGGACGAGCTCGGTCACAGTTTTATTTCGAGGTTGGCTTCAATTCTTCTTTGGCTAACCATGCAGCCCAAGCATTTCCCAGAATCGGCCCAAACGAACACTTGGATTCAACATCATTTTATACTCGCACGAAATAGCAAATATTTTAGTAAGATCATTTACATGGTTTGTTGGGGACAAGGTTTGACGAGTATATCATTTACATACACTTTCATTGTTTGACATGTCATATTACAGTATGTCTTATTTACAAGGCGTTGATAGGTGCCTCAAGCATTCTTGAGTCCAAACGGTATCATACAATAGCAATAGAGACTGTGGGCCAAGTAGAATGAAGTGTTATCTTTATCCGATAGATGCATCCTAGTCTGAATGTACCCGTAGTATGATGCATTCATAAAACTCATTATTTCATGTCTGGCTGTGGCGTTGACCATATAATCGATAAGGGTAGGGGATAGCTGTCCTTCGAGTAGGCTTAATTGAGATTGTAAAAATCAATACATAGTCGCCACTGTCCATTTGATTTCTTAACAAGGATGGGGTTGGCCATCCAAGTCGGGTACTTATCTTCCTGGACAACACTGTCTCCATGGAGCTTGGACAGTTCTTCCTCATATATTTTTTGCTTATCAGGACCTATCTTCCCTTATCAGGCCCTATCTTCTTTCATTTTTGAACGACCGGCCAGAAGTTTTGATCCAATGTTTAGCCGGTGATAGGCGTGTTTTAGATCGAGATTTGAATGTACATATACTAATTGGTCCATATGAAGACATCCAGGTTCTGTCTTAGATGGGGGATCATCTCCGGCCGAATAGATTTTATAGATTATAATCGTTGCGGAGTTGTATTGCAGGATGGTTTCATCGACATAATAAAGTCCAGCTCCTCAACTGGTTCTGCATGGCAGACTTTTCTCTTGGCCTCTGAGACCTTGGGTCGGTTGGGTCTTCTTCAACGATCGGTTCCTTTTCGGGCCTCAGAACCCTGTCTACGTCCCAATCAACCTCCATATGAGTGAATGGTTCAGTCTTCGACTCCTCGGCAACATGTTCTTTTATAGGTCTGTGGTTCAGCTCCGCTTTCTCCAAGATTTCATCCATCTGATCGGAGGAGCCCTCGAGGACAATAATTTCCCGAGCCCGAATACTGAGGGTGTATTCCCAGGCTGCTCGATTGTTGTGCCGATGGAATCCCACTCCTTCCAATGTGGGGAATTTGAAACACATGTGGTAAGTAGACTGTATAGCGTTTTAATCATGACATAGTCTACATATTTTAATCATGATATCATAGGTCGGCTTATGATGGCATTGTAGTTGTTGTGCACATCAATACAATTGAAGGTGATGATTAGGGTTTTCTTTATAGGGCTGTGGCCAAACTCCACTGAAAGATCAATTTTCCTAATGGGAGATGTCTGAAAATTTGCAGAGCCATAGATATCTTCTGGCGGTGGGTGCCGGATTTTTTAGCCTGGTCTCAACTCTGAATAGTCTAAGCTGAAACTACCTTTTCACTTCTCCTCTTGCCCCATAAGCGTTCAAAAACATAGGGGGTGTAGAAATAAGTCGATTTTTAGAATGATGAGGGCTTTCACCTTGCTTCCTCAATCTCGTATTTCCCACAATCACGGGAAACAACCTTCTTTTTATCCATCCTTTGGGTTGTTTCCCAATTGACTTTCATCGTGGGAGGGAATCTATGAAATACGTGTCATGAGAGCCGCCAAATCCTAAACAAATACGGGATTTTGGAGGCATTCCACTATCCTGGACATATTGGTCTTATCAGTATTGAGCTAAGAATTGGTTACTTCCGGTCGTTGGTGCCGGGGATTGCTATGTCTGTGAGGATGACTCAACGAGCCTCCTTGCAACATCATTGAAAAATTTAGAAATTGGGTAAAATTCTTTGAACTTTCAGCTGATAAGTTATGATTCCGATGCGATGTTGATGACAAGACCCTCCTTTTATCGATAATTTGTTTATGCCTCATTTGGTCAACAAAGACGTGTATTGATTTGTTTGTAGGAATAGATAAATCAAAGTCACGTAAATAAAAAAATCCAAAAAATGCATAAATACCAACCTTATATTGGTTGGTGAATTTTTGTAAGAAGGACTGGGCTGGATATTTAGATCGATCGTATTATATTTATATGTCAAAAGACTGTCAAAGTATAATTCTTAATGTGAACTTTTCTAAAAGTTTTTTTTTCTAGCATTTATCCTCCATAGTCATAGAAGTCCCTGGCAAATCAGGAGGTGGACATCTGTAGAATGTTCGAAAGCTTTCAAAATACAATTTACTATGAGGAATGTTCCGATGACAAGTGTTGATGCATAAGGAAGCAGCTGGATAGGCCACAATAAGTGTTATCTGTGTCTGTCTTCTCTTGTAGTTATCCATCGACTGACCGATTCGAGATCTTTCCTCAGGACCGACCATCATATCATCCTCTCCTGGTCGGTCCTTGGCGCTTCGTGGTTCATGTTTTTTGAGACTGTCTACTCGGCCCTATCTCTGGTCGGCGTCCACATGGCATTATTGTCCAGAAGTTGGGTCTGTCGAGTCGTGGAGTTCAACTTGATCGGACCAATCATACTTAGGTGTTGACCGGTCTGAACTGGTCGGGTCTCCCTATGTAACACCCTGAGAAATTCAGAATATTTACAGCGCCGTAAACCCTTTATATAAGAATTTACAAGGCTAAATTAAAAGAAATACTGAACAATACGAATAATACCACCAATAGTTGTGTAATTTGGTAACCAGTTTAATCATCCAAAACAACCCATTTATTAAAAAATTCTAAAATTACCATAAAGAACATACGTACTCGAGTACTTAACACAAAACCAGAATACCAAAACAATTCAAACGGATAACATCACTGTGCCCCTTCGTCATCATGCCGAAACTGTGGTTGCTTCCCCACTCCTCGGCTACCTGGACATTAAACAAATGTCCACCCCTATAGGGGTTAGCAAAACGATGCTAGTACAAGTACCAAAAATTATAAAAAATCAGATCTGCAACAACAATGCATAGCATATACACAAAACACAAACTTCCTCTTCCAGAATCCAACGATGCAAATCCACGTGATTTTATTAACACAACACAAGGTAATCCAATGATTCAGCGCCCTTAGCATAGATCCCAAGATGATCCTGTCGGACCAACATGAGGTGGAAAACCCGTCCAATGATACAGCGCCCTCAGCATAGATCCCAAGATGATCCCGTCGGACCAACACGAGGTGGACAACTGATCCAGCGCCCCAGCATAGATCACACGATCTCATCGTACAATACAACTATGCATACACATATGCAAATCAATATGTTCATCAACATGAACAACATATGAATCAATAACATGAACGACATTATGACAAATCAACTTGGACGATATCATGTTTAACAACATGAATGACAATATGCATGATCAAAATCATCAATATTAAACCAAAATCAAATTAAGATACTTGCCTCAGAAATGACGACAAGGATCGATACTTCCAATAACCTTCAACCCGCTCGAAGAACTCTCACTCGATCAATTCACAATGTCTGAACCTTAATTATACAATAACACCATTATAACTAACGGTTCCGGATAATCGCTTCTAATTATTATACGAACATCAAAAGGCATAATCTATCCAATTACGATAAACACACGAATCTGCCCCAAGCCATACCGGTCGAATCATCACTACAATTCTTATCCGAAAAATAATCTTATAATGTTTCGATCAAGTCGTCAACACATCTTAAGATTGAATTCTTCAATTATGCCTCATGATAGTTCGTCCTATAAGGATCCTAACCATACCTATCAACAATCCAACACAATATGATTTCAGAATTATCTTGAAGAACACCATAATCATCACCTAAAACTCGTTACTAGGTTCAATATGATCATCAACTTCTTCTACAAGGAAATAAATTCTAAGTTCAATCCATTTAGTTCCCCTATACGCGTTGTTCGATCATATTATTCATAATAAACTTGATAATTTCAGTAACAACCTCCACAACTTCAGTAGCATGTTCATATTCGACAACTAGAACACGAAATCTAGATTGATGAATCGTCACATACCTTATACGGAAGAAAATGATGAAAACACTTGATGAACTCAAATCCCCAAAGCTCCTTGCCTTCAATGAATATGTTTAGAGGCTGATATGAAGGGTTTAGGTCGAGAGGGTAACTCTCTAAGTCTCGGAAATCAGGTATAGAGTGAAGTGAAAACTGATAAATGAAATGAGGTGGTGTCCTATTTATAAAGTTCTGAACATTACGTACGTTATCCTCAAAGACGTACGCTATCTGACATTCTTTGCATACGTTTACATCCGACAGTAGCTCACTATCTCGTTTCTGGTCTTCTCTTACGCACGTGATAAGTGGTAATTTTACCACTTATTTCTAGGATTTTATACTAGGTTTTTATCTCGTTTCGTGATTAATGTGCTCGTATTTGGCTTATTTATGATTAGTCGAGCCGTATTACGCGTTTGGGTTGGTTTTAGTGTGTTTGCAGGTTTTTAGAGCCAAAAGGACCCAAAACGAGACAAAGGACCGAGAGTCGAGTCACGGACGGAAGAAACGGATTTTTTGCAAGAGACAGACCACCCTATCGGCCCAGCCTATCGGCCGGTAGGTGCGTCCGAAAGGTGTTCCTACCCTATCGAGTGAAGTCGACCGACAAACCAACTATCGGCCTGCCTATCGGCCGATAGGCCAGTCCGATAGGCGGCCCAGCGGACTCTCGTGTTTTGACGGATTTTGACTCTTTTGGATAGATTTTGTTTCCTAGATTAGGGCTAATCGGGAGTTTAACCCCCTTAGGCTATATAAACCTCCTGCTAGACCTAGTTTTACTATCTTTGATCATTCTTTTTCATCTTTTATCATCTTTTGCCATCATTTACATATTTTGGCAAGATTAATTCTTGGGATACAAGAACTTTTTGGAGGCAGCAATTATTATTGTTTTTCGGAGATTGAAGACTCGGAGTTCATCCATAAGGGTTGTAATCTCTCTTTTCATATTAATAATATGATTCTTCATCTATTTCTTGTTTAATTTCAATTATGTCTGGCTAAATTCATTGATTGATTCTAGGGTTAGTAAATTTAATTGATGTTCACATGATGTTCCTTTGATTACCTTTTTACCTTTCATCCTAGACTTGTGATCAAGATGTGTCAAATCTCATGCTAGATTAAAGGGCCCTTAATCGATGCATGTTAGCTAATTGATTTTGCCCGGAAGAATTAATTAATTAGTGGAAATACTTGATACACAATATGATTTAATCTTAAGACCTAAGTGGAGTAAGATAAATCATAGATAAATAAGTTGGCGCTTTTTAAGTGATTTAAATTCTTTGAGCCTTAGCGGGAAAAGGGTTTAAAATTAACTATCTTTCTAGGTTGCCTTGATCGGAATTCTAGATCGGCTGAGTGATTATTTCTAGGATTGAATTAAAATTTGGGGAAAAGGAATCAAGTGAATGGATTGTGTGAACTCAATTAGATGATACTACCCTAGGATCAATTAGCTTCCAACTTGTGATTTTATCTTGCTAATTTGTTTATTTGCTTGATTTAGATAATTCTTCTTTTATTTAATTTTTATATTTCGATTTTTAAAGTTAGATAATCATAAACAAACCAAATTTTCGGATTCCTAAATAGCAGTCAAATTTCGAGTAGAGTTACTTCCTTTATTTTCGACACATCAATTCCCTTGGGTTCGACACCTTGGAAATACTTCGAGGTTTACAAATTTTAAAATTGATCGGATTTGAAAACCATACTACGCGAATCCCAGCGACCAATTTTTGGCGCCGTTTCCGGGGAATTGATAGAAAACTTAAGGGGATAATTCGAAAAAAAAAGAGATTGCTACTTTAGGTTGTTTACTATTATTATTAATATTCAATCTCGTTTCCTCACATCTTGTTTTCTCTTCCTTGTAGGCGGTGCATGATCACAAGATCCCAAGGAAAGGACTTATTTCCTTTGGATCCGGAAATCGAGAAGTCTTTGAGGAGGAAGAAGCAAGAAGCGAGAACCGAGACTATTTCTATACCTTTCGTTGATACCATGGCCGGCATTGGTGACCCACCACGAGAACTCGCTCGTCCCGAGAAGATCCCTTTGAATGCCCGCTTTCGACCTAAGCTGGACGATTATCAAGAAGGAGGTTGGGGAAAGATTGATGCCAACAACTTCGAGCTTAAGCCGTCCCTCATCGCTACGGTGAAGTCTCAAACATACGGAGGAGGAGTTAATGAAGATCCAAACGCTCATCTTGAGTCGTTTTTGGACATATGTGCCACCATCAAGCAAAACGGAGTGCCTCCGGATGTCATTAAGCTCCGCCTATTCCGGTTCTCCTTAGAAGACGATGCGCTAGATTGGTACAAGAGCCTAGATCGGAAGGAAATTGGTACTTGGAGAGAGATGACTCGGTTGTTCTTAGCACAGTTCTATCCTCCCTCGAAGGTGCAAAAACAAATTAACGATATCTTGCAGTTCGAGCAATATGAGGATGAATACTTATACGAAGCATGGATCCGATTTAAGAAGCTACTTCGCAAATGCCCACAGCATGGAATTGACAAGGAAGAAATCTATATTCGGTTTTATCGGGGTTTGACGAGGAAGGCTAGAAGAGAGTTGGACTATTCATCGAAAGGGGGATTTCTTGCTAACGATTATGAAGAGGCCAAGAATCTCATCGAGCTAGCGGTCAACAATGATTATGAGGAGGTAACCGATAGGAAGATGATGAGAAGAAAGGTTCCATCCGGTGACGAGGACGCCTACGGTGATTTGAAGGCAAAATTTGAAAGACAACAAAAAGAGCTTGAGATGCTAAAAAAGAATACTTTGGGAGTCAATTCAGTTTTTGAAGAGCTAAACGAGCCTATTGCAGTTAAGGAGGATGTAAATTACGTGCAAGGAGGAAACTTCTGGCAAGGGGGAAATAGGGGAAACTATTATCCGAACAATCGAAACCACCCTAATTTCTCCTATGCCAACCCGAACAATGCTCTTCAGCCACCACCGGGATTTAACGTGAAAAACGGGGTTATTCAAGAGCCGATTGCTAAGACACCGATGGAAGAGATGTTGGAACGGTTAGAGGCAAGTCAAAAAGATTTTATTTATAAAGGCACAAGAGGTTCGGGCTCTCGAGCATAGTGTGACATCTATTGGAAACTCGGTGATAGCCTTGACAAAGCGGATGTCGATGGTGGAGACCCAAATGAGTCAAATGGCGAACGCCTGCCGGATTTCATAAGCGGGCCATTTTCCGAGCAAAGACGAGACCAACCCGAAGACGCAACAATGCAACGCAATCGAGCTTCGGAGTGGGACAAGGTACATTAATCATGGGGCTGAAGTTGAGAAATGGAAACGAGGATGTACTAGAACCGGAGCCGAGAACGAGAAGGAAGATGAAACACGCAGACCCATCGGCCAAGACTATCGGCTATGTGCCCACCCGATACCTGCACGGAATGCCGGTGGAGCCTATCGACCCCCTATCGGCCGAAAGGCTCTGAAGTTCGAATGTGAAGGATTTTGAGGTAAAAGCTCCATTTCCACAAGATTGGCCAAGTCGAGACATGATGAAAAGCTTCAACGGTTTATCGACATTTTTCAAAAGGTGAATATTAACATTCCACTTCTAGACGCTTTGAGAGACATGCCGGGGTACGTGAAATTCTTGAAAGACGCTGTCGCAAGCAAGAGGAAGTTGGCGAAGTTTGAAACCATAAATTTGACCGAGGAGTGTAGCGCTATCATTCAAAACAAGCTCCCGCTCAAGCAGAAGGATCCGGGACGTTTTACTTTGACATGCAAGATTGGCGACCAAACGTTCCGTAATGGGTTGTGTGATCTCGGGGCAAGCATCAATCTTATGCCTCTATCCATCTTTAAGAAGTTGAAGATTGGGGAGATGAATCCGACTACCATTTCTCTACTCATGGCGGACCGGTCGATCGCTTATCCGAGGGGAATTGTGGAGGATGTGTTCGTTAGAGTCCAACACTTAGTCTTCCCGGCCGATTTCGTAGTTCTTGATATGCCCGAGGACGAGAATCAACCATTGATCTTTGGGAGACCGTTTCTAGCGACGGGGAGAGCACTTATCGACGTCCAAGAGGGTGATCTTACTTTCCAGGTTAATGATCAAAATCTGAAAATTTCCATCTATGACGCGATGAAGAAGCCTGAGGATGCGCCCGAGGAATGTTATGAAATTGAGTCTATTATGCCGCCCCCGACCGACTTGTTGGAGCATTGCATTTCACACTCCATTTACTCATATTCCGATGTTGAAGAAATTTACGAGGATTTGCCAAAGTATGTTCGAATGTTGGAGGCGAACGAGAGTCGATCTAATGAGAGGGATGTATGCTATCTTGATATCGACAAACCCGTTCAAGGGGGAGTTGTCGCTGAAGACCCGGAATGAATGAGGTATCGTCTAGCTAAAGACGTTAAACGTAGCACTTGTTGGGAGGTAACCCAACGTATGTATATTAGTTCGTTTTATTCGTTTGTTTTCGATTTTTCGTTTGCGTGATTTTTGTAGTTTCTAGTTTCGTAGTAGCTTTGTTAGTTTTGTTTAGTTCTAATCCATGCACGCCGAGTTTTGGATACTTGCAGGTCTTAATCGCCATATCCAAGCAGAAACGGGACCAAGTTTGCGAACCAGAAAAAGTTGAAATTTTTTTTGAGACAGACGATCCTATCGGACGAGCCTATCGGCCGATAGGCCCGGCCGATAGGCTGAGGAAAATTAAAAAAAAAATTTATGTTACAAGCAGTGGTCGATAGGCAGACCACATCGACCGATAGGCCAGCCCGATATGACATACCCGGCCCTGTATATGCTTCGACTTCCGCCACAGTGATCAGGTACTCCGTTAACAAAGCCACTCCTTTCTCTTTTCAAACTTATTCCTCCTTTGGGATGCGAAATAAGGTTGGGGGAAGAAGTGCGGCTTTGTTAATTTCTTTACGTGTGAGTACCTTGTTTGCCTTGTATCATTATTTGCTTGTGTTGGTGCCCGTTGTTTTTATTTGTGCTTATCATATTGGTGTTGCGTGGTTTTGGCTTTTGTTGCTTAGTTTTTAGTTTTTTTTTTATGTTCATTTTCGTTTGGTGTGTTTGCTAGTTTCTTTTTTTTAGGTCGTAATAGTGTTTTGCTTTCGTGTTTGCTTTTATTTGCTTTTCGTTGTTTGCTTTGAGGCCTTGCTTGTCTTAGTTTTTCTTTATTCGTGAATTTTTCGTGCTTCTATTTGTGTGATACCGATGTTACGACACTTTGTTTTCTCTCAAGAAAGCGGTCGAGTTTTAGTCGAGTTGTAGTCGATTATTTACATTTCGCATAGTATTCATTTAGGTCCAAAATTTTTCGTGATTGTAGAGGTCTTGGCGGATAAGAGACGATACATACTTGTTTTAAAATCACCGTCAATACGTTTGGTTACATCTTAGGATAGTGAGTTGTCTTGTTTCTTTAGTCGTGTTGGCACTTAGAGTGAGTTTAGAGTCGGTCAGTTTTCCCAAAAGTTGAGATAATGTTGTTCTATGAAGGGAAGTCTAGTACAGGGCATTCGCGTGACCGTTGTTTACCCTCGCGTAAAGCAGCGACCACTGATTAGACTAGTGATTTAGATATTTCACATGTGCCAATGATAGGAACCTAGTAACCGGGGTATTCGCGTGACCATTGTTTACTCTCGCGCAAAACGGCGACCTTGATTCGAACATGCGGAAATTATATATTCGAGTTGTTTCTCCATTGTAGACGGGAACTTAGTAACTAGAAGCATCCATGTGCCCCATGAGTGTCTTTTACGTCAAACGGTTTCCTAATACATGAGAATGGAAGTTCCACCTAGGATTACCCGATGAAACATCCCGAGATCCTAACCTAGTGGTCAACTCGAATCAAATTCTTGAACATATATATAAGGGAATCCGCCCGAGGTTTATTTCTTATGAAACTCGTGAAATTGCGCCACTAGGTACGTAGCAGGGACGAACTAGCTTGTTTATTTTAGCCTTTCATATTGGCCGGTCGATTTGACTCACGTTTTGTTAATCTTTGGATTTTATTCATGAGCGAATGATTAGATTGAACTTGATTACTTTGCGGAATCATTATTACGAGTGCGGCTAAGCTTACGACACTCGGATTATTTAGAGAGAATTACAGGATAGTATTGATTAGGTTGAACACTATGAGTTGCACGATGATTCACGACTTTCTTTTTCTTTTCTTTTTGTTGTTCGGGACGAACAAGGCTTAAGTTTGGGGGGGTTTGATAAGTGGTAATTTTACCACTTATTTCTAGGATTTTATACTAGTTTTTTATCTCGTTTCGTGATTAATGTGCTCGTATTTGGATTATTTATGATTAGTCTAGCCGTATTACGCGTTTGGGTTGGTTTTAGTGTGTTTGCAGGTTTTTAGAGCCAAAAGGACCCAAAACGAGACAAAGGACCGAGAGTCGAGTCACGGACGGAAGAAACGGATTTTTTGCAAGAGACAGACCACCCTATCGGCCCAGCCTATCGGCCGATAGGTGCGTCCGAAAGGTGTTCCTGCCCTATCGAGTGAAGTCGACCGACGAACCAACTATCGGCCTGCCTATCGGCCGATAGGCCAGTCCGATAGGCGGCCCAGCGGACTCTCGTGTTTTGACGGATTTTGACTCTTTTGGATAGATTTTGTTTCCTAGATTAGGGCTAATCGGGAGTTTAACCCCCTTAGGCTATATAAACCTCATGCTAGACCTAGTTTTACTATCTTTGATCATTCTTTTTCATCTTTTATCATCTTTTGTAAATCTTTTACATATTTTGGCAAGATTAATTCTTGGGATACAAGAACTTTTTGGAGGCAGCAATTATTATTGTTTTTCGGAGATTGAAGACTCGGAGTTCATCCGTAAGGGTTGTAATCTCTCTTTTCATATTAATAATATGCATTCTTCATCTATTTCTTGTTTAATTTCAATTATGTCTGGCTAAATTCATTGATTGATTCTAGGGTTAGTAAATTTAACTGATGTTCACATGATGTTCCTTTGATTACCTTTTTACCTTTCATCCTAGACTTGTGATCAAGATGTGTCAAATCTCATGCTAGATTAAAGGGCCCTTAATCGATGCATGTTAGCTAATTGATTTTGCCCGGAAGGATTAATTAATTAGTGGAAATACTTGATACACAATATGATTTAATCTTAAGACCTAAGTGGAGTAAGATAAATCATAGATAAATAAGTTGGCGCTTTTTAAGTGATTTAAATTCTTTGAGCCTTAGCGGGAAAAAGGGTTTAAAATTAACTATCTTTCTAGGTTGCCTTGATCGGAATTCTAGATCGGCTGAGTGATTATTTCTAGGATTGAATTAAAATTTGGGGAAAGGAATCAAGTGAATGGATTGTGTGAACTCAATTAGATGATACTACCCTAGGATCAATTAGCTTCCAACTTGTGATTTTATCTTGCTAATTTGTTTATTTGCTTGATTTAGATAATTCTTCTTTTATTTAATTTTTATATTTCGATTTTTAAAGTTAGATAATCAGAAACAAACCAAATTTTCGGATTCCTAAATAGCAGTCAAATTTCGAGTAGAGTTACTTCCTTTATTTTCGACACATCAATTCCCTTGGGTTTGACACCTTGGGAATACTTCGAGGTTTACAAATTTTAAAATTGATCGGATTTGAAAACCTTACTACGCGAATTCAAGCGATCAGTACGCTATCTAAAACCATTTCGTACGTAATCATATGAATATAGCGCATGTTATCACCCATATCTAACGCACGTTAAGCCTCGTTGACCTGCTTTATTAAAAATCCGTCCAGGTTCACGCGGGTAAAATCTGACATATCTCCTCCTGGCTCCACATGCCGACCTTATCTGATCTGCCTTTGACTGCTACTTACGTATGCTATGCTTAGACTTTAATGTACGTTATCTCAAAAGCTAGCATACGTTATGATGTGCAGATGCATGCATGCATGACTAGGAAACTCAAAAATGCAGGAATACGAATACGGGAAATCACACTTCGATTATTAATACACATAATCAAATGCTACAAGTTTCGAATACAGGTAAAAATACACAATAATTATTCGGGTATTACATACTCTCCCTCTAAAAGAAGTTTCATCCCGAAACTTAAGACAAAAACAATTCTGGGTATCTCGACTTCATACTATCCTCAGTCTCATAAGTTGCTTCTTCGACTCCATGTCGAGACCACTGAACTTTAACCAAGGAGATTGGTTTATTCCTCAATTGCTTGACTCGACTCTCGAGTATCCTGATTAGCTTGTCTTCGAACGTGCCATCATTATCCACCTCGATCTCACCAAAATCGATAACATGACTGGGATTCGGTACATATTTCTATAATTGGGATACGTGGAACACATTATGAACATGACTCAATGATGGAGGTAAGGCCAACCTGTACACCAACTACCCAACTCTTTCAAGAATCTCGAATGGCCCGATATATCTTGGGCTCAGCTTTCCTTTCTTCCCGAAACAAAAAATTCCTTGGGTGGGAGAAACTTTCAGGAGTACGTGATCCCCAATTCCAAATTCTAATCGGCGACGGCGTATGTATGCATAAGATTTCTGCCGACTCTGGGCAGTAAACAGCCTTTCACGAATCAGAGCTACCTTCTCTCGAGTCTGTACTATCGACTCTTGTTCGGTCCCAATTAAGTCAGACGAATCGTCCCAGCACAGAGGGGATCTGCATCTTCTTCCGTACAATGCTTCAAAAGGTGCCATCCTAATGGAAGCCTGCCAACTATTATTGTAGGTGAATTCAATCAACGGTAGATGAATTTCCCAATCCATCGACCAATCTAAGGCACAAGCTCTCAACATGTCTTCTACTTTCTGAATAGTCCTAGGACTGTCCGTCAGTCTGAGGATGATAAGTTGTGCTAAAGTTCAGCTCAGTTCCCAAGGCTCTATGAACCGCTTTCCAAAAATGTGACACGAAGTGACCATCTCAATCTGAAATAATGGTCTTCGGTCTACCATGCAATCAGACTATCTCCAAAATAAACACTCGTGCCAACCTCTC
Source organism: Orobanche coerulescens (assembly GCA_033398695.1). Classification (NCBI taxonomy): domain Eukaryota; kingdom Viridiplantae; phylum Streptophyta; class Magnoliopsida; order Lamiales; family Orobanchaceae; genus Orobanche; species Orobanche coerulescens. The sequence continues at coordinate 171,932,720 of CM065805.1, forward strand.
TGGTCCCCAAGTATCCTTAATGCCCAAGAAATGAGTCGACTTGGCTAAACGATCAACTATCACCCAAATCATATTCCTCCCCATTCTAGTCTTTGGCATATTGGTGATAAAGTCCATCGATATATCTTCCCACTTCCATTCGGGAATCGGAAGTGGCTTCAACATTCCGGCAGGTCGCTGATGTTCAATCTTAACCTATTGGCAAGTTAAATACTTCGAGACATATTCCACTACGTCCTTCTTCATGTTTCCCCACCAGACATTCTGCTTTAGATCCTTATACATCTTACTGGTGCCCGGGTGAATAGAATAAGGCGCACTGTGAGCTTTCTTCATGATTGTCTATTTCAATACGTCATCATCGGGGACGCAAAGTCGACCCTGTAATCTCAAGACTCCATCATCATATATTACGAATCCTAGGGCCTTTCCCTTGTTCACTTCATCACGTAACCGAATCATCAGAGGATCATCCAATTGCTTAGATTTGATTTCTTCTATTAACGACGAAGTTAATTCCATCACACACAGTTGCTCTTAGACTCCTTGCAACCATACTTCAATTCCTTCATGAATCAACTCTCGTTGAATGCTGGACTGGGACGTAAGCATTTCCAACATTCGAATAGAAATAGGTTTGTGGCTTAGTGCATCAGCTACTACGTTAGCTTTGCCTGAGTGATAAAGAATTTTCAAGTCATAATCTTTAATCAATTCCATCCATCTCCTCTATCTCATGTTAGAACCTAATTCAGGACATAAGGTCTTGGACTGAAAATATATTTGAGACTCTTATGATCTGTGAAGATCTGACAGTGAGTCCCATACAAATAATGGCGCCAGATTTTTGGAGCAAAGACAACGGCTGCTAACTCTAAATCATGTGTCGGGTAGTTAACCTCATACGGTTTCAACTGTCGAGATGCATAGACAATCACCCGATCCTTCTGCATCAACACGCAACCCAGACCCTGATTTGAAGCATCACTATAAACTACGAACCCTTCAGTTCCGTCTGGTAGTGCTAATATTGGCGCCGTTGTCAGTCTCCTCATGAGTTCATCAAAACTAATCTGAAATTTCTCGTTCCACACAAATTTCTGAGTCTTCTAAAGCAACTGAGTAAGTGGATGAGCAATTTTGGAAAATCCTTCCACAAAATGACGATAATACCCAGCAAGTCCTAAGAAATTTCGGATTTCCTTCACGTTCTTAGGAGATTCCCACTCCAAGCTCAACTTTCTTCGGGTCTACTTGAACTCCGTCGGCTGATATCACGTGCCCAAGGAACGTTACTTCCTTAAGCAAGAACTCATATTTGGAAAATTTTGCGTAAAGCTGTTCATTTCTTAAAATCTTTGAAACAATATGCAAATGTTCTGCATGCTCTTCTGGATTCTTTGAATAAATCAAGATGACGTCAATGAAAACGACCACGAATTTATCCAAGTATTCTAAGAATACTCGATTCATCAATTGCATAAACACAGCAGGAGCATTAGTAAAACCAAATGGCATTACTATAAACTCATAGTGCCATTACCTAGATCTGAATGTGGACTTCGGTATATCAGATTCCTTAATCCTCAACTGATGGTATCCTGATCTCAAATTGATCTTTGTGAATACCGTCGCTCCCTGCAATTGATCAAACAAATCATCAATCCGAGGTAATGGGTATTTATTTTTGATCGTCACCTTGTTTAGCTCCCTGTAATCTATACACAATCGGAGTGATCCGTCTTTATTTCGAACAAAAAGAACGGGCGCACCCCAAGGAGAAACACTAGGTTTAATGTAACCCTTCTGCAATAATTCTTCAAGCTGTTTCTTTAACTTATACATCTCTGTTGGCGCCATATGGCATGGTGCTCTGGAAATAGGTGCAGCTCCCGGTTCTAATTTAATATTCAACTCTACAGCTCTATGCGGAGGTAATCCAGGTAGTTCGTCAGGGAATACATTAGAGAATTCATTCACAACTGGAATAGATGAGAGCTTTACTCCTTATTCCTTCTTCATGGCATAACGCCAAAACCCGACACAACCCTGTTCAACAATTTAATCGCTTTCATGGCTTTGATCACATTCCCTGAGTTTTTTGGTCTCCATCCTTCAAATAAATGTTCAGATCCGTCATCAGCAATAATCGAAATAACTCTCTTTCGATAATTCAAAATAGCCTTATAACGATTGAGCCAATCGTCTCCAAGAATTAAATCGTCACCATGGATATCGACCACAATAATATTTGATGGCCAATTCCTCCCTCCTACCGACACAGGAAAATTTCTAGCTTCTAGATTTCTCACAATTCTCTCTCCACTCGGCAGACTCACAACATAAGATTCACAATCATGTAAACATGAGATTTTCAAACGATTAACACAGTTTAGTGATATGAAAGAATGTGTAGCTCCTGAATCGAATAAGACACTAACTGGTTGCAAAAGAATCTGAATCGTACCTGATGCAACAGCAGTATTATGATCATCTGACCTCCTCATCTCATAAAGGCGCGGAGGAATGGATCCAGCACTGGATGCTTCTCTTTTTCCAAGATTCTGCTGTTATAGACCACTTTGCTGTGTCAGGTTCAAACTCGTCTCTTTCGGAACTTGCACTGAAGTACGAGCTCCAAACGATCTAGTCACACTCCCACAAAATGTCGCACGATGCCCTTCTTTCCCACATTTAAAACAGGTCACAGAAGGAGCGGAACAATCACGCCGAACATGCTCTGTTCGTCCACAGTTATAACACTTCTTCGCTGTATCTGTAACCGTCGATGCCGTTTTGAACTTCTTTCCACCTCGGGAAGGATACGGAGGCCTCTTGGATGAATAGAATGAGGACTGGCCCTTGCGGGGCCCACTACTCTTGCTCTCAGTAAAGTTGCCAGACACTCTCTGCTTCTTCAATTCCTCGAATTTTTCTACTTCTGTCTCTTTCATCTCATAAGCTAGGGCTTTATCCTGATACTGTCGGAGAGTAGTACATTCGAATCCCGACATATATCGTTGGATCTCAGGCTTCATCCTCACGTCGAAGTGAAAAATCTATTCTGCTTTGGTTTTGACCAGATGTCGTACAAAGGTCAGCTGGTGATTAAAAGTCTTAATCATATCTGTCACAGATGCCTCCAGATTTTGTGGTGAGAAAAACTCTCGAACTCTAGCCTCTCTAACTGGACGAGGACAATATTGTGCTTCCATCATTAATTTGAATTTTGTCCAGTCAGCATTATGATCCTACGGTCGAATGGCTTCCCACCAGTCGAAAGCTTCCCCAGTCAGAAAGTACTGAGCGACCAGAACTTTCGGTCGTTGGGACAATTAATTCCCGCAAATACCTTCTCCAGTTATTTCAGCCAGTGGTCTCATGTAGGCATCTCTGAAAAACCGTCAAATTTTGGTGGGTGTAATTTGACCACTTCTGAAAGCCATTTGTCCCCTCGATTTACTTCGTCACGTTGTTGCCCCATGGTCATTTGCATGCGGTCAACCACTTGAGCAAATTGGGTCATCTGAGTGACCACTTGCTGGAGCACTTCAGGCATGTTAGGATTTGCATCTGTCTCCTCAGTTCGTGCTCGGTCATTATTAACTGATTCCTATTGTTCGCCAGAACTGAAATCAGCTTGATTAGATACGAATCTGGGACAGACGATGAATCTTCCTGTCTAGCATTGCCACGTCTGTGTCCACGACCGCTTCCGCGTCCACGTCTTCCTCTCAACATACTGTAAACACAAATACTCAATACCCAGAGCAAAATCTCCAAAAATTTTGTCAATATCCACAAAATGCGCAAAAATTAAAATGATATTATCTGATATTAGAAAACTTACAACCACGGTTCACACGATGACGCTGGCTGTACAGTGATGTCATGAGCGACCGACAAATCAAACGACATAAACAGACCCAACTAAACCCAACTGCCAAGATATCCATAAATCTTAGCTCCGATACCATATTCTGTAACACCCCAAGAAATTCGGAATATTTACAGCGCCATAAACCCTTTATATAAGAATTTACAAGCTAAATTAAAAGAAATACTGAACAATACGAATAATACCACCAATAGTTGTGTAATTTGGTAAAAGGTTTAATCATCCAAAACAACCAATTTATTACAAAATTCTCAAATTACCATAAAGAACACACGTACTCGAGTACTTAACACAAAACCAGAATACTAAAACAATTCAGATGGATAATATTACTGTTCCCTTTCGTCATCATGCTGAAACTGTGGTTGCTTCCCCGCTCCTTAGCTACCTGAACATTAAACAAATGCCCACCCCGCGGAGGTTAGCAAAACGATGCTAGCACAAGTACAAAAATTATACAAAAATCATATATGTAACAACAATGCATAGCAAAAACACAAAACACGGACTTCCTCTTCCGGAATCCAATTATGCGAATCCACGTGATTCCATTAACATAACACAAGGTAATCCAATGATCCAGTGCCCTTAGCATAGATCCCAAGATGATCCCGTCGGACCAACACGAGGTGGAAAACCCGTCCAATGATCCAGCGCCCTCAGCATAGATCCCAAGATGATCCCGTCGGACCTACACGAGGTGGACAACTAATCCAGCGCCCTTAGCATAGATCACACGATCCCATCAGATCAATACAACATATACAATACAACTATGCATACACATATGCAAATCAATATGTTCATCAACATGAACAACATATGAATCAATAACATGAACGACATTATGACAAATCAACTTGGACAATCTCATGTTTAACAACATGAATGACAATATGCATGATCAAAATCATCAATATTAAGCCAAAATCAAATTAAGATACTTGCCTCAGAAATGAAGACAAGGATCAATACTTCCAATAACCTTCAACCCGCTCGAAGAACTCTCACTCGATCAATTCACAATGTCTGAACCTCAATTATACAATAACACCATTATAACTAACGGTTCTGGATAATAGCTTCTAATCATTATACAAACATGAAATGGCATAATCCATCCGATTACGATAAACACACTAATCTGCCCCAAGCCATACCGGTCGAATCATCACTACAATTATTATCCGAAAAATAATCTTATAAAGTTTCGATCAAGTCTTTAACACATCTTACGATTAAATTCTTCAATTATACCTCATGATAGTTCGTCCTACAAGGATCCTAACCATACTCATCAACAATCCAACACAACATGATTTCGGAATTATCTTGAACACCATAATCATCACCTAAAACTCGTTACTAGGTTCAATATGATCATCATCTTCTTCTACAAGGAAATAAATCCTAAGTTCAATCCATTTAGTTCCCCTATACGCGTTGTTCGATCATATTGTTCATAATAAAACCTCAAGAACTTCAGTAGCATGTTCATATTCGACAACTAGAACATGAAATCTAGATTGATGGATTGTCACATACCTTATACGGAAGAAAATGATGAAAACAGTTGATGAACTCAAATCCCCAAAGCTCCTTGACTTCAATGATTATGTTTAGAGGCTGATATGAAGGGTTTAGGTCAAGAGGGTAACTCTCTAAGTCTTGGAAATCAGGTATAGGGCGAAATAAAAACTGAGAAATAAAATGTGGTGGTGTCCTATTTATAAAGTTCTGGACATTACATACGTTATCCTCAAAGCCTTACGTACGTTACTTTCTTAACGTACACTATCTGGCATTCTCTGCGTATGTTTACGTCCGACAGTAGCTCACTGTCTCGTTTCTGGTCTTCTCTTACGTACACTATCCAAAACCTTTGCGTACGTAATCGTATGAACATATCACACGTTATCACCCATATCTAACGTATGTTAAGCCTCGTTGACCTGCTTTATTAAAAAGTCGTCCAGGTTCACGTGGGAAAAATCCGACATATCTCCTACTGGCTCCACACGCCGACCTTACCTGATCTGCCTTTGACTGCTGCTTACGTACGCTATGCTTAGACTATAACGTATCTTATCTGCAGCTCTTAACGTACGTTATGCTCAAAAGCTAGCGTACGTTATGACGTACAGATTCATGCATGCATGAATAGGAAACTCAAAAACGCAGGAATACGAATACGAGAAATCACACTTCGATTACTAATACACATAATCAAATGCTACAAGTTTCGAATACAGGTAAAAAAACAATAATTATCCGGGTATTACACCCTAGGTGTTCAGTTGGGCGTCTGTGTTCGTATAGATGTCAGGTTGGATCGGCTATTGTCACATCCATCACTATCTCAACCTCCGACGGAGAGTCTCTATGACAACTTCGATTGGTTCATTAAGATCATGTTCATCCTCAAATATCAAGTTGTAGACAATACTATTTTTTCATGTTTTGTGATATTTATATTGTGTTTTTGTTAAATTATCTAGTAAGCGCCTTTCTTCCACACAATGAAAATACAATAATGTTACCATAAAACAATATAAAATGGTACTTTTCATGTGGCTTTTTGGGTTACTTTTTATTATTTTCAGTTATTTTTATTTTCTAAAATACTTTGGCTCTAATTGTGTTTGGAACTTTTACGGAAGGTTAACATTTCTCTATTTGTTGTAATACCTCAAATTAAACTACTATTTTTATCGATCTTATTACTCACTCCATGTTTATTTATTGGATTTTTCTGCCGTCAGGCCAGAAACTTGATCTGATATTAGGTCGGTACTAAAATCATATATTTTTTTATATTTGTCGATTCCAGTTTGTATGTTCCTCTTGTTAAGTGTGCAGATTGAAATCGACAAATATGAAAAAATATGTAATTTTAGTACCGACCTAATATAAGATCAAGTTTTCCTGACCCCACGATAAGAAAATACATCTTAATTATACCACATATTTATATTTGTCGACTCCAGTTTGTATACTCTTCTTGTTATGGTTGAACTGTATGGATTGAAATCGATATATATGAAAAATTATATAATTTTAGTACCGGCCTAACGCAGGTCAATTTAGAAAAGGCTAATAAATAAACATGTCTTTTACATGTCTTTTTAAACTTTTGAAACTGTATATACAATTAAACTTTTTTTAATATTTTTTTTCACCTTCCTTTCAATAAAATATCCATCAATCCCTGGAATATTAAAAAGTTTCTAATAAGTATTTAAAATTTAAATACTAAATACTAATTATTATAATGCTATATTAGCCAAAAAATGTCAAAATGGGGGCGAACTCTGGCTAATTTTCGACGCAATCTTAATTTTAATATTATCGAAATTTTCGTAGTTATTATTTTATCATGGTCTAGTCTGCAAGATGAGTTAAATTGATGGAGTGAGTGGACGCATGACTTGAAAAGTCACAAATTCGATTTTCTCCTATTAAAACTTTCTCGATTAAATCTATAACACAAGAGTTGCTTAATGTGATTTACCCGGTTGTTATGATTTAGGGATTGTCCAGCGTACATTCAAAAAATAATAATCGCAAATTTCCCATCATCAAAGAAAATAATCACGTTCTAAGTAATGGATCAAAACCGAACAACCTTTTCCGCAGTGATCAAGGGGGACGTGCCGCACATGCTCCAAATAACAAAATAACAATATACTTCCTCCGTCCATAAAAATATATGAGAAATGATAGGCAACATTCTGAATCATACCCCCAAACACACCTGTACTTACAGTGTTGTACTACGTGTTTTACTATTAATTTTATTATAATATTATTATGAATATTTTATCTGTAAAGCATGCGGTACAACACTCATAAGGTACGGGGTGTGTATGGGGTGGTTCAGGGTGTTGCCCTAACACTAGAGATGTTAAACGGGCTAGCCCTAGCGGTTCTAGGCTAGCCCTAGCGGGCTTCGGGCTAAACGGTCCGGGCCAAAAAAGCCCGGATTTAAACGGGCTAGGAAATATCGGCCCTAACCCTAACCCTAACGGGCTTCGGGCTAAACGGGCTAAATATTTAAAAATCTATTTTTTATTTTTTTATAAGTCAAAAACAAAAAAAAATACAGTAACAATATACTTTATATATATAGTAACAAATATACTATAATAAATACACTTTTATGTATATCACATATATATACACTATATTAACAAATACAGTAATAATATATATTATATATAATATTAATATATGCTATATAAATATAGTATATACATATAATATATATATATATATATATCGAGCTTGGACTAGCCACTAACCGCCCAATTTAAGCAGTCAGCCAAAAGCCCGGATTTAAACGGACTAGGAAATATCGGCCCTAACCCAATTTTTTGGCGGGTTAAACGGGCCAGCCCACCGGGCCCGAGCCCGTTTAACATCTCTACCTAACACCTCTCAAAATATATTCTATTTTTTATTTTTCAGTCAAAATTTATAAACTTTGATCATAAATTACAATTAATATATTAAAAAATTATATTAATGTAAGGACTTGATTAGATTTGTCTTAATGTGTATTTCTAAAATATAACTTATATTTCTATAAAATTTTATATATTAATCGCAATTTTAATGCGTATTTCTAAAATATAACTTATATTTCTATAAAATTTTATATATTAATCGCAATTTTTTTTATCAAAGTTTATAAATTTTGACCCAAAAAAATCAAAATTTGGATACATTTTCGTGGATGGAGGGAGTAATACTCTCTCCGTGTCAGTCGAAGTGCAATATTTAGAGTAAATTTTGTAATTACTGATGGTGAGTGTGTGATATAGATTAAAAGGTAAAAAGATATTGATGATGAGTGTGTTGGAAAAATAGCTTAATTAATACCATAATTAATTATGGTAATTAATGACATTATATATTTGGAATCTACATTTTGTGTAGATTAATTTAGTGTATTTACTTGTTCAATTTCATTAAGAAATGAATGAGTAATTAATGCAGAAAGTTAAGTCATTTAATAGTTGGGAATGTGGTGTGGAATCCCATATCACATTGGAAAAACAAGGATAAGTTGAGCTATTTATAAAGGACTTTCCACCATAAAGGAACAATCAAGTGTGCTCCATTATGGTGCACCCTAGTTGGCTGTAATTAATTTTTAAGGCTAAAATCTGAATCCTACGAGGAAGGTGCAAAGCACCTTCCGAGTCCGAGTTCGAGTCCGAGCACGTGCACGTCGCACTTGTCGCAACGGGTGCTTCGTAGGCGTACTTTGCACCTAGAATTGATGATTACACACATAGAATTAATCAAGATAATTAACATACTCATACTAGCCTAGAATTCATACTACAAGTCTCGAGTATTCAGTAGTTCGCCCGGAATTCGATTCCTAGTACAAGGTATCGAGTTTATAGAAAACCGTTGTATTTTAGGGACGTTTGCCGTTAAGCCGTGTGTACCGTGCGGGGCAATTTCGTCTTACGGAGAGAGAGTCCAACTCTTGCCTCGGTTTTGCATCATTCGTCAAGCAACAATGTTCATGCTCCTGCCCATGTCGAGAAACCCGAGAAGTTTTCAGGTACTAATTTCAAACGTTGGCAATGAAAAATGCTGTTCTACCTTACTACTCTCAACCTCTATCGCTTTCTTTCCGAATCTCTTCCTGTTGTGGGGGATGATGAAACTGACATTAAAAAACGCACGGCATTGGATGCATGGCATCACAGCAACTTCTTATGTCAAAACTATATTCTGAATGGGCTCGATGTTACACTTTAGAGTGTTTATTCCACAATCAAAACGTCCAAAGAGTTGTGGGACTCATTGGAGACAAAATATAAAACAGAAGATGCCAGTTTGAAGAAGTTCATCGTGGGTTGTTTTCTCGACTTCAAGATGGTGGACAACAAAACTGTTCATGAGCAAATGCAGGAAATACAGTTGATCCTGCACGACATTTTGGCAGAAGGAATGCGTCTGTCTGAATCCTTTCAAGTTGCTGCCATAATCGAGAAGTTTCCCCCGATATGGAAGGATTTCAAAAACTGCCTCAAGCACAAGCGCAAGGAAATGGGCCTTGAAGATCTTATTGTGCGACTGAGGATCGAAGAAGACAATCGGAAGACCGATGTCAAGATGAACAAGTCATCTATGGAGGCAAAAGCAAATCTCGTCGAGTCAAGCCACAACAAAAAGCGGAAATTTAACGGGAAGAGATAAGACTCGAAGAATCAAAAGAAGATCAAAGGAGAATGCTACAACTGCGGAAAATTCGGGCATATGGTGAAAAATTGCCGCAAACCAAAGAAGGACAAGAAGAGAGATCAAGCAAATGTTATCGAAAATAAGTATGTGCCCGTCGATTTGTCCAGTCTTGATCTGTGTGCAGTTGTAGATGAAGTCAACATGGTCGGTATTCTAGTCGGATGGTGGGTGGACACCGGCGGTACCAAACACATTTGTGCCGATAAAGCCATGTTCTCCTCCTACGAGCCCGTAACCGAGGAAAAAAGTTGTACATGGGAAACTTCGCTGCCTCAAATGTTGTCGGAACTGGAGAGGTTATACTCAAGATGACGTCAGGATTGAAAATGACGCTCAAGAATGTGCTACATGTTCCGGACATCCATAAGAATCTTGTGTTTGGCTCAGCATTGAGCAAAGCCGGATTTAGGCTAGTGTTTGAAGCAGATAAAGTTGTAATAACCAAGATTGGTCACTTTATCGGAAAAGGCTACAAAGATAACGGCCTTTTCAAACTGAATGCTATCAAAGTACGTGGTGATAATGAAATAAACGATAAAGTTGTTTATTTGGTTGAGTATCATGATTTATGGCATGATAGATTAGGACATGCAAATCCAAATATATTACGTCGTTTAGTAAATTTAGATTTATTGCGAAAAATGACTTCGATCGACACAAAAGGTGTGAAATCTGAGTTAAAGCCAAAATGGCAAAATCTCCTTTTCATTCAGTGGAAAGATCGACAAAACCTCTTGAATTGATTCACACCGATCTATGCGATTTAAAACTTGTGTAAACAAGAGGTGGAAAGAATTATTTTATAACTTTTATAGACGATTGCATAAGATTTTGTTATGTGTATCTTTTGAGAAGCAAAGACGAAGCATTCGAAGCTTTCAAAACATACAAAACAGAAGTTGAAAATCAACTCAACACCAAAATCAAAATGATTCGAAGTGATCGAGGTGGTGAATATGTTGCACCTTTTGAAGAATATTGTCGTGAAAATGGCATTATTCACCAAACGACTGCACCTTATGCACCCCAATCGAATGGTGTTGCAGAACAAAAGAATAGAATATTGAAGAAAATGATGAATGCTATGTTGATAAGCTCGGGCCTATCACTTAACATGTGTGGAGAAGCTATTCTTTTGGCTAATAAAAATTTTGAATAAATAACCCAAAAAGAAGCAAGATAAAACTCCATATGAATTATGGAAAGGAAGGAAGACGTCCTATAAATACTTAAAATGTGGGGGTGCTTAGCAAAAGTTGAAGTACCGAAACTCAAGTAAGTAAAAATAGGACCAAAAACGGTTGATTGCATTTTCATAGGATATGCAAACAATAGTAGTGCGTACCGATTTTGAGTACACAAATCGGAAGTACCCGATATAAATGAGGGAATGATAATAGAATCAAGAAATGCCATATTTTTTGTAGCTATATTCCCTAAGAAAGAAAAGAATGAAATAAGTTCGAAAAAGAGGACTTATGATGAAATCTCGCCAAATAGTAATGGACCAACACCGCAACCAAGGCGAGGAAAAAGAATAAAAACTGCAAAAACCTTTGGTCCGGATTTTGTAGTCTACTCTTTAGAAGACGAACCGAAGACAATCAAGGAAGCATTGTCTGGTTCCAATGTCGATCTATGGCAAGAAGCTATTAATAGTGAAATCGAGTCAATATTGAACAATCACACTTGGCATATTGTTGATCTTCCTTCGGGAAATAAACCTTTAGGTTGCAAGTGGATTCTCAAGAAGAAATACAAAGGCGATAAATCTATTGACAAATACAAAGCACGTTTGGTAGCCAAAGGATACAAACAAAAGGAAGGGTATGATTACTTTGATACATACTCACCAGTTACTCGAATTACATCCATTAGAATGCTACTTGCAATAGCAGCATTATACAATCTTGAGATACACCAAATGGATGTAAAAATGGCCTTTCTAAATGGAGATTTAGAAGAGGAAATTTATATGGAACAACCCGAAGGGTTCGTGGTTCCCGGCCAAGAAAACAAAGTTTGTAAACTTGTCAAGTCTTTATATGGACTTAAGCAAGCACCCAAATAATGGCATGAGAAATTTGACCAAGTAATGATGTCAAATGGTTTCAAAATCAATGAATGTGATAAATGTGTGTACATCAAAGGTACATCTGACAATTTTGTCATTGTGTGTCTATACGTTGATGATATGCTAATTGTAGGTAGCAATAATAAAATCATCATAGGCACTAAGGAAATGATAAAGAAGAACTTCGACATGAAGGATATGGGATTAGCCGATGCGATTCTAGGAATCAATATCTCCAGAAAACCCGGTGGAATAGTCTTATCACAATCTCACTATGTCGAGAACATGCTTAAGAAATTCAAGGCATACAATCTACCTCCGGCTAAGACACCTGTTGACTTAAGTTTACACTTAGCCAAAAATCGAGGAGAACCCATATCACAAACAGAATATGCTAGGATAATTGGAAGCCTAATGTACTTAGCAAATTGTACAAGGCCAGACATAACATATTCTATTAGTAAATTGAGTCGGTTTACGAGTAACCCCGGAAAAGATCATTGGACCGCATTGACAAGAGTGTTGAGATACTTAAAACACACCGTCAATCATGGTATACACTATTCGAGATATCCAGCTGTTTTGGAAGGATATTGTGATGCCAACTGGATATCCGATGTTAAAGACTCTAAATCCACAAGCGGTTATGTATTTACCATTGGTGGAGGAGCAATATCACGGAAATCTTCTAAGCAAACATGCATAGCCCGATCTACAATGGAATCGGAGTTTATTGCTTTAGACAAATCCGGAGAAGAAGCCGAATGGTTAAGAAACTTCTGAGAAGATATTCCCTGTTGGGAAAAACCTTTGCCTCCCGTTATGATACATTGTGATAACATGGCAGCCATAGGGAGGGAAAGGAACAGTATATATATAATGGTAAGTCTCGACATATTCGTCGAAGACACAATACCATTAGACAATTGATCAGTACAGGAATAATGTGTATTGACTATGTAAAGTCAAAAGACAATATAGCGGACCCGTTTACGAAAGGTATTAACCGTGATCAATTGTATAATGCAGCAAGGGGAATGAGATTGAAATCCGCACATTGAGAATTTTCATAATGGTAACTCAACCAGGATGATTGGAGATCCCAAGAACTTGGTTCAATGAGACAACTAAGTTGTGAAAGTTCAAGTTAAGCACTTGAAAATCCATTCTCGTAGCTGCTCAAATGCAAGCTTGCAGCTTGTGGTAAAGGTTAAGCTTTTTAAAGTCTTTAATGATTCCTATAACCTTTTATAGGTGGAGTATGTCAGGATACTCTTTATAGGAGATCACCTATATAAGTGTAGAAGTAAGGCCGCTTCATAAAATTATTAACACTTATGAATCCAAGAAATGGTCCAAGATCAAAATGGATACAACGTGAGAACGAAAGATATTAGATCTATTATTGTGTGTATGTTGTTGTCTTGGTTTACATAAAAGTTGACCGGTCAAGACATCACATTCACCGAGCAACGAGTAAATCTGATAGCATTACACTAAGGAAGGTTCAATGCTAATTACTACCTATCCTGAAGCAATAATAGGTCATCGGGACTTAGTGCATATAGCATTTGCATTAATCATCATTCATGTGGGGGATTGTTGGAAAAATAGCTTAATTAATACCATTATTAATTATGGTAATTAATGACATTAAATAGTATATTTGGAATCTACATTTTGTGTAGATTAATTTAGTGTATTTACTTGTTCAATATCATTAAGAAATGAATGAGTAATTAATGCACAAAATAAGCCATTTAATAGTTGGGAATGTGGTGTGGAATCACATCCCACATTGAAAAAACAAGAAAAAGTTGAGCTATTTATAAAGGAGTTTCCACCATAAAAGAGCAATCAAGTGTGTACCATTATGGTGCATCCTAGTTGGCTTTAATTAATTTTTAAGTCTAAAATCCGAATCCTACGAGGAAGGTGCAAAGCACCTTCCGAGTTCGAGTCCGAGCACGTGCACGTCGCACTTGTCGCAACGGGCGCTTCGTAGGCGCACTTTGCACGAGGAGCCTTTCGTTTTGACAACTGAGATAGTGGCTCAGATGACGTGGAGAGTGATTAGGATGACACGTGGCAGTGACATGTCAAATAGATGATTTGGCTGGTGTGAACCACGTGCGGCAGTTCACAACCGAACTGGTGCAATGGTTACCATTATGTGCAATCTGAACCAGCACAATGGTTTGGTTCGCCTGAACCAATGCAGCCTTTCCCACCAGACCACAAGGTGTCTGTCCAGCCAGAAAGTCACACTGATTCGGATAGGGTCCTTTACAGGCTGTAAATAAGCCCCTGCAAATGATGATTATACACATAGAATTAATCAAGATAATTAACATACTCATACTAACCTAGAATTCATACTGCAAGTCCTGAATATTCAGTAATTCGCCCGGAATTCGATTCCTAGTACAAGGTATCGAGTTCATAGAAAACCGTTGTATCTTGGGACGTTTGCCGTTGAGCCGTGTGTACTGTGCGGGGCAATTTTGTCTTACGGAGAGAGAGTCCAACTCTTGCCTCGATTTTGCATCATTCGTCATTTTCTACAGGATCTACAATAACATAATGTGTGGTGATTAAAAAATAAAAAGCAATTATTGATTTAAAATATTTAATAAATTTTATACTTTTGAGTGGATATTTTTTTAGATCAAATATTGCATTGGACGGGATTGAGGGAGCCACAATAGAGCAAAGTATACATTATCGGCGCTAAATCCGCTGAACATGGAATTTCGGTGTAATAAGTGTAAAAAAATGAAATAAATTAAGAAAATGAAAGCTGGCACCCACTCTTAATAAGAGTCTATCTATCGAACAAACTTTCTTTTATCAGAATCACTCTGTTCCATTCCACGTCTCCATATATAAAAATATAAATAAATAAAAATATCATGAAGAATACAACAGCTGGTGGAAGTAAAACCATAGCCATCCGATCTGGCTCATCTCTATCCACACAAGTCATAATCATGGAAAAGAATAAGTGAGGGGGACATTTATCAGTAATTCTTCAGACGACATTCTTTAGTGCATAGTACATACCTCAAAGTCAAATACAAAATAAAATAAGAAGATAAAAAAAATTATTTATTCTTTTTTTTATGATCCAGGTTGAATCTTGTGGGTCGTAGTTCCGATCCCTCTATCCTACCACTGATTAAATTGCGGGATGTGTCTCAATAAATTTTTATAAAATTTATAAAAATCTCTTTTGTCCAACTTTATACTGTCCACACACTATTTAAAAAAATATTAATTATTCTTATGTATTTTTCTTAAAAATTTATCCCAAGCATTTAATAATTTATCACATAACAATTTGTATATCAATTTTTTGAACTGCTACATATAGTCAAATAGATTAATGTAGTGTACATTATTCTCTATGGATTGTGACAAAATGACATGTTTGTTGCCCACAAACCTTCTTTTCTTCTGTCATGTAAAGAGACAAGAAAGTCAGTCTGGTCATACTACTCTTGTCTAATTTGAGACTTAAGTGAATTTACACACCTTTTAAAGAGGACGGAGTGCCTCTCGAGTAGGGGATCGAGTACATGGTACCCGAGCGGGTACATCGCCCCGCCTAGCTCGGGTACATCGTTCGGCGATGTAATTCGAGTTCCGAGCTCGATTGTCTACCCGTGATGATTTTGTATATTTGATCGTTTACAAACGGTCATATTCATTAAATAAAATAAAAAAAAATCCCCTTTAAAACCAAATAACATACACTCATCTCTCCAAAAAAAAATAATTACCCTCACCTTTCAAAAAAAAAAACACTAATCTCTCCAAAAAAAAATGTCTTCCGATTCTTCCGATTACGTTATTCCTTCTTCGTCCGACGAGCTATCCACGGGTAGCTCGTTGCAAAATATGCTTCAACTAGCGGCTCAATATTATGAAGACACGGCAAGCTCTAGCCGAACTATGTTTTAATCTAGTTATTTTTAAGTATTATGTTATGTTTTTTTTAATGAAATAGTATGTTTTTATTTTAATCTAGTTATTTTTAAGTATTATGTAATGTTTTTTTTTAAGTATTATGTAATGTTTTTATTTTTAATGAAATGGTATGTTTTTATTTTAAATATTGTATGTGATTTTATGTATTTAAAAAAAAATGGAATTCGGGTCTTAAGTGCACTCTCCACGTGGGGTAGTGTTAGGTAGAGGTGCCCAAAAGCGACCCAACCCGCCGGTCGACCGACCGGACCCGGTGACCGTGTAGGACCCGGACCGGGTGACCCGTGCGACCGTCGGCCGGACCCGTGGTATACGGGTGGGGTCCGGTCGAGCTTCTCCTACCGGCGACCAGCCGTCCAACCCGTCGACCGTGAAATATATAAAAAAAAATCAAAAATGGCCGTTGGACCCGGCGGGTCTAGCGGCTAGTCCATTTTTAAAAAAAAATCCTATCTATAAATACCCCCCTCCCCAAGAAATGACCTTAGTAGATATTATGCAACTAGTTTTGTGCCGGAGGATGACAATGCAGGTACCTTTGATCTGTTGGATTGGTGGAAGAGAAGGGGAACCGAATTTCCCATACTTTCCATTATGGCACAAGAAATTCTTGCGGTCCGCATCCATGATCCCGTTGAGAGTGCTTTTAGTGAAGGAGGCTATATGTTGGACGAGCGGAGATCCCGAATGACGCCAAAAAATCTCGAGGCTCAAATGATACTTAAAGACGCAACAAAAGCCGAGTTACGAGATCAAGAAAATAAATGGGATGACCTATTAGCGGACCAAGATGCCTATCAAGAAGGCACTACTGAAGGAGAGTCTAGTCAAATGAGTCAAACTGATGATCAAGACGACGACAACATCGACTTCGACTAAAGGTAAGTAAGGTAAGTCAGGTAAGTAAAGAATTACGTAGGGCTTTGATTCCTCACGAGGATACGTAGGCAATTTAATTTTAAGTGAAAACTTAAAATTAAATACAAGCCCATTTTTTTAACTCTTCTCAAGTAAAAGAATTACGTGGAGCTTTGATTCCTCACGGGGATACGTAGGCATTTTAATTTTAAGTAAAAACTTAAAATTAAATACAAGCTAATTTTTTCAAATGATTTCCTTCTTCACTTATAGTTATTTTTCGTGTATAAAATGATAACAAATAAAAGTTTTATATACATAAAAAAAAAAGAGGCAGGTCGGACCGTGACCCAGTAGTCGAACCGGACCGGACCGTGGCCGACCCGCCAACCCGTACATTTCATATGTACGGGTGGGGTCCGGTCTGTCTGCCCGACCGTGACCGGGTCCGACCCGGACCCGGACCCGTGGTTGGGCACCTCTAGTGTTAGGGTAGTATTGGGGTAGTTTTGAGTTGGAAGGTTTTTATTGGATAGAGATGATGTGGCACTCCCAGGGTATTAGGGTACTAGGGTACCACTCCCTCATGCCTTATAAAACATAAAGTATAATACACAAGATACATTTTTATTACTGGATTACTAAACACCGCCCAAAATTACTAGCCACCGCCCTAGAATATTACCTTTTTGCCCTTAATTCATATTAATTAGATTTTGGATCCTAATTTAACAATACTTTTCTCTATAAACAACCCACCCGACGCAGCCGAAACGCCGCCACACTACCGCCGCACAGCTGCCGTCCGCCGCCATATTACCGCCGCGTAGCCGCCGTATGCCGCCGCACCGCCGTCATGACCGGAAAAGGAAAAGCGCCGGTAATTTTATTTTTTCGTTTTACTGTTTCATTGGCCGCGGCCGCCGTGCCGGAGTGCACGGCAGAGGCCGCGGCCGTTATTTTGTGACAGGAGTCCGACGATGACGCCTGGCCATGGCACAGGCGTCCACCGATTCCGCCTGTCCATGGCGCAGCGCCCACGGCGACGCTCATCTCGTGTGTGTCTGAACATCCACAATGGACGTCCATACCATGGTTCAGGCGTCCAGATCGGACGCCTAGCCTCTGGAGAAGCGTCTGTCTCGGACGCTTGGACCATGGAAGTAGCGTCCAGACCAGACGCCTGTGCCATGGTTCAAGCGTCCGTTCCGGACGCCCTTGATCATATTTTTGGAAAAAATAAAATTTTCAATTAATAATTAATAATGTGTATTCTTTGTATGCTTATTACTTATTAGTTGTATTGTTTGCTAAATGCGAGATGAGAGGAGGAGCGCAAATCTATGCCGCTAGTCACGAGTTGATGGGTTGGAGCGCGTCACACCCGAGCTCGTGGTGTTGATGCTTCCGTTCGTAGGCAATGGGAGGCGAACGTAGGGGATTCGAGGACGTACCTTATACTGATTTTGGTACTGAGGATTCGAGCGAGTATTATTCGCACGATGAGGCTGACGATCAGGAGGGCGGTGATGATTCTTCTTCATTCTCGTGCCGGGTTCGGAAGGGGAGAGGGGGGAGGTTTGTTACTTCTGGGTCTACCAGTAGTAAACGGCGTAGGGCAGAGGATGAGACATCTTGGATGGTTTCTGAGGAGATGCCTGGTGGCCCTATCGACGGCAGCGTTATCCCGAGTTTCGGTGGGCATGTCGCAGCGCGTATCTGGACTGGAGATATGAGAGGTTTGTTGAAGTGTCACACCAGGACTGCTGCTTGTCAGAGCTTGAGTCAGTGGCGCTCAGTTATGTCACCCTCTTTAGTGAGTCGTATCAGTGGGACTGGGTTATCCCACCTGACGGATGCCATGTTCAGACATATTGACTTCCCGTTGATTTCTGCATTCGTTGAGCGGTGGCAGCCTGATACGAACTCTTTTCACATGCCGTTCGGAGAGATGACCATCATGTTACATGATGTGTGGCATATCCTTCGCATTCCTGTTGAGGGGCGATTGGTTGATGCCGATAGCACATCTACACAGTTGTAGGTGGATGTGATGGAGGTTCTTGGAGTATCGCGGTTGGAGCTACTGAGTACTCACTGGGGGGGTGGCAGCGTACTTATGGACTCGATTTTCAGGTCATGTCGCGATGGAGGTCGAGTGGAGGGCACCCAGGCCGTAGCTTGGATGTGGTTGTTATTTGGATCCACCTTGTTTGTTGACAAGAGTGGTAACCGGATTAGGCCTTCCTGCATATTGGAGGTGAGGGACGGTATGGATACTACCGGTCAGTATTCATGGGGTTCGGCCGCATTGGCTTTCATGTACCGTCAGCTCGGTATCGCTAGTCGCGGCGACTCCATGGGGATTTGTGGATGCCTTACCCTCGTTCAGGCTTGGATTTATGAGTATTTTCCCTACTTTCGACCTCATCGAGAGCGTATGATTGTTGACTCCACGCAGCCTCGAGCTTCTACATGGAGTGTCGGCCGAGGGTAGGGACGAGCACCGCCTCCGCCTTTGCGTCGTCGCATTGATCGATTGACCAGAGGTATAACGATTCCTTCTAACAATCTCACAATTCATTTAAAAATAACTTTTATAACTTGTTGATTACATGTACGCAGATACAGTGGTTGCCTTATGGCCCTGATCCGGTGAGGGATGTCCCGAGGACCACATTCATTGGATGGCTACGATATCGGGATATTATCGAGCCATACATGCACAGTCGGGCATTACGGCGGCTCGGTTATATGCAGACCATCCCTTTCCCGATCACCAGACCGGAGAAAGCGGTTCGGGCGTGGTCGAGCAGATTGTACCGAGTTGACTATCCCATTCGGATGTCATCTGATGCTTGGATGATGTTTCCGGGTGCATACAGGCTTCCTCTCGCTGACTATGAGGCGGCTACTCATGATCAGTACGCTTGCGCCGATGATTACATTGAGTGGTATTATCGGTATTCGCACCTCGGCTGCGAGCAGCGGTCGGCACTGGATCGATGATCCCTTCTCGTTCCAGCACCGATTACTTATGTTCTTTAACTTTGTACTTTGTTTGATTTCATCATACATTACTCATTGTATTATATTGTCTCTATTTTTTACAGTGGGTGAGTCGATCCGTCGGTATTACCCAGCACTGTATCAGACACCTTCCCCCAGACCAGGCGGAAGAAGCGATGACGATGCTCGAGGAGTTCATGAGGGATTGGCATTTGGCCAATTGATTTTGTATTTTATATTTTGTTTGTGACGGTATTTTGTTTGGCGTTTTCGTTTTTTTTTTTTGTATTTTGTATATTGATTGACACTTTCGTTTTGCATTTTCACACTTTACTTTTGTTTGTTTTTTTCTGTTCTGCTTACAAAAACGAAAATTTTTCTGTCAACTATCAAGATCAACATAAAAGAAAATCAACTATCAACTATAAAGATCAACAAAAACGAAAATTTTATTAATTAAGGAACATACAACAAATAAAGTTTTACATCATACCGACTAATCTATTCCATTTTTCTCTCCTGCTCGTATACAAATTCCACCAACACTACTATCATGGAATCTAAACCAGTTACTCACTATGGGCAGTACAGGAAAATTAGGCATTAAATCTAGACGAATAAAATATTTTTACGTATCTCCTAAATGACAAATGACAATCTCTTGGCTAGGCCGTGTTGCCGTTGAGGGTGCTTTCAACAGCAGCACAGTGAGACATGCAAATAAAGATCTACCGTTTCCGAATCCGAATAGTATGACAACGGCATTGAAAATAGTAGCAATAGGGAATAAATCTTCAGCAATAGCCATCCAATGATCCGATCCACACGCACCACCATCCCATGTAATACATCGAACCTCAGGTTCAATCCCATCATAGTAGATCGATCGATAGAGTGTACAGTTAGCCATAATTTCATTTGCAATGCATACACGTACAATACGCCATTTATCTTGGTCGCCAAATATGTAGTCGGCGATAACACGAAATCCGCAATTACCGTCTCCGGGGACATCGAGATAACCTTCAACAAACGGCAAAATAATTCCCGGTATCTTGTCGATATGGTGATAGTTACCAATCTCCACTCGGTGGTGTCCATCTGCAAACACATATTCAATATATTACATATTATCGAACTTAAAAAGATACAACTCATTGAAAAACTTCAAAAAATAATACATCTACAAAAAAATTTCTTATAAATTGACGGAATTATTATATGTCGGCAATATATTAAAAGAAATATAAAAATTCAAAAGTCAATTTACATACTGGATTTTTTTTTATTCCTAACGTTTTTTATTTAACTTGTAACACATAAATATAAAAAATTAGTCAAGAAGGCTATTTTTATTTTTGTTTCTAATAAAAATTATCTTTTTATATAATATGTAATACATAAGTATCCTAGTCCAATACAAAAAAGACACGGTATTAATAAATTTATTCATACCCGATGAAGAGGCATTGTGGACTGATGCAGAAAAGCTGCGACCACGACCACTGGATGAGCGGGAACGACCACGACCCCTTTGGCTATACTCCCAACCACTAGGATCGCGTCTAGTCGATGAACTTCCTCTTG
The DNA here is from genome assembly GCA_033398695.1 of Orobanche coerulescens. Lineage (NCBI taxonomy): Eukaryota > Viridiplantae > Streptophyta > Magnoliopsida > Lamiales > Orobanchaceae > Orobanche > Orobanche coerulescens. The sequence goes on from CM065805.1 coordinate 171,954,400, forward strand.
GTCGACCATTAACTACCGTATTCACTTGTGGTTCAACGTAACGCGTTTGATCAGGGTGAAGATGATCGTGGATCATAAGTGATACGTTACGGACAACTGCAGGATCGCTCTGTCTGACCTCATCGACAAGGGCCTGAAAGTACCGCTGGTCCTCCGATTCAGCACCGGTAGAAGGATCGACAAATTCGGTCGTGTCTCCACCATCACTAATAATAAGTGTTTGCCAAAATATGTGAAGACGACTAACACTGCACGGGATCCGCGATTCCATATGTCTCTTGAGCTCACACGCACAAGGAATCTGATGGGTGGTTTGGAGTGAACAACCGCAACGATCGTACACTTGATCACTTAATTCTCTCATACGTGTCAATTCATTCGACAGTAATCGCAGACAATGATGGGAAACACGACAGCGCAAGTAGTTGAACGGAAAACCAGAATACACCATGCCTGTACGACACCTAGACTATTCAAGTGTGTATCTGATCTGCGTAAGTTGTGATTCAATCTCCTGGTTCACTTTGGTCCAGACGGTATCGAGGGTTCCGGTGGAAGAATTAAGCCATTGCTTTAACTCGGCATGTGCACTCTCAACTCTATAAGTGGTTGTGTTTCCAAAATGAAGCACTTTATTCGTCCACGCAACAACGAACATCTCCTTGTATTTTAGCCATGTACCCTCAACGTATGATATCACCTTAGGATTCCATCTCCATGTATCCTTCATGAGTTGCACCGCTTGATCATATTCCTCTTCGGTCGCCGCTTCCATGATTTTCTTCCATTTCCCATTTTTAAACCTTTGGCCCATTTCTTTATCTTTTCCACAAATTCTGTAGACCTTGTCTTCAACATCCTTATTAATATGCCATGTGCAAAGCAAGTGGGCACTCTGTGGAAATATCTCTTCAATAGGACGCATCAATCCCAACTCGCGATCCGTAACAATAGCCGTCGGATGAACATCAAAACCAAGCAAAATTTCCAACTTCTGTAACACCCACGCATAGCTCGATTCGGTCTCATCTTTCATAATTGCATAGGCGATTAGGAAGTTCTTGTTACATGGAGTCATCCCGACTATCTCGAGAAATGGCATCTTGTACTTATTCGTTTTGTAGGTGGAATCCATGCCAATGAACCATCTGTAGGTCCGGATTAAGTTGATTGATGTTGGATGTGCCATGAACACGTGGGTAACAGCATTTGTATCCGGGTCGGCCTGCGTCCAATGTACGTAGTTATTCGTCACACCCGAATGGTGAAACCGACCGACGACATCTCTTTCTTCAAAATCATGCTTCCTCAAGTGGTCTCTATAATTATAGATATGTCGTCTAGTCGGTTTGTCCTCGGGAAATTTATTACGAATGGCCGCCAAGATGGCACACGGCAGCTTGAGCGGACTCATCTCACGAACAACTTGTTTGGCGATTTACTCGATCCACTCATTTGACGATGCCTCCTGGGATAAACAATAAATTAGTGATTGTGCATACCCTTACTCCCGAGAGATCGGTCGATTATCCAACCACTCAAGTCATGCAATTGTTCGGCCTTTATCCGAAATGTACACTTGCATGCTTTCGTCTTTGTGTCCTTTCGAGCAATGACATCCAAATCTCTTAATACCCTCCTGCACTGCTCACCACGCTTACATCTCAATAGCTTTGTCTTTCCTTTATTCTTGTGCGATGAAATGATCAACTCGAAACCAATTTGAAGAGCAATTTTTTCGCCCATGCAATCGCATCACAATCACTAGCGAATATTTCGTCATTAACGAAATAACCACTATAATCAACGCCGTCGCCTTCAAATTCTTCCAATATAACTCGAAATTTTTAATTGTGAGAATGTTAATAATAATACCAATAATATTATTATTCATATTTAAAATCGGCAAAAAAGGGTCCAAAGCGTCAAATTGCGCTGGACCATGGCCGAGGCGTCTGGCTTGGACGCCTGGCCACTGTCTGAGCGTCTGAATCGGACGCCTAGCCATGGCACAGGCGTCTGAATCGGACGTCCGAGCCATGGTTCGGGCGTCTGGTTTAGACGCTAGACCTAGGACGGAGCGTCGCACCACTTTGACGCCTGTACCATGGTCCAGGCGGAATCTGTGGACGTCTGTACCATGGAACAGGCGGAATAATCAGACGCCTGCGTCATTTTCTCCGAAAAATTACCTCCAGATGCGAATTCTCGTCCATTTTCGTAGTTGTCGATAATATTGACGATATATATTTGATTGTGTGTTATATTCGAAAAACTTGAGCTTGAAAGATTTTGGTGTGGTGTGGTGTTTAGAAATAATGAAAGACTTGAAAGGGATAAAAAGGTAATCTTATAGGGCGGTGGCTAGTAATTTTGTGCGGTGTTTAGTAATACCCTTTTAGTATCATTTTGTTCCATTTATAGTCTTACTTAATAATTGAGAATATATTTTGAACCATATACATATAATCATAAAAGCAAGAGTATGAAATATTAACAAAAATAAAAGAAATAAAGTAGTCTATTGAAATAAAATTATATTACGAAAATAGGCTCTTTATGTGAAACATAAGATGGATCATTCAAGTGTAGAGATGTTAAACGGTCTAGTCCTAGCGGTTTGGCTAATGGGCTTCTAAACTATTCGCTAATAAAGTTCTGATTTAAGCGGCTAGAAAATATTGACCCTAACCCTAACCCTAACGGGTTTCGAGCTAAACGGGCTAAATATTTAAAAAATTTATTTTTTATTTTTTTACAAGTAAAAAAAAAAATAACAATATATTTTATATATATAGTAACAACTATACTATAATAAATATAACAAAAAATACAGTTATATATATATATATATATATATCGGGAATAATTTAACTGCCTATTAAATAAATCCAAAAAGCCCAGATTTAAACGGGTTAGGAAATATCGGCCCTAACCCGGTTTTTTGACGGGTTAAACGGGTCAGCCCTACGGACCCGAGCCCATTTAACATCTCTATTCAAGTGAGACAGTATACAACTTAAAAAGAATAAACATCACTTGATTTTCTAAATGTAGATACTTCCAGCATTCTGCCATCGACAGCTTAGAAAGAATAAACATCATTTGATTTTCTAAATGTAGATACTTAACATTTTTGTCACGGAAACGGGATCCTATTAATTAATATACGTTTGTATATACTCTCAGTCCGACAATTATACCATACAGCGCAAAAACACCATGTGCTATTTTGCCATATATAGAGAAAGTAATATATATACCTGTACAGATTGTGAGTCTGTACAAGCGTGTGTTACTTTTAATGTGGCAATATCACTCTTTATATGGTAAAATGAGCATCGTACTAGGTGCTCCTAGAATGCAACATACAATTTGCCCTCTCAATCAATACAAATGTATATTACGCTTCCTATATGTTGGAATGTGAGAAACTTGCTAGGTGCTCATGGGACGTGGGATATACGTGCTCCATACATTGTAATGCTCACATTTACAAACCCGTATCGTAACGTAACCATGTCAAAGCCTCGTAGGTGTTTACATTCTATATTGTTCAAAGATAATGCAAGCAATTTAGGATTTTCACCAGCACTATCAACATACAGAACTGAGAGTCCAATTATAACTAATAGAAAAGGTACAGTTAATGCATGTAAAGGGAAATCATTCCAAAGCAAATGCCATAAAAGGATATACAAACTTCAAATCTCATCCTATCAAGATGTCTTTTCCCTTCCAAACATGAAAAAAAAATTACTAATAGTAATAAAAATAAAGTAGCTAATTGAGTTTCCATAAGAAAAATGGAGCAGGTTAATACCCCTAAATTACAACACTTCACACCTTAAGCAAAGCACGGTAAACACCTGCAACAACACGGATAACGGTAATCATATAAAATATGAGAAACTAACTGTCCCATCCTCACCGTCCATCCGCAGATGTAAACGAGTCAGCGAACCCAGAAGGCCTATTCGGTATACTAGTCTGCGTGTTATCGCTGCTCCCAATATACGAAGATGAGCCGTCAAATCCACTCGCTCCTTCTAAAGCTTGCCATTTCTTGAGGGCCTGAGGCAAAGTCATATCGTAGTCGATACCGTAGACGTCGTCCGGGTCGGCGGGCTCCGACGGTTTCCAGAGCTCGGCAAGCCCAGAAATCACGTTGACCGCATGGCCCATGTCGGGCCGCTGAGAGGGTTCCCTCGCGGTGCAGTGGCCCGCCAGCTCAGCAACGGTGCTCACGGAGGCGAGCGTGTCATCGTCATCGAGCCCGAGGGTGGGGTCGATGGCTTTACGGAACGTTTCTTTGCTGATGAGCGCGCGGCGGAACCACGGGACAAGATGCTGCTGATCGTCCGGAAGGTTCTGGTCCAAGGCTTTCCGGCCGGTGATCGTCTCCATTAGAATAACTCCGAAGCTGAACACGTCGATTTTGGTCGTGACTCGGCCCGTCACTGTCAGATCATGCACGGAAAACCATCGTTAGAGGCTAATAAAGTTGGGGTTCGCGCTTTTACTCCTTTTTAACATTTTGATGTGGTAATTTTAATATAAATGGCAAAAATCCAGATTTTACGAGACAAGACTACTTCTGCAACTGCAATGAACAAAATTCGTTATCCAAATCATTAATTTTCACTCTGTCAACAATATATGGCTCCCCTCATGTCTCCAAACCAATAATCCTTCGGTTCCAACAGAACAGATCAATTTAGTCCTCTCAACGTCATAATCTAGACTTGAGAAATACAGCACTCATTCAATCACTAAGCTCTATGTAAAATACACAAGGCTTCAAACACCTAATGAATAAATAACAACAAATTTAAGAGAAAAGCAGTATTCATCAAAATTCCATCAAAAAACGACAGAACATATAAATCCATAACAAAATCAGCACCAACAAGGCAAGACTAAAAGATTTACCTGCATATTCTGGCGCCAGATAGCCAAAGGTTCCAGCCAATTTTGTAGCAATCGAGTTTTTCCCATCAGGAGCAAGCCGAACAAGTCCAAAATCAGCAACTTTGGCCCTCATATCATCCCCCAAAAGTATATTCGATGGTTTAAGATCCCTATGAATAAAACTCTGCTGAGCCAAACCATGCAGATATTCAACTCCTCTAGCAACATCCAATGCTATGGTCAACCTCCGAGTCCACTCCAAAGGTTTCAACCCTTCTTCCTTCCAATCAAACAAAAACCTACTAAGCGTCCCCTGAGGCATGTACTCATAAACAAGCAGCCTCTCGTTCCCGTCCAAGCAATAACCCAAAAGTGCAACCAAATGCCTGTGTCTAACTTTCGTAAGTACGGCAATCTCGGATTTGAACTCGTCCAAACCCTTCTCACTCATCACGCCAGATTCCATCCTCTTCACCGCAATTTTAGTCCCATCATGCAACTCTCCTTTGTAGACCGTTCCAAACCCACCTCTACCAAGAATATTATGCTCGCTGAAATTATTCGTCACGTTTCTCAAGACTTGGATCGAGATCACCATATTACCTGCTTCCACAATATGAAGGTCACTGGGCCCACCACTGCTTCCGTGACTATGAGTCTCGCTGGCCCCACCATTCATACTCGAATTAGCTATAGTTATTTTAATGGCGTCCTCGGAGCCCGAGTGGCGAGGATGTATGACCATGGCATGAGGAGACTGCACTTTACCGCTACGCTTGCGTTTAGTTCTGTACAGGCAGAAAACCAGAGTCCCAGCAAAGAGAAACACACAAACACCCCCGACTACCGACCCCACAACCACCCCAGTAGATGATTTGCTATTTCCCGATCCATTCCCACCAGAAGATGATCCAGATGATGTCGTGTTCCCACCCTGCGTACTAGGAGGCGGGACGTCTTTCCCAATATTCACGTTTCCGGAAGTAATGACATTCACATTGCTCCTGAAAGACGGAAGCTTTCCAGAAATTTGATTGTTTGAAATATCCAACATAACAAGGTCAGGGAGAGTCGTAAGCTCGTTTGGAATAGTCCCTGTTAAGTTATTATTCGACAGAATCAATCTTTGCAGAGATGTCAACTCCGTAAAACTCGGGGAGATAATGCCACTGAGTCCCAATCCGTGAAAATTCATCACAGTGATATTCCCTTTGCTACAGGTGATCCCTTTCCATGAAGATGAAGAAGTACATGGATCATTCCCTTTCCAATTCAAGGCAAATACAGACGGATACCCTAAGTCGCGAGCCACATTAAGCAAAATATTCACTCGTGCATCGCAATCCGCTCCAGGTTTAGTTAAACAGAAACTGTTTGAATTATCGGCCATATCCACCTGTACACCAGCAACGAATTGAGGAGTTTTCCCTTGTAACATATTATTTGTTAAGTTCACTACTCTAAGGGTATCCAATTTTGCCAAAGAGTCAGGCACAGGGCCCGTCAGGCTATTGTCCCTTAAACTCAAATTCTGCAATTGGGTCAGGGCCGAGAAATCCGGCAAGGGCCCAGAGAATCCATTGGAATGTAACCAGACTTCAGTCAATTGAGTCATGTTCTGCAAAATAGCAACAGAACCATTCAATCTAGAACTACTTTTCTGACCATTGAGCCACAGGATCTGTATTGAAGAGCCAGCAAGGGTTGAGGGCAGCGGGCCCTCAAGATTGTTAAACGCTAATCGTAAACTAGTCAAGCTCGAAAACGTTTCGGCACCGAAATAATCAGGCAAGGGCCCAGCAATATTAGCCGAGGTTGCTGAAAACTTTTGCAAACTAGACGCGTTCTTAAGACCATCGGGAAAAAACCAGGGTTTAAAGCTATTGTAATCCAAGTAAACATCTTGCAACGAGGTCATACCATCAAAGAAATCCGGTGGGATCGAGGTGAAATTGTTGTTGTTGAGAAGGATGGACTGGAGCGAGCTCAAGCCGGCGAGACTAGGTAGAGGACCGGTGAGGTGGTTGCTTTGGACTTCGAAAACTTCCAGAAGGGCGAGTTTGTTCAGGTTCGCGGGTAAGGTCCCTTCCAAATTCTGATTCCCTATTTGGATCCGGGTCACCCGCCCGTCGCCTCTGGAGCACTGAACATGGTCCCATTTGCACGGGTCCGCATCGCTCCACCCGAGTTGACTCGGAGCGTTCACACTTTTCTTCAAGTCCTGCATCACCGCTGCGTCACCGGATTGGGCGCGGCCAACGGCCGCGAATAGCGAAAAAAACACGGAGAGTATCAATCGCCAGGACATCCTGCAAAAAATTCTTTCAACTCGTCGTTTTTTTTTCTCAGCGTCTGTGTGCGCGCGCGCGTGGGTGGAGGATCGAGGAAAAATCTTGGTGTTTTCGGCTAAACTCTTATATAATCACATACCCAACGCAAGGGCCAGATTCTTTTTCCTTGTCTGCGATTATTTATTTCCTTTTTTAAGGGAGGTGAAGAAACGGGAAAATTCGCGGAGGGTTTTAGGCTGGGGAATGGGCAAATAAAAAAAAAAAAAAAAGAGAGGAAGGGAAAGGTGTGTGTACTGCGTGTTTTATGGTGGAGATAAAGGAAGGGTATGGGAAAATGATTGTGGATTTGGAAAGTAGCAGTGTGCGTTGTAGTAGTGTGTGTTTTCTTTTGTTTCCATGGATGAAAAGAGAAAGCTAAAACGGAGAGCGAAAAGTGTGTGCTGTGTTTTTGGGGAAGAAGAATAAGGAAAGAAAAAGCATTACAGTTGGCACATGCGTGTGGGGACCACCTAGTTAATTAGAAAAATAGTATAATACTACTATATATCAGGGGATTTTTGAAATTTTTCTTTGAGTAATTTTGTGTTAAATATTTAATTACGCTGCATTTATGTCTTTGACTGTTCTTTTTCCCTGATATTATCTATGGGAGATCAACAGTGTGGCTTTTCGGGTTTTTCAATATAATAATTTTTAAATTGAATTGTTATACTTGCTCCATCTATGTTTCAAATGCAGCTTAATTATACTTTTTCTGTGTATTATTTTTTTATCCGCACCTCTTGTAATATTTCTTAGGTAGGACGGAGGGGAGTCGGGTTGGGGGCGAGTTCACGAACCCGCACGGCTACACCATTCCGTGTAGCTCGGGTAGCACAATCGAGCTCCAAATTCGAGCTGGGAAGCCGAATACGACCGTTGCAAAATTAATACGTTGGAGCGTTTGTTTGGGTTTGAAACGGCTAGTAGGCCAAATAAAAAAAAAAAATTCTTCCTATTTAACACCCTTTTACATTTCAAAAAAAATAATTACCCTTTTACATATCAAAAAAAACACACACTAAATAATCTCTCCAAAAAAAATGTCTACCGATTCTTCCGATTACGTTGTTCCTTCTTCGTCTGACGAGATATCTACGGGTAGCTCGTTAATATGCTTCAACTAGCGGCTCAGTATTATGAAGACACGGCAAGCTCTAGCCGAACTAGCGTAAATCGTCATCGGGATATAGGTCTTGAAACTTTAGAGAATGATTGGTTCGTTGAAACACCAAAGTACAACGACAATTACTTTAAAAAAAATTTCGAATGACGAAAAGCCTGTTTTTGCAAATAGTGGGTGACATTGAAGCGAGATACCCATATTTTCAAGAAGGCTATGACGCGCGATTTCAAAAAAGTTTCACGGCGAAACAAAAAATCACATCGGCTGTTAGGCAACTCGCAATCGGCAATCCGCCCGATGAGTATGACGAATATTTATGCATGTCTCAAAGAACGTCACGTGAAAGTCTTGATCATTTTTGTGAGGCCATCATTGAGTTGTACGGTCGGGAGTACCTACGTGACAAAGACACGACCTTGCTCGCATTTTCCAGGCCCATGAAGCGAAGCATCACCTCCCTGGGATGCTTGGTAGCCTTGACTGTACACACGTCAGATGGAAAAATTGTCCTAGACATTTGAGAGGGCAATATACGAGAGGTGACTATGGTGTTCCCACTATTATGCTTGAAGTCACGGCGTCACAAGATATGTGGATTTGGCATGCTTTTTTTGGTCCACCGGGGTCAAACAACGATATCAACGTATTGCATCAGTCTGACTTGTATCTTACAGCTCGAAATGGAACGGCGATGAATAGTTCATTCCACGTGAATGGACGCTTTTACAAACGTGGATACTATTTGACAGATGGAATCTATCCTAAGTGGTCCACATTTGTTAAAGCATACCCGTATCCAACCGACCCAAAGGAAAAGAGATTTACGAAGTTACAAGAGGGAGCGAGAAAGGATGTCGAGAGAGCTTTTGGTGCTCTCAAAGGAAAATGGAAAATTCTTGATCGACCACTCAGAGCTATGACCAAAGCGAAAATTGCCAATCAGGTTCATGCGTGTGTTATTTTGCATAATATGGTTATAAAACGCGAGGGGAGGGCAATCTCACCGGTTCATATAATGGATCCGCCGGTCCAGCCAGTGTTCGACGACAGTGTGGTAGCAGAGTTACTAGACGAATTTCTCCATGACCGTCTTCAATATGATCTCACGGAGCACATATCACTTGAAGACTTGCCGCATCTCGATGATTAATGGCTTTTTTTATTTTAATCTAGTTATTTTTAAGTATTATGTTATGTTTTTTTAAAAGTATTATGTAATGTTTTTTATTTTTAATTAAATGGTATGTTTTTATTATAAATATTGTATGTGATTTTATGTATTTAAAAAAAAAAATGAATTCGGGTACTAGGGTACCACTCCCACTAGTTAGGGTAGTGTTAGGGTAGTATTGAGGTAGTTTTGAGTTGGAAGGTTTTTATTGGATAGAGGTGATGTGGCACCCTCAGGGTATTAGGGTATGAAAGTTCCACTCCTCCCTCCCTTATAGCTATTCTATTATGATTTTTACATTCAACAACTTCTTATACTTTTTTAATGTAGTATTATTTTTTTATGATTTTCCTATTTGTTTCGTATCCTATCTCTTTATAGTTCGTTTTGTGGTCTCTTTTTATGGAGTAAAATTGCTTATTGTAGCCCAACGTTTAAGCGAGACCACAACAATGTCCCAATGTAACATTAATTACAAAATAGCCCATCCTATACCATATTTATACAATTTTGTCCCGAAAAAATTTTCTGACGCCTGAAAAATGACTACGCACGTCGGCGCGCATACGTGGATATCACACGTGGTCTTAGCCGACACATAGACCCGAACGACGTCATTTGGGCAAGTGAAAAAAGATAAAATTGAAGAATGAGCCGTCATCGTTCTCATTCTTCTCATTCAACCTAGGGTTTTTGCATAATAATATCTGATTCATCTTCAAGAAGCTACAATTCAGAGTATTCAACACCAAGGCCCTACTGCGATCATGGAGCATGTAATCTCTATAGGTCATTCACGATCTTGAATCCGGGTAGGAGGTTCTGGAGATGCCCGCTTGGTATTGAGGTTAGTGTTCTTAAATTATGTATCAAACTTTATGCTTGTGTATGTTTGTATAATCATGAAATCTGAATTTTGGATTGGATTTGGACGTAGCTCGGCGATTGTGGTTACTTTGTGTGGTATGAAGAGCCATTTGAGGGAAAGGCAAAAATGGCTCTTCTTGACTGCATACGAAAAAGCCATATGATATTGAAAAGGAGAAAAAGAAATGCGAACAAAAGATTGAAGGATTGAAGGATGAGTTCGAGTTGATGATCAAAAAACTTCGAGCTGAGAACAAGTTGTTGAAGCAATGGTTGAAATGGAAAAGATCGAGAGTTCATGCGATGTATGTCATAAGATTTTTAATCTTTTTGATTTGGTTAATCGGGATAGTTGTAATGAAAGAGTCCTTTATCTCTTCAATGCATTGTCTTCCTCGTTGATTTTAGGGTTTATGTTTGTAAAACAATTTGCTTAGCTTTTGGTGTTATTTGTAATATGTTAATTGGGATATTAGTAGTGAAATATCATTTTGAGCCTAAAACAATTTGCTTTGTTTTGAAGATGTTAATTGGGATATTTATAGTGTAATATGTTAAGATTACAAGTATCACCTTGTATTGACAATAAATTTGAACCAAGTCCGAACAATTATATTATATAATGATCACAAAATGGTCTAATGATCACAGAATAGTCCAACACAAGTGATCACGTAATGGTCTACGGTTCATTACAAATTGGTCAAATGTCATCAAATCTAAGATAAAATTCATTCAACAACCAACATTTTTTCCAAAAAAAAAAAAACAGACATTTGGAATTACGCATGGATTGGATTTTCAACTTGACTTTCTCCAGTGATTCCTTTGCTGCTCATCGTGCTTCCTTGATTCCCTCCAGTACTGGCTCAAACACGGCGTGTATTCGGCTCCTGAGAACAATGGAATTATTAGAAACAAACAAGTGCAAATATGGAAGCAAGTGTATATTTACTTACTCGTACATCGAACCCGACTCGCTGTATACTTGACCACCATATCTCCATCGTGTCTGCCCCGTCTCTCTTTGCATGACATGCTTGATAGTGGACGAAGGCCTCAGCGTGGGCCATGTCGGAGGTTTTTTTGGCATCCTACTGAATGGAACGCTTCTCGTCTCCTACATAAGAAGTAACATCCATTAGTCTCCAATACTTTTTTAGTAATAATTTAAGTAATAGAATAATAAAATGCATATTACCTCAACCCCTTTTGGCGGATTCTTACACGTTCTCTTGTTGTGGTCAAACCCACCACAATTTTTGCAAGACATTCGAAGCCTAAGCATATACAACTTTGTACTTGTCTTAGGATATTGAACTTTATCTATGCTTCTTTTTCTTAGCTTCCTCGGCCTGCCAGGTGCCTTAGAGAATATGGGGGGCAAGACAGGAGGTTCGTCTACAATAGGCCAAAACTTGAACCCACGCACTGGACTTATACCTGTTGGAATATTTTATTCCATACATTTATAATTGAGTTTTGATGATTAGTTGTTAAATCAAAGAAAAACAACAAGGAAGCAAAGCAAAACAACGAAGACGTCGAATATGCAAAAAGTCATTCAAACTGGACCGCAAAGCTAGCGCACGCTAGAGATCAAGGCTAGCGCACGCTACAAGATAAAGATAGCGCACACTATAGGTGAAGGCTAACGCACGCTATCGCAAAATGTGACCATTGTGAAGACTTTCAACACGGAATATCATATGCACTGACATAGACATAGCGCACGCTATGAATGATATTTAGCGCACGCTAAAGAACATTTGTATTCAAATAAATGAGTGTTGGAAGATTCAGAGGAGAAGTCAAAAGTTACAAACATATATATGACGCAAGCAATGACGTAATATTAGCGCACGTTATAAGAGTATACTAGCGCACGCTAACTGAAAGTATCAGAAGTTACTGGACTGAAGGAAAGAGCAGATAACATACGTAACATGCATATTAACGTACGTAACAAAGCAATATCATACGCTAAAGGAAGAGGCTAGCGCACGCTAAACTGTGTCTGGCAGTAACGGCTAGTTAGAGGAAATTGCATATAAATACCAAACCATTTGGTATCAAACCATACAACAACTCCAAGCATTGGATATATTGATCTGATATTATTATAGATTCTATCGTTGTTGTAATCGAGCTTATATTGATAAGTGTTTGAGTGTTATACACGAAAACATACACGAGAGGAAAAAGAAAAGATAAGATTGGATTCGGTGTTATTAGGATCAAGGATCCGGTATTATTAGAATCACCATCTATATCCACGTGAGGTTTGTCTAGTACCCATAGAAAGCTAGATAGGTTGCCTCCTTGTCCGATAGAAAAGGAAAATAGTTTAACTTGGACCGACAAAAAGAAAAGTGTGTTACGGTTTATCTCGGACCAATAGAAGACGAGATTATAACGGTAATCCCTCGACCGATAGAAGAGAGTTGCAGAGGTTGGTCTCTATCCTATAGAAAAAGATACGGAGAGAGGACGTAGGCACGATTGACCGAACATCTATAAATCTTGTGTCGTTTATCTTTCTGCACTCTAATTCGCTTCCACAAAGCGCAAAGAGTTTGATAACTCTTATATACTCCACGCTTATTTCAAAACAGCAAATATACCGATAATCTTGCTCCAATAATTGGTATCAGATCGGTATCTTTTGAAAGCGGCTTAACATCTGAAGAGAAGAAGATCCCATCGCGTTTCAAATTGCCCCGGTCGAAGGTCTTGCCTTGAACCGACCATTATTCTTTGATGGATCGAAATTCATGACTTGGAAGAAGAAAATGTCTATTTTCATCCGAGCCTACGACGTCGAGCTTTGGAAAGTTATTTGCCTAGGTCCGAAATTCCTACAAAACCGGATGGCTCTCTAAAAGCTTCGAAGAGTATGATGATTCCGATTGGAAAATGACCATTATAATTGCAAAGCAATGCAATTATTATATTATGCTTTAAATCCGGAAGAACACAACCGGATCTCATCTTATGATAGTGCCAAAGAAATATGGAAGATGCTGGAAGTCACACACGAAGGCACAAACCAAGTCAATGAGACGAAGATTAACATGCTTCTCCATGACTACGAGCTATTCCAAATGAAAGATGATGAATCCATTACAGTAATGCTCGATCGATTTTCGGTCATTACGAATGGATTGACTTGTTTTGGAAAACCCCTTTCGAGTAGTGAAAAAGTAAAGAAGGTCCTACGATCACTACCTCGGGAATGGGACGGAACAATTACGACGATTATGGAATCGAAAGATTTAAATAATCTTGATTTTAGCGCCCTTGTGGATTCGCTAATTAATTACGAGATTGTACTAAAATCTTGAAATGCAAAGCCAAAGCCGAAGAAAAGAACAATTGCTTTGAAAGCTAAGATATCTCGAAAAGAAGAAATCCCTGTGGACGAAGATGATGATGAATCGGCATATTATGCCAAAAATATAAATAAGTTTCAAAACTTATTAAACCAGAGAAGAAAGGACATCAAATCGGGCGAATCTAAGAAATTCGACAACTACTATAGAATCTGTGGTAAACCAGGCCACTTTGCTAAAAATTGCCGGAGTGCAAATCCTAAAAAGGAAGTTCTCGTTGCAACATAGAGCGATGAAGATGAAGATAATGATTTCAATCAAAATAATCTCGCTCTCATGGCACGAAGTTCATTCGACGAAAGCGACGTCGAAAGCCAGGTTCGTACATCGTCTCACGATGAATTATTTCAAGCATTCGAACTTTTACATACCGATTTTGAAAATGCTTTAATTGAAATTAAATTCCTTCAATCGAAAAATAAATTATTGGAAATTGAAATTTCCAAAATAAAAGAAAAGGGGAAATTTATTGAAACCGATCATTCTCTGTGCATTGAGAAAGAGAATAAATTGAAAGACGGTTTTCTGAAAGTTCAAAACGAACTTAAAGTTTTAACGAATAAATTTTCTTGCGGAAATAATAAATTTGAACAAATGCTTTCCGTTCAAAAATATTCATTAAACAAACAGGGGTTAGGATTCAAACCGCATAATAAAATTGAATCCTTAAATTTGAAAATATCCTTAAATTTCAAATTGCAAAAGCCCAAGACGGACGATAAAAATAAAGAAAGTTTGGATTCCTAAAGGAACCACAATACCGAACATCGTCTATATCTCAAAAGAAAAACCGACATTCGGTTGGATCCCCAAAAATCAAAATTAATTTTATTCAAATTATTATTTAACTCAGGGGGAGTTTTTATATTTTTAAAAAGGGAGATTTTTGTTAGGGGGGTTTACCCAATTTTGCATATTTATCATATTATCATATATATACTTTTTGCTGATAACAAAAGGGGGAGAAGAATGGTATAAAAGAAGAATGGTATAAGGGGAGAAAAATAAAAGAATGGGAGAAAGGGTCATGGAAGAAGGACGAGAAAAAATAAAAACATATACCGATCAAGAAAGACAAAGGAGAAAGTCGAAAAGATGAAAGATAAAAGGAGGAGTTGAAAAATGAGTAGTAGTTGAAAAGAAGAAAAGAAAAGATGGGAAGGAACTAACAAAACGGACAATGCCGAAAACTTTGATCTGTAGTTTTTATATTTTGCAGGTTTGTCCCATTAAAGAATGTTGTTTTGTAATCATCAAAAATGATAGATTGTTGAAATATTTTATTTCATACATTTATAATTGAGTTTTGATGATTAGTTGTTAAACCAAAGAAAAACAACAATGAAGCAAAACAATACAACGAAGAAGTCGAAGACGCAAAAAATCATTCAAACTGGACTGCAAAGCTAGCGCATGCTAGAGATCAAGGCTAGCGCATGCTACAATATGAAGATAGCGCACGCTATAGGTCAAGGCTAACGCACGCTATCGCAGAATGTGACCGTTGTGAAGACTTTCAACATGTAATGTCGTATGCACTGACATAGACATAGCGCACGCTATGAATGGTATTTAGCGCACACTAAAGAACATTTGTATTCAAGCAAAATGTTGGAAAATTCAGAGGAGAAGTCATGATGCAAGCAATGACGTGATATTTACGGATGCTACAAGAGTATACTAGCGCACGCTAACTGAAAGTATCGGAAGCTACTGGACTGAAGGAAAGAGCAGGTAACGTACGTAACATGCATATTAATGTACGTAACAAGGCAATAGCGCACGCTAAAGGAAGAGGCTAGCGCATGCTAAACTGTGTCTGGCAGTAACGGCTAGTTGGAGGAAATTGCCTATAAATACCAAACCATTTAGTATCAAACCATACAACAACTCCAAACATTTGATATATTGATCTGATATTGTTATACATTCTATCGTTGTTGTAATTGAGCTTATATTGATAAGTGTTTGAGTGTTATACACGAAAACATACACGAGAGGAAAAAGAAAGGATAAGATTGGATTCGGTATTATTAGGATCAAGGATCCGATATTATTAGAATCACAATCTATATCCACGTGAGGTTTGTCTAGTACCTATAGAAAGCTAGATAGGTTGTCTCCTTGTCCGGTAGAAAAGGAAAACGGTATAACTTAGACCAACAAAAAGACAAGTGTGTTACAGTTTATCTCGGACTGATAGAAGATGAGATTGTAACGGTAATCCCTTGACCGATAGAAGAGAGGTGCAGAGGTTGGTCTTTATCCTATAGAAAAAGATACTGAGAGAGGACGTAGACACGATTGGCCGGACCTCTATAAATCTTGTGTCGTTTATCTTTCTGTACTCTAATTCGTTTCCGCAAAGCGCAAAGAGTTTGATAACTCTTATATACTCTGCGCCGATTTCAAAACGGAGAAGATACCGATAATCTTGCTCCAACAATACCAAACTTGTAACACTCCAATGCATTATGCTTGAAATAGAAATTGTCTACATAATCTATAAGATCCTTCCTATTGTTAAAATTGCAGCTCAATCCATGGCAACATGGTATTCCATTCAACTCCCACGCCCTACAAGTACACTCCTTTTCATTGAGATCCAAAACATGTGAATCATCATTGAAATGCACCTCAAACTGTAATACTGGTATGAATTTTTGGCTTTTATGTTTTTTCACTTTTGTCGCTCTTGTAAGCGCTTATTGAGATGTTGTTGATTTTAGAGTTCCGTATCTTTCGGAACATATCCGTACTGATAGGACTTCGCAGCGGCATTATTGAGTGAAGCAGTTAGCGCACGCTAGGCGTGAGCTAACGCACGCAATTTGTGTATTGGTAGCGCGCGCTAGCTTCACCAGTAGCGCATGATAATGGTGTGAGTTTGACAGAGAGGTAGTATCTAGGTTCTGTTCTCTGGGCAAGCAGTTAGCGGACGCTAGGCATGAGCTAACACATGCTATACGTTAGCTAACACACGCTATTCGTGTTCGGTAGCGCGCGCTAGCATCACCTGTAGCGCATGTTAATTACTCGGGTTTGGCAGTGTTGATGGCTTGGTTTCTGTTCTCTGGACGAACAGTTAGCGCATGCTAGGCGCGAGCTAACGCACGATATCAGTGTTGAGTAACACGCGCTAGCATCGTCTGTAGCACACGCTAATGAGTTGGACAGTGAGTTTGGAATTTCTGCATGGTAACAGTTATCGCACGCAATGCTGTTGGTAGTGCACGCTAACGACGCAGGTCAGAAGCTACTGGACTACTGGGTGACCCCATTAGTGCGCGCTATCCTTATGAATTAGCGCACGCTAACTAAACCCAGTATATAAGGTTGGTCAGCCGTGTTCTTCGTCATTTTCTTCTCATTTGTTACACTCTCGACGAGGGCACGCGATAGGGGCGATCTTGGGGCTATTTGGAACAACCTTTCATCATACATCATCATCTTTGGTTGGATAACAAGGATTATACAATATCTAATCCGTTTCTTCTCTCCGAATCAAGGTAAACTCCTTAGAACCATTGTTTGGGAAATTTTTGGGGATTTTTCTTAGATCCGTCCGGTTAATCCATTTTGAAGCTTGATATCCTTGAAATTATGATGTATCTACCCCGTACCCACGTTTCCCTTACGATTATATGAATATTTTGTGTTCACTGGCTTGAGCATTTCGAGAAGTTGTTTGCTATGGTTGAGTGTCCCGAAGGGCATAAAGTTTCAGTCGCGGCTTACTATCTGGGTAAGAGCGCTCATTCTTGGTGGTTATCTTTGAAACCCACCGATGGATCTTGTACTTGGGATCAATTCAAGACTCTCATGATGGAAAGGTATTATCCGGCCCCACTCAGGGAGGCCAAGTTATCAGAATTACTCATTCCTGACCCCTCAGCGGAAGATGATGTTCTCGCCATCGTCGAGAAATTTCAGGAACTTCTTCCTTTCGCCTCATCTATTATCCACTCCGAGGCGGATAAGATCAAGTACTTCAGTAAGAGGTTGAAACCTCGTATGCGGATGCAGTTACTTAATCACAATTGCACCACCCTGGCTGAATTCATCGAGAAAGCTCTTATTTATGAGCTTACTGCTAAGGAGATTGCTAGGCAACAACCTTCATCTGCTAGCAAGAAGTCAAAGAATCGTAATCAGTCTGAAGGCAGTCAGGCAACCTTCAAGAATCCTCGTGCGGGCTCTACTTTTTCTGAGCGACCTCCTATGGCACCGAAACCTGCGAAATCTCAGTCCCGAGCGGCCGTTCGGCCATCACCTATTTCAACTGTGGAGAACAGGGTCATTTCAGCACAAAATGTCCGAGGCAGACTATCACATGCAACAACTGTGGAATTCCTGGGCATAAGGCCCATTTTTGCTGAAGAGATTCCAGACCTGCTCCGACGGCATCTCAGGCCCCGAAGAAGTTAGCTATTCAGAATCAGGCTGCTCAGTCGGCGTCGTTTAAAATGACGGGAGTGAATAAAGGCGGAGCCTATAGTCATCAGACAGGAGCGTCCGGTGCGGGGACTAACAAGCCCCGAATTTATGAGATGAAGAGGACTGACGATCCGGAGGCCCGAATGATCTCAGGTACACTCGAAATTTTATCTCAACCTGTGTGTACCCTTTTTGATACTAGTGTATTGCATTCATTTATTTTTTAGTCACGTTTGAGTAGACTACGTCTGGATGGTGCTACTAGTTGTGAACCTTATGTCATTGGACTACCTGACGGTAGAAGAATCATCGGAGATCGTGAGATTAAGAATTGTCCGATTCAGCTTCATGGCCATGATTGGTTAGCAGACCTAATCGTGGTAGATTTATCTAGAGATGACGTTATTTTGGGTATTGATTGGATGGATCGTCACGATGCCATCATTAGTGTCCGTAAGCGTATGGTCACTATCATTTCAGATGATGGAGTCGAGTGTGTATTTCAGGGGGTAATCCCAACTGTTCCGGAAGAATCATTAATATGATGAAAGTAGTGAAATTACTCAATCAGGGGTGTGTCGGTTATTGGTGCTATATGACCAAAACCGAGAAATCATTAGTGATGTTGGCGGACATTCTGCTAGTGAGAGAATATGCCGACGTATTTCCAGACGAGTTACCTGGGTTGCCTCCACAGAGAGATGTGGAATTCACGATAGAGTTGGAGCCTGGTACGTCCCCATTATCGAAGGCACCGTATCGAATGGCCCCAACCGAAATGCAGGAACTGAAGAATCAATTGGAGGATTTGACCGAGAAAGGTTATATCCGACCGAGTGCATCCCCGTGGGGAGCACCTGTGTTATTTGTCAAGAAGAAGGATGGTTCTTTTCGCTTGTGTGTTGATTATCGGGAGTTGAACAGGGTGACGATCAAGAATAAATATCCCTTACCCCGCATCGATGATCTTTTGGATCAACTTCAGGGAGCTTCAGTATTTTCCAAGATCGATTTAAGATCTGGGTATCATTAGTTGTGAATCTGAGAGTCGGATATCGCTAGAACGGCGTTTCGAACATGCTATGGTCATTACGAGTTTGTGGTGATGCCGTTTGGGTTAACTAATGCACCTGTGGTATTCATGGAGTTGATGAACTGAGTTTTCATCGACTATTTAGATCAATTCGTGGTTGTTTTCATAGACGACATTTTGATTTATTCTCGTGACCGATAGGAGCACGAATTTCACCTTCATCAGGCTCTCGACATGTTGAGATGAGAGCAACTCGATGGAAAGTTTTCCAAATGTGAATTCTGGATGTCTGAAGTGACATTTCTCGGACATGTAATTTCATCAGACGGAATACGTGTTGACCCTCAGAAGACGAAGGCTATCCGAGATTGGCAACCTCCGAAGAATGTTAAGGAAATCCGAAGCTTTCTCGGATTAGCAGGATATTACAGGCGATTTGTGGAAGGATTTTCTAAAATTGCTCAACCTATGACGAACCTTTTGCGGAAGGATATGAAATACACGTGGTCTGATGCATGTCAATAGAGTTTTGAAGAACTCAAGAGCCGTTTAATTTCAGCACCTATCCTTTCTTTACCGCAAGGGATGGAAGGATTCGTGGTTTATAGTGATGCGTCCGGACATGGTCTTAGACGTGTATTAATTCAGAACAAGAAAGTGATTGCCTATGCTTCGCGGCAACTTAGACCTTACGAGGTCCATTATCCGACCCACGACCTAGAACTAGCAGCCATGGTTTTCGCGTTGAAGATTTGGCGTCATTACATTTATGGCGTCACCTGTCAGATTTTCACCGATGATAAGAGTTTGAAGTATATATTTACTCAGAAGGAGTTAAATATGCGACAGAGACGGTGGTTGGAACTAATCAAAGATTATGATATTGAGATTCAATATCACCCGGGCAAGGCGAACGTTGTCGCCGACGCCTTGAGTCGTAAATCCGTTCAGGAGCAAATGCTTGCTCGTTTAACAGTTCAGAAGGAACTTCAACAGGAATTTTTGAGACCCGGGATCGAGGTCTGGTTACAGCGAGTGCAAGGGCAACTTTGCATGTTTGCATGCCGATTTTGAGGCATTCGGGGCTGCCCGACTGCATCCCATTCATCGTCTCGTTTCGACCGTGGTTTCGAGGCAAGTATTTTCTTATACGATTTGTGTCCTCCAAATAGAGTTTACATGTTGGATTTACGATGGTTGGTTTACCCTTGTGAATATGATTTGTGTGAGTTGATTATGATTTGATTATCTTGAACGTTGAGGGCTTTAATGATACCCATGCTTGTTTAATGTTGTGAAATCGGGTATTCTGTGTTAATTGTGTTATTGTGTCGTGATTGATTGTTCGTGAAGAAGGTATTGTGATGAGTATGATAATGGTGTCGGATAGGTGGCCATCTCTAGTAAATATTCTTAATGAACTTACATTCTTAGCATATTAGTATTGAATGAGAAACGTGTGTGTGTGTATGCTCACTACGGGTTAGATCCGACGGGGTCTCGATAGGGGTCCACGGAGGGGTGGATCGACGAGCTTTGCTTTTAACCACTACAGGTTAGATCCGACGGGGTCTCGGTAGGGGTCCACGGAGGGGTGGATCGATGGTTAATTGTGGTGCATTTTACAAAAGTGATTTGATTATGGCATTTCTGGAAATGAGTGCTTTTGAACTATGATTTCATGATTGCATGCATTGAGTAAGTGTGTAAGAGGTAAGATGTTTCATTTGGCCTACTTGGCTAGGATGGCACTAGAGTATTTTGTCGTATGTGTTTAGTTCTTTAGTTGTGGGGTTTTGATATTGGAAAACGGATCTTGCTATTGTTATCGTGTACTGTGATTTGATGATATTTGGGATGAGATCCCAACGGTTTTGTAAAGGCCGTTTTACAGAAAGTGATTTTGGGCCGAGACCTATTCGTCTTGAAGTGGTTGTTTTCTTTTTCAACTAAGGACTTGAGGTCCAACAAGGTTTCTACTTTTAAAATCCCTGAGATGAGAAATTTATTTTCAAACACTTCTTTGACTGCTTTCTAATTAATAAAAACCTCTCGGGAAGGTTTTGGTAGTTGATTGTCGTATCTGATTCGTGATTTCTATTTATTTGTCACATTTTGTATGATTATATACTTGCACTAGCAAAATAGTGGGATTTTGCTAACCCCCGAGTAATCGGGGGGTGGATTTCTGTTTTGCATTCAGGTTTTGGGGAGCATAACATAGGGTCGGCATGAACGATGATGAAAGATGATCGATACTAATCACATGAGGACCTGTACGATGTCGTATTGGTTTAGTCATACTTTATTTCTACTGCAGTATTTTTCCCCATTGTACTTTGTATTTTTGACCCCTGCGTGGGTATGTATTGAGATTGAGTTGTATGTGCTGATTGAAAGACCAAATCGGTCTACTGAGTCATTTATTTTAGCCTTAAAGGCGATGTTGAGATGTCTGAATTTAGTTACCAGCCTGGTAGATACTTGAGGAAAGGGTCTACGGTGTGTAATATCCCTGAGTGAATTGGGGGTGTTACAATTTGGAGGCTTGACTTCAGATAGGCTCTTGGCAGGAGACTCAGCTGCAAATGCTATTCCCTTCTCTACGGGCTCGGTTGATGATGAACATGGAAGCTCGAACTCATAAGCCTTTAGATCAGATAACAGCTCCTGGATATTTATCTTGTTGATATCCTTGGACTCTCTCATGGCCACTGCCTTCATACTCCATTCTGGGTTGAGAGATCTTAGAACTTTAGGGCCATCTCCCTGTTGCCATATGTTTTTCACAGAGAATTGATTTCATTTATTATCTCTGTAAATCTTGTGTCCACTTGGCCGATAGATTCACCATTCTTCATTTTGAAGTTGTCAAATTTTTGAGTAGCAATTGACAACTTATTCTCTTTTATCAGCTCAGTTCCTTCACACATCACAACCAATATGTCCCAAATTTCTTTGGCATTCTTGCAATTCTTGATCTTGACCATGGTTGATTTGTTAAGAGTCTGGTACAGCACATCTCTGGACCGGTTGTCAAGATTGGCCAGCTTCCTTTCTTCAGGGGTCAGCTCCGTCCCTTTCTTGGGGATCTTCTCTGGCTTCTCGGCTGCGATTTCTTCAGGGGACTTGTCCTTCTCAAATATGAAAGGACTGTCTTCAATTATGCACCACATGTCATCATGTATGGATGATAAATGTGCCTGCATTCTTATCTTCCAAAGATCATACTCGTCAACTGAAAAAACAGGTAACCTAGAGTGCATGTGTTGCATGTGTTCCATTCTAAATGAGAGATTAAAATATATATTCTCGATATATGGACCTGGTTTTGAAAAATTGAACCAAACTCTCTGATACCACTTGTAGGTCACAAGTTGTCAGGAATAAGTCTAGAGGTGGGTGGTGAATAGACTTATTGAAGCTCTTTTTCCACGAAGGAGTTAGGAGTTTCTCAACTGATGGGTACAGAAGACTTAGAGCCGTCTGTAGATAATATGTGCGGAAGACAGCTGATGATGAAAGCAAATAACTAAACAATGGAACAGTGAATATGTATGCAGCAGGTAAGTATGATGATTAAAGCAGTAAAACACGCAGACAATTATAGTGGTCTCAGAGGTGGGGTAATCCTCTACTAATCCACTTTTCTCCAAACCAGTTGGAGATGAATTTACTATAATTCTCAACCAGTGATAAATATTACAGTGATTCTTCCTAGCTGCAACAACTTCCAGCCAGTGGAAATCCCGTCGTTGCAACTCCTTTGACTGCCTAACACCTCTTGATCTAAAATCCTCGGATGCCTATAAGTCTCACAAACTTCAACCAGTAAAGTACCCTGAACTCAGGTTTAAAGACACGAGTGGTGTCTTCTTCAACTAAGAGCTTCTTTCAAATAAGAACTTTGAATTCTTGCTCTTCACGATGCTATTGTTCGCTTTGTTTGCTTTGATTATTTTATTCGCTTGTAAGTGTTGTTCGCATCGTACTTTGCTCAATTCAAATCTTCAGGTATATATATAGATGTTGATCCTTGAGCTTCCTTCATAGCCGTTGCATTTCCTGTAACAAATCCGTCCGTTGGATAAATAGATTTCTTTGTTTTTCTTTCCGAAAATTGCAAGGCTCGATTCCCTTATTTTAATCTTTTTTCGACTGTTGTGAAGACTTTCACGTTGTAGCGCCGAATCTTTAGATTATAATATGATTAAAGTCTTCATAGTGTGGGTTTTGATGAATATTTAATTCATTACTTTCCGGGAATCTCTCAAGTCCGTCTCTCTATGCCTGCATGTGACTTTCCGTGATTATTGACTTTTCAACGCATGCTGACGTGGACTGGATTACTAAGCTGATCACTTATCTGATCTCGTACACTCATCCTTATCTGATGTCGGACTTCTCTGCGATGAAGTTCTCTATCCCGACTAATCTTCTCTGATCTGAAGTCTTTTGACCTGATGAACTTATCTGATAATGAGTTGACCAGGACTTCTCTAATAAATCTCTTTCTGCAGAACGTTGTCTGATGATAAGTCCTCTGTGGTCAACCTTCTATGAACAGTTGAGTTGACCAAGACTTTTCTGATTAAACTTGTCTGCAACTCGGCTTTCTGCAGTGTTTGGTCAAACCTCTCTTATGTATCTGCTGACCAAGGCTCGTCTGATATTGAACTTCTCTGTGATTTATACTTAACCGATTTTTTGCCTAACTTCAATGGCCTATAGAAGATACTCATTTGGTTCTTCTTTACATTTTGCCAAGTATTCAACTATACATAATCAGGCCTACAGAAGATACTCATTTGGTTCTTCTTTACATTTTGCCAAGTATTTAAAACATACATTTGAATAATCAAATACAGGGATGCCATCATCAAAATATAATAAGTATTCCTAACATCCCATACGTCTACCTTCATGATTCATGCTGCTGTGTTGTTGAAAATGGGATTTGTGCGTTCGAAATGTGCACCAACTTAAGATAATGATGGTCGCCATCATGGCTGGTGAGAAGGTTAATTGGTGCCAAATTCTATTGAAACGTCTTCAGGAAGAGGCATATAAGCCTGAGTCTGCCAAGTAATCATTTGGCCTAATCCTGGATCACATTCTCACTCTTTGTGGAGTGAAGCAATCTGCAGATGCCAAGAAGATTAGAACTGGGAAGTTTATCGGTGGAATCAGACCCACTATATACAACAAAACACCCCTTATTACTGGCAGGCCCGACCCCCACAGCATGCCAACTTCAAGTAATCCGAGGGACGTCACTTTGAAGAGCTCGGGTGATAGGAAGAAGAGAAAAAGAAGTATTTCCTGACAGTAACTCCCCTAAAGCTGTCGAGAAGAAAATAAAGAAGACCAAGAAGTCTTCTAAGGCTGAACCTACAGTGACTACAGCAGTTACTGTGGAAGTCTCATCAACAACTCCTATAGCTGAATGTCTCCCACAAGGCGCAACCCCTATGGAAGAAACAGTTGTTGCTCATACAGTAGATCCTGAGCCAGTGGCGGCTATGATGGATGAACAACTGTTTGCCAAGTTGGAAGGATCTGGAGAATCGGCTGCCTCTTTAGAGCCGAAATCCGCAACTCCAAACAGGGCACCCACCCCTGTACAGAGTCCCACTCCCCACAGGGTACCCACCTCTGTCAGGGATCTCTCTCCACAACAGGCTCCCATACCCGTTGAGGATCCCAACCTGGTAGTAGAGCCCACTACTGTGCGGAGTCCCTCCCCGGCCGATATTATCGATAACACTCTCCTCCAAGTCCAAATAGAGGAATCCTATGAGCGCTTCAAGGTCTGCAAATCCTACAGGGTCGCCCCATATGACACCCTGTATAACTGGGAGGACTGGAAGGAAGCGGAGTTATTCACTCTAGAGGTCACAGACACCCCGAACGATGAGGTCCTGATCCGATGGGAAGACCATTTTTGCCTTGGGCTTATCTCAAATTATCTCATAGAAAAGGAAAAGGCCTCACTCAAGGGAAAGTCACAGTCCAGTGACAAGGCTCCATCAAACCACCAATCCGATCCGGCATCCAATGACGATGATGATGCCTTACAGATAGGTCTTTGGATCAGCCGAGAAGAAGCTCGGGAAGG
The DNA here is from genome assembly GCA_033398695.1 of Orobanche coerulescens. NCBI lineage: Eukaryota > Viridiplantae > Streptophyta > Magnoliopsida > Lamiales > Orobanchaceae > Orobanche > Orobanche coerulescens. The sequence continues at coordinate 171,979,785 of CM065805.1, forward strand.
AGAATTCAACATCATCCAACCCAACAGGGCCAGGGGACATCCCATGAAAAACATCAATCCCCGCCCCCGCAACAGGAAGTAGCCCAAGATGAACAGAAACAGGAGGAATCAGTACCTCCTATCATCCATGAAGAACCAGCTACTTCTTGCCTACAGGAAGCCCATCCTGTACAAGATGAACAAGAATACGTCACCCGCGCCGTCCACCAAGAGGAATCAGTCCCTATTCCGGGACAGGAGGAAGTTGAGAGTTGACAGGAGGATTTAGTCCCTCCTGTAGTTCCGACTACTGAAAATCAACTAAGGCAGGAGGAATCAGTCCCTTTTGTCTCCCTGACAGACCTAGCAGCTCAACCTTCAGAAGCCCCTGCTTCCAAACAGGTTAAATATCCTATCTCTATAGGTTCCCACTGTGAATCTGATGACGATTTCCTACCTGACAACAGACCACGGAGAGCCCATCATAACGTGGTTCTTAGACAGCTTGGAGAACCATCAGACGCAAAGATTGCGCACCCTAGCTCTCCATGCACCGAAGCACGTGTTGAGCAACTCAATCCATCGGTTGTCAAAATGTATTTATATAGGATGCCGTCAAGGCCCTGTATGACGTTGGAAAAGAGTTAGATTGGATGCGCGAAATAGCTCAGAATGAGCTCCCGAAGCTGAAATCGAACATCAATGATGCAGAAGACGCGTTCGCCTCATGCCAACAACATTATGGCAAGCTCTGAATCAAGTGAAATAGCATCATGAGAGGATCTTGAGGCAAGAGCAAGAAAAGCTTCATGTCGCTGAATCAAAGACTGTCGCCGCCCTTGAATACACCTGCTCAAAAACTGACCACGATCATAATATTGACGATCTTACGGCAGTGGTTGCGGGACTGGTCGATAACATCAATGATCTGAAGAACCAATAGGCCGAATCTATGAAAATCCTTCAGGATATTCACGGTAAAGTCTCCGATCTTGATGATGCCAAAAAGGGGGAAGAGTACATAGAGGCTGCCAGGAAGTGGAGGTTGGAGAGAGAAAGAGAAATGGAGACTGCATTAGAAGAAAGCGTCGCTACTGTAATCGGAGGACTGGCTGAACCCGGGCCAAGTCAAGGAGCAAGAGGATACTGGGTAACTGGTTCTCGACCTGAGTTCCAGGATCCCAATTTCCCATGAAAGAGTACAGTACGAAAGCCCGCCGAGATACTGCTCCTAACTGATCGTCAGCCTACAACATCTGAATTGAAGGACTATAAAAACAATGAACTAGTGAGATAATTCTGAATGCTCATCAGGGAGTCCGCCATGTTCAATAGATTCAAAACACTGGAGGAGGCCGCTAACGAGTTCTCAAGACTACTGGCAGAAGGAAAGCTTCCCTTAAGGGTGAACGAGTAACCCATCCGGAAGATTGGATCCTTGCTTACGATGTCTCCCATGAAGGACGAAGCATCTACAGGGACCGAGGCAAAGATTCCTTAGTCAACTGGTGGAAAGGGACCGATCATGATCCCTCTCGAAATACTTGGAGACTCTCATCATAGGGACTAGCATCCATTATTTATATTATGTATTTTATCCTAATGTATGCTCGTCGATGCAGTATGTATTTTTTATCTTTCAAACCCTATAATTTTCAATCATCAATAAAATTTTGGTTTCTTGAAAGATTACAGCTCGTAATCTACTTTTACTGTATTAATGTTTTGATTACGAAGTACTGATATATTCAACAAGTACAAAACTTGTTAAATCCATAATCTATAAGAACTTTTATGCGAATAATTCATCGATCAAGTTGTATTAAATCTAGATCATATTCTGCAAGATTGTGCCTACGCGCCAATCATAAATTATATTGTAACACACTTAGTCCTGTATGATTCTCATTTTAGAACTTGTCTGCGAGCAATTCAAAATTTTAGACTTAAGTCATGAAGATCAGTCTTTCTAACAGAAGAATTGAAGACAGCCTCTCGGTATCTAGAGGAAGTTTTGGCATTATCAAGAAGGGGGAAATTGTTGGGATAGATACAGCATGTTTTGATAATAGCCATCGTACAACAAGAAGTCTTCAGAGTCAAAAATTCGCTAAGTATGGAAGCTATTAGGAAACTCCGTACATCGTATCCATACAGTAAGAGATATTTCTACAGAGTCCAATCCTACAGAGCCTACATCTTCATACAACGGAAGTTGAAGGGTGTTGGATACAACAATCTTGTTGTAGGAATTTTACTTAGGAAAAGTAAAACTCATCTAACAGAACTGAAGAATAGCTTTAAACTGTTGTGATATAGACTTTGTTTATTCATAAAGTATTTATGGTTAAAGCAGCATTTACTGCTGATGGGACAACATTTAATGCGGCTGAAAGAGACAATAGTCTAAACGCGCTGAAGAGCATTTAATGCAAAGTCAAAAAGAATGTCTGAAGCATTAAATGAGAATCGCATTTAATTCAAATATTCTGCAGCGACCAATCATAGTTGTCTTAGTCTCACCAACCGGCCAACGACAACATTTATAATGGATCTATTTCCAAGGTTATAAATAGCCCCAAGCAAGAGGACATCAAAAACTGAAACTGAACTTCGCGATTACATCTGACAATCAGCTCTGACAATCAGAATATCTAGCTAAGAAAGAGCAGTATATTTCCTGAGCATGCAACACAGTTAAAGCAAAGAAATTTACAGTCCTCAACGTAAACAACACAGCATACAGCAATCGCTCATCAAAGCATACAGCTGTTGTTTGAACTTGTTCTACCATCTTTACCGTTGAGATCAACCTTAGCCCTATGTGGACTAAGTCCTTGCTTGTTCCGACCTGTGTGGGAAAAATAGCATTGTAGACGAAGCTTCTATATGTGTGAGAAGAAGCAAGTTGAAAGAGCTAAATCCAATCTGTGTGAACGACTGAATTTGTGTTCATTGTACCAATCTGTGTGAACGATACAGAGACAGGTTTAGTTAAAGTCACGTAATTGTTTACGTAGTGATTTTAATAAACGTTTTACTCCTCTGTGGAGGACCAGTGGACGTAGGGGCTTTATCTCGAACCACTTGTATCTGTGTGTTATGTACATTCCTTCCTTACTGTTTTCATTTATAACTGTGACTTAAAGTATACATTGTGAAAACTTTGTACGCATCAAGCAAACATGAGAGTACCTAGTTGTTGTACTTATAGCAACTCAATATTAGTCTTCCGCTATGCAAATAACTTTGAAAAACATACAGCTTACTGCATTATCCCTTTATAAGATGTTTACTGTATACTCTGTAGCCAACATTACCAAAACTATAAACCATAAATCATATGCAATACTTTATTTTGGTGCCATTCTAGCCAAGTACAAAAGATTTATAAATTATGTATCTCAACATCGAGAACAAAACATTATGATATTCTGGATATATCACAATTAATAATCAATAAAATATCTCGAAGGTAATTATCGTGACAAGGCCTCTTAGCCAAGTCTCCGTGGGTCCCGTTGAACCATTCTCGGATCAGAATACCACGTCCTGACCTGTCCCTAAAGTACCGATCCTTGGAGGTCCCGTCGAACCTTCCCCGAGTGGACATCTCACATCACACACAAAATCATGTTTCACAAATTCACATGTTTTGAATGTTAATTACAATATATATATATAGTCAAGACACTTGCTAGAAATGACCACTCGACACATAACCTAACGAACTAATAACACAATTATAATCAATCCAACAAACATCAATATCCAACGGTACATCAATTATCAAGTCCATAGCAACACCACAATGTCTATTTACTCAATTTCACAATTACAGATTGTCAAAATATAATTATTAAACAACGCATTTATACATAGTCATCACTTAACACGATTATGCAATCATGATAGCACAAATAGTAACAAGTATATTTATATTCAAAGTAATATGAAGTGTAACACCCCCATAATTTGATTGGGAATGTCACATGTCCTAGACCCTTCTCACAAGAATCTACCAGGCTAAACTCCAAAAGATTGCTCAATGATTGACCGAGCGAGGTCAAATTAATTACAAAACAGACCGACAAGGTCATTAGACAATTCAAAGAACAACATAGTCCATAATTCCACGATAATAATAATCATGAATACAGAAAGGAATGACGACTCAATTTGATAAATGAAAACCACACCCGTGCAAGGGTGACCACTCGACCAAAAGAGAAATGCTGACCAAAATGAAACAAAGGAAAGGACTCCGACTCTTGTGTGATTAGCATCATTGTCCTCCATCTCCTTCCAAGCCAATCCCGTGACTGCTCCCGAGCTGCAAAAACCTGAGCGCATAACAGGCACCCACCCCCCGAAAACTCGGGGGTTAGCAAACTGGAATTTTGCTAGTGCAAGTACATAATATATAAGATATACAAAAAATATCAACACAAAACTCAACAACCGCGAAGCCTTAACATGCTCTACACACTCACACAACCAGCACAGAAGAGTATTCACTTACACAAGGTAAAAGATATTCACATAGCCAAATTTTATTTACGGAACATAGCACCGATGAAACTTTTAACGAGCCCAATGAGTCAAAAGATCTAGTTCGAAAACCCCCTTTTTAAAAGGAATATATTTTGATAAGATAGTTTGAAAATGTTATTATTGACTCGGGCCATTTTGGGATTTCGAAAATCGAATGGAAATACTTTTAGAAAATAACTTCAAAATTTCTATGGTACTTGACCCAGCATGTGGAAAACGATTTTACAAGAAAACCATTTCAACGTTATCCGGGGTCCTCAACCCAATTTATAGAACACTATCACAAGCGACTCATTACAACATCTCACGGGGATTTCGACCCAATCCAAAGAATATCACCATAAGATCAATTATCTCAACATCTCATGGGGTCCTCGACCCAATCCACAGAATATCATCACAGCACAATCAATGACACAGCCTCTCATTTAGACAAATACTGCTCAAGACCCTTGATTAATTAACCCTCGGAGATCTCGTCAAATATCTTTGGTTAATTAACCCTGATACCAATGTTTAAAACAAGTTGAAACAAACTTTCAGAAACATGAATCGCGGTCTATATCGAGACCAACATTTTAAAACGAGTTGAAAGAACTTTGAATTACGAAAATCATTCTGTAACGGGGTCTTAGCTGTCATTCAAGTATCCGTTACCAATAAGCCTGCCAGGCGCCTCCACTACACCTGTGCACCGGCGTTCACTCCATTATATTGGCCGCCCCTTAAACATGTCACCGCGCCAGCGTTCACTCCCGCAAGAGCCGCCCCTTGAACACGCATCAGGTAAACACCGGCGTTCACCAACCATATAGAGCCGCTCATTGTAGCGTACACCAGGACGGAGTACACGCCCCGCCCTTAGAGGCTCCCGGATACGACATCTCTCACAACAAGTATTCACATTGTTTCAAACATAAAGCACAGAGTCAATCATTGCAACAATTATCAAATCAGTACACCAATTCACACAAATTATCCGTCAGTCTATAACCACATAATTAAACAACACCACGCACGTTATCAATCAAAATTCAACACAATAAGCCTTCAGGCACAACCAACCAACGCCGCACATATATCCCTATATCGTAACTCAACCAAATACATATACCCTACTATATTATCTCTATCAATATAGTTCATACTTTAATCCAAGTTAAGTACGTCAACTACTATTAGTACTAAACACTCAACATTCACCGACATATATATATATATATATATATATATATATATATATATATATATATATCCATATAAAAATAATTCATACACTTCGACAACAATGATGTCACATACTTATAATTCGTATATCAAGGTACTTGCCTTGGTAATCTCTGGCGAATACTCTGAAAAATACGGTCGATCGGAAAAATTCGGAACTCCAACAAAAACGATGACCAGGCAGGCTCAACACCAGATTTTTGTAGGGAATTCGTCCCTAATATCCTATTATCAAATAAACAAACAATCACATGTGGAAAAACATCGTAAAACGACCGAATCTCACTCTGCGGCATTTTCCCGGACACCTTGAGGGCATCAATTGGGAACTCATTAAACGATGAATTGGTAATGATAAGACCGTGAAAACATGATGAAATTGATAGAATACAACTTAATATTCGATTATCCATCAGTAATCTGAGTTAATATGGCTCGAACGGACGAAATCTATCAAGATCCCCAAATTTCCCAAAATTAAGATTTTAGGAAAAACTAACCTTGATTCGGTCGATCGTAGGAGGTTATGGGATGATTGATAAATGGTATGAACTCATTAACTTCATGGATTAGTTGTTTAACAACATGTCTCCTTGCTCACCAAAGCTCTGGCCGCGGAAAGCAAAGAAGAGAAGTGAAAAATGGGTGAAAACATGACTGCTCGGTCACACACACACACACATATATATATATATATATATATATATATATATATATATATATATATATGTATATATGCGCCTTAGCGCGCGCCAGAGTACCGGTAGCGTGCGCTAACGGGCCAGCCGGGACCCGCCAACCTGTGCCAGTCAACCCCTTCCAGAGCTTCTTGGACTGATCCGCTCACCCAGTTAGCGCGCGCTGTCTTCCGAGTAGCATGCGCTACACCTACCGGTTACCGCGCGTAGTGACCGGAAGTAGCGTGTGCTACCTGCCGATCCTTCCGGAGTCCAGAGCCTCAGAAGTCTATCTGCCCAGCTGGGTAGCATGCGCTGGCTGCCGAGTAGCGTGCGCTACACCTGCCGGTTAGCGCGCTCAGCCTTCTGGAAGTAGCGTGCGCTATGCCGGTTCCTACTGCACCTGTTAGGCCAGTGCCCAGCTACCATGTCGGTTCCTGCCGACACCTGTCTGGCCAGTGCCCAGCTGCCATGGCCCGACGACTTGATTTCCAAAAATGCACGGAACGAGCACGACGAAATGCTCGCGGACAACAACATCGATCCGAAATGAAAACAACATACAACAAATCACCACATATGGCCACAAAATCAATCATCGAGAAAAATAATCCCAATGCTTGCTAACCGAGAAATTTCCGATCTAAAAAGAAAAATTCAAATTAATCAGAATGAAAATCTCGGGTATTACAGTATAACCCCCTTAAAATAAGTTTCGTCCCGAAACTTAAAATAGAGAGTGGTGGAACAATCAAGAAAGAAAGAAAAAAATAACTACTTGGTCAACCCCAAAACATCACGAGCAAAGCGCGAATGCGAGGGTCCTAGAAATAAAATGAACCGACCTAGCATGTATCTGCTACGTGAGTCGAGGCGATAAAATATATGAACATGAGGATTCGAGGTGGAGGAGTATGAGTTTGGAGATAAAAGCTCCAACAGTTAAGAAAATCACAAAATGGCTCAGACATCCTGAAACTATGTTTCGAGCTCGACCAACCGCATCCAAGTTCATAACACATTTGGAAATGTTAATTACACGTGTGGGGACAATAGTTTCGAACAAAGTTTGCAAGGATCAAGTTCAGATGTGGAAAGAACACAATAATCCACAGAGTCTAACAAAACAGCTCTGAAATTCGTTCGGAGGATGGTAGACTAAGTAGGACATGGTAGTTTAAAAATTATCGAGCGGATCACAGATGAATTACCAACAATGAAAGTCACCCAACACCGAAAATACTAAGAAGAGTACGGGTAATACATTCCCCCATACTAAGAAGACATTTCGACCCCGAAACTTAGAATAACAAGAGTTGGAAACGTAAAGCAATGAAATGAAAAACGATCAGTCACGATTGTTGGAAACAGCAATGATTATGTCATAGTACAAAATCTCCATTCTCCCATGTTAGGCTCTTCATAAGGAGACATAGGGTCTCGGGACACTCTTCGGTCACTTGATCTGCTCGCCAATAGGGTAGCATTCTTTGCCAATTCGGAAACTATCTCACAGTGTTTCTCCCGATGACCTCCACACCCGCACCGGTAACAAGTCAAGAGTGAAAAGGGACAATTTGCACGAACATGTCCCTGATAGTTGCAGTTGAAGCAACCTTTCTTCTTACCAAGAGTCACCGATGCTGGCTTGGGATTCCCAGTGCTCACTCCCGACCACGAAGACGATGCGTTCGAACAATGTAGGGGTTTGGGAGCCTTAGTCTCTTCACCGCCCAAAATTTTTCCAGATGTCCTGTGTCTCTTCGCTTCGCTCGTGGGCTCGATCACTGAGGAGATTTCATAGGATATCGTTTGATCTTGATACTCCTTCACCGTAGCATGAATCGTTGTCGTACGAACCACCTCACAGCTTCCACTTCCATCATCATGCCTACGTCCGCCAAGGCATGCTAATGCAGATAGTACCGTTCAACATTATTAATTAATCAGTCGTACAGTGTACCACAATTATCAACAAAAGGTTTAGTTATCATCCTCGAATGTCCAAGGTAGGCTACATTAAAAAAAATTCAGGAAGCATGCGTACTATATACGAGTCCGAGTATCTTTATTACGTCCGGAAATGACTTTATATGCTCCTAAGAATAACGGTAATATCGTAAAGCACAAAGTTTTCTGAAGTCAATTTCCAGTCCTTCGACGAGGATGATCATTATATGTATGCACTCAATGAAAACAAATTTTCGAAAAAGAGGGCGAGTCACGTTACGCCCAAAACTTGTAAATACTGTCCTTTATTTTGGAAGAGGAGGTTTATACATCGAATTTAAAAATTATTTTCGAGTACTGTATAAGAGAAAATTGAAAATTGAATCGTAACTAATTTGAAATATTTCAAAAGTGTTGATTTCCAAATACCACAATTTGTAAAATCTCTCCTCTTCTACCAAAATGTTTAATCGAAAGTATTTTTCACCGAAATACGTGACCATTGGACATGACGACATTAAATAATAGGTTTTCAAAATGTTAGAAAATTTCAAAACACCATTTTAAAATGTTCTTGCAGCGGATAAGATTAACACTCAAAAATTCATTCTAATGAAATGTAGAAATCGATAAGTATACTCGACTTCCGAAGCATATTACATAACCATTTTCACTCGGAACGTGTATACGCATGTTATATCCTAGAACATTAATATCACAAACAAGTTCCAACCCCTTGTTCAACATTAAACACATTAGCGCAATATAATCAAGTACACATATAAGGATACTTACAATCGGGAAACTTACCATCACGGATTGCCTGAAGATGATGTCGGAACCACGATACTAATCAGCTGATGCGTGCGACTTACACAGGATATGGACTTGACCCAACGGCCTAGGTTTTTCGCAAACCTAAGATCCGATACCATAACTACAACACCCCCATAATTCGACTGGAAATGTTACATGCCGTAGACCCTTCTCACAAGAATCTACCAGGCTAAACTCCAAAAGATTGCTCAATTATTGACCGACCGAGGTCAAAACAATTACAAAACAGACCAACAAGGTCATTAGACAATTCAAAGACCAACATAGTCCACAATTCCACGACAATAATAATCTTGAATACAGAAAGGAATGACGACTCAATTTGATAAATGAAAACTACACCCGTGCAAGGGTGACCACTCGACCAAAAGAGAAATGCTGACCAAAATGAAACAAAAGAAAGGACTCTGACTCTTGTGTGATTAGCATCATTGTCCTTCGTCTCCTTCCAAGCCAATCCCGTGACTACTCCCGAGCTGCAAAAACCTGAGCGCATAACAGGCACCCACCCCCCGAAAAGTCGGGGGTTAGCAAACTGGAATTTTGCTAGTGCAAGTACATAATATACAAGATATACGAAAAATATCAACATAAAAACTCAACAGCCACGAAGCCTTAACATGCTCCACATGTAACACCCCGAAAACCATAAGGGAATATTACACGCCGTAGACCCCTTTTCACGAGGATCTACCAGGCTAAATCTTACAAAACTACCAAATGTTTGCCCGGCCAGGGTCAAACAATAAAATAATACAGACCGTTAAGGTCACTTACACGTGAATACACAGACTGATGAGGTCACACAACTCAATCAACAGAACTGAATAAAACAACATTACCCACACAGGGGTCGAAACACAATACAACGGAAGACTGAAATCAACTCTGACAACACAACGAAAATCCAAACAACACTTATCTCTTGATTAGTATCGCTGCTCGTCATCCTCCTGTGCCAATCCTGTGACTGCTCCCCTGAACCTGCATGTACCTGGACGCAAAACAGACATACACCCCCCGATTACTCGGGGGTTAGTAAAACTCCACTGTTTTACTAGTGCAAGTATAATATGATATGAAATGCAACAAGTAAATAGCAACCATGAATTTACCACGGAAATCAACTATCAAAATATTCCCGAGAAGTTCTAGAATTTTGGATTCCAGAAAGCAATATTTGAAAAGGAACTCATTAGATCGGGGATTTTTAAAGTAGAAATTCTTTTGGACCTCAAGTCCCGATTTACAAAACCTTTTCAAAAATGTTAGGGCCTCAACCCGATTCTCATTTCAAAACACACTACTTAAGATATCATCATGAGTCCATGACCCATGTTATAAAACTTTATCCAAACAATCACTATCATACGATCACTGTTCGTACACATTATGTACCGAACTCCGGAGGCCTCGACGGACCCTACCCGGACCACACGCATTATTCGTACACGTCATATACCGAACTCCAGAGGCCTTGACGGACCCTACCTGGACAACATACATCATTCGTACACATCATGTACCGAACTCCAGAGGCCTCGACGGACCCTACCTGGAATACACATCTTGTTCGTACACATCATGTACCGAACTCCAGAGGCCTCGTCAGACCTTACTTGGAACACACATTATTACGACGCAACTCATATTGATCAACTTAACACATCACAGCAAGTAACACACATGGTTATCAATAAGTCAAACCAATCAACAATACATCGTAATACATATTCAAATATGTAATCAAACCGACACAAATGTCATGATCATCACGATAATTCAACCATGACCAATCACGCACAACACGAACCAAGTGAGAAACATCATCACTACCATCAATTGTTCACACTTATCAAATTATACGAAGCACGTTCACGAAGGCAAAACAATTCATCACAAACCTAACACGAAGTTTCTATCCACAATACACAAATCATATAGCAAGATACTTGCCTCAATAACCACTACCGAACACTCCGAAGAACACGGTTCGACCGGGAAGCTCGGACCCCGAAGAAGACAATGAACGGGAGGGTTTCGACTCGAGTTCTTCACAAGGATTACGTCCCTAAGTCATATCAACAATAAATCAACAATCGTATGATGAATAATAATCGCATAACGCCCGAATCCCCCTCTAAGACCTTTTATCGGACACATTCAAGGCGTCGATTACGAACTCGACCAAAACGACGAATCTATACAATCCAAACATGGAATAACAAGGTAAATGATAGAATACATCTAAATAATCATCAACCCTCACAAATCTAAGTTATTACGGTTAAATCGGACAAAACCGAACAAAACCCCCCAATTTCCAAAACTAGGATTTTCAGGAAATCTGACCTGATTCGCTCGATCAAAGGATGTTATAGGATGGCTAATCGATGATATGAACTCTAGGACTTCATGGATTTATCGCATGAAAACATGCCTACATGCGTACCAAGCCTCCAGCCGTGGAAGAGAAGGAAACGAAGTGAGAATGGGTGTAAACCCGACTGCTGGCCCTTTTATATACAACCTGCCGACTGCCTTACGTACGTAATCGGCCATGGCTTACGGTCGTAACCGGCCATGGCCGAACCTTCTGCCCAAAACTACCGGTAGTGTTACGTACGTTACCGGCCAGGGCTTACGTACGTAATAGGCCTTACGGCCGTAACTGCCGGCCCATTGCGGCCGTGACTCGGCCAGGTCTGCCATTGCCCCAAAACGTACGGCCATGACTCGGTCGTGGCCAACTCCGACAGTCCAAACCATCCCGAAACCCAGACCTGAATATAAACCAAAGTTACGGTTACGAAGTACTCGCAAAGACGAATCTAAGCACTAAGAGAACACACGATTCCGACTACCCGAGGGCTCGAAATTCGACAACGGAAGTAATTACCCCAAGCTTTGGGAAATTACGAAAACGGACCAAAACGTCTGAAATACACGATACACGATCGAAACACGAAGCCAAACCTCGCAACATGAATAATAACATTAAATGAACTTATGAGAAACTCGAAACAACAGTTTCAGACGAGATTCAAGAATCGAACTCAAGTGCGGAAAAGCCATTTAAGAACACGGAACTCAACAAAACGATACCGAAACGAACTCGGATGACAAAAAGTGCAGAATTAATCATTCTTGGAATGACGAAACGGTCACAACAGAGTCGCTAATATGGACTTATGCCAAAAAGGAAAATTACTGAAAATCGAAATTGCGGATATTACATACTACCCCCCTTAAAAGAAGTTTCGTCCCAAAACTTAAAACAAGTAGGGAGAAGCAATATCCCGACAGGAAAACTCAACGAGATACACAAGAAACGCGTAACTTTCGCCCATCGGCGAAATGTTACAAGCAACGCAAAAGAATATACGCCGTGAAAACACGCTCCACGACGACCAACACAACGCCACCGGCTATGATTCAAAGCAATAACGAGCAAATAATGACACATCACATACCACATCACATCCACACATTTAATCAAAGAAACTCACGCGACAACAAGTCGCACCCTACTAAAACGGCTATGCGATAGAAACAAATAGAGTATCACGATAGAAATCACTCCGATTCACATCAACAAGAAAATGTCCGGCGCCAAGACACAAACAATCCAAGATAACAGAAAGTGAAAATACCGGATATTACATTCTATCCCACTAAAAATAAGTTTCGTCCCGAAACTTAAAACAAGGTTATCACAGTGATACATAACAACACAACGACACATAATAAATTACTAATTTCATGACTCCATGGTCCACTGTTACGTCTCCGTAGGTTCAGCAACCATACGGAAACTTATTCAAAACAAATATCAGTCATCAAGCTCCAAACATAAAAACGTCACAAAATACATCTCAACAAGAGAAACAATCCGCGTAATGAGCATGAAAACACCATCAATGGACATCACTATGCCCTCCAGGAGTAGGGATGGAACTACGGTTCCCTACCATCTTGGCAACAACCTCGCAATACTGAACTCGATGCCCCTCGCGTCCACAATTATAACAAGTCACCGGCGGTTTCTTACAATGCGCGCGTTCATGGCCCATAACGTTACAGTTGAAACACCTAGGAGCATTACCAGAACTCAAAGACACCGGCTTGGGTCTTTTAGATTCCCTAGCTGACCGAGAAGGTCCCATACTCGACTGATACGAGGGTCGAGGTTTAGGAATCCCAATTCCCTCACTTCTCGATGCGTCATCAAAAATCTTCTGCTTCTTCGCTACCGATACAGACGTTGTAGACAACATAGCCATTTCAAATGCTAAGGCTCGATCTTGATAGTCCTTCAACGTTGTACACATAAAAGGGGCCATACATTACCGAACCTGAAGTTTCATATGCATATCAAAGTAACAAACCTTATCTGTCTCACTTCGCACTTGATCTCGAACGTAACACAGCTGTCGATTGTAATTGACTATTGCTTGAGATATCAACACATCTCAGGGCGTAGCTGAGAAAAACTCGACAATTCTACGTTCCTTAACAGGCAGCGGACAATACTCGGCCTCCATAGCAGTCTTGAATTCAGCCCAAGTAGCGGTACGATCACTAGGCGCTACGGCCTCCCACCAGTCTGCAGCTTCCTATTGAGCAGGTATTGAGCAATAGGTACTCTTGTCTCATCGGGACAAGCTATGGCATCAAATGTTCTATCCAACTGGAAGAGCCAGTTCTCCCAACCTAACGAGTCAGAAGAACCTACAAAACAGGGCGGCTGCATCCTCATCACATCTCGTAACCACTTACTACTCCCGTTATCCCCATATGGGTTCTCATTCCGATGTACGGCCTGATTCATCTGCACTAACTGGTCAACCACTTGACGAAGGATGGCAGCGGCGCCAACGTCAACATTAACGCTGGCTGATTGTCCCTGATCTCGCGACTGATCATCACGACCATCTGTACTGAGTGGATTGGTACTCGACAAGGAGTGAGTCGCCCTCTCATGCTCTTGATTACGACCACCGCCACGACCACAGCCTCGACCTCTACCTCTTAGCATACTAAACGGCCACCGATTAGAACAACAAAACAAATATCACATAATCAACATAGGCAACAAACAGCAGCACAATAAAGTATTCACTCCAATCATCACACGAGTACACGAACTAACACTGCAATAATAGACTTAAATTCATAGGTAATTCGCACGGTTACACCAACAGAGGTGCACGACTTCTACCAAAGTAAACACAGTCAAGACCACATACATGTCATTGAAATCAGGCACTTGTCACATTCTTTAAAAATAAAATTTTTCCCGAGGTATTTGTTCAAATGATAATATTTTAAAATTCGCGAGTTTGAAAGATTTTGCTGGGATGAAATTTTGAAGTTAATACCTCGGTCATTTAACCAAAACCATATACCTATTATCAAAACTACTTTGATTTGAAATCACTTGCACAACAATACTTTGAAATATCAAATCCACTTTATAACCGATGTCAGCAAAATGACCTTATTAATATCTGCCAGCACACTAATCATTGCCGTAGATAAGCTATCATGTCCAGGATAACGTCATAGAACAATATAATTAAATTAGACTATGCCGTCACAACACTTAGGTGTACAATCAAATTTGCTAACAAGAAGGGTAACGATCGCCAACATGTCAATAATATCAAAATAGGATAAACAACCGAGCACGACATTGCTGATGCAATAGCTAAAGTTCACAATCGTCGTCTGCAGACCACACGACTATATCCATAGGAATCGAACGACCGGTAAAGTGTACAGATATATCTGTAACAATAAGATTACGGTTGTGACAGCAATAAGCTTACGGCCGTAATAACACACAGCTTACGGCCGTAACAACTAGAAGATTACGGTCGTAATACCAACATCTTACGGACGTAGCAACTACCAACTTATGGCCGTAACACAGATTTCGTACGGCCGTAACTGTTGGCTGTTAGACGGCTGAAGTAACCCAGCAGCCCCGAAATGGCTCCGGGAGATAGGGAACGATACCTAACAACATATCCCAACATCTAGAAAATACTACAACATTCTCCGGCGAGCACAACAACACAACAAACTTACCGCAGCTACTAGTCCCAACACACAAACACATAACGTTTAAAATTCCGATAACCCATATCGTTTTGCAAAATAAGATTTTCCAAAATCCTTTAGTTCATAACCAAAAACGACGGTAATATTTTACAACGTCCGAAGTACTTCAAAACACATTTTCCAAATACCGTCTGATGGTGCTATTTGAAAATACATGACCAACTTGTCACAATTCAACCGATTTCAAAATCCACACAAACCATTGTTTAACCGCACCATCAAAATATTTTCAAAATTTGATTTCTACAAAAATGCTCAAACCGTAAAGTCCTTCAGAAAATATTTTCAAACCTACCCTTAGCGGCAAAATTACAACATTCCAAAAACAGTCGAATTAAAAACCACATGCTCAAACGGCAACCAGGATCGCCAATTCAATCAAATGCATCTCTTGGCACCAAGCTTAAACACACAATAAAATCATTCATCGGAGTTTCTCACAAACTCTACCATCGATACCTTTTCAAAACCCATCAAGGTTTACAACTTTCATCCCATACCACCCACACAGTGGTTCAAAGGTAAAACAACAATATGCCCAGTTTTATACATATACTATGTGCCACAAGTATTAAATACCACTATATTATACAACACCGAGCAAATAAAATTATGCACCACAATTAAATCACTTAGCAAAATCATGATACACAGGTACCTCGCATAAAAGAGGAGACTTATGTCCACAGGCCGCACGGAGATGACGGTCGCCCACAATACTAATCTCATCTGACAATATATCCGACACGTTGTGACTACGCACAACTCAACTTGTCACCCGACATCTCGAATGACAATACCACACAATACTCGACAAATTACGACTCGACTTGACCCGACAGCCTAGATTTCCGCAACCTAAGCTCCGATACCATAAATGTAACACCCTCAAAACCATATGGGAATATTACACGCCGTAGACCCTCAAAATGACCAAATGTTTGCCCTGCCAGGGTCAAACAATAAAATAATACAGACCGTTAAGGTCACTTACACGTGAATACACAGACCGATGATGTCACACAACTCAATCAACAGAACTGACTAAAACAACATTACCCACATAGGGGTCGAAACACAATACAGCGGAAGACTGAAATCAACTCTGACAACACAACAAAAATCAAAACAACTCTCATCTCTTGATTAGTATCGCAGCTCGTCATCCTCCTGTGCAAATCCTGTGACTGCTCCCCTGAACCTGCATGTACCTGGACGCAAAACAGACATCCACCCCCCGATTACTCGGGGGTTAGTAAAACTCCACTGTTTTACTAGTGCAAGTATAATACGATATGAAATGCAACAAGTAAATAGCAACCACGAATTTACCACGGAAATCAACTATCAAAATATTTCCGAGAAGTTCTAGAATTTCGGATTCCAGCAAGCAATATTTGAAAAGGAACTAATTAGCTCGGGGATTTTTAAAGTAGAAATTCTTTTGGACCTCAAGTCCCGATTTACAAAACCTTTTCGAAAATGTTAGGGCCTCAACCCGATTCTCATTTCAAAACACACTAGTTAAGATATCATCATGAGTCCGTGACCCATGTTATAAAACCTTATCCAAACAATCACTGTCATACGATCACTGTTCGTACACATCATGTACCGAACTTCGGAGGCCTCGACGGACCCTACCCGGACCACACGCATTGTTCGTACACATCATGTACCGAACTTCAGAGGCCTCGACGGACCCTACCTGGACAACATACATCGTTCGTACACATCATGTACCGAACTCCATAGGCCTCGACGGACCCTATCTGGAATACACATCTTGTTCGTACACATCATGTACCGAACTCCAGAGGCCTCTTCAGACCTTACCTGGAACACACATTATTACGACGCAACTCATATTGATCAACTCAACACATCATAACAAGTAACACACATGGTTATCAATAAGTCAAACCAATCAACAATACATCGTAATACATATTCAAATATGTAATCAAACCGACACAAATGTCATGATCATCACGATAATTCAACCATGACCAATCACGCACAACACGAACCAAGTGAGAAACATCATCACTAGCATCAATTGTTCACCCCCAAATCCTATTGGGTTATTACAGTGCCGTAGACCCCACGCCAGGAGATCCACCAGGCGAACATGACTAAAATACATTAAATTAAACAACAAGGGAAAATCATAGTCCCTACCATGATATCCGACACAATATTCCGATAAGGAATTTCAAAGACAACGATGGGCCTACATAGACAAAAAATAAAGTACAACAACATCCACGAGCATATGCTCGGGTAATACATAATGACAATGACTGACAAACTGGAGAACACTCCAACTGACTGACCAACATGAACAACTCGACTAGTATCGCTCGAATGCCTCGTCGCCATCATCATGACCCTGTGTCTCAACTCTCTCCTCGCAAGCACCTAAAACATGAAAACATGTTCCGCCCCCACGGGTTCAGTCATCCAGATAATGAATATCAAATACACGTATAACATGATATGCATCTAAAGGCAGAATGAAACGGTACAATGATAATAATAATACGAGATGCTCACAAACCAAGGTAAGAACCGAGCATTCATGAAACACTATGCCCACGGCATACTATTAATACCTGCTCGACAGGTTAGAACATAAGTGCCCAACGGCGAATCATAATCACAGAGTACCACAATGAATTACACAACATGAACCAAACCAGAACAGAATTAAATATGAATCACAATGCCCGAAGGCTCCAATGAAATTATCAAGACATCATAAGGACCTGAAAGTCTCTCAGCCGAAGCTGTCAATCAACATAAACACTGAAACCGGAATAGCCCGAAGCTGTAGTTAATGAGGGCTAATAAGATCATAACCACGACCGTGACCTACTGAGCTGTAGGTGTTGGGAAGCCAACCGCAAAGGTTCAAGCCCCAAGCTTACCCATAAGATCATAAACACGACCGTGACCTACTGAGTTGTAGGTGTTGAGAAGCCAACCGTGAAGGTTCAAGCCCCAAACTTACCCATAAGATCATAAACACGACCGTGACCTACTGAGCTGTAGGTGTTGGGAAGCCAACCGCGAAGGTTCAAGCCCCAAACTTACCCATAAGATCATAAACACGACCGTGACCTACTAGTTGTAGGTGTTGGGAAGCCAACCGCGAAGGTTCAAGCCCCAAACTTACCCATAATGAGCACTAGCCGAGACTAGCCTCTAAAATATAATTAATCACAAACGACGACGATCCGTAGATTACCGAATTCACGAGAATGATAGTGTGCTATCTTGAGTCGGCCAACACGATAATGATGACTCACGGATGGGCATCGTACTCGACAGTCCCAATTCAATACCCCGATTACCTTAGAATGATCAATCGATAAAAACGACACAACGGATGGGAACTATCCTCGACAGCCCCAATTCAATACCTCGATTGCCTTAGAATGGCCAACCGATAACAATGATGCAGCGGATGATTCAATATATCGATTGCCTTATAACGGTCAATCGATAACAATGATATGATGAATGATTGAACACTTCGATTTGCCTGAGAACGGCCAATCGACAACAATGACACGATGAATGAGTGAATACCTCGATTGCCTTAGAACGGCCAACCGATAACAATGATATGATGAATGATTGAACACTTCGATTTACCTGAGAATGGCCAATCGACAACAATGACACGATGAATGAGTGAATACCTCGATTGCCTTAGAATGGCCAACCGATAACAATGATATGATGAATGATTGAACACTTCGATTTGCCTGAGAATGGCCAATCGACAACAATGACACGATGAATGAGTGAATACCTCGATTGCCTTAGAACGGCCAACCGATAACAATGATATGATGAATGATTGAACACTTCGATTTGCCTGAGAACGGCCAATCGACAACAATGACACGATGAATGAGTGAATACCTCGATTGCCTTAGAACGGCCAACCGATAACAATGATATGAAGGATGCCTCGGCACCTTTAATCGGTTACCGACAACGAAGAAGAGAAATGAATACGTCAACGCCTTTAATCGGCAAAAACAACATCAAGGACAAAACTCCAACATTAATAGCAATGATTACAACGACGTCTTAAATCGACATTAATATCAACAACAATGATCGATACATCGATACCGGGAACCGGCGATCAACAATAACATTAACAACGAGTATCCCAATGCCTTGAACCGGCCATTAATGAACAATAATAAACATTTGGCATAATTGTCGAAGAGTATCGTATCGAATGATCCCCTAATATCAATGAACTCATGAAGAGACTAAGTCTCGGAATGATACAACACATTAATACACATATATGATAACATTAATCTCATTGACTAGTACAAGTATAAAATTTGCCTCAAAATCGGCACGCAAGTATCCCGACGAACACGGCTCAACCGGAAAGCTTCGAAACGCCCGATGCTATCGAAAAGGAAGACGATCACGAACGGAAGGGCTCAACTCGGTTTCTTCCCAAGAAACTCGACCCTAACAACATATAATTAATAAACCAATGATCATACGAGGAAGAATAACCGTAGAACGCCCGAATCCCCCTCTAAGACCTTCTACCAGACACCTTCAAGGCGTCGATCAAGAACTCGACCAAAACAACGAATCGATACGATCCAACCATGGAATAACAAGGGAAATGATATAATACATCTAAATAATCAATAATCCATCAATAATCTGAGTTATTACGGCTCAAACGGACGAATCCAAAAAAAACCCAATTTCCCCAAAACTAGATTATCAAGAAATCTAACATTGATTCGGTAGATCAGAGGAGGTTATGGGATGATTGATTGATGTTAGAAACTCAAGAACTTCGTGGATATGTTGTTCAACAACATGGCTTCGACCTCTCCAAGCTTCCAGCCGCGGAAGGAGAAGAATGAAATGAAAAACGGGTGAAGAAGTAGTCTGCCCGACCATATATCTTGCCAGACGCACGCAGCGAGCGCACGCCTGGCCGTCGTGCGCTGGTCGTCTTGCGCCATCGGCCAATCGCCGGGATGCACGAGCAGGCACGAGCACTCGCTTCGTGCGTGTGCGATCGAGGCTGCACGAGCACCCGGATCGTCGCGCGCAACTTCGTGCGCGCTGGCGTGTCCTGCCGCCGCGTGGCGGCGATTGCCTAGCCGCCAAGACTCGACGACTCGAATTTCCGGAAACGCACGAAACGAACACGACGAAATGCTCTCGGACAACAACATCGATCCGAAAAGAAATACCATGCAACAATTTATCGCACGCGACCATGAAAAAGGTCAAAACAACAAATACGCATGCGGATACCCACAACTTTGGGTAAATTACAAAATGGCCCAAAACGCCCGAAAATCACGACACGTGATCGAATAACCAAACCGAAGTTCACAACACGTCTAACAAAGTTAAACGGACTTAGGGGAAACTCGAAACAACAGTTTTAAATGAGATTCGCAAGAATCGAACTCAAGTGCGGAAAAGTCGCCAAAAAGTACGGAACTCAACAAAACGATACCGAAACGAGCTCGGATGACAAAAAGTGCAGAATTAAATATTCTCGGAATGACGAAATGGTCACAACGGAGTCGCTAAGATGGACTTCCGCCAAAAAAAAAGAAAATTACCGAAAAATCGAAATTGTGGATATTACATACTACCCCCCTTAAAAGAAGTTTCGTCCCCAAACTTAAAACAAGTAGGGAGAATCAATATCCCACCAGGAAAAATCGACGAGATACACACGAACAAGAATGATCACAATGAATGATAATGAATCGAAATCCAACAAGGATCAAGAATGACTCACCGGTGTGAAATGATAACGTAATGAGTGATAGATCAAATGAAATGATTGGAACCATTGTTCCCCGTGAAGTGAATGATTAGTTTGATAATTATAAGTCTCAACGTGATTGATATATGATGAATGACTTATATGAATGAATGAACGACAAATGAAATGAATGATTATCCTATTACCGAACAAGAATTAACTTGCTCAAAACCGGTGATGAATGTCCTATTGTATCACAGTTAAAGCAACAACAGTCGAACTCGTCGTCTGAGATGAAGATGCTCTCCCAGCACGAAGACGACTAGAAAACGATCTCTTGGACGTCGGAGTCCGATGTCCCTCTGACAGCTCTTCCCATACCGAGGCAGGAAAGTCACATGATAATTACAGATCTCGTATGAAGATTGTATTATGATTACGAGACGGAATGATAACAGTGAGCATACACGCTCTAACATAATGAATGCATTAATAATGCAATGAAATGATCGTCGACATGACGCCGGAATATGATAAGATCGCATGAAAGATCAAGTGAGGTAACATGATTATCTGATGAAATTCCGGAAATGATTACCTTGAACAAGTTAACAAGGTTGAAAATTCGATCCATAAGATCAATAACTGAACCGTGAGATGGACTGGATGATTAATGAATTGACTGGGTAATGAGATTGAGTGAGTGATGAATGAACTAACTGAGTAATGAGATTGACTGGGTGATGAATGAATTAACTGAGTGATGAATGAATTAACTGTGTAATGATATTGATCGGGTGATGAATGAATTAACTGAGTGATGAATGAATTAACTGAGTAATGATATTGACCGGGTGATGAATTAATTAACTGAGTGATGAATGAATTAACTGAGTAATGATATTGACCGGGTGATGAATGAATTAACTGAGTGATGAATGAATTAACTGAACGATGAGATTGACTGAGTGATGAATGAATTAACTGAACGATGAGATCAAAATGATGATTGAGGACTATTAACTGATGAATGAGTTGATCCTTAACGCTTGCAAAAGTCACACGTGTTCCAAAACAATTAGTCATGAATCAATCATAACACTAATATCACATATAGGTTTCAACAAAGCATGAACAATTAATGACATGATGAATGTATGAACATAAAGAGAATCGAGTCCTTACACAGGTCATACGAAGCTTCGAGGTCTCATGATGCTAGTCTTCACTGACGACGAATCGATGAATGAATGACTCGTGCAGTCGTACTAATATTACGACTCACAAAACCCGACTGACTAGATTGTCATAACCTGACAGTCTCATTACTACCGCGACGGTAGAGCCACATAACTCACATATCAGGGTATCTCACAACCCAAAAGCTCTGATACCATCTTCTGTAACACCCCCAAATCCTATTGGGTTATTACAGTGCCGTGGACCCCATGCCAGGAGATCCACCAGGCGAACATGACTAAAATACATTAAATTAAACAACAAGGGAAAATCATAGTCCCTACCATGATATCCGACACAATATTCCGATAAGGAATTTCAAAGACAACGATGGGCCTACATGGACAAAAAATAAAGTACAACAACATCCACGAGCATCTGCTCGGGTAATACATAATGACAATGACTGACAAACTGGAGAACACTCCAACTGACTGACCAACATGAACAACTCGGACTAGTATCGCTCGAATGCCTCGTCACCATCATCATGCCCCTGTGTCTCAACTCTCTCCTCGCAAGCACCTAAAACATGAAAACATGTTCCGCCCCTACGGGGTCAGTCATCCAGATAATGAATATCAAATACACGTATAACATGATATGCATCCAAAGGCAGAATGAAACGGTACAATGATAATAATAATACGAGATGCTCACAAACTAAGGTAAGAACCGAGCATTCGTGAAACACTATGCCCACGGCATACTATTAATACCTGCTCGACAGGTTAGAACATAAGTGCCCAACGGCGAATCATAATCATAGAGTAGCACAATGAATTACACAACATGAACCAAATTAAATATGAATCACAATGCCCGAAGGCTCCAATGAAATTATCAAGACATCATAAGGACCTGAAAGTCTTTCAGCCGAAGCTGTCAATCAACATAAACACTGAAACCGGAATAGCCCGAAGCTGTAGTTAATGAGGGCTAATAAGATCATAACCACGACCGTGACCTACTGAGCTGTAGGTGTTGGGAAGCCAACCGTGAAGGTTCAAGCCCCAAGCTTACCCATAAGATCATAAACACGACCGTGACCTACTGAGTTGTAGGTGTTGGGAAGCCAACCGCGAAGGTTCAAGCCCCAAACTTACCCATACGATCATAAACACGACTGTGACCCACTGAGTTGTAGGTGTTGGGAAGCCAACCGCGAAGGTTCAAGCCCCAAACTTACCCATAAGATCATAAACACGACCGTGACCTACTGAGTTGTAGGTGTTGGGAAGCCAACCGCGAAGGTTCAAGCCCCAAACTTACCCATAAGATCATAAACACGACCGTGACCTACTGAGTTGTAGGTGTTGGGAAGCCAACCGCGAAGGTTCAAGCCCCAAAGTTACCCATAATGAGCACTAGCCGAGACTAGCCTCTAAAATATAATTAATCACAAACGACAACGATCCGTAGATTACCGAATTCACGAGAATGATAGTGTGCTATCTTGAGTCGGCCAATACGATAATGATGACTCACGGATGGGCATCGTACTCGACAGTCCCAATTCAATACCTCGATTACCTTAGAATGGTCAATCGATAACAACGACACAACGGATGGGAACTATCCTCGACAGCGCCAATTCAATACCTCGATTGCCTTAGAATGGCCAACCGATAACAATGATGCAGCGGATGATTCAATATCTCGATTGCCTTATAACGGTCAATCGATAACAATGATATGATGAATGATTGAACACTTTAATTTGCCTGAGAACGGCCAATCGACAACAATGACACGATGAATGAGTGAATACCTCGATTGCCTTAGAATGGCCAACCGATAACAATGATATGATGAATGATTGAATACTTCGATTTGCCTGAGAATGGCCAGTCGACAACAATGACACGATGAATGAGTGAATACCTCGATTGCCTTAGAACGGCCAACCGATAACAATGATATGATGAATGATTGAACACTTCGATTTTCCTGAGAATGGCCAATCGACAACAATGACACGATGAATGAGTGAATACCTCGATTTCCTTAGAACAGCCAACCGATAACAATGATATGATGAATGATTGAACACTTCGATTTGCCTGAGAACGGCCAATCGACAACAATGACACGATGAATGAGTGAATACCTCGATTGCCTTAGAACGGCCAACCGATAACAATGATATGAAGGATGCCTCGGCACCTTTAATAGGTTACCGACAATGAAGAAGAGAAATGAATACGTCAACGCCTTTAATCGGCAAAAACAACATCAAGGACAAAACTCCAACATTAATAGCAATGATTACAACGACGTCTTAAATCGACATTAATATCAACAACAACGATCGATACATCGATACCGCGAACCGGCGATCGACAATAACATTAACAACGAGTATCCCAATGCCTTGAACCGGCCATTAATGAACAATAATAAACATTTGGCATAATTGCCGAAGAGTATCGTATCGAACGATCCCCTAATATCAATGAACTCATGAAGAGACTAAGTCTTGGAATGATACAACACATTAATACACATATATGATAACATTAATCTCATTGACTAGTACAAGTATAAAACTTGCCTCAAAATCGGCACGCAAGTATCCCGACGAACACGGCTCAACCGGAAAACTTCGAAACGCCCGATGCTATCGAAAAGGAAGACGATCACGAACGGAAGGGCTCAACTCGGTTTCTTCCCAAGAAACTCGACCCTAACAACATATAATTAATAAATCAATGATCATACGAGGCAGAATAATCATAGAACGCCCGAATCCCCCTCTAAGACCTTCTACCGGACACCTTCAAGGCGTCGATCAAGAACTCGACCAAAACAACGAATCGATACGATCCAACCATGGAATAACAAGGGAAATGATATAATACATCTAAATAATCAATAATCCATCAATAATATGAGTTATTACGGCTCAAACGGATGAAATCCAACAAAAACCCCAATTTCCCCAAAACTAGATTATCAAGAAATCTAACCTTGATTCGGTAGATCGGAGGAGGTTATGGGATGATTGATTGATGTTAGAAACTCAAGAACTTCGTGGATATGTTGTTCAACAACATAGCTTCGACCTCTCCAAGCTTCCATCCGCGGAAGGAGAAGAATGAAATGAAAAACGGGTGAAGAAGTAGTCTGCCCGACCATATATACTGCCCAGCGACGCACGAGCAGGCACGCACGAGCGGCCGGTCGTGCGCCGGGTCGTGCACGCCCACTGTCAGCCAACTGTCGGGACGCACGAGCACTGGGCACGAGCACTGGCTCGTGCGTGTGCAGTCAGGTCCGCACGAGCACCGGATCGTGCGCGCAGCTCGTGCGCGCCTGACAGGTCCCTGCCGCACGTGGCCGGCCAGTGCCTAGCCGCCAAGACTCGACGACTCGAATTCCCGGAAACGCACGAAACGAACATGACAAAATGCTCTCGGAAAACAACATCGATCCGAAAAGAAATACCATGCAACAATTTATCGCACGCGACCATGAAAAAGGTCAAAACAACAAATACGCATGCGGATACCCACAACTTTGGGTAAATTACAAAATGGCCCAAAACGCCCAATCAAACCGAAATTCACAACACGTCTAACAAAGTTAAACGGACTTACGGGAAACTCGAAATAGCAGTTTCAAATGAGATTCGCAAGAATCGAACTCAAGTGCGGAAAAGTCGCCAAAAAGTACGGAACTCAACAAAACGACACCGAAACGAGCTCGGATGACAAAAAATACAGAATTAAATATTCTCGGAATGACGAAACGGTCATAATGGAGTCGCTAAGATGGACTTCCGCCAAAAAAGAAAATTACCGAAAAATCGAAATTGCGGATATTACACGAAGCACGTTCACGAAGGCAAAACAATTCATCACAAACCTAACACTAAGTTTCTATCCACAAGAAACAAATCATATAGCAAGATACTTGCCTCAATAACCGCTACCAAACACTCTGAAGAACACGGTTCGACTGGGAAGCTCGGACCCCGAAGAAGACAATGAACGGGAGGGTTCCGACTCGAGTTCTTCACAAGGATTACGTACTAAGTCATACCAACAATAAATAAACAATCGTACGATGAATAATAATCGCATAACGCCCGAATCCCCCTCTAAGACCTCTTATCGGACACCTTCAAGGCATTAATTAGGAACTCGACCAAAACGACGAATCTATACAATCCAACCATGGAATAACAAGGTAAATGATAGAATACATCTAAATAATCATCAATCCCTCACAAATCTAAGTTATTACGGTTAAATCGGACAAAACTGAACAAACCCCCCAACTTTCCCAAACTAGGATTTCCAGGAAATCTGACCTGATTCGCTCGATCAAAGGATGTTATAGGATGGCTAATCGATGATATGAACTCCAGGACTTCATGGATTTATCGCCTGACAACATGACTCCACGCCTACCAAGCCTCCAGCCGCGGAAGAGAAGGAAACGAAGTGAGAAAATGGGTGTAAACCCGACTGTTGGCCCTTTTATATACAGCCTGCCGACCGCCTTACGTACGTAATCGGCCATGGCTTACGGCCGTAACCGGCCATGGCCGAACCTTCTGCCCAAAACTGCCGGCAGTGTTACGTATGTTACCGGCCAGGGCTTACATATATAACAGGCCTTACGGCCGTAACTGCCGGCCCATTGCGGCTGTGACTCGGCCAGGTCTGCCATTGCCCCAAAACGTACGGCCATGACTTGGCCGTGGCCAACTCCGACAGTCCGAACCACCCCGAAACCCAGACCTAAATATAAACTGAAGTTACGGTTACGAAGTACTCGCAAAGACGAATCTAAGCGCTAAGAGAACACACAATTCCAACCACCCGAGGGCTCGAAATTCGACAATGGAAGTAATTACCCCAAACTTTGGGAAATTACAAAAAACAGCCCAAAACGTCCGAAATACACGATACACGATCGAAACACGAAGCCAAAGCTCGCAACATGAATAATAACATTAAATGAACTTACGATAAACTCGAAACAACAGTTTCGGATGAGATTCGCAAGAATCGAACTCAAGTGCGGAAAAGCCGTTTAAGAACACGGAACTCAACAAAATGATACCGAAACGAACTCGGATGACAAAAAGTGCAGAATTAATCATTCTCGGAATGACGAAACGGTCACAATAGAGTCGCTAAGATGGACTTCTGCCAAAAAAGGAAAATTACCGGAAATCGAAATTGCGGATATTACAGCTCCTCCGCTACAGGAGGGATTGAATCCTCGCTGTTGGGAACATTATTTTGGCTTGAGGTCCCTTGATCAGGTTGGGTTTCCTCACGACTCATTCTCAGACCTGCCTGGAGGGCGTCGTCGTGGTCGTCCGAGTCATGATCAGATATGGGACTGTGGGGATCTGAGCCAATGGATTTTGCTTTTCCTTTCTTGAGGGCATTTGCCTTGTCCATCAGGTGGCTGGTGATCAACTCTTTACAGCACAGGTTGTCCCATTGGATCAGGACTTCAACATCTTGAGAGTCCGTCACTTCCAAGACAAACCATTCTTCTTCGCACCAATTGCTCTAGTTGTACAAAGTGTTGTACGGAGCGAGCCTGTAGGCTTTCCACTGGACAAAGCGTTCATATGCTTGCTCTATTTACACATTGTTGTGTCACGATTTATTCATCCCGACAGGCGATCGACTGTAAGGCCGAGCGACCAAGTCAACTCCAGTCAAACTTTGGCTAGCTCGCCTAATCGAAGATATCAGACCACCATGAGGTACCCAACGATCGACTCCCAAGGCGATCGCCATTTGGCAGCTGGCGACCAACTCTAGTATCCGGCTAAGGATGGTCGACCTACGTCCCGAGCAGGGATGATCGCCCGTCAAAGTCATCAAGGACTGGATCTCAGAACAGCACCCACGTGCAGATCCACAAAAGGCGCCGACCGAAGATCTTCGCTGACAGATGAGATCTTTTGCTGACAGACAAGACCTTTGACCATAGCCTGTCACCTACCTCACCTACCGGCATGCGCGCCGAAAGTTGTCAGTGGGAACACCCGTGACAGCAACTCAGGACGCGTGTAAGCTCCCCCGTTGGACGCCGCGATCATTGCCCGGCCAACTCCTGCAGACTTTAAGGAGACATGCCCACGTGCTAAAAGACGATCGCCCGATTATTATAATGCAGAAAAGGCGATCGCCCGGCACATCCATGTCCTATAAATAGAGAACCTCCTCCTACTGGAAAAAGGTTCCGAATTCATTTGACTTACGTTCAGAATTCATTTCACCCACAACAGAAATACAGTAGAACACACATATCATCAAGCTCCCGGCTATCTCATCGGAATCCATCTCAGGACTTCTCTCTCCGAATCTCTCGTCCAGAACACGATCGACAGAAGCAGCAAGTCTCCACTAGACAGATTCCAAGGGATTCATAAGCCCCGGAGCTCAAGTATCCAGCTAAATACTCGCCGTGAGAGACCGTCGATCTCTCTCCGCCGCGACTGTTCATCTCCTTTGTTACAAGAACTCACAGAGCATCAAATCTGGTTCTTCCGGCAATCTACACGTTCACTAGCTAAGATAACAAGAATAGTTACACTCATTGTAATTGTATTCTTACATTAGTACTTGTATCCCCGAATATTGGTATTAATAATATCTCGCGAGAGCATTCAAGCCCGGGACTAACAACCCCGGCAAATCTTGTGTTATTTATCTTTCTCACGGAAGTGCTCTTGCATTTGTTTGCTATCCCATCCATTCCAGCAATATCTATCTCCGGATAATATTTTGGGTAGCAACAATTGGCGCTAGAGGAAGGGGCCCCTCTAACCCTCAAACTTTTATTTCTACCGTCCCGAAGAACACTCACTGTTCTCGGGGCAAATACTTGAAGTGACACTCACTGCACTTCAAAGAAAACCTTCAGAATCATGACATCCGCGGGTACATCGAAGAAAGCCGCTCTCCGAACCGCCGGACACCATATCCCAGCTCAGTCCGAACCCCAGCCGACGACAGGGGGAAGCCGCAGCAACGCGAGACTCTCGATCCCGCATCCGAGAGATGGCCCCAACCTCTCACTCGATCAGTTCCAAACCGAAGAACAGATCGAGGAGGCTATGGCCATCCTGGAGGAGCGACGGAGAGCATGCGCGTCGCCCGCGATAACTCCCTCGATCATCCGCCGCATGGGAAAACGGAAATTCAGCGGGCTACTGAACGAGCGATCGTCAGAAAGCCCCAATTCGCGAGGAAAGGCTCTCGCACGACCGGACGGATCCATATTCGATCGCTTGGGGCGCGACCCATCCTGGCGACCGGGGCACTCTGTTTCCAACCTCGAAAAGACGGAACCCGAATCCGTCACCAGGAGTTCGGCCTACCCACCTCACAGCCGAACGCAGGTCAGCCATCTGACTCCCGCCCCGATCGCCAGGGGATTAGTACTCAATCGCCTCGGCTCCCGCTCCGAGCGCCGAGCCGCTAGCATTCAGGCCACAGCGATGGCCGCCATACAACGCCTTGACTCGGCGAGATGAAAGCACTCTTGGACACCTGGGCAAGCACCGGCCAAAAGATCGCCGGGCCGACCAAGGCCACTCGCGGTCCACATCGAGCTTGCCCCCATACAACCAACGATCGCTCCTCCCAAAACACCTCTGTATGAGGAGATCGGACCCGAAACCCACCGAGCAAATTCGAATCTACATGATGGTAGGTGTGGGGCATCCGATGCAACCAAGTGCCGGATCTTCCCGTTAACATTGGGCGGTGGCCCATAGGTGGTACGTCTCACTACCACCACGATCAATCACCTCCTTTAAGAAACTGGCGAATGACTTCACGTCATACTTCGCCGGAAGGTCGCCAGACGAGAAGGCCCCACCGCGTGATAAAAATCAAGCGGGGAAGAAGAGCAGTCAGACGCAGATTACATCGACCGGGTAGACGAAATCATCCTCACCGGCGAACCCATCAGTGACGAGCTCGCTCTCTATTCGGTCATGGGGGGATTCCACGGACACTCTCCCATGTTTAGACATCTCTCCAAGGATATTCCCCCAACTTACGCGATCTTCCGCGCTAAAGCTGCCAACTTTCTGGCCAGGCAAAGGCTACTCACCCTCCACCTAGGCGAGGAAACGCCACCTCCTGTCCAGAAGATTGCGATCGCCAAAGCAAAGAAGGCGATCGCCAAGCCACCCGGAGATCTCAAGGCTTTCGAGGACATGGAAGCCCATCTCATCCTTACGTTCAATCGAACTCCGGCACATATTTTCTATGCCATCAAGGGGCACGAAGAGCTCAAAAAGCCAAAGGCGATAAGGGACCACGGTCACCTGGACAACAATCAATATTGTGCCTACCATAAGAGTCCCGGCCACAGCACCAACAAATGCCGCGACCTCCTCAAACACACATAAAGCAAAGTCTTGTTGATTATGGTGTCAGGAGAGGGGCTGCGTACATCGCTTGGGTCTGTTGTATGCAAAGGTTCCTCGACAGGCATGGGTTCCTGTGTTGGAGTTGGATCCTGAACAGGGGTTGGTACCCTTAGGGGATATGGATCTTGAACGGGTGTGGAATCCCAAATAGGAGATGTGGCTATTGGATCCAATGAGGCAACCGACTCGCCAGAGTCTTTTAAGTTGGCAGATGTCTGAGTATCCGTCATAGCCGCCAAAAGCTCGGGATCTACTGTCGCGACAGTAGCAGTCATCTCTTCCGCAGGGGTTGCGCCCTGGGGGCTCGATACAGTGGGTTGGTCCGTTGAAGGAGCATCCTCGGAGATTTATGTAGCTTTAACTTTTGTGAGCCTCCTTAGATTCATTTTTGGCTTCTCACCAGCAACGGGAGTTTTGCTGTGAGATCTCTTCCTTTTCTTCAAGGTCTCCACGCTCTGGGACTTCGATGACACGTCCCTCGGATCGGAAGAAAGTGGCAAAGTTCGGACAAAAGGTCTTTTCGCATTCAGGGGTCCTTTGTTGAAAATGGAGGGTATGATACTTCCCATGTATATTCGAGAATTAATCTTCTTTGCTTCTTTGGCTTGCGGAACACCGCATTTCGTCAGAATGTAATTCAGAAACAAACCAAAGGACTTCTTTTGCGAGGCAGGCTTGGATACTTCTCCCTACAGCCTCTTGAGAATTATTTGACACCAGTTGACCTTTTCACAGGTCATGATGGCAACCATCATTCTGAACTTAAATTTGTGCATATCTCGAACGCACATGTTCTATTCTCAATGACACGACAACAAAAATCATGTAAGTAAACAAAAGGTAGGCAAAAATGTTTCTTGTGGCAAGAAGTATGAACCGTTTCAACCGATGCTAAACCGGTGAATAAGCCATAGTATCTGGTCAGGATTTCTTGGGACCCAAAGGTCTCAAGTTCTTCCATGGTTAGGCCATCAGCAGGAAGCCTGTAGACATTCTGAAGTAGCTCTTGGTCAAAAGAGAAAAGAAACGGACATCAGCGTTGAGGTAAAATTCCTCAACCATTTGAGCATCGAAACGCTCAGCGGTGTGACTCTCAAGGCGATAAAGGCCTTGTTGATGAATCCTTGTAATGACGTATTCCATCGATTCGACGTCATCACCTTCAGTACGAACATGTTCAACCACTACAGATCTAGCAAAGATCCGTCCGTCGATGATGTTTGAGGTCTTCTTGAGAGAGAGAGAGAGAGGAATTCTGTGAAGATGCCATTGTTGTTTCTTGAAGAAAAGTGAGGAAGATTCAAAGAAAATTGCAGTTAAAAGCAATAAAACTTGTAGGTTGTATGCTCAAAGACTCGTTCAATATGCAGAAAGCGTAAAGAGTCTGAAGAGGCATTCACAGTCCTTTTATAGTGGGCGACGGTGAAGGGTTTTCAGACAATGAACGGTCAGATTTAAGGGATGGGAACCGTTGTTTAAAATGGACGACCACGATGGACTGAGTGTAACCGGTACAACTTATCCATCTAATTTTAAAATGAGAGCGGGTCCCACATCTAACGTATCAATTTCCCTTATTGCCCGAAATGGCAGTGTGAAATTAATAAAATAATTTGAAACATCGCGGCTTTTGAGATACTAATGTCCAGATGTCGTGTAAAGCATTTAATGCAAAAGACTTTTTAATTATAACAGGGCACGTGGACTAAAAATATTTTAAAAAGAATTAACATATTAATTGATTTCCCATAGTATGTGCTGTATCCACGAAAAATACAGTATTCCCCCTTAAAAGGTACATTTGGGTTTCAATTCCATACAGCAACTTTCGGATTACTCCTATATTCATGGGTCATACTGTATTCCCCATTAATTATTGCACACATCAGCTGTAGGATAAATCATATCGCTTTGTTCCTACAGTGCTGTTCTGATAGTCTGAGTGTACTAGAAAACTAACGGTGGATACTGTATTCTTGGGTCTTGCAGCATTGTCCCTCAATTGTTGAGTAAAAGCATTAAAAACTTACAGGGAGTCAGGCTGTAGCAATCCCAATTCTTGTCGAAGCATGCAGAATCTTGCTGTGTCGAGAGGTTTGGTAAAGATGTCGGCTAACTGGATATCTGTATGAACTTTTTCTAGCCGAACATCCTTGTTCTCAACATGATTCCTGATGAAGTGATGCTTCATGTTGATATGCTTTGTACGCGAGTGCAATACATGGTTGTGCGTTATTGCAATTGCACTCGTGCTATCGCACATTATCGGTGTTTCTTTAGCTTCAATTCCATAGTCTGACAGCTGTTGTTACATCCAAAGGATCTGCATACAACAACTACCAGCAGCATAGTATTCTGATTCAGCTGTTGAAAGCGAGTTTGCCAATTGTTTCTTACAAAACCAAGACACAAGTCTAGGTCCAAGAAAAAGTGACAAGTTCCACTTGTACTCTTCCTATCTAGCTTGCAACCTCTGAGATCCGAGTCGCTGTAGCCAACTAAGTCGAATCCGCCTTCTTTAGGATACCATAGTCCTACATGGACTGTTCCTTTGACATATTTCAGGATTCGTTTGGCTGTCGCGAAGTGTGATTCTTTAGGCGCTACTTGATATTGCGCACACACTCCTACAGCAAACTGGATATCGGGCCTGCTAGTCGTTAGGTACAGGAGTGAGCTAATTAGCTTCCTGTAGAGTGATTGATCAACCGGCTTTCCAGCTTCATCAGCACTAATTTGCATGGAAGTTCTCATGGGGGTTGATGATGATTTGGAAGTATTCATTCCAAACTTGTTGAGAAGCTCCTTGCTGTATTTTTCCTGGTTGATGAATATCCTTGTAGGCAACTGCTTTACCTGCAATCCTAGGAAATAACTAAGTTCTCCCATCATACTCATTTCAAATTTACTTTGCATGAGATGAGAGAACCTTTGACACAAAGTAAGGTTACTTGAACTAAATATTATATCATCTACATATATTTGAACCATCAAGAGGTCATCACCTTCCTGTATTTTGAAGAGGGTCTTGTCCACAACACCTTTCTCGAATACATTATCGGTTATATACTGGGACAGAGTCTCATACCATGCTCTAGGGGCTTGCTTAAGTCCATACAGTGCTTTCCTTAGCCTGTATACGAGGTCTCCGCCTTCTGGATTGACACACCCTGGTGTTTGTTCAACATATACTTCTTCGGCAAGATATCTATTCAGGAATGCACTCTTGACGTCCATTTGATATACAATGAAGCTTTCATGGGCGGCAAAGGCTAAAAATATTCTAATGGCTTCTAGTCTGGCTACAGGGGCAAATGTTTCATCGTAGTTTATGCCTTATTCCTGTCTGTAGCCTTGGGCGACTAGTCGGGATTTGTTCCTGATAATGAGAGCATTTCTACCCTTCTTGTTTCTAAATACCCATTTGGTTCCAATTACGGATTGATGCGTAGGTCTGGGTACAAGATACCATACGTTATTCCTTTCGAAACCGTTAAGATCTTCTTTCATAGATGTAATCCAATGAGAGTTGTCTTGAGCTTCTTTGGTAGAAACAGGTTCAGAGTGGGCTAAGAATACATTAATAGTGCACATGTTGAGTCTTCTAAGCTCGGATTGAGATTTCCATACAGGAAATGGAGATATCTCAGACTCGGGTTCTTCTTGCGCACATAGTACATTTCCTTGTGTACTATGTATTCTCCTACGGGTAGAAACTCCAGCATCAATATTTCCTATGATCAACTCCTGTGGGTGATCTCTCAACCATCTTCTGTCGGGTTCTAATTCGGGGTCCCGTACTGTATCTTGAGTTGCTGTAGTTTCGGCTTCAGCTTGTACAGCATCGGCTTCATCTACTTCAGTTCTTACAGCTGCGGGGTTGATTTCTAAGTCAACGACAGGCTCTATAGGAGTTGGTGGATCTATGATGGAAAGTTGTTGGATGTTCTAAGTAATATCTTCTACTCCTGTAGGATCTTGGTGAGGTTCTTCGAACACTACATGAACTGATTCCTCAATTGTTAGCTTCCTTTTATTAAAAATCCTGTAAGCTTTTCTAACAGAGGAATATCATACAACTATCCCTTCATCCGATTTCTCATCAAAGGTTCTAAGTTGATCCTTCCCATTGTTGAAAACGTAACACCTGCATCCAAATATGTGAAAGTATGAAACTAACGGAGTTTTGTTGTTCCATACCTCGTATGCTGTTTTGTTGTGGTGCTTGTTAATGATACAGCGGTTTTGTGTATAGCACGATGTATTGGTGGCTTCGCCCAGAAACGCTGTGGCAACTTGCTTGCGGCAATCATTGTCCTTGTTGCTTCCTTCAGCGTCCTGTTCTTTCGCTCAGCAACACCATTTTGTTGAGGTGTACGGGCAGCTGAGTATTCGTGCTGTATCCCGTTTTCCGAACAATATTGCTCTATAAAGCGGTTAGTGAATTCTATACCTCTGTCGGAACGAATGGACACGATACTCAACCCTTTCTCATTCTGAAGCTTTCTCAGGTGCTCGGGCAGCTTTGATGATGTTTCCTTCTTCTTGCTTAGGAAGATTGTCCAAGCATACCTGGAAAAGTCATCAACAATAACGAGACAGTATTTTTTACCTCCCAAACTTACCGGGTCTACAGATCCATAGAGATCCATGTGTAGCATTTCTAGAACTCTGTGAGTGGAAAGGTAGGATTTGTTCTTCAGGGTGGACTTGATTTGCTTGCCTTTCTGACAGGGTCCACAAACACTGTCTTTTTGGAATGACACATTGGGCAATCCTCTAACCATTCCCTGTCTGGAAAGCTTGTTGATAGTCTTGAAGTTGACGTGAGACATCATTTTGTGCCATAGCCAGCTTAAATCTGCAGTGCAGTTGGCAACAAAACAAGGAATTATGAAGCTCCTAGGCATCTAGTCAGTAATATACATATTACCTGATCTGCTTCATGTGAACACAACTTCTTTGGTCAGGATGTTCTTGACTCTACAGTGATCTATATAGAACTTCACCGATAACTATTTGTCACAGAACTGTCTAATACTAAGTAGATTGTACTGTAAGCCTTCAACATAAGCTACATCGGTGACTTTGAATTTTCCGACAAGTAGGTTTCCCTCCCCTCTTGTTCTTCCTTTTGATTTATCACCGAAGCGCACTTTTGGACCGTGACCTTCTACGTAATCTGACAGCTTGTTTTTGTCTCCTGTCATGTGCCGAGAACATCCGCTGTCGAAGTACCAGATGTCCTTCTCTAAAATGTCCTGTATGCAAATAAATTAAGTAGATTTAGGTCCCCTTTGATTGTTGGGTCCATGGATGTTAGTGCCTTTAGGTACCCAGATTTTCCTGACAGCAATTTGTTTACTGTTGAGTACGCCTTACAGGTTTGAATGGCTGGTGATTCCGCTGTCTGGAATATGACTGTGGTGGCGGAATGGCAGCTTTTGCTATTCGCGATGCAACAGGTTCCTTCACAGGACTCGGAATTTCTTCCAATACAGGAATGGGTTCCACACCCCTGACGAACACAGTACTAGTTTTCCCATTGTTGGAAAATGAGCTTTATCCTAAGCACTTTTATCATGAGCATGTTGCCGGGTGCTTAGAATTTCTTCCATTCTTTTGGATGATTTCTCGAAAGATTTCATAATGGTCTCAATTTTTCCTTCTCATTTTTTGAGAGTTTTTACTTTGGCTTGAAGCAGAACAAAATAATTTGTCTTGCTTTCACTATGAGATTTAGCCTCACTTAGTTCATGAGCAAGTTGATGATTGCTCTCCATGAGTTTTTCGTAATCGACTTTGCTGTTTTCACAATCAACAGACATATTTTTGTAATTTACTTTTAGCAAGTCGTTTTCTTCTTTCAGCTCCAGGTTAGAAATTTGGAGTTGTATGTTTTCATTATTCGAAGTCTCATAGGCCTTTTGAATGTTCTTAAACTCATTCATCATGTTTTCAAAAGTATAAGATGCATTTGTAGGAATAGCTGAGGTTGAGCTTACCTCATCATCGCTATCTTCATCTTCCGGAATGTCTTTGGCCATAAAGCACATATAGGCTTTATCTTCGAAATCATCATCAGATGAATCAATGTCAGTGACTACCTGAAGACATTCTTCGGATTTTGATGGAGCGAGTGAGGCTTCTGATTCACCAATCAGGGCCTTGAGATTTTTTTTCCAAGCACGTCTTCTTTCATCCTTTTCTTGTTGCTCGGCTTCCGGGAACTTTTAAACTTTAGGATGAGGACATTTGTTTGCATAATGTCCTAGTTTCCTGCAATTATAACACATGTTAGCATCAGCAAAGGAAGTTTCGGTACTTACCTTGTGAACTGGCTTGGGCCTGTATGGAGTCTTTCCCGACTGCTTGATGAACTTCTTGAACTTATGCATGAGGAGCGCCATTTCATCTTGTGACAGGATGTCGTCGTCGCTGTCAGCATTTTTGTGAATGGGCTTTGATGAGCTCGGCATGCTGTGTCTTCGGTTGGATACATCGGCTAATGCTGTAGTCCTTGCGGGAGATTCTTCAGCTTTCTCTCTCCTGTCTATGTCATACTCAAATGCTTTGAGGTCAGAAAAGAGATCAAAAGTAGATATTTCATTAAGACTGCATGACACACGCATAGCTGTGGTCTTAATGTCCCATCGGGCATGGAGAGATCTGAAAATTTTTAGGTTCTTCTCCTTTTGGGTATAAATTTTGCCCAACGCTTCAAGTTCACCAACAATGCCAGTGAATCTCAGGTCAAGTTCCTCAAGTGTTTCAGTTGGTTTCATTTCAAAAGATTCAAATTGCTGAGTTAATTTTGAAATTTTGTTTTCTTTTGAGAGCTCAGTTCCCTCACAAATTAACTTGAGTTTATCCCAGATATCCTTGGCTGTTTTGCAGCTCTTTACCTTAGAGAACGTGCCTTTGTCAAGAGTGACAAATAGCGAATTCTTCGAAAGATTGTCGAGGTTGGCGCGCTTTCTATCATCAGAAGTCCATTGTTCGCGCTCTATCTCGAGCATCTCGGCATGAGCTTGGCCTTCAATCCTTGGGGCCGGATTTACCTTCATGATCTTTATGGGGCCATCCTGTATAACAAAAATCATCTCTTCGTGCATTGCTGCAAGATGATCCTCCATCCTAATTCTCCATTCGTCAAACTCGTTAATTGAAAACATACGGACTTTATTGATCATTGATGTATCCATATGAGAATATAGAGAAGAAAAAGACTGTTTTAAACAAAAATAAGTGATTTTGATCTGATTCGGTTAAAAATACGACTGATTCTTTTTAGAATCAACCGCTCCGATACCACTTGTTGGCCACTAAGTATACAGAATACAGCTTGGAAAGTGTTTTAAGCAACAAGCTGTACGATTTTCAAATATGAGTGCGTAGCGGAAGTCTTGTTAAAGTAAGTTGTTGTAAATACAGCAACTAGATATGAAGTGTATACTTAAAATAATCACAGATAT
Organism: Orobanche coerulescens; assembly: GCA_033398695.1. Classification (NCBI taxonomy): domain Eukaryota; kingdom Viridiplantae; phylum Streptophyta; class Magnoliopsida; order Lamiales; family Orobanchaceae; genus Orobanche; species Orobanche coerulescens. Next base: position 172,018,056 of record CM065805.1, read on the forward strand.
TAAAACAGTAAATACAGAAGGTAAATGAAACAGTAATTAAAGTGGTTCGAGGTAAACCCCTCTACGTCCACTGGTCCTCCACACAGGAGTGAAAATGTTTATTATAAATACTACGTACACAACTACGTATTTATAATCAAACCTATCAATATATCATTCACACAGATTGATGCAATGATCGAAGCTTTCAACCGTTCACACAGATTGGTTTAGGATTTCACTTGACTAACTTCTTAACACACAGTTCTGAAGCTTTGTCTCTTTAATGCAAGTCCGTCACACACAGTTCGGGAAAAGCAATGCTTTCTCAGTCCACACAGGGCTGATGGGTTTGTTCAATGAAAGAACGTTTGTTGAACAACAACTTGACTTTCTTGAGCTTGAGCTGATGATGTGTTGTTCAGGGTTTGAGTACTTGTATATTTCTTCTCTCAGAATATACCGTATGCTTGAAGAAATATGTTTACTCAGATATATTCGTGTAAGTGCTTCTGGTTACTTGTTGTTGTAGTGACTGATCTTCAAACTCTTGGGGATATTTATATAGCCTTCTGAATAGATCCGTTGAGAAAGATCCGTTGAGCAAAAGTCCGTTACAACTGGATAATTGACTTGTATAGACCAAGATCCGGATTTTGCGTTGTTTGAAGATCTCTGTCAGTTTTAGTATTTAAATACTTTATCCTTTCAGTATTTAAAAACTTCTTATCAAACGGGACTTGACTTTAGAGAATACCAAATATTCATTTTCAAATGGTCTTCAGTCCTGTTTCGATAGGTATTGACGATCTCAATACTTTACAGCTTGAATGTTGTATCCATTTGTGCTGTAGGCTATAAGGAGAGGTCGTTGTATGGAATGTTTGTTGTATGAAGGGACAACTTCCATACTTGGCGCTTTTAGACTCTTGTTGCTGTATGATGGCATAATGATAAGTCTTCGATACGGGATCAGCAACTTCGAATAGACTTTCGATACAGCAGCTTGCTGTATGATGGGTTGGCACATTATCAAAACACTATATCAAAACCTTCGATACAGGGATTGTTATCCCAACATTAACTCTATTATTTATTATTAGTAGTAGTAGTAATATTAATATTATTATTATTTAATTCAGCCCGATTATTATTCACTTTCATTGTGGCCCAATTAATAATGATTTGGAATTATGAGTTGGCCCAAACTATTTTTCCTAGCCCAATTGGGATTCTCCTAAACCCATAAATTATACCCTAAACCTAATCTCTACAGTATAAATACTGTATTTATACTGCAGCCAACCCTACAATATACAGAATAAACAAATATATTTTTTCTGTTTTCTTCTTCCCGCTGCTCTACTCATCTTCTGCAACTTCTCCTTCTCTTGAACAAAGGTGAACTCTGTTAGATTGGTACCGCCACTAGAAGGGGGGTTGAATAGTGCGGATAAGAGTTTTGAACTCTTTTTGTGCAGAAGCTAAAATATCGGAGTAAGTAAAATGCGGAAAAGAAAGAACACAAGAATTTGTTCGAGAGGTTCGGCTATTAACGAAGCCTACGTCCCCTACCTAGTTTTATCGACTAGGACTTTTCTTAGAAACTTAGAATGCACTTTCTAGTTTAGTGCCAACTCTTACAATTTCTTGATTTCCGGGCTCAAGTACAAGCTCACTAAAACTCTCTTGTTTTTCCGGGTACAAGATAACCTTTACAGTAAAACAAATGCGAGTAGGAACTCGACTTTACACGATATATCGCTCTTTGATACAAGAATGTAGATTAGAAATAATAGAGCAAATCTTCTCGTATCACAATATGGAATATGTATAACTCTCGAAATATTTGCTTGGAATAGCTTGAGTATGCTTGTAAGCTCAGATAACTTGTGTGATTTCCAATTCCTTGAAGTGTGGTATTTATAGCCTTCATGAGCTGAATTTCCCGTTGGAACAGTTTCACAACTTACGTACATTATGCGTCTTTGATTACGTACGTTATGTCATCTACGTACGTTATATAGCTTGTGTAGCGACCGTAATGAACTGTGAGAATTAGTCCAGTGACATCCGATAAAATCCATTACGTACGTTACGCAAGATAGGCTTACGTACGTTATCTTCCAGTCAGAGATCCGTTGAATGTGAAGACTTGTTGTAACGGATAATGACTTTTTGCAATGGGGAGAATGTTCAAACGTTACGTATGTTATATTGAGTGTGTTACGTACGTTACCTGTATAAAATTTCTTGCAAAAACTGTGAGTGTTACGTACGTTATAGAAGATTTGTTTACGTACGTTAAATGAAGGAAAAATATGTTAAGTAAATTTTGGTTAAATAACGCATCATCAAAATGTATAAAATGATTTAAAAAATATTGTTCCAACAATCTCTCCCTTTTTGATGATGACAAAATTTATGTATGGGAGTTTTTGAAAAAGATGAGTTTTGGAAGATCAGAAAAAATTTAAGAAACTCTCCCCCTGAGTAAGACTCCCCCTGAATCGAACAAGGGTTATTTCAAAAACGAGACATATTTTTCTCCACCTTTTTGTCATTAACAAAAATTCGAGAGATCCTGTAAAAGTCAGGGAAACACAAAATAGTCAACAAATTTCAAAACAACGAATATTAACGAATAACCACGAGTAATAATAGATAGGAATAGAGATAGTCAAAACAACAAACACATTCATTAGAAAATAATGAGAGTAATAGTTTATGACAGAAATTAAGCATGGAATGTTTGGTCTAACAAAATGGAAACATCATCATAGGAAAGAGAAAACAGCTAATCAAGGTACGCTTCCGGAGGTGTCGGCGGGATCCCAAAATGAGTGCAAATGCTTTTAACCATAAGTTTTATCTCGCTCATCTCTTTGTCTAACTTATCCATTCGAGCGACCATCTGGGATGAGGAGCTTTCTTGTCTCGGGCGAGAAGTACCGAGCTGAGACAAAGGACGAGGCCGAGTATGAGCAATCCCTCGAGACGTGATCCTCTCCTCTAGTCTCGGAAGGACACCACCATCAACTAGGCGATCGTCATCCTTGATGTACGCAAAGTATATCCACCCACGGTTTCTCGTACGGAGATACCTCATGGTTCGGATGGTCCCTTCGGTAACGAGGCTCCCCATAGAGATGGAAACCCCATGAAGCCCTGTGAGGTTGACTCCGGCGTTCTCGAATATTTCAGTCAAAATTGATCCAAATGGCATTCCGGAGTTCCACTGTCGATCGACCTTGGCATAGTTCTTTTTGTGGAAGATTTGTCCTTTTTCCACAAACCATTTGAGCACGGTGGAAGCAAAATTAACCTGATGATCCTTCCAGACATGATAAATGATTTCCATGTCTATGTTTACCAAACGATGCTGAGAATTCACTTTAGGCATGAGACAATAAGTGATAGCATCGTGAAGCAAACGAATATTTATCCCGAAATCATTATTTTCAAAGCGTCCCGAATGAACATCAATTACGGCTTTGTCTGACAAGAAATCACGGACCTCAGACTCATGAATATCATGATTTTCATCACTGTAAAGAGAATAGTCAACAACTTCATCAGGAGCGGCAAATTCTCCTTTACAACGAAAGCCCTCGTTGGGGAGACCAAAGAGTTCGGATAATTTAACCGCATCAAAAGAAATTGGTTTACCACGGACTAGCGAGTTAACTATGGCTAATCCGTCAGAGTCATAAGTCACGAAAAAATTCGCGTAAAATTCTTTTACGCAATCCACAAAAACAGGTTGGGCAAGACTAACAAAACGGTTAATATCGAGCATATCGAAAAATTCTTTGATTCCAATACCGATAGAATTCAGAGATTCAAAATCGAAGTGATGGCTTGGAGTTACCTCTTCATCGATAAGTACCTCGTTGAAAATTTTGCAAGCTTGAGCATTTCGAAAGGTAGGTTCTCCTGAAGGCGAGGAGGCTGATTGAGAGGTCTCGCCTCTACGTTTTTTGCTGATTTTGGACGCCATTGATGAAGATGAACGGAGGTTGTAGGGGTTTGGTCGGATTTGTAAGGAGAAAAGTCGAGTTCGTCGCAGCCGATTTAGGGATTTAGGAAGAAATGAAAAGGGAACTGTCGAATTGGGTATTTAAGTAGCAGGGTAAATAGCTGATTACGTACGTTATACCGTTTTGGTAACGTACGTAGCGAAAAATCAATAATTCTCTGTACTAAAACCTGCATATCGTTATGTACGTAGCCTAAACACATATTACGTACGTAAGGACCTATTACGTACGTAATAAACCTGCCTTAACGTCCGTAAGCATGACCAAATGAGCAGCGTTTTTCTTTCGATGATGTCCCAATTTTAATGACCATTTAATGTAACTATGATGAATATGCAACACTTAAAAATGATCAACATGTCCCATTCCTAAATTTATGCGTATAAAATTGAAAGCTTCTTCGGGTAATGGTTTTGTAAAAATATCCGCCAATTGATCATTAGTACCAACAAATTGGAGACGTACATTCCCGTTTTGGACATGGTCACGAATAAAATGGTGACGAATTTCTATATGTTTTATCCTGCTATGCAAAATGGGGTTTTTGCTTAAATTAATGGCGCTTGTATTGTCACAAAAAATCTGAGTATTTTTAAGCTCAATGCCATAATCGAGTAATTGATTTTTGATCCAAAGGACTTGTGCACATGCACTTCCTGCAGCCACATATTCAGCTTCAGCTGTGGAAGTAGCGACACTAGTCTGTTTCTTACTTCCCCATGAAATCAAACATGAACTCATAAAATGACAAGTTCCGATGGTGCTTTTTCTATCAATTTTACATCCACCGAAATCGGCATCACTATATGCAAAAAGTTGAAAATCAATGTTAGAAGGATACCACAGACCTAAGCCAGTAGTATATTTTAAATACCGAAAAATCCTTTTGCATGCAATGAAATGTGATGCTTTAGGATTCGCTTGAAAGCGAGCACATAAGCAAGTAGCAAACATTATATCGGGTCTAGATGCAGTTAAATAAAGTAAAGAGCCGATCATACCTCGATACTGTTTTTGATCAACAGACTTACCTTTTTTATCTTTGTCGAGCTTAAGAGTGGAAGACATAGGAGTAGATATTTCTTTGCAATCTTCCATCTTAAGTTTCTTTAGGAGCTCATTGACGTACTTGGATTGATGAATGAATATTCTGTCATTGAGTTGCCTAATTTGGAGTCCGAGAAAGTTTTTCAACTCTCCCATCATGCTCATTTCGAACTCTCCCTTCATAAGATTTGAAAATTCTTGGGACAAAGATTCGTTAGTTGCACCAAAAACAATGTCGTCCACATAAATTTGACAAATAAGCATATCATCACCTAAATTCTTAATAAATAGGGTATTATCAACATTACCTCTTTTATACCCATTTGAAATAAGAAAAGTGCTTAAACGATCATACCATGCTCTCGGAGCTTGTTTTAATCCATAGAGAGCTTTATGGAGCTTGTACACATGATCTGGATGATCATAATCTTCAAAACCCGGCGGTTGCTTGACATACACCTCCTCCTGGATGATTCCATTTAGGAACGCACTTTTTACATCCATTTGATGGAGTTTGATTTTCTTGTATGCGGCAAAGGCACAGAGAAGACGAATTGCCTCAAGACGAGCAACAGGAGCAAACATTTCTTCATAATCCAAGCCTTCTTCTTGATTATAACCTTGGGCGACCAACCTCGATTTATTTTTAACTGGGAGACCATCATCATCGATTTTAATTTTATGAACCCATTTGGTACCAATGATTGATTTGTCTATCGGTGCCGGAACTAATTCCCAAACATTATTTCTTTCGAATTGGTTTAGCTCTTCTTGCATAGCAATAGCCCAATTTTCGTCATTTATGGCTTCATCGATATTCTTTGGCTCTGTAAGAGAAATAAACGCAATATTATTAATACAATCATTTATATTTCTCCTAGTTCGTATACCTTCATCGATTTTTCTGAGAATTTGTTCCATCGGATGGTCTTTCACATTTGCCCAATCTTTAGGAAGGTTGTAAGCATTCTCCTCCTGCTTGTCCGTGTTTAACTCGAGCTTCTCCAACTTCTTTGATACTTCTGACACTTCTTTAGCCGGAACCATACCTGCATCATCATCAAAAACAACCTTTCTCGGGGGTAAAACTGTATCATAGAATTTTACATGAATTGACTTTTCTACCGAGCCTCTTCTACAATTAAATACACGATACGCTTTATTGTTAGTTGAATAACCAAGAAATATTCCAATATCCGATTTTGAATCAAATTTAGCCAGATTATCCTTACCATTATTATGAATAAATACTTTACAACCAAATGGATGGAAATAAGATAAATTTGGCTTTTTACCTTTAAATATCTCATATGGAGTCATCATTTTGTTCCTCCTGAGATGGACTCGATTAATAACATAACAGGCGGTGTTAACGGCTTCGGCCCAGAAATATTTAGGAAGACCATATTCATTGAGCATTGTCTGGCTCATTTCTTTTAGAGAGCGATTCTTTCTCTCGACAACTCCATTTTGTTGAGGTGTCCGAGGTGCCGAAAAATTGTGCCCAATACCATAATTATCGCACCAATCTTCAAAAATATTAGAATCAAATTCTCCACTATGATCGGTTCGGATGGCGATAATTGGTAACTCTTTTTCCTTCTGGGTAACCTTACACCACTTAACAAACTCGTTAAATGCATCATCTTTATTTGCCAAGAATTTTACCCAAGTAAATCTCGAAAAAACATCGACAAGAACTAAAGTATAAAGTTTACCTGTTAAACTAGCATGTCGAGACGGACCAATCAAATCCATATGAATTAATTCAAGTATGTGACTAGTGGAAATTTTGATTTTTGGTTTAAACAAGCCTCCAACATGTTTACCTTTAATACAGGCCTCACAAATGTGGTCTTTTCTGAAATTTAATTTTGGTAGACCACGGACAATATCGTTTTTGGCCAATTTTGAAAGAAGTGGTAAAGAGGCATGTCCCAATTTTCGGTGCCAAATAACAGCATTTTCATCGTATGAAAGTAAACATTTTTCATTGAAAGAAGATTCATCTTGGAGAACAACAATATAAATATTTCCATAACGTAATCCAATAAAAACAATTTGGTCTTTTCTCATTGCAGTGCAATGCGTACTTTCAAAAATTAATTTAAGACCGATGTCACAAAGTTGGGAAACACTTACAAGATTATGGCAAAGACCATCAATAAATAGAATATTTTCAATAGTAGGTAAAGGTTTCTTACCGATTTTACCTGTCCCTTTTATTTGGCCCTTTTTATTATCGCCAAAGGTTACACAGCCACGATCTTCCTTTTTCAGCTCCGTGAAGAGATGTTCATTCCCACTCATGTGATTTGAACATCCACTATCAATAATTTTCTTCCGTTTTATAGGTACCCAGGCTAATTTGGGTCCTGGGGAGTTAGATACAAAAACTTGATTTTTAACAACGGTCCCTTTTGGTACCCAAATTTGCTTGACCCTTATAGTTCGTCTAGAACTTCTACAGTATGTTTCGGTATGTCCTGGTTTTAAACATTTTGGACATGATGGAATTCCCATTTTTAAAGTGTCCGAATCTTTCGTGGTAATTTCTAAGGACTTTTTCATTGGAAATGAATTATATCCGAGTCCTTGTTTTGAAAGAGAAAATTTTTGACCATATAAGAGTTGCTCGAATTTGTCATTACCACACGAGAATTTTCTAACGTAAAGTTCTAATTCTTTCTGAGTTTTGTGTAAATCATCTCTCAGAATTTTCTCAGTTTCCAAGCAATTTGTATGATCAATCGAGACATCTTTGTTTTTCAATAATTTTGAATTTTCACTTTCAAGAGATATTATTTTCTTTTTCAAATCTTTATTACTATTGCAAACTTTTTCGTATTCATTGTTTAAAGATTCGAAAGCATCAAGAAGTTCTTCATGAGAAGAATCACTAACCTCGACTTCTTCATCGCTATCTTCGGATGCGCGGGCCATTAGAGCAAGATTTGTTTGAACTTGAGGTTCATCATCCTCATCATCATCGCTCCATGTAGCTACATAGACTTCCTTCTTTTTGAACTTTTCGTGAGGTGGTTTAGATGAACTCATTGGAGCAGCAGCACGACAATCTTTAGCAAAATGGCCTGGAACGCCGCACCTTCGACAAGTATTGTCGAACCTTTTATTTGTGGGAAGTGAGTCTTTTTGGATTCATCCCCCCGTTCTTGTTTGATGTCCCTCCGGCGCCTTTGTAGAAGATTTTTAAATTTCTTTATGTTTTTGGCATAAAAGGCGGTTTCTTCATCCTCTTCTTCGATAGGTTCATCCTCTAGATCGCTTTCTTATTTGGCTTTGAAGGCGATTGTCCTTTCTCTCTCCTTGGGTTTTGGTTTCGAACTTCTAGATTTAATGACAATCTCGTAATTAATGAGAGATCCAATAAGAGCACTGAATTCTACGGTGTTGAGGTCTTTCGACTCCATGATAGCTGTAACAGTAGTGTCCCATTCTCTTGGTAGAGACCGAAGGATTTTCTTGGCTTTATTACTACTTGATATCGGTTTCCCGAATGAAGCTAGCCCATTTGTAATAGCCGAGAAACGGTCAAGCATAGTGGTAATGCTTTCTTCTTCTTTCATAGTGAAGAGTTCATAATCGTGAAGAAGCATATTGATTTTGGTTTCTTTCACTTGACTCGTACCTTCGTGGGTAATCTCTAGCATTTTCCAGATCTCTTTAGCTATCTCGCAAGAAGAAATTCTGTTGTGATCTTCTGGGTTGAGAGCACAGTAAAGTAGTTGAGTAGCTTTACTATTGAAGTGATCGTTCTTCCAGTCGGCATCGTCGTACTCTTCGAAACTTTTGAGAGAGCCATCTGTCTTCTTGGGGATGGTAGGTCCAAGAGCAATGACCTTCCATATTTCAATGTCGTAAGCTCGGATGAAGATGGACATTTTCTTCTTCCATGTCATAAAGTTTGAGCCATCGAAGAAGGGTGGGCGATTGAGAGTGTTGCCTTCAAGGGAGGAGTGGATAAATGCCATTTATGGATCTTTTCTCTAGCGGGTGTTAATCCGGTGATAAAGAGACTTCTCTGATACCAATTGTTAGATTGGTACCGCCACTAGAAGGGGGGTTGAATAGTGCGGATAAGAGTTTTGAACTCTTTTTGTGCGGAAGCTAAAATATCGGAGTAAGTAAAATGCGGAAAAGAAAGAACACAAGAATTTGTTCGAGAGGTTCGGCTATTAACGAAGCCTACGTCCCCTACCTAGTTTTATCGACTAGGACTTTTCTTATAAACTTAGAATGCACTTTCTAGTTTAGTGCCAACTCTTACAATTTCTTGATTTCCGGGCTCAAGTACAACCTCACTAAAACTCTCTTGTTTTTTCGGGTACAAGATAACTTTTACAGTAAAACAAATGCGAGTAGGAACTCGACTTTACACGATATATCGCTCTTTGATACAAGAATGTAGATTAGAAATAATAGAGCAAATCTTCTCGTATCACAATATGGAATTTGTATAACTCTCGAAATATTTGCTTGGAATAGCTTGAGTATGCTTGTAAGCTCAGATAACTTGTGTGATTTCCAAATCCTTGAAGTGTGGTATTTATAGCCTTCATGAGCTGAATTTCCCGTTGGAACAGTTTCACAGCTTACGTACGTCATGCATCTTTGATTACGTACGTTATGTCATCTACGTACGTTATATAGCTTGTGTAGTGGCCGTAACGAACTGTGAGAATTAGTCCAGTGACATCCGATAAAATCCATTACGTACGTTACGCAAGATAGGCTTACGTACATTATCTTCCAGTCAGAGATCCGTTGAATGTGAAGACTTGTTGTAACGGCTAATGACTTTTTGCAACGGGCAGAATGTTCAAACGTTACGTACATTATATTGAGTGTGTTACGTACGTTACCTATATAAAATTTCTTACAAAAACTGTGAGTGTTACGTACGTTATATAAGATTTGTTTACGTACGTTAATAAAGGAAAAATATGTTAAGTAAATTTTGGTTAAATAACGCATCATCAAAATGTATAAAATGATTTAAAAAATATTGTTCCAACAAACTCTAAATCCCTATTCTTATTCTTCAATAGACCTTTATGAAATTTTTATTTGTTAAGTTCATCTCTGTACCTTATCGCTGAACAAACCACCATACACATATACACATTATTTTCTACAATTCCTTCCATCATTCATGTCCAGTGAAAACGCCAAACGTGAAACTGAAATTCAAGCCAACCGAACAAAATCTCAGCCACAATCCAACCCGCGGCCGAACTTCATGGCCAGAACCAAAACCCGCAGCCCGAACCCCAAATTAATTCCGGTCAGACCCTGAAACCCGAACCCCCACCTCAGAAAACCCCAAACCAGCCCGTACGAACACAGCCCCGCCACGCGCTCCATCCATCGCCCAATTTTAAGAACTCGCGGCGAACCGAATCCAAATCCAGAGACCATAGTTGTGTTGGTGTAACCTGAGCGGATGCCCTTTTCTTCTGTTTCAGTCCTCTTTTGTGTGAGTTTGCACCCGTATGTCTCTTTTATGTGTGTTGCCAGGAATTTTTGAGTGAGAGAGAGAGGGCGGACGATTGAGACTTGATAGTGAGAGAGGGAGAATCGAGGGGGAGAGAGAGCGATTTTTGTGGTTTCAGTAGAGAGAGGGAGAGTTGACCGATCGGGACTGTGAGGGAAGAAGATAATTTCGGCCGACTGGTGTGTTAGAAGGGTTTTATACCCAGTCTTTTTTTAGGGTAATACAATTAAACCCCCAGGTTTTAGAATACTCAATCTAGCCCAGTTTGATTTATAATTATTTTCAGTTAGCCCCAATCAGATTTATAATTTCTTCAATTTCAGTCCCCAAATAGTTAATTCTAACGAATTAACCCCAGTTAGCTTTATAACTCCTTCGATTTTAGTCCTTAAATATTTATTTCCTTCAATTTTACTTCAATCAGCTTTTTAGTAATTAAAGTTCAGCCTTATTTATCCGAGCCATTAATTACGTAGATTTCTCATATAATATTAACACTCAATTTAAGTTATATCTTGTATATTATTTTCAATTATAATATTATAATAACTATTATTAATTATAGATAATATCGAGAACTTACGGGTCTAGGATTGTCAGGCCAAGCATCTTCATCACATTCAAGTTCAAGAACTGCATTTTATCCAGGTGTGGGGATTTACTATGCTTTTATTTATTTTAATTGCTTTATATATTGTCTCGTATGTGCACGTGAAATCAGTCAGAAGCACTTAATTGTGCATAAAGCATTCGAGCTAGCCGACGGGCTTCAGAATTTATCAGTCATGTTGTTTATACTTGCTAACATATTTAGTAATTAACTAGACATATTGCGTACTCTCCACATTGAGCGAGTTGGAAGTTCACCCCACTATTTACCCCTTTCAGGTTGAGGGGCTCGATGTGGCATGCGCTTGAGTGTGGGATGATCAAGCTTATGATTAGATATTTATTCATTTAATGTTATTTCTCTCAAACTATGTTTTATGAGCAAGTGTTCGATTTGCTTTAATTTCTACGTCGAAGTATGTATTTATTTAATGGTGACTTGAGAATATTACTTGCGATTATTAAATTTGTCTTTTGAAAATGTATTTCCGCTGCAAAATTTTATTTATTCTTCTTAAAATTAGAAGATTATTTTTTTTAAAGTGGTCGCTATAGGATTCGTTTTTATTTCTCCGCTACGTATTTCGTTTTGTATCCGGAATCGCAACAGTGGTATCAGAGCGAGGTCAATGATACCGTATATACGATTGTTTGTGCATTTTGAATGCTTTTGGTTGATGTTTATGATTTATAATTATTATTGGTATAATTGTAGATTTTTAAATTGTTCGTTGTAACATCACGTTTTTGAAAACGAGCCGAAAAACGAGGAAACGGGGTTGCCGGCAGTGGTGCCGGCAACACTGCCTGGGCCGCCTTCCCAGGCTGCCGAGAGGGTCTCGGCCAGTCTGCCGAGCATGGCTCGACCATACCACCTCTCGGGTTTTGGCCCGATTTAACCCGCGGCCTGGGCCTAATACCGGATAGTCCGAGACTCCGTTTTAAGTTTATATTTCGTTGTAATTATTTCCCAAAATTTAAATTGGATTTTAATTTGACTAAATTAATATTTGAAATATTTTTGAGTGAAGGGAAATTAATTAAACGAGAACATTTTTTTTTGGCCGGATTACTTCGAACGAATTAAAATGATGATTATTAGAATTAATTGGATTAATACCGTTGAAATTGAATAGATTAATTTTATATTGAGTGTATTAATATATTAATAGATTATTTAATTTTAATGCCATCAAATATTAATTATATTAATATAGTAGAAATTGAATAGATTAATTTTGTAGATTAATTGGATTAATTTATATTAAAATTAATTGTTTAATTTCATTGTCGTTACATATTGTATAGAATCCTTATGTGATGGTGATATAGCTCGTGGACTTAGTTCTTGATTTGTTCAATTCGATTGGGTTGTAAAGGCCGTTTTGAGCCTATTTATTTTTACTAGAAAATTTGTATAGGATGCATTTTTCTATGATGTAATTATTTTTGGCTATGACGAAGACCGAAGACAACCAACCGAGAAGACAAAGAATCAAAGACTGTTTTTATTTTTCTTTATTGGGTCATTCGCTTGGCCCAGTACTTAGGAAAAAGTCCATGAGCTATATGTTGGTAGTAACTAGGTTGCTATTTTCTGTTTTTCATTTTGAATGATTGACAAACCAACGCGCGTATAAATGGATTAATGTGCAAAGTGTAATATTAATCTTCTCCCGGCAACAAACAGACTAAGTTTAAAAAGGTTACGAGGTTTCCTACCTGTTATGAATACTTATTAGATTTTGATGATGTCATCCCTGTATTTGTTTATTCAAATGTATGTTTTAAAATACTTGGCAACTTGTAAAGAAGAACCAAATGAGTATCTTCTATAGGCCAAATTAAGTATAGTTGAATACTCGGCAACTTGTAAAGAAGAACCAAATGCCATAATTAGGCTTAAAAATCGGCCAAGTATAAATCTTAGACAAGTTTTTATCATAAAAGTCCTGGTCGACTCAATTGATCAGAGAAGGTTGACCACGGACGACTTATCGTCAAATATCGGTATGAAGAAAGAGATTTATCAGAGAAGTCCTAGTCAAAATATTTAGCAGAGAAGATTGACCAAACTGCAGTCAAGTGACCAGTCAGAGTCCAAGTCATCTGAAGTTTGACCATCAGATCAGATAAGTTGATCAGGTCAGAAGACTTCAGATCAGAGAAGATCAGTTGAGACAGAGAACTTCATCGCAGAGAAGTTACTTCAGAGAAGTCCGACATCAGATAAGGATGACTGTACGAGATCAGATAAGTGATCAGCCAAGTAATCTGGTCCACGTCAGCATGCGTTGAAAAGTCAATAATCACGGAAAGTCACATGCGGGTGATAAAAAACAGACTGGAGAGATTCCTGGAAAGAAAATGAATTAAATATTCATTCAGACCCACCACTGAAGACTTTAAACATATGATAATCTAAAGTTTCGGCGCCACCACGTGAAAGTCTTCACAACAGTCGGAAATGGATTAAAATAAGGGAATCCAGCCTTGCAACCTTCGGAAAGAACAACAAAAAGTCTATTTCTCCAACGGACGGATTTGTTACAGGAATTGCAACGGCTATGAAGGAAGCTCAAAGATCTAAATCTATAAATACATGAAGATCTGAAGTTGAGCAGTACGATGCGAACAACACTCTCGAGCAATTAAAGCAATCAAAGCAATCAAACGAACTATATCATCGTAAAGAGCAAGAGATCATAGTTCATATACTAAGAAGCTCTTAGTTGGAGAAGACAACACTCGTGTCTTTAAAACCTGAGTTCGGGGTACTTCACTGGTTGAAGTGTGTGTGACTGATAGGCATCCTAGGATTTGAAGATCAAGTGGTGCTAGGCAGTCAAGGAGTTGCAACGACAAGGTTTCCACTGGTTGGAAGTTATTGTAGCTAGGTTGAATTGCTGTAATATTTATCACTGGTTGAAAATTATAGTGAGTTCATATCCAACTGGTTTGGAGAAAAGTGGATTAGTAGAGGATTACCCCACCTCTGAGACCACTATAACTGCCTGCGTGTTTTACTGCTTTCATCATCATACTTACCTGCTACATACATACTTAACTGTTCTATTGTTGAGTTATTTATTTTCGTCATCAGCTGACTTTCGCATAGTCTACAGACGACTTCAAGTCATCTGTACCTATCAGCTGAGCAACTCACCCTTTGTGGAAAATAGTTCCAATAAGTCTATTCACCCCCTAGACTTATTCTTGGAAGACTTGTGACCTACAAGTGGTATCAGAGAGGTTGGTTCAATTTTTCAGAACCAGATCCATATATCGAGGATATAGACATCTTTTTAATCTCTCATTTTAGAAATGGAACACATGCAACACATGCACTCTAGGTTACCTGTCTTTTCAGTTGACGAGTATGATATTTGGAAGATAAGGATGCAGGCACATTTATCTTCTATCCATGACGACATGAGGTGCATAATTGAGGATGGTCCTTTCATTTTCGAGAAGGACAACTCCCCAGAAGAAATTGCAGCCGGGAAGCCAGAGAATATCCCTAAGAAAAGGACGGAGCTGACCACTGAAGAGAGGAAGCTGGCCAATCTTGACAACAGAGCCAGAGACGTGCTGTACCAAACTCTTGACGAATCAACAACGGTCAAGATCAAGAATTGAAAGAATGCCAAAGAAAATTGGTTTACTCTAGCTGTGATGTGTGAAGGAGCTGAGCTAATAAAAGAGAACAAGTTGTCAATCGCTACCCAAAAGTTTGACAACTTCAAGATGAAGAATGGAGTGTCTATCGACCAAGTAGACACAAGATTCACAGAGATTATTAATGAAATTAATTCTCTGGGAAAAACTTATGGCAACAGGGAGATGGCCCTGAAGGTTCTAAGATATCTCAACCCAGAATGGAGTATAAAGGCAGTGTCCATGAGAGAGTCCAAGAATTTTAACAAAATAAAGATCCAGGAGCTGTTCTCTGATCTAAAGGCTAATGAGTTTGAGCTTCCAAGTTCATCATCAACCGAGCCTGCAGAGAAGGGAATAGCGTTTGCATCTGAGTCCACCGCCAAGAGCTTATCTGAAATCAAGCCTCCAAATCCCCTAGATTTTGAGGAAGAAATGGCCTTTATAATTCAAAGATTCAGCAACTTCCGGAAGAATTACTCCAAATATAAGAAGAATTATAAAGAAAATCCCAGGAGGAATCAAAAGGCTGGAAGCTGGGAGGTGGAGTGCTACAATTGCCACAAGACAGGACATATTCAAATTGACTGTCCTGATCTCAATAAGGATGAAGGCAAGAAAGAAGTGAGCAGAAAAGAAGACAAGAGAAAAGCTTTCATTGGAGAAGACCAAGAGAGAGCAGATTCCAGCAGTAGATTCTTCTCTGATGATGATGAAGAGTACAATTTCCTGATGGCCAACTTAGCTAATGAAGAGGTAACATCTAAACCCTCAGTTTCAAATAATAACAGCTCAGACATGTCTCAGGATATGGACTTACATGAGTCTGTCAATCAGCTGCTCAAAGATTTTGAGAAATTAAAATCTGCACACTTGACTGTATCAGCCGAGAAGACCCAGCTGCAAGATGAGAATCGGCACCTGAAAAATGATTTTGAAAAACTCAGCCTAGATTTAATTAAAACCAAATCTGAATTTGAAAAACAGGTTGAAGACAAGTTGAAAAACTAGGCTGATAATACTACAACTGAGATCAAAAGATTAACTATTTTGAATAGTGAGAAATCAGCTGCACTTGCTCATGTTAAAACTGAGTTTGCTAAATTGACACAGCTAAGTAACACACAGGCTAAGGAGATAACTTCTCTCAAAGCTTCTATAACCTTGGATGAGTTGTGTATGAATAAAAGGCCACTATATTCCAGATCAGGCCTTGTATATAACCCCAACACTCCCTCTAGTTCTAAAACTACTTTTATCAAGGGAGAAACACTTGTCCCGTCTGCTGAGCCAACTTACAAACCTGTATTTAAAAATAGGTAGCAGCAGAGTCAAAAGTTTAGGCAGCAGCCAAGGTATACAAGGCAGTCACCTAGACAAGAGACTAGGCAATGGCCAAGGCAGAAGCAGCAACCTAGACAACATGCATACTATTATTAAAGACTCCCAAAAAATAGATTTCAAAATGGGAGGGGCAAATGGAAACCTCAAGGTTATCCATGTTTTGAAACTCAACAGGTGTGGAGAACTCAAAGATTTTATAAATGGTCTCAGCCAAGATTTAGGAATGGCCCACACCACCAATTTTATGAGGCATATCCAGTACAAAATCCTAACCGAGGATATAGGCCCAGACCATATACACCTTTTAGGGGAAATCACCATAACTTTCCTAATCCAAGGAGAAATCAATTCTCCAGGAAACCATCTAACCCCCAAGGACCCACACAGATTTGGGTACCTAAATCTCTGCTTGTTTGATTGCAGAAAAGGTGGAAGGACTAATACCACATCTCCACAAATTCAAATATAGGAGGTGAAGAATGGTTTGTAGATTCTGGATGCTCAAGGCACATGAATGGGAACAAGAAGGTGCTAACAAATTACACCAAGGAAAGAGGACCAGATGTAACCTTTGGAGATATCTCTAAAGGACAAACAAAAGGTTTTGGAGAGCTGCAAAGAGGAAACATAACAATATCCAAAGTCCATTATGTCAAAGGGCTCAAATACAACCTTTTGAGCATAAGTCAGTTTTGTGATGAGAAGAATATAGTAGTCTTCACCATTTGGAAATGCATGGTGATAGATATCCTATCTGGAGAAGTGAAACTATAAGGATTCAGAAGGATAGATGTCTATATGATAGATTGGAACACATGAACTCCCAATACTTGTTTTCTATCCAAGACAATAGATGAGAATGGATGGCTGTGGCACAAAAGACTATGTCACCTAAACTTCAAAGCCATCAACAAGATCAGTTCTCAAAAACTGGTCAGAGGACTTCTAGAAGAAGTATTCAGAAAGGAAGCTCTCTGTGATGCATGTCAGAAAGGGAAACAAACCAGAGCATCATTTAAACCAGTTCAGCCTACCACTCTCACCACAAGGATTCTAGATCTACTCCATATGGATCTATTTGGCCCCATCAAGCCAAGGACGTTGAGTGGAAAGAAGCATGCTCTAGTAGTAGTAGATGACTACTCAAGATATACATGGATCGTTTTTCTCTATAAAAAGAGTGAAACTTTGACCAAGCTACCTGAGCTGCTAAGGAAGATTCAAAATGAGAAATCCCTCTCAATCATCAAGATCAGATCGAGGAGGAGAATTTCTCAACAAGGCAATCACTGATTACAGTGATCAGAATGGGATCCAGCATGATGTCTCTGCAGCCAAGACCCCACAGCAGAATGGTGTTACTGAATGAAGGAACAGAACCTTGAAGGAAGCTGCCAGGTCCATGATTACTGAAGCTGACCTGCCAAAGAGGTTCTGGGCTGAAGCTATCAACACAGCATGCCACACTCAGAACATGAGTATTATTGTAGGGATACATGGCAAAACTCCCTATGAGGTTTGGAACGGCAGAACACCAACTGTTGCATATTTTCATATTTTTGGTTGTAAGTGTTTCATCCACAACAATGGTAAAACCCAAATGAATGCCTTTGATGCTAAAATTGATGATGGTCTCTTTATGGGATATTCACAAATAAGCAAGGCATACAGAATATTTAACAAAAGAACCTTAGTTGTGGAAGAAACACCTCATGTTGTGTTTGATGAATCTACTGTTGAGTACAGGAAAAAGGTGGAATTAATTGAGAATAAGCTCAAATCTACCACCCTAGAAGAAGTCATCATTCATGATACAGGAATGGTGGAATCACCTGTAGATCAGCCTGAAGACCCAACTGCAGATCAGATAGGACCTCAAAACCTACCTGATCCAGTTGCTGCTGATGAAGACCCATCTGTAGCTGATAAAGACCCATCTGCAGAACATACAAGATCCCCACCTGCAGATGACAAGACCGTAGCTGATCCAGTTGCAGACCAAGGAGATCAGAATCAAGCTGAAGCAGAAAGAGAAGAAGTCCACCAAAGCAATTCTACAGGGGGAACAAACCCTGAAGAAGAAGAAGAAATCCCCAAATGGCTTATAGGTCACCCCATTCAGCAGATCATTGGAAACCTAACTGATGGAGTCAGAACCAGACAATCCACAGTACCAGCAGGAATGGCAATGTTCTCATGTTTCATGTCTCAAATAGAACCCAAGACAACAGAGCAAGCATTGGAGGATTATTCATGGATCAATGAAATGCACGAAGAGATCAATCAAATGGAGAGAAACAATGTCTGGGAACTAACAAACAGACTAGATCACAAGAAGGTTATAGGCACCAAATGGGTGTACAAGAAAAAGTGTGATGAAGATGGAGCTGTTGTTAGGAATAAAGCTAGATTAGTCACCGAAAGATATGCACAATGTGAAGGAATAGATTTTGATGAAACTTATGCACCCGTTGCAAGACTGAAATCCATCAGACTATTCCTTGCATATGCAGCATTCAAAGATTTTGAAGTCTACCAAATGGACGTAAAAAGTGCCTTTCTAAATGGAATTCTAGAATAAGAAGTCTATGTGGAACAACCCCCTGGATTTGTCAAATGAGACAAAGTCTACAAGCTTTTGAAAGCTCTTTATGGACTCAAGCAGGCACCAAGAGAATGGTATGAAATACTTTCTGTGTTTCTAGAGAAGAATGGATTCAGCAAAGGCAAGGTGGACAAGACTCTATTCAGAGTGGAGCATGAAGGCCACATATTACTAGTACAAATATATGTGGATGATATCATATTTGGCTCAACCAACCCGGAGCTGTATGAGAAATTCTCAAATCTCATGCAAGGAGAATTTGAGATGAGCAAGATGGGAAAGCTAAATTTCTTTCTAGGATTGAAAGTTAAGCAGATGAATAATGCAATTTTCATCAATCAAGCCAAATACACAAGAGACTTAATCAAGAGATTTGGAATGGAATCAGCAAAACCAGCAAGAATCCATATGAGCAACAAGCACGCACCTAGATGCAGATGAAGGAGGCATATCAGTGGATTCAACCCACTACAGAGGACTTATTAGATCACTCCTGTATCTGACTGCAAGCAGAGAAGACATATCATATGCCGTGGATGTATGTGCTAGATTTCAATCCAATCCAAAGCAGTCTCACCAGGATGCAGCTAAAAGGATAATCAAATACATTAAGTCTACAGTCAATGTTGGACTATGGTATCCTAAAGATGATAACTTTGAGCTATCAGGATACTCAGATCCAGACTTCGCAAGATGCAAAAGTAATAGGAAAAGCACCAGTGGAACGTGCCAATTCCTAGGAACCAGACTAATATCTTGGTTTAGCAAGAAGCAGGTATCTAACTCTATATGAACAACAAAGTCAGAATACCAAGCTGCAGGTAGCTGTTGTGCCCAGATTCTATGGATCAGACAACAGCTAAGGGACTACAACATCATTGCAAATGAAGTCCCAATATGGTGTGGTAACAACAGTGCAATTGCTATAACCAACAACCCAGTACTGCACTCAAGGACGAAGCACATTGATGTCAAACATCATTTCATTAGAGACCATGTGCTTAACAAAAGAGTTAGAGTGGAAAGAGTCAGCACTAAATACCAAATCGCTGACATATTCACCAAACCTTTGCCAGAAGAAAGGTTTTTGGAGCTGGGCAGGGAACTTGGATTACTAGATTGGGAATCTAGTACAGATGAAAAAGCTGCCTGATGATCAGATCAGAGGAGGGAAGGAACCTACCTGATGCAGACAGGGAAGGATCCACTTGATCAGAGCAGACAATCACTATACCTGAGCAGATCAGACAAGAATACGAAGGACAGACGAAGAAACCTAGCTGATTGAAACCACAAGCGATACAACTCATCTGATGCAGAGCAGTTAACGAGTCAAACAGTCAACCAGCTAAGTTTTCTTATCCCTGACGGACTCTTGAATATTATATTATTATTTATGTACACGTGGCAACTACACGTTCACACGACCCCCACTATGACCAATTAAAAATACAACCGTCATTTTTCAAATTTTCAAAAGTTGGACCACCGCTTAATTTAATTGAATTTTAAAATCTCAAGAGCTGGACCGCCGCTTAATTTAATTGAATATTAAATTCAAAACGTCTTTTCTACTGGCCATTTAAGACGGCGAAAATCATATTTTATCTTCTTCAAGCTTTCGAAAACCCTAGTTTTTCAAGAGCAAAAATCTCTTTGAATATTCAATACACTCAGCAAAAACTTAATCTTTTGCAGAAATGGAGGCCACCCAATATTTCGAAGGCGTTAACCTGAAGCTCATCAAGGACTAGATCATTTTTAGTCTGGTAGTTGATTTCGAAGGCCTGCCCGAAGCAAATCTGGATACGGACGTTCACCATATCATTCGGTCAATGAAGAAAAATGGGATTTACCCATTTTTGGATATCGGGCCACAAATTTCTTTTCAAAGAAGCCGTAATCGCATTTTTCAAGGAAGCTAGAGTCATGGAATCAGGCATCAAAAGCACGGTGTTTGGAGAGGAAGTCACAATCACCCCTCAGACTATCGGAGAAGCTTTCGGGATGCGATCTCGAGGCGTGGCCGTTGAAGCCCTAAAACAGAGCGCGGACGAAACATGGCTGAAAATCAAGTCAAATGAGCAGCCGTCTAAGCTGAAGCTAATGGATAAAAGGAGTGATTTGAAGAAAGAATACCGCTATGCATTGGACATCACGAACAAGATATTGATGGGAATGGCAGGCAGCTATGACCAGCTGTCGTCAGCCAAGTTCATGGTGCTAGGAGCACTCATCCAGGATCACCCATTCGACTGGGCTGATTACATCTACAGGCAACTGGTCCGCGAGGTCAACAAAGCTCAGTGGCTGGAGGATGAGAAAAAGTTTAAGACTAAGTTGGCCTTCGGTACTTAGATAAGTTGGATTTTGGAACACCTTGGACAAGCGAAGGGGAATGCTGATCCCTTTCACGTTAACAAAAGACTTGGTCACCTGGAGCAAGAGACTTTGAAGAGATTGGGTGGAGAAAGGAAGGCATCTCAGATGCTAAGGGAAATGTCTAGTGAGCCTCCTCCCTACAGACACCCCTCGGATAGAAGTATCACATTATGGTGCCAAATCAGAACATACAACGCAAGCGGAAGACTTTTAAACATAATAATTACAAAGGTATTCTAAGAGAACAAAAGAAATGCTAACTCTATACAATATGTAATACAAATCCCAAAGTAAATCCAATCCAAGTCTAATCGAGATGCAAATGGGCTTCTAATCCTCAGGGTAGTCCACTAAGAGCTCCTATGCACTCTTCACTCAAACCCAGCTTCCAACCTAAAACCTGCCGCAGGAAAAGAAATGCGGCTGAGCTTAAAAAGCTCAGTGAACAGATATATATATATAAACAAATGAACAATCGATACGTATAAAAGAATGAGAAAAGAAATAATAAGCTCCTACTGAAAAGAATGTCATCTGTCAAATGAATATGGTATTAACGGTCAACTGAACAAATATCGTGAGTCAACTGAATCAAGAATATGAAGAATCAAAGGATAACAGGATATAGTGCATTGGGGCAAGCATAAGGTATAACAAAGGTATAGAGTAAGGTAAAGAAAGTCAGTAATCCACCACGAGCCCAAACCAAACAAACCATATCATATCATAGTAACCATGGAGTAGCTAGCTCCCAAAATGTGCAGGACGTGTATTGCACACAACATCAATCACCAAACCAATTGTAGCATATCAAATACAAAACAAATCTAGGATGCATCCATACGCCCCTGCAAAAGTATTAGTGGCCATATCTTGAGCAAACAAAAAAAAGGGACGGGATGGCACATCACTCGACCACCCTGGAGTCATGCCATTGATGCATCAATGATACGGACATGGAACCCCCATGCCTAGTATAATGGCTCGGGTATCAAACTGAAGGGTCAAAGAATGTCATAGTAATGACACAGAATCCAAAGTCATCATAATATCATAATCATTGGTTCATATCAAAAGGTGCATAACAAAGGTATCAAAATCAGAAACCTTATGAGAAAGGTCAAAATATCTGTACCTTGAACCGCTAATGAAACCATGTCATAACATAAGAATAGGAAGTCACTCCTTCTTTAGCGAATCTACACGAATTATGGATCATTTTATACATATTAGCTCATTTAATGTCATAACGGATTCTTAATTACTTAACACCATTTATAAATGTGATTAGGGTTTCGTTATTGGAATTAGGTTAACATATGACCAATTTTATATCATGATTAATGATTAAGTGCATTTTAGGGGTTTATACTTATTAATGAATCTTAAATGATATATTACATACATGTTCTTCAAATGACTGGTTTTATAACAAAATTAGGTCCATTTAACGAATTTTAATACCATACCAGAAATCAAAATGAAAATTCACCAAAATTCTCACAGAAGCTATAATGTCTTAGGAGTCTACTTGAATTTTCCCAGATTTTATTATTAAGTGTACCCTACAAAAATAATATTCCCAAACCTACCTAGAAAATTGACCCGCTGTTATACTTTAAAGTATGGGTCTGTTAGACCAGTTTAGAAAATTCACAAAAATCCCCAAAAATTCCAGAAGTAAACTAAGACCCTGTTCTTTTGGACTTATTTTTCAGCTTTTGATTGATTCATTCGATTCGAGTCCATTCGATTCGGTCATTTCGGCTCGAGTCCATTCATTCTAATTGATTCGATTCAAATTTTTACTTTTCTTCTTATTATTACTATTAATCTTAATTATTATTATTGTTATTATTACTAATAATATTACTATTATCGTTGTTGTTGTTGTTAATTACTATTATTATTATTATTTACCATTAGTATTATTATTTACCCTTAATATATATTCCATTTGATTCGATTCGATTCGATTTAGTCGATTCGATTCGATTCCATTGATTCGATTCGATTGATTCGATTCGATTCGATTGATTCGATTCATTCAGTCCAAAAGAACAGAGCCTAACATGCCAAATATTCACCATACCAATTTATAGCCCTTAAGACATTATGGTCTGCCAATGAAAAATCCCCCATTCAAACTGATTTTCAGACTTAGTTTTTCAGGTTTGATAACTTATGTTGTAAGAATCAAAAAGCACACTTCCCGACCTCAACTAAGAATATAATTTATATTTCCAGGAAGTACACTGATTGAACTTATGTTTAGACTCAAAAATCACTGAAAAATACGTTGTTATCATAAAGTTACACTCCCTTGAACCCGACCCAAAAATCTGGACAGATTATGCAGTGAGACAGAAACAGAAAATCCACAAACAAACCCTAACCCTTAATACCCTAACCGACCTCATTAAATACCTAGGGTTTCTAATCTTTTAACACATCATTAATGTTTAATTCGGTTTCTCAAAACATGTTTTTAACCATAAAAAATCATATTCATCCATATACAATTTGAACAAGATTAATACACATTTTACAAACTTCATGATTTTATGTGTTTACTTTTCGTACATGTTTAACCGATTAATAAGATACACGAAGACAACATATTCTGATCGAATGCAAGAAGAAGATAATAGAACATGGTTGAATTTATGGTACCTTGAAGCGTGACAAAAAGGAGAAACAAGGACACGTCTGAATACGGCCAAACCCTAATCGACACAAGCAAATTCAAACCCTTTCCGAGCATAAATCAATCCCACGACCAATGCATCCCTTCGGACCAACAATCACCCACGATCAAAACTCCTCGGACCGGCAACAAAGACCCACTACGAAGACACCATCACGACCCTCTCTTGCACTTTGATCGAATAGGAAAAATGGAGAAGACAAACTAGCCACCACTTTTTGTGTTTTAGGGTTTTTAGTGTGTGTTTATTCTGTTGTGGTCTTCGGTATTATTAAAACCGATTGGGAAGTGGATTAAATGGGTAATAGGCGTGATTAAGGGAAGGTATAAGTGGTATGTTAGCCGAAATTGTGGGAGGGATTTAATGAGGTAAATCAAATATAATCCTTCATGCACCTAGACATGATTCGAGCTTCCATTCGTGGTATCAAATTAAAGGAAGTCGGTCCATAACACATATGAACGTGTGACATGATTTAGGATTCCAAAGTATGTACATTTTAAGTTAGCATAAGTTTTATGGATTGTATAAATGTATATTGCTCAAATATTAAGGTTTTATATTACTTAGGTTAAAATATATTGTAATGTCTTGAATTATTTAAACATCTTTCATTAGTTCAAAATTAGAGGGTATTTTGGGTATTTTACATGTTTTAGACTTTCGGATTTTACAAGTCTGATGCCGGAAACCAACCTGCAGTCCGCGAGTCACCTGCAGATAGGGAGCCACCTGCAGAGGAGTCAGACTCAGACTCAGACAACACCCCTATAGCTCTGCGATTCAAGAGGAAAGCAATTGCAGAGGAGGTAGTGCACGTCACATCATCATCTGAGCCTTCTCCCAAGAGGCTTAGACGCCTGGACTTTGAAGAGGCAGAGCAGACACCTTACTCACCTGCACCTGCCCTATCCCAGATGAAGAGGAACAGCCTGATCACCCACGCCTGAAGGCTAAAATCGTTCCTCTACCGAATCTTCCTAGCGTGACAGAAGAGGAAGAAGCAGACTTAACCATCAACATTCCTGAAGCTGATTACACATTCAATCTACTGGAAAACAATCCCCTGTAGCTATCCGTTGATCAATTACATAAGGTAAAACACCACTCACTGAAGGTTTCTTTTATTATAGTTTTTGAAGAATGGAAGACCTTAAAGTATTTTCCATTTAATAAATTACAATCCTTTGTTGAGATGAGTAGCTGGGACTTTCCCCAAGATACGGAGCAAGCACTCATGCATTTTTGCAATGAGACAAATGTGATTTTAATGCTCCAGGAGAACTGGTTCATATCTAATTTCAAAACCAACATGGACCAGTTCATCCTTTGTGTTATGGAAGGTGTTTTGGCTGGGATTCTATATGAGGATGATGAATAAGTTTAAAAAGTTATAGGAATAAGAATTGAAGAAATTTTGGAGGAAGACAAGGTAGAAGGAGAAGAAGAAAAAATATTAGTCAAAAAAGAATCTGAAGAAGATGAAATAGAAAAACCAGAGAAGTTGGAATAGGATGAAGAAGGAGAAGAAGTAGAGGAGGAGGAAGAAAAAGAAGAAGAGGGAGATGAGAAGGAAGATAAGAAGGATGATGAGAAAGAAAAACATAATAATGATGATGATGATGGGAAAGAAGAAGAAGAGAAGGATAATACCGGCGATGCAGATGATGCCGGAGATGCAGATGAGCCCGGGGCACCTAATCAAGCCCCCAGATCAGACAAGTCCGAAGACGAGGATGAAAGATCAGGGAATCCTGAAAAAACCCCATCTGATCAGCCTCCTGCAGACAGGAGTCTGCAGTCAGGCAGGTCCAGCAACTGACCTGCAGCTGAAGAAGGAGCTGGTGACCATTCCCGTCAGGCAACACCTATCTTATCTGAGATGGCTGGCCTGATCAAAACTCTAGTCAGAGAAACTATTGGCCAGCTCGTAGAAACTAAAATCAAACCTGACCTCCAGATCATCAATGCTAAAATAGACACTCTACTGCAGAGGAATGTCCCTCCACCTCCTCCTATCAATTCCAGAATGCCTCTAGGCATGTCTGACTGGATGTCTAGAATGGAACAGCAGTTGACCCTTCTGGTTGATGCTGGCAAAAAGGGGGAAGAAGAGAGAGTAAATGAAGCAAGAGGTCAGGGGGAAGAAGATACTGCTGAGTTAGTCAGAAGGGAGCTGAGGACAAAGCAGAGAAGTGACCTCCTTCTCATTGGAGCTGGGTCGTCTAAACTGAAAAAGAAAGAATTGGTTGCTCCTGATGATGATGACCAACCTGCAGTCAATAAGAGAAGAACCAGACTGGGGGAAGAGCCAAGATTTGAATGGGAAGGCAAAGACCTTTGGCATGTTGAGGAGTTTCTACCTGGTGAAGCTTGTCCAATGTGGGGAGACGCGAGGAAGCAGTTCATTGAAAAATACTATATCTGGGAGTTACTCCAGGATAAAGACTGCTCCCCACAGCAGACATTTATCAATTTCATGGACACAACATGGCCAACTCTCTGGGCCATCTTAATAAAACATGCAAAAGAATAGGATGCCTACCCCATGATTCCCCTCTTCAGATCTGAAGAACCTCTCACTTTAATAAACGATGAATTGGATGAGCTAACATTGCAGAACGAGATAAGGAAGCTATGTGAAGAGCATAAATTCTCATCCACAGAAGAACAAGAGTTTGCCTCTCTTGTTGTCAAAAGGAAGTATGGCCTAACACCTATCAAAAAGAGACCAATCGGTGCAAAGCTCATTAGGCCTTCCAAGCAGCCTATCAGAAGAGGCAGAGGCAGATAGGAGTTTTTATATTTGCCTTGTAATTTACTTTTGAAATTTACTTATAAATTTCTTATTTGTAAAATTTTTCTGTATTTTGTTTGATCATTCAAAGAACTGTACTTGTAAAACATATCATAAAATTTTATAACAATCATTTGAATGACAACCTCTAGTTGTCTCAAAACAAGACTGATTTTGTTTTTGTCTTGCACTTGATCAGGTGCAAACTTGCCCTACATTTGGATACTTTGTTTAAAAGTTTTACCATCATCAAAATAGGGGGAATTTGTTAGGAATACTTATTAGATTTTGATGATGTCATCCCTGTATTTGTTTATTAAAATGTATGTTTTAAAATACTTGGCAACTTGTAAAGAAGAACCAAATGAGTATCTTCTATAGGCCAAATTAAGTATAGTTGAATACTCGGAAACTTGTAAAGAAGAACCAAATGAGTATCTTCTATAGGCCATATAAGTTAGGTTTAAAAATCGGCTAAGTATAAATCTCAGACAAGTTCATATCAGAAAAGTCCTGGTCAACTCAACTGATCAGAGAAGGTTGACCACAGACGACTTATCGTCAGGTATCGGTCTGAAGAAAGATATTTATCAGAGAAGTCCTAGTAAAAATATTTATCAGAGAAGTTTGACCAAACTGCAGTCAAGTGACCAGTCAGAGTCCAAGTCATATGAAGTTTGACCATCAGATCAGATAAGTTGATCAGGTTAGAAGACTTCAGATCAGAGAAGATCAGTCGGGACAGAGAACTTCATCACAGAGAAGTTACTTAAGAGAAGTCTGACATCAGATAAGGATGACTGTATGAGATTATATAAGTGATCATCCAAGTAATCCAGTCCACGTCAGCATGCATTGAAAAGTCAATAATCACGGAAAGTCACATGCGGGCGATAAGAGACAGACTGGAGAGATTCCCGGAAAGCAAATGAATTAAATATTCATTCAGACCCACCACTGAAGACTTTAAACATACTATAATCTAAAGTTTCGGCGCCACCACGTGAAAGTCTTCACAACGGTCAGAAATGGATTAAAATAAGGGAATCCAGCCTTGCAACGTTCGGAAAGAAAAACAAAAAGTCTATTTCTCCAACAGATGGACTTGTTACAGGAATTGCAACGGCTATGAAGGAAGCTCAAAGATATACATCTATAAATACTTGAAGATTTTAAGTTAAGCAGTACGATGCGAACAACATTCTCGAGCAATTAAAGCAATCAAAGCAATCAAGCAAACTATAGCATCGTAAAGAGCAAGAGATCACAGTTCATATACAAAGAAGCTCTTAGTTGGAGAAGACAACACTTGTGTCTTTAAAACCTGAGTTCGGAGTACTTTACTGGTTGAAGTGTGCGTGACTGATAGGCATCCAAGGATTTGAAGACCAAGTGGTGCTAGGCGGTTAAGGAGTTGCAACAACAAGGTTTCCACTGGTTGGAAGTTCTTGTACCTAGGTTGAATCGCTGTAATATTTATCACTGGTTGAAAATTATAGTGAATTCATCTCCAACTGGTTTGGAGAAGTGGATTAATAGAGGATTACCCCACCTCTGAGGCCACTATAACTGCCTGCGTGTTTTACTGCTTTCATCATCATAGTTACCTGCTGCATACATACTTAACTGTTCCATTGTTGAATTATTTGTTTTCATCATCAGCTGACTTCCGCATACCTGTCTACAGACGAATTCAAGTTATCTGTACCTATCAGCTGAGAAACTCACCCTTTGTGGAAAAGAGTTTCAATAAGTCTATTCACCCCCCCTAGACTTATTCCTGAATGATTTGTGACCTACACTACCCTCCATCAAACTCATAGAAAATTGATACCCGAGCTAGTGTGCTACGCTTCCGAGTTATCGGGGTAGTATATTTCATAGAGGTTGAAAAATTCTTGAGTGCATTAGATGACTTCGATTGGTGATAAATTTTGCCCCTAGAAACCTGATAGGTTGCCGGGTGAGATTCAATAGTCAAACTGATAGACGTTAATGGTCAACAACTTAGATAGTCTGGATTTCCAAGAAACCTGATAGGTTGAGGGCATGAAGACTAGGGGTAAAAGAAGATCAAATCATCCATCGGACGGGTTGGTGTTAGACACCACTTTACAGAAATTAATTGGCAAGAAACCTGATAGGTTGCGTCTGTTAAAATTTGTAAAGAACTTGATCACCACTAAGAAGTCAATCTTACCATGACTTCCGGATTATAACATGGGAGTGTATAATTCCGATAAAATTAGTGGGAGCCGAGATAAGAATTATACAAGCCCTTAAATTATATACTTGGTCATAATAAAGCAAGTCACTAATTCAATCTTGTCTAAATCTATGCAGAAAAACGAAACTATCTCTCTCTAAAATAGCTAAGAACCCACTTGCAATACTACTTGAAAAGAATCTCCTAACTGGCCCCAATTTCGTTGACTGGTTGCGAAATCTGATGATTGTCAGCATGGAGTCTTTGGGATACGTCTTGGAGGCGGACATTCCACCGACTCCAATCCAGACTAGGGGTTATCAGGAAGAGATTGACGTCCATGAAAAATGGGTCAAAGATGACGTGCTGGGCCATGGCTTTATGATGGGCTCAATGACTAATGAGCTGCAGAGAGCACACGAGAAAATGACTTCTGCTAGGCATATTCTCGCACACTTGACCGAACTTTATGGAGAGCACAGTAGGACTGCTAGATGTGATATATCGAAGCAGTTGTTCATTGCTAGGATGAAGAAAGGGGAGAAAGTGGGAGACCACGTCCTCAAGATGATCTCTATGATTGAGAGGCTCGAGGTGCTCAACTTTCATATAGATTTATCCCTTCATATTTATCTCATCCTTCAATCTCTCCCTGACTTTTTCATACAGTTTATAATGAATTTCAACTGTAATGAGATTTTATGCACATTAGCTGGGATAATGAATAAACTGGTGACGGCGCAGTCTAACATGAAGACTAAACCGTGGGAGGCTGCTCTTGTGATTTCTTCTGGGCCTCGGAGGTCCAAGAACAAGAAGAAAAAGACCTACGAGCAGTACAAACCAAAGAAAGGGGTGCAGAAAGGAAAAGGCAAGGCCCAAAAGGTTCAAAATGTAGGCGGTCCAAAACCTACGGACAAATGTCTTGAATGCGATGAGATGGACCACTGACGTAGGACTTGTCCTAAGATTAATGGCGCACCAGGTACAGAACATTTTGTTTTTGAAACCAATTGTTCCGCTACTGTATATTCTGCTTTATGGATTCTGGATTCAGGTGTCACTTCTCATATTTGTACTATGAATCAGGGAATGAAGTATGAAACTTGAAGCTGGGAAGTAATGATCACTGTCGGAAGCGGACAAAGTGTCAAGGCAACCGATATTGGATCAATCCTACTGGGTTTAGAATCCAGTTTTATTTTGACGTTAGATGAAGTACTTGTTTTGCCCAAGTGGCACAAAAATATTGTATCCATTCCAGTCTTGGACCGGAAAGGATTTTGTTTTTTCATTGGCAATGGTAGTTGTAAAATTTATTTTCGAAATAAATTGGTAGGCACAACTGCATTGTTGAATGGTGTATATCATATGAACCTACAAAATAAAACAGCAGTGAACATTATAACTAAGAAACGTGGCAGGCAAGATACTAATCAAGCTCTTAAGTGGAACCTTAGACTTGGTTATGTTGGTCAAACCAAGGTTTATAAAATTTAGAAAGATGGACTTTTAAGTCCATTGGGTGTAGAACCCTATCCAACTTGTGAATCTTGCCTTAGAGGCAAAATGACTAAGTCCCCCTTTACAAGGACATTTGAAAGGGCTGCTTTAAACTTGGGTTGGTACATACCGACGTTTGTGGTGATTTAGAAGCGGCCCGAGATGGATATCAATATTTCATGACGTTCACAGATGATCATACTAGGTATGGGATTGTGTACTTAATGAAACATAAATCCGAAGCCTTTACTAAATTCAAAGAATTTAAGGCCCTAGTTGAAAAAAAGACTGGATGTCATATCAAAGCACTTCGGTCGGACCGAGGTGGAGAATATATGAGCAAAAAGTTTGATGAGTTCCTTAAGGAACATGGAATAGTTTCACAATTCACGCCGCCAGGAACCCCACAGTTAAATGGTGTTTCAGAAATGAGAAATCGGACTTTGTTGGACATGGTCCGCTCCATGTTGAATTACACTGATTTACCAATTTACCTATGGGGGTACGCCTTACTTACTGTTGCCTATATCCTAAATAGATGTCCTTCCAAATCCATTCCTATCACTTTGCATGAGATGTGGAAGGGTAAGAAACCAAGTCTTATCAAGGGACGTTTCACTGGATACCCAGAGGACTCGATGGGTTATCTATTCTACATGCTAGAAGACCATAGGGTCGTTGTGGCTTTACAATCACACTTCCTTGAGGATGAGTTCATTCAGGAAGGTGGATCGGGTAGAAATATCTCTTTGGAAGAGTATAATGAAAGTCCTAAGGAGATATCTGATCAGGGATCATGAACCGAACCTATTGTAACACAACCTCCACTTCGAAGGTCTGATAGGGTGTCTCACTTACCTGAGAGGTATGGCTATACACATGTCGAGGAACTGGGTCTCCATGACGCACCTGATAGCCGTGAGGACGACCCTATCACCTATGACCAAGCGATAGTGGATGTAGACTCTAACAAATGGCAAGAAGCAATGGAAGCTGAGATAGACTCGATGCATACCAACTCTAGTAGATCTACCAACTGGCATGAGGACTATTGGAAATAAATGGATCTATAAGAGAAAGACTGATGGGGATCGCAAGGTTGATGCCTATAAGGCCAGGCTTGTGGCAAAGGGTTATACCCAAAGGGAAGGGATTGATTATCATGATACTGTAACGCCCCCAAAATGAACCGGGACGCCACAGTGCCGTAGATCCCATGAGGGACCCACAAGGCAAGTTTTGAAAATATTTCTAAAATATTTTATTAAAAGTGGTAATATACGGAAGTAATTAAGAAAGTATTCGTGCATCCCAAGGTACAAATGCAAATAGTGTCCGTACATACGGTTATTACACAACGTGGAATGTTCAAATTGATTTAAGAAATTAACAGGCCTTCTTCCAACACAGCTCACGCCTGGCCGTAACCTTCGGGGGTGTCCTGCACAAATTCAACAAATTTACCTGGCACGACATGTCGTGCCAGTAATCTAGGTCAGAAACAATCCCAACCAAACTCAAAAGTAAAATCTAATAATTTCCAGGAATAAAGTTAACACCGAATGTTCCATGTTATTCCTTTTTATCAGCACATAAACTCCCAAGGTCGCAACCAAGGGTCACGGAAGTATCTACACAGGAATACTCCGGACGTGGGTACCATTCAGGTTTTATCCCGCAACACGGTCCATCAAGAAAACTCCCAAGGCCGCGGCCAAGGGTCACGGTAGTATCTACTCGGGAATACTCCGGACAAGATAATCGTAATAGCACCATTCCACAATAGTAACATTTACTATGTCTAAAATTATAAGACGTAAAGTCTGAGCAAGATTCACTTGCCTCAAATCCGACGCGAGTTATTTCCGGACAAGGCAACGACTTGAACGATCGCACTTGGAAATCCGACCTATTACATGTTTGTCGATTAACATCTCGTGATATTAATAATGATCAACGACGTTCCTCCCCCTCCCATATGTTAAAACCCTATCCTAGTTGTTTATGATGTCGGAATCGAATTTCTCCATTTTTTTATCCATAATGCGTGCCATTAAGTTCTTAGGTTCGGCAACATTCTCTATAAGTTATCCATCCGCTAAACAATAGTGTTTTAACACAACATTCCTAGTTAATTATAACCGACAATCACCAAGATTTCACCGTTGTCTTAATATGCAAGTCTAGAACGATTAATCCATCATTTTAACATGTTTCGGTATCTATTTAGCTAGAAATTGTTGGTAACTTCATCAAGGATTCATTAACGGTTTTATTCAACATTATAGCACGGTTATATATGAAATCCTTCAAGATGATTCCGAGAAGTTGGTGATTAGCAATATGATTATGAGTTCTACCATTATTCATTCCAATTTCAAGCTTTGATGGATATCGATTAACAATTGCGATAGCTATATACCTGTTCGATTATTACGGAGGGTTCTAAGCTACCCAAGGCATCCGAGGTTTACTAAAACTTACTAAACAATACTGATATGAGTTCAAGATTGAATAAACTTACCTTAATTGACAAAAGATGATGAAGAACGACGGTGGACGAAGGAGAACGAGAAGATACACCTTCAAGACCTTCCTAAGCCGGATTAACGCACTCTAATAGGATAGCACTTGAATCGGGAGGCTAGAATTGGTTCAAATATGGTGGAGAGTAGTGTACAAGGAAGAGGGATGATGTTTGGGACGGGAGAAATGCAAGGCAAGGTGTTCTTTTATAAACTTAGGTTGCCCTTACGCACGTTATGCCTCACGATTACGTGCGTAAGAGGCTTTACGACGTTATGGCAAAATACTTAACGCACGTAAGGAACTCGCCGAACGATTCACCCACATCGCATTTAACGTAAACGGGTTTACGACGTAACACCTCGTTGACTTGCTCGCCGCAATCACGCCGAAAGTTGGTCGGCACGCGCATTTCACGGACGAAGATTCCTGTCCGAGGACCGAAGATCGTTGTTACGCACGTAAGGGCCAACATATAACGACGTAATGGCTCGCACGTAGCGCATTTAATGGGTCGGAGTATAACGACGTAGCGACAGTTTTGTTTGTCAAATTATCATCTCATTAATTTATTATGACACGACTCCCTCTCCATGTCGTCCGGAAATCTCTCGGGGAACAAGACGTTGGCCACCGTCATATTCGCACCGATAATTTCCTAACGACATCGAGGTATGTCACTGAAAGTTCGTCAATCATCATGCCATCACAATACACAAATAATAGATACGATGCCGTACAACCATATTATACAAAATATGTTTTATTGCAATGGAGTACATTTATTTATCAAACAGGAAAAATAGACGTGAGCGCCCAAAGTAAAAAGCATGTAATACTGGTGGTATTACATACCACCCCCCTTAAAATAGTTTCGTCCCGAAACTAAGAAAATAACTCGGGATGATTCTCTCTCATGCTCGCCTCGGTCTCCCAAGTCGCTTCTTCCGTACCGTGGTGCGACCACTGAACCTTCACAAGGGGTATGTTCTTGTTCCTTAGTGTCTTTACGCGTCGATCCAAAATCGTTGTTGGAACTTCCCTAAAGGTAGCATCATTGGAAATCTCTACTTCCTCGAAGTTGATCTTGTGGCTAGGATCGTACACGTACTTTCTCAGCTGGGAGACGTGGAAGACATTATGCACTCCGTCTAACGATGGCGGTAATGCTAGCCGATAAGCGAGTTTACCGACTCGGTCCAGTATTTCGAACGGGCCAATGAATCTCGGGCTTAGCTTGCCCTTCCGGCCGGCGTCGAATGCCCCGCATTGGCGATACTTTAACCCAAACATGATCCCCAACCATAAATTCCAACGGTCGCTGCCGGTCCATAGCGTAAGACTTTTGGCGACTCAGGCCGCCAACATGTGTTTTCGAACAATGGATATCTTCTTAATGGATTCTGGATTAGATCCAACTCGGCGATGACATCGGATGCATCGTCCCAACATAGGGAGACTTGCACTTTCTACCATACAGGCCTCAAAGGGGGCCATGCCTATGCTTGCATGCCACCGTTGTTGTACGAAAATTCGCTGGCAGAGGTGTTTAGCCCACCCTTGCCCCAATCGAGTACACATGCTCTCAACATATCTTCCGTGGTCCGTATGGTGCTCGCTTGTCCATCCGTTTGAGGATGATAGGCAAAGGCTGAAATGCGATTGAGTACCCATGGCACAGTGGGACACCTTCCGTGCGGGACACATATCTAGTGTCTCTATCCGAAATAATCCCCGAGGGAACGCCATGTAATCTCACGATTTCCCGAACAAAGATGGTAGCCACTGCTCTGTTCCGAAGGCCTCCTGAATTGGAATGACGTGTGCCGACTTTGTCAGTCAGTCTACAATAACCCATATCGTGTCTTTTCCCCACGCCGTCACTGGAAACTTGTATACAAAGTCCATTGAGATGCTATCCCATAACCATACCGGAATGGGTAAGGGCCGCATGATTCCT
Source organism: Orobanche coerulescens (assembly GCA_033398695.1). NCBI lineage: Eukaryota > Viridiplantae > Streptophyta > Magnoliopsida > Lamiales > Orobanchaceae > Orobanche > Orobanche coerulescens. Next base: position 172,052,934 of record CM065805.1, read on the forward strand.
ACGGTCTACGGTGTTCAATCTTCACCTGTTGACATACCATACATCGAGCGACAAACCTTGCTACCTCTTGCTTCATATTCTTCCACCAGAAACTCTTTCGCAGGTCCTTCTACATTTTGCTCGCCCCGGGATGTATTGAATAGGGAGTAGAATGAGCTTCCTTAAGTATAGTTTGCTTAAGCTCGTCATTAGGTGGGATGCAAATCCGGTTCTTGAATCTAACTAAGCCCCTCGATCCTCGTAGTCCGAAATAACTCCTCCTTCGGCCTTGCGCCGATCGCACGGTTCCTGGATCCTCCATCTGCTGGCGTATCTCGGCCCAAAGAAGGACGAGCGAATATCAATCGAGCTCAACTGCCCTCGGCGGTGTTGTATCCACACTTCAATGTCATTTCTCCGAGATCTTGCCGCAACTCCACTGCATCACAAACCAGATAGTGTCACCTCCTCGCGCATTTTTCCGACTCAAGGCTGCTACGACGGTGGCCTTACCAGGGTGATATAGAATCTCTACGTCGTAATCCTTGATTAGCTCCAGCCAACGCCTCTGTCTCATATTTAACTCTTTCTGCGTGAAAATATACTTTAAACTCTTGTGGTCCGTAAAGATCTTATAGGTAACCCCATATAGGTAATGTCTCCAGATCTTAAGAGCGTGGACCACTGCAGCTAGTTCCAAGTCATGTGTCGGGTAGTTCACCTCATAAGGTTTAAGTTGACGAGAGGCGTAAGCGATAACCCGGTCATTCTGCATGAACACACATCCTAACCCGTGCTTAGACGCATCAGTGCATATTACGAATCCCTCCGTACCCTGCGGTAGTACCAACACTGGCGCAGTAGTAAGCTTCCTCTTCAGCTTGTCGAAGCTCTCCTGACAATCCGTTGTCCAAACAAACTTGGTGTCCTTCCTAAGCGCATTTGTTAATGGCCGAGCGACACAGAGAAGGCCTCGACAAACCGTCGATAATATCCCGCCAATCCCAGAAACTTCTCACCTCTTTGACATTCCTAGGTGGTTCCCAATTCATAACCTGTCTCGATCTTCCGGGGTCTACTTTAACGCCTCCCGCCGAAATCACATGTCCCAAAAAGGTCACCTGCATCCGTAACTCGCATTTAGAAAGTTTAGCATACAGATTGATGTTGCCTTAAAACGCTCAACACTTGCCTCAAGTGTTCCTCATGCTCCCATCGGCTTCGGAATAAATTAAAATATCGTCAATGAAAACCACCACACATTTATCGAGAAACTCGCTGTAACCCTGTTCATCAATTCCATAAAAACAGCTGGAGCATTAGTCAGGCCAAACGACACCACCATGTACTCGTAGTGCCCATATCTCGATCGAAATGCGGTCTTAGGAATATCCTCCTCTCGAATTCTTAATTGGTGATATCCCGAACGTAAGTCGATCTTTGAAAACACTACGCCTTGCAGTTGGTCCAAGAAATCATCAATCCTTGGAAGTGGGTAACGGTTCTTAATAGTGACCTTATTAAGTTCCCTGTAATCGATACACAGGCGCAGAGAGCGGTCCTTTTTCTTCACAAAAAGAACTGGTGCACCCCATGGCGAAGTACTCGGACGAATGAGCCCCTTCCTTAGCAATTCTTCGAGTTGTGACTTCAGTTCCTTCATTTCGGCTGGTGCCATCCTGTATGGTGCCTTGGAGATAGGCGTCGTTCCTGGCTCGAGTTTGATTGAGAGATCGACCTCCCTATGTGGTGGCAATCCGTAGTTCGTCGGGAATATGTCCGAAATTCGTTCACTACAGGAATATTAGCAACCGACAATTGTGACGTGCCCTCCTGAAGAATATAGCACCAGCATACGCTCCTCGATCATCACGAGGTGCTACTGCTGGAAGGAGACCGAGGACCCTTTTGTCCGAAGTGCTCTCGGCCTCTAATCGTGTGAGTGGCACCGTCATGGGTCGTAATAGAAACGGCCAGCGATAGGTATCCAATACCGTCTTGTGCTTCGTCATCCACCCATACCTAAGATCACATCTTCGTTTTGGAGTGGAAAGACCATGAGATCGGGCCGTCCACCCAGATTATTGATACGACCTGACGCCAACTTCCAAGTTACCCTCCACCCCGCCGCCCTCGGGTAGTTTAACAAGAAAGGACTCACAGTGGTACACAAGGGAGATGTAAACGGTTAACACATTCTACGGATATAAACGAGTGGGTTGCTCCAAGATCAAACAAGACATGCACAGCCGAGATTTAATAAGGAGAGTACGAGACACAGGAGTGGTCGGGTCGTCGGTAGCCCTTAGTTCGAACATGCGGGACGGCAGTGTCCCCGAGGAGGGTGCAAGCCTCCCCGCGACCACGTCCTCTTAGGCACCGTGTAGAGGAGATCGGTGAGGTGGAGATCGGTAGTCGGACATGGCAGACGCCCGGATGTCTGCATCTGAACCTTGTTGACTCGAGGAGCCGGGTTTGGAGTAGGTTTGATCCGAGAACAACGAGCGAGACATGTGCCCGCCTCTTCCGCATGAAAACACTTTGTCGATGCTTTACGACACCGACTCATGGTATGCCCCGCTATGCCACAATTGAAACAAATGACTACGAGAAGGCCTGTCGGATGTTCCTTTTGTTGGGACGAAGCCGCCGATTCGAGGGGAACCCACCCAAATTCACTACTGGTGCTTCCGACGATTTGTCGTCTTCTCGCTTCTTTTGGTTGTGCCCGCATCCGAATCGACAACCGCACGGCGTATGCCGTGACCACGCCCTCATATGCCTCGCCGTGGTGCAATGAAACCCCGCCGCGTAGCGTTGAACATCCTCCGCAACCGTTGAGCAAGGTGACAAATTGGCCGTCTTCGGATGGAACCATCTCATGCGACATAGCTTAGCTCGGTCTGTATGCCCGAATGATTTCTGCACTGCAAATTTCGAGGTCCTCACAAGAAGCTCCGCTCGTGCGCCCGAATCGACGGGGACAAGATTGCCTCTCAATAGTTTGGAAAACTCGCCATCCGACTATTCTGCCCTCTCGGCTTATAGGTCCTCCACCATCGGCCGCGGTGTCACGGAGCCGGTTGATTCCGAGTGGCACTTTCCGGTTTCTGGGCGCCGATCACCTCAAGGCGCTCCATTTCCGAGATCCAATCGTCCACGTGCTTATCCCCCGACCCGCCGAATAATGGCGGTCCGCCTTCAAGATTTCTCCCACCCAACGGTCCTTCCTGTTTTCATCTATGTTAATGACTGTACTGCTCGCCTTGGCTGACGAGCGATTCCCATAGCAATGGCTCCTGGCGAGAGTCTCGAACAAAGGCCGGATCAAATCCCCGTTGTTCTCGGTTTTCCGCTTCTGCCTGCTCGACACAGCGGAGGTTGATTTCCTAGGGTTAGTTTCTCCGGTGTTTCGTCTTCCGCCGGTTCATTGCGGAACCTTGTGCGTCATTTACGTTTCTTCTAGCTCCTCGACGTGCCATTGGTGATGTTCGCTCAATCTAACAGTTAGTTTAATGCAAACATTCTTTGAGTCCTTATCGAATCCAAACATCATACTTGATCCATAAGAATTTACATGTATTTTACCTCGACATCCTCGAGGAGTTACGGTCGCCAGAGTGTTGGATTTTGAAGGCAAAACGTTTTGAAATATTTTTGGTAAAACTTTCCACGTGAGTGTTTAGGCTCGATACCATTTTCTCGTAACGCCCCAAAATGAACCGGACGCCACAAAGGCCGTAGATCCCATGAGGGACCCACAAGGCAAGTTTTGAAAATATTTCTAAAATATTTTATTAAAAGTGGTAATATACGGAAGTAATTAAGAAAGTATTCGTGCATCCCAAGGTACAAATGCAAATAGTGTCCGTACATACGGTTATTTCACAACGTGGACTGTTCAAATTGATTTAAGAAATTAACAGCCTTCTTCCAACACACTCACGCCCGGCCGTAACCTTCGGGGTGTCCCGCACAAATTCAACAATTTACTGCACGACATGTCGTGCCGCAATCTAGGTCGAAACAATCCCAACCAAACTCAAAAGTAAAATCTAATAATTTCCGAGAATAAAGTTAACACCGAATGTTCCATGTTATTCCTTTTATCAGCACATAAACTCCCAAGGTCGCAACCAAGGGTCACGGAAGTATCTACACAGAATACTCCTGACGTGGGTACCATTCAGTTTTATCCCGCAACACGGTCCATCAAGAAAACTCCCAAGGCCGCGCCAAGGGTCACGGTAGTATCTACTCTGGAATACTCCTGACAAGATAATCGTAATAGCACCATTCCACAATAGTAACATTTACTATGTCTAAAATTATAAGACGTAAAGTCCGAGCAAGATTCACTTGCCTCAAATCCGACGCGAGTTCTTTCCGACAAGGCAACGGCGAACGATCGCACTTGGAAATCCGACCTATTACATGTTTGTCGATTAACATCTCGTGATATTAATAATGATCAACGACGCTCCTCCTCCCGTATGTTAAAACCCTATCCTAGTTGTTTATGATGTCGGAATCGAATTTCTCCATTTTTTATCCATAATGCGTGCCATTAAGTTCTTAGGTTCGGCAACATTCTCTATAAGTTATCCATCCGCTAAACAATAGTGTTTTAACACAACATTCCTAGTTAATTATAACCGACAATCACCAAGATTTCACCGTTGTCTTAATATGCAAGTCTAGAACGATTAATCCATCTTTTTAAATTGTTTCGTATCTATTTAGCTAGAAATTGTTGGTAACTTCATCAAGGATTCATTAACGGTTTTATTCAACATTATAGCACGGTTATATATGAAATCCTTCAAGATGATTCCGAGAAGTTGGTGATTAGCAATATGATTATGAGTTCTACCATTATTCATTCCAATTTCAAGCTTTGATGGATATCGATTAACAATTGCGATAGCTATATACCGGTTCGATTATTACGGAGGGTTCTAAGCTACCCAAGGCATCCGAGGTTTACTAAAACTTACTAAACAATACTGATATGAGTTCAAGATTGAATAAACTTACCTTAATTGACAAAAGATGATGAAGAACGACGGTGGACGAAGGAGAACGAGAAGATACACCTTCAAGACCTTCCCCGAAGCTGGATTAATGCATTCTAATAGGATAGCACTTGAATCGGGAGGCTAGAATTGGTTCAAATATGGTGGAGAGTAGTGTACAAGGAAGAGGGATGATGTTTGGGACGGGAGAAAGGAAAGGCAAGGTGTTCTTTTATAAACTTAGGTTGCCCTTACGTACGTTATGCCTCACGACACGCACGTAAGAGGCTTTACGACGTTATGGCAAAATACTTAACGCACGTAAGGAACTCGCCGAACGATTCACCCACATCGTTACGCGTAACTAAAACGGGTTTACGACGTAACACCTCGCTGACTTGCTCGCCGCAATCACGCCGAAAGTTGGTCGCACGCGCATTACACGGACGAAGATTCCTGTCCGAGGACCGAAGACCGTTGTTACGCACGTAAGGGCCAACATATAACGCATTTAATGGCTCGACGTAGCGTACGTAATGGGTCGGAGTATAACGTACGTAAAGGACAGTTTTGTTTGTCAAATTATCATCTCATTAATTTATTATGACACGACTCCCTCTCCATGTCGTCCGGAAATCTCTCGGGGAACAAGACGTTGGCCACCGTCATATTCGCACCGATAATTTCCTAACGACATCGAGGTATGTCACTGAAAGTTCGTCAATCATCATGCCATCACAATACACAAATAATAGATACGATGCCGTACAACCATATTATACAAAATATGTTTTATTGCAATGGAGTACATTTATTTATCAAACAGGAAAAATAGACGTGAGCGCCCAAAGTAAAAAGCATGTAATACTGGTGGTATTACAGATACCTTCTCGCCCGTAGCTATGATCAAGTCGATTCACATGATGCTTGCCATTGCTACCTATTACGATTATGAAATATGGCAAATGGATGTCAAAACAACTTTTCTAAATGGATACCTCATGGAGGAAATCTATATGGAACAGCCTAAAGGTTTTGTGTCCAAAGCTAATATTCATAAGGCGTGTATGCTGCAACGAGCCATTTATGGGCTTAAGCAAGCTTCTCGGAGTTGGAACCTTCAATTTGACGAAGCAGTCAAGGACTATGACTTCGTACGAAATGAGGAGGAACCATGTGTTTACAAAAAGGTCAGTGGGAGCAACATTGCGTTCTTAGTACTATATGTAGATGATATTCTACTTATAGGTAATAACGTAGCAATGCTCAGCACTGTGAAAGCTTGGCTTTCTAAAACGTTCTCCATGAAAGACTTGGGAGAAGCTTCCTATATTCTAGGGATCCGTCTTTACAGAGATATACTGCGAAGAATGATAGGACTTTCCCAAGCCCTCTATATAGATAAAATCCTAAGAAGATTCAAGATGGATGAATCTAAAAGAGGTTTCCTTCCCATGCAACATGGAATTCATCTAACCACAAAAATGTGTCCTCAAAGTGAGGAAGACAAGAGAGAGATGAGTAAGGCACCCTATGCCTCAGCAGTGGGTAGCCTCATGTATGCTATGTTGTGTACGAGACCAGACTTAGCCTACGTTGTGAGTATGGTAAGTCGATTTCAAGCAAACCCGGGAAGGGAACACTGGACTACCATAAAGAACATTGTTAAGTACTTAATAAGAACTAGAGATATGGTTCTTACTTACGATGGTGGAGAACTGAGGGTGATTGGATTCACCGATTCTAATTTTCAAGGAGACAATGATGACTCTAAGTCGACATCTGGGTATTTGTTTACTCTCAATGGAGGAGCAGTATCTTGGAGAAGCTCCAAGCAAACCTCTACTACAGATTCCACCTGCCAAGCAGAGTACCAAGCTACTTCAGAGGCTAGCAAAGAAGCATTTTGGATGCAAAAGTTTGTATAAGAACTTCAAGTGGTGCCTAATGCGGAGCTGCCTATATCACTATTCTGTGATAATGATGGAGCTGTCGACCAAGCCAATGAGCCAAGGGCTCACCACAACACCAAGCATATAGAGAGAAAGTATCACATCATTCGAGAGATGGTCGAAAAATGATATGTTTCGTTGTAAAGAGTAGACTCAGAAGAAAATGTCTCTGACCCGCCGACTAAGCCATTATCTCAGGCCGTCTTGGAAAGACATCTGAAGAACATAGATATTGGATACCATGATGTGTGGCATTGAGTGCAAGTGGGAAATTTTTAGGAATATGCCCTCGAATACCACTCAGGGGATGAGAGAGTAGGGACATTGTACTTGTAATTATGGAATAATTAATAAAAAGGCAATACGATTCATTCACTGTATATTGTATTTCAAATGCATTCTTGATTTGGTAAACATTGAAGTGAAGTCTATGTAAATAAATCGAACATTCCATTCTCGTTATCGGATAAGAGAAAATGCACTGGAAGTGTTTAAAGTTTATTTACATGAATCGTTCGCAAGTCAATAAACTTAAATGGGCATTAAGTTTTAGTAAGACTTATATAACTGATGCTAGGATGTGTGCATGTCTTGATGGAATAGTTATAAGTATATTGGTAGGACCAGTATACTCGAACACGACTCATACTTGATTCAGTCACACGATATTCACTCTCGGAGAGTCGATGACGAGTCGAAAGGTTGTGATAGTATACGTGGACCTTTGACTTGAGGGTTCAGTAGAAGATGTGCCTGTGATGTTTAGTTTGTCATTAGAGTAGTTAGACTCATTTGCTTAATTGCTGAGTCAACCTCGAAGTGCGGACTATACGGGCAGGCAGCAGTCTTTACTGTACACCAAGAAAGGATTCTATCTCCTGTTAGTGAGCAGGCGAATGTCCTATACGGTTAATGGCAAATAAGATCATAAGTCTTTGGCCAGAGCATTCTGTTCTAGTTGTATTAGACACAGTAGTAATCAGTTGGTCTTGATTTGCGTTAACACATGTATAGTGTCTAGTCAACAATAGGGTTTGACTTTACCATGACCCGAAGACTTGATCGGGACATCTGATGAAGGGTCTATATGTATATAGTATTCACGACATAATGGTTCTGGAATGATCTCTTCATTTGTTCTCAGTCGAGATTTACAGTGTGGCCCGCTAGGCTGGCTAAGTGCTGCCCGCACTCATTGGTTCCTCCCAATGCCGGCTGAGATGGACCTATAGAGTCGCACATCAGGAGCGTTGTCGGATAAATGTGATTTTATTATCTCTCTAATAATATTAGATATTGGATATCTGATTATGATTTATTGGATAAATCAAACAGCGGTCTATCGGGTAATTAATTAATTCATAAATTATAATTCTTAGAGAAATATATTTGTATTTGATATAATTAATTAATTAGATTAATTAATTAGTATAAATACATTGGTGATTAAATGGAGTATATTTAACGGAGTCATTTGACGAACGTCCGGTACACGAGCCGAGTGACTTGGCCCGTTTCTTGGAATTTTCCATCATAGCCCCCCGTGTCATTTCTTGGTGGCTTGCCTTTGTTTTCTTGATTGGTGCTTAATAATACATGTGTGATCCGACCATGATATTATCTAAATTATAATATATGATGTGATCACATGATAGATATTATCTAGCAAATCATTCACAACATACTTCACCTTGATACATGGTGAGTTCAGCCGAGAGCTAAGAGAGAGAGGGAAGAAAATTTATTTCTTCAAGTGTTGTTCATTTTGGAAGTGAAAACAAGTAAGAAATATTGAGAGAAAAATTACTATAGTGATTCCTAGACGTGTTCCTTCAAGAACGAATTACTGTAGACTTTTTCGGGCAACTTCCGATGCATGGTGACGTAGAGGCATCGTGTTTTCGGTGTTGGAGACGAAGGGATTTCGTGCTCGTGCTCGGGTTCATGATCAACATCAATTTCCGAAGACATTATCAAAGGCTTCAAGGGTGTGGGACTTTGATCCTTTCATCTTCGTATTTTTATTTTCGTATATACGTTACTTGACCGATCCTGTTTGGGATTCGTTTTTATTTTTCCGCTACGTATTTCGTTTTGTATCCGGAATCCCAACAGTGGTATCGGAGCAAGGTCAATGATACTGTATATACAATTATTTGTGCATTTTGAATGCTTTTGGTTGATGTTTATGATTTAGAATCATTATTGGTATAATTGTAGGTTTTTAAATTATTCGTTGTAACATCACGTTTTTGGAAACGAGTCGAAAAAACGAGGAAACGGGGCTGCCGGCAGTGGTGCTGGAAACACTGCCTGGGCTGCCTGCCCAGGCTGCCGAGAGGGTCTCGGCCAGTCTGCCGAGCATGGATCGACCATGCCACCTCTCGGGTTTTGGCCCGATTTTGAATCAGGCCGCGGGCTGGGCCTAATACCGGATAGTCCGGGACTCCGTTTTAAGTTTATATTCGTTGTAATTATTTCCAAAAATTTAAATTGGATTTTAATTTGACTAATTTAATATTTGGAATATTTTTGAGTTAAGGGAAATTAAATAAACGAGAATATTTTTTTTTGGCCGGATTACTACGAACGAATTAAAATGACGATTATTAGTATTAATTGGATTAATACCGTTGAAATTGAATAGATTAATTTTATATTGATTAGATTAATATATTAATTTATTATTTAATTTTAATACCATTAAATATTAATTGGATTAATCTAGTAGAAATTGAATAGATTAATTTTGTAGATTAATTGGATTAATTTATATTAAAATTAATTGTTTAATTTCATTGTCGTTATATGTTGTATGGAATCCTTATGTGATGGTGATATAGCTCGTGGACTTAGATTTTGATTTGTTCGATTCGATTGGGTTATAAAGCTCGTTTTGAGCCTATCTATTTTTACTAGAAAATTTGCAGAGGATGCATTTTTCTATGATGTAATTATTTTTTGCTATGACGAAGACCGAAGACAACCGACCGAGAAGACGAAGAATCGAAGACTGTTTTTACTTTTCTTTATTGGGTCATTCGCTTGGCCCAGTACTTAGGAAAAAGTCCATGAGCTATATGTTGGTAGTAACTAGGTTGCTATTTTCTGTTTTTCATTTTGAACGATTGACAAACTAACGCGCGTATAAATGGATTAATGTGCAAAGTGTAACATTAATCGCGAAATTCTCCCGACAACAAACAGACTAAGTATGAAAAAGGTTACAAGGTTTTCTACCCTCCATCAAACTCATAGAAAATTGATACATGAGCTGGTGTGCTATGCTTACGAGTTATCGGGGTAGTACATTTGGTAGAGGTTGAAAAATTCTTGAGTGCATTAGATGCCTTCGGTTGGTGATAAATTTCGCCCCTAGAAACCTGATAGGTTGCCGGGTGAGATTCAATAGTCAAACTGATAGACGTTAATGGTCAACAACTTAGATAGTGTGGATTGCCAAGAAACCTGATAGGTTGAGGGCATGAAAACTAGGGGTTAAAGAAGATCAAATCATCCTTCGAATGGGTTGGTATTAGACACCACTTTACAGAAATTAATTGGCAAGAAACCTGATAGGTTGCGTCTATTAAAATTTGTAAAGAACTTGATCACCACTGAGAAGTCGATCTTACCATGACTTCTGGATTATAACATCGGAGTGTATAATTCCGATAAAATTAGTGGGAGCCGAGATAAGAATTATACAATCCCTTAAATTATATACTCGGTCATAATAAAGCAAGTCACTAATTCAATCTTGTCTAAATCTATGCAAAAAACGAAACTGTATCTCTCTAAAATGGCTAAGAACCCACTTGCAATACTATTTGAAAAGAATCTCCTAACTGTCCCCAATTTCGTTGACTTGTTGCGGAATCTGATGATTGTACTCAGCATGGAGTCTCTGGGATACATCTTGGAGGCGGACATTCCACCGACTCCAATCCGGACTAGGGGTAATCAGGAAGAGATTGACGTCCATGAAAAATGGATCAAAGATTACGTGCTAGTCCGTGGCTTGATGATGGGCTCAATGACTAATGAGTTGCAGAGAGCACACGAGAAAATGACTTCTGCTAGGCAGATTCTCGCACACTTGACCGAACTTTATGGAGAGCACAGTAGGACTGCTAGATATGAGATATCGAAGCAGTTGTTCAGTGCTAGGATGAAGGAAGGGGAGAAAGTGGGAGACCACGTCCTCAAGATGATCTCTATGATTGAGAAGCGCGAGGTGCTCAGCTTTCATATGGATTTATCCCTTCAGATTGATCTCATCCTTCAATCTCTCCAATGAATTTCAACTGTAATGAGATTTCATGCACATTAGCTGGGCTAATGAATAAACTGGTGACGGCACAGTCTAACATGAAGACTGAACTGAGGGAGGCTGCTCTTGTGATTTCTTCTGGGCCTCGGAGGTCCAAGAACAAGAAGAAAAAGACCTACGAGCAGTATAAGCCCAATAAAGGGGTGCAGAAAGGAAAAGTCAAGGCCCAAAAGGTTCAAAAGGTAGGCGGTCCAAAACCTACAGACAAATGTCTTGAATGCGGTGAGCTAGGCAACTGGCGTAGGACTTGTCCTAAGATTAATGGCGCATCAGGTACGGAACTTTTTGTTTTTGAAACCAATTGTTCTGCTACTGTATATTCTGATTCATGGATTCTGGATTCAGGTACCACTTCTCATATTTGTACTATGAATCAGGATCTGGAACGAAGTAGGAAACTTGAAGATGGGGAAGTAATGATCACTGTCGGAAGCGGACAAAGTGTCGAGGCAACCGATATTGGATCAATCCTACTGGGTTTAGAATCCGGTTTTATTTTGATGTTAGATGAAGTACTTGTTTTGCCCAAAGGGCACAAAAACATTGTATCCATTCCAGTCCTGGACCGGAAATGATTTTGTTTCTTCATTGGCAATGGTAGTTGTAAAATTTATTTTTGAAATAAATTGGTTGGTACAGCTGTATTGTTGAATGGTTTATATCATCTGGACTTACAAAATAAAATAGTAGTGAACACTATAACTAAGACACGTGGCAGGCAAGATACTAATCAAGCTCTTAAGTGGATCCTTAGACTTGGTCATGTTGGTCAGACCAAGGTTCAGAAAATGGAAAAAGATGGACTTTTAAGTCCATTGGGTGTAGAACCCTATCCAACTTGTGAATCTTGCCTTATAGGCAAAATGACTAAGTCCCCCTTCACAGGGATATTTGAAAGGCCTTCTTGTTAACTGGGTCATAGGAGTGGCTATTTTCGAAAATCCTTCGATAAATATTCTATAATAGCCAGCTAGGCCGAGAAAGCTGCGAACTTCGCTCGCATTCTTGGGTACTCCCCAACTACTCACTGCTACAACCTTATCGGGATCTACCTCAATTCCTTTTGAAGTCACTACATGTCCAAGGAATCCAACTCTGTTTAACCAAAACTCACATTTCTTTAACTCGGCATACAACTTCTCCTTGTGAAGTGTCTCCAGTGTAATCTTCAAATGCTCTTGGTGTTGTTCCTTGTCCTTAGAATACACCAAGATTTCATCTATTAAGATGATCACGAACTTATCCAAGTAAGGTTGGAACACCCTGTTCATCAAATTCATAAAGACTGCTGGTGCATTACTCAGACCAAATGGCATCACTACAAATTCCAAATTCCCATAACGGGTCCTGAAAGCCGACTTTGGAATGTCACACTCCCTAATCTTCAGTTGGTGGTACCCTGACTGCAAATCAATCTTTGAAAAGGTTCCGGCTCCCCTCAACTAATCGAATAGATCCTCGATTCTCAGTTGTGGGTATTTGTTCTTCACTATGAGTTGATTCAACTCTCTGTAATCTATACACATCCGAAGTAACACATCCTCCTTTCTTACAAACAGCATTGGTGCACCCCATGGTGACACACCAGGACGAACAAATCCGAGCTCCAGCAGCTATTGAATTTGGACTTTCAATTCTTGAAGTTCCTTCGGAGCCATTCTATATGGCATTTTGGATGTTGGGGCCGTCACAGGGACCAAATCAATACTAAACTCCACTTGTCGGTCGGGTGGGACTCCCGGCAAATCTTCTGTAAACACATCCAAAAACTCTCGTACTGTAGGTACGTCTGTAGGGGACATGTCATTAGTACGAGTGTCGAATAAACTCACCAAGTAACCCTGACATTTCTCTTTTCTTAGACTTCTCAGTGCATTCATGGTTGTGATTCCTCTGGGTACTGTCCTACTCTTAGTACCATAAAAGTTGATCGACTCGCCTTCGGAACACCTCAATGTTACCTTGTTCTCACGGCAGCTTATATCGGCATCATGTCTATCGAGCCAGTCCATACCAAGGATCACGTCAAAATCCATCGTGCTAATCAAATACAGGTTAGCGTCAAATTCTCTTCCTCCTATATCAATATTCTCATCAATCATTCTATTAGTGAGGATCGTATTTCCTGACGGTAAGCTAACCTCAATAGACTCAACAGTTCTAACGCTTCTATGACCAATGGCATGATAATACTTTGCAGACATAAAAGTATGTGTGGCACCAGTGTCAAATAAAGCGAAAGCAGGCACATTAGAGATCATAAGCATACCTGACACCGTGCCGGGATTCTCATCTGCGTCCTTTTGGGTCAAAGTATAAATGCGAGCTTTTCCTCCAGAACATTGGCCTTTGGCCCTTTGGAGATGACAGTTCGAAGGTGAATGCCCTGGCTCCTTGCATCTGTAGCAGACACCTTTACCGTACAGGCACTCCCCTCCATGATTCTTACCACACTTCGAGAACTTTGGCTTACTGGTTTGAGGCTTAGGTCCCGACCTTTGATCAACCTTTGCTTGCTTATTAGAAACCACGGCCTTATTTTACTTCCCATTCCAATGCCTCTTACCGGTATTAGGCTTCGTAGAATGTTGTTGATCTAGATTATGGCTAGCCTCAACCTCTTGAGCTCGGAACACTGTCTCAGTATACGGTAGCACCCCATGACCAGCCACAATGTGATGAATCCTCGTGCGTAAACCACTCCGGAACTTAAGGGCCCTCTTTCTATCTGTATCCACCATGTGCTCCATAAAGAAGCTGAATTGGTTGAATTTTCTCTCATATTCTTCAACAGTCATTCCTCCTTGTTCAAGATTCCAAAACTCTATCTCCATCTTCTCTCGGTAATGCTGTGGGTAGTACTGTTCCATCATTATTTCCTTGAATCGATCCCAAGTTAATGCAACACGCTCGGCCACCGGCCTCAAACGCCAATAGCTTATCCACCAGCGTCCAGCATCCTCTACCATTTGATATTGGCCGCAAAGAATTCTTTGCGCATCAGTGCACCCAATGAACTCAAAGGTACGCTCGAGCAACATGAACCATTCGTCAACAAAAGCTGGTCCTTCTCGACCGTTGAATGATGATGGGGGTGAAACACCGGAACTGCTGCACAACTTGTGCCTGAGTAGGAGCTGGCACATTATTATTGTGGTTATACTGACTTCCGTCACCACCACCAGCACCAAGGTTGGCATTCTAACCACCGAGATTATCTGCACCTCAGTTAGCTGGGCGTCCACATCCACGAGTTGTCATTATCCTAAGGCATACCACACGCAACGATCCCTCAGTACTTACCCAACGAGAGGGAGAAATAAAATGGAGAGTTACATTGCATCTATAGGTTGAGAACCAGAGATTTCTAGCAATGATGATTTACGCATGTCACATATATACTTATGAATTTATAAGAAAACAATTTCATGCCCAAATACTTTATCATAAAATTCTTATGCATAAAATAGACTAAAGATGCATCTTTAAATCATGAATCATGGTTGATGTGGTAAATTGCATTTATCACATAATGAATAATAATCACTTAATGTACCTTGGAGTCGACGTGGAGCGGCCGAGGTGGATGTTCATAATTGCTAAAAATATTTGACTACTTGCGAAAATGAAATTTCAGTTTAGAAAAAAAAACCTTTTAACGAGTCTATAGAACCGTAGACCCGCTCTGATACCACTTATGTAGCGACCACTTTTCAAAAAAATAACTCTTCTAATTTGTAGAAGAATAAATAAAATTTTTGCAGCGGAAATACATTTCAAAAAGACAAACTTAATAATTGCAAGTAATATTCTCGAGTCATCGTTAAAACAAAACATACTTTGACATGAAAATAAAACAAATCGAACAATTGTTCATAAAGCGTAGCTTGAGAAAAATAACAGTAAATAAATAAATAACAACTCATGAAGCTTGATCATCCCACACTCAAGCGCATGCCACATCGATCTCCTCAACCTGAAAGGGTTAAATAGTGGGGTGAGCTTCCAACTCGCTTAGTGTGGAGGATACGCAATATGTCTAAGTTAATTACTAAATATATTAGCAAGTATAAACAACATGACTGATAAATTCTGAAGCCCGTCGGCTAGCCCGAAGGCTTTATGCACAATTAAGTGCTTCTGACTGATTTGCACATTTAAGTGCTTCTGACTGATTTGCACATTTAAGTGCTTTTGATTGATTTTCACATTTAAGTGCTTCTGACTGATTTCACGTGCACATACAAGACAATATATAAAGCAATTAAAATAAACAAAAGCGTAATAAATCCCCACACCTGGATAAAATACAGTTCTTGAACTTGAATGTGATGAGATGCTTGACTCGACAATTCTAGGCCCGTAAATTCTTATCATTATTATTAATTGTCGGTTAGCCCGAAGGCTTTATGCACATTTAAGTGCTTCTAAGTGATTTGCACATTTAAGTGCGTCTGACTGATTTGCACATTTAAGTGCTTCTGACTGATTTCACGTGCACATACAAAACAATATATAAAGCAATTAAAATAAACAAAAGCCTAAAAAATCCCCACACCTGGATAAAATGCAGTTCTTGAACTTGATTGTGATGAAGATGCTGACTCGACAATCCTAGGCCTGTAAGTTCTCGATATTAGCTACAATTAATAATAATAATCACTATTATTATAATTTATACATATATAATAACTGGGAATAAAAATGAGGCATAGATTAAAATTGAATTATTAAATTAATGAATACAATCAATATTTTAATGGCTTGCGCCAAAATAGGGCTGAAATTAATTACTGAAAAGCCGACAGGAGTAACACTGAAAGAATTAAACTTTTGAGGACTGAAATTGAAAGCATTATCAAGCTGATTGGGGTTAATTTGAAAGAACTAAAGACTTGGGGCAAAATCGAAAGGTCTAGAATTCTGAGGGCTCAATTGAAAACCCCTAAAAGGAGCTGGGTATAAAAACCCTATTAACAAAGAAGTCGGCCGAATTCATTCTCACTTCTTTTTCAGTTCATCTCTCTCTCTCTCTCTCCCAACTCTCCGATAAAACACACACACAGAAAAGAAATCTCTCTCACTGAAAATCCTCCCGGATCTTCTCTCTCTGGTCTAATCTCTCAAACACACACACACACACCAGAAGAATACACACACCAAAAAAAAATGAAGACACACGCATGGGTACTGAACTTGCGATGACACCCTGTTAAGGATGGCAGCCACCAGACCCCGGTGACGATGGTAAAATCAACAAAGGCTATGGCCTTAGACTGGTGAAGGGATTTGAGTGCCCATGGCTGGATCTAGCTGGATCTCGGGTGGGGGTTTCGGGCTCAGTTCAGATGCAGGTCGAGATGGATTTTTGAAGTAAATTTCTGGTAGGTCTGATGTTTAGAACGGCCCTAGCCAGTGATGAATCCCCGTTGGGGGTTCCGACAGATACTGTATGGATTTTGATTTCTGGTTCGGGTTGTTTGCAAAAAAATCGGGTCGGGGTTGAGGTTGATTTTGATTCTCTGAAATTGGGATGGAATTTGTGGTGAGATTTTGTTCGATTGGCTTGAATTCCTATTTCACGTTTGAGGTTAAATGAATTTTGATTGCACTGGGTTAATGAAACTACTTGTATATGGATTGACTTTCGTGTGTTTAAGATCAAAATTTACAGAAGAACAATCGTGTTTAAGAATTGAAATTTTGCAGAAGGAAAAGAAAAATATGATCTGGAGTTCTCACCTTTGATGGAGAAATTTGAGAAGATGAAAATTTGCAGAAGAGAGCTGCTGGAACAAAAATCAACTGAGAAGAAAAATTGGAGCTGCTGGACGATTGCAGAATAATTGTATTTCTTGTGTGTCGTGTATACTTAGGGTTTGTACGGGTATAGAATACAGTATTTATACTGTATTTGGAATTAAGTATAGGGTAGAAAAGCTGGGGGAAAATAGATGGGTTTGAGATGTCATTGGGCTAGGAAGTGGACTTGGGTCAACTCATTAATTGGACTAGTAAAAGAATTTGGGCCACAAATTAATATGGGCCGAACAATGAAAATGAATAATAATTGGGCTAAACTAAATAATAATAATAATAATAGTAATAATAAATAATATTATTATTTAGCTTGTAAAATCTTTTGGGTATCAATTAATATTGTTTAAATATTGCCTCGGGCCTAGAAATGACGGGATGAAACGATGAATTAAATGAGAAATGAAACGAAATCACATGACTGGACATGAATTATAATGACATAAATGAATTTGCATGATCATGAAATAAAATGGTTTAAATGATAAAATTATTAGGGTATTAATTTAATAAAATTTGAACATGTTTTCTATAATTCACAATAAATGTATATGCGAAATCGGGGCATTACAATAGGTAGAGTATGCTCTTTGAAACCTTCCCCCAAAAAGACATATTATCCTTTCTGGCTAGACAGTGTGACTTAGTGCCTTTGACATGTCCGACCGTTTGTGTAATTGATGGTATATCCCTCACAAGGCCCTCCCTAATTTATTCTGTTCTCATTATGTGTCCGTTTTGGCCATGGACACCGTCCTGGTTCTGGGAGAGTTTCTAAAGAATTGTGCCTTGTAATTCTCCTTTGAAGCGGCCCCTCTTCACTCCAACATAGGTGATTCCTTTGAGTGTTTGAGTAAACCCGTATCTTACTCCCCCCAGCTATACGTTGTCGACTTAAGAATCATTAAAAGCATAAGCTTAACCTCTTCCTACGGGTATCACTGTACTCATCCCAGGAATAGGTAGGTTTGGGGTGACCCCCACAGTGATCGTGCCCAGTTTCATGAATTGGTTGTCCCATTTGGGATCTCCAGTCAGCATAGGTTGGGTATCCTCCATAAAACCATTAACTCATGGCAATAAGACCCATTCCTCTTGATGATTTATAACAAGGTCTTTTGATAACCCTTTGGTTAGCGGATACGTGATGTTATCTCTTGAAAAATCGTAGTCAATAGTGATAACCCCTCTTGATAGCAAAATTGGTATTATGTCTCTGCCTCATATGGCGAGACTTACCATTACACTTTTACTCTGTGCCCTGACAATCGTAGATTGACTATCACAATAAACACATAATGCGGTCACAGCTTTGCCCATTTTGGAATATCTTCTAGAAATTAGCATTGCATTATGCCTCTTATGGATATTTGTCTAAGGTTATGATCTCCGATTTCATTGTAAGTCGGGCTATAACCGTCTATTTTAAAGATTTCCATTCCGCTGCTGCACTAGCTAGTGTAAATATATTCACTATTTAGACGTTATATTCATAATGTTAGATATCCAATTTGCATTACTATATCATTTTAATAGTTTTTGAATATCTCATATCATGCAACATATACACACAAGTAATCTTTATATCATTGTAATCACTAATTGATGATTAGTTTCTTGATTACTCGTGTATCCACACAGTCTGCTCACGATATAGGCTATGTCTAATCTTGTACAATTCACTTAATACATTAGACGGTTAGTTACTCCTTGAAAGAGCAATGCTTAGATAGATGCACCATATCCATAGACATTCCAGCTATATTAGAATTGATTCCGTTGATCTTTCCAGGATTCATGTTATCATATTATGACTGGCCTCATATGAGACATTGTGAAGGACTTGAGATTTTACATCTTAAAATCATGTCTTCATTCTCATATCTTTTCGGACTTCGTAGAATTGATCCCCTTGTCATTACTGTCAGCAATGACACGATCATTCAAGTTCATTCTTAAAATGACATAGTCATCATGTGTATTTAACATATACACACTTGACGTATTCATTGACTTGAATCTTTTTAACATTATAAATTGGCATTTTTAACGCTTTGAAATTCCCTTACCAACTATTAAACGAGACTTCAATTTCTCATAGATCAAATTACTAATTTTTGTATTACCCGTACTTTTTATTGAATTATTGATCTTGCCGTTCTTTCACTTTTGTCTCTCTGTAAACAATTTGAGATGTTGTCGATGTTGATTTAGAGTTTTGTACCTCTCGGATCATGTTCGGGTTGTTTGGACCTTTCGGCGGTGTTTTGAGGCAGGCAGATAGCGTACGCTAGGTCTAAGCTAATGCACGCTATTTCTGTTGAGTAGCGCATGCTAGCGTTGGATCTTAGCGCACGCTAACGGTCCGGGCTTGGCAGAGACAGTAGATAATTCTGCACTCTGGAGTTGTAGTTAGTGCACGCTAGGTAGTAGCTAGTGCACGCTATTCGAGTTCAGTAGCGCACGCTAACATCGCCCGTAGTGCACGCTAATAAGCTGAGTCGGCAGAGGCAGTGAGGTATTTCTACTTTCTGGACTAACAGGTAACACACGCTAGGCCTTAGCCAGCGCATGCTATAGGTGTTGCGTAGCGCACGCTAGTGCCCAGATGTAGCGCACGCTAGCGGGTTTGGGCAGTGAGTTGGAATTTTTGCAGGATACCAGTTAGCGCACGCTAAGGTGTGGTAGCGCGCGCTAACATCTCAGGACAGAAGCTACTGGACTACCGGGTGACCCTGTTAGCACATGCTAACCCTTAGTTTTAGCACGCGCTAACCTGGCGCAGTATATAAGGGCAGTCAACCCCTGCTCTCGTCATTTTGCAACCTTTTCACTCATTTCCCATGGGAGAGCACGGGAGAGGGCGATTTGGGGCGATTTGAGCGGTCCTTATTCAACTATCATCATCTTTTGTTGAATAACAAAGATTACACAACATCTAATCTATTTCTATCTTCCAAATTAAGGTAAATTCCTTAGGACCCTAGTTTTGGGAATTTTTGGGGATTTTCTTAGATTCGTCCGATTTATCCATTTTGGAGCTTGAGATCTTTGAGATTATGATGTATCTACCCCGTACCCATATTTCCCCTACGATTATATGGTTGGTTTTGTACCTTGTCTGGACTTGAGAGGGTTTGGGTGATTTTCAAACCTCTAGGTGATTATCCTTGTAGTTTCGTGAATCGTAGGCGGGTTTCGGGAGTTTCTTCATATGATTTGAGTATGGATTATTGATTATCGTATTCCTTACGAATCGTTTAGGTGATGGAAGTGCGTTCTTGGACCTACCAAACTTATACTCTTTTCCTTCCGATTCTCGATGTCTCAAAGGCAAGTATATGTTTATGATTGTACGTTCTCGACTTTGAAAGTAAGATATATGAATTGTATGATGGTATATATCCACTCTGGGACGGGCCTATGGGTCCTCTGAGGGTTCCGTAGCCTCTGATGCAGTTCCACGGATATTTTGGGTTAACCACTCTGGGACGGACCGACGGGTCCTCTGAGGGTTCCGTAACTTCTGGTGCGGTTCCGCGGTTAATCATGTATGTATTGATTGTGATGCTATGAGATTTAGTTATTCCGGAATACTAATCTTGAGTTGATGAGATGATGATTACATTTACTTTATGGTCGAGGAGTATTGTGTTTCATCTTTGATATACTTGTACTAGCTATTTGATGGCTAACCCCTTTATGGGGGAATACCTTTCATGTATTCCAGGATCCATGAGAGCGGATAGGCATGTACCAAGTCGGCATGAAGATGATGAGAAAATGTGATGCTATGTCTTGTCACTGGTTATGTTTCATATTTCCTCCACTCAGTGTTGTTGTACTTGAATGGTTTTTGAGTACTCGAGTACTGTTTTCGGTTTCCTTGATGTTTCGGCCTGTGTTGCCATGGTATTGATTTGTGATGTGTTGTATTCGGACTTATTGGATATGGTTTTGAATATCATTTTTATTGTCTTCCATTTGATTATACTTGGACCTTATCGGTCAAAGTTCATAGTTCCGCATATAAATAGCCTTCGCAAGCAAGGCCTTAATTCATTTTCAAAATTTTGGGAAATTGTACTTGGCCAAAGCAATCAATTTTTCAGAATTTTGAAATTAGACTCACGAATTCAATTTACCAAAATTGTCACAAAGTTTAAGCTGTCAATTTCAAAATTATCGACAACCCTATTATCTCATGAGGGCTTCAGCTAATAGGTTTAAGAATTTTCAAAACCATCCATTTACTTAATCAAATTTTCAAAATTGAGCCCAAAATCAAAATCAGTTTTACGGTATTTGAAAACTAGGTCACTGCCTTTTATGGTCGAGCGACTCACTACCCAATCGCCGTCTACGATGTTCCATTGCCCGTTTTTTGATTTCAAGAACCCTCTCTAGTGTCACGTCATCAAAATTTACGAGATATTACATACTTATTTTTGCAAACATTAAAACATGCACAACACGTTGCATGTGACAATACAAAGAGTATGCAGAATGACCAAAGTGACCACATTGTTCAAAGCATGCATTATAAATAGCATATATTAATATAAGATTCAAACTGAATCACACAACATCAATCATGCATGGTGGACAATTAATATAGGCATTTATCGTAACAGAGGGGGTTGTTGCTTAGATTCCTCACGGCAACCCAAGTCCACCGAGTCCAAAAGGTTTTCAAGATTCACGGTAGCATAGAAAACGCAGGATTTTGGAGTTCCAAACCTCGCCTCTCGCATATCGTGGAGTCCGCCCAGTGGAGTATCATCTCCGACATCTCATGCTTGGATCCAAACATCTTTTAAAACTTAATTTCGAAAATAATAAATCTGTATTCAAGACTTTGAGCATATCCAAACATCTTTAAAAATTAATTTCCAGTATAAAACTAATCTTTCATGAGTTGGAAAATAAAGCAAAGATACGATATTTTATGATTTTGAAATTAATAATACAAAAGTAATAAATTTTCTTTAAGATTGTTAGAAAATATACCATGGTTTGAATCTACTACATGAGCTGCAAATCTGAGAAGATCAAAGTAAGAGACAGATTTGTTAATGAAGCAAGCAACAAATAATATATATATATATATATATATATATAGAGAGAGAGAGAGAGAGAGAGAGTCAGGTTCAAACGAGAATGCTAACTATTTAAGAGAATACGAGAATGGTCGCCCATGTATAAAATCATATATGATTTTACTCTAACACTCCCAAGATATTCGAGGTATATTACAGCGCCGCGAATCCCTACATGGGACCCACCAGGCTAAACGACCAAACATACTCAACGACTTGAGAAATCACCATAATAACCCCTCGTCATAAAGACGCGAAGCAAAATAATTCACCCGGTTCAACCGGTTAAACACAACCCCAAACATCTAATACAAACATAATGGACAAACATTACAATCTGAACAAACGAGAACTCCTAAGTACTCGAGTACTTCTATTAGTTTACAAATGGATAAACGCATCAAAAGAAAGGAGAACCATAGAAACACACTCATGCACAATCATCACGCCCGACCATCATTCACGTACTGGTCCAGCGCCCGTTCGTCTCGATGAACCTGACCTGAAATTCATAAAACGAATTTCCCTAAAACGGGTCCCCAAAGGGGTTAGCAATTACGCTAGTACAAGTAACCAAATGAACAACTTACACCTTACACATATAGTCACTGCATGCAATCGTGAAAACATAGTTCCAAAGCACTCATTTCCGGAAATGCCATAATCAAATCACATTTGTAATATGCACCACAATTAACCGTCGATCCACGTCTCTGTGGACCCCTACCGAGACCCCGTTGGATCTAACCCGTAGTGGTTAAAAGCAAGCTCGTCGATCCACGTCTCTGTGGACCCCTACCGAGACCCCATCGGATCTAACCCCTAGTGAGCATACACACATTGTTAGTTCATAAGGGTACTTGCCTCGATCAATAGATGGTGACACGAACGGAAAGGAAGAATCAAACACGACGGCAAGGAACTGGCGGAAACGAACCTAACGAATTGAAGAATACAATCACAACCACAACTAAATGAATACAGAAACGGAATACACCCGAAACCCCACCTACGATTCATGTATATTCGTACAAGAACAACAACGAGGGCGGACCACAACCAAACCCTCTCGATTACGAAAATACTACGAAATATACCATGGATCTGTAGAAAAATCAAGAATACCAAGAAGATTATTCATATACAACATGATTTAATCACCAATACGGTAAGAATCGGACGAAAACCCAAAAACCCCCAAAATGGATAAAAAGTAGGGTTCTAGGCCAAATACCTTAGATTCGGACGGAGGAAGACGATTACGATGATGATAATCCACACTAGGAACACAATACTTGATTCCCCAAGGGTTTCTACGGCCAAAACTTGAAGAATTTCTCAAATCTCTCTCTAATCGCTCGCTGTGGACGAAAGGGAAGAAAGGAGAAATGAGGCGATCGCAGGGTCAACTCAGGTTTATAAGACCTGACCTCACATTACGTACGTTAACGTACAGAGGTTAACGTACGTTACGCTCATTACGTACGTAACACACATGTGTTAGTGTACGAAATGGCTCGGCAGAATAATCTGCCCAAATCGCTGATGCCGTTAGCGTACACTACATCAGACGGCTAGCGCACGCTACCTGGAGGTCTTACGTACGTAACACCAGCATGTTTACGTACGTAAGGACTCGGCCAAAACCGGGCAGACTAACTGTCCAAAACACATAAGGCCATAACGTACGTTAACACAGGGTATTACGTACGTTATGTGCTTGTCGATAGCGCACGCTAGGAAGCATGCATAACGCACATTATGCATGCAGCACTTCAGCACTGCTGAACAAAGTTAGCCGCACCGGGCGGTCCGAACACGAGACGCAACACAAGGACAGATTCCAGAAGCATAAACACGAAATAATCACGACAACGAAGCTAAGCGCGGAAAGAAAATACGATTCAGACTACCGAGGAATCCGAGAAACGACAAGAAAAGTAAAATTCCCTAAACTTATAGGAAATTACAAAATGACCCAGACGTCCGAAAATCACGATACGACGTCGGATCAATAAACCGAAACTCACAACAGGAACAACTCAACCATACGAACTCGTGTAACCAACGAATCAACAAAATCGAGCGGGTTCTACGAGAATCGAACGCCCAAGCAACAATACATGACAAAAGACGGAATAATATCAAAATATCTCCAAAACTCGTCCAAATGGAGAAACTCTAAGAATAAAATAGATTCAAAATGTCAAAACGGTTACAGGCGAGTTGCTAAAAACGAAAAATACACCAAAAATGAGGATACCGGGAAAAGAAAAATGCGGATATTACATTCTACCCCTCTAAAAATAAGTTTCGTCCCGAAACTTAAGAAACGAACAACTCGGGGCACCTAGCACGCATGCTATCTTAGGTTTCCCAAGTTGCCTCCTCGACACCATGCCTCTACCACTGCACTTTGACCAAAAGAATGGTCTTATGCCTCAGTCGCTTCTCCCGGTGCTCTAAAATCTTCAGGGGACGCTCCTCGAAGGTAATATCCTCAGCGACATCGATCTCACCATAGTCGATGACGTGACTAGGATCCGGAACATATTTCCTCATCTGGGAAATATGGAAAACTCTGTGAACGTGACTCAAGGCCGGAGGTAGTTCCAAACGGTATGCTAACTCGCCGACTCGCTCGAGAATCTTAAAGGGCCCAATAAATCTTGGACTCAACTTTCCCTTCTTCCCAAAGCGGAAAACTCCCCTCGTCAGCGACACATTTAGAAAAATGTGGTCTTCCACCTCGAACTCCAAAGGTCGACGACGGACATCGGCATACGACTTCTGTCGACTCTGAGCAGTCAACATCCATTCTCGAATCAATTACACCTTCCGCCTCGTCTCTAAATCGATATCCGGTTCAATCCCGACCAAATCGGACGCCTCATTCCAACAAATCGGTGATCGACAACGCCGCCCATAAAGCGCCTCATACGGTGCCATCCGATCGATGCGTGCCAACTATTGTTGTACGTGAACTCGATCAATGGCAAATGCTCCTCCCAGTCACTGCTCCAGTTGAGAGCACAAGCACGCAACATATCCTCGAACGTCTGGATAGTGTGCTCCGACTGTCCATCTGACTAAGGATGAAAAGAGGTACTCAAATGCAAACGAGTACCTAACGCCTTATGCACCGCCTGCCAAAAGTGCGATACAAAACAGCCATCCTGATCCGAAACAATTGACTTCGGAGTACCGTGAAGCCTTACAATCTGCGCAATAAACACACGAGCCAACTTCTGGGGGCCCCAGGTATCCTTGATGCCCAGAAAATGTGCCGACTTGGTCAGACGATCAACAATCACCCAAACCATGTTCATGCCCGATCTCGATCTCGGCAAACTCGTGATGAAGTCCATTGATATGTCTTCCCATTTCCATTCCGAAATGGGAAGTGACTGCAATAACCCAGCCGGTCGCTGATGCTCGATCTTGACCTGCTGACAAGTCAAACATCTCGCTACAAACGTACGACCTCCTCCTTTATATCATTCCACCGGAAATTCCTCCTCAGGTCCTTGTACATCTTACTAGATCCAGGATGAACGGAGTAAGGCGTAGCATGGGCCTCACGCAAAATACCCTATCTCAATTCTGAGTCGTTCGGTACGCACAGACGACTCTGGAATCTCAATACCCCATCTTCATGAATCACAAACCCAGGAGACTTTCCCTTAAGAACGTTCTCTCGGATTTGAATAATCATCGGATCCTCCAGCTGCTTCAGTTTAATTTCATCGATCAGAGACGACGAAATCTCTAAAGCACAAAGTTGCCCTATGGCTCCAGGCAACAAAATCTCAACACTCAACTCAATCAAATTCCGCTGAAGCTCAGATTGAGACGTAAGGATCTCAAGCGTCCGCAACGCAACCGATTTCTGACTCAAGGCGTCGGCTACGACGTTCGCCTTGCCCGGATGATAAAGGATTTCGAGATCATAATCCTTTATCAGCTCTAACCACCTCCTCTGCCTCATATTCAACTCCCGCTGAGTAAATATGTACTTCAGACTTTTATGATTGGTAAAAATATGACATGTGGAGCCAAACAGATAGTGACGCCAAATCTTGAGTGCAAAAACAACTGCCGCTAACTCCAAATCGTGAGTAGGGTAGTTAAGCTCATACGACCTCAACTGTCTCGATGCAAACGCAATAGTATTGTCATGCTGCATCAACACGCACCCAAGATCCTGACCCGAAGCATCGCTATAAACGGCAAAACCCTCGTTGCCTCATGGCAATGCCAAAATCGGGGCTGAAGTCAAACGTCTCTTCAGCTCCTCAAAACTCGACTGTCTCTCGTAATTCCAGACGAACTTCTAGGACTTCTGTAGCAACTGTGTAAGTGGCCGAGCTAGTTTCGAGAAACCCTCGATGAACCTACGGTAGTAGCCAGCCAAGCCCAAGAAACTACAGACCTCCTTCACGTTCTTAGGCGGTGCCCATTCCAACACTGCCTCAACCTGTTGGAACATTTTGTTCCATACATAAATTAAAACTGTTTTGATGATTAAAGGCGTTAAACAAAACAAAACAACGAAGAGGCGAAGCCAAGAATCGAAGAAAACGAAGCTGGAAAATAGTGTTCTGCTCAAGCCTAACGTACGTAACTCAGCATGATTAACGTACGTAAATGAAGAAGCCTTACGTACGTAATGGAGGTAATATAACGTACGTAATATAGTTCAAACCAAGTGAACATTGGAGGAGTCAAAGTCAGAAAAGCATGCAACGGATATATGACGTCAGCAGTGACGTAATGTTAACGTACGTAACGAAGGAAATGATAACGTACGTAACCCAAAATGACGAAACTCCCTGGACTGATTTGTGAAGAGGCTTACGTACGTAACCATTCAAGGTTAACGTACATAACGAAGATTACGTACGTAATAAGAAGATGATAGCGTACGTAATGAGCAGTCTGGCAGCTAACGGCTAGTTTGATGATGGAGCCTATAAATACCATCCCTATGGTATTGTTTGAGCATAACAACCTTGAGCAAATTGTCTATACTTGTGATATTATTATACACATTCTTGCTGTTGATATTTGAGCTTAATTGTAAGTGTTTGAGTGAGAATTCACGAAAACATACATGAGTGGTAAAAGAAAAGATATGATTGGATTCGGTATTATTAGGATCAAGGATCCGGCATTATTATAATCGCAATTGCTATCTAAGTGAGGTTTATATAGTACCCATAGAAAGCTAGAGAGGTTGATTCCTTGTCCTACGAAAAGGAAAACGGTTTATCTTGGACCGACATAAAGACAAGTACGAATGGTTTATCACGGACCAATAAAAGACGTGATTGTAACGATTATACCTCGACCGATAGAAGAGAGGCGTAGAGGTTTTTATCTTGATCCTATAGAAAAAGATACCGAGAGAGGATGTAGGCTCGTTTATAGCCGAACCTCTATAAATCGTTGTGTCCTTTACTTTCCGCATTTTATTTTACGCTTCCGCAACACGGCGCAATATCCGAACCCGTACCCAATAATTGGTATCAGAGCGGTACTCCAATATGCGGCTTAACATCCGAGGAGAATAAGATCCAATGGCGTTTTAATTTGCTCCTGTCGAAGGCCTTGCTCTCAACCGACCACCTTTCTTTGATGGCTCAAATTATTTGACATAGAAGAAAAAGATGTCGATCTTTATTCGTGCCTACGATATAGAGATTTGGAAGATCATTTGCCTTGGCCCGAAAGTTCCTCTCAAATCCGACGGTATGCTCAAATCTTTCGAAGAATACGACGATGCCAATTGGAAAAATGACCATCTAAATTGTAAGGATACTCAACTCTTATTTTGTGCCTTAAATCCGGAAGAGGTCAATCAAATCTCATCGTGTGAGAGTGCGAAAGAAATATGGAAAATTCTAGAAATCACACACGAAGGGACGACTCAAGTCAAGGAGACGAAGATAAATATGCTTCTCCATGACTACGAGTTATTCATGATGAAGGGTGACGAGTCCATCACCAATATGCTCGACCGATTCTCGGTCATCACCAATGAACTAGCTTCGTTTGGCAAATCATTATCTAGTAGTGAAAAAGTTAAGAAAATCTTAAAATCACTACCTAGCGAATGGGACGGCACCGTGACCGCAATTATGGAATCCAAAGATCTCAACACGCTCGATTTTAGTGCCCTCGTTGGTTCACTAATTAATTATGAGATCGTGTTAAAATCACGAAGTGTCAAGCCGAAACCGAAAGAAAAATCGCTAGCCATGAAGGCTAAGATATCAAGAAAGAAGGAAGAAATCCCGGTGGAAGAAAGCGATGAAGAAATGGCATACTATGCCAAAAATATTAATAAATTCCAAACCTTATTAAACTGAAGGAAGAAGGATATCTCGAGCGAATCTAAGAAGTTCGACAATTCTTGTCGACTATGTGGAAAACCAGGCCATTTCGCTAAACATTGCCGAGCCAAACCAAAAAAGGAGGTTCTCATGGCAACATGGAGCGATGAAGACGAAGACGATGATTTCATCAATCAAAATAATCTCGCTCTCATGGCCCGGAGTTCGTTCGACGACAGCGACATCGAAATCCAAGTAAGTACATCCTCCCGTGACGAACTTTTTGATGCATTTGAGTTATTACATACGGATTTCCAAAATGCTTTATCGGAAATCAAATCCCTTAAGTCTAAAATTAAATCTTTGGAAATTGGAAATTCCAAAATTATCGAGAAGGGAAAATTTGTTGAAATCGATCATTCAAAGTGTATTGAAAATGAAAATATTTTGAAGGATGATCTCGCCAAAATTCAAACCGAACTTAAATTTTTAACAAAGAAATTCTCGTGCAGAAACGAGAAATTTGAACAAATGCTTGATGTTCAAAAGTTTACTTTGAATAAAGAGGGGTTAGGATTCAAAACACGTTCGAAAAACAAATCCGTTAATTTCAAGATACCCCATTGCGGAAAGTGTTTAAAAATCGGGCATCATATTTCAAGTTGCAAAAGCCCGAGACGGACGATAAAAATTAAGAAAATTTGGGTATCGTTTCAAATATCGTCTACGTTTCTAAACAAAAACCAACTATAGGTTGGATCCCCAAATATTGATTTTTGGTATTTTACTCAGGGGGAGTTAACACCCTTGTATTTATTTTTGCATAATTCATTATTTATTGAATTCTTTATTGGTATCTTATTGCATTCTTTGATGAATACAAAAAGGGGGAGAGATAGGAGAATGGAGAAATAAGTCGAAAATGTGATTAACCGTGAAAGGGGGAGAAAAATCGAAGAAAATCGATAGCATACAAAAAGAATTGGAAAAACGAAAGAGTTGAACAAAAATAAGGAGAAGACGAAAATGAAGGAAAACAAAAATGAGGAGACATCGAAAAGACGATGAAAAATTAAAAATGAGAAAAGAAAAGGAGAAAAGAAAAGAAGGAGTCGAAAAATAAATGGGAGAAGATTCTAACGAAACGGACAAAGTCGAAAACTTTAGTCTGTAAAGATATACATATATTTGTATTTTTGCAGGTAAATCCCATTGGCGTATTGTTGTTTTGTAATCATCAAAAAGGAGGAGATTGTTGGAACATTTTGTTCCATACATAAATTAAAAGTGTTTTGATGATTAAAGGCGTTAAACAAAACAAAACAACGAAGAGGCGAAGCCAAGAATCGAAGAAAACGAAGCTGGAAAATACTGTTCTGCTCAAGCCTAACGTACGTAACTCAGCATGATTAACGTACGTAAATGAAGAAGCCTTATGTACGTAATGGAGGTAATATAACGTACATAATATAGTTCAAACCAAGTGAACGTTGGAGGAGTCAAAGTCAGAAAAGCATGCAACGGATATATGACGTCAGCAGTGACGTAATGTTAACGTACGTAACGAAGGAAATGATAACGTACGTAACCCAAAATGACGAAACTCCCTGGACTGATATGTGAAGAGGCTTACGTACGTAACCATTCAAGGTTAACGTACGTAACGAAGATTACGTACGTAATAAGGAGATGATAGCGTACGTAATGAGCAGTCTGGCAGCTAACGGCTAGTTTGATGATGGAGCCTACAAATACCATCCCTATGGTATTGTTTGAGCACAACAACCTTGAGCAAATTGTCTATACTTGTGATATTATTATACACATTCTTGTTGTTGATATTTGAGCTTAATTGTAAGTGTTTGAGTGAGAATTCACGAAAACATACACGAGTGGTAAAAGAAAAGATACGATTGGATTCGGTATTATTAGGATCAAGGATCCGGCATTATTAGAATCGCAATCGCTATCTAAGTGAGGTTTATCTAGTACCCATAGAAAGCTAGAGAGGTTGATTCCTTGTCCTACGAAAAGGAAAACGGTTTATCTTGGACCGACACAAAGACAAGTACGAGTGGTTTATCACGGACCAATAAAAGACGTGATTGTAACGGTTATACCTCGACCGATAGAAGAGAGGCGTAGAGGTTTTTATCTTGATCCTATAGAAAAGGTTACCGAGAGAGGACGTAGGCTCGTTTATAGCCGAACCTCTATAAATCGCTGTGTCCTTTACTTTCCGCATTTTATACGCTTCCGCAACACGACGCAATATCCGAACCCATACCCAACACAACCTTCTGCGGATCCACACGAACTCCCT